>CM060900.1:467940842-469310842 GCA_030762935.1 Hymenopus coronatus | reverse complement strand
CTACTAAAGAAAACTCCTTATATCGAAATCCTTAGGCTTTCACGGCCGGTGTCAATACTGGCTGGAGTATAATCCGGGCTTGTGGGCCGTGGTCTACTGGGCTCCTCCTTCTTCTTCCCAGATGTTTCGTCTGCGACTGCGGCAGACATCTTCGGTGTCAGCGGCGAGGTTGAAGTGCTCTAGTGGACGTTTCAACTGCGACAGCCAGTATAAACTCCTTATATTTTTACAAATAAAAGTATAAAGATTGATACAAACAATTTAGGATAATAAATCAGCCAAACTCACTCAGAATTCATTGCAGTGAGATACAAGACACATCTTAACTGTATCGAAAGAAAAGTCTCTACTTCTATCACTCAAAATATGTTTCAATCATGCTCAAGTGTGTGTATTCGGTGTCGAACGCCTATCGTATGTTCGACATATTTTTAATCTGCGCTCTCTTTCAGTGTTTGCTGGTTTATCTATTAGCAGGAACTAAACGAGGCTAGGCTATGAGCAATGTTAGATAGTGCAACACGTTTCGAAACGGGCTGTAGAGTCCACGCCTATTCCATCATGGCATAGTTATACTCTGTGCACCGAACCTCAATTCGTCAAGTTCGTGACCCCGGACTGTTATGACAAACAGCACATCGCCCACCTCGGTAGTGTGGTGGTAGCGTGTCTGCCTCACATTCAATAAGGTTTTTTTTCGGGGTTTTCCCTTATCCTGAGAAGGCGAATGTCGAGTAACTTTAAGCTCCATGAACCCCGAGATCATTTGAGCATCATTTTACCAATTTCATTCATCGTCCGATATGACCAACCAGGTTAAAGGACGTTAAACTACAAAAAAAAAAAACAAAAAAAAAATAAAATAAAAAAAAAAAAAAAAACAGCACATAATTCTCGTGGTATATTATTAGCTAAAGTGTTTCAGAAAAATGGTGGACAAAACAGAAACTACCAAGGGTAAGCTATTATTGGTTTGTAATGATCATAGGCTCGAAAGAATTACATAAGTAGGGAAAACGTGCCATGTATAAATGACAAGGTCAAAAAACTGCAAGGGTCGAATTTCAACATAAAACACACCTCACTTGATTTGATACTTTCCAATTTTTCCGTTTTGAGTTATGTTGTTCACTCACCGGTCCTCAAAATATGTATTTCCAGTGAATGGACGAATAGGGCATAAAGGCGCTCAACGGCTAATGGCTCTAAGCGGCTGCTTCCGGTGAACTCTTGGTATAGAATCTTTGTGTGAATTGCGATGCCTTCTGTACCCAATATGCACATTGTGCGTAGGTAGAGAAGGTAAGAGCAGTAAAGTAGGAAATATTATTCTTCAGTCTTGAGTTGTCTCAAACTTTCATTTTTTTATACCAGATGGACCGAAATTGGGGAAGAGGTAACAAAACATTTTCAGTTGAAATGTGGGTACCTGGAATCTGGCAGGTTTAAGCAGATCTACCACTGTGCACAAAAGTCATTCGGCGGAACTGGGAGGTACCCTGAACCTTCCTAAGTACTATTTCAGTTCATGCATAATCAATGTCCACCGCTGTGGTGCTGTGTGCAGCAGGAACTGACGTTAAAATAAACTTCTCGCTTTTTTTTTTTTTTAAAGTTTCTGTGCAGAGTGCAGATTTTACCAAGTACTTCTTTGCTCATCTGCTACCGCATTGTAGAATAAATGATAGTGTAAAGTATATTGCATGTTCAATATAATATTATAACGCGTCTGAAATGTGTCTCCGCAATGAGATGATGAATGCGCTAGCACCCTCACTCATCACATTTCGGTTGGTAACGAGTAGCGCGAGTAATACTTGGAAATGAAGGTGAATTGAAATTGAGATTATTTTTTTACCACCAGCACAGAACGTGTTGTAAATACTGTCCTCATTCCAGTAAGCAGAGTTCGACTGTTTTGCCATTATTTAGGGCATTTTGTATAGGGTTTCCCGCGTAAATATGTGATTTCCTATAGTTCAACATTTTTATTTCGGGACAATTGTACATTTATAGCGATGCAGTTTCATTTGCTTACTAACGGCTCTATGTTCTGCCGGCACAGAAACAGTTGTTTCTTGTGCTAATTTCTGTATTCATTTTTTTAACATTACAACCGAAAGTTCATTCAGTTTAGCCTGTCAAAATTTAGACCTGCCGCTTTACGGAGCATCATTCCGTTTCAGGGAATTTGGAATGTATTAATTAAACCTCACACAAAATCACGCTGAAGACCGGCTGAGTGTGCAAAATGCTCAAGAAGTTTACGCTTTACATTTTCTGAAATCATATCACCATTAAGGAATATGACCTCAACTAAACCGCTGTCTTTTCAGTGCATAACATTTTCACTTTACTTCACAAGCACAAGCAGACAGCATTGACTTGAAGCAAACAACATTATTCAAACATAAATAGTGCTCCTCCTCCACAGCTCCGTTCCCAACTTAACCACAGCCACAAGCGTTTGAGTGTACTGCGGAGACTCTTTTGAAACACCCGTTATATAAAAATAATAGGCGTCAAAATTTTCAGGACACATTCCTCACAAGTAGGACAACAAAATATGTTACGTGGACAGGGGTCCCAAATTATTTTACTTTCATGTTAGAACTTATTTTCTACGACTTTCCATAGCACAGTAATCTGGAAAACTCACAGTAACTGAACGTAACATATGAAACTCTTTCATACATAAAAAGTTCAAAATAAATCATTGATATCTGCATCATACCTAAGTCGCAGCGAATCCCGTATGCGCTGATATGTACCTGGAAAATTGCGTATTGTTCCGCGCCTTTCTTGATACGGCCACGAAGACTGCATCTTCCACTTATTCGATATACAAAAAGCTTTCAAATGCCCCATACTGCCAGTGCACATAAGAATTACAATTTAATCAGACGAAACCAAAAGAGTATTTTCGAATATTTCATGCGAGCAAAAATTTCAGGTGGTTCTATTACTGTGTGTGCATGATTTAATGTACTATGAAGAGTTGTAGCAAGTTAGCTCTAACATTGAAATACATACAGGGTGTTTGAACTATACCGAAATATTTCACAGAATATGTAGATTACTTAAATAAGTAATTTGAGACAGGAGACCTATGGCCTGTTTATTGAAATTTTGAAGTAGCGGCTATAAGTTTCTGAAGTGTCAATACGCCACGTATCGCAGCAGTTTGTCTGGAATGAAAAAAATAATAAAAACCATTTACTCTATGACAGAAATCGAACTCGTGACCTTTGGGATAGCAGCTTCCACGCGATGCATAAAGCCACCAGAGCAGTTGAAAAAGCGCCTCCAGAGTAGGCTACATAACTCAAGAATGTAGTTAATGAATGCTTATTGTCGCACACTCAAGTGATTAGTTCGAGATTTTACAGATTTTTGCGACATTAAATCTTGAGAACGCTAGAAACGAGCTGCTAAAAATCCATATTTCTATACTCGGGCAGCAGTTTCAAAGACATTCTAAGCAATTTTTTCAACCTGCTTTGCTTTATCACCGACTTATCAGCACCTGATACCCACACGTTTAACGCTATGTAGCTGCGTTATGTTTATCCGGGGACCATGCATCGCCGATCTCAAATTATTTATATTAGTCACGTGCACAATGTCGCAAATTAGTTCGGTGGAGTTCACTAACACCCTGTGTATATACACAAAAATAAATTACATAATTTTCTTCTTCTACCTGTGAGGAAAATGTTCTGAAACCTCGGCCACACCTGTTTATTTACTTCTTTTTTTTAACTTAGGTTTACCTAGGTTATTTGGTAAATGTATCAATGCAGAACGATGAAGCGTCTAAAAATATGAGAAGTCGAGTATTTCCTACTTCCGAGATACATATTACTTTCGGCTCACATATCTTATACATTCCAATCACTGAATCCTTTCGCTTTCGTCTCTTCCGTAATAACAGAATACCAATATGATTTCTTTTCCTAATTGTTAATGTCTTACTGACCTTCTTAAACAGTCTATTTTCATGGACAATAACTTTTGTATTAAATTATATTTATATTAAATAAAACTGGCTGTTGTTGCTCTACACTTGTTAATTCTGTCGATTACCTCACTTATTCTTCTTCTTATTATTATTATTACTATTACTATTATCATTATTATTATTCATCTCTTGTAACAGTCCATTTCCCTTTGTGTTTTACTCCCTTGAAAGAAAGTTATTATTATTATTATTATTATTATTATTATTATTATTATTATTATTATTATTATTATTATATTCATCTCTTGTAACAGTCCATTTCTCTTTGTGTTTTACTCCCTTGAATGAAAGTTGATTTACATCAGTTTTTTCTTATTGTTCTTAATCATAGACTTCATTGAGAAAATGCTCACATGTTAGTATTTGTTCTCATTTCTTTCAGTTGCAACCAAAAGACCGCAGGCATTTCCAAGAGCACATTTTTCGAACCGATTCCGTGGAACTGGGTCGCACACGTCCTCGCAATATCTATGGGAGAGTTGCCTAATAAAGAAGCGGTGAACTCGGGTCAGGAAAACAAAGGTCAAGGTTGGGGATACGCTGAGAACTACTCTCTTTTCTGGGGCTCATTAGATTAGCATAGGCGCTAGGTCAGAGTCATCAACACAGTGTCTTATGATATGCAATGAATACCGAGCGACTTGGCTCCACAGTAACGTATGAGGCTCGAATTCTAGAGTCTGGGTTCGATTCCTTTGTTTCGGCCATTCTGGCCTCAGATGTATTTCTCAGCTTTTCTTGGTGCTGAAAATCATATAATGCCTCGAGGTTCTCTGCCCATTTCCGTTTCACCTTTAGAGTCGAAGAACAGGAGAGCAGCAGCTCGGACCGTGCCGTGGCCGAGTGGTTAGACCATTCGCCGCTCACCTAGACGGCCCGGGTTCGATCCCAATCGAAGCGGTACAGGCCGGGTTTTCTCCGGATTCTCCGGTTTCCCCCGCTATGACATTCCACCGGTGCTCCATCTTCATTCCATGTACCATCAGTGTCATCATCTGTGGTGCCATAGTAATAAGAGCGGGAGATAAACACTATCAAAAAGAAAAAAGAGCAGACAGTGAGAAAAGCGAATGGCAGCGAAGCTTGCTTTTTATTACCTCTTGTCCGGAGTTCGGAGTGGGGCAAGCCCTCAGACAGGCCCCTCCGTGGGGAAAGGTAGGCCTGTGAGTAGACCTGCCGGCAGGATGTAATATCTGGAAACGTTAAAGACCGCATTTATGTCCATCCCCATTGTAAATTCATTTATTAAAAAACTAAATATCCTTAAAAACGATAAACATGTCAAAACAAAATGTACAACTGGAATTGGTGGCCCACTGATGCCCTCGTTTCACCCCTCGCTTCCGGAGATCTCAGAACGCCGGCGCCTTGGGCATGGATGTTATATGTTTGTGCAATGTGTATATGTTTGTAAAAGAAACAGTAAAACCGGTAAACCAGTAATCAGTAAAACCTACGGGGGGAAATGTAAATAGGGATACAGTACCGGAGTCCTGATCAGACTCCGTTACTGTTTTTAAAAATAGACTGCTGTGCGCTTACCTGCCAAAGTTCTCCTTAGGATTCTTTAGCCATTAGTATGGGGTGAAACGACGACTCTTATTTACTAGACTCGTCAGTGAGATACCATAAATGTATCACATTTGGGGGGGGGCAGTCAGTTAACTGAACAACAAAGGTGCCCTGTGGTGCAGCAGTTAATACAAAATAATTTGTACTCTGAGGGAAAGGACTTCATTATTTGTTCTTCATTTTGAAGCTGCTATCCTAGAACCCTTAGCATTACAGTTTTATTTTTACTAAAAGGGATTCAAAATAAGTAGTGGTTGTTTAAGTAGAGGTGAACATTAAGTTATACTTTTCTGGACGATAATATAAAACAAATGGAGGAAAAGAAATTTGTGGGTTTGCATATTCTATAAGAATTAAATTACACTTTGAAAGAACTAGTGACAAAATATTGTATTTGAAGAACCTTTATACATCTTTACTTGTGTATAATAATAATAATAATAATAATAATAATAATAATAATAATAATAATAATCATGTTGATGAAAATAATAAAGGTAATTTGAAACAACAGCACATTCAAAAGTATTATTGATGTGTAGGAAAAAGGATTACTAGGTTCTGAAAACAATAAACTGAAATAAACGATATTTTATGTTTTTGCTCTTCTATAAAGTATTTCCGACCGAAATTAAAACTGGCTTTTAGGGAATCTCATTTCGGTGAGTATAAATATTAAAGATAATATTAACACTTCATTTTAAGAGGGTGAATTTCCATCCCAAATGGGTAAATGTGGAGGCTTAAGATATTCTAAATTTGAATTATTGGAGTACGCTTCCCTATCGCGCTCATGTCGCCAAATTTCAGTCTGATTTTGTTGAACCGAGTAGAATTTATGGCATAATGTTGTCAAAATGTGGTACATTTGGATTTTAGAATCTAGCAAATCTGATAGGTTACACTGAAACTTTCAGTCTTCCGCCTTCCTAATTTTCAACTTCTAATTTACAAATCTACACACTTGTGCTCACAGAGACGAAACTTTGTATACCTGTACCAACTCCATGGCATGACAGCTCACAAGGAACCTTGGCCTACCGCCCGGCCGCTGCGTTCCCCATCTTGGTCCATGACAGACGTCATGGATTGGAGGGTGAGAGGTGGTCACTGCCTCGAATCCCTCCCGGCCGGTTAATGCGGTCCTCATGACCTGGAGCCGTTACTTCTCCATCAATTAGCTCCTCAATTTGCCCCCCCCCCAGGGGCCTCACGAGGCTGAACGCACCCCGGTCCAGGTCTCCCAGCGGGGTAAATATCCCCACTTCCTCTGCCACATTCACAATGTCTTATGTAGAAAAATGCACCGTCCTGCCCATTGGTCAGAACATTGTGAATTATACTATAGTGTTCCATCACTGCATGTGAGATTTGTGGTGGACAAAGCGGCGCAGGGGTGGGTTTTCTCCGCCTTCTCCGGTTTCCCCCGCCATCGCATTCCAACGGTGCTCCATCTTTATTCCATGTATAATCAGTATACTTTTATTGTAATTTACATCCAATATGATATGTAAAAAGATGTTACTCTCATATAATAAGGGGCTCAAAATTGGGGAAATCTCGTTTAAGATTAGTGTTCGTCGTGGTGCTCATGGTGTTGAAATATCTTAATCTTAAAATTACTAGATTCCCTAAATTTGAGCTCTTTTTTTGTAATGATATACCACTAATTACAATTTTCACATTAGATATGATATAAAATATAATATATGTGTATATATATTTATAAAATACTATTTTCAAAAGCTAGTCAAATTTAGCCCATTAAGGACCAAATTAACTCCAATTTGTGGTAAAAGTTTAACAGTGTATTATGCTAACACTTGCTGACTATGATTTATCAGATAAGAATAATCCTGAAAAAGAATTTAATGAAATGTGGTAATTTGTAAGTTAATTTACCAAAAAGTGTCCAGAATTTATGTCATTACTATGCTAACATTGCTACAATAAAATGGAGCCAAGATGATCGTTTGAACAGCGGAAAGGGATGTTGAAATGATATTGGAAAACCGAGAATGTTGATCAGGTTCAACGGCAAAGGAGATTGTTTACAGAACAGCACCGCCAACGCGAGTAACAATTTCACGCATTCGAGACAAATTTGTTCACAAGGGCAGATCTGGGAGACCTCGTTCAGCAACAAACTCCTCATCCTCGGCTATGGTTTTCAAACGCTTGCAGCACTCGCCGCACAAATTCTAAAAAAGCAATGTTCACGTGAAACTAGGATTAGCAGAACCAGCATACATCGTATTGTTAAATCAGCAAAGTTGGAAGTTTTCATCCCAATACTTTTTCGTGTATTAAAAGAGGATAACAGCAATCGGAGAAAGCAGCAATATGAGTGGTTTCAGAGCATGGTGCTAGAGGATGAGGCCTTCGTAAGGAAAATAGTTTGGTCCATGAAGCACAATTTAAGTTCTATGGAACAGTTAACCGGAATAACTGTGTCGACTGGTGTATAAATAATGCATATTTATGGGAGTGAGTGTGGTAAAGGCTGTTAATTTACCTATAATTGTTTGCTGTGAGTTGTTATCTATGGGTCTAATTGGATCATTCTTTTTGTAAGCACAGTAGCTGGCCAAGTGTACCTGAATGTGATTCGTACATCCGTCTTACCCATCAATCATACACTCCATGGAAATGAGGAATTTTACTTCCAACAAGATTGTGCACCACCGCATTACCACCGAGATGGACGTACGTACCTTCTTGACAATCCTCTAAGGCACTCGATAGGATGAAGTAGTCCGATGGACGTGCGTACCTTGATGACAATTATCTAAGGCACTGGATAGGATGAAGTAGTCCGATGGACGTGCGTACCTTGATGACAATTCTCTAAGGCACTGAATAGGATGAAGTAGTCCGATTGACGTGCGTACCTTGATGACAATTCTCTAATGCACTGGATAGGATGAAGTAATCCGATAGACGTGCGTACCTTGATGACAATTCTCTAAGGCACTCGATGGGATGAAGTAGTCCGATGGACATGCGTACCTTGATGACAACCCTGTAAGGCACTGGATAGGATGAAGTAGTCCGATGGACGTGCGTACCTTGATGACAACCCTGTAAGGCACTCGTTAGGATGAAGTAGTCCGATGGAGGTACGTACCTTCATGACAATCCTGTAAGGCACTGGATAGGATGAAGTAGTCCGATGGACATGCTTACCTTAATGACAACCCTGTAAGGCACTGGATAGGATGAAGTAGTCCGATGGACGTGCGTACCTTCATAACAATCCTGTAAGGCACTGGATAGGATGAAGTAGTCTGATGGACGTGCGTACCTTGATGACAATCCTCTAAGGCACTCGATAGGATGAAGTAGTCCGATGGACGTGCGTACCTTGATGACAATCCTCTAAGGCATTGGATAGGATGAAGTAGTCCGATGGACGTGCGTACCTTGATGACAATCCTCTAAGGCACTGGATAGGATGAAGTAGTCCGATTGACGTGCGTACCTTGATGACAATTCTCTAATGCACTGGATAGGATGAAGTAATCCGATAGACGTGCGTACCTTGATGACAATTCTCTAAGGCACTCGATGGGATGAAGTAGTCCGATGGACATGCGTACCTTGATGACAACCCTGTAAGGCACTGGATAGGATGAAGTAGTCCGATGGGCGTGCGCACCTTGATGACAATCCTGTAAGGCACTGGATAAGATGAAGTAGTCCGATGGACGTGCGTACCTTGATGACAACCCTGTAAGGCACTCGTTAGGATGAAGTAGTCCGATGGAGGTGCGTACCTTCATGACAATCCTGTAAGGCACTGGATAGGATGAAGTAGTCCGATGGACATGCTTACCTTAATGACAACCCTGTAAGGCACTGGATAGGATGAAGTAGTCCGATGGACGTGCGTACCTTCATGACAATCCTGTAAGGCACTGGATAGGATGAAGTAGTCTGATGGACGTGCGTACCTTGATGACAATCCTCTAAGGCACTCGATAGGATGAAGTAGTCCGATGGACGTGCGTACCTTGATGACAATCCTCTAAGGCATTGGATAGGATGAAGTAGTCCGATGGACGTGCGTACCTTGATGACAATCCTCTAAGGCATTGGATAGGATGAAGTAGTCCGAATGAGTTACCACAACGTTTTCCTGAACTAACTCCTTTGTACTTCCTCTTATGGAGAACTCTCAATCATGTTGTATACCGGAGTGTGCTCAATGCTGAGGACACTTTCGCAAACTTTTCTCGATCAGTAATTCTGCGTACTCAGAAGTAAATCGACGCCTATTTAGGCATTTTTATTAACTGTTGTAACATGTGTAGCTGTAAAAGTCTAATATAATTATTATTCATTATTTTCTGTTTATACGAATTCAGGTTTTTCATGTTAACGCAGTTTTCTCTTTGCATGAATTGTGTATACATTTTCTGCATCCTCTGCCAATATCTTGGTTTTCCCATGGTATTTCTCTTTATTGGTTTTTACAAATATTTTTATCATGCATGCCCTGAATGAACCACCTCTGTTTGGTTTCATTTAATTTAATGCTACACATACACACGCTTGCACACAAGTTATGAACAAAGCTGAGGCATAGGTGAGCGGCAAATGGGTAGAAGCACGGAAATATTTCACGTCAATATCTGAAAGGCGTGCTTTGCAACCATGGCCCATGCTAACTCTTGGATGAATATGTTGATCTTATGTTGATTTGATGTAAAATGCCTGGCATTCCAACAGATGTCACTGCCCATTGAACTGTACCTTAGGTAGTTTTGGTCAACACCATTATGACGTTTGCATTATGTCCTAGTAAGAAGCGAAAGCATTGCATTTCGTAAATAGATTCGATGTCCAGAGTTCATTAAAATGCAGATTATTTAGAGAGTCCCTGAATCAAAAAAAAAAAAAAAAAAAACAGTTTCATGAAAAGATCAGCATAACTAAAAAAAAATCAGCTAATTGTCTGATAAACACCAAACTTGGTATTTAAGTTCAGCTCCAAATTCTCGTCTCTTAACGAAATCTCAGAGGACGCGTGTGAGATTTGTAGTGGACAAGGCGACGTCTGGTTGAATTTTCTCCGGGTTCATATCATCTAATTTCTCACCCTTATGCTTCACTACGGGCTGATCCCCCATTCTGGGTTCTTCATTCGATGACTACAAGTCGTTGGTTCCTCGACAGGCTTCTGACTCTACGCACTCACGTGAAAGTTGGAAAAGTACATCCACACGGGGATGGTAAGAGCCGACTCAGCTAAGTTTTAAGTGAAAGTAACTGCCAAGCTGTGATATGATCTTCAGGAAAATCTTGTTACCCAAAGTGCTCTTCACGTGGAAAATTTAAAGTTTTTTATTAAAGTAGCACATACTTAAGTTATCTACTTGACAAATGAAATGCATGTCTTTAGATTACTATGAATAGTTTGTAATGTCTGTTTCAGTTGGAGGAAATGTTGTATAATCGGCAAGAAATTAATATAAATGTACTACTAAAAATACAGATATCTTTAAGAAACAAACATGATTCCAAGTAAAATACAAGATGTCCCTTGGCATTAGTTTATATTGTCAAAACTGAATTTTAAAAATAATCACCATTCACCTGTTTTTCGCAATGTTACAGAAAGCGTATTCAATTTCAAGACCAGCATAAAACGATAACGATCTGGATTTAAGCATTGGATTCCTGTATTCCCCTTGTACCTACAAGTTTGTCACCTAACTTCTTCTTCTGCAACGTTTATATCGATTAACATGAAGCAGATATGGAAATAAGGTTCTTTAAGAATAATTTCTAGAAGTTATATACATCTAAACAAATAATGCGAAGAGAAAATTACTGGATGTAAATTAAAGCTTTGTTTTAATCAGTTAATAGCATTTAAAGGCATGAATTTGTTTCATTTTAATTTGTTTTAAAATACTATTTCTGTGCCTAGGTTATTTAAGACAGAAGTGTGTTGTTCTTAATTCCATATTAACAGTTCAACCTTAATATTTTAATTTCTCTGTAATGCATGACAAGAATCCGGATATTTAATTTACAAAATCGAATTAATAAGTGTTTGAGGAAAGTTATTATCCTTATAAAGATAGGCGATTACTTTAAAAATCTGAAACTTGAAATGCAGTTTAGAAGCATTAGAGTCCACCACGTTATTAATTTACTAAATGTTTGCCTATCCTTTTGAGTACGTTTACTTTAGCTATTCACCTTCTTCGTATGGAGGACTTACAAGTCAGACCCTGTTGAGTAGCAGACGTGTTCTGGATAAAAGAGAGTAGCCAGGATTGGTGATCAGCACAATGTCTGATATGAAAGTTAGGAAGAAGCTACAAAATTCGGTGAAATGGATGCAATTAGTGGTTATTTAGGCGCAGCTGGTGAAATGAACTTCGTAGGAAACTGAAAACCCGAAGAAAACCCTCCCAGACCCTTGTTTGTCCACCACAAATCCCACAGCGGTCTAATAACTTCATTTGGCTACAGCGCTGCCATCCTATAACTAACCTCATTTACATGTCACTCAACATCTCAATTTTTAACAATGCTCTAAACTTGTTTCAAATTATACCGCGTAATCTATTTATATTTAGTCTTCTGCATCGATCAACTTCGGGTTTACTATGTTTAAGCTTTGCTTCTATGTAGTATTGATGTAAAGTACATTTTCTCCCTTATTCTATCCAGCCTTTTGCAGCTCCCTTGCGTTTTGTACGATACATGTGTACTTAGGCTGAACTTCGATTCCGCCAGCCTTGCGAATCTCCAGCACAGGCACACGTGATTTATGACAGCCTGATCGATTATACCGAAGGTAAGAGTTGGATGGTGCGAGATATATTATCGACGTTTCTGATTGTAACGCGCGAAATGGCTGTACTTGCCGAAGTAGGAATTCCCTGTTCTATCTTTGTAGACGTATAAGTTGAGGACACAATGAGGATTTCAGTATTCCAGCCAGTAGTTGTTCTATTGAGCCTAGTCACCTCCGGGAGGAAGTACTGATAGAATCGTGCTGGATGTGTAATGGCTTATGTTGGTAAGAAAAGGCTAAACCATCTCTTTCACGCCCAGCCCAGATCACTTACCCGGTTCTAGCTCCCACCTTAATAATTACCTTTCTCCACCTCTTTAATTCGCTCTTGAACAAGAAACCGGAATATATACATAGATTAGTGTTTGAGGGCAGACTTGTGAACTCAAACCAATACGAGACGGAATAATCTAGGGGCTGGTATGAACCATCGTTGGGAAAAATGTCTTCCAGCCACTCATGTGAAATGCTTCCTTAGACCTCACCTTTCTTCTTAGACTAAGCTATGAGTGTCGGAGTTAAATTCAAACCAATAAGAGATTGGTTCACCCATGGCTGGTATGGAACGCAAATGATAAGGAGAATCTTCCAAAATTAAATGCAAAAAAAAAAAAAAAAAAAGTATAGAATATGGGAAGCATTGGCATTTTTCTGTGCACTCGATTGCATACAGGTCATCCAGGTCTAGTGGTAGTAGACACCACGTATCCGAGTTCCCTAACGTTTTACAGTAGGCATCCGGAAACCATCCTCTCACCAGTTTTCTTTCAAGTGCACCAGTTTTCTTTCAAGTGCAACTCTGTGGTAGCCGCATGCTTAGTAACCTTACCTAGGAGACGGTCATCGAAATACTCTGCAAATTACCATCCACTGCGCCCAGCCCTGCTACCCTGAATAATCAAGGTCTTGAAAATAAATTGCTGGCGTGTAATAAACTAGTACCGAATTAATTGCTTAAATGCAGTTCCTCCGAAAATACAATACCAAAGTTCTCCAGAAAATCCGTCCAGTATAAATTACCTTTACTCTCTCTTTTTTTTTTTTTTTTTTTTTTTTTTTTTTTTTTTTTTTTTAATATTCCCTACTAACCCTCGATTGCGCAAATGGCACATATGGCATTCTTCCTCTTATTCGTAAACCTCTTTCATATCCCTTTAATTTTTCCCTGGTGCAGAAATGGTCGTTAGTGCAATACATAATGGACTGGCCGTCGCGAGTTCGAATCCCGACAACTGCAGTCAAATGCTCCTGCAGTAAAGAATTGGGAGGGCCTACGCAAATTAGCAAATTAAGCGGTACGATGCCATTCGGGGTACGTTTGATTGCTGTTGCATGGATTTTGCTTTTTATTTTAAAAACGTTACATTATTTGTTGAAAATATTAATATTTTTCATCACAAAATGGCTGATAATGCTTGTATTTGTTGGTTAAGGTCAGAGTAATTAAAGATTGAGCTCTAACTACAGTAATTAAATTGTCATACATTCAAGATATTCACATTATAAATAAATGTTTTATCTTGAATTTTGCTCTCTTCATTCGAAAGGAATGTTATATAAATTTCCATATTTTATAAACCATAACTTTACTATTTATGAAATATCCCTTTAAAACACACAACTTATTTTCCTCGACGTTTTTCTGACATTAGCCAACGCTCACTGGCCTTTTTCTAAAAATGATTTTATTCAGTGGTCCTCAAAACATGTATTTTCGGTGAAATTTTGATGTCTTAATTGTTGGGTGGAATACAATACCGTCTCTACTTACGCGTGTATTGTGTATACGTGCTAGAGAAACTAATAAGCTTCTGTGACAATTGTTAGTTTGAAATTCACCAAAGATCAAATGAAAAGAATAGAGTCAACAGAAATAAAATTTTTAAGAACAATAGCTCGATACATACTTCTAGACCACATTAGAAATGTAATAAATTAGGAAAGTACTAAAGGTTTTAAATGTAAAAAATTGAAAAAATCATATATTAAGAACGTCCAAAGGAATATGAGCAGAATAGTCTTTAAATATTAGCCAAAAGGGAGAAGACATTTGGGAAGTCCGCTAAGAAGATTTAATAAGTAATTTCCAGAAACCAGAGACCTAATCCTTGTGGGGATAATTAAAGTAGTTTGTAGAAGCAATATTTGTATGCACCATGCCGGTATGTCTGCTTTTGAACTGTCCGGTCGATTCTACCACGCAGGAAGAATTCGTATCGGGCAGACGGGGCCCTTTTTACCTAGTAGGCTCCGCAGAAAGGTATCGAGATACGCAACCGAGGGATAAAACTCGGTGAACTCATAGATGCCGATCGGGATCGTCAGCTAGGTGGCGAAGGTTGCCACTGGAGAAACCCATGCCTAGTAGGCTCCACAGAACCGCATCGAGACTCGCAATCAGGTGTTACCCTAAAGAGCTCAAATGCCGAACGGGATCATCGACTTTGGCATCAGTTACCCTGACGCAGGATCAGGGGAACAGGCACTTAATAAAGAATACTGATGTCAAGAATACTGAGCCACTAACAGAGTTGTTAATGCTCTGGTGGCTGGAAACTGACTGACTTCTCCAGGAGCCAGTAGCAGGAACTAGTCGCCCGAGTGTACTCGGGCAGGGGCAAATCACCACGGTACCTATCCGCTTTTCTTGCGGATTTACCCGTGCGATATAAAAGATATAGTCTTATGCTAGCGTTTATGTCCGTGTCAATGTGCTGTGGGCAGGGTGTTTCCCTTTGTGCTGTCGGCGCGGGCTGGTTTACCTACCGGAGTGATCACCCACCCAGAAAGGGACCAGGCCCGATGCTGCTTAACTTGGCCAGCGCTTGCGGGCTGTCAAGGAAAGCAGTGCCAGCTAGCTGGGAGAACTGAAAGGATGTAGGTAGGGGGTGGGGGAAAGCCAGCGTTGCAGAATCTGGTCGGAGAACAACTTGACGGACACCCATCCGAGTTGTGACCGGGCAAATGCTGCTGAACTTGGCGGATGAATCTGTAAAGAAGGGAGAAGCGGCCGAAAAACTACCATCCCAAGGCGTCCTTGGGAAGTCGGTAGCTTACGCATCTCCTAGGAGCGTGTGGTCATAGCGACCGAGAGTGTTCACCAGAGGATTTGGGTGAGGAGCAAGTTTAGTGTATATTGTGCGATCTCTTTCTCGCACAACGTCCACTATGTAGGGGATTCCGGAGTGGGAATGGAGAATGTGGGACGGGAATCTACGGTCTGTGCCACTGACTTCTTAACGGGTCCACTCTCCTTTCATACTGGCATCTGTAACGCTCTACTCTCCGCCCCGTGATTAGCACGGTGGCGCCATCCCCTTTTATTCCTTACAACTATTTTTACACAGCATCAACAAGTGGCGATATTATATACTAAGTTAATTTCGGGTTGTTCAGCCTTCATCATAAACTTTATGTTGTGAATGTTCACAGCAATGTGTTTTTTACGTGCTTGTAGATCTACTGACATAGAATTGTGATCTAAAATACGTTTAAGAACCATCGGTCTTGGCCGGGTTTGAAGCCACAGCCTTAGGATCAGAAGGCCAGTGGCTGACCAACTGAACCACCTAGACGACTTAGAATATACACATGGCCATAAGAGATAGTTGAAGTCAAATCAATGTAACCCATGGTTCTTCTTAACTATCTCCAGATAATATGTAAATATAATAAATAATATGATTTTTAAAAAATTCTGATGTGTTCCATTCGCATGACGTGCTCTAGATGTTCCACTAACAAAGCTTGTTACAAAACATTATTCTTTTATCTACAGCATGCTAATCGAGATAAACATTATCAGAATTGGTGTTACTTCTTGCATCTTTGATGAAGCGAAATAAGGGAATGCACTAGCCTAAAGTAATAGGCAAATCCTTTAACATCCGGTCGCTATATGAAACAATTGAAACTCGGTTCTCTTTGCTTGCTAAACAAAAGAAAGACGAAAAGAAAGGGTACTTCCCGTAAACTTTAAGTAGCTTTAAACTCAAGCCAATAACACGGAATATCTCTAAAGCGGTTAAGTATACAAAACTGATACTGTCTTACGAGATCTACATTTTTTATATAGCAAGTTTATGTCTATCTCTTATGGTTTACCAGTTATACAAATTTATACAAAAGTCAACCATAATGAAGTTGTTTTTGGAGACTATTCCCAGAAAATTCAAGATACACATTTCGTTTGTCATTAAAATATGTTAAGCATATGGTATTTTAATCAAAATTGTTGGACATTTTTGGGAAACTCAAAATTTTCGAAAAATGTTCCATGTAAAGGTTAGATGGGGGGCGGGGTTCCTGAAAATCTTCGTGTCTCGTCCTTGGAAGATAATGAACTTAAATGCAAAGTTTGGTATTTAACCGACATTTAATTTTTGAGTTTTGCTGCCCACAAACACACACAGACACAGACATACGGGCCTTTTTCTAAAAATTCCTTTTTCTTTTATTCAGAGTACTCTAAAACATTTGTTTGCGGTGTGAAATTTCGGTATCGAATTTTTGGGTGGAATACAATACCTTCTCTATCTAATATGCAGGTACAAGTTTTTTTTTTTTTTTTTTGAGAAGTCTCGACATAATATTTTAATCATCTACAAAAACTGAGCAACATTTAGCTGAAGACTCAATTCATTCTGGAATACTGTTTACTACTTTCTCTACACGCACTGTATAGTTGAAGTATTGTATTCCACCCAAAAATTGTATATGGAGATTTCACCAGAAATATATGTTTTGAGGTTCCCTGAATCCAAAAAAGCATTTTTCGTGAAATGCATAGCTCAAAAACTAAAAGACCGCTAAGTACCAAACTTGGTATTTAAGTTTGGTATCTTCCAAGGATGCGACACGAAGCTTCTCAAGAAAACCCCCCACCCCAAACTACTGTTTACATGGAATTGTTTTGAAACTTCTGTTTTTCACAAAAATAGCTCTAATGGTTTTGATTAAAATGTCATATATTAAATCTATTTACATCACAAATAAAATGTATATCTTGAATTTTCTGGGGATAGCTTCTGAAAACCTGTTCATTCTGGGTGTATTTTTCTGAATTTTGCATAACTGCGAAACCGTAAGAGATATACAAACACTTAGATACACAGAAATGTAGATATCGTTAATACACACAGTTTTTCTTGTAGAGTTGACGGTTTCCGAGGTATTCCTTGTTATTGGTTTCAAATTTAAACTAAGTATATTTTCAAACGAGGTCCCCTTTCGCTTCATTACTCTTTTGTACTGGAAATGCAAAGCGAACCGAACTTCACTTGTTCACATATCGATTGTCTTTAAAAAGGTTTGGCTATCGCTTTAGCCTGGTATATTCCCTTATTTCCCTACTGCTTATAAGAAACTAAGTGGTAAGGCTAATTGTATTAATGCTTACCCCGTTTAGCATAAACTACAAGAATAATAATTGGTAAGGATAGTTTATTTTCCGAAGGGGCAGAGAAAGTCATGTGAATGCAACGCATCAGATTTTTTTTATTTACCCAAGCCAGTTTCAACTTCAAGAAAGGCACGCCTCTTGTCCATTAATAAGAAATAATGCATAGATGTTTTCTTCTCTGCAATAACAAAAGTTGGACTCTTGGCGAACTTTGCGAACTCAAGTCATGATGTCGATATAAATTTTTCGATTATAAAATATGAACCGACGAGGTTTTCTTTTCCGCAGATCCATTAAATATCACATACCTTCCTTTGTACTTCAGACCCATTTTGCCTGTGCTTTTCACTTTTATTTTGTTCTGCTCTTTCTCTCTCTGTCTCTCTCTCTCTCTCTCTCTCTCTCTCTCTCTCTCTTCCTCCATATCCACTTGTTGTTTACCAAGTTCTATGCCTTGGGCTTCTTGTTTTCTCTCTCTTTCTAGGTTTACGTTTTTGAAAAGAATGGTATTGATTCAAGTTCAAATATTTGGCCAGGACACGAACAGACTAGTACTACGTACTAGTAGATGAAAAAAGTGAAAAAAACGCTAGTCCGCAGAAAGGGTAGAGTATTTTATTATTTTTATCCAAACAGAGCGCTGTACTGATTAAACACCACGTCCCCATGAGCTTAATGCCAGATGATTTTTATAACGCGTCTACTACTTTTGCTTTAAAAGGCAATACCGTGTGTACTTTTGCCAAAACAAAACAAAGTATGTTAATTTAATTTAATTCTTATTCAAACAAAAGGATTAGTTTTCAACATGGTTTATTTAGAGCAAATTCTAGAGGCCCAGTTCTGACGATAAGGGTGCTTGAAAATTAATAATAATTCTCTTTTAATTCATTACAAACGTAATTTCTGAATACGACAGTGCTTAATGCACATGAATTGTGCACTAACACTCAGTTTCAGAATACATTTTCGTTAACATCTTGCACACCAACACACCGCGGTCCATTAATACAAAACTGCACTGTGAACTGAAGGTTCAGGAGGATTAAGGTAGGTAGTATTGTAGTTTGCGACGTCAGTACTCCACTGTGAAGTTCAGGATTAGTGACATGATTCTGTAAATAGCTATTACCTGTCTGAAGAATGAATGCATACGGCCACGAGTGGAATCTTGCGTAAACACACAGCTTAGGGGTATTACGTCATCACCCCGGTGCATGCGCTGTAAAGTTCTGCAATACTGGAAAGCAGCAGTTGAGTCTCTTACAGTTAACGGGTTCGGATCAAGTCAAAATCCAAACACCGCCGCGCACAGTCACACGCACACAAAGTACAAAATTAATATTCATTAGTAATAAAGAAGAATACAAGTTTAGCCTGTAGTGGATCGTTTAGTTTGTCTCTATTTACGTACTCTGTGTTGATGCTTTGATGGTCAGACTGTATTGGACAAATTCCAGCCTTCTCTGACCGTTCTAAATCGTGCCATGCTACACCACTGACCTTCCCAAACAACTGCATTCTATCGTCAGACAAGTAGTAAGTGGCAGTCCTTTGTTTATGCTTTCCAATACCATTCATTCACATTGTTTTGCTTAAAGAGGACGTAGTTTCTTTTTTAAGATATAAAAATCTACATACATTTTCAATAATTTTATTAATGACATGATCGCAGATTCCAAAGCAAATTTTCTTTTGGATGTACAGCACCTCATATGTAACATCATTATTTCCAACATTTAGTGACTAAGAACATAGACATTTTGATAACTAAGAGGATAACCGTGTTTAAATTTGCTAATAGAAAGCAATTAGAGTATTTAAGAAGAAATATTCTGAACAGATATTTGGGGCACTGAAGTTATAATATTTAATATTTAAATATTATTATTTGTCACTCGAATTCCACGTAACTTGTAAAAGTCATATAAAATATAAATGCCGAAGAAAAATATTGGGATGTTGAGCAACTGATAAGAAGAGTACATAATAGCATTGTTATCGGAAAACTGCTGCGTTCAGCGCAATGAAAACGCATTGGGCTTCTGGAAGCCTGTCCTCTTCGTGGTCGAGGTACCTACTATGCTAGCCTCTAGTCCTGAGTAAAAAGATTCCTTAAATATTCTAGAGTAAAAATCCTTTGGAAGGGAAGAAAAGTTGGTGGCACCGTATCGCAGGTTTATGACACGTAAAAGAACACCAAGGTGGCGCCGTGGGTGAGTGGTTAGACCGCTCGCCTCCCATCTAGGCGGCCCGGGTTCGATCCCAAGCGCCCGCATGTGAGATTCCTGTGCCTGGACGGGTTTTCTCCCGATTGTCCAGTTTACCTCGTCACTCATTCCACTAATTGCTCCACCATCACCTTTCCAATTATCAGTTTCGCTTACATTTCATATCATCCACTTTCCTGCCGTTGGTTCACCGACAGGCTTGTGGCATTGGCTTGTGAGTCCTAGGGGAGTGTCAGTGCTACAAATACGGGGAGGGTAAGCCGATTACGAAACAAAAAAGAACACCAAGCTTGCTAGAGGCCCCTGAGCAAAATTTCCGGTTTGCACGCCCACTATACTAAAACTATAGCAGTTAAATAACGTCCATAAATAAAACTCGATTTCTTTGAATACCTACAGGAGAAAGTGGTGAAATAAAACAAAGGACCCAGAGCAATCATTTGAAATGCGGATATATCTTTCCATGCCGGAGGGATCTCCACAGATCTACATCTCCATATGAAGAGGTATCTCTGAGGGCGCATCATACATCGACGGCCAAGGCTGACAGTTCCTCAAAGGAAACTCCACGTCACATATCTCATCCATCGTCCACTCGCCTGCTCCTTCGATTCTAAAATATAATATGGAACGTAAATGTTGGGAAGAAGAGAACCATAAATTGCCGGCATTGTGTAATTCACCCCAGTATTTACCTACCCGGAAAAATCACAAAAAACTTAGATTAAAGTGTCCAGTTCAACGGAAATCAAATTAGGGACCTTCCGAATGCGAACCTCACACACCAAAACATGGCAATTTTGCTCGGTGATAAATTATAATAACTGATATAACAGTGACAGCCTGCGACATACTAGTGATTCAGAAAGCAAGAATTGGTTTGGAAATGAGTTTGCCTAGTATGAATTAATTACTCATATTATCCCAATCAGAGGCGATAATTAAGACCTAATTCCGTAATAATAGAGATAGGAATCTCACTACGAACACTTCAATGTAATATCAAGTGGTATTGGAGTTTCAAATCGAAGATTCAAGTACACCGCGAATTACTTCGTAAGAGATGCTAAACCATCTGCAAATGCGCAGTCACAAGTATATATAAACCTGTATTGGAAACTTTAATTCTAAATTGTGTTCATTCATTAATCACCTGTCGCCTATGCGGCCTGGATTCGATCCCAAGCGACCGAATGTGGGATATGTGATGGATTAAGTGGCGCAGGGGCGGTTTTTTTCCGGGTTCTCCGGTTTCCCCCGTCATCGCATTCCTCCGTTGCTCTATCCTCATTCCATGTACCATCAGTGACATCGCCTGTGGTACCATTTGTAGTAAAAGCGGGCATTAAACACTATGAAAAATCATTAATCAAAACATTCATCAACAAGAAGTTTTGCTAATAAGTATATGAAAATGCGGAGGAGAATTAATTGTTCATAAACTATGTTGATTAAGAGCTTTAACGTAAGCATGTGAGTGTGCTCACGTCTGTAAAATTTGATTTGTGAGTTCAGAGACAGAGAGCGAGAAAGAGGGTGAGAGAGAGGTCTGTAAGTGACTCTTGTCAACACTGAGCCTCCTCTCATGGCCTATATGGGCAACTTCTGTAGTACTTTCTTTCGACACTAATACTTCAATTTCACCCTAGAAGGCCTAAGGTGTGTCCATTGTACTCACAGCACTTTCTGTGCTAGTTAAAACCATTGCTGAATTGAGTACTACGATGAGATTGTTAATATTCTTCAACAATGGTAAAATGGAACCTATGCCAACATTACAATGAATTTGTTCACATAATTTATTTGTTATTTATATAAAACATATTCTGCAACGTACAAGCCTGAAGTGAGTCTGTTGGATACACCACGCCTTTGATTTTCTGACAGTTCGCACTCTTTTATTATGTGTCTGGTGCAAACTTGTTCATTGTTTAGAGTTTCATTTAGATTCAAACCTACTCTGTAAGCAGATGTTGAGCTTCAATAAGAAGGAACAGGAAGCGTATTTTGTTTCTCTTCTGAAGCATGATGATTAAAATGACGATATCAGTCTATTTGCTGACAGTAGGATAGTAATTGCAACCCCTCGAGTGTAGTAAGTGAAAATGATCATATTATCATTGTTAGTGGACACACAGATGCAGAAAGCGAAAGTGAGAATGAAATAAATGCAGTGATAGTTCAACCTAATGCAAATGATATCTACAGAGGAGGAAATTTATTTGAGTGGAGTGAAAACCCACTCCTACTTCAAAGGTAAGTGCCCACAACATTATAAAATATCCCATTTCAGGGTTGTATTACCACCACAAACTCAAATAGATACAACACAAAATTGTTTTGAGCTTTTTCTATCATCCACTGTTCTCTGTAGTGTTGTGAAATTTACTAACCTGGAAGTCGAATGGGTTTAGAAATTGAAAAAGAAGAGTTGGAAAATATGTGCTTTCATTGGACTCCTTATAACAACTGGGCATATGAAATGCAATCTCCTTGGTGTTACTGCATTATGGAATCCAAAGTATGGCCTCCAACATTCCGTCCAACAATGAGCAGAGACAGATTCAAGGAACTTTTTCTTTTTCTTCGCTTTGATGGCTAATCAATAAGAAGTGAATGCCGCAAGAAAGACAAGCTTGCTCCTATCCATGATGTTTGGGAAGGCCTTTGCAGACTTCTTGCAAAATATTATATTCCATGCAGCAATCTTACTGTAAACAATCATCTGGTGCCTTTTAGGGGGCGTTGTTCCTTCCGACAATATATGGCATAAAAGCCAGACAAATGTGGACTGAAAATGTTCTGAATTGCAGATTCAAAGTCGTTCTACCCTTTGAAGGGAATTCCCTATTTGGGTAAAGAGGGTGCCGCTAGGGCCACCAATCTTGGTTCTAGTGTACCACTGCATCTCACTGAATCATATATCACTCAACCAGGAATATAACTTGACACAATTTCTTCACTGATGCACAACTTGTCCAGCAGTTGCTAAAGAATGGTCTTACTTTAGTTGGCACCTTTCATTCCCTCTCAGTTTCAGCCACAAAGAACTTGAGACACCAAAACAAGCCTTTTTGGCTTTACAAATAATTTTACCATAGTATCTTATGTGCCAACCCCTAGGAACGGTGTGGTTCTTCTGAGCAGCTTGTGTCATTCAAATGATATAGTTATTGAGAAGGCGAAGAAACTAGAGACTATATTGCACTACAATGAAACCAAGGGTGGTGAAGACAGCCTGGATCAACTTGTTTTCTTCTACTCCTGCAAGAAAAATACAAACCGCTAGCCAGCAGCATTTGTCATGGTTCTCGTTGATGTCTGTGGCATATGTTGCATGGGTGACACTAAAACCTCAGTGGAACCAGACCAAGGAGAAGACTAGGCGAAGACTCTTCCTTATTGACTTTGCTGAGAAGCTCATCAACGAGCATATAAAAAGAAGATCAAATATAGGACTACATCGTGAAACTGTGCTGGCAATAGAATTTATGTTACCAGACAGCATCCAAGATGCACCCACTGCTGCAGCTCCAACGATGAAGAAGAAGAAGAAGAAGAGATGTTATCTGTGCGACTGTAAGAAAGGAAGAATGCAAAGGCAAACTTGCGATAATTGCAAGAAGAATGTTTGTGTAGACATTCCCGTTGTAAAAGAGTGTGCTTTCAATGTGAAAATTAAGAGCAAAATCAATGTTTCCAACACATTCTTTCATTAGATAAAAGGAAATTGTTCCATTTACTAAGAATATTACTAAGGACAAGCAACCTTTGTATTTGTATTTAGCATACCTACTAAGTTGTTTCATACTTACACTAACAATATTTCTAATGACATAATGTAGCCGTTATATTTGTATTTACGATACTTGCTAAATAATAATTTGTTAAACTAAATAAGTATAAATCATATAAAAAAAAATAAATAAAAAAAAATTGTAGAACTGTTTAGGTCCAATAATCACAGAAAGAAACCAATCTGGTCAATTATGGTGCAAGAAAGCTTAGGCCTTCTAGGGTTAAGTTACAGATATCAACTTTTAAGTGATTATATGGATTTGTTACAAATGCCTATGCGATTTTGAAGGGAAAAACACATAACCTAGTAAACCAATAATACCTGTACATTTCAAATGTATTTAGTGTGCTAAGCTTATATGTGGTTGTGTCTGGCAGTACCATAGCTAGTTGGCTAGTAGAGTAACTGGCTGGAGACCGGGACATCCGTGGTTCAAATCCCGCCTATGGTACTAAATTTTTCAGCCTGACTCTACCTATCAAACTTTTTAAAATAATTGTTTGATATTCTTCAAGCAGGCTTTATCAAATAAAAGCAAATGTTCTCCTGAATATACCGTGTCCATACTAAACAGCTTTTAAATCCGAAGTTAATATTTTAATTATTGGGTGAGCCATTAGCCCTCTCACTCTTGCCCTTCCTACTTTTATTATTAAATTTCAAACTGTCGAAGCCAGCTTCAGATAATTCTTTACTCTTCTGTAGGGCTCGAGGTGGCATTTATTTGCCCTTAAGTTTCTTTAAAAATGCGCTCCAGACAAGAAGAGCGTTCAGTTTTTATCTTCTAAACTGACATACGTTTCTTTCTGGTTTTACTGGACTGAAAGCCGCCAAAAACGGAAATTGCCTCAATTTCCTCTTTGTCACTTGTCAGTATTTGAGAGCTCGAGACTTCAGAGAAATGAAGGGCGTGAATGAACTAGGATAGATCTGCACTTCATTAAGGCAGTGATGATTGGAGGGCAACTTGATTAAATGAGAAAAGAGTTCAAAAGAAGGCCTCACGTGTATTTACGCCTTAGTCTTCAGGTTCTTAGTTTCTGTAGAAGAATACGTTGCTTCTTGGATCGCTGTGGCTAGATCTAATTTATAGGTGTGTATGGAGGAGTACTTTACTAGTTTTACCGACGTTGCAATCACATATTGCCAGACAATAGTTCTGCTTAGAATAGGACGACCTGTTCTGCAATTATAGAGAAAATCTCCTTCATTCTATATGCGTTATCTGACCTTTCTACCCTTTAAACGAATTATTTGACACGTAAACGCTACCAGAATATTTACATATCTCCAGAAATGTTTGTTTTACTCTGATTTGCCACGTTTGAGGGTTTAAAAGCCCGAAGAACTTCCCTCAAATCTGAACTATAACATTGTGAATGACAAGTGATCATGTCCATCATCCAACCTATGAACAATACAACGGCTGGCATCTTTTCTCTGGAACACTTCTCAGGCATATTCAGCGCCAATATAAGCATCCTAAGACACCGTTTAAGGCTATAAAATTAATTGAAATCGTTGTAAAAAGACATATATACTTGCATAGGAAGAAGTAAATGGTCAGGAATAACATGGTTTACACTGGACACAGAGAATGACTGGCGATTCTGACAAGCGAATCTGTCTCTTTTTCTTTGGGAATGAAAACTGACAACATATTTTGGTGTTTTAGGATCTACTGTCTGACTAGACGGACTGAGGAAACAAATTCACTTCCTGGCTAAAGTGCACAAAGCCAGATAAGGCTTATCCAGTTAATCAGATGCAGTTTATCTGCATTGTTCTTTCTCTTTTAATTCCTATTCACATTAACTTGCATTTTAAGTATGCCTGTAGACTCAATGATATATACGCTGTTTGTGTAATGAACTTTAATAATTTGACACTAATAATAACTTCATCTTATCCCATTCTTTCGCTCTCTAAGAACTGGAACAGACACTGCTGAAAAATCATATTTACTAAGTAAATTTTAATGTTCAAAATCTATAAATTTCTGGTGCTCACGGTTCTTCCATACATATCGCGATTATTCCCTAATAGATTATTAAAGCTAATTTTCAATATTCCAACTCTGCAAACAGGTATACGCTATCTAAGTGAACTGGAGGCGTAAGTCTATGACAATATACTAAAAACTTACGCAAAGCTGGTTACGAAAACCTTTTGATGAATAGAAAAGTAGTTTATGGTATGAAAAAGTTGCTGAAAATAAACTGTCTTACAGATCATACTTAAAGAAAAACGGACAATACTTTAAAAATACTACTTGTAGAGTAATAAAAACGATTGCCACACAAAATATGAGGTTTTAACTGTGGCGTTCATGGCTAAACATTTTGTAACAAAAATACCTGCGGGTTCTTATAATCATTACTACCGCCAGCCTCTCTGACGGTTTTCCTCAGAATTCCCCTAGTCCTCAGAACTGACGTATGCGGGGAAGGTATCCTAATCAGGTTTGAAAAAGCTTCCTTCGAAAATGTCCTTATCAAATATCATTTCACGTGTATGTGTTCACCGGACCTGGCGCCGCATGCAGAAAAAAATTGAGACTAAACATCACTCAACGTGACGTTATTTATTTCCTCGTGGACAAAGTATTTTCCTGTCTTTGATGACATTAGTTTCAACGTTGCATTCCTGCGAAAAATAAGATATTAATAGTTTGATCAAAGTGTGGAATTCTCCCTTAGTCCCTCAGGATTGTTATAATCACTGTTGTGTAAACCTGGAAAAAGTTGAGTTATACATTTATAGTATGTATATCTATGGCATCGCCTCAAATCTGAAGTACGCAATCTTTATACCTATGATAAATAAGATGCTTTGTTTTATTTAAGCAAACCTCGGAAACTATATGATGTATGTGTTCCCGTATCCATGGATATGCCGAGTTATTATTAAATGCGTTATCGGTTCGGTTCGTAATCCAAAATAAGCTTGTGAAGCGCCTTATGCTAGATGCAGTGCTACTCTATTGCTTTCTTCGCAGACATCAAAGTAATGTTTCCATCTCTTGGGTGATACATTCTTCACAATGGACATCTTCTCATTTTATTTGTTTTTAATTGTTTCATTTTCATAGCCCATTAACCAACTTACTAATAATGGGAGCTTTGATTTTGGAAACAACTGACAGTTTTATTGCTCGCGGAACTAATGGATTAATTCTGTTTCTTTTATAGATTTTCAACTACCAAACAGATTCGCATTCACTCACACGCTAATATTTCTTGATAATGTGGGGGATTATGAAATTATTTTGTTAAAGAAAATTCCCTCAGCAGGGAATCGAACCCGGAACCTCAGATTTGAGAGGGTCAAACGCGGACCACTTGGCCACTTCTTACTCTACTATTACTTCTTCTTGTTCCTCCTTTCTGTTTTTAAAAGGTGTGTTAAAGGTGTGTCCACTTGTATTAACATTACATAAAAAGCGTTCACACTGATGATAGTTAAAATATAATGATTGCTGGAAACGGAAATTTTAGAAGAAAATGTTCAAGGCATAAGTCTAGGGACTGTCCCAACATTTTCCAGTTACGAGGCCTAAGGAAAACCTGGAAAAACCTCAGTTAGGCACGATGAAACTGGTGGGATTTGAACTGCAGACCCTCCATTCACGAGGCCATGTTTTAACGATATGGCTACCCGTACCGGTATTGAATCATTTCACCATTGTACCATAATACGGGTATACTTACTTTTATACAGGATGAGTTTTAAGTTCACCGATAAATTTAGATGGCGACTTCTGACTGAAAATGGATCACAATTCATATGACTTTGTGTCCGATGGAAATGCATAGCTTCTGGTAGATGACACCAATGAACAACTTCATACAAAGAGCTCTGACACAAAGTACAATACCAACTAAAATTTTAAGGACACCTGCGTATTTCATTCCGTGGCCGAGTGATTAGAGCACTCGCCTCTCACCCAAGGCGACCCGGGTTTTATCCCAGGCGACTGCATGTGGGATTTCTAATGGACAAAGCGGCGCAGGGGTGAGGTTTCTCCGGGTTCTCCAGTTTACTCTGCCATCGCATTCCACCGCTGCTCCATCTTCATTCCACGTGTCCATTGCCTGCAATGCCTATATAGTAAAAGCGGGCGTTTAACGCTATAAAAAAGAAGAAGAAGAAGAAGAAGAAGAAGAAGAAGGATACAGACGTGTAAAGGAAAAGCTAATAATCTTCAGCAACAGTGTGTATTCATGCAACATTTATTTACAAATTACAGCTGTTGATGGTAATTTACATTAGGAACAGTTTTAGCTTTTTAATTAATAAATCCTATTTTAAAGCAATGAAAATATTCGCCATGCAGGACATTGCGGTGGAGTCAAACGTTGGATGTCATATGCGGTGAGCTCAGACGTTGGGTGCCCTGTGCGGCGGCCTTATCCCCACATTCAAAACACCCGATGCCGAGTTCTCGGCTTCGTGCCCAGATTGGTGACGTTGGCAAGACTCATTACACTACCAATGAGTAGACCCACGAAGCTGGTGATGTGAATCTACTACCGGTGAATTTGCCTCGGCATTACCCAGCCTGCACGATGATTGACTCTCTCGGGGTGCAGTTAATGAGGGTAGTTCAGGGAGTTATTTTATAATAATGAAGACTTGCGTAACTTTCCTGGAGTTCACTTCTTACTGGAAGATGAGATAAGTACTTTGTTTTACAATTCTGCTAACTTAAACACTTGTTAGTCACACGTAATTATATTTACCTCTTCCTTGATTCTACTTTATACAATATAATTTAACACATGTTACTGACTGTAAATACACTTTAAAACTGCTGGAAACTACTAAGTTTTTGATACAAGTTACCGTGTTTAACTTTGTGCGAAGAAGTGACCTTCAGCCCGACGACCGACAGCATGACAGTATTACAAGATCAGCATGACAGCGTCATACAGCGACCTACAGTTAACAGACAGCAACCGACAGCAGACAGCCTAATAGCATGATAGCGGATAGCAAATAGAAAAACAGCCCCGATGTGCCTTCTTGGGCTCTTTGTATACTAAAAATATCGTCATGGCGGCTTCTTTCTGATGGGACAGAAAGGCCGCGTGATTGACGAAAATATTACCCAAAAGTCAGTTTTCTCATCCCAGGGTGCAGTGCAACCAAGCGCTTCTCACATCCTTCTACTCTCTTGGCGTCAGCTTTCTATTCCTGCTCCAGCTGAATATACTCTGTTAAATACATGCGCTAATAAGCATGTGTAATCTTTAATTATACAGTGTTAAATAATTAATGACTAACAATAGTTTTTATAGATAAGCTAATTAATGGTCTCAACATGAACGGTGGTGCAATTTCTTTTCAAACGAAATGGTTAGTCATTTCTGGAATACAAAATCTGATATCGTATTATAATTAGAGTAACATGAATTTTTGTAGGATATAATTATAGTTCAACAAATTTATTTGCTTATTTTCTTCAAAATTGGGAATAGCAAGTTGAGCATTCCATTTAAATTTATAAATCATTTGAGCTACTTCAAATTTTGACACTCTTTACATACAAGTAAGGTTATAAACATTAAGCGCTTTTAATATGTCAAAGTACCCACATTTTAATCTAAAAATGTATACTTTATATCACATTTTGACATGTCAAAGACTAAAAGTCAAGTGAAGTTTTTACTGTAAACCGGAGCTAATTTGGCTTTCTATAGTTTACCTTGGCTCAATTTTGGAAAATTATTATTTTATAAATAAATACTTATATTGCATCGATTGTGAAAACTGGAACAACTGCTCTTATATTACACAGAGGAACTCAAATTCTTGAAAAATCTAGTAATTTTAGGATCATGGCATTTCAATATCATGAACACCATAATATTAAGGATAACAGATTTCCGAAATCCAGAGTCCCCTATTATATGTGAGTAATAATAATTCATTATATTTCATTTTGGATCAAAATAAAATAAAAGGCATATTTGGGAATTATACTTGTTATTTTATATTGCATCTAATATGAAAGATGATAAATTATTGCGCTCATGAAATAGGGGGTTCAAAACTTGACAAACGTGAAATTTTTAAGATTATGGTCTTCATGGTGTTGAAGTGACACAGTCTAAAAAATTATAGATTTTCCCAAAATATGAGCTTCTATATGATAATGTGACACAAATAATTACAAATTTTACATTGGACATAATACAAAATAAAATATTTAGTATATATATTTAAATAACATTTTTCGAAATTTGTGGCAAAATAACCCATTCCGGACCACATTAGTTCCAGTTTATAGTAAAATGTTCAATACTGTATTGTGGCGATGATTTATCAGATAAGAATGATACTGTATAGGAGCTGATGCAATATGAACATTTAACAACAAAGAAGATGTTCAGAATTAATGCCTCTCTGTATTTAATATATTTGCATCACATATAAAATGCATATCTTGAATTTCCTAGAACAGCCACAAATTCCTTTTCATTCCGAATGACTTTTGTATAATTATTGAACCATCAGATATGTAACACTTTGGCACAGCTCACTAAGAGCCTTGGCCCACCGCCCGGCTGCTGCGTCCCCCATCTCGGTACATTGAAGACGTCATGGATGGGGTGCAGTATTGGGGGGGGGGGGTGAAATGTGGTCAGCAGCGCTTCGAACCAATTAATGCGATCTTCACGACCTGATGCCGCTAGCAAGTAGATCCTCAATTGGACCCCCAGGGACCTCACGAGGCTGAGTGCACCCCGGTCCAGGTCTCCCAGCGGGGGAAAAATCCCCACGCCGGTACTGGGAATTGAACCCAGGTCTGCCGCTTGGCAAGCAGCAACGCTACCACCACGCTAAGGAGACGACCGAATCATCAGATATGCCTACACAAAAGTTTACTGCACAAAAAAGTATGCATTCTCAAAGTGAACAATTTATGTCAAATAAATATATTATGGCATTAGCCATTTACCTAAATACTCTTTCTTATAAACAATATATGTTTACTTTCTTCCAAGCTCTAAGCTGCTCTTCATTTTTCTGGTGGTCCAACAGGTTCCCTGGAACTCCAAAGCCCTCATGTGATGATTCGTCTTTAAAACAATGCTTTCCGCTTTAACCTATTGAATTAGTTGTTTTATAAGTTACAACAAAACATAAAATTTGCAATGAGGGTTTACTCCGATTAAGAAGAAGTAGATAGAAGAATCAACTATTTTAGAACAGTTAGTAGAGAAAGTCATATACATTTTATACTTCCCGTATCCGGGTAATTATTTATGTAAGTAATAAACCATATTAATCTCACTACCATGTGTGGGCGTAGCGTGTCTGCATTCAAGGGGTATCGAGTTCAATCTCAGTAAGGGTGAGTTACACGGATAACGATCTTTCGGTTTCTTTCGTTTCCCCCTTATTCTGAGATTTCGAATATTCGGTGAGCATAACCTCTAATGATTCTGGGTTTATATGAGCATAATTTCAACTATTGCGTTGCCCGATGTCCTACGCGTTAATGGACGCTACACTACACGCAAAAAGCAAAACAAAACAACAAAAAGCACACAAAGAATGCATTGTTGAACACTCTGTTATATTGTTATTTCATATAAAAACCTCCAGATATTTTCATACATTCTTTTAAATGCAAAGGCTTTGTTAGTACAGTTAGTAGGTTTTACTATATTTATAGTATACTAACCGATTAAAATATCAGTGACAATTGAACTCAACTATTAAAGCGCCAATGCAATGGCCGAGATTAGGCAATTTCAACCAAACGCGGACATCTGACTGGAGCGATATTTTCGAAACATCTTATCGCAGCAGATGTTCATTTCTCTGAAATGTTGTCGCACCTTCGTTCGCTTGTTTAATCTCCTGTCTTGTTATTGGAAATAAGGTGACAATCCAGTCACGGCCGGCCATATTACAATTCCGGAGGCAGTGAAGAAGGAAAACAAAAGCATGCGGTAAATAAACATGGTCTAATGCGTCATTTACCTTTTGAGAACTAATGTAAGCATTACAATCATAACCTGATAAAATCTCCCTTCCTATATAGATATTGTAAATTATTAATGGTCTATTTCGCTGAATTTTCTTATCAAATACAACTCGTGTTTTCACCTTTTAGGACAACTGTCAACGAGATGAAAACACTCGGGGGGTTACTTATGATAATGTATCAGTAAGCGCAGTAAATGCTATTTGTAATGTGTAGAGAATTTCTACGAGCGTTAAAATCATAGGCGATTAATGTGTTTTCCCTTCGGTTATTTACGTCTTCAACTTTCTTTCTTGTTTTTTAAACAAAATGATTACAGTTAGAACGCATGAATTTACATCCATTTCAAATATCTAGATGCGATGTGTGTTTTGTATTACCTTTTGCTTCCAGATGAATATTGGATTTTCCACAACGCTTGTTGATATTTTCTTGCAGCTTTATATGATACCATTAGTGCCAATAAATCCTCTCGTCTCCGCTTTCTCCAGTGACAGCAGCTGCTCTAAGATCAAGTTTCCTTACATGCCATTTCCTGCTGCAAAGTTTAGAGCCAGTCTGGCGCTTATTGAATTTGTCTTCCAGGTTATTTGGTTCGACAAGTCTGAATTTGCCGAGTGGTGTATCACAGGATCTGAATATATAACCGAGGAATGTCGTTATGCAAGCAGTTTTATGAAACGTAATAAGTTATCTCGCATATTAACTCAACGAGAACATTTTCTGGTAGTAGAAGCCACAGTTATTTCATATCGGAATTTTGTACTAGGTATAGGAAGTCGTAAACTGAGTCATTTTTTTCAATTTCATCCTTGAACATTTGATTAAGTAGGGAGAGGCAAAGTATAAATAAAATCAGATGCGTTCCATTGACATGATTTACTCTAGCAGTTCCAGACACAAACCATTCTTAAAAAAAATATCATTATTTATCTGCATCAAACTAATTGACATAAACACTAGCAGCATTTGGATATGTAGAGTCAGACTGAAAAATAGCCGGGGATTGAGCTATTGGGGTATGTCATCTCAAAAACTAATTTGAGATCATTTTATAGTTTATCGGGAAACATGCGAATCAGTTGAGAAATTTAATGCGGTGCCGTCATGTTGCTATAGTAGCTCACTGATAGAGCAATCGGTTAGAGACCGAGAGATCCGTGGTTCAAATTACGGCTATGGCATTGCATTTTTCAGTCTGACTCTACCTATCCAAATCCTGTTCTACACACGGCTTGTGAGCAAAAACAATTTAAAAACTCCTGAAGACCCTGCGTCTTCGCACTGGATAGCGCGGAAGGAGATATACTTTCCCAAATGTAACCCTGACGGTTACATTGGGTTTTCTAAACGTGCTTCACAGAAAATTGCCCGATTTAAAATATCTGGAAAGCATGGCTTCATACTAAAGGAAATTATTTTAAAAGTGAAACATCATAAATGTTACAAAATAAGCATCATACGATTTTCAAAAACTATTAAGATTTTTCCGAAATATTGTGAAATATATAGTTTTTTTGAATCGAGCATTGAATTGCACATACTGGAAAACATAAAGATATTGTTTCCATATTGATGTCAAGTATGGTTTAAGATACTATATTTTATATGCTGATCACGGCATGAGGTTATCTGTAGGCCGCCCGTTTACCTGACATTTGGGCAGGTCTTCCGGTGAGCCCTAGTGAGAAATGGCCCGCGCAACAAATCCATTAATGTGCAGTTTGGTTAATTAACTACTGATCCAGAGATCCCTTTAAGTAGTTTCGAAAACGTTCCACTTTATATGCGGGGGCCAGTGTCATAGTATAGCAGTTCACTGAGTTCAGAAGACAGTGAAGAGCGATGGTTTAAAATGTTAAAGAGTGTGGCCAATGCAGAGGACAATTCAGTTGCGACTTGTGACTCAATAGTTGTGAGCTATGAACTGTGATTAGAGGAGAAATTATGTACTTTGTTTCTGTGTGTATGTGTCAACAATCACTCAAATGTAACGTGTTGTGCTACACTTAGCGTATTGTGTTTCAGAGTAGTTTGTGTTCTAGTTTTTTTACAATATTTTCCCTGTCTCTAACCGTAAAGAAATAAACTCACGAAGTTGAATGAGAATGCGGAGTTATGAATCTACGGAAGAAGGAAGCAATAAAAACAAGGAAATGGAGGATGTAAAGGAAATAAATGTTTTTCTATCAAGGACATCAAGTGCATAAACTCCTTAAAGGATCACGGTTTCCTGTGCCGTTTTTGCTTCATTAATTTGGTATAATCCAGTTTTAGAGTTATAAAGTGTAAAGCATAGTTTTTATCGCCTCCTTTGTTCAGTTAAGTGCTGGTATTGCATCCGAATCATTCTCTGTTTAAGAAGTTCAGGCCACAAAGTGTTTCGGTTTAAAGCTCATAAACTTCACAGGGATGGCACATACATTTCAAAACTGTTTTGATCCGTAGTCGCAGATAATAAAGAGAGACGAATATTTCTAAAAAAATTGTGAGTAATAACATTGAACTCTATACGTGGACATCTAAAAATTCCTCATTTGGACGCATAGCCGTACTATATGGAATTCATAGCTCTGCACTGCGCTGTTTCTGCTCCCCTACCACGCACATTCTCCCCTCATCGTGTGCAAGCTAATCAGTTGGCATTGATACCCTTCACAGAGGTTGATAGGTTATGAGACCACTTTTCTAATGTGGTGTTAATAATGCCAAAAGGTCCATATACTACAGCACACAGAAAGTTCTAATATGATTTCTCTGTGACAACATACTCCTATAGAGAAAAGAGACTGTGAGTTTAGACGCATTTTCTGCTCTACAAACCCGTCATAATAATAGTTCCTAATCTTGTGAATATATTTACGAAAATGGGATCCATTTCGATAAGAAACCGAAAGTAAATCTCCGTGCTCTTACAGGGAAAGCATCCATGATATCGGAGAGCAGAACGAAGTCCAAAATATATCTAAGAAACTTTACACAGGGATAAGAAATTTTCAAAACTACGAATTGTAATGTCGTTAAAATTAAAAATAAAAGAAAAAATGAAGAAAAGAAAAAAAGAAAGAAACCTATGTGTTATCTGCAGATCAGGAATTGCAACCACGCGATAATAGTAAAGTTGATTTCTGCAACCGAGAGTTGTATAATGTTAATCATCATTCTATTGACCCACGTTTTAACTATTTTACTGATGAAGTTTGGTTTCATTTACTTGGTCACGAATAATTAATGGGTAAAAGTATAAATGTTCTTAAGATGTGTGGCAGCACAAGGACGTAATTTGCAAGCTGTTCTATGACGAAGGTTATTGTAGTTGTAAATTTGTGTTAGAAATAGATGCCATTGAATTTAAGCGGCAATGAATATATGACTCCACGGCAAACAACATACTTCCCGGTGCCAAGCAAATTGCCGTTAGGCCGGCAACGCGTCCAAAAGAAGCCTCTGTATAAAATGTTTGAACAGACGAACACAAATTTGTCATATCCTTTTGCTGCCAAGCGGGCACTGGGAATAGTGTGGCCCTTCTGCATACTAGTCAATTCAGTGTTGACAGCTCCTCATTTGCTAGAACACTTTTTTTAAACATCACTATACAACAGATTTTGCACGCAATTCTTGTGAAGGATTTTAATAGAAATTAGAGTTGATATACATTTTGTGTTAATACTATTTCGATCTCGTTTCATTATTGATTACACTGGGTTTATAATATTTATAATTTATAATAACCTCTGATACGGTTTATAATATGCAAGGAGGGGGTCCGTAATGGCATTTGAAGACAACTCACATTCAGTTAAAAGTGAATTAATAATGAAAAGTTGAGCTCACAAGTAGTTCTATGTTCCTGTCAGAAAAGCTGACGGAATTTCTCTTTATGCAAGGATAAGGCATTTGGAAATAATAGATTATAATTTTGAAATACCTTCATGTCGAAGTTGACATAATCATTTTAATTTTTGTAATTTTGTTTTTTAATGGACTCAATATCTTTCGTAAACTTCTCTTGTATTGTTATACAAATGAAAGCTGACTTTTCAATTTAACTGTTGGTCAGTATTTTTCACAGTTTAAGGCAGAAAAGGTGTGCATATGAATAGTGAGGCAAACCTGCACTTTATAGTTGACACTTTTGTGCATAGATGGGGAGAAAATAAAACTTAATTAAAATATTCAATATTGTAAACATTTCTTTACTTAAGTTGTCCCATTTAACATATATTACTTTCAAATGCGTGTTTGGAAATGCAGACGTGAAATGCAAATGTGTTGAAATCTAGCTGATAGGTCTTCATACCTTTGAATATCTTCAGTGTTTTTAATATTGGACTACATCTTGAAATCTGGTTAGCCTGCAAGCACGTTACATCGTCTCCTTAGCGCGGTGGTAGCGCGGCTGCTTTCCAAATGGGAGACCTGGATTCTATTCCTGGTACCAGCGTGGGGATCTTATCCCCGCTGGGAGATCTGGTCCGGGGTGCACTCAGCCTCGTGAGGTCCCTGGGGGGGACAAATTGAAGAGCTACTCGATTGAGAAGTATTGGCTCCAGATCGAGAAGACCGCATCAACCGGCCGGGAGGGACTCGAGACACTGATTACGTCTCAGCCTCCAACACTGCACCCCATTCATGATGTTTTTGGGCCGAGATGGGGGTTGAGGCGGCCGGGCGGTAGGCCAAGGTCCCTTGTGCACTGTCGTTATATCATGCCGCCGATGCGCAGGTGTCAATAGAACACAGCGGACTGGCCGTTGGGCAAAGAGGCCAGCTCCATGCAGTCACCGTGCCTGTGTGTGGAGTGAGATTGCGTGCTTACCAGTCCTGTCAATAGTGGCTGTAGTTGCACACGCTATTTGACGTGGAACCCTTCTTGCCTGCTGTACAATGTAATGGCCATCTGCTTTTATAGTTGACAGTGGTCGACCACTTGCTCTCCTTGGGATGCGCAGGTGTCAATAGAACACAACGGACTGGCCGTTGGACAAAGAGACCAGCTCCATGCAGTCACCGTGCCTGTGTGTGGCGCGAGATTGCGTGCTTACCAGTCCTTTCAAAAGTGTCTATAGTTGTTCTCGCTGTTTGACGTGGAACCCTTTTGCCTGGTGCACAATGTAATGGTCATCTGCTTTTATAGTTGACAGCGGTCGACCACTTCTCCTTGGGATATCAGTGCTTGTGGTTTGGAACGCTCCCCATACACGTGAAACTACACTGTATCTAATGCAAACTCCTGGGCGACACTCTTCCCACTTCACATCCAAATGTTGCCTATGAGCCATGCTAAGAACACCATTACAGTGTGCCATAACAACTCGCTGATTACCACACACCGTCTCGCCCTGTTTCTTCAATTGCCCCGTATGCGGGTTCAGAACCATTTGGCTCTAAAGTATCGCTACACTCACGCCATGTGGCGTCCTGCTTTTAGTGTATGGGTGAGAGACCTCTGGTAACATGCTTCCGCACTTTGATTTATTTCCACGGAGTAGTTCATATGTTATGCTAATTTTTCCACCTCTTCCAGGTTTTTGTACACCAAAGAGTAGAGAGGGTAAAACATGTTAACAGCGGGGGACACTTCGGCAACTATGACCAGATATTGATCTATTGCGGTCTACCCCCCCCCCCGGGGCAAGGGATGAGATGAGAAACCACAGGCCAGCACACAGGAAACGAAGGAGTTAAGTGGAGAGACGCACGGAAGTCCTTAACAGTTCTCTAGATGGCAGCCCTGGCGCACCTGTGAGGCTCTACAAGCGTGATAGGCCGAAAGGAGGCATCTACAGCGGCACCTGCCTCAACCAGTGCTACCAGGGGGAAGAGAGTTTCGCTCGTAGTAAGCAACTGTACCATCTCCCTGCAAAGCCCCAAGCTGCACCAGAGCCAGCCAGAAACATGATGAAGGAAAATGAAATGAAGTAGAAATGAACCGTGGTGGATATACAGCACCACAGCAGCCCCTAGGAAAACCACAGAAAAATCCAGAGCCAGAGTGCGCGGGCAACGGAGAGCGAATCCGGACCTCCCGAATGCCAGTCCAAGACGAAACGCCTGGGCCACCTGGCTCGGTTTTTTACACCAGTGTATATTGCTTTAATGCTGAAGAGTTAAACCAGATATTGAAAACAACGGCTTCTAAGAGCTCTTCCTCTCCAATGCCGCCATTAACTGAGAGTTCACTATTCTACTTGCTTCACGCACATTTGCTCATCGATGCTTCATATCCCCGCTATATGCGTGGCGAAGTGGTTACCGCGTTGTAGAAAATTACTTTGGGAAGTGATTTAACTATAGGATAGCTTTCCCGAGTGACTAAATCCGGTGTATACTGATTCTGTGTATAACTGTGCAAACACACGTACGAAGGTTATTTCTCTATCATATTTCACGAAACTCAATCACACCAAAGTTTCTGAAGTTTGATTATTTTGTGACCGTATAATCTAATACCCCTTTGTAGCTAAACACATAGGAGACTACAGTACCCTAATGTTATGTAACAGTATATCTAGCTTATCGTACTTGAGAAAATCAAGAACCTTTATGCTGAAATTTGATTTGCTGTGAAACTTTCTGATGTAATCCTCTTGAAGAAGTACATTAGATTGTTTTCCTATTCCGCATTTTGATTTTAGTAATACCTTTAAACCGTTATTTTATATAACTACCATCTAACTTAAATTTAAGAAATAGTACAGCGAAAAATGCATACATAAGTTCATCACAAATGTATTTCTGAGGACCCAGAAACGATTTGAAACAGAAGTAGTTGGAATGTGTCTATCGGAGAGAGAAGGGGGGTGTGAAAATGAGGAACGGCAACAACGTAATTATTTATCTTTCTTCCTTTCATTCATTTATTCTTTCTTTCTCTCTTTCCTTTTTCCTTTCTTTCTTTACTCACTATTCATGTCTAGCTTTTTTTCTCTGTTTATACCCCTCTTATGTAGAACGTGCACCCCCAGGAACCACAAATTAGCGCCTAGCATCAGACACTGTTGAGCAGAGGCCTTGAATCAAAGAGAAGCCAAGAGGGTGATCAACGCGATGCCTTGTATGAAAGTGAGATATTAGATATGTGTCTTGACATTGAAATTGATGACAGAAAATAGGTGTATGGAATAAATATCGGGGGAACAGCAGAACAGGAGAACCCGGAGAAATCCCACCCAGGTGCCGCTGAACCAACCGCACGGGACCAACGTCTTTACTCCCGTCCCGAAGGAAGTCATGCCCTCCAACGGATTTGAACCCGCGAACTTGGTAACCAGAGGTTAGCATGTTACCCCTAGACCACGGAGGGCGAATCCCGTCGTGGATTTTTCTTTTCGTTCAGTTTCACTTCTCAGCTTAGATATGAAGGTAAATTGGGAAACATCTGGATGATCACGAAAATACGCATTTTCATCCATTCTGCATATTTCTCAACAAAACTTGACTAACCTTCCTGAAAATGTTTCACACATAGCACAGATCTACCAAATGGTGACCAGTCTGTCTCTAGAACGGAGTGAATCCATGGATTCATTAGGTAACCTAACACACCATATGTCTATTCTTTAGTTTCTGTTATTTATGATTTCTTATCCACCACGCACTGCACAAATTTCTGGCATGTTTATGCAATATTAAATTGCTACTGACATCATAACAGTGGAAATTTTGGCATAAGTATGCAAAGAGTATCCTTCAGTAGAACATGTTACGTTGCTCAGCTGATAGGACTTGCTACGACGTTGCCATGTTTACTAGGGCCGGGCCGTGTCTAGAGATATTTAAGGCAAAATACATCCAACTGGTACTTCACTTTACGATAGAGGATTTACTTCCAAGTTGCAGCGTACGCAGCACAGCAGATGGAACAGTCCTGTCGGGCCGCTCCGTGACCGAATGATTAGACCACTTCCCTCGCACCTACACGGCCCGGGTTCGATCCCAAGCAACTGCATGTGGGATTTATGAATAAAGCGGCGAAGGAGCGGTTTCTCTACGGTTTCCCCCGCCATTTTATTCCAACGGTACTCTATCTTCATTCCATGTATCATCAGTGCCATCGCCTGCGGTGCCTATGTAATACAAGCGTACGTTAAGCACTACAAAAAATCTTATGTGTTACACTCACATGACTTTCTCTAGCTGCTCTACAAACAAACTTCTTACAAAAGACTATTCTTCTTTCTACACTATGCTAATCGAGATAAGCATTAACAGAATGTTATTATTACTTAGTTCCTTATAAGTAGAAGGGAACTAAAGGATTGCGCTATGCTAAGAGTGACAGTCAAATGTTTTAAAAACTGACGTTATGCGATTGTCATTGTACATCGCTTCTTTGCTTGGCCAGGAGTAGAACAAAAGAAAAACGAACACTTCCTGTCTGAGAAAAGTACAGGAGCTTTACAATTGAAACCTATAACAAGGAATATCTCGGAAACGGTTACGTTCACAACAAAAATGTAAAGGACATAAATTGTGTTTTGACGCGATCTACTTTTTTTGTGCAGTAAGTTTTTGTCTATCTCTTGTGGTTTAGCAGTTAAGCAAAATTCGGCAAAATTCATCCAGAATAAAGAGGTCTTCAGAGGCTATTTCCAGAAATTTCAAGATATACAGTTTATTTGAGATGTAAATGTCTTTAATATACAGAGTTTTAATCAAAATCGTTACAGCCTTTTTTGAGATAATTAAAATATTCGAACCTTTTTTTGTGTAAAGGGACCTCTATGGTAGGGTTTTTTTTCTTGGAAATCTTTGTGTCGGATCCTTGGAAGATACTAAGCCTAAATGCCAAGTTTGGTATTTAACGATCTTTTCGTTTTTGAGCTATGCTCTCCACACATACACACACACACACACACTCAATGACAGACACACGTGGACCTTTTTCTAAAAATACTGTTTTCGGACTCAGGGGACCCTTAGTATATATTTCCGGTGAAATCTCGACATCGAGTTTTGGACGGAACACGATACCTTCTCTATCCACTATGTACACTGTACATGCGGGCTAGAGAAAGTAAAAGACAAAGACAGCCCTGTCAATACTGCCAAGTTGAATAAGACTTTTCGTAGTGTTTACTATTTACCTAAGTATAGTCTTATAAAGGCTAAAGCTGCGGTAAATAATGAATAGTGATAAATTGTGCCATTATTGTTGGAAACCTCTTCTTCTTCAGTAAAGAATAAGATGTGTTGCAGTAACACGAGCTTTCCTACTCACTCTTCTAGAGACGATTCTTACAAAACCGTATGCTTCTCTCTATCAATTATTATAGAATATGTACATTTGCACATTTCGTTGTAGGTAAAAGAAAATTAAGAGTATACTAAAGGTATACCAAGATTGTAAATATCCGTTTTTCTAAGAAACATCTTTTAAATTGTATACCTTTTGCATGGCCATGGAGAAAAAATGAACACTTAATGAATATCTCGGAAAATTTAACGTAACAAAAAATTATTTTACAAAAATCGTGTGCTTTAAATAATAAGACTTCTTCTATTTCTTAGTTTACAAATTATACAAAGTCATTCAGAACGAAGAGGACTTTATCGGCTATTCCCAAAAAGCTAAAGGTGTACATTTTTTAACAGAAATAACGAACATATTCTCATATAAAATATTGTTCTGGGTAGTGGATTTTCCTTAAAATATTTTTGTCTATTCTTGAGAGACGCTGAACTGAAATACAAATTTGGTAGTTGAACGAGTTTTCGTTTTTATGTGTTATGTTAAAGGCGCTCGTGCGTGTGCCTGCACAAACCTTTTTCAAAAAACATGATAATTTTTTATTCAGATAGTCTCAAGACGTGAATTTCCGTTAAGTATTCATTACAAATATTATACCGAAATGCAACATCTCCTGCATTTAATGTGTACTAATATATAAAATAAAAAAACGAATGTTACTGCTGCGTTGTCTTGGCAGGCTGCAACGCTGTTGTCATATGGTCCGTACTATTTTTTCATTCTTTATCGAAACATACCTCTTCTACCGAGTGGGTCAAAAACTTCCGAACCGGCAGCGCGGTGTTTTTCCACTGGTCGTGTGGACACATGATTCAGCACTGCTGCTGTAAATAAGGTCACGCTTCTGATACACTTTTGTTCTGCTGTGGATTTACAGTATTGAGTTGACAGTGATATGGTGTAGTTCAGTTATTACAAATAATTTATTATTTTGTCCTGTACTTCATCACAAGCTGTATTATGGCTGGGCATATATTTTATACTGCACATCGTGTATTTATTTATGATTCGTATGTGTTATCTCAGTTAGCTCGCCAAGTGAAAGTACGAGTTGTAGAAAGATTGCGGAGAAAGAGTTATAGAGCCAATTTTTTCTTGTCAACAATTTTCGCCCGTACATACTTGAATACAATTTTGCCCCCACCCCCTTTTTAAAGAGCTCAGGAAGCGTGAGTTTGCCTTTTTGCAGCAAGACAATTGAAAGTGTGTTTCAGGACAGAATTATTAGTAGAAATTTGTGATTCCTTCGTTCCCCTGTCCCAATCCCGTGCGATTTCTATCTCTGAGGTAAATTAAACCACAAAGTGTACAAGACAAACCCACACACCTTGGAAGAATTAAAACAAAAGTATATGCACAACGACGGTGGCCAGTTCGGCATCTCCTTTCATAAAGTTGCTAAGTAGAGCCTTTAAAATTAGTTTTAAAAATATTGTATGGTTTCATTCGCGCCTTTCTGTGACAGCGGCAGACGGCAACGAGCGCCGAGTACGCGCACAGGAAAAAACACTGCACAGCCAGTTCGTACTTTTTTGACTCTTTCGTTACATTCCAATGTTTCTTCAACTTCAAGACCCTTTTCATGACTAAAAAAATAACTCTAACTGTATAGTATGTCCTTTCCACTTCGTAGAAAGAACAGCAACTGTTTAAAACTAAATAGCGCAACAAAATTAATGAGGCACAAGAGGTGTTGAATCTCAGTACGAGTAACTTGGTTACCAAGAAGAACAACTTGGTCATGCTTCACTCCAGAGCCGTAGTGTGAGGAAGACAAGCACTCATGGGCTTCCTCCCTACTGTCTCTGTATAGTATGTCCCTGGCTGGTACATGAATATTCGAATATCTCAAGAATTTCTTCTTCTTTATCGGACTACACTCCCCTTTTTTGGGACTTACACCCCTAAGGGCTTATCAGTCAATACCTTGAGTCAGCAGCCTTTCAAATAGGAAGCAATTTTTGGACCAAAGATTATCCAGGATGGGTTATCAGCCCAATTCCTGGTATGACGATGAAGGAGGAGGATGAAGTAAAATTTAGTAATGATAGGGATGAAAGTTGCCGGATCAATTTAACCAACCTAGAATTCGCCTAGCGATCGAGGAAAAATGCGAAAGAATCCTTCGGTCAGATTTGTCGCTACGGGAGTTTTGAATCCTGGACATTCTGAGTGCATGTCACATATGTTATCGTCCAAATCATCCACACGGAACCGTTTTCGTAACAGAATATTAAACAGGTATCTTAGAGGGAAACAAATTAGCTTATCAATCCATAAAGTGCATCTTCATAGAGTAAGAGTGAATTATGCACCGCCTGCAGGAAGTCATTCAAACTCAAACTAAATTCCACTACAGTGTAGTATTTTATGACAGACTCATAAGGAAGTTTTCATATTTTCTGAAACCATCTTTAATATTCTGTCATAAAACGTCGAAGTACCTAAGGATGTTTAAAGGGGAATCAGGCTGAAAAATTCTATGCCATACCTGGATTTTAACTATGAATGTTCTGTTTCATTCCGGTTGCTTTAACCAGCTTAGCTCGCATTTATTCTGGCAAATCTCAAGAAGATTTTTTTATTAATTTTGAGATGACGCACCCTAATAGCGACGTATAATGTTGCAAGTACTTTAATCCCAGGACTTGATAGTTTAACCAACTATTAGGTCAATCAGTTTAATTTGATAATTGCTCTTGTTCATGGTAGCTCAGTCAGAGCGGCCGGACGGAAATCAGACGATCGTGATTCAAATCTCACATACTGTATCACATTTTTCATTCTGAATTTACCTTTCCAGCCTTTACCTGCACATGAATTTTGTGAAAGAACAATCAATTACCACTATGTTAAGACTTGTAAAAGCATGCAATTTAGTCGCCAGAAATAAATTAAAATTAATCTAAATCCTTAAACAGAGAAACAAAATTTAAGAGTTAACGTTACATTAAGCAATCATGTCTCAACATTAAAGTCCTCATACAGTCATTGAATTCAGTTATGTCTAGCATATAATAGTATTCAGAAACTAGTAATGAATCGTTTTGTATACTTAGAGGAAAGGGTTTCAGAGCGAAGGTTTTCAGAAGGAAGAGAGGATCAGGTATTGTGTCCTACAGCCATGTGAGTACAAAGTAACTATATGCCCTTATTCATTCGTAATGGTAACTCCATTCTTTCCCTTACTTCACCTGTTCCATACTTCTGAGTTTCTAGAGCCGGAAGTAAGAAGAGACTTGATCACTGGCGTCACAGAACTACAGTTGCCTTACATCACTGTAATACTTCTCCTTATAATTTTACATTGTTTGATTTTTTTTAAATAGCTTCGCAAAGCCAAAGAAATTCGAATTTCTTTACGGCATACCTATTAAACATAGCACAGGAGATCCAAATCCGTTGCCTTCACCGTATCAGCTTCCATAGATTGCGTTATTTCCAGCATAATGAACTACATATACGTATGAACGCAGCACAAGTACGAAACAAGCTTCCGCTGTTGCATACGAGGCACATTATTTTCTAAAATGGAATTCTATTGTATCCTATATTCATAGGATAGATACAGCAGAACACGTCATCCTCGGATGTAGTCGACAATAGACTGTTGATGAGTTTGGCGAAATCAATCACTCCACCGTTTGGTGGAAGAGATTGATCGCAAATATGCTGCTGTCTAAAACAGCGAAGCTACGAATGGGGCACAAACTAGGAAGGTAGTGCCTATTAAAGGAGCAGTTAGTGAAAACACTTGAATTTTTACTATATTGTATCGTTTTTTAGATTATTCGCCTCTTAGCTTTTCAGACTGTTGATGATATGGGATTTGATCCCGCGTTTCTTCTGTGTTGATTACCCAACCTGTGTTCTGTGGGAGATGAGTATATGAATATTTGTATTTTAAAATCCGTAATCACAGGGCTGCTATAGTAGGTATGGAATATGTGAGATTTCCAGCTCCACCAACTGCCCCCCACTCCATGTGTTTCTCTGTAAGTATGCATACGACTGGGGGTTTAACAGGTACATCGAATGTAAAAGAGAATAACTTCCCATAGGGGAAGTTCAGACTCTTTCAGCTGTCGTGCGAGCACTGTGTACGCCTAATTCTCGTACTTTTCACGTTACTAGAAATATCACGGACCGTACATTTGAGTCCCTTCCGAAGAAGAGCTGTTCGGATAGGGTAAGTCTTGATTAGGCAATGGTTCGCGATATCAGAGGGGGATTGAGCATGTCTGAAAGTTGAACTTCAGGAGCTTTAGTGTTCTCCGGCACTCATCTGAAGAACTGGAAGATGAGCTAAAATGTTGTCGGCCCTACCAGGTTTCTCGGTAGTTTTCCCTTCGAGATTGGTGCGCGTAAAATGGTGTATCCATTTCCATCCCTGTGTGTGCGGGGAAGAGCTCTTTAAACAATCAGGTACTGCCCACTCAACACAAGAAGGCAACCGGAGCCGAGCGAGGGGGGTGGGCTTGAATTGTTATCCGGTCACGTACTAGTGGATCTGTTTACGTTTACTACGTGTGTATATGAACCAACCTACAGCTGCCAAATCTAATGCTCGTTTCAGTAACTGCAGTGATATGCGTATTATGCGTTATTTGGCTCTCGTTGCTAACACGCGCTGCGGAATATAGTACTACAGTTATATAATATTTTGCTTCTTTTATTCTTGGTTTAATATTTAAATTTTTAAATGAAGAGAGCGGCAGCGACAGCAGCGAAGATGAGGATTTCTCCGACTCGGATCTTGCACGATAACTGGACTTCTAGCTATGTGTGAGTTATGTGACAACACTGTGTATTTTAGATGAATCTAACGTCCTTATCATATCCAGATGTCGAGCATAAACATCATGCGGACAGCAAAAGTGTTTACGTAAGTGCTTACGTTACGCATTCCTCTACCTTTCCTTCTTGTGGTGGGTCATCAATATAGGCTTAATAAGAAAAACCATCGGAGAAGAGAAGTGAGTTACTCTGTTGGCGCCTACGGATAGACCTCCACTAATCTGAGCAAAGGAGTAACCTTAGTGCTTTTTCGTGAACTACACGTGCAGCAATACACTGGCACACCACAGCACCTATCTATTTAGGTCTTGACGCTGACAAAAGTTAGCCACTTCATTGAGTGAATAAAGCATTGAGGTTGAAAATTAGGGGAACTTAACAACTTCAGTGCATGTTGTCATAGGACAACCTAAAGGAAACTGATTTACAATATTTATATCTGGAACTATTGCATATTATATACCATGTACAGTTTACTCTGGTAGATATGGCTGTAACCTCTTATCTCCCACTTAGGCGGCTCGGGTTCGATCCCAAGCGCCCGCATGTGAGACTTGTTGTGGAAGAAACGTCGTCGTTGTATCACCATTGTCATTCCATCTCATTTCAAATTACAAGGTCTGTTTATACTGGGTCTCTTAAGAAATCCTTGTTGGAATGTTTATTTGAGCGTTATTTTTCTGTGGGGGAGCGTTGTGGGTTTGATCACGGTTGGTGAAAGTTGCATTTAAAAATGCATTTCAGTGGCTTACTGGCATTATATGAAATCTATGAGAAAAATTCCTGATATGAATCTGTTAATTGGCGTCGTTAGATAAAATTAACAACTGGTATCCTTTAAGGGGACTGAACACACAGGAATATATTCAGCTACGGGATATTATTGAAACTTACGCTTACGTTCTGAATGATCATCTTTCGTTTGCAGACATTATAGGATACTTTATCACAAACATCTTCGAAAGTCTCTTCTTTATAAAGTAAGCAAGAGCAAGCCGTGGGCAATTTGTCTTTCATTAAGTGTACTCGTAGTCGAGGTGATTCTTTAGAGCTACATATTTTGATGAAAAATTGTTTTGAAAATGAAGTAGCTATTACTCTTCCCCAACAATGCTTTGAATGCTTAAAGCATGTTCCTCTGTTTCAAAAATTACGAACTAATGCATGGCGGCGCCATGGCTGAGAGGTTAGACCGCTCGCCTCACATTTAGGCGGCCCGGGTTCGATTTCAAGCGCCCGCATTTAGGATTTGTGGTTGACGAAGTGGCGTCTAGACGGGTTCTCTACAGGTCTTCCGGTTTCCCTCGTCACTCTACCAACCATCATCACCTTTTTTCATCCGTTTCGCTTGCATTTCATATGATCTACTTCCTCACGCTCATGCCTGGCTACGTGCCGACCATTCGTCCCAGGTTCTTCATTCTGTAGTTTCGTGCCGTTGGCTTCCCAACAAGCTTATGACCCCTAACTCCTAGGAGGGAGGGGTTTTAGTCCTAACTACAGGGACGGTAAGCTCACTACGAAACTAATGCATTTTCCTAGTGTTTCTTTAGAGTATAGTGGTATTGCAATACATTCGATTCCTTTACAGCTTATTTTCTGCTGATTGGTCAATTGCACAGGAGAGGGCGTTTTTTTCTCACAAATTAACTCGAAAGGGTAGTCATTCAAAATGAGGGAGAAGATTAATACTCAACAATTCATATATAATCGGTTGTCATCCCTGTAATTTATTCTTATTGTGGGTGATTATTGAGGACAGAAAACTACTTTCTTCAGCATTACTTTGAGTCCTTTTGACAAATATCTCCGTTTGAACAAAAAAATAACATCGAACTTTTACTGTGGTTACTTATTAGTGTTCCACCACATGGTATTCGATTTTCTAAGAAATTAGCTTATTGTCTTTGGTCATTAAGGTTTCATCTTAACAAATAGAGTAGAGTAGGTGCGAAGGATACTTTCGGCACGAAAGCACACAGACACACTGAACTTGTTGAATCTCCTGGAGGACTCAGTGAACAAAGGACACTGAACGAGCCGGAGGAGACAGACCCGGAATAGGTGGGGTCCCTAACGTCTCTCGTTGAAACATCCTGACGCAGCGCCGGTAGTACCACCCTCACAAGTTCCCTCCCCAACGAATGGTCTCGGCGGGGTTAATCGCACATCGAATGCCAGGATGAATATTTACTAAAAGCAATTTGCACCGCCACCACCCAGCCACTGCATTCATTCTCTGGATCCTCCGACGTTGAAGTATAATAAGGAAATGAAATAAGGGGAAAATTCACAGAAAGTGGCTCAGTATTTGCCTAATGACCTGACAAAACCGCGAAACGTCAGAGTCTGGGTCTGAAAACCAACCATCTCGTGGGTATCTATAAACCGCCACATTTTATAATATAGCAGCTTAAGATTTAACTGAAAATAAAATATATTTTCGAAGAACTCTTATTCCGTATTCCTTAATAGAATAATATATTGGTTTATTTATTAAATGACAAATTTTAATTTCGAAATTATAAGGTTGAATCTTTATGTTATATAGTGCAGTGACATAGTTTCGAGTAAGGTATGGGTAATAACACTACACTAGTCCCACAGTGTTTGTTTCCAAAATCCTTTTCTGTTTTTGTCAGCATACTCTTTTTACTTATTCTAGCTCATATGTACAATGTACATATGAATACAGAAGGTATTGTATTCCATTTAAAATTCGATGTCGAGATTTCACCAGGAATATAAATTTTGAAGTCTCCTGAGTTCGAAAAAAAGCATTTTTAGGAAAAGGTCCGTCCATGTGTGTGTCTGTGGACAGCATTGCTTAAAAACGAAAAGTCAAGAAAATCCCCCACCCCCAAATACCCTTTACTTGAAAATGTTTTCGAAAGTTTTGATTTTCTTAAAAATGGCCCTAACGAATTTTCTTTAAAATACCGCATATTAAATATATTCACAGCACAAATGAAATACATATTTTGAATTTTCTGTATATAGTCTCAAAAGTGCTCTTAATTCAGTTTGACCTTTGCACAATTTTGCATTACGGTTAAACCGTAAGTGATAGGCAAAAACTTACTGCGCAAAACATGTAGTTCTCATTAAAACATACAATTTGTCATATACGTTTATCTTGTAAAGTTTTCGAGATAATTGTTATTTGTTTTAATTTAAAGCTATTAACTTTTCTCAAATTGGACCACGAAAAGTGAACCTAACCTCAATTGTTTCAGAGTGACCAGCTTTTAAAGGATTTGAATTTCGGTTTAGCCTAGTGTATTACATTATTTCTCTTCTAGTTACAAGGAAACAAGCAATAAGACCAATTCTGTTAATGTTTAGCTTAATTAGCAAGATGTAGATACAGGAGCAACCGTTCGTAAGAAAAATTTGTTTTTTGAACAGCTAGTGGAGAATATGTGAATGGAACACATTAGTTTTTCTTCACTACATATCTGGACGTTTCCCCTTCTTTCTGTTATGCAACCAATCCCCGTAACACAGCATTATTGTTTATTCGCAGTATTTTCGACCAACAGATGCGGAAGGGAGGGAGTGAAAGGTTGGTGCATAAAGCGACACCTGCAAGCCCTTAGCCGAAAAAAAGGGATCGTGGGTTTGAGTCCCGCCTTAGGCATGGATGTGTGTGTAGAAAACAAATCAAAACGGTAATCAAATAAGACACAAAGGAAATGTTGGGAAAATGGAAAAAAGGGAGAACACATGAAAAAGAACATGGAATATAACGCCAGAGTCCCGACAAGACTTCGGAATTGTATTTTTTCATAAAAAATGGCCTCGCTTTTTTTTTCCGCTGTATATCCCTTTTTCCCTAACACTTACTGTGTTTGCTGTTTTATTACCGTTTTGCTGTTCACATACACACATACGCATTTGACAAACATATAACACCCATACCCAAGGCGGGACTCGAACCCACGATCTCATGCGTCGCCAGACACTTTAGCGAGCGCGGCCATGGGGACCGGTTGGCACAGGGGATCGTGGATTCGAGTCCCACCTGGGGCATGGGTGTTTGTGTGATTGTAAATGCACGTGTGTTTGAAGCAAATGGGTAATCAAATAGAAAAACAAAGGACATGTTGGAAAAATGGAAAAAAGGGGGGTGAAAAACAACTGAAAGAGCAAGGAATACAGCGCAAGAGTCCCAAAAAGACTTCGGAACTGTATTTTTTCATATCAAAAAATGAAGCCTGTCTCCATGGCCGCGCTCGCTTTGGTGCTTCGTGGCGCAGGGTGTCCAGGGTTCGAGTCCCGCCTTGGGCATGGGTGTTTGTGTGGTTGCAAGTGTGTATGCGTTTGTGTATTAGAAGCAAACCAGTAATCAAACAGAAAAACCAAGGAAATATCGCGAAAATGGAAAAAAGTGACAAAATACGAAAAAGAAACAAAGGAATACAGACTCCGGGACAGTATTTAAAAAAAACAAAAAAAACACGCAAATGGACTGTAGACAAGTTATGTATCTCCTCGCAGCTGCAGAAATTGCGGCTCAGTTGTAGACCAGGATACAACTAAACCTCCGGCCTGTTAACCATGCTAATGTTGATGTTCCTTCGCTGTGACGCACTGGAGGGCTTTCAGTGTAATTTCCTTAACGTTCATCTCTGCATGTGTACGGGCATCGACATCGACAGTGGTACAGTGTAAACAAACGCAATGTCACAGACTGCCGCTGGGGTCGCTGTTAACAGAACAGCGCTTTCGTACCACGTCCAGTGGTGAGCAAGCTGGTATTCACTGCTACATACGCCAACGAAGTGCTGCACAGGAATGGGCCTGGACTGCATACTAAGTCCCAGAAGATGTATATTTTGGGTAAAGTAGCGTTTTTACTTTCTCTAGCCCATATGTACAATGTACATAGTGGATAGAGAAGGTATTGTAATCCTCCCAAAAATTCGATACCGTGATTTCACCAGAAATATGTTTTGATGCGGCACCCGCATGTGCGATTTGTGGCGGACGAAGCGGTGTCTGGCCGGGCTTCCTCAAATAAATTTTACAATAATTTAAACTACTTATTAGCCCAAATAATCTATACATTTATTAAACTCTGGGTCCTCCGGTTTCCCCGCCACTCATTCCACCAATTCCTCCATCATCACTTTCCGTACCATCCATTTCGCTATCATTTCATATCCTGAAATTCCTCACACGCATGAACTGGTCGGCTCGACCACCTTCCAAGTTCTCCACTATGTGGTTTCGTGCCGTTGGCTCCCCGACAGGCTTCTGCCCCATGGGCATTAGCTTGTAAGTTCTAGGTGGGTGTCAGCTATACAAATACGAATATATGTTTTGAGGTCCCCTGGGTTCAAAAAACCAATTTTTAGATTGTTGGTAGACAGCATAACCCAAAAACGAAAAGTTCGGCAAACACGAAACTTGGCATTTAAATTCAGTATCTTCTAAGAATGCGGCACGAAGATTTTCAATATAATCCCCCACACCCAAACAACCCTTTACATTGATTTTTTTTAAGAAAACAACGTTCTCAACGTTTAAACGGAATGTTTGCCTGTTTGAAAAGTAATAAAATACGATTTAAATATATTAAACATTTTAATAAGTAAATTTATGTAAGTGTTTAGGTAAAGAGGTCGACTCTTAATTGTATATTCTATTATAATGCTGCGTTGTTAATTAATTTTCGTTTGAATGGTTCAGATTTCTCGTAAAACGTTACTTTTATGCAACAAACATTATGTTAAAGGTATTAACTCCTTAGATTACATTAAAATACATAGATACGTAATTTGTTCCGTACTGGTTAAAAATAATCTTCAGTGGCGTATCTTTAATGAGAAACTTTCAAAACTATATCCTTGGAAACAGAGAGAGAGACGGCTCCATGGTAACGCATGATGGCTCGCATTTGGGAGGTTCCAGCTCCAGTTACCGTCAGGAGCCAGGAGCCAGGAGCAGGAACTAGTCGCCCGAGTGTACTCGGGCGGGGGCAAATCACCACGGTACCTATCCGCTTTTCCCTCTGTGCAGCCGGCGCGGGCTGGCTTACCTACCTGAGTGGTCACCCACCCACAGAGGAACCAGGCGCGATGCTGCTTACCTTGGCCAGCCGCTTGCGGGCTGTCAAGGAAAGCAGTGCCGGCTAGCGGGGAGAACTGAAGGGATATAGGTACGGGGTGGGGGAAGCCAGTGTTGCAGATCTGGTCGGAGTACAACTGGACGGTCACCCGTCCGAGTCGGGACCGGGCCCGATGTTGCTTAACTTGGCGGGTAGAACTATAAAGAAGGGAGAGGCGGCCGGAAAACTACCATCCCAAGGCGTCCTTGGGAAGGCGGTAGCTTACGCGTCTCCTAGGCAGCGTGTGGTCGTAAAGACCGAGAGTGTTCACCTGGGGATTTGGGTGGGGAGCAAGTTTGGTGTATATTGTGCGATATCTTTCTCGCACAACGTCCACTATGTAAGGGATTCCGGAGTGGGAATGGAGAATGTGGGACGGGAATCTACGGTCTGTGCCATATATCATCCTCAATGCCCTGTTCTGCACGGTCTGCAGCCTGCGGATGGTGGAACGAGCCACCAAACCCCAGACCTCGCAGCCGTACAGCATCAGGGGCGGGATGACTGCGCGGTACAGCCGTAGTTTTAGGTGTGTAGGCATGGTGGAGCGGAAGATGGGAAACAACTGCCGTAGGGCAGCGCGTCCCATACCGACCTTCTCCCTGACATGTGGAGTGAAAGTAAGGCCGCGGTCGAGGAGGACTCCAAGGTATTTGGCGGTGCGGACCCAGGGGATTCGCCGCCCCCGCAACCTCAGCGACCTCTCCGGTCGCCAGCCACGGACTTTAGCCAGCAGTAGAGCTGAGCTCTTCTGTCCGCTCTGACCGAGCTTTTCTCGAGGTTTCCGTATGGCGGAAGGCGAATCCTGGGTTTAGTCCTTTTTAACCATGACTTTCCTGTCTCTCGTTTCCTGTAACCATCATTTCCTTTGTACAATTTGCTTTGGGATCGAAAGACCAGATGACATTGTTCAGCGTGTTGTGGTTGATCGCTTTTTGAAGGTTTCTCCCTGGTGTCCGTCGGCGTCTTCTGGAACCGTCCTCCTTGATTGCTTCAAGTCGTCTCACGGATCTGGTTGCTCTTTGGGCTTCTCCCAGGCGTGGTGTTGAAAGCACAAAGGTCCACATTGGTCTTCATGCGCTGCTCCACCCCGGCTTCGGGGGGCCTCTACCTTAAGTATCTAGCTTTACCTTTACTATTTATTATTCGAACATTCAGAAGGTAACTTCATTACATACGACTGCCTCACTTGTAGGCTGTGGTACAGATATTTCCTTCACCGACATTTCGCCGAAATCTACGTCCGGCATATTCAGCTATAATAGCAGCTTTGAAGGCTATCTGATCTATTTAGTTCACGTCATAACATCGTCGGTACCCGCTGAGTCTGGTATTGAAAGTAGTCAATTCGCAAGTTGGCTATGTTCAAACCGTCGTCAATATATAGAACGTACACAACCGCAACCACGAGTCACTGATGGTAGGTAGACGGAGGTGTCGTGATTGGTCTGCATATGTTAATACACTGAACAGGAATGGGAGGAAGATTTGTTATCTTGGAGCAATGGCGTAAAATTCGGTATCAGAACAAACCTGTTTTCTTTTCACCCTGCATTTAATGCTTGTAAATTCCTATAACTGTTAATATGATTTCAACACGGTACATACCTACTAGCTATAACGTAGATATGACGCTATGACTAAATAATTTAACCATAAGATTATGAATCAATGGCTGAATTACTGCATCCACATTTAAGCTGGATTTCAATATCTACACAGTCCACGTAGTTATTCTCCTGGTAAAAAAAGCATGCGACATTGCGCTTAGCTGAATATTCGTAACACTCTTGTCTTTTCCATTTGTAGTGTTGCTTTTCTATGGATGCATTAGTAGCTACAGAAACGTTACCTCTCCATGTAAATTCCTGGGAAAGTTTCCAACAACGCGTAGTCCTGGCTTTCCAGGAATTCGCTAGGTAGCTCTTTTACCGTAGGTCTGTCCAGGACGTTAACAAAAGACTTCGCTAGGTCATTAACAATAGCCAAAGCTGACGTTGGAATATAGCGTGTGCAAACACATGCACGCATGGCGCACAGGCATTCTGATTACATCATTTCACATAAAGACAGTGACATTCTGATAATAAATAACCATTTTGAGCACTAAACTTTTATTCGTCTTCTTCCTTTGTGCTGCCTTCTAAAAGCTTTTGTTTTCATCCATAATTCATAGCATACCCTTATCCCTAATAACGTGATGTTTAATTTTTCAGGAGAAGTGGTTAGAATATTGAGATGGAAACATTGTGATTAGATAGAGGACGGGAAACCACGGATGAGTTGCACAGCATGTTGGTAGAGAAATGCATCTGGAAATGGAAATTGAGTTGTACAAATGCATTTGGGCAGAGTGGCAAGTAAGAGAAAGATTATAGAAAGGGTGTTTGCATTTTGGAATAGAATCTTAAATCCAGAATAAACAAATTTGTTAAAACAGTGTCTAGAGTATCAAGAGTAAAGTTTGAAGAATAATGGATGAACAAATAGCCTTAGAAATAACTTAGATGAAATGTGGAGAAAAAGGGAAAATAACGGGAATAATTTCTGGAAGGTGGCAAGGAAGAGATATGAAGATATAGAGGAACAAAAAAATTGAGTTAGCCGAAAACAGATCCCTATGTTCTTTTTACCGATGAAAGGTTCAATGGGAAGAAAAAAATATACAGACACGACGGACAAAGAGGAGAGGGAAGGTGAGAATAGGAGTATGGAGGCCTTAGGTCTGAGAAAAAGAATTCTACAAACACAATGTCCTATATGCGGGAGAAATGAAGATGCGGAACATATAATATTTAAATGTAAAGTGTCTGAAATTTGGAAAAAAGAGTTTATTAAAAAAAAAGGTTTAGGATCGATAGAAATATTGCCAAAACTGAAATCTGTCATAAGCATAGCAAGAGGACAATTCTTAAAGAAACTGAAAGACAAATGGATATGGACAGTAAATAGAGTTAAAAAAAATTCAAATTACACAGCCAGCTAGAATTAAGGAACTATTGTAAAACATGAGCATGACTGGTTGATCACCGGTCATACCCATCTGTACAGAGCTTAGCTTAAATAAACTATTAACTCTTATATTAACTTCAATATAAGAAGTCGGATTATCACAAATCAAAGCTGGCTATCTCGGTTTTATGCACGGAGAATACTTTGGTTATTTTACCTACGGTTAAAATAGTAATGCTTTTTTAATTGTAACAACACGTTAAAATTACATTTGATATATATCGACAATTTTTGGCACCCATTTACGAAATTAAATGCTGTTAAATTGCTCTTGAATGATAACAGGAAGCTCGCTGCTCCCAGTGCACTGCTATGCCCAACCTCTGCTCTTTTGAACTAATGACATCACCTAGTCATATTACCCTACCTCCTTCGTTTTGTGCATGGCCAGGCAGGAAGCATTTCCCCTTCAATCATTCAGTGGCGTTTAACTGAACGGTTCGACTCTCGACACGATGACAGATTTCAAGCGAACCAAAAATATCGCATTCCAGAAAGAATGGTAGGAAGAATGTGTTTTTGTTAAATGTGAAATGTCTTATTTGTAAACATCACTTATCTTGGGGTTCCGATGTAATACTAAACAACACTTTCAAAGGTACTATAATACAGATTATGGCAAACATTTTTATCAGGTATGCAACCAATAACAGCGCTTGAATTTGAATTAATTTTGCCTGTAAAGACGCTCCCTACGATCTTAAAATGAAAGTAGTTGCTTTGCAAAATTCAACAGTCATGAAATATTCTCAGAAAAAAGATTGGGATTTATTTAAATCTGTTCCAAATGAAAAATCTCCCATATTGCGAATTTTTGCTGGAAAGCATATATCAATATTTGGCTCTATATATATTTGTGAACAGATGTTCTCGAAAATGAATCAAATAAAAAGCAAATATTGTAGTAGGGAAGGGAGGGTAGGATCATTTGGTCTGCCTTTTACGACTCTGTTGTTCATCTCTGTCAAACTCTGATTAACTGGTTACAAGTAAATAGTGCCAACCGAGTCACTAACAAGAACTGCGTTCAAGAAGTTTTTTTTTTTTTTTCTTTTAGTATTTACACCATCCCATATAACACTAGCGCTACTGACGCCCCCGCAACTGATAGAAAGATACGTCATAGAGAGTTTTTTGCCCGCCGCTAACAAACAAATGGGTGGAGGTGAATCTGCCCTGCTGTAGCTTGGGCACCACTGTTCTAGATAATGCTAGCGATTGAAAATAATACACAGAATAGGAGATGAATATGTGAAAATATTTGACTCAGCATTTGCGGACAATGTGATGATCTGATATTTTCAGTTTTTTCGCTATTTTCTAAGTTAGGTATTCATAAGGAAAGTTTCACCATGTTTTTATGGTGGTTATCATTCCCTATCTCAGAGGTTTGGTTGTTTACGTGACAGATCACAGGTTGATCCTCCTCTGCCCTTTGTCCTGCCCCACTATAGGTGGTATGACGTATGTAAACACAGCAGAGACCTAGTTTTGGAATGTTCAAGATGCATTACACCCTGAAATTCGTGGTCCATTTATTACAATGCTAATAGTAAGCGGACAAAATGTGTTATGCGTATTGTTCTCTGGCAAATGTCACAAATTATTTGCACCTATTCACATGCCACGCTGATTATTATGCGCACATTTCCTTACAAAATGTATTTCAGATTATGCTCCATTACGTCTTAACAAGTTTTCTGCTGTTGAATTGATGCCGAAATATTAACAGCCTGCACCGGATATCGTCTTCTATTTCGTTGAGCCTAGGGATTTATCGCATAAACCTTATATTTAACTTTTCCCAAGACGGTCAGGTATTCTCTCTACAAACGCACGTTGTAACGCGATACGGTGATTTTTCTGCAGTTCTTTACATGAAGCTCTAATCTGGCGTGTTTTTTTTTCTTCACTTCCTTTCTTACTAGAACCCGGTGGCTATGCTGTTTTCATCTTTTTTTTTTTTTTTTTTTTTTTTTTTTTTTTTTTTTTTTTTTTTTTTTACCTATCGTAGACCTAGTTTCTTAACATTTTTTTAACAACTTTAGCATAGCCTGGATTTGAACCATGCTTACTTTTATTTTTCATAGAAAATGTATATTATTTAATTTACAGATATGTTGATGGGTATTATGGGAGAAGAGTGACTGTGAACAGTTGTTAAAGATCCGTTCATTGCTAACTTATTTCATTGAAGAAGAAAATATCTCCGCCCCTTCAAAGTATTAGATCAAAGAATTTACTATGTAATTTTATTCTACTTTTTACTTTCTCTAGCACGTATATATAATGTACAAAGTAGATATAGAAGGTCTTGTATGCCACCCAAAAATTCGATACCGAGATTTCATCGCAAATACATATTTTACGGTCCTCTGAATCCACAGCAAAAAACTTGTTAGAAAAAGGTCAGTGTGTGAGTCTGTGGCCAGCATAACTCAAAAAACGGGAAGTCAATTCAATACCAAACTTAATATTTACGTTCGGTATCTTTCAAGGTAGCAAAGCGAAGATTTTCAGCAAAATCACCTCATCCACAGCTACACTTTACATGGAACATTTTTATTAAATTACCACGCTTAATGTATTTTTATGATAAACGAAAATATATTATAAATTTTCTGGGAAAGCCTCTGAAGGCCATTTTATTCTGGATGACTGTGGTATAATGGTTGTAAAATTGGTAAACCATAAGAACTACACAAAAATTTACGCAGAAGAAATTTGGATCTCGTTAAAGCACACAATTTATGTCATTTACATTTTTTGTAGTTTACCCGTTTCCGAGATACTCCATGTTATGGGTTTCACTTTTAACTGCTTAAAATTTTCTCAAACAGAATGTAATTTTTCTTTTCGTCTCTCTTTTATTTAATCTTAGCAAGCAAAGAAAACTGAACTTCGATTGTTTCACATTGTGACCTGCTTTTAAAAGGTTTTACTCTCGCTTTAGCCTAGTGCATTATCTTATTTCTCTTCTACTTACAAGGAAACAAGTAATAAGACCAATGATTAAGATAAAAGCACAATATTTTGTAAGAAACGTTTGTTTGCGAACAGCTAGAGAAAATCATGTGTATGGAACACATCAGATTTTCATGTACGCGGTCATTTAATTATGATTAATAGAACAATCTCTAATCATTCATCACATCAAAGCTTTATGTTGGAGATATAACCTCGGACAGCAAATAACCAAAGCTTTGATTGCAGTCTAATAATTTGCATCTCTGAAATTCCACAAAACGTAACAAAGGACGTAGATATGCAATTTATTACGTCTTTAATGATAGTTCTATACCTCTAAATTATCTGCCCATCTCTGCGTTTGAAGCACATAGGTAAGAAATCTCCTTTTATCTGTTTATACTTCAAAATCAGGCATTGAAATGAATAATCCTGTCTGTTGCTGTGTTTGCGTATAGACAACATAAATGCCGATGACTGCGCGTACTATTTCGACCTTACAGTAATATTGCGAAACTCATTTAACAAGAGTTACACACTTGATTAAGTTTAATTCATGCATTAGCGCTGCTGCTTTTGAAGTTGATGACGGAGTTTGCTCGCAGTATTAATACGGAATTCTGAACATGTTGGGAGCTCCAAACCATCTTGCTCCCAAAAACTGAATGCTTCGCAGTACGTAATTGTTTGATGCACTTGGTGGTTTCCTAAGCATCACATTTTGTCAAAATATGTTAAGATTGTTTACAATTATGCCAATTGATACTAGTATTATAAACAGAAAGGATGTGTGTATGTTTGTGTGTGTATGATTTGATAATGCCTTCAGCATATACAGGAGGTCAATGAACTACACCGAAATATTTTCAGAGAGTAAATGGTGTCTTAAACAAGTAATTTAAAATAGCAGACCTCTGGTCTGTCAGTTGAAATTTCGAAGACACAGTAATAAGCTTCTGAAGTACCAGTCCGCCACTGGCTGATGATGATATCATTCCAGAACACATCAACAAAAATGAAGGGCTGTTGAAGGATGTACCTCTCAGTTGTAAATGTTATAACTAACTTCGCACAATAGGCAGTATTTCTTTTTGAGTCCCAAACTCTCCACCAAGCAGTACTTTTTCCGATGGGCTTAAAACAAAAGAGGGAAAAAGTTAAATCCATGGCAGGAAACGAACCTATGACCTTTGGGTCATCATCTTTTTGCATTACACATTAGGTCACAGGTGCAATTAAATAAATGCCTCTAGAGTAAGCTAAATAACGCAAGAAGGAAAAATATCCATGGAGACATATACATACACATTTAAATTGCTATAGTATTAGATTTTACAAACCACTTTATAAGATATTTAAAAAAAATGCTGTCTTAGGAAATTCCAATAATTTTAATGTTCAATTTATAACACGTTACAGTATTTTTGTTATAATATACATTATCTTGTTTTCTTTCACTGGAATGACCTGTTTAAAGCCATGGCTAATTTATTCAATAATATTGTAAACGCATGTGTATTATAACTATAATCCTAATATACCTTGGGGTGAAGTAGGGGCTTATGTATTTTTATATTCAATAAATAAATAAAACTATGGACGGTTTCGCACTGTGAAGTGATGTGTTCGAAATTTGAGAGAAATTTATGGCAGTAAATATTGAGAATGTGAGTAGGGTGTTGCTGGAAATCGATATCTTTAAACTGGCGTATCAGTTTTAAAGCCAAGCTTTCATCTAACTTTGGTTTAACTTCAACTTATCTACATTTGAAACCATAAATTTTTATATGTAGTTCATTACCACCTTTATTATTTGCCCCTTCTAACTATTATATTAGGCATCATTAACGCTTTTTTTAGAAAGCAGGCTTAGAAAATGTTTGCTTGCGCGACTGTTTCGTTTAAGCTTTTGACTATAATTTTAGTATTAAATTGATATAAGCAAATACATAGAATCCCTAAACTAATATGTTAGTGGGAAATGAAAGATGAAGGAAAGATAGAAGACCAATGATAGCATCTCTGCATAATATGCTGTTTTTAAGTAGCTAATTCCATGGTATTGCATATTTTGGTTCCATAAATGCTGGAGAACCCAGGAACCCGGGTCCAACTTCCAGCCTTCTTTCCGGATAAGTAAGTGCCTGCAAGGCTTGTGGTCAGTACATTCCTACCCTAACGCGTGGCCAAAGTAGGTAAGACATGAGGCTGAAATATAGATAAGACCATCCTCCCTAGCCAAGATTTCTTTTTACGTTCTCTACACGTACTATGTACATAATGTATAGAGTAGGTATTGTATTCCACAGAAAAATTCGTTGTTGAGATTTCGTCGGAAATGTGTTTTGAGGTCCCCCGAGTCCAAACAACAGCATTTATAGAAACAGGTCCGTGTGTGCGCCTTTGGACAGCATATCTCAAAAACTAAAACCCGTTAAATACCATACTTGGAATTTAAGAACAAGTATGACTGAAAGTTTGAAATTCCAAACTAATAATTCTGAAATTTATGCCACATTTGTAATGTAATGCAAGTAAGTTACAATGCAAATTTCATCCATTTTTCTCCATTGGTTTGGAAGTTATGGTTAAATTTATTTATGTTTTTGTCACGTCACAAAAAATGTCCCTTGCAACAAAAATTTAAAATTTTGGTCCAATATTTTAACGCTAGGTTCATAAAACATTTACTTTTTAAAATTACCCTCGGTTTTTGTGTCTTTTTTTGGTTTAGGCACCAAACATTTTTAAAGTTAAGGATCTTTTTTTTTCTTATAGAGATTATAATGTTTTGTTTGAGGATTGTAAACATAGCTTAAATACATCTGACAGTAAAACCTAGGGCAATTCTTATTCATTGTCTCTCTGCGGACATGTACAGCTAATTTTGGATATTTGTGCTACAGAAAAACTGTTCCGCAAGGAGTGAATGTTGTCTAACAACATAGTGTGAAAGTTTATCATCGTCTTATTCAAGGCTTTATCTACTTTTTTCTTTAGTACACCTGTCAAGTCTTTTCTGATGTACTAAATACTTTGCATTATTCCATAAATTTCTTACATGTTGAAATGACTTAAATTTGTCTTTTAGTGGCGTTGTTATGTTCTAATTAATTCATTTCAGAGCTTTCCAACACGCAGTTATTTGACGTTGCTCTTGAGGTCTATATTTTGAGAAAATAAACTGAAAACAATATACAGGGTTATTCAAAAAGAAAGAACAGATTTCAAATAATTATTGCTTCCAAACTACAAAAGATAGAGACATGATTCCAACGTTAATGGAGATAGAAAAGTGTACATTTTTATAATATGCATTCAATACGATCACCGTTTGTCCCTTTCTTTCTTTTGTTTGTGTTTATACATGTCAAATTCGGGGTATGAGTCTAGCTTACAGGCATACCGTCGAATAATTTACAAAAGTATTTTGTTTCACTAATGTGCAACAGCGACACTGAATAAAGAATACTTTTGAAATAGTAATCAAAATAACTAAGCAGCGTGTAAAATGTGCAGAAAGACATGTTTGCACGGTGGAAGTAATATATTACAGCAAATTTGATGAAGCATGTTACATTCCTATATCGAGTGAAATTTACGGAACCTCTATAGAAAAAGAAAAAAAAGGTACGAGCTTTTCGTTGCTGTCAGTATATGAAGCCCTGACATCTGGAAATGATGTACAAGTGATTATCTATAGGCAATTATATAACTTCATCATCAACCTATAAAATTAAACAGTGCAACGTACTCACTAAAGTTGGTTATTCTATGAATACACAGAATACCACTAAAAGAAAGTAATTCAATGAAGATATTATCACCTGATTGCCTCCGTGGTCGAATGGCCAGTGAGCTGCTTTTCACTTAGACGTCCCGGGCTCGATTCCCGGCTGGGGTGGGAAAATGTTCATTAACCAGAAATCTTCCCTATCCCCACAGATTCTGGGAGTATGAATGTGACAGTGATTATGCGTGTGTTTAATGATATAACATGATTAACCTGATGTAAATAACTTACAGTTAATATAGAATTGTTTCACAAGTTAAAAAAACTACCGATATGACCATAGCAGTTGAAGGGGGCTATACCAATGAAACAACTAAAAAGTGTGTTTGTGTGTGTGTGTGTGTGTGTGTGTGTGTGTGTGTGTGTGAACTTTACAGATTTTTTATAAAGTGATTATCGATTATCGGTGCTCAAAATCAGTATTCGTAACGATATTGCTAAATACTGGAGTCATCTCATTACTACTTGAAAAATTTTGCTACCATTAATTATCTTATGTGCACATTTGAGAACCATTGAGAGTGCTTTATTTTTAGAGCAGCAGTTTCGTAGAGAGAAAACTGTATAATTCCTCCCTCCTCGTAATGAACTTTCACTTATGGTGTTTTCCACATGTGAAGAAGGGTGAGAATTTGTTTAAATATTGGACCTTAATTTGGAATTTAAGACATCGCATACATACATCGCATATATTTTAAAGAACTTTTTGCATTTGTGTTTCCTACTTTAAAAATGGCATATATTTTAATTAGCCTACTCTCATATCATCACTGTGCAGTGTCGCCTTATGCAGTGGTTCTCACGTTGGCTTTGGTATGTGAGTCATCGCAGTTGGAGACCTTGGGAAGCGTAAAAACAGGAAGAGAGGCGCGACGTATTAGGAACCTTAAAACGCGAGAACGGGATTCTTCTCTAGCTTCGAGGTGCTTTTGGAGCTTCGGTTTCCACAAGTTTCCACAAAGCTCTGTGACTTCATTTTCCAGCTTTAAAAGGAGGGAGAATTGCTAGGCGTGTTTTGTACTGAATTGTACTACGTCGTGGCTGACATGTGTGTTAGCGCGCAGTTGTGTGCGAGCCATGAATAGCTTGCAGCCGTAACCTGTTACGCGTCAAAACTTCGAGTGAATTATTTGCAGCAGAAAATTTAAAATCTTATTTGTAACTAACTGTTGAGTCGCTAAAGATATTAAAGCGTATCTTACATACTGTACCGAGTGAGATGGGGCCACCGTAACGCGTACAATTCGCATTCTGAAAGCCCCAAATTCGATTTCCCGGCTGTCCTCTCTAATACGTGCTTGTAGGCGAAGATTGAACTGATTACTCTCATTCTCCGAATTTCCTGTCCCTCCGTATCCTTCCATTAATCATTTCAATTATGCTTCCCAAAATTTGGTTTGTTTCAGAGATGTAACTGTCCGCGATGCTATTTCAGAGCAGCGTGGTAGGGAAAAATATGTTCTCTATGGTACTTCCTCCATCCTTTGGTCTTCGGCTGATTGCTGCTGAGGTATATGGACCATAGTTTTGAGGGGGGTGGTCGGAACGTCTAGGTGGGGCGAATGTTCGCGGTTTGCCTGTTCGGCTGCCGGAGCGTGTGCAACGGAGTTAACTTTGTTACAACAGCGTTTTCTGATTTATCTCCGATTATCTGAGCATGCGTTTTAAACGAATATGATGTAAATATTCTCTAGCAGTCACTGAACCAGTAGTGTGGTACTATCAGCCTGCAAAAGAAATGTATGCACCCCAAAACCACCAGAATCAGTACTGTGTGGATTACGTAACGATATGTATCTCGTCTGACTGTTGCCAACCGATCCAAAGTCAACGGTTGTGCAATTGGCGAATCAAGGACATGTGTATGAATCTGTTAGAAGCTTTCATATGGTTTTATTGACCACATTCCTACTGAAACACTTTAAATTAACTTTAAACTTATAGCTTTATCATTTTGCGCAGTTAACAACAACAAGCCTGGGGCTCAATAATATCCAAACGTAAAACCAATGTCTCATTTTCTCCTTATCACAAATGGGACTTGAATGTAAATAATAACGCAATCATTCCGTTTGTATCATAAAATCTCTCGTCAAACGTGGTATATAGCTTTCCCATAACTTGCCGGTATTTATGCGATGTACGAGATGTAACATTAAAGGGAATGTTATATAAATCTGCACCCTGAAGCTGTTTCATTCCCAGTTTCAGTTTGGTCATAAAGACATTTATGGCACCCATGATGTCTACTTTGAGGGATATTTCCGCTGTAAAATAATGTTAAGCTGGTTACAATGATCATAAAGGTCGACCACGAAGGCAGGAACAATGATATCTCCTCAATGGATAGCTGCAGGATTGTCATAAACATTACTACTTCCTTACGGATATTAAGCAACTGACAAAGAAGGCATCCCTTGCTCAACTATCCAACTTGACAAAGGAAGTTAAGCACATTAGATAGCTCATCTTTAAACTGAATGTGCGGAAAAGAATCATCTTTCATAAAACTTGTAGATTACACTCTACAGGCAAAAACGGTCCCAGTGCTGCAGACACCGCACACATTTCTTATCTCTGTTTCACCCAGTCCATAATCCTGAAAGCATCACTAGAGATTCCAGTTTCAAGCAAATCAACTTTTAATTTTCTCATGAAAGTGCTGGATCATAGAACTTGCAATAAGGTGTTTAATAAGACGTCTAAACTAACTAAATAAAGAAACCTAAGGCGACTTTTCTTACGCAATCGAAACTGTTTTTGTGATTATTGATGTATCTAGTTGTGCATTATTTAATACATATTAGAAAGCAATGTATGAAATAAATACAAAATAAAAAACATGATACACTATTTATGTTATTTAAACGTTATATGTTATATGTCAAATTTAAAAGCATTTCAGAGTACTGATATCGGAGTAAAATATCGCCAATCTGTCTTTGATTCTTTGATTTTTCCACCATTACAAATCGATTATATGCACTAATCACAGAAGTTCTCTCATAATTTACGCTTTGCGGTACCGAGCCAGGCAGCTCAGGTGTTTCGTCTGGGATTGGCATTCGGCGGCCAACCTCGGTGACCTCTGGTTTTTTCGCGGTTTTCCCGTGTTACTAGGAAATTGCTGGGAAGAATTCTTCATTCCCTGAATTAGCTGTCTCTCCATTTCACCGCCTGGTCTTTCTTTGAGGGCTGTAAACGTCGGTGGTGCCCTCTTGTGGAGATGATTGTGCTTTGGAAACTCGGCTCTCGGCGGCAGGATGGCGCTGGGAAACGATGATATACTTATGGGCGTTTCTTCGGACCTGAGGCGCGGACTCCTAGCGCTCACCTCGTAGATTTGAAGAACTGCTCGAGAGCTGTTAGGGACTCTTCCCGATGGCCCCTTGTCGCGGTCTGGTTCCGCCTGCCCTCTGTAATAGCTCTCATCTCATCCTCTTCTCCCGGGTTCTGATGTACAGAAAGCCTAATCACTGACTGAGGTGTGAAATCCCCTCCGATACACTAGGATTTGCGATGGTACCAATCATAGTGAAACATCGAGTGTGGGTATTGTCTTGTACATACTGAGAATACTCGTTATTTAGGCCTACATCCTCATCATTGTCATCAATCATTAGATGCAGCCTGAGGAGGAATAAATTTGCCCAACCATGTTCCGAAAATAGTAATGCCTCACCCAACATGTCCCTGTTTTGTGCTGCGGCAGCAAGGATTGCAATATAAATTACCCCATAATTTATCTTAATATAGCATAAACTTAACACGAATAAGCCGGAAGGCTGGTAGTTCACATTTCGGATATGGCATTTGGTTTTTCAGATTCTACATTCCCAAGCTTTTCCTATTCAAGATTTGTGTGAAGGAACAGTTAATTGCCACTGACTGATCTAATAGTTGGATAAACTATGAAGCCCAGGACTTAAAGTGTTTATAACGTTGTATGCCGCCATTGGGGTCTGTCGTCTCAAAATGAATTTGAGACCCCCTTGTAGTTTACCATAAAAACAGGAATCACTTGAACTTAATGTCATCCTGGCATAGTGGCTAGGTAGTTCACTGGTTAGAGTAACCAGACGGACGCCGGAAGGTCCGTGATTCAAACCACAGTTACGATATTAAGATTGCTATTAAAATTGTACTTTCCGCTGTTGGGATGTTCTGGTAGGGTTGCCTTTACTTTATGCTTTAAAGTGATGTTTAGGTTGTTACACTTTCAGGTTCAGGTTCCAGACATACCTAGGGTGTTTTCTTAGATAGGTGGAATTTTTAATTCGTAATACTGCCACTGTGTATGGCCACACCGTGGCCAAGTGGTTAGACTACTCGCCTCTCACCTACACGGCCGGGTTTCAATCCCAAGCGACTGTTTGTGAGATTTGTGGTGGACAAAGCGGCGCTGGGTCGGGTTTCCTCCGGGTACTCCGGTTACCCCCGCCATCGCATTCCACCGGTGCTCCATCATCATTCATGTATCATCAGTGTCACCGCCTGCGATGCCATAAGTAGTTAAAGCGGGCGTTAAACACTACTAAACAATGCCACTGTGTGCACATGGTGACGAAAGATCAGTCCGTCACCTATATATGCCGCCATAGAACGAAATTACGACTTTGCGTACGTGAACTAGTGGAATTTTGCCCACTGAAAGTTTTTTCTTCTGTTCTTTTTTTTTTTTTCTTCTTCTCCACCACCTCCTCGTGTTCTGGCTAGACCCAGTGAGTTTCAAATTATATATCCTTAATCTTCTAATCTAATTTCTTCTGTATCTATTATAAAAGATCTCTGTTTCTGTTCTATTCTCTCTTCCTGCTAATTTACTAATTTTACAGGCAACTTTTCTAGTTGATTGCCTAACTGAACATAATATCGAATTATCTGACGTGTTATTTTAAAACAACTTCCTTTGCCTATTATCATTTACTTTTATATAGCTTCTTTAACTGTTCTTACGAAATATTATTTTTCCCTATACTTCATGTCCATTTAGGTAGCAGAAATAGATTCATTACACATTTCTCTGCAGGTGCGTGGAAATAGGAAAAAGGGAATCGATAGCTTAAAAGTGGATCGCTACACACAGGCCTTAAAACTCTACATTCCTTCAATGAGATTTCGAAAAACAACTGAATAGCGAAAAATTAATGGAATTGGCAAATTATTGAAAATGTCAAGCTAATAATATTGTATAGTTTGCAAATGAAGATGTAAAATATATGTATATATGTTTAAAATATAACTCCATGGCACGACAGCTCACGGGGAACCTTGGCCTACCGCCCGGCCGCTGCGTCCCCCATCTCGGTCCACTACAGGCGTCATGGCTGGGGTGCAGTATTGGAGGGTGAGACGTGGTCAGCGCCTCGAGTTCCACCGGCCGGTTAATGCGGTCCCCATGCCCTGGAGCCGCTACTTCTCCATCAAGTAGCTCCTCAATTGGCCCCCCAGGGACCTTACGAGGCTGAGTGCACCCGGGCCAGGTCTCCCAGCGGGGGAAAGATCCCCACGCCGGAACTGGGGATCGAACCCAGGTCTCCCGCTTGGTAAGCAGCTGCGCTACCATGTTTAAAATAAAGAAATATACATTTTTGTGTACTAAATATATAGTATCTAACGGTTTACTCTATGTGAAAGTACAAAATCCCTTCCGCTGAAGAGGACTCTATTGGCTATTCCCAGAAAATACAACATATAAATCTTATTTGTTTATGTGAATAATATAAGTATTTGGTATGTTATTCGTAACCATTGGAGCTATATTTTAGAAAATACAACTATCGATAATTCCTCCATTTGGAAGGTAGTTTGGCTACGGAGGAAAATTCTCCGGTCAGATCTTTGGAAGATAGTGAACTTAAGGACCAATTTTGATATTTATCTGACTTTTCGCTTTTTAGTTATGCTGTTTACAGATACTTCTCTAAGTACAAACACATAGACCTTTTTCTGTTTTTAATTTACTTTTTTTTTTATTCAGGGCCCCTCTTACACTTTGAGTAAATCTCAACTTCGAATTTTTGGATGGAATACAATACACCCTCTATCTACTATGTATGTGGTAGAGAAGTTCAGAATTTTGCTCATAATTATTTTGGGAATAAAATATTCAGTAGGTAATGGTATTCAAATTTACAATCATTAAATGTCTAAACTACTTAATTTGATACACGTTGGGGATAAACATATAGCGCGAATAATCAGCGAGAGCTATACGTACAATTGAATGAGGGTATGTATGGCAGAAATCTGAAATTACACAAGCCGCTATTGCAATTCCTTGCTTCATCAGCAACTCAGTTAGTCATAAATTTCAAGCCATGCAGCAACTCAAATGTAATAACGTCTGTTCTTTTCTGGATATACTTCTCAGCACAATTTATCTCCAGAGAGTGAAATTAGCATATACGGATTTAGTGTCCTCTTACTAACAATTTTCTTATATGAAGCGCATGCTTGTATCTCAAGGAATAAATATTAGCATAGACAGTTTGTTCCAGAATAACTCGTATTATTTCCCGGAAAGCTGCTGTGATTTTGAAAATGAGGCCAATAATTTCAGTCACAAATCTATAGAGCCTTCTTTTGGAAGAGTGGCCGGACTAATGAGAAATTTCCTAGCACCAGGGTGCACGTTGATTGCCGGCGTAGCTAGACATTACTAGCCCATTAAATTAACGTGATGCATCTCTGAATTTTGACAAAATACTGTGAAAAATTAAATAATTATATTTCTTTCAAGATAAAATAACACGAATTCCAAAATTTAAGAAAACATATAGCTTTTCCCATTAGGTGAACTTTTAATTATCAACTAACTGAAACTATAGATCGGTAGGCTCATAATCAAGTATTTTGGTGAATACGACAAGTAATTTCTCCACAAGGGTTTGTTGATACATAGGAATCATACAGGAAGTTTTTGGGTGCTAAGTATTTGAAGTAAAGTATTTGGCCTAGAACAGCATTAACTCAAATAACCAAACTATCTCTAAAACACATGGTCTCACAACACATTATCAACTCCTGTAGAAAGTCTCCGCATCAACTGATGAATCTGCTCGAGAAGAGATGCAACAGAACCGGTTACAAACACCGCAGTGCAGGGAAATCAATTTGCCGTAATACGGCAACATGTCCAAACGAAAGCTCTGTACTGTTCATGATTCTCATTTATGTTACTCTTACATGTTTCCTTTTCACCATGACTTCTGGTTGTGTATCAATTTCATTATGTTTTAGACAGGAGTCCTAAATTAAACCGCTACTAAATTAATAATTTTTATTTATGAAGTGCTTAATGTAAAACTGCAGCTAAACCCTCAACGCTAACGAACTGCAAGATGGCTTACTCGTTAAGCTGGGCTGTTGCTCCGGTAGTCTTTGTTTATTGTGCAGTCCATTTACTCGCTTTTGCGATGTCAACGTATGAAGGATGGCTTATTACGTAATGCCCTCCATAAGGTCGAATGTTAAAAGCGTGCCGTTACCACGGTTACATGGGTGAACTGTTCAAGATTTATAGCCAAATGTCAGGTTAAACCTCTGGACAAGAAAGTCATGATGTAACTATTAATCTTAGTTATTCGCTTCTATATTTATCGGCCATTTATACCTAATAGTTAAGTCAGTAGAACAGGGTAAACTTTGATACGCACATAACTCTATACCTCAAATATATTCATCTCAGTTAACACCAATAGTAAGCAAAATACTATAATTCACACTGGAAAAACAATGGACACAACATTGTAGAATGAAAAGGCAACACCAAAATAAGCATTTTAAGAATAGTAGAAAACTATCGCAGAAACCTGTTTACTGCAGTGCATGCCCAACATTTTTTTTTTGATAATTGAAAAACACAGTTCCGGAGGCTTGTCAGGACTCCGGCGCTGTATTCCTTTTTTCTCCACTTTTTCCAGTTTCCTATATTTCCTTAGTAAACCTTATTATTCTTAACGTTTTCCTTTTACATATACATACACAAACATAGACACATTTACAAACACAGAAACACCCATGCCCAAGGCGGGACTCGAGCCCGCGATCCTGTGCACCACGAAGCGCCAAGGCGAGTCACTTTAGCAAGCTCGGCCACCGGGATCGGCTTATTTAAATCCGACATGTTAGAGCAGGCATGTCATAAGATAACTCGTGCGAGGTACTAATGTAAGAACTCTTTTCCTAACTCCAATCAGGGTGGGGAAATGTTGGTGAGTCTCTTATATACGTACACTGCTTGGTAGTAAATGTGCTATTTCAAGGAAATATAAACAGAATATCAGCTTCAAAAAGACGGAAGTGTCATTTTCACAACATTTTCAGAAGCTAAATACGAAATGCAAACAGAATTACTTGTTCTACAAAAGTTTACGAATTGAAATGTTTCACAGAAGGAGGTTTGCATCTATTTTAAATATTGCCTAAGGATTCATTTCCAAATTGCAATTATTTGCATCATATTTAATGGCAATGTTTGACTTCACATACATGTGCGAGCAAAGCTTCTTTAAAGCGAATTATATTACAACCAGCATCGCGTACATTACGCGACGATCATGTAGTTCATCTATTAAGGCTCCGTACATCATCCTTAGCAGAAGATATCAGGGCAACACCAGATGTAGATGAGTAAGGCCTTGTGTTTAAAAACGTTCTATTACGTCGCTTAGTAGCATTTCCAATGCTTCACGCGGAGTAAAATGGTTTACTATACCTACCCCTCTGCTGCTTTAATTTGGACATGCATGTGTTAGCGTATCCGGCAGGAAAACCTGTGTATGGCTTGTCAGATGTAAACAAAAAACACTCCTGGACAATGCTAGCCACTGTCACTAGACAAGTCTGATGTTCTTTTACGTATTTGTGTGTGTAATCTACTAAGATCGGTGAGTAATTTCCTTGTGATTGACACTAGAGGGGTATATCGTCTGCTGGCAGAAGCTATTCAGGTTACTGGCCAATCATAGTGTAAGAATATATTACCGTCAGAGATACGATGTCATCGGCGTTGCAACATCTACGGGTGCAATGGAAATTACGAGCACGTTCTCGTGCATGACTGATGTGATTGATTTCATTTTGTGAAAAGTTCGGTTGGGTTATACACAAAAATTGCGTAAGGATTTACATTTATAATCGTTTCTACCTTTTATATATCTCGGACATTGTTTTTGTTCTCATCCTAAAACTACCACGAGTGACACTGTGATTTGAAAATGCCTTACAGCCGTGATAAACGATTTGAAGTTACGTTAGCCGAAATAATCAAACTTTTAGGTTTAGCGAAGTACAAGACTCAATGATGAAAGGAATAGATGGGGTAACAAGTGAGAAATGGGGAGAAGTGGTTCAACGTACGAGAAGTGTGATAGAAAATACATGGAAGAAGGCATTTTAGAGGAAGCAATGTGGCGCTGCAGACGAACAGCGAGTAAATATAGTAACAGCGTACCGGGACAGCCATTTGTCAGTAGGAATGACAATCACAAGGCAATTTCTCACCCATTATAGATGGTACAGTAATATCGAATGCTCGCCTTGATCACCACAAAGAGGTTACAGCACCCATATGTAATGACTAGTTTGTTATTTTATATCATTACTTACCAGCTGATGGATGGTTGGGATTAAGAGCGTTCAACTTCAGGATCATTAAAAAATCGTGGCAATAGCCAGAGATAAAAATCAATATAAAATTAAATCCGAAATAAAATTATAGCCAAAAAATCCATAAAAATCCAGCGTAAATAAAACTATCTATTGCTAAAACCAGAGATAGGCGAATCTATAAAACTATGTCGAACAGTGGAGCGAAACTGGGAATAAAACGAGCTAAAACTAAATCAAATCCTCACTAAAAGACCACTTGTGATAAAACTTTAAAATTTATAAAACTATTCCCACCGCTCCATTATCACGCGTCAGATAAATAAACTAAATCCTGATTTTAAAAGCCACTTTTGATAAAGAATTAAAAACCTTATCTACCGCTCTGTCATACGCCAGGGCGTTCGCAAGGCAGAGATGATCGAATGTGTGCCAGAGGAACACACACTTCCAACACATTATCAGTTGAACCAGTTCGTGCTCACGTGAGTTACATTTCTGGAGAAATGAAGGTCTTTCGTGGTATTTTCATGCAATCCTCCTATGCTCCCAACCTCAAAAGTCAAAGGCTGGCACTGTCTTTCTAATCTAAAGTTGAACACATAGTGTTTTTTGGCATCCTTCTTAATTACAGAAGTATGATCAGTATGACTTGGGTGGGAGCAAAGATATTGTAGTGAAACCCGACAAAATTACTTGAGAATAATGACAAAAATCTATATTCTGTGATTCGGCCACTCAACTTGACAATAATTCAGGCATATGAAAGAACTTCTCTCGGTGCGGCGACCTTCTTCCAGGTTCCTCCTTCCCTCGCGAACTGGAATAATAGTCAGACTGATCGTTCTGTGTAGCACCTACAGTAATTGCTATGGAAGTACATCCATTTTGGAAGCAGAAATTCAAAATGCGTTTGCTTGTAACGTCCCTGTGAGTTCCGGAACTGTTAGCCAAAAAAGATGTCTCTGCTTCAATATAGTTAGTTTCCTTCTCTATTTACATCTTGAGAGTGGTTCATTCACAGTTTAAAGTTGCTTAACGGCTGTTAGTGCTTACAAGTGCATTTTATCTTTATTTCAAAAGTCATAACGTAGCTTTGTCTGCATTTGTGACCAAAATTTTGCTCTGCTTGTCAATATCAAACGTCAGAGGCTCAAAAACTAATCATCTGTGTGATGTCATTCCATATTGTCATATCAATGCAATTAGCCGGCGAAAAGTATTATATCTCTTTGACTGAATTTTTGGTGAATACAATAGATATCGAGTGATAAAAAGAATATGCAGTATTAATTAATTGTTTTTTCCACGCAAACCCTGTGTAGGGCGTAGTTGGACAGGTAGAGTCAGGCTGAAAAATCCAGTGTCATTACCGGGATGTGAACCACGGACCTTCCTATACATGGAGGATTACTTATCAGCTGAATATCAATGCTTCTTACAAATGCAATTTTATTACATCAATTCGTTTTTGGATTAACTGAAAAATTTACCATCTCATGTTCATTTAAAGTCTATAAAAAAAGGCCCTTTCCCAAATGCAACCGACAGCTAATTATTTATGCCAGGGCGACTTTGTCATTTCTGCACATAAACAGATTAATTTACACGTATTTTACATATGATTTTTATATTCTGTAGCCTCATTTGGACCTCATTCTTATACATTGTCATGTGTATGCTATTTTATAACCCCACAGTCGCATAATTCATTATAACAGAAACAGAGAAGTATAAAGGCATAACCAATATTCCACTATTCCACACCATACATCCCTGCGAATATATTCGTAGTACATTGTTGTGGGCATTATATAAAATGACTTCCTAGGTCAAGAATTAATTAAGTGGACACATAATAATTGCTATTTGAATGTAAAACGCTTAAATTAGTATATCATAAAATAAAAGTGGGAAGAAAACTATACCTTAGTTTTTTATCCTTTGGAATGAGATTGATCGAAAATGTACTTTTTGAAAAATAATTCATTACATTTTTAGTATATCGTAAAACATTTAAACTCTTATTAAAATTCCAATTGTGAACACCGAGTTCCAAAAAGCAGGTCTATTACCGTCCAATAATGTTGAATCAAACACCACAGTATGGATGAAAATGCTGTCATAAAATTGGCTGCAATTTATCAAGCTTTCTAGGTAGTTTAGATGTCTGTCCTCTAAGAAATTAGTATACTGATGTATTTTGTGTCCACTGATTTTGCAGAAAAATGTGTATTTAAATGTGATTTATGAGGCCAATATTCTGAAAAATATTACAGTATCAATTTGTCGTTAAAGATTTGATATATTAAAGTGACCTTTTTAAAATAAATTTTGAGGTATTCTCGACGACATAATACCTCTAAATATTTTGGGGCATCTATGTATTTTTGGGGTTTCTAGCTAAATAAATATAAGATTTGAACCCGAAGTTTCGAAGGTGTCAATCATCTTCAAGATAAACTCTGGCATTGGATACAAGAGTACGCCATTAGACAAACACTAAATGGTGTGCTAATGGCATCCCCTACCCCTTCAGAAAAGTACTAACTTCTGAAATGTAAATGGCGTGTTATTTATGGACGCTCTTTAACTACTGTGGTTCTCAGCAGCCCTTTCTAAATTGGGCGTGAAAGACCCCTTAATTTTGATCAGAGGCCTCTCTATCAGGCTTGAGGTTCTTTTAGGTGCCGTAATTCTACGACACGGGACCAAAGGCTGTACTTCCCGAAAAAATGAAACGTCCTCCGCCGGGTTTGAACCCGCGATCTTGTGTATATGAAGTTAGCATGGTAACCATTACACAACGGAGGGCGACACCTTTGAAAATGTAACTGAGTTCACATCACTTTGTTCTCAGACTTTTGCACAAAGTATAAAAGAAGATTTAGCCATCTCATGTGAAACAAATAATCCTAACCGCGATTCAGGCCCACAACCAAGTTCAGCAGTGGTCAAAAGCCTTAGCAGCGCTTTTTAATTGTCCTCCAAAATTTTAGACAATTTCACGGCGTTTTACATCATGTCGTGCTTGAACTTTAGAAGAAACTGATATAAAAATCTTTCTATCAGTTTTCTACCAACTCGAATTAAAAAAAACAAAAAAACATTAAATGTATAAATGCTATAATGGATTTCTACCAGATTCGTACCCATAATTCAGAGACATCCACTCCAAAGTGGTTCATGGAGAAAATCATACGAACCAAGGAGATTTCGGCTTAATTTCGCTATTATAAATCTAGCAATCAGAACTTCCATTTTTATCAGTTTATCCTGAAGACAATTATGATGGACATGTTTAAAACGTCAGTTTCAAACCATTTATTACCTGGTTAGAAGTCCGGGAAAATTTAGGCATTTTTCAATTTCTAGAATTCTTTTTACAAACTGTTTCCGCAATTTTCTATTGAATTTTCTAAAATCACATGTGTTTGCATTTGGTAACCCTAAAGAACTTCATGCACGACTTGATACGATATCACTGTGAAATTAGCAGCACTGTTTGATCAAGTGGAAGACAGATATTTCTGCAGAAGGTGTAAAAAATTCGAAGAGCCCTCTTAAAGGCATAAACTATGAAATCTTAGGGGTTAGAACTTCTTAGATGTATAAAACACTACGTTGCAGCAATAAGGAAGCAGTGATCCTATTCCCCTAAATCGTTTTAGCAGAAAGTGTTGGTAGCTTTTACCTGTTCAACGCAAACATAAGAAATGTGGTTCTGCCCCACGAGAGACAGGATCTCAAAACCTTCCAAACATTCTTGATGCAGAAATATGGAACTGACAACTGACACGGTAAGACAGGAAAAAATAATGGAGGAAAACTTGGATGATTGAAGTTTCTCTCTCAGTTGTTTCACTAACTTGAACATGGCCTAAAGTTGATGTATACAAATATGTGCAATACATCTGGGTTAGAAAGTTTAAGCAATGGATAAAAATAACCTAGAGATGCTACGTCAGGACTTAGAATTCGTGAGACAAATTGTCTGAGAAATTGAAATTTGTTTTGAAGAAAGTGGTATCTTCACTTTTCGCGACAAGATTTTATAGCCAGATAAGAATGCACAAATTTGAAGACAAATATTTTTCCAAGACATATCTTGAAACCTATGAATGCTCTAATTCATTTTTCCGTCTTAATTCCTTCGTATAATTCACATAATACTTGTTTTGGAGGTCAAACTACGGTTGGCACATTTCTGCGTTCACTTAACAAATTGCTCACTTCATCTTTATTAAGTTTAATATACGTGCAGGCGCATAAACGTACTCCGCGCTTACCTCATATATGTAAAATTGCCAAATACATTCAAAATCATACACATTTAGCGAAGCGTTTTTAGGTGAACCAAAATTTAATTAAGGATATTTTTCTCCGTTTGATGGCTCTTGCTCAAGCTTTATTTAAATGTGGATATTAGAAATACTCTGAGATAATCATTTTTCTTTTTCAATACATAAGAGAAATGGAAAACAAAAAACAGGTAACATTTTTTTAGCTTGGTCGCGCGCCGACAAGCAGCAATGAATCATCCCTCGCAGAAATCTGCCTGCAGCTTGCAATACAGCTCAAGACTGGGGCAAACTGTTGAATAATGACGTACGTTCCATTTTCTTGTCGAATTCAGCACATTTTGACAGAGAAGACACTCTGAAAGGCTGTCTTTTCCGGTAAACAGAATCTAATGTTCCCCGAAATAGACAACGGCTCTCCCTGACTGGAAAATATGACATGCTTTATGAAAAAAGACACAACTTCAAGACCAGCAGCAAGTTATGTGCTATGACCTTCAGCCCGTGATGTATTGACTTTCACTCTCCACCTCCAGTCAAGTTGCGAGCACTCTTACTAGATACGCGCGAGTACTCTGTATCAACCGAGTATAATTATATTAGGCTGGTTGAGAACCTAAAAGTACCTTAAAGTATAGTTACACATTTTTGCTGGTATGCGTAATATATTCTTTTATCTTCTTCACCCTCAAGTATGAGAAACCCGTACGTAGTAATGTGAGTATTTCGTATTATTTCAAGGGTGTTAGTCAATTATTTTACTTTCGTGTAAACAATATTTACATTATTCACTATCGCCAAAAAGAATGGGATGCAATATAAGCGTGATCAGTGCATCGGAAGACGTCGAAAGCAGGAAATTCCGACACCTAGTGTTTTCAAACTTTTCCTTGCTCTCCGATTTTGCAACTACCGCTTTTACATCGGTGTAAAATATTTCACATATTCAACATCGAGAGAGTCTACGCACAGGAGAAGGTTAACCAAAATTCATTAAACCCCAATATTTTATTTATTTATGTATTTATTTTGTGCTGATCATTATCACAGAAAGTTCTAGTTTCATAACATATATTTGGTATTGCTTGGTGACGCGCAGAAGAGGTGTCACGTGACGTTTAGAAAGGTTGCCGTGTCCGTAGGCTGTTTTCTCTATCTTTTTGGAGATTCAAAATATTCCAAACGATGTAACTTTTGCTCAACTTGCTTCAAACATTTAAGGTAAAATCTTAACATGTACCAGTAAAGCATTATTGGAAGTGGATTATCAGGATGGTTGATATTTAACACTCCAAACTCCGAGGCGCAACAGCCCGAAGTTGGGCCAAGGCTAACCGCCCAACCACTGCGTCCCCTATCAAGGTTGACATTTATAAGTATATTATTTACAGCAATTGATTAGCATGTTTGCCTTTGCAAGTTAATCATTTTTTGCAGCTAAACTAAAAGAGTAACAAGAACTCTGTATCTAGCGTTGTTCACAGTGCTCACTTATTTCGGAATAAAAAATAAAATGAATAAACATTTTTTAACATTCCATCGTGTGGAATATTACTTGTATGTGTTTAAATAATTAATAACTTCGGAACTACTGAACATATTAGAATGAAATTTAGTATGCATTATATTATTTTTATGCATGATGCATGGTATAAATTTGTTGGAAATTTCACCTATTGGTAGATACACTTAAAACTCTGCTGCGGATGCTGACATATTAGGAGGCTAAGACTTTTTTTTAGTATAGTTCCAGCGTTTTGTCAGGAATCTGGCGCTTATTCTTTTTCCTTTTTTCAATTTACCCTACATTTCCTTTATGTTGCACAATACACAAGCACCCATACTTAAAGCGGGCCTCGAATCCACGATCCTCTACGCCACGAAGCACCAAAACGAGCTAAGCGCGGTCACGGGGAAAGGTAAGATGTTTGAGAAAGCCTGAAAAAGCATATAAAATCCACGAAGTAAAGATCTTTACTTAATCCTGAAGCGATAAGTTTTAAATTTAGCTTAAACTCAAAAAGCAGGACTGGTGCAGACATGGCTATTGAATATCACGTGTAAATCGGATACTCTTAGAATGAACACTTTGCGTATCCTATGTTTGCATATGCTTCCCCTCTAACATTCTTGTTGAGTAATTGGATGCTTTCCAATGCATGTCTTAAAGAAAGCAACAGTGGGTATTTCTTTAAAAGTTGTATTGGAAGAAAAGCACATATGAATGTGAATTCAGGGGTCACTATGTAAAGAGATTAATTTGTCCCGCAGTGGAAGTTAATAAATGCAGGATTAAATAATAGATAACTATAAAATCATGCATGACTAAGTAATATGCTATGAATATTCACAAACGATGGTCAACACATGTCCCTAGGAATAAATAGATATTAAAATGTAACAGAAATGCAAGGTATAATTTATGTTTCTTGCTGGAGGGGTCCGATTTCAATAAACTTCACCGCGGGTGGAACATTCTGGTTAAGTTTGCTTTTAGTGAAATATCATATTTCATGGTTGAAAGACCAAGCTTTTTATGTTAAGGCTTTGGGGAGAATTTAGTGTGAAACAATCCATGCAGTCATATACTTTCAAATGACGAACTATAACAGTATGTTAAGCATAAAGGGTTGAATTAAGGTAAAAGTTAAAAACGAAGGACACCTCGCGCAATGCAACATACATAGGAATTTTGAGGCTTCTGCCCTCCCACACACAGGAAAAACCATAGACCAAAGGTAGACGGTCCACGGATACGCGCAGAGGTCTCTAAAATGTCCAGGCTCGACGAACCCTCCTGGAGCTGTGAGGGTGATGAACGACCCTTGGGTCAAATAACCCCCCCGATTCCACGGGGAGTATGCTTTCCTTGAACTAAGCAACGCCACTATAAGCCACAAAATCTAGAAGAAAATCTGAAATATGTGAAGGAAATGGAATGAAATGTAAATGATGGAAAGAAAATCATAGTAAATGAGAAACCGCTCCAATATTGCCTATTAACCAGGGAAAATCACGAGAAAAACCAATATCAGAGCGGGTGGTTGACGGGAAATGTATCCGGCACATCCCAAATGCGAGCTCACGTTACAATGGAGCTATAAAAGGAATAACTTTCAACAGTACAATAAGTAAATTGAAACGAGAGAGCATCTTGTTAAAAAGTTGAGTAACCGTTTATTAAATGCATTAAACGTCTATTTATATTTATTGGATTCCATGACTTCATTTCATTTTCAAACTATTGTAAATTATTGCTGAACAAAATACCTATAACTATGTTAATTATTTGCACAACTCTAAACAATATCATTCAAATCTGAACTTTTCAGAACCTTTGCTCCTAAAATGCGGAGTGAATTTGAAAAATTAAAAAGGTACTTATGTGGTTGATATGTGGTTATCAATGGTTTGTTCATAACTACAGTTTATGGTCTGAATGCAATTTCTACACCTTTTCTCTATTCCACATGGAATTAAAGTTGTATTAGCATTAATCACTTTATTTACATACAAGTTGACTTAATATTTGACAACCAAATTCATTACACGCTTCTAATGTGTTTCTGTTCCACAATATTTTTTCCAACAGTTTATTTTTAGGTTTATCTCATTTATATGCACATCCTTCACACCTATAAGTTAAGAAGTGCCCTACTAGAAAGCGTTTAAAACGTTTGGTTAAAGTTTAAGAATATTACATTTTTCAACCGTTGGAAATCTATACATGAAAACCTCGCATTAAACCTAAATGAATCTAAAATCTCAGTCGACCAGTGACCGCTGAAGATTCGTTGTTAACAAAGTGAAATATCTGTGATTACTAGAGCATTCATTTTGGTGCCATAGGCAGGGAGAGAGAGAGAGAGAGAGAGAGAGAGAGAGCAAATTTTGGTTAACTATAAGAATTTTTGATAGTGTTAAACGCCCGCTTTTACTACTTGTGGCACCGCAGGCGAAACCATACAAAGTATAGATGACGTACATTGATTTTGCATACTCATGGGCACAGCAATACACTGTCGCGGTTGGACGGCAGACCTCACGATGCGCCCATGAGGATGTCGGTAAACATTGAGGTCAACTCCATGAGCATACAACAAAATGTAAGGGGACTATAAATCAATGGTTTAGTGATTATCGATTTTGCTGGTAATATAAATGCAATCAAACGAGAATATAGTATTAGTGTGCATATGCTGTTACTTCTGTTTTCTGAGGATTTAGAAAGTTATCTGTGGAAACAAGTCGCGTTTTTGGAGTAGAATGCATACTGCCTCTGACACATTTTACTTCAACAAACACGAACTTTTATTTTTCTCATCCATTTTAAACCCAGTCGAAGGGCTTCTAGTATCGTCCTTGTCCAACGGATCTATCGTTTCTGCTCGTTTCCATCTCAAACCTGGATGATATATAATGCTATATCCCTAAACATCTACGGTCTTATTGCGAATCGAAAATGCATTATTTCAGATAAATTATTACTGTCAATTTATTTTTAGCCATAACAATCAGAGGTATGGGCAAAGCTTGTGCTAAGTCGCCTATTTCTACAACAAGATACGTTAATTTGACTGCATTTTGATTTGGATTGCATGCTATGTAAGATTTCTCATCTATGATTAGTGAATGTTATCCATAATTATATTCCAAGTATTTCTTCAAGTTTCAACAACAGCACCGTTACCATATATTCCTTTTGCTGCCCACAACAGTGCCTAATATGTTTCTGTTTTACACCCAAGGACGTAGTTAGGCTTGCCCAAAGTTAACTCTTTGCGATGTACTGATGTCACAGTGTCGTCTCCCCAACTCCAGTAAAGGAGGGGAAAATGGTAAATCATACATATTGTCTGTGTTTGTGTATGTGAACAGCATAATTCAAAAACTAAAAGTACCTTAAACACCAAATTCAGTGTTTCAACACTATATCTTTCCTGGTTGCGCACGAAGATCTTCAGAAAACTCCTTTCACCACAGGATACGTGGTATTTTTTTCTCGTAAATGTTGGTTTTCTCAAAATACCGTATGTTTAGGATATTTTCATTGAAAATAAACTGAATAAGTTGAATTTTCTGGATATAGCCTCTGAAGCCTTCTTTATTCTGAACGGCTTTGATGTAACTGGTAAACCATAAGAGATAGAGAATGCTACCACACAAAGAACTATACACTCGTTAAAGCATAGTTTTTGCAGTTAACCATTTATGGACACTCCTTGTTATTGGTTTAAATTTTCTCACAACTATAGTATTCTCAAATTGGAAGTCGTCATTCGTTTTCCCCCCTTCAAGACAGCAAAACTAGACGCAGATGAGGAAGACGTTGTGTTTACAAACATTCCATTACGCATATCGGAATGCGCTAATACTTCACTTGAATTGCAATGAATTGCTGCGCCTTCCCCTCTACTCCTTAATTTGGACATGCCTGACGTAGTGCAATCAGCACAGACATTATGTTATTTATGCCATGTTAGATCAGAAATGGTATAAGACCATCTATGACACCAATTCGTAGATAGCAAGCAGCACGATTTGAAAATTCTATTTGTTAGGGTTCAAAACAGGCTAGATATTTGCAAACATTAGGTTTTCATTTGTCCAAAAAGGTGTTGCTTACCTCCTAATAACAAAACACTTAGAGAAGTAAGAGTTTATAAGACAGGTTAAAAGTACGGTGCTGGTATTGTCTTTAAACGAATTTCCAAACCGCATTTACCTTTTTTTGATCCTTAAATTTGTAATCTTTTAAAATTGTCACTGATAACACGTTTAATGACTTTCTGCTCTATTTCAATTTTAAAGTCTGTTTTTCTTTTTTTTTTACCTCATTGTTCATTGTTCATGTCCCTTGCAAAACGCATATCTCGTGAGGTAGGAAGTATTTTTATCATACATTTTCAATTATATTCTGGAAGAAAATTCACCATGAAGGTGCAAAATTATAACCACCTTTATACTTACCTTGCAGTGCTTCAACTACTTACCGATACTTAAGAGAAAGAGAGATAGCTTAATGGTATTCGTACTATGCCCAAAACGATTTTCGTAGTAAATTCTGTCTTTGTGTATACACAAAATATAAATAATATCATTATAAATACCTTTAAACTTCTAAGACTACTTGCATATGCTTTGAATTCAAAGCGTTATTGTTTACACCTATAATTATAATACATCAAAAATACATTATTTATGTTCCATTTTAGTGAATATTATTCAGACTTCACGTAGAGAACAAAAAGTCCAGAAAACTCTAAATGTGCACATTTCTAACGCACCTTACTTCTAACGGTAGAAATGTGCTACGCCACACCTTTCATTCGTTTATTGGTTTATTCCGGAGCAGACAACCACCTTGTGCGGGACGAAATGAGGGTGTACATATTTTTTATAATACGTGATTTTAGCCTTCAATTTGTTTGCAACCTCTCGTTTTTGCATACAATACAGAGCTTTCGTTTGCACGCGTGGCCTTAATGCGCGGAATTGCTTTCCCTTAAATTCGCTGTCTCCAGATAATTATGTTTCTGCTCCTATTTTCCTCATCACCGTGTTCCGGCTAATCAATCGACGCGCAGTTGTGCATTACGAGACCCCGCGTTTCAGTGGTATAGAGTGTCAGTGCTGATTTAATGCCAAGAAGTTGTTATACCTAGCACACAAAATCTTCTTATGTGATTCCTATGTTGATAACAAACTCTGTAGTAAAGTGAGATGATTTATAGGCAGATTGCTTGCTATTCGAGAGTCTCACACAGAAAGGGTTTGTAATTTTGTCGATAGTAATAGGACAACCAGAACTATTCCTAATAGGAAAACAAATGGTAAATTGTCAGACTTATTGCACAGCAATAGGGGATTCAAAATATGGGGTTGGTATGCCACTAAACATTTAAAATTGAAATCCTCTAAGTAGTTCAAAAATCCTAACCACGGAGTGTGAGTAGAGTTAATTTCTGCAACTGGATGTTGGTTAGTGTAAATGGCACTCTATCGAATTACGTTTTGTTTTTATTTTTTTTTAATTTACAGGCCCACCATGGTTTTATTTACGTGGGAATGATAATTTCAAATTCAATGTTTCATAAAGAACTGCACTTGTTTTTACAGCGTACCTATATTGTTATGTACAACTAATTTTGGAATTTTGAGACAAATACGTGAAGTAGATTTTGAGAAAAAAATAGTTTTACTTGTTTTAACTACTCTATCTAAAGAGCTTTTTGCGCTGCAGTTTTCAAAAATTTTAAACAAAACTTCATATTTACATTCCAGGAATATCAACTTTGAAAAGTTATCGGATAAGTTTTAGATTAATTAAATATTGCTGCAGGAAAAGCTATGTTATATCAATCGTTCATACTTTTCTCACTATTCTTGTGGATTAATTAATTTTGTTAATACAAATACAGGATTAATTACGCTTGCTTAGAAAATTAATTCGAGAATGTTTAATTATTATGATCTTACGGTTCTCTCGTAGGAAAATCAAATTGAATGTGCACCGCAAGGAGTATTTTAAATATATGAAGGCGTTGAAAAACGCAATTAGAGATACACGCTTTTTAATAATTGAAGTGTCATTTTATACCATTAAAACTTCCATTTAATAGGTCATGCGACAAGTGTTTAAACTGCAAGTGACTGAAAATAACTTCAGCATATTATTCTACAAGGACCACGGTTCATTAATGTGCTAAAATGCGAAAATAAACATTTTCAAGAATTTTGGTCAGTTTACACGGGTTGGTTCCCACAAAAGTATGAGGGAATTTCCAACTTCTTTTATAACAAAGGTGTGCGGTTATTGTTTTTATTATTTTCCACGAGAAGTCTATGCGCTTGAATGTAACAACGTACTTCCCGGTGTCTGAAAAAGCAACATTATATTAGCCATGTGTCCAACCGAAGGCTCTGTACTTTCCGAAGTGCATATTTGTACTAACTTATGCATGAACTCATACATAATTCTTTGAAGGGCATAATATCGAAATTGATGGTAACCAGCTTCTACTACGCTTCTATGTCCTCTGTACATCTTTAATAATGTTTCTCCCGGGAATATCGTAGACTTATGCGTCGCATAAATGCGTAGCTACATAAGTGGTCTTCGTAATCCACAAACTGACATGGGGTTTGGCTTAAAGCCATGCACTGTTTTCGGTTTTCCTGCGTTCGAGATTAAAATCACAATCTCTTTGGTGATTATTGTTATACGTAGCCCTTATAGAGCGAGATTAAACAACTACGCTATTATATCTTTAATTTTCGTCCATCGTGTCATAAAAAATTTACTCAATTCCATATGGCTCAGAAATTATATATTCCTTTGGCCAATGCTTGATACTGTTTAGTAGATAATTGTAATTTCCCCTTCTTTCCCCGAGATATGTACTTCAATAGCAATATCTTCCCGTTCAGCGTACTCTTGCTCTAGAATCGGCTCTTGAATCTTCAATTTCCTGTTAAACATTCGGAGTAGTTGGCAAGCAATACTCGTCGATCGCTCTCAGATCATTGATACATCGCAAATACCGTTTCTTGAGATCTGATTCCTGAACAGCAATCCTCGTTCTGCTTGCGCTAATCTGCCTTGTACTATCTCCGTACTAGTTTGTGGAATTTTCTCTTGGTTCTCTTCCATCTTATAGAATACACTTTCTCCGGTTGTTGCTTCCACAGCTATTCCTTTAAAAATAGGTAATAGAAGACCAGATCCTACCATCGCCCTTGAGACTTTCCAGAAAAGTTCTGTATTCCTTTCTTATAATAGCGTGTGCGGCACATGGCAGCAGAAAATGAACTCTCAAACCAACAAAAGCGCCAAATCATGCATTTACTTACAGAGTGGGTTTGGAATTATACAACCTAAATGCTGTGCACATTACTGCACATACTTAATAGTAGGTATCAGTCTCAGCACCGCAGACGTGCACCTTGTAATCAGCTAGGTCATCTAACCAGGAATAAACGTTTATAAAATCTATATTGTGAGTTGGATTCCTGAATTATTGACCTCGGTACCTATGAATGCCATCTGGTTTACCAGTCGCTCCAAATCTCTTGTCCTTTGCGTTCAGCAGACAGCTCAGTTCTGTTATTAAGGAACATGCGTTTTCATTTCTCTGTATTAAACAGAGGGACGATTGTGAAGCTATATTTTCAGTTTTTCGTGGAATATAAATTAATAAAACGAAACAACTATGGTTTCTCTAAAATACCTATTGCAATGACTCATTCGGTGGCTCGAATAGACACTTAGTACTTGTTGAGTGCAAGGAAGGGGCTTTATGTTCTCAAGAGAGGATATTACATGCAGCTGCGAAACATCGCTTCTTATGGACACTTGCAGAAACTTGGTAAAGTAGTGACTCGTCCTCTGTTATTGTGATTTGTTCTTCTTCTGTTGTCATGGAGCGGCCACAACACGGAAAGAATGATTTTAGATGTTATTAGGTTTTGGAGACTGTCAACGAATGTAGTCAAACATGAGCAGACTATCACTAGTCAACATTGAAAATGTTAAATGAGTAGTTTCAGCCGATTACTATTATATATTTGCAGCAGCAAAACACGAAAATGAAGCCAAAATGTTTCATCACCCGCAATATTCTTAATATTAGAAAATACTGCTTTCAGGTGTATTAGCATATGGCGGTAAATGTGCTAATTAGAAGAAAATTATTTTATTTCATTAGGTAACAAATAACTTATTAGCCATAGGCAAATATTTTCTGTGACTTCAGGAAAGACAATTTTCAACAATGAGCTTCTGCTCACAAAATCATGGCTTTCCCACCCAGGTCATTGTTTACGCCAACAAAAGAAGCCTGCATAGCAGCTTGAGGAGTAGAAAATTTGTTTAATGAAAGAAGCTAAAGCTGTGAGTTCTCAGTTATGACTTAACAAGTGTAGTGTAAAAAAAAAAATAGTGTGTTTTCTTAAGTATTGAAAATTATAAACAGGATGCATCCCAAATGAGTAAGCGATAAAAACAACTTCTGTATATTTGTGGCGAGTCCACTTTTAAAGTGCAGTGGCGAAATTGTACTCCTCAAACTAAAAGAGCTTATGAGTGTTACTTTGAAAATAAAATAGACCAGAATATGTTTTTTGGCTCCGGAAATCTCTTGTGCCGAATGTGTACTACCATTAACCAGTTGGTTAACAGAGTCCCGTCATATGCCTTTTGCATTTCCTCCGATATGGCGAGAACTTATAACAAATGACTCCTTCTGCTTGACAAATATATCTGGAATAAGTCCAAACACACTGTTAAATATCCATCTGTAGCATCTGAAATTCAACCAGTGCTTTATCGACCAGGTCTTGCCATACGAACTCCACCAGGTGACAGAAATATGACTGAAGATTTTAAAAGTGGTGATGGCACTGGTGAATTACAACAGGGTGACCCATATTTTGTGGAAAGAGTTGCCATAAAGGAATCGCGATTTCTAAAACAGGTGGCTCTAAATGATTTGTTCCGTGATCTTGGGTTATACAAAAGTAAAGCCAAATAACTTATTTGAAAATTGAAAGCATGACATCTCCTGCAGGATGGCTTCAAATCAAGTTCTTACTTTCAACGCCAAAAGGAATTTGAGCATTTTATTTTTATTTTTATTATTATTATTATTATTATTATTATTATTATTATTATTATTATTATTATTATTAGTAGTAGTAGTAGTAGTAGTAGTAGTAGTATTACTATTGTTTTTGTAGTTAATTATTATATTTTTTTTGCAAATAGAAGGACCTAGTTTTCTTAATAATGTTATTTCTTTGATGGAGTCTGTGTATGTTCAACATAAACCTGAAGATTGGGTTTTTCTATTGACTCCTCGTAAATAAATTTGAAAGGAGTTTTCATATATAATGGAAACAAATTTCCATCTCTTCAGTTGAGAAGGAAAGCTAAATGAACATGCATCTCATGCAATCCAGTAAGATTATTATTCACAGCAGATATGTGCAGATTTTTAAGTGCTAGCTATCTTACTTGTATCACAACTTCGCTATGCAATATTCAGCTGTTTCCTGTGCATGTGGAATAGTAGGGATAAAAACAACCAGTAAAAAAAAAAGTTGGCCAAAGAGAAAGCCATTCAATACAGGATAAGCAAATGTTCATCAGCCATTTTTAAGTGCTGACAAAGTCTCGTTGCCTATATTACACATCAAACTAAGTTTGATTAAGAACTTTGTGAAGGCAATGAATCGTGACGGCAGTGTAGTTCTGCTCCTGGAAACTAAGTTTTCAAAGATTATTGAAGCGAAACTAAAGGAGGGAATATTTGCTGGCACTCAAATTAGAGAACTTATGAAAGATTCCCAGTTTGGAAGCCTGTTAAATATGCAAGAACGAGCTGCATGACCCTAATAAGAATATTGTCATTAACTTTCTAAGAAGCTACAGGTCTGAACATTACAGATAACTTTTCAGTAAGCTGATTCAGAAGTAAAGATAATGGGATGTAATGTGTTTTTGAAAATACACATGTTGGACTCCCATCTTGACTTCTTCCCTGAGAAACTCAGCGCTGTCACCGAGAACATAGCGAGCGTTTCCATTAGACATCGCTGAAATGGAAAATGGACTCTACGTTGCCAGCTACTGTTGGATACTTAAAAGAGATGTTTCTGAAGCAAAGCACAATCAAAAATCTACCTCACACTCATTTTAGATACGAAAAAGTTATTCTAGCTGAAATGTTACACATGTTAGAATATATAATTTCCAGAAATTGTATTTATGCAATTACTCAAAAACTATGGGTGATTGAAAAATTCTATAAAAATATTTGAAATCACCATATAACGGCCAGTATCACCGTTTGTATTTCTTTTAACATTAAAAATCTTAAATTTTGTTGACCAGTGTTATAGCTAAAGGTTTGTAGTTAGAGAACTGGAGTTCCTTTTTCATCAGTTGGAACGACACCGTCAGCTTTATGGGCCAAATTGGACACTAAGCATGCGATTGAAAAACATTTGGTTATAAGATTTGCTGCAGAGAATATTTTTCCGCAAATACTTGGAGCAGCTGAAAAGTTGTTACGTATGAGTAGGTCGGATTTTATTTTGAGCACCATCTATGAGTTTCCAGTTCATCAAAGCTGCACCGATCGGGAAGAAAGCAACCCAGCCACCCAATAGAGAATGACAAGAAACTCTTGCCTACTTCCGCAGAATAATACTCTATAGAAAAGTCACAACCAAAAAACTTTAAAGGTATTTTCTGCCTCTAGAAAGAGGCCACCGTCAAGTTGATGTCCTAGAATGAGCAGGCATTCTTATAGTGAAGACGCATCGAAAACAAAAACACCCGAGCCTCGATTTTCTATTCCATAGGGTACCTATTTGCCAGGAAGAGCCACCCAGTACAGAGTGATAAGAAACCCTACCCTAATTCTGCAGAGTAATACTCTATGGAAAAATCAGTGACTAAAGCTTTTTCTTCTTGTAACAAAGGGCCACTGTCACATTGATGTCGCAAATGAAACAGGCATTTTAAAGTCAAAATACATCGAGAATGAAAATATCTCTGTCCCATAGTACCCCTGTTTTCCCGGAAAAATTACATAATTTTCAGCTGAAAAGGCCTGATTCATTTGCAATATATGGAAGATAATCACTATGTTCATTTTTTTAATACCGGATGCCTTAGATGGCTGCCATCTTGATGAGAACATAGAAACATTCATGTCTCATCTTTGGAGGATACTGAGATACGGATCTTAAATACTCTGGTTCGTTTTTATGAACTTTCCCTTTTTAGAGTAATGGTATTCACACACACACACATACACACACACACACATATATATATATATATATATATATATATATATATATATATATATATATATATACCTTATTCCTAAAACTAATTCTTCGGTTTTCAGGTGATCTCAGAACGTATTTTATGCAATCTTGCACCAAATTAAATTCAGTACTTCTTCTACTGAATACAAGTGCGTCGCAGAGAAAATAAAAAGGGCAGCATTATATATCAAACTATTATGAGTACCTTGTGCATTTTGTATATGTAAGACGTAGTGTTCAATGTTTAAAAATATTTTGTTTTATTGAGAAACTGATTTAAAACTTATCTAAAATACTAATTATGTTACAAACATAACACGATAGCCTACGGAATTTATAAGGAGCCCATCGGAGTGAAATTAACAAAATTGCTGAATTTATTTATGCATACCAAATGTAATACCTTTTAAGAAATGTCCACTTATTTAGTTTAGATTCACGAGCCTGGAAATGAAAATGACACACAAAAAACCCGTGTCTTTACATTCCAACCATACGCATAGTCTAAAGATCATCTATACCCTTTTACTTTCTCTAGCCTAACATGTACAATGTACATAGAGAATAGAGTAGGTATTGTATTCCACCAAAAATTCGATGACGAGTTTTCACTGGAAATATATGTTTTGAGGTTTCCTGAGGCCGAAAAAAGCAGTTTTTGAAAAAGGTCCGTGTGTGTGTGTGTCTGTGTATGTGTGGCTGTGGAGAGCACAGCTCAAAAACGAAAAGACCGTTAAGTATCAAACTCGATATTTATCTTCAGTAACCTTCAAGGGTGAGACACGAAGATTTTCAAGAAAATCCCCCTAGCATAAACTACCCTTTATATGGCAATTCTTTTGAAATTTTTGTTTTCTTCAAAAATGGCTGATAACGATTTTGATTAAAACCCGTATAATAAATATGTTTACATTCCAAATAAAATGTATATTATGAATCTTCTGAGAATAGCCTTCTTTATTCTGAATGAGTTTTGCAGAATTTTGCATAACGTTTAAATCGTACGAGATAGAGAAAAACTTACTACATATAAAACGTAGATCTCATTAAAATCCATAATTTATGTCATATACGTTTTTTATGTAGAGTCGAGCGTTTCTTTGTTACTTGTTTCAATGTTAAACTTTTGTCTATCGGGAAGTGACGTTTCTCTTCATCTTTCGTTTTACTGTAGGTCATGTAAAGCGAACCGAGCTTCAATTGTTTCACATAGGACCAGTTTCTAAAAGATTTAACCATCAATTTAGATAAGATAATTTAAGATAATTTTTTGTCTTGATTGATATTTCGTAGATAAAAGAATAATCTTTTGTAAGGAAAGTTGTTTATGTAACAGCTACAGTAAGTGATGTGAATGGAGCATATCTGATTTTTTAAAATTAAAATAGTACAAAACAATATTTATTGGAGGCAGTTCCAACTACGTGGATGAAAGTTTGAGGAGTGTCTCATTAGCTATTCAAAACATTGGACATTGATGACCCTGTTTCTGTGACAACTTTTAGAAGACAGTGTAGCTTAGGCGAAATTCAGACTTACTACTCAAACTTAATGAGAGAAAGAGGAAAAGGGGGAATTTCAAGGAGAACCGGTTTATAGCAGGAGAAGACATGAAATATTCAGGCTAGACAACGTTAAGAACTTCGTGTACCCAGGACTTACTTTTACGATGAACGGAAGATGGACGAAGCATATTGACGTCGGGAAACATAAGACAGGAATAAAAGCCTTGGAGACACTCAGGAAAATACAGTAGAGTTTCACATCTGCTTTCAAGTTTACTTGGAAGCATATACGACATGCTAGAACATCTTGGGAAGAAAATCAGGAATTTCTTACAAATAAAAAGCTAATCAGCTAAGGTAAAATAGAAAGCCATAATCAGTCACATTATGAGTAATACTGTAACACATTTTGAGCTTATAGACTGTCTTGGAAGTGAAACAGTTACGTAAAGTGGCTCAAACGGCTGACGTGAACAGATAATACAAAATAAGGTGTTGAAATAAAGGTATAACATTTTGGAAATAATTAAACCGAGCTATAGCAGATGTCGTATATGAGTTGCCCAGAATTTCGGACACTAACCCTCCAGGTACTTATTTAAAAACAAAAATCGGACATTAAAAAAAAACTAATAGAAATGTAATTATATTCTGACATCCCTTTGGTGTAGGAGAGGTAATAATTAGCCTAATTATTAATCAGCCAGGACACTCCCATGTCGTCGAACTTTTACGTCAGGTATTCCTAGACTGACTGTTGCCTGATGTTTAATGTCAATTCGTTCAGAAAGCTAAAAAAATGAATAGCAGCTCAAGCTCAAGACAATCTGTGATAATTCCCCGGGATGATGTATTGACATTAGGTTGAAGAACATGAAATCGTAAACATCGAGGAAAAACAATATACGTTTTTAACCAGGTGATGCTAAAAGAGGTCTTTTACCAGATGTCAGTAGTGCTAAAAGTAGAAAATTCAGCCACTCAGTGTTAGAAATTATAACACTCCACTGTAGCTAGCTTTAGTTTATGTGTCCAGGACCTCATTCAAGCAGACTATGACTCTGAAAGCTTGTATCAATTCATAACATGGCGGATGATTTGAATGGAATGAACATGGAATCTCCTGAACCATACGAAATTATGCAAGCTACAACTGCTACACTGCCTCCGTTGTGTAGAACGTTTTCGTTCTGTACGAGAAAGTCATTATTTTTCAGCACCGATGCTAAGCAAGGCAACAACTGAATATCGCAGACTATTAAGCAAATATTCTGTAAATATTGAGAACTGTCTAAAGGTAGTGTATGACACCCGTGTTAAAATTCTTTTATATTGTTCGCTTCCTACTCACAATATAAGGCATCAGTTTTAAAACTCGTATTCTAAACAACTATTCTTACTATATAATCATTTTTATTGATTTCGAGAAAAGTGGGAACCCTGTAATTTTCTACGTTGTTTCTTCTATAAAATCAGTATTCATCTCCAACCAGACTTCACTTTACCTACTTACTGTCTTTAGATCTCTGAAGTGAAATATTTCGGTTAATACATTTTAGGTTTCCTTTTAACACTACATAAACTACTTATACTACATTTTTCAGTTTCTCACCCATAAATACGCAGAAGCGTTTCTCAAGACCAAGAACGGTATGTGAAAGTGTAAATTATATTTTACTATCGGACATATATTTTAATAGAAGTTCTTGTGACTCGCTGTTTAAAGATCAATTTTTTTGCCCCAAAACATTTATTTAGCAGTCCGTATTTTGAATTGTGCACAAGCAAAGAAATTAGATTATTATTAACAACTTTATCTACTGACTCAGTTACTCCTATTAAAACCCTTAAATTCCCTAAATTTATTTTGGAATGAAGCGGAACCTCCTTGAAGTTGGTTGAATTGAACTGTAATAGCAATCTACGACAAAGGAAATAAAAATAACTGCAATAACGATTGAGGTATTGGTTTACTGAACACCAGCAGGAAAATGTTCCCCAACCTAATCAAAGATAAATTAAAAAATGCAAATTGCATATATAAAAGAGATATTATTGCGATGTATACCTCACAACCTTTTATAAATAAACACCAAAATAATTATTAGCCTTTTAACGACACTGCCAATTTTCAGGATCATACTAGCACGCCGGTGTGCCGGAATTTCGTCCTGCGGGATTTCGTTTACATTCCAGTAAATCTACTGAAATGGGACTGTCGCTTTTAAGCACACTTAAAACCCATTGGTCAGGGCTGAGGTTCCCGAGAATTTAATATAAAAATACATGAGACATTGATTTTAGGAAAGCTTTAGACGATGTAAATCGCAATAAAGTTATAAAAATATTAGCGCGTGATAATGTCATAGTAAGCAAATAGCAAGAAACTTTTGCTTCTGGTAAAACTGATGAGAAAATCTCTGGCCAATTACAAACTTTTACCGGTGTCAAATAAGGATATAATTTCTCACCTCTCTTGTTCAATATGTATGTGAATCCAATAATACGAAAATTTAGGAAGACAAGACATGGTCAGATAACTATGAATCGATATTTCCAACTAGACGCTCTGTTTTGTGCAGATAATTTAGTCCAGTTAGCCATTTCAGAAGTTTATTTACAACGATTCGTCTATAACTTACCATTAACAGCTCGTAAATATATATACATGTACACAACAAAACAAACATAACGCCATTTTGTGCCAAGGAATCTATACCAAACTAGATTTGTGCAAAAGGCAAACTTCTTGTTATCCCTTCAAGGCGTAGCATAAAAATCGTGAAATATGCTGACATTAGCAACAGTATAGTGAAACCTTCCTTATTCCAAAAATATTCTCTCATCTGCCTGTGCAGGACCTTAACAAGACCAATCCTCCTCTACTATGGCAGCGAAGCTTGAACCCTTCGAAAGTGTGACCACAACGGAATTACTGCCAGTGAAATGAAGTTTTTGCGTCGAGCAGCAGGAAATACGACCATCGACGAAGTGGAAGCATCGTACAAGAGCTGGAAATAGCATCTGTCATATAGCATATTCATCAACATCAAGAAAATGGTTTCAGGAGCGTATGCCCAGAACCAGGACTTCTCTAACAATCTCGATCTACAGACCATCAGGGAAAATATCACTGGGTCGCTCTGTGGAGAGATGGAGGGAAAATTTTGTGTAGACCGGAGCTTTTCTTCCAGAACTATCATGTGTTGGTAACATTATTATATTATTACATTACTATATTAATTGTTATTACTTATTATTAGACGTCGGTCCTGGTTACAAAATACGCCAAGTTGAGAGCTACTGTACTGTAATCGTTTACACATCATGTTTGTTTACGGCAGTGGATGTAGAGTGGGGAAGGGGGCACCAATATAGTCCACTGAAGGTCGTTAGCTGATGCTGATAGAGCACTTGTACTCATTTTTCTGTTGTTTCTTAGGCATTTGTTATTTCCACATACGTAAATGTAATATAATTATCTGTTCTCTATAAGCATAAGTGTGACAAATATAACAATCCTTCCACTCGCAATAAAATAAATAATTGTCTCTTTGCACCAGATTCCGCCTCAGAAACACAATTAAAACAGGATTCATTTATTATAGGAGCAAATAAAAACAAACGTTTCCCGTTGTAGAGCTTACGTTAAAGGTTACATTGAGTAACTATATAACTACTGTTGGGATTGCTCTGGCTTCCGGTGTACACCGCGTTATTTCTTAGACTGCTCTCTGCCGACGTTTCGCTGCAATCTGTGTTGAGCTTCTTCCTCGGGCTCGAAGCTCAAAACAAGTTGCAGCGAAATGCCAGCTGAGAGCAGTCTAAGAAATAACGCGGCTTACGTCGCAAGCCAAATGACTACGGCCGGTAAAGCCTACAGATACATCCAACCATGTACTGTGTTAATGTTGAAGTGAAAAGCGCGTTCTGTTATCAGTTAAGAGAGCTTTGTATTTAGTAAAGCTTCTCTCATCGTCACATGATGTAACTGGTGCAAATCGAAGTATGGGAAATCATCTATGTTAATTCCTTTGGATTTATGCTTACTACCGAAAATTACGTCCCTTACATCACACATAGTTTCGTGTCCAACATTTTTATGCAAGTAATTTTCTAATTTTGTTCTCACTCTTGCAGAAACTAAATCCGGTGGCGCTTCTTTCACTGCTGTAATAATTTGTCCGCTGTGCGAAATGATTTGAACTTTTCTAAATCTGTAGACTCAAGCAAAGTTTTTGTTTTAGATAGATCTGCAAAGCTATTTTAACGTCTACTAGAGATTCCTATAGTTCTTGTGATATTAGTGATGTTGCTATCTGTGTTGCAGCACAACCCTCGGTGTCTAACGTTAGTACGTTAATTATTTTATCACAAGTAATATCATAAGATGTGTGACCTAACCGAGCGCAGCGAGAGTACGTGTTTATGAAACAATTAAATACTATGTTGACTAATAAGTTAAAATGATTAATATTTGAATTTAGCGTAAGCACTAACAATAAATGTGTAATGCTGTCACTTCACGGAACACTTCTGAAGTATCTGTCAATCTAAACACAGGTAACGCAACGTTCCCCTAATATTAACCGGTTTATAAGACGACACCTCTGTACCCTCCTACCCTACATGTGCCACGTCACAAAACCTCCATGCAAACAAAACTAAAGTTCCAACTAATTATTACTACACAAAAATATTTACCAATGTGTTACGAAGCGAGATAGCTCCGGGAGAACATACAAGGGTCACTTTCTGTATGTCCAGGGTTAGATTGCTGTAGCTGGCCACTGTGATCATGTTTTTTTTTCGTGACTTTCTCTGGATATCGAGGAGAATGCTGTAGTGGTTTCTCTACTACCAATAATTTTACTTGCCCAATTTTGCTTCCATGCGGTTCCACATTCTAGTTTCAAGTAGGCTTATGGACTGTGCAGTTTCGATGTGTCGTACAGATGGCTCAGGTGCTAGCTTGTTAGAAAGTTCTTCTTAGCCCTGCCAGGTGATAGCCTTCACTGAACAACTTTCGAGAGATCCAGTTCTCCCAGGTCCCAGAGGAAGTGTCTCTAACAGCACGGCAGTGTAATCGCGTCATCGGGCTTGGAATCATTAGGAATATCTGCGCGTCTCTATTGGCCAGTCTGCCTGTTACCTATTGCCTGCTGCGGTTTCCTCACCTCCGTTTCTACTGGAAGTGCACCAAAGATCCGCTTTGTGTCGGGTTGCGAGGTGTCTCTTCCGCTGTTGAACATATAATTCGAAATGGAGTGTTATTTATGTACTTCCTCAACTGCTGTGACTTTTAGCGTTCCAATCTATATAGAGCGTGAAAGACCGCTTAATTTTGCTCGTGACCATCTTATCAGGGTTGAGCTTCTTTTACGTACCGTAAATTTACGACATGGGACCAACGGCTTTACTTTGCTTCCAAAGGAGGCCATGCTAAGGATTTTTACGCCTGAAAAATCCATGGACCTTCGCCGGGTTTGAACTCGCAACCTTGGGAACCAGAGAGTAGCATGTTAACCCTAGACCACGGAGAACGTCGTTGATCATAGATCACCTCACTGTGATCACGAATTAGTAACACTGATGGCAGTAATATACCTCCATGAACTCTGACATTATTATTTCCGAAATCCTTAATGATAGAATAAACTAATGGAAGGCAACATCTTTCTTACAACCTTTGAATTATCCCTGCTTCTTATCAGGCATCCCCTGCATATGATACCCTGGAGTTGGTTGAGTGTTAATTTGAATAGAATATCCGTCTAATAGATTGACGTTAAAGTCAGTGAACTGTCCTTTTACCATCGGGCAGATTAAGTTGGCAACTACCACAGAGTGAAATACAGTTTTTATGTGTCCAACTAACTTTTCAGCTGTCAGAACTTAATATTAGCGTACTCAAAAATGAGTAACTAGAATCTACTACGCTGTCTCGCAGATGTACGTTCCTCGTGTATTTCAGAGTGTATTTTTATTCCTTAATAAATATTTCGTTTTATCATTCGAGATTCTTGCAACGAATAGTACTCCAAATAATAGCAACAAAAATTGTCATGTTAAAACTGGTACTAACCTCTCTATCAACCATTCAGAGAATGAAGTACGAACTATATTTTCAGATGCATCAGAGATATAAAATATAAGGCAGCTGTCACACTTATTTTCAATTGAATCAACATTTTAATGCACTGTATATTATATTCTTATTTGAAAAGTTATAGTCATACCCTTATCTCAATGAAATATGTGTGTATATTCCTTAGACTATCAAGTAGGTGTGCATAATGTTTGTAAAATGCTTCGTATTTTAGATAAGTTACAGCAGTTTCTCAATAAAGAGTATATTTTAAATACTAAACCTGAGTATTACATATTAAATAGACAATCAAAAGCATAATACGTCTATATAAATACCTAGTTTGGTAAATAGTTATGCGTTACCCTCCGTGGTGTAGTGGTTGTAAAACCTAAGATTGTAGGCTCAAATCTGGCGGAAGGTGAAGGATAGTTTAGGACGCAAAAATCCTTACCATGGCTTCCTTCGGAAGAGAAATAAACCCGGTAGTCTCTGTAATGTTTATTTGCACGTTATACAACCCCATACCTTGAAATATGAACTTTCCTGGGAAACATTTTCCGCCATTTTGGATTTGCAAGTCATGATTTCGTCCTACAGTGCCATCTTTCGCAATGAGCTGATAACTAGTCACCATGGTGCATAGTGGCGAAGTCACAAATTAGAAATTCATATCCGATCATGGAAACATCGTAACGATGTCCATTACTCCACTTTGGAGATACAGGAAATACTGCCACCAAAGAGTGCGGTCTCTTTTATTTTCTCAGCGACGAACTTACATTAATTAGAGGAAGTATTGCATACGCTCAAAAATTCGATGCCGAGATTGCATTGAAAATAGATATATGAGTCCACCTGAACCTCCAGAAACCTTTTAGGAATAGGTTAGTGTGTGTAACTAAACTTGGCACTTAAGTTCAGTTCCAAAGATACGGTACGAATGTTTCCATGAAAATGTTCCATTCCAAACTACACTTTCCAAATACACATTTGTGCTAATCCTTTATTATTTTGTTTTAAACAAGTGTTTAAAGAATGATATATTTAACTAACCCCGGTGGTTCAGGTGTTTCATTCGTGAGGCCATGGGTTCGATTCACGCGCCCACCTTCTGACCCTGTCTTCTTCCGGATCACTAAGTGAATGCCGGGGAAGTGTTTCATTCCCCCGGACTTCTTATCCCTTCATTTCAGCTCCACCGCAGTCCAACCGGGCTCTTTCAGAGTTGTAGGAGCTGCATGACGGTGAATGTGTTTTGGAAACACTGTTCGGCGGCGGGGTGGCTTTGGAGTCGTCTGTAGTACCAAGGGTGTTCTGTCAGACGTAGGACTCCTATAGCTCCTACCTCACCCCCATCGATGAAGTATCACTTGGTCTATATTAGAACCCACCACGATGTCTCTTTCCCCACGGTCGATTTCGGCCGCCCCTCGATAATACTTTCATATGATCCTATCCCCAAGAGGCTCACGCACAATAAGCCCAGAGGGGGCTGCACTGTAGAACCCCTTCCGAAATGTACCAACCAACCATGTATTTAAATTTCGTCTGCGGAAACACAAGTAGTAAAACTAGCGTTAAACACTAAAAAACAATATATTTAAATGAAAATTCAAAACAATACCTCAGATTCTTTAGGAATAGCCTACGAAGTCCTCTTCATTCGGAAGAGGAACTATAACAGATAAACGCAAACTTAACAATACAAAAAATATGGACACTTTTAAAACATATACGTACGTTATTTAAAATAACTTATTGTATTGTATAAATCGTTTCAGCTACAATCATTCGCTTTTCAGCATCTATCAACTTGGCTTTCTCGATCACCCTTGTCCTATAAAGAAACGTATGAATAAACTATTTTGTAAAGATTGACATGAAGTGAAAATATAAGTTTCGTATAAGATAGTTTGTGGAAGCTAAATAAAAAAGTCTGATATGTTCTATTCACATAACTTTCTCTAGCTGTTCCACTCAAAAACTACTCTTGCAAAAGAGTCCAAATTCATGTGAAAGTAACTGACACTCAAACCTTTTAAAAGCTTGTCGCGATGTGAAACAATTGAGTTCGGTTCGCTTTGCACGGGCCTGTTTGAGGAAAGTTACGTAGTTTAAAATGGAATCCAATAACAAATGATATCTCGAAAACAGTCAACTCTACAAGAAAAACTCATATAACATAAATCATGCACTTTAGCGAGATCTAAATTTTTGTGTAACAAGTTTTCGTATATTTCTTAAATGCAAACTTTTGTAAAACTCATTAAGAATAAAGAATTCTTCAGAGACTATTCGCATAAAATTCAAAATATAAATTGTGATGTAATTATCTTTGCGGCACAATATTTAAGCAAAATTGTTAACGCTATCTTTTTGTAAAATAAACTTTTCAAAAAATTTTCCACGTTTGTGGTGGGGGTATTTTCTTTGTGTATCCTTGGAAGAAATTAAACTTAAATACCAAGTTTAGTATGTAACGGTGTTTTCGATTTTGAGCTACGCTGTCCAGAGGCACACAAACACACAGGCCTTTTTCCAAAAATGCTTTTTTCGGACTCGGAGGACCTCAAAGTATATATTTCCGGTGAAATCTTGACATCGAATTTTTGGGTGGAATACAATACCTTTTCTAATTACTATGTACATTATATGTACATACGTGCTAGAGAAAGTAAAATAGGAAATAAATTCAGACTTCTAGTTAGTTTTTATTCTTGGGAGTTAAGCTGAAGGAGCCGGTCCATATGGCCGGCCTCGCTTAAGTGCCTTGCTTTGTGCTTCGTGGCGCAAGGCACCGATGTTTGTGGATTTGTAAAATGTGCATATGTGTGTGCGTGTGTGTGTGTGTGTGCGTATTTTAGTGTATGTATTAGAAGCAAAGAGCATACGGTGATCATACAGAAAAGCAAAGTAAATGTTAGGAAAATGAAAAAAGAGCTAGAGGGACAAGGCTCAGGAAATGTGCTTTAAAAATATGAATAAAACATAGGAATTGACTTTGGCAAAAATAAAAGTTACAGTTTCAACAGTTCGGAAGTGTTTATATTTGGCACCAAGGATGAGTATAAAATGGTTTGAAAGGATTTATTCTGCCCTGGTTGAAGCACGTTGGAAGCATGGGGCAGAAATTTGGGGTGTATGCGGGGGTTGGGATATTATGAGCTTAATTATAAGAGCCGTCTATAAAGTGGTGTTTGGAGTGCCGTCAAATGCGGCCAATGCGGCTGCTTTGGCAGAAGTTGGTGAGGTTAGTGTGAGAGAATTATTGCTGGAGGGGGTGCTAAAATACTTGTTTAGAATCCAAGAGGTGCTGCATACAACCTTCTGAAAATATGCTAAAGCTATCAAGAATAAAACTAGTTGGGGGTGATAAGTAACAATTTTTGTGACACATTAGGCAAGCGTTATAGAAAAATAGTTTTGGAAATATGTGGTTTAGAAGTGGAAGTTTTATGAGCGCAATTTGGACGGAATTAACATCAGAAATATACGACACGGAGAGACGGCCATCATTTTCTTAGATGAACGATAAAGTTCTTAGATATTATAAGAAGATAAAAGTTGTCCTGGATAAAAAAAGAATCTTATATGTTTCATTCACATGGTTTTCTGTAGAAGATCCATATGAAAAGTATTCTTGCAAAAGATTATTCTTTTATGTAATCGAGGTAAACATTAGCAGAATTGGTTTTATTACTTGCTTTCTTGTAGAAGGAAGGTTTTAGGCTTAAGCGATAGTTAAATATTTTAAAAGCTGGTCGTAAAACAGTTGATGTTCGGTTTGCTTTGTTTTGAGAAAATTTAGGTAGTTTTAAATTGAAACCAATAACAAGGAATATCTTCGAAAACGGTCAATTGTACAAGAAAAACGTATGCGGCATAAAATATGTGTTTTAACGAGATCTATATTTTTGTGAGGTTAGTTTTCATTTATCTCTTTCGGTTTAACCGTTATGCAAAATTCTACAACACTCATCCAAAATAAAGAGGTCTTCAGAAGCTATACCCAGGAAATGTAAAATATAAATGTTATTTCTGATGTAACTGTCTTTAATATATGGTATTTTAATCAACATTTTTAGCCATTTTTGAGAATTTTTTTTCTTTCAATTTTCATGAAAATCGTGTCGCATCTTTGAAAGACACCAAACATAAATCTCAAGTTTGGTATTTAACAGACTTTTTTTTTTGCGCTATGCTGTCCACAGGCACACACACGGATCTTTATATATTTTTTTCTACTCAGAGGACCTCAAAACATACATAATGAACTACACCGAAATAATTTGCGAGATTGTGCAGGTGACTGATACAAGTAATTTGAGATGGGCGATGCATGGTCCCCGGATAAACATAACGCAGCTACATAGCATTAAAGTTGTGGGTATCAGGTGCTGATAAGTCGGTGTTAAAGCAAAGCAGGTTGAAAAAATGGCTTAGAATGTCTTTAAAACTGCTGCCCGAGTATAGAAATATCGATTTTTTAGCAGCTCGTTTCTAGCGTTCTCAAGATTTAATGTCTCAAAAATCTGTAAAATCTCGAACTTGACAGTGCGACACTGAGCATTCATTAACTACTTTCTTGAGTTATGTAGCCTACTCTAGAGGCGTTTTTTCAACTGCTTTGGTGGCTTAATGCGTAACGCGTGAAGCTGCTACCTCAAAGGTCATGAATTCCATTCCGGTCATAGAGTAAATATTTTTTATTATTATAATTTGTCATTCCAGACGAAGTGCCGCGATGCGTGGCGTACTGGCACTTCAGAAACTTATAGGCGTTATTTCGAAATTTCAGTAAACAGGCCATAAGTCTCCTATTTCAAATTACTTATTTAAGTAATCTGCGTATTCTGTGAAAATATTTCGGTATAGTTCATTAACACCCTGTGTATTTCAGGTGTAATCTCGACTTCGAATATTTATAGAATACAATACCTTTTATAGTTACTATGTACTACATAATTACATACATGCTAGAGAAAGTGTTATATTATAATTTGCAAATGAAATGAAATAGAAAGGATAGCTTGGTTTCATTGGGGATATGAAATTTAAAAGGTATTGGAGGAGTGATAATCCCAGGCACTTGCCCTATCTAAGGAGGAAATGATGATGAAGTTCATACAAATTTTCAATGTTAAGCTACAAAACAGTAGAGAGTAAATTTGTTAAGCAAACAGTTATTAGAAAGGGATAAGAAAGGTTATTATGGGAAAGATGTTTGTTAATCAGAGACAGTTGGATAAAATGTTGGAGTTTCTGTCAAAGGTGAAGAGGAAATAATTGAGATGGTCAACGGACAAGAAAATAGATGACGGTTGTTTGAAAGAGTAGAATTTAACTAATGTTTTCAAGTAGATATATTTAATCTTCTAATGTAATGATCTTGGCCAAATAGTTACGGCTAACGACCAGACCGTCACGTGTATTCAATTAGCACAGAAATAAATAAATAAATACATGTAATTTAGCTCAAAACATAGCCGTGCCAAAATATTGCTAAATGTTTAACAGTATATTAATGTAGGTTTATCAGAAAATTACATAGCTGTCACTTGTAATAAGAAGTTCCTAATGTCAACCTTAGGTAGAATTCGAACTAACGTTTTTGTTGCGCTAAACGTTGTCATGAAATAATGTAATACGATAAAAAACTTAAGTATATAAAGTATCTGGAGAGATTTTCTATATATTGTTTTTTTCACACAAGCCGTGTACACGACAGGTTGAAAAGGTAGAATAAGACCGAAAAATTCAGCTCTTATAGCTAGGATTTGAACCACAGATCCTCAGTTTCCGTCCAGTTGCTTTAACACGTCACAGTTGGTTAGAACAACTGCCTGGAAATTGGATGTTCCGTAGTTTAAACCCTGGCTATGGCATTGCAGTTTTTCAGTTTAATTCTACCTTTCTTAAGGAATAATCAGTGCCCATTTTTACTACGGTACCATAGTTGGTGAACATTGGTGATCAATGGAATGGTATTTTATTTGTTTACTTGTGCAAAGCAATCATACAAGAGAATATGGCTAAACATCAGCCCAGGCTGTTATCTTGCCACTTTCCTACCCATGTATCCTTATGTCTAAAATATATAAAAGGCAATAAAATTTTGGGAAGGAAATGTTCCAGACCCAAGTTTAAAGTGCCCCTCCGGCATTTGCCAGTGATGAGGTCTGAGGAAAATCTGAAGATACCTCAGTTAGGGAGCACAGTCGTGACGAGATTGAAATTATTCGCAAACGCTTGATGTAAAATAAACGGATACGCTTCATTTAAGTTAAACGCATGGCTTTTCTGATTGTAAACATGCAGTTTATACAGAATGTTAACAGCCGAAGATGGAACAGTGTGTGCTAATACAAGTTAAGTCGACCTAAAACTGCATGTGATTCTTCATAAAGTTAATGATTGTACGAATATACTGTAGTTAATTATAACAAAGTTTCAAAAGTCTATTTTTATAACTCTAACATGTTGGAGAATGATTCACCTTCTTGCAGCTAAACGCCTTCAATAATTTGCTTCGTCTATTAAGGCCCGATGCAAAGGCTACGCTTCTGCAAATTAGAGCGTGCAGTTTTGTTAGCTTTTATAACTACATTAATGACACTGAAGTTAGTCTATATTAGTTAATTTTCTCCCCTTCTGCCTGCATCTCTCTTTCTCTGAAACTGTAGTATCGAAGTAAAACTTTTATTCACAATCGATACCAACATCTGCTTCTTAAATGTGCTATGTAAAGTCACAAGATTAACGCTTCAGAATTCTAATTACAGAATACGTAATTACAACTTCTTCCAATACCAGTTGCATGTCACGTTCTTTCTTTAAAAAAAAAGTCCGTTGTAAAGATTCTGTGAATTTTATTTCATTAGTGCATTAAATAGAAACGCTTTTCCTTACAAGAGAATCTAATATTACGAGAGCTGCTGTTCATCTGAGGTACAGCAAATTCATTTTAAAAAGCAAGAAAGATGATTCTGTAGCAACGTGTGAGGCTCATATTCGATAAATTCGGGGTTCGATTCTCGTTTCTTTTATTACCGTAGGCAATGGCACTGATGGTACATGGAATGAAGATAAAGAACCGGTGGAATGCGATGGCGGCGGAAACCGGAGAACTCGAAGAAAACCCGCCCCTGCGGTCACTTGGGCCGCCTTGGTGAGATGCGGTTGGTCTAATCTCTGGGCCACGGTGACTCTCGTTGGGCTAGCCATGCTCACCTTAGGTTTTTTTCGTGACTTTTCTCGTTGGTAGGCTCTTCCTGTAATGGATTATATAATGCAGCAAAATTTCCTATCATTTCATTTCCTTATGTTTCATAGTCGAAAGATTGGGCGAGTGGACGGAGGTTAAAAATTAAAGCGGCAGCGTTTGCTTAGTGAAACCGTGTCCTGACGTTCAGTGTGGAAGGACCCTCAGTCAAAACACTTGGGTAAAGAGATAGGACTGTTAAGGCTTACGCTGGCGTCAGAATGTTATCTCTGTCGTTTGGGACCGCTCTGGTGGAGGAGCCTGCCGCTCCGAAACGGGTCACCACCATTTGGCCTGTTCCTCCTTGAGGTTTCCAGAAGCACTTTACTGTCGATTATCCTCTTCCGCTTCCACCTCATTTTACGACGGAACAAATAACATTGGCGGCGCCGTGGGTGAGTGGTTAGACCGCTCGCTGCCCGGGTTCGACCCCAAGCGCCCGCATGTGGGATTCATGGTGGAGAAAGCGGCGTCAGGGCGGGTTTTTTCCGGATCCTCCAGCTTCCCCGGCACTCATTCCTCCAATGGCTCCATCATCACCTTTCCAATCATTAATTTCGCTTACATTACGTACCATTCACTTCCTCATGTTGATGGTTCGTTCTCCGTTCTGTGGTTTTGTGACGTTGGCTCCCCGACAGGCTTCTGAACAATTGACTTTAGCTTGTAAGTCCTAGGTGTGATGTCAGTCCTACAAATTCGGGGAGGGGAAGCCGATTATGAAACAAAACAAATAACATAATAAGGTAGAATTCAGCCGCGGCTGCTGTATAGGAGCACAGGAGCACGTGAAGCACCAATGTTTCTTACTGCATCCCATTTTGCTCTGGAAACATTTAACACTATCCGTTGCTATTTATTTATATCTACCGTGCTCTGATCTTTATATTAGGCTTAGTCGCGAACTTGAGTATGTTGCAGCTAAGCGCATAACTAAAGTTTAGAAGCTCCTTGCTTGCTCGAGTAACAAAGGGCTTGGAAAGGAATGTTACAGCTAGAAAAGGGCACAATAAGAACGTACACTTTCGCTCTCATTAGTAACACCAGATTCCTTGGTCATCATCGGGAGTGCTGCTATCGTTGACACTTAGCTGAAACTACCCAGAATTGCAGGTGTAATCCTGAGATCTGTGGCATTATTTTTCTCAGTGTTTTGCTTTTCCAAGAACTGTTATGATTTACGTGTGCTACAGTATCTTATAATTATACGTTATTTCTTAAATACTGTGATAAACTTCAGGTTAATACTCATATTTAGGTGATTAACAGGTGAGACAAGTGTGGATTTTGTAACTCATTTTAAACATCGTTTATGAACTTTGTTAGCAGTTCTTGTCTGTAGCACCTGAGCACTAATTTTGGATTCCTGTGACTATTTAAAGATATCTATGAGCTCAGAGGATTCAATATTTTAAAAAATCTAAAAAATTTATGAAGAAAAACTAGAAACAAAACTTCTGAGATGTCTTCAGCCCGATATGGTAATTGAACCTGTGAAAAAAATCAGAAGCGGCACTAAAGAAGTAAATTTAATAACAACATTGGGCCCGCCTGGGAGGCGTGGTGGTAGCATGTCTGCCTCACGTTCGAAAGGTCGTGAGTTCGAATCTCGCTTAGGGTGAGTTACCCGGGTAAGGTTTTTTTCGGGGTTTTCCCTTATCTTGAGAAGACGAATGTCGAGTAACTTTAAGCTCCATGGACCCCGAGATCATTTGAGCATCATATCATCAATTGCATTCATCGTCCGATATTACCAAACCAGGTTAAAGGACGTTAAACTATAAAAAAAAAAAAATAATAACAGCATATATACAGCATGCCAATGGTCATGCAGCTGCAATATCAGAAATTCACTGTTTTGTTCTCCTTGACTTATGCTTTGCACTGATGCGATGGCGATCGTCAAATGTAATGTGATGGCTATGCATTGTCAACTTTGTTGTTAGGAGCGGCTGCAAGTTGATGCAACCTATTCGTAATCGTAACCATTATGGAGTAGATGCTATTTACATTTCTAGGTCTATCCGATTCTCAAACTTTCGTGAACATCCAAAATGTATATACACGAGCCGCAACTGGTAGAGTCATTATTAGTATCTCACTCAAGAAGCTATGCCTAGCCTCATTCAAAACAGCTGCAATCGCTAAAGAAGCTGCAATGCAAAACAAGCTCATATAGGTATATACAGGTGTTAATGAACTATACCGAAATATTGTCACAGAATATGTAAATTACTTAAATAAGTAAGTAGGCCACATAATTCAAGAACGTAGTTAATGAATGCTCAGTGTCGCACTGTCAAGTGATTAGTTCGAGATTTTACAGATTTTTGCGACATTAAATCTTGAGAACGGTAGTAACGACCTCATAAAAATCGATATTTCTATACTCGGGCAGCAGTTTTAAAGACATTCTAAGCCATTTTTTCAACCTACTTTGCTTTAACACCAACTTATCAGCACCTGATACCCACACGTTTAACGCTCTGTAGTTGCGTTATGTTTATCCGGGGGCCATGCATCGCCGATATCAAATTACTTATATCAGTCACGTGCACAATCTCGCAAATTATTTCGGTATAGTTCATTATCACCCTGCATATATAGAGGGTGTTAATGAACTATACCGAAATATTTTCACAGAATAATAGATTACTTAAATAAGTAATTTGAGATAGGAGACTTATGACCTGTTTATTGAAATGTCGAAGTAACGGCTATTAGTTTCTGAAGTGCCAGTACGCCACGTATCGCGGCATTTCGTCTGGAATGAAAAAAATAGCAATAAAAATATTTACTCTATGACAGGAATCGAATATATACTTTTATAATTATACTTTTTCTGACTAAACACTTCCTGACATTATCAGATGATGGGTTTTGTACTTATTAGTCTTAAAGAGCCGGTCCTCATGGCCACGCTCGCTAAGGCGTCTCGCTTTGGTGCTTCGTGGGCAGGGGATAGTGGGTTCGAGTCCCGCCTTGGGCATGGGTGTTATATGTTTGTGCAATGTGTATATGTTTGTGTAAAGGAACAGTAAAACCAGTAATCATACAGGGGCGAATGTAAATAGGGGATACAGCGCCGGAGTCCTGACCAGACTCCGGTACTGTTTTAAAGAGAAAAAAAAAAAGGTCGTCCTCTTAGCGCGGTGATAGCGCGGCTGCTTGCCAAGCGAGAGACCTGGCTTCAATTCCCAGTACTAGCGTGGGGATTTTTCCCCACTGGAAGTCCTAGTACGGGTGAGGTCCCTGAGGGGGCCAATTGAGGAGCTACTTGATTGAGAAGTGATTGAGAAGTGGCGGCCTCAGATCGAGAGAGGGACTCCAGGTACTGATCAAGTCTTATCCTCCAGCACTGCACCCCATCCATGACGCCTTCAAGCTGAGATGGGGGATGCATCGGCCGGGCGGTAGGCGTTGGTCCATTGCGGACTGTTGTGCCATGGAATTAAGTTAAACAGTATTAATTATAATTAAAGTTCTAACTCTCCACTGTTTGCGCTATCGAACTTCATTGAACTTTTTTGTGGCTTAACGTACTTAACTGTGTCGGTCATATCGGACGTAAATGAAATTGGTGAAATGGCGCTCAAATGATCTCGGGGTCCATGGAGCTTAAAGTTACTCCACATTTATCGTTTCGGGGTAAGGGAAAATCCCGAAAAAAACCTTTAGGATAGCTCACCCTTAGCGAGATTCGAACTCACGACCTGTTGAACGTGATTGAACTTCTCTATACTCTTCAGTTTTCACCGTGAACGTTACTAGCTCTGAAGTTCACTGCCACATGATGTCAGAAGCTTTGAAACGTTTTGTCATGGGCCGCACATTTGTTAAAATTATTGTTAATTTAGAGGCAACATCCACATTTTCATTCTATACATATATTTATAATAGTTATTATTTTTAACTTAGCTTCTCTGTATTTTAATTCATAAACATTGTTCTTTTAATGTTCGTTTTATTCCTATTGTGTGTTAATTTGGATGTATTTGTATTTTACCTGCACCATTGTTTTGTTCTTGTGTTTAGTAGGTTTCTATTTGGTTGTATGGAAAGGAAGGCCATATGCCCTTAGCTCTCCCAAAATAAATAAACATATCTTTAACATAGGTTTTCTAACTGGGAATATTTAAACCTGGAGGTTGTTACATCAATGATCTCACTCCTCCCTCTCTTTCTCTCTCTCATTCTTACGTTTTATATACTTATCTTTACCTGCTAAAAGATGTTTCCAAAGAATTAAGTTCATTTACCGGCGACGTTGAGTATTTCTCTAAACGGCGCAATCACTTCTGTAATGTTTGCTAGAGTATGTCTGTTAGAATTAGTATTGATGGATATAAATGATGACGTATTTTATCGTTTATTTTATAAATGAATATCTTTATTTCGAGCATATTTACAGTTAACCATAAATCATAATCATCAAAGGCATAATGAATGTCTAGTAACTTTATTTAGAACACAACAAATATAATTTCTGTAGAATAATGTTGAGTTTACTCTCTTATTTCTAATTTGTTTGAGAGAAAAATCCAAATATAAAGGAAGTATAATAATCTAAAATAAATGTAATGTGTATGATATGTTAAGTATGGGAAGATAAAGTAAAACTTGGTGATTTGCATGCCAAAATGTGTCTCCCAATCTACTCTCAATGTATTAATAATAAATATAAAAATCTTATGAGCTTTATTCACATGACTTTTTCTAGCTGTTTCGCAAGTACACGTTTCTTTCAAAAGATAACTATTTTGTCTACATCATGCTAATCTGCTTCCTTATAAGCAGAAGGAAAATAAGCGAATACACTATACTAAAGCTAGAGTCAAATACTTTAAAAGCCGGCCGCTATGTGAAACAATTGAAATTCCGTTCTCTTTGCTTGCCAGGAATAAACAAAAGACAGAAGAAAATAAAGATGACCTCCCTTTCGTGAAAAGTTTAAAATTAAAACCAATAACACGGAATATCTCCTAAACGGTTAGCTCTACGAAAATGTGGCTCACAAACTTTGTGTTTAACAAGATCTAGTTGTTTGTGTAGTAATCTTTTGACCCTTATGGTTTACCAGTTGTATTAAAGTTATACAAAAATCATCCAGAATGAGGAGGTCTTCAGAGGCTATTCCCAGAAAATGCATATACACACTTCGTGTGCCGTAAAAATGTTTCGAACGAGTGCAATTATAGTCAGAATTGTTAGAGCCATTTTTGAGAAAATCCAAACTTTCGAAACATGCTCCATGTAAAGGTTAGCTGTGGTAAAGGGATTTTACTGAAAATCTTTCTATTTAGAAGCATTCTTAGAAGATGTTAAACTTAAATACCAAGTTTTGTGTTTAACGGACTTTTCATTGTTGAGCTATGCTGTCCAAAGTCACACATAAACACATACACTCACCTTTTCGTTCTTTTTTTTTTTTTTTCTAAATATGCTTTTCTATTCAGGGGACCCTAAAACATATATTTCTGGTGAGGTCTCTATATCGAATTTTTGAGTGGCATACAATACCTGCTCTATCTACTATGTACATTGTACATACGTGCTAGAGAAAGTAAAAATTACCTGCGTGATATAAAACCGAGCGAGTTGACTCCATGTCACATTCGAGAGTTGCGGATTTGATTTACTCGACTGATTACCGTATCTTGTGTTTTTGTGGTTTCCCTGATCGGTAGTCGAATTTTGAATTAATTGTTCCTGTACCATTTTTTCTTTACCTATTTCCCTTTCATTACGTTTCAATGTTTCAGGTGAGCTTCAATATTTCGTAGGTGAGGCGGTGCTGGATGCTGGACAGATGCCGTGGATGCTTGCAACATAGAACGGGTCTTCCCTGTTGGCACGTGAGGACTGCATGATTTCACTGATCGTTTATCGATCTCTCTTGGCAGTTCCTAAAGTGGAACGGGTCTCCAAGCCAAAAAGTGTTAGGGACCTCCACGTGTCTCTGCATCCTGCTTTCCGCGCTCCTTCAATTCCTCCCTCACTCTTGGGGGTGATAGCCACAATATGCCTGACATATGTCGCAGTGCTAGGTATTACCGTCCGTTGCGTACCTTAAAGCAATATAAATGAGTTACCGAATATTATTTTATAAGTACATCTGATATCTTTGGCCTTATCTAACAGCGTTTATTAACAAAGTTCAACGGTATTGCTGTATATCTGTTTTTAATACATTTGCCTCAGTTTACTACAACGGCAATGTTATGGCTTCCACAAATTTATAAACCTGTAAACGAACTTTAAATATTATAACGCATTCTTTGGCTTTCAGAATATATTTGGTGTTCAGATGTGTTTTTAGCCGATCGTTTGTCCGGACATGACGTCAATACTGGATAGCAAGTTTATCACGCACTGTCTCTTGCAGAGAACTAGCGAACAATGGACAGAAGGGCTGGATGTCAACACCTTCGAGGAAACTTTAATGAAATGCGACTTGTACCTTTCCAGTATTTACACTTGGAACATTTGCTTGCGTCTCCTAAGCTCGCAATTACGGCATTTATACTGATAAGTAGCGTATTCTTCCAGTTCGGAAGTAGCACTCAACCATGCAAATTCAGTGATCGATGGTGTCGCTTCCACCTCGTGAGAAAAGAACGCATAAAATGTCCTGATGAAAAACGGCTCCACACCGCCCAGTACATCAAACTGTTTACGAAGTCGGCAATGCATGCAGTCCAAGGTTCAATTTCGCACCTCCCTTAAGAGACAAGGGGCTTGCTGAGTTAATAGTGACGTCATGCCTTTAAACCCACTGGCGCTAAAGGGCGAATAAATTTGAAAACCCGGTATAGCTCTTTAAATTTTACACCATCGTTAACTCTTAGATTAATGAAGACGTAGAAATATGTGCCTCAAAAATTACTATTCTATTTTAGCCCTTCATAACGTGAGCTTCCTTCTCTGACAACTTCATGGATATATCTTGGGAGCGTTAGCGTGCAGTCTCAAGATAGCTCGAATATTCTCATGATGAGATTAGCTCCATTTTCTTGCGTAATGGCATAGGAGTCAATATTCTTAACGGCGGCCAGTTTCTTGGAAAATATCTCTCTTTTTTCCTTCGCCTTTCGGCATAGATTTTAGTCTTGCAATCTCTCTTATTAAAACTTTCATCTCTTTCTAATGAGCGTGCAATATTTCTCCGAAGTTCAGTCCATTCTTGCCATTAATTTCAGTTAAAAAATTATTTCCATACCAGCATTCATTGCTTCGCTTTATTTTAGATCCCTGAGGCATATATTCCAGAAGGAATTTAATGAATTAACAAGCCAGAGCTCATACATAATAGCCGTAATTTTGAGATTATTGTATTTTTGTTAAATAAATGGGTATCTCCTTCCATTCAATGTTCTCACTCCCTTAACTAAATGATGAGCGTTACTTACGACTGTTGTAACATTTTATTGTACTACGTAAACTTATATGAAGTAAATTTTATTGTAGAACACCGAACATATATCGAACCAAGTGGCTCAGGCGTTTTGTCTCAGACTAGCATTTTGGTTGTCGTGCTATCGATTCCCAGGAGTTGATTCCTCTGACACATGAGTTTTTTCGGGGTTTTCCCGTGTCAGTAGGCAAATCTAGGAAGGTTTCTTCATTCCTCCGAAACTCCTGCCCCTTCATTTCATCTCAATGTCATCCAACTGGTGTCTTTCAGGGTTGTAAGTGCTGACGAGAACTGTCGCCTTTCCATGGTGGTAAATGCACTCTGAAACTATAGTTCTCGGCAGCGGGATGGCTTTGGAAGTCATCTGTAGACCCAGATAGTTCGGTCAGACCTAGGGCTTGGGCTCCCAGCGCTCCCCGCTTCGGGATGAGGAAGTCTTGGCGTATGTTAGGGACCGTCCACAGTGGCTCTTCCCCCGCCGTCCGGTTTCCGTTGATGTTACTCGCATGGCATCCTATCCTCCTGGGGTCTGACTTACAATAAGCCAATGGCTGCATTGTGGATTTCCCTCCGGCATCTCTCACACACACACACACACACACACACACACACAAACACACGGAACATATTATTTCAAAATATTCTCCTTGTAATCCTACCTAGCACGGAGATTTAATACCTTATATACATTTTCTGTAGCTTTCAACATTTTTGCAATAAGAGATGGAATTCTGAATCTTCTTGACTACATAGTGCGAAGCAGCATGTAGTGGATGAACCTACATTATTGATGTAGCTTACTGCTCCGTTCAAATATCGTTCAATCAGGACAGGCGCATTTCTTTAGTTAAAAAGAAACTCCCAAACCATTGAAAGCCAGCCTTAGATTGTTAACAATATGAGGATTAAACTACCTTCTAAATAATCTTCTACATAGCGATCATTTTATGACTCGGCTCGGATCTAGTGTAAGTGTGCTCCCTGCTGACTTCTAAAACCGACGTATTCCTTTCTGAAATTTCCGTGTTAAATACTCATGCACAATATCAACAATGAGTGATTAGCATACAACAAAACACGTTTCAGCGCCTTAGTTGGCCAGCGGGGAAGCGCGAGTGTGAGTTGAGCCCTTTCAAACGTGTCAGGTGTTTGCTAGTTTACGCGGTACACTGCGTATACGTGAAATTGCTCCATTTGGGTACGTACTCTGTTCCCCCAAAAGTATTCATACGTCGATAAAGAATCTGCGATTGCCATTACCCTGATTTAACGCCTTGAGACTTTTGTCGCTTTGGGAGTTTAAAAGATAAAGTGCAAAAAACTATCCCACACAGTTTAGACGAACTTAAAAATAATATGCGCGAAGAAATTCCTGCTATTTCTCAAGGGAACGGCAACGCGTAATGACCAGTTTCCCTCTCAGGTACCAGAAATGTTTGGACCTCCAACATCGCCTGGCTTGATATATGTGAATTATTTTATTACAAAGCGATTACTTGTTTCTTGGCTAGAAATTACTTACTCGACAAACACTAAAGTGACTTTCAAATGGGATGAGGTTTGCTCTTGAGCGCCACTAGGCCGGTAGCCAATCGGAGTGCTGCTGTGTTCACATATTGCATTCGGCTTAACTGGGGAGTAACGCGCTAGATGATTCATCTCTCATAAATACTACTTGCGCTATGACAAAATATTCTAATTTTGTAAAAAATTATGTAATGTTCGTAGCAGAACCGTAAAAACCACAGATTTTTAGCTCAAATAGTTTTCACAATACACATGAATAAGCATTATGTCGCCAGGCAGATTTGCATGCTTAGTGTGCGAGTGAGAGGGAAATATGAAAAGAGTGGGGTAGCGACCTGGCAAAACAGAGCACGAAAACGCATCTCACTCGCTGCAGCGTAGAACTCTTCCCACTTGAATAACATTATAGTATTATACTGCTCAGCGCGCATAGGAAGCCGCGAAACCTGTTCTGCTCCGTGCTGATCAGTGTTCACTCAGTAGTAGCTTGTACTACAGTAGGCACTACAAGTAAAGAGCTCGGGAGAGGGGTATTGTTTGAGGGATTGCAAGTTAGCGCTAGAGATTAATGATCTCAGAAACAGGTGCTGGAACCGTATGTTTATTTTCTGCTTACGACTAGTAAAGCTGCTACTTCTTGTTTTGTCTTTTTTGTTCAAACCCGGTTCGGAGAGTACGTGTTGCTTGCGTCTACTGGCAAATGCGCAGTGAACGTCAGTCTCTATGTACCCCAAATGCGCTCCCTATTTATAAGTGGTGTTGAAAGTGGTGCCCAACTACGTTGAGACGCTGCTGCCATTCATGGTCATCATGAGGTTGCAGTTTATGATAGTCCCCCTGTAGGGTTTCAAATATAAAATTTTGGCGGTGTACCACGTGTTGTGAAGCACGTATTAGGACTTCTTTGTAGTGTGTTTGATAAGTACACTTTTCTCCGTTAGAGCATGAACCACGGATCTCCTGGTCTCCATCCAATTGCTCTAATCACTGAAACACCATGAAAACATGCCGGTACGGTATTATATTTTTCCAACTGACTAACGTTTTTTCCAGTAAACCATAGTGATATCTCTAATTGTTTTTGAGATCACATATCGGAATGGCAACTTACAAACTCCGTAAAGTACTGTATATCGTAAATTGTATAGTTTATTATACCATTAGGTCAAGCAATGCGAATTAATTCTGACTCTATATTTTCAACTCCTGTCCTACATACGACTGGTGTAGAAAAAACAGTTAAAGTACTTACGTGGCTTGTAAGTCGTTATTGAGGTATCTCATCTATAAATTATTTGAGATCTCCTTGTATTTACCGGGAAAAATCGCAAGTCAGCTGGAGAATATAATGCCGTACCGTCATGTTGCCATAGTAGTTCAGTGGTTAGAGCAACTGGATGGAGACCAGTTCCGAGCTTTAAATCCCCGCTAAGGCATTAATTTTTTCCGTCTGGGTCTACTTTTCCAAATTCTAGTCCATACATGGCTGGTATGGAAAAAACAATTAATGCATACAGAGCTGTTCCTAGCATGTTAGCAAGTCTTACAATTTCTAAGATGCTGGAATTCGGATTTTGTTTTTTATACTCTCACTCACTGAACTGGACATAGAAAATATACCACTTCACCGAGAGATGAAAAAGAATGTTCCTGATTATATTAAAAGTCATTAATAGGTATATAATCTGCAAACGAAAACTTGGGCTTTGAAAGGAATAATCGCTATTATGGCACAAACAGAATGGAGTACAATAGAACCCAATGTCTTGTACTACTAGTAAAAAGTATACTAAGATTTTGTAGAGTGTAACGTTTTGGCAAATGTTAAACAAAACAACTTGAAAGAGAAAAGTTATGCATGAGCTGGGCTTTATATAACACAAACGAAAAACAATGAGTACATAAGCTGTACAGATGTATATCATCACAGAGGAAATTCCAGTTTCAGAATCATGTTTCATTTTTATATGTAAAGAATTGGTGATGAGGGTGTATAAAGTTACAATAGAAATGTTCCTGCCGTCGAGATGACATTAAACATTATTCTCACTTAGTTTTATTCTAAGTATTCAAGTAAGTATTCCATTTTTTCACTCTAATATTTCAAAATATATTATTTGATGAAAACTATTCATTATTCTCGTTTTTAGCTTCTAGTAACTTAAACATAACATATTGCTATTTTGTATTATGTAACTGTATCTCTATTCTCCCAGTTGAGAAAAGTCAAACCCTTTTAATGTGAGCAATGGGTATACCTCCTTCTATTGTTACTAGAAGTTTGCTGGCCAAGCATCCGAGGCAATCTTGGATGCTGGGGAGTATTTAGAATTGTGTTGGACTCGGCAAAAAGTCACTTCTGATGCATATCGATGATCTCGGTAAGAATGCGGGATTGTAAGCCCATCTTATGTGCTCTGGCATTATCTGGAGAGTTGGAAGAAGATTGTTGGTTATCCATGCGATCTCTCCAAACAGAGAGCCTTTTCAGGAAACCATGCGTTGAATTAATGTAGTGTTATAGGGAATATCTTGAAAGGTGTAATAGTACCTTCGTGGGCAGCTTTGGTTGTCAAGTAGACTTCAAACCAATTTATGTTGTTTAGTTTTAGCATAATACCTAAAATATGATATATTTTGAAGTACCCTGATTGGCAATAAGAAACATAGTATACTCTCTGTTGCTGTACCGAATTTGAGGAGAGCATCGCATTTAATCGAAAGGTTTAATATCCAAATTCACAGGAAATACATCATTTTAAAAACGTCAAATCCAAAAGGTAAGAGGTGAGAGTGAGAGTGGCTGAGTAAATGAATGAGTGGGTTGAATGAGTGACAATACCGTATAGCTCAAAACTAAACTCCAGATTAACACAAAAAATCTACCGTTTATCGCATCTATTTTAAAGGTTCCAAACGTAAAGTTTAAAGAAAACATTCCCACATAAAGAAACCTTCATTCTATTGAGTTAATAAAGGAGTATATTAGGATATAAACATCTATTACAGCAACTACAGTTCAAAAGAGTATTTATACTGGACAATGGATAGTGAAGTTGAAAAGCGTAAGTATTTTATGTATATTAGCTTCTTACAGTGCAACCTTTTGCTTATAATTTCTTATATGTAACTTGTGTTTTCTGTTTATAAACAAATGTCCAAATGATATTCTACTTTGTACTTGATTTGTATTATTTACTTTTGCTTTTCTACAACTAAGAGTATCTAATTTAATGCGTTAGTTCTCGCTGTATAAAAAGAGAAAAAATGTAAATTATTATACTCTCTTATTTCATTGTAGCATTCTGTGTAATGTATTAGAATAGTAATCTTAAAGTCTGAGACTAAGTGAGTAGGGACATCTGTGTTTTGTGTTTTATCTGTACATTGTCGGCTATGAAGTCGCAGTTTCTTAATTAAAAGAAAACGTTTTTATTGTAATGTTTTAAAATAATTAAAACCGCATTGCATATATCAGTTTACGTTTTATTAATTTAGATCAGCATACACATCGGATCCCTTCACCCGAAATTCGTAATAATTAGTACACTAATGGGAATAGTCAACCTTCGTGGTGCAGTGGTTATCATGCTAGCATCTCCAAGGTTGCGTGTTCAACCCCGACGGAGGGTGATGGGGGTTTTCTTGACGTGAACATCCTTAACATGTCTTTCTCCGGAAGGAAAGTAAATCAATTGGTCCCGTGTAAAGTTTATTTTCACTCAAAGGAACTCCATATATTGAAGGAAAAAATGTTCATAGGTTAAACTCCGCTGTTTTCACGTCCACAAATGGCGATTTCGACCTATGGTGACATCTATGGGCGATGGATACATTTCTCTCATCAAATGCGCATAGTAGCGAACTCGCGAACTTGAAATTCCCTTGATAAAGAAACACTGTGAAGGCGGTTCATTATGCCCACAAGATGTTACTGAACTTCAATTGAATTGAAATCACATAGGAATAAGCAAAATGCATTCAGACTGCTATATGTGATACTGGGTACAGTCTGGCTAAGTGCATTTATATTAGTTTCTTTTTTTCATAAATATGTTATTCATTTGAAATTTCAAGCGCAGAAGTATTCTTTCCTAAAAGCGTTTCCGGAGATAAATTCTATCCAGCACTCCAATTCATTGTTTTTAGTATTAAAAATCTACAGGCTGCTAAACTATTACTGAGTACAGTCTGTTTTCAAAGGTCACATTTATGCGGAAATTATCGTTCAAATTTATATCAAGTTTGTACATTTTCTTAGAAAAATAAATTCGTTTAACACATTGATGCAGTGTGGTTTTAATTACCAAGTGTGCTTCAGATACATTCAGCTAAGTTGCGTATATGAAGTAGGTAAAAACAAATTGAAATAATCAGATTTTCAATATGCAACTTCATAAGATGGTAACTTTTCCGATTTAACTGTATAGCAGGCAATCTGTTTCGTTAATGGCACATACATCAATAGGCAGATTTCAACTTCATGTAAAGCATTAGAGCATTAGACTACAAATATGATTATTTGTAGCATCTGTTGCACTATAAGAATATACGATTGGTTATATTCACATGGCTTTCTATGTCCATTTTTCAACAAATTACTATCAAGGTTTATTATTCTGACTATTTCATGTCTATTCAGGTAAACCATTTTAATTGGGTATATTACATATTTCCTTGTATGTGGAATAGAAAAATATAATAAGCGTAAAGGATAGTAAAAAGTGTTAAAGGAAGATTCACTGAAATTTGATTCACTTAGTATGACCAGGAAGAGAAAGAAGACAATAATGAATTCCAATTTGAGAAAAGTATATTTATTAGAAAATTCAAATCAATGGCGCAGAGAATATCTCATAAAAGGTTAACTAAATGAAAGAAAAGGAAAAGAAAGAATGAAAAATGCTGCTTTAACAGGCTCTGTATTTTTGTATATTAAAAATTTTCTTTTCTTTGCGTATTGTTCTGGTTCCGGGCCACGAAATGCTCCTAGGTTCCATTCCACCCTTTTTTGGGGTTGCGTGTTTTAAATCCCGGGTAGCAAACCAGTGCACACTTAGTATCACGAGGAAAATGTGGAGGTGCGATAGGCAGTGTTCCTAGTCTAGTGAGCTAAAATTCCGACTTCGGGATGCGTAATGCTGCCATCACTTCCCCGCATCGGTTCGATGATCGCCCACATTTACCGTTCGTACGTGGGCGTGAGGTCGGCAGTAGGGTTGGCAGTCCTTGGCCCTACTGGCTGACGCGTCGCAGGAAAAAGAAGAAAAAGCGTTTTGTCCATCTCTTATGGTATAGCATATTTATAATTGACATTTAGAATGAAGACGACTTCAAAGGCCAGGGTGTTCCAGCTGAGTACTCGCCAAAGGAGCAGGGAGTACTTCATGACTCACGCGGTTTTACCTACTACTCGCAATTCTGTGCAGCTTAAAATACAAGCCGTCTTTATGCCTCAATAAAAAGTTGGAAATGAAGTAGCAGGACACATGTATTGTCTACTACCCTCCCCCTCCAGCTCTGCTCTGAGTTTTGCAGCTGAATACGCGCGCATACTCTGTCTCATAGAAGTCGAGTTGTAATGGCCTGCCATAAGCTATTTCCAGAAAATTGCATACATAGATTGTGTCATGAAAATGTATTAACATGTGATATTTCAAACAAAATAGTTGGAGTAATTTCCTTGAAAATAATCGTATCGCATCTTTGGAAGATGTTCCTAAATGCAAAGTTTGGTATATAACTTTCCATTTTTATGCTTTATCATTTTTAAGTTATGCTATTCATTCGCACATTGACAGACATACACACGTGCGCTTGCGCGCGGACCTGTTTCTAAAGATGCATTTATTGTATCCAGTGGAGCCTCATATATAGGTTAAAATGTCGGTATCCTATTCTTGGGTGGAATACAATACTTCCTCTAAAGACTGCAAGTAGTAGTGGAGAAAGTGAAAACGATTAACAAAGTTGTATCTACTTGAAGCAAATATTGCAGTTGTTTAATATACACCCCAACATATAATTGAGTAAATAAACTAACGTATTTTAAAGTGTATAACTGAGGTGTATTGACCATACTTCCAAAAAGGTAAATAGTAGACACATCCCCTTCAGAAGTACGAGGAACTAGGAATGACACCAAGTGTTGCTATGATAAGGAATACAGTGACGAACAGTATATTAAGATACAACGTATTGCTATTAAACATCCATATAACACTCTAAGAAATGTATAAACTTAAAATTTTCAATGGTAGGTAGATGATACAGAATAAGAACTAAACTTCACTTTTCGGTACACATTAGAACCTTTTGGCTCTGGTAACATAATTATTATATAATATTCTCCGCTCAGTTTATGTGTACAAAAAGCATAACGTTAATTTAACATGTAAAATAACAACACAATAGAAAATGGCATGCCACTCGAATGTAAACCAGAAGAGAAAGAAATGGGACAAAAGCTGAAGTACTCAACGTTTGACAGTATATGCACATAGTAAAGATATTGAGGAACACAAAACTCATGAGTCGTCATTGATAAGAGCTTTAAGTAGCTGCATCAACATCAGTGTTTCCCAAGCTACAGCCATTTGGTTGGTAGCGGCAGACAAAAAGCTCTCTATCGGCGGGGCTTCAGCAACGTTAATGTTATATGGGATGGTACAGTCATGGAAGAAATGATTGAGCGCACTGTGAGAGCAGAATATTTCCAAGTCCCACTTCGTATCGCAGTGAGGTTTACACTGGTCGCTATTTCCAATATGCAGCTAGACTTACCTAACAGTGTCTGCGAGATACGTTATCGCCTGTCGAACACATTAACAGGCTGTGCGTTGCATAGTGCGTCGCAATTTGTATTGGTTCCTGATAAAGAATTCCACAACAAGCGCCATGCTACCCATTCTTCGTTAGCCAATTAGTAAACAAACCCAAACGTGTTTCTATTGATGCTATGTTCGTGCTAGTTATACATATAGGTGGAGCAACCAATTCCCAATCAACTGAATCAACCAATGAACTGTTTCAGAGTCATGAAGTACCCTGAATACGATTCATGATTCACGTTATCATAAGAACCATGACTAGTATTACAGCGCATATATGAAAGTGGCAGCAGATGCCCTTTGACATAAACAAATATAGTTCAGCGGTAACGCAAGTGCTTTGAAAATTACCGAACCTAAGTTCAAACCTCTGCAATAACATAGCTTTTTTTCTCCCCATTTATGTTGTTTCTTCTACCACAGTTCATGGCAGGGGTCGAAAGAGATGCGTTTCTGACGGCCATTGAACACAAGCCTTTATCTTTATTCCCGGGTAGTGCACAGAGGGTTAGCAACCGCTGTAAAGATGCCGGAACTTGAAGTAGACTGCGGCAGTAAAGGAAATGCTAACTGAAGCCCACAGAATTAACAGATTGGCATTTGCTGTACAATACTAGAACTACGAAAGCAAAGTAGTTTTCCCCGTTGAAGCTTCGTTCTGTTGCAGATGTCAATTCGACTGGGTTTACAGACCTAGTGATACTCGATATGATATTTGTTATTTGGCCACTCGTGCAAAGAGTGTTTTATACTATATATGCTATATATATATAGTAGGGAAAAATCTTTCAAAGACACCTCTCTGTTGTGTGGCAGTTGGATTTTCACCAACTAACGGCCCCTACTTCCCGTCATATTATTTAAGTCTCTTGGAACTGCTGGAGGTATTAATTCAAGAAACTATGACACCATGGTGTTCATTTTTCCTGTTTAATTACTTCAGTTTGAGTTATCTCTATTTTGATTTGACATCCTTATTCTGCCATACTCGTGTTTCTCCTAAAGAATTCCTTGATAAATGTTGCAATAGCTGCAAGGAGTGGTCCAACGAGCGATACTGCTTGGGCATGGATATCTCGGGAAAGTATGCTGGAACGTGGTCATGGCAAGATGAATGGGGAAACCTATTCTGAATTCTAGAACATGTTCTGCTTCCATCTGCCCAAGTGCGTTATCTTGAAGGTATTATTAAATTCTAACAGGATAATCATTCGGGCCACAAGTCTGCCAAAGTTCAAAAGTTGTTTTCGGAACACAGGAACATTTTAGAGTATATACCGTGGCCTCCAAAGTCAGCAAATCTCAACCCAATTGAACATGTTTAGACAAAAGTAAAACAGATTCTTTCTCGAGGTCCCAGATTGAATAATGCTACAGAAATCTGATGTGCCATGACCTACGCTAGGTAGCACTCTTAAGTTTCAAACGAAGCACGTTAGGACGGAGCCATTTCTACTCTTGAGTACCCCTTTCCCTGTTTATAAAGAACTGTAGCGGACAACTCGCCTATCAAGATTTGGCTTATTTTTAAGTGTTTCTGTGCAAGTTAGCGAAAAACAATTATTTTGACTGTTCCCTGGTCAATATTTTATGTTATAAAGCAATAAACTACGTCTTACCTCGCTGTTTAAAAACATGTTTTGTAGCATAGTGCACGTGCACGTGTAAACCCAGCTTGTGTATCTTCGTGTGCTTCCGTGAGGCCGAAACGACACTGAAAGGTTACAGCGCTCAATCGTTTTTTCCATGACTGTACAAATACTAAAAAACCTTCTTGAAAGTCATTCTTGTTAGGGACTCAGTTGGCAGTATTTACTTGTAACCAGTTCATCAAAGTTTGCCGACAGAGTTGAACAACAGAGTCTGAAAAGGCAGACCAAATGATCCAGCAAAATTCTCCAATTTGGGAAATTTTTCATTGGGAACAGATTTAAATAAATACCGATTTTACCTATAATATTTAATAGCTGTCGAATTTTGCAAAGAAACTAGATCCATTTGAAGATACTGGAGAGCGTCTTTGTAGCCAAAATTAATTGAAATTCAAGTTCTGTTACTGATTGCATAGCTGATAAAAAAAGGTTTGCCATAATCAGTATGATGGTATTTTTCAAAGTGTCCTTTAATATTACATCGAAACCCCACGATAAGTGATGTTTACAAATACGACATTTGACATTTAACAAAAAAATATTCTTTCTGGAATACGATATGTTTGGTGTGCTTGATACCTGCCATCATATCGAAACTTTAATCCAGTTAAACGCCACTGAATGATTGAAGGGGAAATGCTTCCTACCCGGTCATACACAAAATGAGAGAGGCCCCCCACGACTAGATGACGTCATTATCTCATAAGAGCAGAGGCTGGGCGGACTAGATCAACATCCTGAATAGTATGGTATTCAGCCTAGCCAATAACGAAGCCAGTTAGTCTAAGACAATGCGTTTGAAACTGTGGTTTTGTTTACGTACACAATTCATTGAATATACAATGACTTGACAGTGACTATGACCAGGGAACCACTCAAGCCAACGCGTTTCTTTTTGCTTATCACCCCCAGGAAGAACGAATGAGATGGAACAGCATGAGGTTACCTATATTCTCGACAGAGACGCGCAAAGTTACCCAACAATTATTATTATTATTATAAGCTTAATGGTCTGGTCATACCGGCAGGCTACTCAGAAAGCACTTCCATTGGTGGAACTGGGAGTAACTCGACCCACCTGCGGCAGGGTCACAAAGACTATTTAAAACGAGCAAGCATTCGCGACACGGATCGACACTGCGCCACCCCTAAGCCTACCTGAAGTATGAAAGGGAAGTGAAATGATAGGAAAAAGGGGAAATGAAATTCCTGGTAAAACATAAACCACCCCACCATTCACCCTGCTAACCAGGGAAAACAATGCAAAGCCCATGGTCAGGGTGGCCGGCCTCAGGAATCGAACCCATTAGCTCTCAAAACGAGCTTCGAATAGTTTCGCAGTCATCTCACTCGCTCTTGAATAAGGAAACGATAATTACTGAAAATGTTAACACAAATGGTCAGTTTTAATAGGAGTGTATGTAATCTGGGAATGGCTTAATTGCAGCGTAAATATTTCTGATAATTTCTACACATATACTTTGTGCTGATATATTTTTACTGTTTTCTTACTTAAACACAGTAATAAAGCCCGTGCTAAGGCGTTATGATATGAAAGCTTGTTTCAACACTTGGAATACAGCCTAAAAGTTGGCATAAAAAGAGACATTTTACGGCAAATATGACCATGTTTCTGTTTAATTTTCAAACATCATACATTTATATATCATTCATTAGATTACCACTACTGCAGTTTTACATTGTCACATCATATTCTTCTGCAATAAAATAATGACATCAGTAAATAAGTTTGTTACATCATTATTAGTATTACATGGAACTTGTCTGAAATAAATTACTCAAAACTAGAGAATAATATTTAAAATTAATGGAATAGTAATTTTTATAGTGGCGGCGGCCGTGACCGAATGGTTAGACCACTCGCCTCACACCTAAGTAGCCCGGGTTCGATCTCAATCGTTCTCATGTGGAATTTGTGGTGGACGAAGCGGCCTCTAGGCGGGTTTTCTCCGGGTCCTCCAGTTTCCCTCGCCACTCATTCCACCAATTGCTCCATCATCACCTTTCCTATCATCTATTTCGCTTGAATTTCATACCATCCACTTCCTCACGCTCATGACTGGTCATGGACTGAGCACTCGCTCCAGGTTTTCCATTTTGTGGTTTCATGCCGTTGGCTCTCCGACAGGTTGCTGACCCCTAGGCATTCGCTTGTAAGTCCTAGGGTGGTTACAGTCCTAAATATGGGGAGGGTAAACCGACAAACGATAATATTTATAGGACATGGCAAAATTATAATATAATGCAAAGTAAATTTGAAGGAAAATACTAGTTAACTGGATCAAGAATTTAAGCTATACCCATATCATAAATCTCTAGCTGAAGCTGTAAACCTTAGGATAAAATATTATCCTCATCCTGGCCACTCTGAATCCTCTAAGAAAGTGGCTGTTGAGAACTTCCAGGAGAGGCGAAATGTGGAGACAACCTTGGTCCACTATCTTGCCAATGCAAAACAATTTAGTGTACGGTCGCCCCATATTAGTACAAATGTAAAGTGGAAGCTAACTGGTTTGAATAAGCGAAAGTGTTAGAAGTGGTAATGGAAGGTAAAGACTTCCTGGGCTCAATGAATGCCAGTGGTCTTATGGTTTGTGAAATAAAGAAATCTGATGTTTTGTATTCACATGACCTTCTCTACCTGTTCTGCAAACAAACAATTCATACGAAAGATGATTCTTCCATCTACATTATGCTAAAGGAGCTAAATATTAACACAATTGGTCTTACAACTTAGTTCCCTATAAGCAGAAGAGAAATATACCCGGTTAAACCAACAGTAAAATATTTTAAATGCCGATTGATATAATAACAACTGAAGTTCGGTTCGCTTTGCGTTTCCTGATAAACAAAAGAGAAAAGAAAGGAAGGGTGACCCCATTTTAGAAGATGCGCAATTTACAATTGAAATCAATGAAAAGGAATATCTCGCAAACGGTCAACTATATAACAAAAATTATGTTACATAAATCGTTGATTTTAACGAGATATATATTTGTTATGTAGTAAGACTTTATGTATATCTTACTGTTTGCCAGTTATGCAATATTTAGCAAAATTCATATATACATACGAGGTACTCCAGAAAGTAAGTTCCGTTTGGTAATAAAATTAAATTGTGTACAGGTACAGAATAGTTATTTATTGCACAAACTTCTACAACTCTTAAACTACTTTTCCACATAACTGCCGAAATTTTGCAGGCATTTGTCATAGCGTGGCACAAGTTTTTGTATACCTTCTTCATAGAAGCTTGCCACCTGTGTCTTCAAAAAGTTGGAAACGTTTTCTTTCAGCTCTTCGTCGTTGTTGAAGTGTTGACCGCCAAGAAAAGACTTGAGATGTAAGAACAGATCAAAGTCGCTAGGAGCGAGGTCAGGGCTGTACGGAGGATGGTCAAACACGTACCAGCCAAATACCTGTAGGAGGTTTTTCGTCACATTTGCAGTGAGTGGTTGTGCGTTGTCGTGAAGAAAAACGACACCTTTTGATAGCAATCCACGGCGATAAATTTCAATTGGTTTCACTTTCCTAGCATTCAGAAAATTTGACCTTGCAATCAGACAAATCATTTACCGCTTCTTACCAAAGTAGACGTTTTGATGTTCCTTATTGAGTGGAAATGTGATGAAAATTCAGGACAAGAGCAATTAAAAGAAGAGAACAGTACATTGACAGAACAAATTACATATTTTAATATAATTGTGCTTCTACTTCTGCCTGGAGAACAAGAAGACGATTTTAACACGAGAAGAGTGTTGTAATAAACTCGAAATCGCTTCTTATATGCAAGTTTCAGGCCCATGTGCATTAAATTGCAGCAGGAGTCTACAGAACTAATAAATGAAGGTGTCACTAATGTAAAGGAGCATATCGCAATTCTTGTGCCCAGAGAAATCACGATAGATAACAGATAACGAATCAAAGTTGAGTGATAATATATGGGACGTTTGTACAGCTATTGTTAGAATGAAATCCATCCAGGTGTGTCATGTCTGTGGTGCAACACCAAAAGGAATGTCATCCTCCGTGGTCTAGGGACCATGCTGTTCTCTAGTTGTCAAGGTCGCGGTTCAAAGCCAGCGAAGGACGTCAAATCTTTAGCATGGCTTCCATCGGACGTGAAGTATAGCTGGTGCTCCCGTATCAGAGATTTATGGCACGTAGAAAAGCCTGAACATAATTTCGGGTCTGTTACGCTTAGTATAGATCTAATTGGATGCTAAGAGATATAATTGTTTAAGAGAGTGTATAAATGAAACGCAATTTAAATGTTACCAAAGGAAATCAATCCTCAATCAATGGAGACCAGCTGACTACAGTACATTTGCTTTCTTTTTATCTATTTTAGATTCCTGGATACCAATTTTTAATGTTTATTCCGCTTAGGACATATAATTGATTTTAGAAAATAAAAATCCCATGGAAAAATATAAAAAAATTATAAAAATGAAGGGAGAAGAGGTTAAAAAAACGATTTTCAAATGAGACGATTCATTGTGAATAAACCAAATCCAGGGCTAAGCAGCACCAAGTAGACAGGAAAGCTGATAGGAAAATTTTCTCAAACCTAGATTAACATCATTCAAGCAAAAATGTGATGAAACCTTTTTCTGTTGTCTTCAAGTAATCCCCAGTGGAAGAGGGATTTAGCTAAAATTTTAATCAGTATGCACCAATTGCTTAAAATTGTTCATTCAGAAATATCCCTGGTCTTACTTTTCAGCTAGCGTACACAAATTCTAGTCAATGGATCTTCAGATCTCCTTCCAATTGTACAATTATCCGAGAAGCCTCAGGGGGCTCGTAGTAAAGACACGGAAAAATATCGAAAACATCAATCAAACGCTGCAGTAAAATACAGTGCAGATCTAATCAACCTCGTACGTTTCGAACCTCTCATTTAAAATATCAGGTAATATTGGAAAAGTACTAAATTCCCTTTGGGAAGGTAGCATTATCGAAATATTCAAATAAAGAAGAAGGCGAGGGAAAAATTGTCATTGACGAAGTGAACAACAAATATGAAAGTTTACATGATGAGGTGTAACATATTATATAAAACAAGTATTTAGTTATAAAAGGTTCTTTACTTAAAGAAAAATTCGAGCTATTCCATAACTACTGTTTTTTGTTGTTTCAAGAAAATATTCCAAATGTAAAATACTTTCGTCCAATTTTGAGTCTGTTTTGACTCACTAAACACTGCATTAATTCTACTGGCAGCAAAAAAGTTTAATTGCAATTTAATATATAGTTTGTTAATAATGAGTCACAAGATAACCCCACTATATTTGTATTGAGTTCAAAGTGTCCTACATTTCACAAAGTATGCAACAAATTAACATTGTGTAAACAAGACAAAAACTTGGAAAACGAACTAAAAATATGAGAATGTATTGTTTGGAAAAATCAATTTATTTTACTCCCTTCCACTTTACTCCCAAGATTTGGCATTGGGTGCACAAAACTTCGCCAATAACTTTCTCACGAGAGATCGGAAAGCGTCAAGAAAGAATCCAGAGAAAGTGTCATAGCAACTTCCAGAAAGTTTGGGACATCTGTGTGAGAGCCTCGACTCAGCAGAAAAAGCATAGAGTTCAGAACAACGTATGCACACACAAACACATGAAAAATAATTTTTATGTCTGTAAATAGCTGTTTACTATCGGAATATCAGTCCACGAAGCTTCTAAACTGCTTTTAAGTATTTTGTCATACTTGGTGTCAACGGAAGTCGCAAGAAAGAGGAAATACTTACCAAGCTGTGAGCAAGACGATGGGGTCGAAGATAACCAGCACCCAAATGCAGAATCAATGGTGAAGATTAACAAACAACTGTTTTAAAAGAATAGGAAAACAATGGAAAAAACTGCAGCAGAAACGAAGAAGATAAATGAATAAACAATACACCATGATGAATGAGTAGTTTAGCAGAATGGCGGTCCAATAAAAAAATAGTTATTTGGGAGTTAGTTGTAGAGGAGAGGGTCATAGGATTGAGAAAACTCCTACAAGACATTCACCAGCAGATTTAGAAGATAGAAAAGCGCGTAAATACTCTCTGTCCAGAATCTTAACAAACTTTTTTCCTAGAAGTTAGACTTTACTTACTCATTTCATTCCATTCCCCCCGGTGTGATAGTGAGTGTAATAGAAATCGCCCGTTTTGCAGGTTTCTGAGGTAGATTTAAGAAAACACCAGGTCGTACCGAAGGCTGTCCTAATTTAAAGTATCGACTGACCGTCGATTGGGGAAAGGATTTGCACAAACTATAGAGCTTAATCAATAGCGTAAACTTGCACGTTGATAAAACCTTGGCAGGTGACTTAAAAATTGGCAGACGAAAGTATCACAACACCACTCATCCTGTCCACAGTATGTGTCAAACAACCACAACATAACGGAACATTCTCATTGAAAACTTTCACTAGCAGTCGTCTTTTGTCTTTAGTGAAGGCTAGCGGCAAAAATCTTCAAATACACTTCAAAGAGGTGCTCAAAAAAGTTTGGAAATCGCTGTCAATGCAGCATATCGCGAACAAAGTAAGGCAAGTCTGTAGGAGTTAATGAAGATGCACCAAGAATTCGACCTACAAATTGAACAGATATTGAACAAGGCATTAATCTACCTTCCATCTTCTTTCTTGCCTCACTACGCTAGCAGTATGCTCGACGCTGCTGAGGATATTAATTCTTTGCAAAACATTGATGGCGTATTTAAGATGGGACAAGTTGAAACGTTGACAATAACGCCCTCAAGAACGAGGCATGTGCGCCGCTATTCGGACAAGAAACCATTAGAGAAACGTCGCCTGTGAAACTCGAGAGATGCGGATTAGCCTGACAAGTTTTACCACCCAGTGAGAGATTGTTTTCACCACATATGAGTAAAGAACAGCGTGACAAGAGCACATCGGAAGGGTTACTGAGGTCACATTCTAGAAACCTGGTGCATGGACTTGAAGGTTGCTCCCATAGGGAGTGTGATTCCTTCAGCTGCCATGGTATGAGCAATGTTAACACGTGCATTCATGGTACATTTGAATATACCAAAAGTAAATCGAACTAATAATATGAGCCTATTCCGGAAGGGTATTGTTCAGTTTGTATTTGACTCGGCAAGCCAGTGGTTCCCGAAATTCATGCAAGATTCGTTACACCTGGGGGACGCTGAGGCATGATTCTGAGACACGATTGTGCCCACCTAGAGAGCTGCGAGTCTGCTTGCTAAATTGCTGTTAGTCCTATGAAGGTTTTTCGGCAATCTTTCTCTTTGGGGTTGACGAGAAAAAGTCATTTATCCGCTTTCACCCCAGGGTAAGAGGAGGAGCTTTTTAGACTCAGGGTATTGCTTTAATGGAAGGCTCTACGGACACAAGTGCCACTTGGATGGCGGTTACAGGAGGGGAGCAACTGCTTCTTGTAGATCTTTGCATCAACTTTTGCCCAAGATGTACAAAACGTTGGTGTATTCATTTTGAGAAAATGATTTAGAATTCTGACTTCAAAATACATCTCACAACATTTATATTTCAAAATAAAGGTTTGATGAAGAAAAAACAATATTTCTGAAATTAAGACTGGGTAGGTCTTTAGTTTCTTATAAGTTTTCACAGTAGAACTTTAAAGTGAAGTTTCTAGAGAATACAATATTTATTAGTTAACCATAACCTAGCCGCTATGATGTTAAATATTCTAAGTGTTGCAATTGGTAAGGATTCTTCTATGTTGTGAATTTCATCACATGCAAATATTAATTACCGATTTCAGCTATCTAAATCCCATTCAAAACTCCAAAATAATGAAACAATTAAAACCGAAATTACGAAATATGAAGTAACATTTCTCAGCTTTTTAACACAATGTGACTTACAGGCATCACTTGATTTATCAGAAACAAAAGATATACTAAATTTAGCCAGCATTTTAGTGGATAATTCAGTTGCATAATCCGAAAGGTTTTTAATACTGTTCCTTAGCGTCAATTAAATGCATCATAGCCTTTTTGTCAAAGTTTAGAGGCTACATAGAACGTTTAAATGTAGAATTTGGACGTCTTGGTTTGTGTCAGCTAGATTTAACCAACACATGACCACAATATCTGAAAGGTAGTAGTGACCTAGCCTTCTGGTTGCGTGCCGGTTCCCGCCACTCCCTTGACACTATCTCGCTTCTTGCGGCATCACTCCTTTTGCATCAGAACTACCTTGCAGATTACAGGATGATCCGCATCGTGGCTCCTGAGGTCTTAACATCACCTATTTGAACCCTTTCCCAATAATAATCTTGTTCTGATGACCATCCACCCAAGGGTCAACTTCAGAAGGACCTCCTTCTCTATGGTTAAAGCGTCTACTGAGGCGTTAGAGGCTGGTAGAGCTGGCTCAGTTTTTTCGACTCCATGTCCTATGCAAACTTTTAAAGAATCTTGATAAAGAGAATAGATATACATTAAATTTTGATCAATTTCATCATTACTAAAAACTAAAATATTATGAAAAACTAAATTACGTTTAAAACAAACATCCATTATATTAAATGTAAATGTTTTACGTTATTTACTGCGAATTGTCCAAAAGCAATCTTATTTTAGAAAACGACACTTCAATAGCACAAAATGTAGCCCATCAGTCAACAAACTTCAGCTGTATTTAAAAAATAAGATCTCTTTGCAATAAAACACGAACTACTAAGTATTGTCGTTAGTCGGCTTACACTCCCCGTATGTAGGACTGAAACCCCCCTACCGCCTGCGGTGCCATAAGTAGTTAAAGCGGGCGTTAAACACTACCAATAATATGAAACCCCCCTAGGACTTACAGTCAGAGGCTTGTCGGCGATCCAATGGTACAAAATCACCGAATGAAGAACCTGGAACGAATTGTCGGCCTCCTTTCCTGCTTTTTGAGCACTTTTCTCAGCATCGCAAAAGTTGTTTAGAACCGCGTCGCAGGCTTATGCTGCCGATGAATTTAACAAACATGTAGCTGTTTCCGGAGTTATAAATGTCTGTGTTAAAAATGATATTTATGGGGACATTCGCGTACATATATGGAAGCTTCTTGAAAGGCAAAAATTAATCAGCCACCTGATTTGGCGAACATCACATCAGCAACGTGTGTGTTTGTTTTGTTTTTAATGTTAATTAAGGTTGTATTTCCGTACCACAACTATGAATACCTACCCACCACCCTGAATCCAACAATACTAATAACCCATTTTCTTCTGCCATAACAATTTAAATACAGAAAATGCATGTCAGAAACTGTACACGAAAGTTATATGGACTACTGGCTATCTTTAAAGTCTTTAAAATGTATTTAATACTTCAGTGAGATTGTGAAAAATGTGTATAAAGAAAGGATTTAGAACTTAAAAGTATAATTCCGAATCCTATATTTTAAACAGGGCACAAAGTTTAATTTTTCTTCTTATTCTTTATATACCCAGAGAATTCTAACACATAAGCATATGATTATAAAACCCCTAGATTCAAAAAGTCCCCGGAATTGTTAAATTTGGCTTTAATGTATACGAAAGTAAGGGTTATGTCTAAGTGTTTGTAACATCCATGAAGACACTTAATTTCAATTTTCATGCTAACTTTTTTTCATGCAACTTTTTTTTTTTTTTTTTTTTTTTTTTAAGTGTATGCATGTTCATTTATTGCATTTCATAATGTCGGCAAAAGAGTACGTTCGAACATAAAAGTTTTGTATTTTTTTAAACAAATTTCCCTCAGAGACATTGAGAATTATGGAAGCAGGCTATGTTGAAGCAGCGATGAAGAAAACTCAGATTATGAATGGCATAAACGTTTCAGTCAAAATGTTCGAACGCTAAAGAGATTACTGTACAGGCGTCAAGGTCACTACGACAGATATGTGAAAATGGCTTCCAATAATACTTCCAGTCTCTTTACACGCCGTGAAAGGAATATGTTACTGCAGAAGGGAACTATTTTGAAGGAAGTGTTGTGTAAATTGCTTTATGGTAACTCAGAAAGTTACCGGAATGTGTAAATAACACAGAACGAGTTACCATTAGGTAATATCCTATACTTGATTCTTCGCTCTACTTCATAAGTACATATTATATAATCTGTCAACAAAGCTATTTTCCTTATTTGGTAATTATTCAGAAAAAAATTGGCCATTTGCTGGAAAGTAACATTTTAGAGATAGAACGTCATATACAAATTTGAAACCAAACTGAAGCAGTTCCCATGTTTTGTGCCTTAAGGATACAGTTTAAAAGAGTAAATGTTTAATTGTTGTCCATACATTATAAATGTATGAGTTTCATTGGTATTAATCCTATTAAATATGTCTGTGTAAAGGCATATAATCTGCGAAAGTAATATCACAAAAAGGCACATCATAAAGGACACATACTCTGCGTTTCCATATGGTTACATATCTAATACAGCATTTTAATGTGTTTTCTCATATTAGAAGATTGATTTTCTTTTCTCTCTTTAACGCTGATACTTCTTTGTCTCCTGGAAGTTCATTTATAGGTTTAGTTCGTTTGGAAAGTTTTAGACGTTACCACGGCAGTTTAGTAGAAACTGTCTCTGAAGGTTTTCCAATCTTGCTAAAGTAACATCTGAAGGCGTTGCCTGGTCCAAATGATTTCTACCTATGATGTGTTAAAGGAATCAAAGAGAGTTGACCGCCGTTAAGGGGCAGTATTTAAATGATATTCCTGAATTCAGTAACGAGCACATCCATGTATTAATTTATCTTGGAGTTGTTTGAAACGCGCTAGACATATGCGTTGTAATGATGCAATATTTCCTATGGGATTCTCTACATTTTATAAGTTTCCCACAGAGTAGTGGATTGCGCCATCATTTTCTATAGTAATCTTTTTGTGTTGTACCTAAATGTTTGCGTGAACAGAAAGGATTTTGAAGTAAAATATTCGCCTAATTGACTGTATTTAATTTTAACCACTGAAAAATACATATACATAATGCTGGGGGAGGGCCACTCATCCAAATAAACTTGAGCCCATGTGATTTCGTTCATTTAATAGTTTTAATACACTACTATCTGATTACCGATATTATATAAATACCTAACATTATGTAATGATTTGTATTAAAATATGCTGTATTTAGTGTATTGACATGGTAACAAACATTTTTTTTCAAAAGCCCTTATGAACCATGTCTTTCTTTAACCAGAAAAGCATAATAGGCAGACATTCAAATACTACAGGAAATATGTAGAAAATACCTATATACATAATTTGGCTATACACATAATAAAGCTCTAATTGACAATTTTCTGGCAATGTTTGGTTTATGTGTATGTGTGTGTGCGCGCGTGCGTGTGTGTGTGTGTGTGTGTGTGTGTGATGTTACCTTTTCACGCAAGAATGAACAAATCGACTATTATTTTATTTGGTATACGTAATATATTATATCCCACTTAGAAGATATTCCAATTGGCACCTTAGCTTCTTTGACATAGGGAAGGGTTCCAATGAGGTGTAAAACAAATAGTCCAAATATTTGGCCTATTCTTAAGCTTTATGAAACAAACTGCATGGTTATTTGTAAGCATATTGTTTTAGAACGTTTAGTTACTTACCATATTTCGATGGCATGAATATTAAGGTGTTAGAAATATTGTTTCAGTGTGTAGGCCGGTTGGAGTAACAGTACATCTGCCATCCTCCTCCAATCATACAGACATAAGTATGTGTTGTTTCAATCACATTATAAACTTAAAGGTGTAGATTTGTGCAATTTGAACCTTATGCCTTAATTTTTGTTGAAATCCACAGAAAAAAAGGTATTCAAAACATCACATGACACCTAAATTGCACAAAGGGTAGGAGAAACAGCAAGGGATATTGAAGGGAAAGAGGGAGAAGGATAAAGAAGTAGTACCAGAGAGAAGGGTACGGAAGAAACAGAGATGAATAGGGTCCGAATTTTTTTTGATAGTGTTTAACGCCCGTTTTTACTACTTGTGGCACCGCAGGCGATGATACTGACGATACATGAATGAAGATGGAGCACCGGTGGAATGCGATGGCGGAGGAAACCGGAGAACCCGGAGAAAACCCGACACTGCGCCGCTTTGTCCACCACAAATATCACATGCGGTCGCTTGGGGTCGAACCCCAAGGCGAGGCGAGTGGTCTAAGCACTCGGCCACGGCTCGGCCCGGTCCAGATTTTAATGAAATATCATTTTTGTTCTGAGTTGTCGGAGACGACATTTATGGACAATTAAGTTCACTTTGCAAGAAAGACGTAAAGTATATGCGGTTTTTATAGGTCATCAAAATGCATTTTCCCCATATTTTCCAGGTTAATGTCATTTTTAGCATTTATGTATGGTTTTAGATAGTTTTCTTGTCTTTATAGAGCTCTATACAGCATTTTTTATCTAATTGTCCATTTTAAGTTTTTGTTTGTTTTTTTTTTATTTAAAGGTGAAAGTGATCATATAATGCAATACACCAGTAATACAATTACTCAAGGCAACTTTGTTCATTCTTGGAGCATAAATGACATCGGGGTTTTACCGCGTTCCGAGGGCAGATAACGCCCAAACGATTGCGTATTCATAAGGAAACTTATGTCACCGGCAGTCACAGCTAGAAAAGCATTTCTTCGGGCCAGACCGCAGTGCATAGTACCAGAATGCCGAAACAAAAATTATCAACTGCAAGCCGTTCAAGACAATATGTTTCAGAATTCGGTGAAAACATATTCTCATCTGATGGAAGTGCCTTATTTTGTAAATTATACGGAATTAAAGTCAGTGCAAATAAACGGTTTACCGTGCAACAACATATCACGCGAGAGAAATATTTACCAGCTGTTGAAAATGCCAAGACTTGAAAATTTAAGGTGACCATGGTGGTGTATTGCAATGTTGATTAAGATAGGCTTGCTTAATATCATTTTTATAGGATGCCCAACTTAACACATTATCTGCAGTAATAAGGGGCTACCATACTGAGAAAAATTATACTTTTAACAATAAATTACTCACTAACCTTCATTATATGTAATATTAATTTTTATGTTGTTAATTTAGAATTTTCATTAGGTAATTTTTTAATTTTTGGGATATTTTATAAGTCATTTTTTGTCATTTTTAAGGTCGTCAAGTTCCGGGCCCTAGAGATGAAGCATAAGAGAGAGAACTTCTACAGTTGATTAAATAACGAGAGCAGCGCTGCGGGTTCTGCTAGTACACTTGTTATGTATTCAAGTTTTTCCACGTTTAAGTGTGCTTTGTTCACCATCTGTAAATATTAGAAACAGCAGTGGATTGGAGAAGTTTGGATGCATGTTCACGTTAATTTTGTTCTTCTTTTTTGTTACTTTCTATAGCCCCGTATGTACAATGTGCATAGTGGATAGAGAAGATATTGTATTCCACCCAGAAATTCGATACTGAGATTTCACTGGAAATACATGTTTTAGGGCCCGCTGAACACAAAAAAGCATTTTCAGAAAAACGTCCTTGCGTGTCTGTGGACAGCATAGCTCAAAAACGTAAAGACGCTTAAGTACCAAATCTGGTACCAAGGATGCGACACGAAGATTTTCAAGAAAATCCCTTCACACCTAACTACCTTTTACATGGAAAAAATTTAAAAAATGTTGTCTTTCTTAGAAATGGCTCTAACAATTTTGATTAAAATACCACATATTAAAGTCATTTTCATCACAAAATGTATATCTTGAATTTTTTGGGAATAGCTTCTTAAGACCTGTTCATTCTGGATGAATTTTGCTGAATTTTGCATAGCTAGAAAGTCGTAAGAGATCGCCAAAAAAACACTACACAAAAAATGTAGATCTCGTTAAAATAAACAATTGTGTCATATACATTTTTATCGGGGAGTTTACCGTTTTCGAAATATTCCTTCTTATAATTTTCAGTTGTACACACTTTTCCCAGACAGGAACTGACCGTTTTTATTTCGTTCTACTCCTGGTCAAGCAAAGAAGCGATTTGCAGTGACAATCGCCAACGACAGATTTTAAAACATTTGACTATCAGTTTAGCATAGCGCATTCCTTTAGTTCCCTTCTTCTTATAAGGAACTAAGTAATAATAACATTCTGCTAATGCTTATCTCAATTACCATCGTGTAGAAAGAAGAAGAATATTTTGTAAGAAATTTGTTTGCAGAGCAGCTAGAGAAAGTCATGTGAGTGTAACACATCAGATTTGTTTTAATTCATTTGGGTTTCAAAATCTAAATTTGTCTCTTGAAGTTGACAGAAGGGTATATATATATATATATATATATATATATATATATATACTTGTTCGGATACACAACTTTACGAGAGATACCATACTAGACGTTTTGCGGATAAGTTAACATTCTATCCAACAGTTGTAAACATTTGTTCAGCTGCGTTACATAGTAAACAGCAAACGCTCTGAGGTAAAGCGACCGGATATTGGCGGATAGCCATTTGGTGAGGCCGTTCTCTCCAGTATCACGGTTGCCTGTTACTCCGCTTCCAGACTCCGGATTTGCGGTCAGTCAAACATGATCACAGAGCCTGCGTTGCGTCAACAGGTAGATATATAAATTTAACGTTCAGCAGGTAAATGTGCACGATAAATGCAAAACCTGTATCGTGTGATAGTTCATTATTTCCACGTTTGTGTTTTATAATTAGTGGGTGCTTCCTGCCCAAGGGGAAATTGCAATCCATTCCCCACCCTTTTTCCCCTGTTTTACATCCTTATTCGTCTCAGAAATATCTGAGCATCTGAACATCTTAAGCAAAGGGCCCAAACCAATTCTTTTTCTTCGGCTGATCACTTTCAGCATTAGTCTTCCTTCGCTTATTCACTTTCTTGAATAACCATCGTCTGTCCGTTCATTTCTAATCCTCCCCATATGATATCGACCTTCGGGATCATCTAATTCCACCAAACGATGACGGACCAATTTCTGAGGCGAAGCCACCTAGTAGATGATGACCAATATCTCCGACGAAAGGGGGATTATGGGAATAGCAGTGAAATGGTACAATCCGCATCTTTTACCCTGGAATTCGAACCACTTTGGGTCTTGGGAACACGTACATGAGCTAATCTAAGTGAAAGCTTAGAAAGAGCAGACTTAACATCGGCAGCCTAAAGTCGGGAATTGAACCATGTACCCTCACAATGAGAACCAGGAATGAAACAATGTGTTACCTCGGCACTCTTCTTATATGTTATCTCTTTCTCGTTTCCACACTTTCGTTTTCAGCCGTTTTCCATCACTTTTTCACAGTATCCTAGTTCCGCGGCACTGTTTAGTCCTTTATTCCACAAGAAGCACTTCATTAACGTTTGCTCTGTCTACAGAAAAGTTATTAAAATCATGCTTCGTCACTAGTATCCTCGATCTGACTTCTTCAAAATACGTAGCTCACAAAATGATTCATGGGACATCACCTACACTGAACTAACAAAGGCCGTGTAGTGCTCAAGTGGACTCTCGCCTCTCACCAAGGCGACCCGGGTTCGATCCCAGGTGACTGCATGTGGGATTTATGGTAGACAACGTGGTACAGGGGCGGATTTTCTCCGGGTTCTCCGGTTTCCCCCGCCATCTCATTCTACTGGTACTCCATCAGTCACCAAACACTAATTTTCTATTCTTGTCGCTTCTACACATATTCTTATCTTTTTATCGGAAACAATCTTCAGTTATTCACCAAGGTCATGTCGAAAACATTTTGTGATACATGCTATTCCGATTGCCTACTTCGAACTTTTGATATATTCTGTTACCTCACTCTCATTAACTCACTGCTTCATAATATATGTTCACACAGGTCTTATTCTCAATATCAATATATTTATTCAAATCATTATCTGTCATATAATCTTACCTGGTCCGCAACATACATTAACACATAATTCCCTAAGCAGCGTACCACTTTTGTTCGTCTCAAGAGCATGCTTGTAAGGACTGTTGTGCCTCTGCCTTTCCAGAATTCGAACATCTCTTCTAATTTGCCTTCAGCTTGATCAATAGTCTATGTAGATCTTTTTTTTTTCAAACGGGATAGAATACTATTGTTCCTGAAATCATTGTATTACTTTATATTGTTTTTTCTTCGGTATTGGCAACACTAAGGTCTAAGGCATTCATCACGTTTCTTTGTATAAGACAAGAATGTTCTTTTTCTTTCATATACTAACTAACCCAATGGGGATTTCCTTTGCTACTGCTGCTTTCGTAGACGTCATTTCCCTAGGTGTTGGCTCTAACTCTTATATTAAAATTAAAAGTCCCTTTTCGTCCTATGATGTATTCATTTCATCTTTTACAACCAATAGCCAAAGCATCTCGGTGATTTTCTGTCGCATAATTATTCGGCGCCATTTATATATTTTCGGTATTACTCATTTATCTTATTAATTCGTCTTTTATTAGACATGTTAAATATCAGTTCCTTCTTGGAAAAACCAAAGGTTTATTTCATATATCACTTTTTCTCCAGAGATTTTATTTCTCAAGTTTCTGCATTATTCATTGTTATTTAAAAGAAACAGTTTATCTTTTTAGTTTGTGGCCTCCTTTAGATATTTTGGTTTTCTACAGTTATCAAGATTTTTTCGGGCGTAAAAATCCTTAGTATGTTTTCCTTCAGAAGGGAAGTAAAGCCATTGGTCTCGCCTCGTAGATTCATGGCACGTAAAAGAACCTTAAGCCTGATAAAGATGCCTCTGAGCAACACTAAGCGGGTTGTCACGCCCAGTATAGAATGCGACGCTGAGAACCACAGCATTTAAAGAGCGTCCATAAATAAAACAACATTTCCAGTTTTTAAATACATTTTTTCTTCATTATTCTATATGGTTCAACAGGCTTTAGCCATGGTTTCTTATTTTTTTTTTTTTTTGTATTGCATAATTTCTTCTCTTACAAATCCAAATTAAGTTGGACTTGTTTCGGCAGAAACCCGTTCGGTTTGGCAAACTTCTACATCAACAGAAATAGTGACGACTTGGGACAATCTCTTAGATATAATAATAATAATAATAATAATAATAATAATAATAATAATAATAATAATAATAATACATTTACCTTGTGAAGTTGGTATACAAAGAAATAATAAACAAATTTGCTGCTACCACTCGAACACCAATTTTTAATCTGATAACCTGTTTTTTACACTTCACGATTAAAAAAGGACCATACAAATTTTTGTTTCCATTTTATATTTGAGATATTATAATATTATAGTTCCAAATATAGGAAAAGTTATTTTTATAAAATTCTGTAATTTGGATTTTTTGAGTTCATGAAAAATATATTTGTACTATTTGTTAATGATGTAATTAATCATCGTATTTACTTTTCAACACTGAAATGAAGAGAAGCTAAACAGGATTTGACTATTGCCTTTGCGCTGGGTAGGATCGCTGTCTGCGCTGTAAAAGTGGCTAATTCCATTCCCAAACCAATGTGACCTTTCCACTACTGGGAGATCCTTTAAGAAGTGATCTCATTCTCATGAGAACTTTTGTGAACCCGTCAGAGAAGGGGTTTGATGTGATGACTGCATTTCGTTCTACTTTTAAACTTTTAAACGAGGCTAAATATTATTTGGAATCAACTCATTAATTTTGATTTCCGAGAAATATGACATCTGTGCTGACTAATCGATCAAACAGAAGGATATCCTAGCTTCGAATGAGTGAAATCTTCCTTATAATAGCATAAACTGGGAGTGCGTGTGGGTTTGGGTGTACGTGTTCGTTACGGAGGCGTATTCCACACTGTAGCCATGGGCTAATTGTACGTAAGACCCCTGGAGGAAGGATGAGATGAGTGTAACTTCAGAGGGCGACCGGCATCCGGACAGGAAGAGAGCCGTCGTGGAGCGTCTCTAACAGGTCACAATCAGTGGTTCATCCGGAAGCGGGGAGTGCCAGGAGCCCGTGGCTCAGTCCCGGATAGGCCACCTGTGTGCGCAGACAACCACTGACGCCACCCTTCCACCGAGAGCAGTCACCTCCATGAAATGGTGCCTCTACGCAGTCCAGTTGGGATTAAATGAACAAGAAATGAAGCGACAGGATATTCGGAGAATTGAAGGATCCTCTCCAGCATTCGCCTAGTGACCCATGGGACCTCATGACCTCCTGAATGCCAGTCCCCTACAAAACGCCTGAGGCACCTGGCTCGGTGTAAACTGGCAGTATTCAGCGTCAAAATAGTTTAATCTATGCGGTATAAGCACTTGTGCTTTATGGGAACAAATAATAAGCTGTTTGAATACTTAAACATTCAGAGTTATAGGATTTTTCAATATAAGTTGAACTAAAATGAAACCTAAAATACAATGACAAATCATAATAATTTTAAGCGGTCTGCAACAAACTTAAAGTCCTTAATGACCAACTTCATGGAATAATACTTGTGCTATCCGTTGATAAATGCGCCGTTACAGCTTTACTATAACTTTAAAGAACGCCTGAAGGGTCCTGTTGGAGAGAAATAACTTTGTTAGAATGGTAATCTGAATGCAACATATCCAGACTTCTTCATAATATCATCCATTATATGCTTGTTTTCATCGCTGTCGCCAGGTTTTGCGTCTAATCCAGCAGTTCCACTTTAACCTTAGAGTCGCAAAACGGGACATTGCGTGACCTGAATGGCCAAGAAAAGCAGGGACGACGCGACAATCTCACTTGCGATGTGGCGCATTATCCATTACAACGACAGAGCCAGGGGCGAGTTTTGAAAGAACCCTCTCACACCATTCCTCAAAATACATCATCGTTCATGCCCTCGCGGTGATCACCGATGTATTTGGAAGCAAAGACAAGGAGAAATGATTTGACAGAGTCAATACCTGCCATTACAAGTCTGCATAATTACCTGCAGGGCACTTTCTATGCCACAAGGGGTTTAGTCGCTAAGTTCGCAGCTTTGAAGTGATTTCCTTTAAAATGTTGTTATTGCTTTGTTTGATGTTCTGGAAGTGGTTTGAACTTTGATCATATGCTACACATTTACATGAAATATGTTTTCATTTTATATTTTGGATTGATAAAAAAGTGGCTAGTTCCATACAGTCAAATTTTGTAAAACGAACTCCTTACTGCTAAATAACCTAACTAAGAGTAATACCCTTTCAAAAACTCTTCACGTACTCTTAGGGTAACGCATCTCCAAAATTTGAGTATAAATTTTGAAAGATTACATGTAGGTATATTATTTTGTTATAGTAAAATGACATATATATATATCATTTTTAACACTATAAATACTATATTCATAGGCACTCCCAACTTTAAATTTTATTTTCCCACAAACCTTTCTTCAATACTTTCCCGTACTAGATATGTTGCATACGATGCAAATTTTCATCAATTTGTTTCATATTTCTATACTACTTCTCAAAAGCACATTCAAGAAAATTGTCAGATTAATTTTTCGAAATGATGCTCAAATTCTGATAAATATATTATTAAATTTTGAAAAATAAAGAATATTGGACAGTACAAAAAATAATCATTTTTCTACACCAATTAGTGCATAAATATAAAAATATAATACTACAGATCTATTCCTAAACTCTTTTTCTGTAAAACTAGAGTTTGTTATGTAAATGTTAAAATACGTCATGTGGCTCCTTATTATTGGGACAATCAATTTAAATACTAAAAATGAAAGTTGGAATTTTGATACATGGCAAACCTATCGCTATCATTGTGTATAATAACTAGTATAACCTTCAATTAGATATCTTACATACTGTGGGTTTTCAAAATTCCACAATTGTATCACCTTAACGCGAAGGTGCTGAAATTTTGTATTATATGAGAATTATAATGGCTGTATCTCACTAAGACGGGAGTAAATAATATACGAAATACATGAAGAAAATTATTACGGAAGAACAGGAGGATTTTACTGAACTTTAAACTCACCAACTTCAAAATTAATCTCGCTTGGTTACGTTATGAAAGTTTGCAACGCTTGGTTCTGCGCTTCATTTTTATCAGTTTTTAACAGCCCGTTTAGCATAGTCCACCTCTTTAGCCGAAGGCAGAGGGTTTCACCAAATAGCATTAGTATGTCAAATGCGCTTGAGGATGTGTGCAATACTGAATGCAAGTAGCTGCCTAAATAGAAAGGAAGATGCACGTAAAGTCCAAGCTGTTGTTTATTCTACTGGTGAGGACTTTCCAAGGTATTCCCTCTCCACCAAATATTGGAACAAAGGGCATTGTGAAGATGTTTCAATGATCGGATTTGAATTTCTAGTTCTCAGTACGCAGTTATGGACCGTAGTGACGAAAAATTGGCTCGACGCTCACAGATGGTAAAAATCACAACTTGTGGACACGAAGTGGCGGAAAATTTTGCACAGGAACCTCTTTCTTTCAAGATATGGGGTTCCTTTACGTGAAAATAAATATTATACGGTACTACCAGCTTTACTTTCCTTCCTAAGGAAGCCATGCTAATATTTTTTCTGTCCGAAAAAGTCCATCATCACCCTCCACCAGGATTGAACTTGCAATCTTGGATTTTAGAGGCTAGCGTGGTAATCACTACACCACGGAGGTGACCCCTCCACCAAATGCTTTTCACAAAATGCAAACTGGCATAACCCATTGAGTTCCACCCATAATTTTGCCTTTGCTTTCAAATTACTTTAGTCGACTTCTCAGCGCCGTCGTAGAGGAGCTGCTTGCCAAGCGGAAGATCCGGTTTCAATTCCCGGTACATGCGTAGGGATTTTCTGGCGATAGGAGGTCTGCTTTGGGGTGCACTCGGCCTCGCGAGGTCCCTGGGTGCTATTTGAGGAGGGAAAAGTAACGGCTCCAGTTTGTATGGACCTCGTTAACGTTCCGGGAGGGACTCGAGGCGCTAACCACGTCCCACTATCCAGTACTGCACCTCACTCATGGCGCATGTAATCGGCAGAGATGAGAAACTAAATGGAGTTTTATTTATGGACGCTCCTTATCTGCTGTGGCTCTCAGCGTCCCATTTTAGTTCTTCTCTGTTCACAGCCCATTTCCATTTATCTTTGACTTTTTCTAAATATTGTCCTAATATTTTACAGTTTTTATCTATATTTTTTTTTATATCTGATTTCTCAGTTTCTCCATTTCTCAGTTTTCATACAATCAAAACGTATATGTTGAACGTCTTCCTTTCCCTCACATAATGGATGTTCACCTTGAGGTTGCCTGTTTTCCCTTTAGTCCCCATATTACTGCTCTTAACCATGCTATCACCCTCCATTCTTCCTGGCTGGTGTTATCTGTATATCCCAGCTATTTTTATGGGTATGTAAAATACAAATAAGCTCTTCTCTGATGCCCAGAGGCCTCTGTGTCTGGTTTGAGGTTCCTCTTCATTCCTCTGGGACGCCGAACCAACGGCTTTACTTTCCTCCGAAGGAAACGACGATAAGGATTTTTAATCCCGAAAAAATCAATCGCCCTCCACCGGACACAAGAAACTAGCATGTTACCCTTAGAGGGCGAGCAGTAGAGCAGGGGGACGCAGCGGTCGGGAGGTAGACTTTGTTCCGATTTCGGGATATTGCACCATGTAGTTTAGTGTTTAGTTTACAAATTACTTTAATACCGCGCTTTATTTTACTACATATTCATTTTATGCCAAGTTAGTGTTGCTCTAATTAGGAATGATGTCGTGGCTTTGGAGCGTAATTAATAAAATCTTTAAAGTTGTTATCAATATATTTATTACAGTGATTTCTTTCACACTGTGGCCACCGCATGGGGTTTACCTTTGCCGCCGCAAACTCCCACAGCGATATTTTGTAACAATTTTTACGGCCTAACTAATTACTAAAGCCACTAAACATTTTAGGCGTTATTCCGCATTCTGTAGCTTCTTAAAATTTTAAACAAATAATGAATGTTAAGAACAAATGCTTTTTTGTTGAACGCAACAAACACGAAACCCTGTTGCTAATGCATTTGTTACGAAACAGAATCACATACACATCTTTTTGATGCTGCTGTAAAAAGAAATATAAAAATTAAAATTTTAACTAATAAATGCTTATATATGTGTTGTAGAAAAAAATATAAGTGTTGCGGATTATGCTTAGGTAAGCAATGTTCCGTGCGAAAGCATTGGTAAATGATTCTCCCAGCTTAGCATCTCTAAGACGAGTTGTAATAGCGAAATGTGTATTGAGCAATCCCGTATCGTAATAATAATGTGTTGATTTGCAATGTTTACAAATGTAGTTGCTTCATTTTCAGGTTAAGATTAGTCACTGAGAATTTTTGAGAGCGTTAAGATATTACAGCCTTACGATTTTGTTCCTAGAATCATATTAAGAAAATTTATCATTTGCTAAAACAAGTGGCTAGCAGTAAGCTGTTTATCATCTTCTCATAACCATCGAAAATGAAATGTGCTGGGAAGAGCATTACAAAAAGTCATGAGTTTGGTTTTAAAGTGAATTAAATAATCTTTATTTATATGTCATAAATTTGCGTTTGAAAAATAATCCGAAAATACTAGTAGAAGCAACATTTCCTGAAATAATAGAATAAGGAAACTAATCTTTCCTTTCCCTATAATTCTCCACTTAACGAATGTCTAACAATATGAATAATTACCAGATACGAATTATCATTTTCATCACAGATCAGCATGCAGGAACATTTATACGGAACTAAATTAAAGCTAAATATAACATCGGATGTGATGCATTTCCATAAACTTCTCTATCTGTTCCGCAAACTATTCTTAAAAAAGATTATTCTTTTATCTAATCAGGTTAAACATCAGCAGAAGGTGTGTTATTACTTGCTTCCCTCCAAGCAGAAGGGAATTGAGGGAATACACTAGGCTAAAAAGATAGTTAAATCTTTTAGAAACTGGTTCTATGTGAACAATTGAAGTTCGGCTCGCTTAGCATGGCCAGCATTAAAACAAAAGACAAATGAAACAACCAAGAGAAGAAACAAAAGTTAATTTCCCGTTTGTACTTTAAAGTTGAAACTAATAACAGGGAATATCTCGTAAACGGTTGGCTCTACAAAAGAAATGTATAGGACATAAATTATGTTCTTTAACGACACATATGTTTGGGTGTAAAAAATCCATAGCATGAATTCCTTCGGAAGGAAAGTAAAGCGGTTGGTCCCGTGTCGTAGATTTACGGCACGTAAAAGAACCTCAAGCCTGATAGAGAGGTCTCTGAGCAAAATTAAGCGGTCTTTCACATCCAATTTACAATAGGACGCTGAGAACCACAGTAGTTAAAGAGCGTCCATAAATATCACACCATTTTTAACGAGATATACATATCTTGTGTAGTAAGGTTCTGTCTGTGTCTTACGGTTTACCAGTTGTACAAAATTCATCCAGAATGAAGAGATCTTCAGAGACTTTTCCCAGAAAATTCCAGATATAAATTTTATTTGTGATGTTAATATATTTAGAATGCGCAATTTATATCAACATCCTTAAGGCCGTTTGGTGGGGGGAAACGTTTCCGTGTAAAGGGTGGTTTGGGTTGGGAAATTTTCTGGAAAACCTTTGTGCAGCGTTTTTGGAAGGTACTGAACTTAAATACCAAATTTTGTATTTAAGGGTCTTTTCGTTTTTGAGCTATGCTGTCCACACACACGCAGCTTTCCCTAAAATCTCGACATCGAGTTTTTGAATGGAATACGTAACTTCTCTATATCCGTAGTACGTGTAGAGAAAGCAAAACGTAGGTACTACATATTTATGCTTGATAGTACAGAAAAATCTGAATGACAATTGGTACATTAAAAAGTGTTATTAAAATCAAAGGCCATCAAGAAATTAAGTAATAATTATGGATTGATACAAATAAGTGAAACTAGTAGGTATAATATGAGATCCTACTTTGTGCTACTAATTGTTTTGCCACTCTGTTCTAACCTAAAATTGGATGCCAGTTTAGAGGACCACTGCCTCAGATGTTCAATCTCGGTGCAAATTTTCCGTGTAGCATATTTAACTCTTTGAATCATTTCTTGTTTGCGAATTTAACAGTAAAAATACACATATTTTATATTTTAATGCAAAATCTTCACGCTAAGCTTTCTCTCTATCTCGACAAGAAAAATTAACAAAATATTCTGTCGTCGGTATTCCGGCGCTGTTGACACTGAGAAAACAAGACGCTAACGCAGAGCGCACGAATTTTCGATTAGCACTCCAGTTGCTTAACAAGCCACGAGGAAACAAACATCGCGGTAAGAAACGAGTTTACAGAATACCAAATAGAGGAGCTTTTGTTAAGGGCAGTTATTTAAGCTTAACAAATAGTTGCAGTAGGCTTCTTAACAACGAAGCTACAGAATGGTCCTGAATATTCCCCCAAACACCTGACATTCTCACACCTACAATTGTAATCATTATAAGCACATAGCTTATCATAAAAGACGGTGTAAATGCCCTTCATCATGTTTTTGTACTCTTCTCAGAAAATGTTCATTCTCTCTTGAGAGTGCAATATCCAAAATAGGACGAATTTCTCGTCTGTGGTTTCCTTTAGTTCTACCACTATATGGAGTTTATTTTCCTATTTCTCCACAGAGAAAACAACATAAAATTAAATCAAAGGATTCCTATGACTATACATAATCTTTTACTTATTACTGTGTTTAAAAAACTCCTGAATTAAACTTAATACACCACAGCTATAAACACGATAACAGCGTTCTGCTGGCAAAAATCCAAACTGAGATTCAACGTTATTTAACTTTTCAAAACATTATATAAGTCATTCCTGTACCTCTCATTATTTCGTCGTTGTATGCACCTCTCGTGCAACAAAATCCATATTTTTCAGGAAAGTAAACATTGTTTTTAAAAATCCGGTGTGTTCCATTCACATGACTTTCTCTACATCTCTGCAACAAATGGTTGTTAAAACGCTTATTGTTCTATCTACTTGATGTTAATGCCGTGGCCGAGTGGTCAGACCATTCGCCTCTCACCTAGATGGCCCGGGTTCGATCCCAAGTGACCGCATGTGAGATTTGTGGTGGACAAAGCGGCGCAGGGCGGGTTTTCTCCGGTTTCCCCTGCCATCTCATTCCACTGGGGCTCCATCGTCATGTATCATCAGAGTCATCGCCTGCGGTGCCAGAGTAGTAAAAGCGGGCGTTAAACAATAAAAAAAAATAATGAAGATGCCTAAACTTTAGCAGAAACGGTCTTATTACCTGTCCTCATGTAAGAAGGAGAGAAGTAAGCGAATACACTAGGCTAAAGCCATAGTCAAATGTTCCAAAAATGCATTAGAAAAGTTTAGCTATTTTAAACCTGAAACCAATAAAAGGAATATCTCAAAAATTGCCAACTCCACGAAATGTATATATGACATAAATTGTGTATTGTGGAGTAAGTATTTGTCTATCTCTTCGGTTTAAAGTTATGCAAAACTCGTCCAGAAAGAAGCCTCTTCAGAGGCTATTGACAGAAATGCAATTATACTTTATTTAGCATTTACAGTATTTTATAAAAATTGGTAGAACTATTTATGAGAAAATCAAAATTTTTCGAATTTCATGTAAAGAATAGTTCGGGGTGGGGGACCTTTATTAAAATCTTCGTGTCTTATCCCTGGAAGTTACTTAACTTAAATACGAGGTTTGGTATATCGTTTTTGTGTTATCAGGATTACAGACATGCACGTACACAGGGTCCCCACGGACCTTTTCTTTAAAGGAAAAAAATGCTTTTTTTTTTTATACAGGGGACCCTAGAATATGTATTTCCGGTGAAATCTCGGTATCGACTTTTGAGTGGAGTGCAATACCTTCTGTATACACTAAATATGTGGTACATGTAGAGAAAGTAAAATATACCCCAAATGTCTCAAGTTTCTTCTGCAAAAGAATTATAAATGAAGTCCTCACTCTTATAAAAGGGTGATGCCATTATAATAAAATCCTATTCATATAGTTGTACTTCACAAAACTGTTTTGAATTGTCAGCGAACCACACTTACGCCCACACACGAGAAATTGCACAAAGATGTCACCTCACTGTTATTAAATTTGAACACAAAGAGCATTGGCAGATTTAGTAAATACATTATCACTTATAGGTATTGTACATTCATTTTAGTTTAACAAACGCACCACGAGTAACTATAATGTAACTAACATTTTTATGCAAATTAGAAGTTTCTCTTTGTGCTAATTGCACATAATATTAGGATGTCTTCTGATTTAAAATAATAATTGTCAATACAGTCTAACATTGTCCATACATCACTACCATTACTACACTTATAAATGAATTAATATCATTTCCTAATACACCTATGAAACAGAAACTTTTCACGCTCAATACTCTGTTAAAACAAAAACTTTGGTACCCTTATTTTCGTATTGAGTACGAATATGACATAATAATTATGTTTATTTTTTCACTTTCACAAAAAGTAGTTCTTTGATTTTCTTATATTTACACACTTTACACAGTTTAATGAGGAAGTCTTATATTATACAGCCATGCTTTTGCCATGCAAGACAGCATTTAATTTGCGCTTCATACCTCGCTATAAATTTTTAAACATTCATGATTTAACATTTTTATATGGTATGGCTTTTTTCTCGTGGTGATTCTTATTTTTTAAATTGATAGTGGGAATATTGCAAACTTGAAATATTTACTCTTCAGGAGTAGCAAAGACAGAATCAGCATACATCATGGTCTGCTTGCCCCCCCCCCCCATCAATAACAGTTGTTTTATTGCGATCGATTTAGCTTTTACATTATCACTGACTGCAATAAAATACGTTTATTTCTATTCTGATTTTTTCACGATTTATAAATCAAGAATGTTTATAAGTCGAAGGAAGGCTGGCGATACAATGGATTATGCAAGAAGTATGTTCATTGCTGCTGACGACCAATTGCATCATTCCATATGTACAGGTGGACTTCACCACTACCTGGTCCATAAATGGTAAAATTATGGACCTGAAGAATTTTTTGTATCATGTTGCAGATGTTTCTGTTTAGGGGCACCGTAACCTTAATGCCAGGTGGTTCAGGCGTTTCGTCTGAGACTGGCATTCGAAAGATCGTGGGATCGATAGCCGCACCCGACGTCTCTGACCCATGGGCTTTTGGGGGAAGGTTTCTTCATTCCCCCGAAATTGCGGTCCCCTTATTTCATTTCCGTTCAATCCAACCGGTCTCTTTCAGGGCTGTAAGTGTCAGCGAGGACTACGGTGGTGGCGCCGTTCCATATTGGTGACAGTGCTGGTGGTAACATTGCTCTAGAAATACAGCTCTCGGCGGGGACATAGCGTTGAAAGTCGTCTGTAGACCTAGGAAGCTCGGTCAAATTTGGGGCGCGGGCTCCTAGCGCTCCCTGCGTCGAGAGGAAGAACTGCTTGGAATATGTTAGGGATCCCGCTGTCTGGTTTCGGTCGCCCTTTGAAATTATTCTCATCTCAGCTATCCTCCTGGGGTCTGACGTACAATAGTATAATAAGCCAATAGCTGCAGTGTGGAATCCCCTCCGGCGTCACACATGCAGACATTTATAGAGCTCCAACACTTTTCCTTTAAGCGTTTCTTCCATTCATTTTTTGGAATTATACCTCACTTAAACCCACAACGAATATCACACTGGTATTCATTAGAATAACGAACCATTTTCAGTATTAAGTTCAGATATGAAAATGTTTTTTGATATGCTGATTCTGAGTTCACAATTCAATACTAAATAAGACACATCGAAAGCTAACTTGAGGTATACCTTGCTGATTGAAACTCGGCATTAATTATTTGGTACTTTAACCGGTAGCTCAACCAATTTCTCTCTTGTTTAGTTGAATCACTTCTTGCTTTGTTTTTGTAGCTCCATAACCTTGAAGCTTAATTCAAGCTTAGGCATTTAATTTATAAAGTTGTATTTAAGGTCAGTCATTAGACAAAGCCAATCACAACTTCCCAATCGGTGGCCCAGAAAAGAGCAGTAAAAGAAATGAAAAAAGATATTATATCCATTGTTCATATGGGGAATGAAAAATTAAATGCAAACATAAATAAGATGAGGACTTCCTTTGACGTCATAAAATGAGAATGCAGGAAAAGATTTAGATCAGTTCATGTATAAATGCTGATAAGTATACGAGGGGAAGTCAAATGAAAACCTTAAAATTTGAATTAAACATCGAAAATTCACCTCATTGTTCTGTAAGTTGCAGGAGTGTTACCAAAGCTTTCATTAATGCTCTATAGGTGGCATAACACTGGAGACAAGCGAAACGCTGTAACAATACCAGCTCAAAGTGGCTGCTCCGACCTGCAGCAAGACAGAACAGCGTTCTGTCGTACGTTTTTTGAGGAGTAAAGGTGTGAAACCAATTAAAGTCTATCAGCAAATGAAGATCCAGTACTGTAATGCGTGTTTATCGTTGCAGCAAGTGTATGAGTGGAGTAGGAATTTCACAAATGGGGTGACTTCTGTGGCAGACGTTCCGCGCCCGGGTTCAGGCACATGCAGCCATCTCGGCTGAACGAACGTTATTTAAGAACAATACACGCCTAGGGGAAACACTACCGCTAGTGCGTCTATTCCACCATGTTAAAAGTCAACTTCATCCAGCAATCAAATCAAAGTATCGTAGACTTTTGACCAGATATTGGTGTCATTTTGCAACATAATAATGCGCGGCCTCAAACTGCCCGTGCAACAGTTACAACGCCAGCGACCTTCAATCTGAGACTCTTCCACATCCACCATACTCATCAGACCTCGCCCTGAGTTATTGCCACATGTTTGAACCACTCAAAGTGGCAATAGGAGGAAAGAAATTTCGGTCCGATGAAGAGGTATACCAGGGGATGCAAGAGTGGCTCCCTATACGACCCCAAGATTTCTCCCCAGAGGAATCCATGTACTTCTTACGTGCTGGAGGATGTGTATTGAACGTCAAGGAGACTATGTAGAAAAATTATACACTTTTGTTCCACATTTGTTCAATAAATTAAATTTTAAAAATATTAAAGTTTCATTTGACTTCCCCTTCCCCTTCGTATATTATTATACAGATACCATATACTACATTTAGTTAAAGACATTTTCACATAACCGATTGCTGTCAAAATTTAAACACCGGCAAGAAAAGCTAAACATGAAAGAAAAGAGAGTCATGGAAATTAAAAAAAAAAAAAAAAAACAGCAGAGTTGATTTTAATACAGGAAGTTTGCAAGAGTTAAAATTGCAACATAGAAGGTTATGGAATATAAAATATATTAATAAGGGGAAATCAAGCATTAAACAGGTCAGAATTATCAGATAATTATATTTGACACTTTTATTTACTTTAATTTGTTTTGTAAACAAAATGCACATAAAATTCGTGACTAGCTAGGTATTTGCTGTCATAGCAACATACGAATGCAATTAGAATAAAGAATTCTTCAACTGTTGCATGCAGATAAAATATATAGAACTTCTAGATGCTGTATAGCGCTGGTTAGACAAAAGCTCAATCGATGTGGGAGTAATCTCACTGAATATAATTGGGAATAAAAATTATCAAACAAACATATTATTTGTGTGGATGAGTATGGTAAAACGATTATCTGTAGGTATTAAGATAAGGTTTTAAATAGGAATCCAAGATATAAAAAAGCAAATACACACGCCTTTGAAAATGACGCGTAAAATCTTTTACATTGTACGTTACGGATAAAGTACTTAAATGCTATTTGTTTAACGAAATTGTGTAATTGTTCATATATTTATCTTCACATCCTATCTTAAATCACGGACCAAATATCTTGTGTTTACCAACTGAAGTTAACAAATTTCTCTCGAACCAAGCTAAAAGTATACGAACAAAACAAACTCAACAATGACCTAACGAACGGGAAAACTCCATTAGCTGTCAGCAAATAAATCGGTATCATACAGAGCAGCTTAACCAACACAACGATTCGTTAAAGAAATACATGCATGCCGTCTTTGAAAACTGCAGCACCAAGGAAGAATTTCCCGAATAACTGAAAACTTTGTGGAAGTGTAGAAGAGAGTGATAGCAATAAGTGATTAGTTTTGCAGAGAGATGGGGTACAGCGGAGCCCTGTCGTGCCGGTCCGACAAGATCCTGGTTACACCAAGTGTAGTCGGTGCAGAGCTGTCAAACTAGACGGAAACAATAACGTGAGTGCCAGTATGTTGACGTCAAAGGGAGCCATATCAGCATGTGAGTGAATTCGAACGGGGCAAAATGATAAGTCTCCGGTAAGCGGGTTTGTCATTTCGGCTCGTACAGGGCATGCTGCTACAACAGTGATGCGTGTGTGGAAGTAGTGAATAAAAGAGGGTCGTACGTAGGGAAGAGCGGGCAGTGGACCACGGAAGATGACCATAGCACAGGAGGACCACCATATTATCCGCATGGCCATAAAGGACCGTACAGATTCATCCACAGTGTTGGCTCGATGCTGCAGTACTGAAACAGGTGTGACTTGTCCATCACCGTCTGCTGCAGGTTGGACTGGTTGCACACATGCCATTACGTCGGCTTCTATTCTCCAGAAACCACAAGCTCCTCCAACTGCAATGGGCAAGTGAACACTGTCACTGGTGTGCTGAGTGGCAAAATTTAGTCTTTTCGGACGAGTCCCGCTTCAAATTGTCTCATAGTAATGGCCGCTTACGTGTCCGGCGGTACCGTGATAAGCGCAACCTGGAGGGCTGGATTGTTAAGCGGCATAGCCGACAAACACCAGGGTGATGGTTTGGAGCGTCATTGGTTACGAAAACTGATCTTGCCTCCTACAAATTGAGATTGAGGGCACTTTGAATAGCAACCGGTACCTACAGGTGGTTGTAGAGTCCCTGCTTCAGGCATCTCCATAGGTCGCATTTCAGCAGGTCAATGACTGGCCACATATTACGAGGAATGTACAAGGTTTCTTCGAAGAGCGACGTTCGCTTGGCATATCGCCCATCGAACATGTCTGGGATACGGTTGGTCGACACCTGGTGTGTCACGGATTTGTTGGCTTGTATATAAACTGCATGGCATGTAATCCCACAGGATTTTATTCAGAAGCTTTTTGATCCAATGCATCGGCGTATAGCAGCTCTAATTGTAGCTCATGGAGGTCACACCAAATACTGAAAATGGGGGCTCAAAGGTCATTATAGATTTGAAAAGTTTATTATTTGTTATTTGTCATTTCCCTAATCTGTGGTATTAAATTCATTGCATTCATGAGTTTCCTTCTTGGTGTTGCAATTTTCACAAACGGCAGGAAAAAAGTGAAATCGCTAACTAAAGTTTTAGCAGAGATAAGGCAGCTGATCGAGGTGAGAGGGCACCGGTTCGACGACCAGAGGTTACTGATGGCGCTACAACACACACAACGAGCTACAACGTGAGTACCAGCACAATCTTTTAAATCCCGCCACAACCTCAAACTGATCAGGCTCTTCATCACAACCCATCCGTTGCTTGAGCACATGCTCTCCCAAATTTAAGGCTCAAAACAAAATGTTTTCACGCGCTTACCCACTTTCGGAAGGCAAATTTTACGATGTGTTCCTTATGTTGTTTTCCCAACAACTCTTTCCTCCGCCTAACGCTCCCTGTTTCAGGAACTAGTCCTTCAATATAATTTCTTTTTACGCCTTATCTTAAAACAGTTCTCGTTGAGTGTTAGATGTTTTTTTAAGTTGGTTTATGATCACAGCGTTTTCTAATTGACGTCGATTACTTTGTAGTATCAAGTACCGTTTTACCAGCCACTCTTTTGTATCATACATAGGATATCTCATTAAAACGTCTTAGTTTAGTTTCAAAACCTATTTTGCTTTTTCTTTTCGTGTATACTTGCTTATTTTATTCCACATTTATTCTAGTATTTTGTTAGACATTTTGAAGCACATTGTCAAATTCAAAACTATAAGGTTAAATAAAGTCTTCAGATTTATTTGACCTCTGCCACAAGCCGTTTGTCCGCATATGATGTCAATAATAAGTAGCAGTTTACCACGCAGAGGACTAGCGAACGATTCGTAGGAGATGTTGATGTCAACAATTTCGAGGTCACCTTTATAAAGGAAACCAAGATGGATCAACATCAGCTTCCCTTGGGATTGATGCCGAATGCAGTGTACCGCATCATTGATACGGATGGCCACCATTCCAGGAACGTTGTAGTATCGGTGACTTTCATTTAACTCTCGTGGAACGTCAGAACCATACAAAGCCAATCACCTGGAATCCTTCCTGCACTGTTTTCCAGACGGTCATAGTGTGCTTTCATCCAGTCAGTTGTCAGATTCAGCTGCCCCCTGGCGAGCTATGTCTTCTAATCCATCCGTTAGTCCCCGGCTGCTCAGCATCAGGAGGCGTGCCGAACAACAGATCAAATTAGTGAAGTGACAGCTGGGCAAAACCCACAATATTTATAATACTAAACTGCATTCCGTTTTCTATAAATCCAGAATTTGCAGCAACTAGAGCCGTAGTTCCTGAATGAAACTAATTTGAGGTCCTTCAGTCTTCATAGCTGCAAAATGACGAGGCGATTCTCTGAATTTGGCTCAGAAACATTTCCCATTTGTCATTTCATTTCATTTATGGTAACTGTGAATGATCTGTGTTGCTGTATAGGGCCGCGCCGCGCCGTGGCCGAGTGCTTAAACCACTCGCCTCTCACCTAGACGGCCCGGGTTCAATCCCAAGCAACCGCATGTGAGATTTTTGGTGGACAAAGCGGCGATGGGGCGGGTTTTCTCCGGGTCCTCCGGTTTCCCCGCTCCATCTTCATTCATGTATCACCAGTGTCACCGCCTGTGGTGACATAAGTAGTTAAAGCGGGCGTTAAACACTACCTGTTTTTTGTAGTGTTTAACGCCCGCTTTAACTACTTATGGCACCGCAGGCGGTGACACTGATGGTACATGAATGATGATGGAGTACCGGTGGAATGCGATGGCGGGGGAAACCGGAGAACCCGGAGAAAACCCGCACCAGCGCCGCTTTGTCCATCACAAATCTCCCCGGCCGTCTAGGTGAGAGGCAAGGGGTCTAACCACTTGGCCACGGCGCGGCCACAGACTAACTGTGTTGCTGTACGTAGTAAAATGGGTGTTAAAGTCAAATACAAAGCAGAAGTCGCATGTGTACAAAGTGGAGAAGAGCCTTTTAGTTTCATCGCTTCCCCACTCTTCATATTTTCATTACCCTCTGACTAACAGACGGAGAAAGTCCATGATTGCTTTTGCTAATGATTTTAAACGGACTGCGATACAGTTAAGAGGTTTTTCAGTGCATGTAAACAACTAGGGCGTTTAAACTAAAATTTTGATTTAGTTTGATTTTATAGGACATAATAAAAGTCTAAATTCACACTTAAAAGTGTTAAGAAGCTTATCTTGAATTCAAAAGGTACAAAAGAAGCATTTAGGTAATACGTGTGTAGAAATGTGCACAAAAACGTTTAACACAAATATGTTTAGTATAATAAAAATAATAATAATGACGAAGACGATGACGACGATGATGATGATGATGATGATGATGATGATGATGATATGAAGAAGTAAGTGTTGCGCCAAAAGCAACTTTAATTTAAGTAAGTGAACTTCAAATAGTTTATTTAACATTTAATTAAAGTGTTACTAAATGTATTGGATATAATTCTTTAAAATAAAGTATGAAGACAAAGCTCAACAAAAATGATTTGAGATAAAGAAATGTTTTCAAGAACAATGCACAATTTAGCATCAGTAACTGTATTACATTTTATCACAAGGGTGCTTAGTGTGAGAATTTTAAAATATGCCGAGAGAGGGGAGGATGAGTAGATAATACGCTAGCCACTTTAAAGTCTACATTTAAAGCTCTTAGTGTTGTGAACAAGCATAATTAGAAGTGTATAGTCTTTCAATAATACACAAATTTAATAATACTTTATTTTAATGATTCTATTATACAAGCATATTTAAAACTGGCAACACAGAAGAATGTAGTACTCATCCTTAGTATAAGCCTGGCAAAAGGTAGATAAGCTTTGAACACAAAATTTCACTCTGCGTCCTTACAGCAGTCCGTTTTTTTTTTTTTTTTTTTTTGGTGTTCGGCTACCAGTAAATTACAGAATGTGCAAGGTTTTCATTTGTTTGGTTTCCTATTTCTCGCGGAAAATAGATGTAAACGTAATTCCGATAGCGGCGCTAGTGGTAGTGGTGTGGTTTTATGGCCCACAACAGTTACAATAATTTGCAATGTTTCTAGTGAAGTATGGTTTTAAATATGGCATTTATAAAAACAACCCATTTTGATACCTAACTAATGGCTTATGAATAACACATCGATTCATAAGCGAATATATCCCTTTCCTTTATCAGCGGTTGTTTGTGTAAACAAAATCTGAAGTTTCCAACATATCCTCAAACAGTAATGTTGTCAGATTATTCATTTTCGATCCATTTCGTTCTGTCAGATGCGTTATTTTACTTCCAATTAGTATACTTCTTATATTTATATTACCAAAAAACAAAACGCGTGGAGGAGCTCGTTCATATTTAGAAATATGATGTGATAAATATATAAAAAGTAAAATAACTCCCTATTGTGAGGGAAAAAAAAACTAATCTCAAACAGTATCTTGTAAAACGGGAAGATATATGAGACAGGAAAACTGTCAAGAATTTCATGCTATTTATTTCCCGCTAATGATTTACTTGAACGTTGCTTTAATAACAGGAACAAAATAGTAAATAAAAGAACGAGTGAGGAAATGAAATAGTATGAAAATACAGCACATGAAAGGATTTACGTTGCTCTGTTCCAGGGCTTCTCAAATGCGTAAAATCTCACGCGTGCAAATAGAGGTGCAGAAATGCTGTGCACCGTGCATAGCCGTTTCGGCTTGGTCATTTCGCAGTGAGGGAGAAACCGGAGTGAGGGGGAGTCAGGCGGAGTGATAGAGGCTACCGAGCGAAGTCGTCTTTGGTTCCTTACGGCTTGCAATTTACCGGCACATAATGGACCCTGTTCTATTCACACACCCTTCTCTCCTATCAACCCGTTCACATGTTTGCCATCTCGAGCCACGCCGTGACCGAGTGGTTTAACCACTTGCCTCTCACCGAGACGGCCCGCTTCGATCCCAAGCGCCGCATGTGAGATTTGTGGTGGACAAAGCAGCGCAGGGGCGGGTTTGCTCTGGTTCTCCGTTGAGAACCGCCATTGCACTCCACCGGTGCTCCATCTTTATTCTGTGTAGTATCAGTGTCATTGCCTGTGATGCCAGAAGTAGTAAAAGCGGGCGTTAAAAACTGTCAAAAAATGTATGCCATCTGACTTAAGCATAAATGTCCCTATTGGCTCCCATTTCTCCTTCAGCAAAGATATGAAATCTTCTGGGGGCACTTACCTGAATGTTGGGGGAAAATAGTGAATTTTTTATTCCAGAGCCTATCTCAGTAGGGTGGTGTTCCTCCACTGGGCTACGCGGTATTTTTGTTGGAAGTAATGGACAAGGCAACCTTCTAGAGCCGGTCAAGCCAGCTTTCAATCTCGCCCGTTTCTCGCTACCGCTAAGCGTACCTCACGCAGCCAGTAGATGTAGCTGAACCCATAGCTGGCATGAGAGAGCTTGACCAACGAGCGAACGAGAGTCTCGAGGGTCTCGATTACTCGCAAGACTCATAAGTCTCGCTAGTAGCAAGACATACTAGTGCGCGGAAACTCGTATAATGAGTCCTGTAAGTTATATTATTTCATCTGTTTAAATGAGTTAAGATTTACATAGCCTACCGCGATAAGGATGATATTTAAATAGTCCACGCCAGGGAAAGGGTTAAAAACTAAATGTTGTATCACTGAATCTGCAAATATGTGTACGTGGTCTCCACTTTTATTACAACTAAGTGTGTATATATTCTATTACTCCTAAGACGTTTATGTTGTAAGAAGTAGTTCTATTTTCGGTTGTAGTTTGAACATGTTTATACATAGCAAAAGAAAGTAAAGGTATGTCATTAACGATTAATGGCCGCGCCGTGGCCGCGCCTCTCACCTAGACGGCCCGGGTTCGATCCCAAGCGACCGCATGTGAGATTTGTGGTGGACAAATCGGCGCAGAGCGGGTTTTCTCCGGATTCTCCGGTTTACCCCTCCATCTCATTCCACCGGGGCTCCATCTTCATGTATCACCAGTGTCATCGCTTGCGGTGCCAGAGCAGTAAAAGTGGGTGTTAAACACTACCAAAAAAAAAAAAAAAAGATTAATATCGCTGATTCATACCGTTTACTGTGAAACATTTTAACTAAAAATTTCAGCATATATTTTAATATATATCACTCACATAAAACAAACTTCTCATTTCAGCACTGTTGTTGTACACAACCTTCGACATTTTAAAATGTTATGCTATTTTTTAATATATTGCTTCAACATCGCAAGATGTCACTGGCGTATATTTCATACACACAATTTCTATACCAAGATAAAAATCGTGATAAATTATTTCCCTGGCTAACCCGACATGCACACTCAAAACAAAACAAAATGAATTGTTAACCAAAATTGTAATTTAAATGAATTGAAAAAAAAAAAACTGATGCACTTTCTACTGAGTTTAAAAAAAGAAAGGAAAAAGAGGGGAAGAAAAGAAAATTGGGTTTAGCGAGTTTTAGGTCTTATTGTCCCATACTTTTTAATAAGAATCACACGTTAGCTCCCGAACTTTCTAACTTATTTGCAAGGGAAAAATAGATTAAAACTTAAAAATCGGGTCCCTAGTTATTAAGCAACCAGTTTATGCTACGGATAATACGTCTATCCACTTCGGCTGTAGTTAACGAGAATTCTCGAGGCGCCTCGCTCGTGAGCACTAGTTCTCGATACACGAGATTCTCGTTGCCACACTCCCGAGTAACGAGCGAGAGTGGCACGGATTTTGGCTGCCTCTACAATCTTCCTTCTGGAACAACATACCATCAGGCGTATTAATGGTCCATTAAAATCGTTTCTGGTATACATGTAAAACATTATATCAGTACTATCGCCTGCGGTGCCAGAGCAGTAAAAGCGGGCGTTAAACACTACTAAAAAACAGTACTGAAATTTATGGAGAGATAGATCTTCCTTTAAAAAATTTTAGGGATATATAGTATATGCAAACAAGCACCTACAAAATTTCAAAGTGCTAGCATGTATCTGCTAGCGATATACTCGTACACTGTTTTTCCGAGCAAATAAGGCAAGAAAGTCCCTAGCAAACGCCTACTAAAATTAAACTGAATTTTATTTATGGGCGCTCTTTAACTGCTATGGTTCTCAGAGTCCCAATCTATATTAGGCTTGTAAAGCGCTTAGTTATCCTCAGATGTATCTCTATCAGGCTTGAGGTTTTTAATGCCATAAATCTCTGACACTGAACCACCGGCTCTATTTCCCTTCCGAAAGAAGTATGCTAAGGATTTTAAGCCCGAAAAAATGTATCACCCTCCGCCGGGTTTGAAAGGGCGTTTACCTAAAATAAGCATTCCGCTTGAACTATATTTGCCTTACGTTGCAAAACACTTCAGTGTTCTGGTGTAAAAATGGTTCTTATATGAAGTCATCAGTTGTGTATAAGATATTGAAACTACTCGCTCTGTGCTGACATGCCTCTTATTCACGTTCAAGGAAACCAAACGATGAATAAGGGTCAGTATGTCCCATTATAGATTATTAAATGTCAACAAGAGGTAAATAAACATTTAAAATGGTTGTCGATGGCTATAAATTTGGGCAAGAAATAACTGGATGAAATGCATGTTGCAATGGCAATTTAGTGCACATGGAGTAGTTCAAGTTATTTACACAGTGAACCGGAAAGTTAAAAAGATGCATCCCATACTCAGCTGAACATGTAGCCTTGTCCAAAAATGGATATGAGACAACTACCATTTCTTTCAAATGTGTACACACACGAGTGCCTCCTTAAGTAAATAGCGAAATCCGATATTTCATTCGTATCCAAAATTAAAGAAAAATTGGGGTTAATGTTATGAACATATCACATCTAATATCACACGGATATCACCACGAGGGAAGCAAAATAAAACATTGCAGATGACAGCAACCAAGGAAGGCTACACTTCGACTAATTTACTGCCAGTCATTAACCATAGACGGGTTGATTTGCGAATAGATAATACGATTTTAGCTGAATTATGACTTAAATCCACAGTTTCTCTTGTGTTTTAGTTCAACTACTCAAATAGCATGCCCTGTTCCTGTGCACGCAGTCTAAAAATCAATTATTTTCGCGTGCACACTGCTACGGGCATAAATGGTTTGTGAGTTGCATTGCACGCAGCCTGTTAATCCTTCCCCAAACAGAGAAATAAATTAATTAGTAACCACTAGAAATTCCTTTTGAGCGAAACCTTCGTTTCCCAAGGATTATCCCGGAAGCTCAACGCTGAGTGGATGAGTTTATAATACGGAATTATCTCTGATTCATGTACTTACTGCAGTTACAAACACACTGAAGTTTTCCTTAACTAGTATTTAGTTATCTCGTGTACCATTCTCTGTATGGTAGTTGCTGTGAAGACAATCTGATCAATTTATACATTCTCAAATTTCTGCTTCAGAAAATTTGTATTCACTAGGTTGTTCTATGTGGTGTAGTACATACCATATCAATCTCTGCTTCATGTGATTTCAGGTTGAAACATGAAGCAGAGCGATACAGTTTTTCGATTATACCTTCCTTCGGAAGGGAAATAACACCTATGGTCCCGAATGATCTTTCTTTGTAACTAAAATACCTCATATTCAAGGAAAAGTACCCTAATTGTGGGCCATTTTTCCACTCATAAAGCATAGGTTTCCCCTGCTAAAATCTATTTGGCGTTGAGCTGAATACTCATCAATGCTCCTCTATTGAAGACAGCTAACAACGTTAAAATATTCACTGCTTACGGCAAACTTCTCTATTATCCCCCGATTAAATAACATAATGAAAATTTCAAATAGGGTTTCAAACTCGTGAATGCCTTGAGCATTATGATTTCAGGTGCTATTAATTGAACAAAATAACGTTCCAGTGCTAGGCTTCCGGTCATCTTAACTCCGTGATGATCATTAAGAGTAGTAAAATTCGTCACGTTCTAGGGATACATTTTATTATGAAACCAAAAATATGCAATGCCACGCTATAAACATCCAATCCTAAGTAAAGAACTAAATTTTTAAACACAATATGTAATTGATCCGCTATTGGATCAAATCTATGTAATATTTAGGAAGAGTTTTCTCTGCGGTCTGTGCCCTTGACACCAACGGAACAGTGATAGAGATGAGGTGGGTGAATACAACAATAAGAAAGTATATTTAACTAGTGCAGTAACTTTGTCTAAATAGCACGAATCTTAACCCACGCAGAACAGCAAAAGACACAGCAGCTAATATTTCAACAATGGTTTCCAGTATCGAAAGTGTCACAGAAATTAGCTGATCTTGTCTCTTGTCGGTTTACAGCCAATCACTAGCAGCCATTCTTCAATCTAAAAAACTCATTCAGCAATGTCATCACTGGAGTAACGGGGTACCTGCATGCATTGTGAAGCAGCAGCGCAGAAGCATTGGCAGTCAACAATAGACGTTACCCGCATCAAATCTGCCCGGAGACCCACGCCAGATGTCCTCTTGAAGCTGCCTAGCCGCCAAGACTTGAAAGCTACCTTGACAACTAGCCGATCGATATTAGAATGGTTCTTATGCATCGAGGCCATCCTCTTTGCCACCGATGCCTTCCTGTAGGTACAGGAGAACAATCTCCACTGTGCCGCCAAAGGGAAGCATCCATACGGAAAGAAGTCCTGAATCTGACGGCCAGACTACCAGCTCTGGAGGGCTGATTTCAAGACTTCCAGGACTAACGGTTCCATTTATGCAACAATTCTGTTCTCTCGAGAGGTCACCTAACCGCAACTGGGCATCCAATTATTAATCGAGAACAAATTAAAAAGCATCCGAGACTTCACAGGGGCACAAGCGAAAGGAAACCGCCAAAACTACGTCATCCTGCGCCTAAGATATTTTAGCTGGGCTGCCTTCATATGATACATTACGTCTGTGGATTGATAAGCGTGATTATAATAGTATTATACAAGCTTTAAATGCCCTGGGTCGTAAAACAGACGTCGTGTCTAAGGAAATGACCAAACACGTTCCTGTCCAATGGAGGGCGGACCCACAGGGGTTTGCCAACTTCTACCTTCAAAAGATCTCCTTTTAATATGATATACCCGGCATGCATCATTTCCTTTCTCCTTGTGAAATGAGTAAACCCTCCAAGCCCCACTCTCGTACCATGTTTCCCTAATACAATTTCCCCAAATAAAAAAGGATACTTGATATAAAAAATAAAATGAGCCCAAGCTTCACTTCAGTTTTAACAGTGAAAGAAGTGGATACCGCACCAACGCGTGCTAACGCCAAAGAGGACTTCGTAGTGCCCAAAGCACTCCAGCTTACCATTTCGCTTGTCTCCAGGCTGGTAACATAGCATTTTGAGGCAGTCTAAACGGCAGTACGAGATACGCCAATAGACACGCTGCTTGGGCAAAGCTACTGCTGCACCACCAAGCTCGATGCGTCCATTTCAGTGCCGTCATACTTTGTGTCCACATCCTGCTCCCAAACCAGATAGTGTACAAGACGCAAAATTCTTAAGGCCTTCTCTGGCGATGTTTTCGGAACTACCTCCAGAAGAGACCAACGCTGCTCTTCCCCTTGGCCTTCATATATCTCTCACGCTAAACAGTTGCACTCACCAACGCCTCACATCCTTAGACCAGCCGCACGGGAATGAAAAAATCCTCACCACCCGTTCAAAACCTGTAGCCGTTGTTGTTGTTATGCCACTCGTCGGCTGTCTTCATAGCGCATTAATTTGCTGCAGTTGTGACTCGCCAAAGCGAGCACTGAATGCACCTATTATCACGTGTTCCATCGGCACAATCTCTGCGAAACGGGGAATGAAAAACTTCAAGTGAGAGCCCGCCCACAATTGGTCAGAAACCGGGATATTTTCTGCCAGCCAATAGTTTGCAAATGTCACATAGCTTAAATACACATACTTTAAATACGAGTATCGGCAGAATCCGCTTTTTACTTATCAATTTTATTTCAAACAACAATGTTCCAAGCAACGTCCAAACTAAAATCGCATGTCAGTGGCCATGTCAGATGTTGGAACCAATACAATTCCTATGCTGTTCCTTAATTAATTTATATGTTTAAAATATTTGTAGTGATGCCGTTATGTCTTTTTGTAATGATATGAGCCAGGAAATTCACGCCACCAGTTTCGTCCTATTGTGCGGTAGCTCGCTAAAACCCAGTGCAACTGACTGAGGTATATTTTCGGTATCCGCAAACCTTTACCTCGCTTCCTGTGTTACAGTATTTCCCCATGAATACAATTTTGCCTTTTTCCTATCTGTTCACCTTTGGCTCCAATGAATTCCCACAAAAGAAATCGGGGGACCGAAAAGAAAGCGTGTTGGCTGAGCAGTGACCGCTGAAGGGCAGTCATTCTCCGGTGCCATATTGATGTCCTGCCGCTCGCCTACCTCTGCTTAAGCATGGCTAATGCAGGTTTTAAGCTTCAATGGCGTCTATTCCCTTATCTCTATTAAAGTTGCGCTTTTTACCGTATGTCAATGGCCTCTTCGATTAATCTGCCCCAATAGACGGTAATTTTATCTTCGGACGTATCTTAAGGCCTGGACTCTACACATAGACGGGCCAAAAACATGTTCTTGGTATAATGTATTTTATTATAAGGTCTGTGATTGCCGCATGATTATTCTGTTAACTAACCAACAGCTAACCTAAACAATGTCATCAAAATATTCTAGCATTTCACTATAGGCTACTTTGCATCTCCCTACAGTTATTGAGCAATTATTCCCATTAAAGTGAAAAGTACATCAAAAATTCAAAAGTTACCTTTATCTTTAATTTTAAAGCAATTATGCAAACAACCCACATTATTTGGTTGATCATAGAGCAATACCTTGCTTTCAAAACTGTTACTCCTGCAGAAAATTATGGGCTACCTAAGCCCAACCTTATTTTTATATTTGTTCTAGATAAAATAATGAGTATTTACGCTGTGGCTTTCAAAAGCCAGCTCTAATCTATTTCCAGCATGCGTTTAATGTCTAGTAAAATATCATATTACAGAAATGTCGCCCTTTTCGATGTGTACTTAATAAACGAAACATGCTGGAGACCAGGATTTGAATAGGTGACGATATTGCTTTACAATAAACACTGGAGTCATCTTAAGTACAGAAAGAGATGAAAAATAAATATAATTTCGATTATCATTACACTGATCATTAATATCAGTCCAAATAGTTCCCTGTAAAAGCACATATAGAATGGGAAAAGAATCTACGGTAACACAGCATAGTTACCAACCGCTGTTTCAGTGGACCTGAAAACTAATCATAATTTTAGGTATATAAAACGAGTTAAGCTTACGCCAAATATAATTATATATGATGAAATACTTAAGTAAGCTTTATTATTGTATTTTTTGAACATTTTCGCCATATTGAACAAAGTTAGTTTACTATGTTCATGAGCAATAGTCTCAAATTCCTGTCGCTATTTCATCCGGAAGCGACATCTTAATTACTTTGTGTTGAATACTCCAATGTTTAGCATAGACAGGGGATGACCAGCAAAATACGAGGGAACCTGCCTTACACATCCCTTCCGAGTGACGATGAGTAAAGCATTTAACTACAAGTCATATGAAGTGGTGGATTTTTCCTACTCAGTGCATCAGCAATAATTTCTCGGCTGGTGTTGAAAGTATTTTGTATGTTAAGTATATGTTTCACATAATAGTTATTACAACCAGCTAGTGTAATTAGGCAAGTTATAATCTTCGAGTTTATAGACATTCTGTTATTCTGTGCACATAATATAATCTTATACTGCCAGTGATCAATATAATACATTTTTGTAACAATAAAGTAACAGAACTCCGTTACCACTCAACTCTAAAACATATTTTAAAAGATATATGACCAATATAACTTTTTTTATTTTTTTTAGTTTACTAATCTATCAAAGCACATATTACTGTAAGTCTACATTATTTACATGTTTTATTTAGTGTTGTTCGATATGGTTGATGTTCTTGACAATCTTATTATTTACTAAAAATGATGTACTTGGATTTAAATTGGAATAGCTCAAAAGTAATTATCCCTGCCACTCTTCCTGAAATTGGCGTCCCGATTTCGGATCCATACCCACCATTGAACGAGAAATGTTCGAAGCACAGACGAAGGAGATGGCTGAAGAATAGGAGAGATGGGTGGTGGAATAAGATAAGGGCGCCTTTCACAGATATTTTTGAATCCGTTTTCCCCCTATGCCTGTAGTTAGCATGTAGACGATAAATTTCTAAATGACACTTAAAAAGAGTATATCCATGGACAGTGGTACAAGTGTTGGAGATATTTATCGATAAATTTAAAAAAACGTAATATATCTGTCTATTTTCTGAATTGACAGTGCTTAATTATACTCCGACAACGCGATTCACAGAATTGGGTTTAATCCTTGGCGATTAGAAGAAGTCTCAGGCCCCACTTAAAATGAAGCTGTATCGCAAAAATAATCCAGCATAAGCATAGATTTTAAGAAAGATAGGTGACAATTCTGCCGTAAATATAACGCAAGAAGCTGGTTTATATTTAGATTGGTAAATTACGTACGGAATTTTTTCGAGCCCGACGTAAGTTTTAAATTGAATAAAATAACCAATAATAACCGAAATGAGTATTCATTCAATCTTCATAAGGAAATAGAACATAAATGGAATATCATTCAAACCTCAGATACAGATGCACGTAGAAAGCAATGACGAGTGTTTTCTCCATATGTGCATTGTAAGCATGAAGTTTAGATTTTGTGTTTACTAGCGCATTGCATGACTTTATGTATGCTTCCATTCAATAACAGGGTCGAAGGCTTCCTCATATGCGGCACCTGCATAAGCTAATTCATATTAGTTGACCGTAGGGCGGGTTTGGTTTCAGTTTTTCTACATATTTCCAAATGTGTTCAATATGAAAACAGTTTCCATGTTCCTCAACCCTATGGTAGTTTTGTAGTTTTTTAGTATTTTGGATGTAGACTTTTGTTTAAACATGCAGTGCTTACCTGAATTGTTTCTCAGTTTTCTCCAACAATTTTGGTAATGTAGAATATCTTCCGAAGTTCTCGCTAGTTTCTCTACGGAATTTAGCCAATGGGCACCTTGGTACCCACAAAAGGGTGGTGCTATGGATTACAACAACTGTGCAGACAGGTTTCCGGTGACAGGTGTGCCGCGTAGGATGCTTCATCCACAGAGATACCACCCTTACACTAAACAGACAAATGCAAGTGAATGATCGATTGCAATTCCTGCCGTCCTCACGCTACTACGAGCAATCTGACAGAGTACGCTATATCAGTCAAGCTTCAGTGTGTGAAATTTTGCATGGAGTATTTCAAGCTCGCCATGAGAAGCCATGTTTTCGAGGTACCTAAGCTGGATCAAGGAGACCTACGTGGTTCATTAAATGGGGGTTATCACAAGCAGATTAATGAACTCTCCCCCTTTGTTATATTCTGTGCTGTTCACAGAAAAGTTCGATTGTGCAGTCGATAGTTTCACCTACCACTTGCAAGTTAGAGTAATGGGGACAATTATTTAACGTAGCAGGCCATATTTTCTGACCTAATCATTTGAATGAGACTATATGACGAAAACTCCCCCTTTAGTTTTAATACATACTTTTCATTATAAGCATAGTACGTACGTTTCGAGAAATAAGACTGTATCTATCACTAAGAACTGTGTATATTACACTAATTCGCATAAAACACATCATAACTCCTACATATTTTGCAATAGAAAGATAAGGTATGTGATGACGGTGTGTTCAAGCATTTGGTTGCTTTCTATACAAATATTCATGAGTTTATGTTCTCCATTTCTGAACACGTTATCTATGAATAATATACTCTGTATAAATTACCCGCATTCTCAGAAGCTATTAAATACCTACACTAACTCTTATGATGCTAAAACAACCTATTTCTGTTGTTGCAGATCTTCTTTGTGTTAATAACACGGTAGGTTATCTTTCGACAAAAAGTACTAAAAAGTTTAAGCAAAGGATGGTTTAATTAGGAAAACAAACTTATCGTTCCTAACAAATAAATATGTCGAATAAAACTAAATCAGGGAACTTAGAATGTAAGCATTTACATTTGTTACAAAATTTTAGACTGACACCTTGAATAGTTTCTGAGATAATGAGTCTTAAATTAAGTAAATTTAGCACTTCGGGATTATTACCCAATCACCCCTTAAATGCCGGTAGCTTCTCTGCTTTAAATGCGCAGGGAAGAAGATAAGTATAGTGGATTGATTTAACCGACACCAAGTCAACGACCTTTTTTTTTTTGTTAATCCATAGCATTACCATTATCAGTAATTAGTTTGTAATTGGTTCTCATTTGGAGGTAACGCCTCTACTCTAGTTCTTTCCCTTGGTAATGATATAGAGCAAGGAGAACGCTCCTATTCTCTTTTATTAATTTGGATATATTTTTTCTTTTGGTTAAAACGACCTGGTAATTTGGACCGTAATTATTTGGGGTTCATAACTAGGGGATATTTTTCAAAAACGTGGTTTTATTGTGTGCATTTAAAGTACATCTTGGCATGGGCAGTAGTGAGATGTGTAGCTTATACAAAAATGAGGTAAAAACACAATAATTTGCATTTATTTCCCTACATGGAAATAATAAATTCCGTTAGGAATCAAAAATGAGTGTCAGCCCGTGAAATTGATTAACTCACTAACCGAAACCATACGGAGCTATAGTGTAAACGAGAGAGTGAACAGTAAACAAGGGCCTAACTCGAACGAACGTAGTTTGTTTCGCTCTAAAAAGCAAATATCGGTGGCAGCGACACTCAAAAAATATTAACCAAAAACAGAGTCCGGTTTGCATACCCCTAGTGCTTATGACATCGAACGGCAGCTTTCACCTTTAGTGGAACAGATCGTCCCGCTGCACATCTAAAGCATAGAAGTTTCCCAGTTATCAGAGATTTAGGCTCTAAATCTGACCCTTCAAAGTACACATAACTAAGGCAACACATCTAACTGAGGTGTATCTATCGCAATTACATTGCTCACTAAATTGAGTATGTTATTGTTCACGCATACGACTGTCTTGATATCAGTACTAAGGTACTCAATATTACTTCAATTTTCAAATGAGAACAACAAAACGGATGGAACTGATGAGCAACTATCAGTCGTACTTTTGAATAAAATAACCACTGCTTTCTATTTTTGATGAACACCAGAGAGCTGCTGATAGCTGCTTTGAAGATAAACATTCAATTAGTTGTAGCTAAGGTTAGCATTTACTGAATAAAATCCACAGTCATCCATTGACAGTCGTAAATTTCCGAGAATCCTATAGAGCTTCATGTGTTAAAAGAAGAAAAAGGAAGCACCCTCTAGGATAAGACTCATTTCTACCTTAGAGATTATCATGTTTTCTCCTTTGTGGTTAGGATACTTTTCTACATTTCCTGGGCATATCTGACTTGTGTTTTATAGTACAGTGTGCTATTTCAATAATCGATTAAGAAAAAAAAATATTGTAACAAATGTCTTTATTGGCTTAAAAATGTTTTGTGGAAACTTGTGGAAACATCACGAAGCTCGAGAAGAATCAAAACGTCTCCCATTCCGGAAGGTTCCTGTTATCGTCGCGCCGCTTTTCTTCTGTTGTTTATGCAATTTCATGGTCTCCAACAGGGATGTATCACATATCAAGGCAAACGTGAGAACCACCACAGAAGACAGCACTGTACCAATATTTTAACTAAATTGCTGTGTTTATCTTAAGCAATTTATTCCCCTTAAGAACACATTGGAACAGAAAGAACTACATTTAAAATACAACATAGAAGAACAAATTACAAAAATGTAAACCAAGAGGTTTAATCCAATAATAGGTATGCACACAGATTACTTATTATTCATCCACCTCTAAATGAAGATTATTTGCATTTATGCGATAATGTTATGGTTATCACATTTGGATTTGTATTTGTTAAGAAAGTTTAAAACATTATAAGAATGACATTTTTAGTCTATATTATGTTACCATACTTCTTGTATGAATACTTGTAGCTAACACCTGATATTTCCATATAAGATGTTTGCCCCATTACTTTACGCTAATCTCCACGTTTATCTACTTCCTCAAAGCAGCACAATATATTTATATTTTAAACTTTCTGCCCTATGGAATTCACTATTTCATGGCGGTGAGATACGTCTGATACTGCCTGGTTTGCCTTATCTAGCGTGTGAATTTGGATGGGGGGACCTTATGTTAAATGATCGGTGATACGGCATACGTGGATGATGAAGGGACGATATAAGCAGCCTGTTTGAGAACTGTTGTGTGAATTTTGGAAAGTATTACTATATCTTAGTGATTTTTGGATTTTTATTGTAAAAATGCACCATACATGAAACTACATATTTACAATGCTTGATTCTCCAAGGGCGGTTGTGGCACATGTTTTGGGGACAATTTTAAAGTGTTACTCTGTTTAAATGGCGCTCTATGTCAAACTTTAAAGTAATTTTCTCCGGTTCAAACTTGTTGTTTTTCCATATTCAAAATCTACCCACTTCCAAAAATATAGATAGAGCTCTGAAATGTTTTCCAAAAGCACTGCAGAAAGCGCGCAATAAAATGTCTGATTGGAATTTTCTTACTGGGCATAGATTAGTATTTAAAACATTTCTTTGTAAATTAAGCGCTGTTTTTTGCAGCGTTTGCCACTTTTTAATGTAAAATATTTTTAAAAGAAAATTATCCACTTTAGGAGCTTTTCACCCAGTTAATTTATTACTAATATTAAGGAATTTCGTTTGAAAAAATGGTACATTTAGCTCCATATCTGTAGAAGAAGGGTAGCGTCGTGCCCGAGTGATCAGACCGCTTGCCTCCCACCTAGGCGGCACGGGTTCGATCCTAAGCGACCGCATATGGGATTTGTGGAGGAGAAAGCGGCGTCTGGGCGGTTTTTTTTCGGGTCCTCCGATTTCCACGCCACTCTTTCCACAATTGCTCCATCATCTTCTTTCCTACCACACATTTCGCTTTTATTTCATATCATCCACTTCCTCACGCTCGTGTCTGGTTATGGGCTGACCACTCGTTCCAGGTTAAATATTCAGTGGTTACATACAGTTGGCTCTCTGACAGGCTTCTGACCCTTAGGCACCAGCTTATAAGTCCTAGTCTATTTTCGTTCTGGGTTTAAAACTTTAACTTCCACAGTAATAATAGATTCGGTGAAGGAAATTTTGCTTCTTTGTTCCACATTTCGGAGAGTGGTTCTGTAGTGTTTTGCTTCTCACTATCAGTTTACCATTGTACTTAGTTCCGCGGCTAAGTAATAAACGAAATATAGTGTTAAAATAAGGGAGAGTCAAAAAATGTAAAAATGTTGCCCTGAACGCCATTTAAAATAATGTACTTAAATGCTTATATGAAACTTAAAGTCATTCCAGCAATATCGATGGCACCGTGGCAGATTAGTTAGATCACTCGGCTCCCACCTAGATGGCCCGGGTTCGATCCTAAGCGCCCGCATGTGTGATTTGTGAAGGACGAAGCAGCGTCTGGGTGGATTTTCTCCGGTTTCCCCGCCACTTATTCCACCAAATGCTCCATCATCACCTTTTCTATTATACATTTTGCTTGCATTTCGTACCATCCACTTCCTCCTGCTCATGCCTGGCTATAGGCCGACCACTCGTTCCAGGTTCTACATGCTGCGGTTACATGCCGTTGGCTCCCCGACAGGCTCTTGAGCCCTAGACACCCACTTGAAAGTCCTAGGGGGGGGGGTCAGTTCTTCATACGGGGAGGGTAAGCCAACTACGAATCCATAGAAGAAGATAGATTTTTATTGAGTTTTAAATCCAATAATTAATCAATATATCCTCAATGAAAAGGCATGTTTGAATGGAACATGGTATGTATGAATGCTTCTTTTGTTACCAGTAATGTCTGTAAAAATTAAAAGCTCTAGATGTAATAGATTAGAAGTTCACTTTTGTCACTTCAGTGTTCCTTAACTTTAAAACTTGTTTTTAATTGAAGAAAGCTTACTGACGTTAAAGAACTTCACTGAGTTCATGGTAAGGCACAAACTGAACAAACCTGCAAGTCTTTAGCGCTATCTGAGTAGTGTGCAGATCAAGAAAATACAATATTAAGAGCTTGTGGTAAAATCGCACACATACCTATATTAAAACTACAAACAGAATAACTAAACAATGAAAACAAACTTGAATTAAAACTAAAACCTTGGCTTTCGGAACTTTGTATTATTGTTCATACCAAATAAGCCAGCAACAATACGAATATTACATTTATTTAAACCGTTCTCCGGGAGCCAATTTGATTCTATGACGTCATTATTTAAAATTGGGATTCTATTAGTTTAATCAATGATTGGCTGATAGTTCTGGAACATCTCTGGTGACAAGAATTAGAGCAACACAGGGGGAAAGAGTTTAGTCTACTTTGTACATGAGGATTCATCAATTTACTCTTTGTGGCAGGGAGCGGTAGGCGAGCTTAAGTTTAATCGACGTGGATGTTGAATCGAGGGAAATCTCTAAAGCCATTCCATTACCTATTTAGCTTCGTGTTCATGTTAAATTCTTTTATTTATATTTTGTTTGCTAGACTCTCTAATCATTTTAAGTGCCAATGCAACACTGTTCCTTTTCAATATTGTTACCGTGATGAATGAGTAATCTAGAAGAATAATTTAACCAAATAATAAATCGTTTGCTACCACATAAATAAAGAACTGCTTAACAGTGTTTAATGTTGACTGTCATATAATTTGCTTAAATTTTAATTTAGTTTTATTTTTGGATTCTATTTAACTGCTGAGTTCTTTTAACGTCCCTTTCTTTATTGGTCGTGAAAGACCGCTTAATTCTGCTCATAGGCCTCTATATTAGGTTTGAGGTTCTTTTACGTGCCGTAAATATGCGACACGGAACCACCGGCTTTATTCCCCTTCCGAAGGAAGCCATGCTAAGGATTTCTACCCCGGAAAAATTCATCGCGCTCCTTCTGGTTTTACCTCGCGGCCTTGGGAAACAGAGACGAGCATGTTACCTCTAGAACATGGACTGATTTTGCATTTTCTGTTTCAGAATAATTACACATGTTATCTACAAATGTTTTATATTTCCTGGTTTTCTGGTTTGTTTAGAAAAATTAGGATAGAGGAATCCATAAGGTTATTTAAACCCCGTTTATAAGTAAAATAAGTTAATGGTGTTGATTGTTATTAAAATTTGTTTTATGATTTAATACGTTTAGTTCAAATTATTGAGATAATATGACGAATCATGTTATTTAATTAGCCATATTTTAAGTAATTTTGCTTTATAAAGTACACATCACAGTTCATTTGGTGTCCTAATAAATGTAGCAGACCAATGGGATGGTATCCAGAAGTGGATAAAATGCTGGAAAAACAACAATGCTAAATTGTCAAAGAGTAATATTACTTAACAGAGTACTGAAGTGCGGTCGTGCTCTTTGCGCGGTGATAGCACGGTTGCTTGCCATGCGGGAGAGCTAGGTTCGATTCCCGGTACCGGCGTGACGAATTTTCCCCCGCTGGGAGACCTGGTCCGGGGTGCACTCAGCCTCGTGGGACCAATTGAGGAGCTACTTGATTGAGAAGTAGCGGCTCCAGATCGAGAACGCCGCATCAACCGGCCGAAGGGACTCGAGGCGTTGATTATGTGTCATCCTCTAGCACTGCAGCCCATTTATGATGGGGGATGCAGTAGCCGGGCGGTAGGCTAAGGTCCCTTGTGGGCTGTCGTGCCATGGAATTACGTTTTTATTTACGGAATAAAAGTGCAAAATTGATGCATAATCATTTCGAAGTTTAGAGTTTGTCTCCGTTCCCTCGACACTGTCTGGATATCCTTGGTTCGATTTTATTCATGAAGCCATACAGTAATCATGGCAATCATGCGCAATAAGGTTGCTTAAACAGTCTATATTTGCATTAGTACAGGAATTGTTGTAAGCACCCAGCGGCAGTATCTTTGTAGCGATGAGGATTAATATTCAAATGCCTAGAGATGGGCTAAAATCGTTATTTGTATGTGTACCATACTTCTGTGTAGTACATTACGAAAGCATTTTAATCAGTCAGTAGTCACACAAAAAGTAAATATAAAACCTCGTATAGCACGTTCTACACCTCTCATTACATGACTGAATCTGTTATAAACATAGGATTTTCTCTCAAAAACCTAACGCAATAATGACGTAATATATCTTATAATGATCAGTAGTGCAATTTTACTTACTTCCTTCCGAAGTAAAACGTACAGCGTTTCTTCTTCAGTTAATCGATAGTCAGCTTCTACAGTCCACTTGCTGTTTAAACAATTGATACTAGAATAATCTGAATTCAAAGTATTATTCATAGTCTCACATTATTCAACATTAAAGCTTCTAAACATTATTGCCTATTTCACATCCTTGAGTTCACCAAATATGTACACAAATCCATTGGAATCTACTATCTGTGTTTTACTTAACAACTGTAAGAAAAACGATAAAAAAGTAAAAAATATCCCAATTTCTTTTTAAAGGTCCCGCTTGGTGTTTTAATGTAAGAAATAAGTTTTGAGAACTTAAATATTGTAATGTGTTATTTTAAGCAAAATTCAAATCTAATGCAAATTTGCATTAAATATAGGTTACAATAAACAATACTGAAAAAATTAGGTGAAATGCATCGTTGAGCACAATCTTGTCTACCGAGACTCTAAAATATGCCTGGAGTATCTTATACTGATTTCAAATATTTCCCAACACAAAACATTAAAAGAAACTTTTACAGGAACAAAAGTGTGAAAATCTTTTCTTAGGGACTTATTACAGTCTTTGGCCCTTCTTTGACACCAACACTAATTACCTGAATTAAGGTATTTTTCCCGCAATTGGTTGATTATTCTAGAAGAAGGAATTGATAACTAATTCAATTAAATTGTCGTTTGATGTCGTTTTGATTTTGTTGTTGTTGTAGAGCACGTAAGACAGAATGAAAGGTATTCTGAGCAAACAGATATTCATTACACGTTTGGCTTTGCAGATGGGAACGCATGACGAGCATGTGAACTTTATGCTGATAGGTACCCCAACAAATAATTACCTAGGTTGCGAAACTTTCACCAATCCATCTATGCTTAAGAGAGAGCGAGTTACTTTGTTTCGGATGTTGGGAGACGAAGAGTGATCACGAGTTCTTCATGATGTGGACCCCAACCTCGGCATTGCAGTAAGGGATGGCAATAGCCATCTGACTCTCTGGAGAATTTTACATGAAAAACTTCTGTATCCGTATTACCTTCAGCAGGTACAAGAATTAAAAGTAGATCGCCTGCGGTGCCAGTTGTAGTAAAAGCGGACGTTAAATACTATCAAAAAATAAATGTGGGGGATTTTAAGTCAGGAAGAATTTTCTGCCACCGCATGTTACAGAATGTAACACATATAAATATGGCGCATGTTCATGAATTTCTTAGCATGCACTAAATACATTCACGATCACATTATTGGTCCCCATTTCTTTCCTACGCTTCAGAGTGCAGAGACGTGTCTATAGTTTCTCAGAAATTAGTTGCATCATTTGAATATCATTCAAAGAATGGGTTTTTACATTGTACTAAAATTTCGAATGGTTCTTGAATGAAAAATTTCCGCATAGATGAATTGTTTGAGGGGGATACATTTAGTGGCCCTCTCAATCTCCTGATCTAACTTTGTTTCTGAGCATTGAATTAATTTGAAGACATTTAAAGTCCCTAGATTATGTGACGGCTGTACCTGATATTCACACTCTTAAGAGAGCGCATGCACACTGATTTGATCAAATACGAAGCATTCCAAGAATTTGCAACGGAGTACCCCTAGGATATGCGCAGCAATGTTGTAACCTTAGGAGATGATTGAATCAGAAGGAAACCACTTCGAGCAATTTATGTAACTTTCAGTTTTGTCTAGTAACTTGACAATAAATTATTTTATAATTCATATACACAAGACCTTTTATTGTTTTGACGTTCTGGGTCCTCATTGGCCCGCGTCATTTAGCCCCGCCCACCGCTTGGAGAGTATCCTCCAACAGCTGCTACGGCTAAGCTCCTTACAATCCGTCAAAGAGTTGCTTGGATATCAAAATTAAAAACCCAAAATAAACATTTTTTAATAAACTTCAACACCAGCGGTGCACAAGGGCCGTTGCACCATAATAGGCAACCGTCGAGGAGCAAACTTGCCTCCTCCTGTCACTCCACAACCCCAACTCTCACCCGCCATCCTGCAAACCCCACAATCCCGTCAGTACGTGGTTAAGTTCTCTCCGAGAACAGGGACACGTCTAACGCACCTCGGGCTGCCCTCAGCCTGCCATTTGCTCTGGTCTGGTCTGGCACCTCGTTGTGCGTTTTGAGGGCTCTCATAGTCCCCTTGCAAATCTACGCCTGTGAGATCTGGAGTATGGCGGCAGACTCCAGTCTGCTGTTGCTACAGCGGGTACAGAATAGATGCCTTCGGCCTATCTATTCTGTGCCTCGTGGCTTTCCTACGAGACTCCTGCACGAAGCCTACCATACCTGGAGGACGAGATTAGGCGTCGGGCAACAAAATTCAACGAAGAGTTACCATTCCATCGGAGCGCCCTCGTTAGGCCTCTTGGGGATTACAATCCCACAAACCGCCGCTTCAGGTGATATGGGCTTCCTCACATGGCTTGCGGGCATCTCCGGTAACGAAGGAGCACCTCCAACAGCTGCTACGGCTAAGTTCCTTACAATCCTTCAAGAGTTGATTGGATTCAAAATTAGAACCTCAAAATAAACATTTTTGAATAAACATCACACCAGCGGTGCAAAAGGGCCGTTGCACCATAATAGCCAACCGTCGAGGAGCAACACTTGCCTCCTCCTGTCACACCACAACCCCAACACTCACCCGCCATCCTGCAAAACCCACAATCCCGTCAGAACGTGGTTAAGTTCTCTCCGGGAAGGGACACGTCTAACATACCTCGCGCTGCCCTCAGCCTGCCAACTGCTCTGGTATGGCATCTCATTACTTCCCGAAGAAGGCCACAGTCATCATGGCCGAAAGCTCGAGCGATTTTATCAACATAACACGAGAAGCTCTAATCAGTAATCATCCCTGTGAAAACTTCAAATCTTAAATCTTGTCTTCTCACCCATAAGTTAAATAACAGCAGAAACGCATGCATTGCAAATGGAAAAAATCTGATGTGTTCCTTTCACATGACCTTCTCTAGCTATTCCACAAACGAACCTTTATTACAAAACATTATTCTTTCATCTATATAATGCTAATCAAGATTAACATACCAGAATTGATCTCATTACTTGCTTCTTTGTAAGCAGAAGGGAAATAAGAGAATGCGCAGGCTAAAGCGATAGTCAAATCTTTTAAAAGCTTGTCGCTTTGTGAAACAATTAAGGTTCGGTTCGCTTTACATAGTGCCGTTTGAGAAAGTTAAGTACTTTAAAATTGAAACCAATAACAAAGAATATTTCGAAAACAGTTAACTCTACAAGAAAAACGTATATGAGGTAAGTTATGTTTTTTAACGCGAAGTACATTTTTCCTGTAGTAAGTTTTTGTCTATCGCTTACAGTATAACTGTGATATAAAATTCTGCAAAACTCCTCTAGAATAAAGAGGGCTTCAGAGGCTATTCCTAAAAAATTCAAAACATACATGTTACTTGTGATGTAAATATATTTAATATACGGTACATTAATCAAAAGTGTTTGAGACATTTTTGAGAAAAACAAAATTTTTGAGAAAAACAAAATTTTCTAGCATTTTTCCGTATAAAGGGTAGTCTGTGTAGGGGGATGTTCTTGAAAATATTCCTGTCGCATCCTTGGAAGATACTAAACAAAATGCGAATTTTGGTATATAGCTTTTGAGCTATGCTGTCCACAAACATACACAAGACACACGCTGACAAGTTTCTAAAAAGGTTTTCTTTTGGATTTAGGGGGTCTCAAAACATGTATTTCCGGTGAAATCCTACGTCGATTTTTGGGCGCAGTAGAATACTTCCCCTATCTACTATGTGCGTGCAATTCTATTATTGGATGCCGTGTGTAGCTAACGGAAAAGCTATTTGTGGGAATTTGCGTGACTGTTCTACACAGAATGATTTTGAAAAACGTCTATAATTCATATGATAAGCACAATCTTTCTCCCTTATTTCTATTTCCATTGGAAAGTAATCATATTGTCATCTCATGCATAAGTTAAATAACAGCAGAAACACGTGCATTGCAAATGGTAATGGAGCTCTGAAGACCTGTTACCACCACGTTAGTCTATTTTCGTTCTCGGTTTAAAACTTGAATTAGCTTCCACAGTAATAATAGATTCGGTGGAAGGAAATTTTGCTTCTTTGTTCCAGACTTCGGAGTGTGGTTCTGCAGTGTTTTGCGTCTCACTATCAGTTAAATATAGGTACTCAGTTCCGGGCCTAAGTAATAAAGGAAATAGTATGATTATGGTGTTAAAATAAGATTATAAAATGGTTATAAATGTTGTTCTGAACGAAATTTATAATAATGAATTTTAAATGCCTATTTGAAATTTAAAGTCGTACCAGCAATATCGACGGTGCCATGGCAGATTAGTTAGACCGCTCGCCTCCAACCTAGGCGGTCCGGATTCGATCCCAAAAGCCCGCGTGTAGGATTTGTGGTGGACGAAACGGCGTCTGGGCGGGTTTTCTAAGGGTCCTCCGCTTTTCCCCGCCACTCGTTACAACAATTGCTGCACCATTACCTTTCCAAACATTCATTTTGCTTTCATTTCATATCATCCACTTCCTCACGCACTATGGGCCGACCAGTCGTTCCAGGTTGTCCATTCTGTGAATACGTGCCGTTAACTCCCTGACAGGCTTCTGACCCCTAGGCACTCGCTTGTGTGTCCTAGGGGGATGTCAGTCCTGCATACGGGGAGATAAGCGAACTACGTAGCTTAACGTAACGTAACCAGTAATATCCTGTTGAACAAACTAATCTACCTGTACCTACTTACTATATAACCATAATACAATTTATTTTCTGAAAATGTTATATTTTGGTATTAATAGCTAATGTTACCACTATGAGATCTCTTGATGTAAAATAGAATTTTTTTATATCACATAATGTTATTAGATAACTTATTCATTACATTCAATCCAACATTTTAATTTCAAGATTCCACCGGAAATACACGTTTTGAGGATCACTGAATAAAATATAACAGGAGTACCGTATGGGCGTGCGTGCGCTCATGTAATGTATCTCTCTAACTTTTCGTCTATATATTGATAGTATTACACGAAACGAAGAGTTTGCTCTTTTTTCCAATAGAGATTTATATTTCAAACTATCTGCGAATAGTCTGTGAGTTCCTCTTCGTTCTACCCAAATGTATTTTATGTAATTTGTGAATCACAAGATATAAACAACATTCAACTACTAAAAATAACCAGATATCGTTAAATCATAATGGTCTGTGAGTTCCTTTTCGTTCTACCCAAATATATTTTATGTAATTAGTGAATCACAAGATATACACAACATTCAACTGCTAAAAATAACCAGATATCGTTAAATCACAAAATGTGCGTCAAATAAACCTTCTGTGGAGTTAACCGTTACAGAGTATATCTGTTAATGGTTTGAATTTCTGGTATATACTTTCTTCGGGTAATAAGTAGCTATTCGTTTTTCCTCGTGATCATGCAAAGAACATACCATTTTTAAGCCATCATATAGGTATACGCTTTTTAAAAATAACGACCTTCGTTTAGATCTACCGTATATGTATATGTGTGTGTGCGTGCGTGTAATACAAGATGGCACAGTTAAAAGTAGTCCGCCTCCCCTTTGCATGTGAATCAATATTTCGACTACTGAACATATCCCTGGTCAACAATGCTACAACAATGGATAGTTATATTCAATTACTGACGCTTAGCATTCTCCTGTCTCCGTTTCAGTTTATTTCATCAGTGAAGTTAAATGTTTCCCTTTGAGTTCTTCAAGATGACTTTCTCAATAGAAAAAGAGTTGAAATTCTAGAAGCATACGTGAAAACGGGCTCGATTAAGGAAACTCACGAAATTTTCGGAGTCAAGTGTCCGGATAGAGGACTGCCAGAGAAGAGAACAATACAGAGTCTGTAAAAAATGGCGCCTTTACGGATCTGTGCAAAATGTAAAATGACAAAGAACTCATTCAGTTCGCAAACCAGAATTTATTGCAGACATTCGCCGAAAAATTATTCTGAGCCCAAAGAAGTCTTGACGTAAATTGACCCAACAGACATATATAAGTAGGAGGAGATGCAAGCGGGTATTGAATAGTCTTAATTTGAAGCCATATCGTGTGACAGTTGTGCAGCAATTACAGGAGGATGACAGTCAGAAACGTGTAGATTACTGCACGTGTTTTTTTAATAACTTCAACGATGGCTTTTAGACCCTTTCCATTACATCATGAGTGACGAAGCATGGTTTCATCTTTCCGTTCTTGTGAATTCACAGAACACGAGGTAGTAGGCAACGAAGAACCCTAACATTCTGTGTCAGCAGCCACTCCCATGATAAAAATTCGGCCTCTGCAGCGGTATAATAGGAGCGCATATCATTGGACCAATACTTAGACAATACCTTCGACATGGTTGCATATATGGAGATTTTTATACGTTTTGTGCTCAACTCATTGTGATGAAGAATAATATTGCTTGTTCCAGCAAGATGGGGCAACATGTCATACGTATAAGTTATCGCTGGAAATGTTCCATGATATCTTCTCTGAGGAACGAATCGTTAGCAAACGGTTTTGGCCACCACGTTCTCCGGATCTAATATCATGTGACATTTTACCGTGAGGACACTTAAAAAAGCAAGGTCTCTGAAACAAATCACACACAATACAGGAACTGAAAGAGCCGTGAAGTTGCCGCCATTGTTATCCGAACTTTACACCGGGAGTATCTGAGTATGTTTAAACGTGCACAGCTGTGTATTGAAGCAGCAGAGGGTCACTTTCAACTTCTTCTGATAATGTATTTTTCACTGTATTTTTCATTTTAAATAAATGGTAAGTCCATTTCAGCTCTTCATTTCACTGTATTTCCTCTGTACATTCACGGGCTACTTTTATCTGTGCCATCATGTATAATATAATATGATATGATATGATATGATATAATATAAGAGTTCAGGTCGTAGAGGCTAGAGCATGTTAACGTCGGGGGACACCTCGGCAATTGCGACCAAGTACTGATCTATTGCAGCCTACCAACTCCCCCGGGTGGAAGGGATGAGACGAGGGGAAACCACAGACCAGCACACAGGAAACGACGGAACTAAGAACAGAGACGCACGGAAGTCACTAACAGTCACTAGATCAACGGTTCCCAACCGGTGTGCCCCGGCACCCTAGGGTGCCGTGTGATTGGCTAAGGGGTGCCGCGAGATATTGAGATAAACAAAAAAAAATACCTTCTACTGAAGCCTTAAGTCTTGTAAGGTCTTGAAATAAAATAAGTCAAATCAATTACTCTCATGCACGGCAGATGGTGATAGTGGTCGATTCATTTCAATAATTCAGTTATACTAGTATCCCACAGATGGCATTACAGCTATACCCTGCCGAACATTCCCGAGACTACTCGCTTCCTCACGAACATTCCCGAGACTTCGACATGAATATATAAAAGTGTACGCCGCTTGGCGCTTTCAGTTGTCTTCCTCGCGTTGATTCACAGTATTTAGCTATGGATAAGTTCATTGTTAAACGTAAACACCAGGACAGTGAAAGTGAACAGCCGGCTCCTACTGCTTGCTTTAAGAAGCCAAATCTTACAGTTTCTCCCGGACCGTCGAATTCACCACATAAAGAAGACAAACGAAAGAAAAGAACATACCAGGACAGTTACTTAGCGTATGGATTTAAGTGGAATAACAACGGGGAAAACCCTGTCCCTGTGTGTTTAGTTTGTGGAGAAACACTTAGCAACGAGGCCATGGTACCTAGCAAACTGAAGCGGCATCTTACATCAAAGCATCCATATAATTTAAATTATTATTTTAATATATTTAAATATTATGGATTTATTATTTTCTTCAGGTTCTATATGATTTATACCTTTACTTTTAACTTATTATCAGCTATTCCTTACTTAGGTATTGATTTAGTTCAATGAGTATGAGGTGGTTTCGCCATTGATAATGCAACTTTAAATCGTTTTTTTACATTTCATTTTGTGTCCAACAACACAATCAGCCGCAGGATATCTGAAATGTCATGCAATATCAACGAACAAGTCACGGAGAAAATAAAAACTTTTGGAACATTTGCTTTGCAAGTAGATGAGAGTCTCGATATTGGTGGCAAACCGCAACTCCTTGGTTTTATCAGATATATTGATGAAAAAGATATTAGTGAACAGTTTCTGTTCTGTAGACCGCTGGAGACTACAACCACAGGCCATGATATTTTCGTTTCTATAATTCCTATCTCAATGACCATGATCTTTCATGGAAAGACTGTTGTGGTATATGTACAGATGGTGCACCATCTATGTCTGGGAAAATGAAAGGTATTATTGCCAGAGCTCTCAATGAAAATCCATCCATTATTATAAGTCACTGTTTACTGCATTAGTCGTGAAAAAGTGTAATGAAGATTTTGCTGAAGTGTTTAACCAAGTTGTGAAAATGGTGAACTATATGAAGTCTCGACCTTTAAAGTGCAGAATGTTTGAACAGTTATGTCGCGCAACGGATGCAGCTCATACCTCTTTGTTACTTCACACAGAAGTAAGGTGGTTGTCGCGGGGTCGTGTATTGAACCGGTTTCTCGAACTTAAAGAACAGCTAAAAACTTTTTTTAAGGATGAAAATCAAGACACATTTCATGAGCTCTTGCTAAGTGATTCTTGGTGTTTTGAACTGTCGTATCTGGCAGATATTTTTCATAAGCTGAATGAACTGAATGTTTCGATGCAGGGTCGACATGAAACAATAATCTCCTCAACCAATAAAATGAAAGGTTTTAAAAGAAAAATTAATTCTTGGAAGTCTGCAGTTCAAAAAGGAGATTTGTCGAACTTTCCATCTCTTCTTAATGTGGCAGGAGATAAAGATTTGGGTAAACTGAAAGACCGCATTTGTGATCACTTATCAAGATTGCAAGGTGCAATAGATGCGTACTTTCCAACTATTTCCACTACGAATCTCGACTGGGTTGTCTCACCATTTGATTTCGTAGATAGTGCAGAGGAAATAGATTTCACTGCTTGCGAACGAGATGAAATTAGTGATCTTTGCGCTGATTCCACACTCAAAGGTAAGTTCACCAAGAGTGAGGCGTCGGTGGCTAGTTTTTGGCTTCAACGGAGAGAGGAGTACCCTAACCTAATGAAGAAAGTAATTAACGCACTTTTGCCCTTTTCAACATCCTATCTATGCGAGCAAGCCTTTTCTGCTATGGTGACAATAAAATGCAAAGCAAGAAATAGACTGAATAACCTTGAGGATGATTTGCGTGTTTCACTGTCAACTGTAAGACCCGACATCACATATCTGTCCTCTAAGCATCAATCACAAGTTTCACATTAATCATTAATCGAACAAAATTTATTGATGTATTTTTACTCAGTGATTGTAGTAAAGTTTACTGTATTATGTTATGGTGTACGTTATTATTATATAATATTTCAATAAATTAACATATTAAGCTTAATTTTCATTTAATTCAAGGAAGGGTGCCCCTGGTGTTTAATGTTATTCCCAAGGGTGCCGTGAACTTTAAAAGGTTGGGAAACACTGCACTAGATGGCAGTTCTGCCGCGGTACGGAAGCTATACAAGCGCCGGTAGGCCGGAAGGAGACCTCTACAACGATACCTGGCCTCAACCGGCGTAACCAGAGGGAAGAGAGTTTCACTGGAGCAAGCAACCATGTCATTTGCCTGGAAAGCTACAAGCCACACCTGCACCATCCTGAAAGATGAAGAAGGGAAATGAAATGAAGGAATGAAGGGAAAGGAACCGTTGTAGATATACAGCACCCTAGCGGTCAACTAAGCAGCCCCATGGAAACCACGAAAGAACCCAGGACCAGAGTGCGCGGTCAACAAGGATCGAAAGCGGACCTCCAGAATGCCAGTCCCAGACGAAACGCCTAAACTACCTTGCTCGGTATTCAGGTTGTAAGTAGCTATTCGTCTTTCCTCGTGGTCGTGCAAAGAGCATGCCATTTCAAAGCCATCTCATAGCAACACGCTTTTTAGAAATTTACAATCGCTTAGGCCTACTATGTAAAGTATGTATGCGTGGATGCATTCATGTAAAAGAGTCTATATTCATTATCAATAAATACTAAGAATAAACCTATGTGGAGATAGTTTTTGAAGACACAGTATAGAAATGAGCATCCCTCTTCCGGTCACCATAAAACATGGAATGTAAGCATTTTCTATTCAACCTCGCTTAAACGACAATAATACTTGGTATGCAGGGCCAACTGCCAATTCACTTTGTAAGCCAGGACGCTTTAAAACTTGTGAACACCGCTGTCACCCAACGTGAATACTGAGCATCCTTCTTCTTTATTGAATTAGGCAACAATCTGGTTTCTTGTGCTTATTTGCATCAATGATAGCTTGTGTTAGATTACTTCCATTCACTAGGTACATTATCCTCGCAGATGCTCTGCATATCTAAGTTCTTGAGTAGGGATTAGGACTTCATTGAGATAATAAATCATGTTGAATGTTGCTTTCAGTAAATCTTTTACCAAAATTGCTTTACCGCATCGAAAAAGTTGTTTAAAATCACTGATAATTATGTTTTGTCTTCTTCTATTTCTCTGTCAAAAATGAATGAAGATGCTTGGTTTTCAGTTAACACTGGAGGCTTTGTTTTGAAAACGTTGAGGGTACCTATCTGTGACATTTAAAAATTCTATGTTTCTTAAAAAATTAGTTTTATTTATTTACCAGATAGTTTTGATATACTCTAAAGCCAACCTCTTTAATTTCAGATCAATTTCTTGAGGAGTTCCTGAAGGAAAATGTCTAATTTTAATGAGATACAGAAGAATGACATTACAAAGTTTCAAATCTTTTGGACTGAAGTTTAGCTTTGTCATGGAAGCATATGTCTTATAAATGTATCGCGTGATTTTCAAATAAAACATGAATGACTTTAAAAACTAATTCAACACCTTCCATAAGGAAGATTAATTCCGTAACACGAGCACGCGCGCCTTATAAATTTTATAAAATGAATGTTTTTAAGTTTAACAATACATCTGAAGGAAACAGTTAAATACATTGCTGTAGGATGCTACACCAGCAACTTTAGATATTTGAGCTTTTAATGACACCATTCTATCGCATTGTTCATAGAAGTGTTCATTTTCAACACACTCTTTAGGTTTTCATCAACAATATGAAGGTAAATTAATTTTAGAAAAGCACTTTAATAGTGATATTTATTTAACTCCTCTTTGGATATTTTATCTTTGTTTTGAAGTTTTAGTACACTCAGTTTTCCACCATCGTTTATCTTTGCCTCTTCCATAAAGCACTCATAGACATTTACCAGCTCATTTACCTTCCTGTTCAGATTCACCATTGTGGTTTTCTAATTCAATGTTATCGTCATTCAAATGAGCATAAATTTCCCCCAACTCTGTGAAACTCGCATGTGTTTCATTATCACCAGAGAGCGCATTTTGGGGACATAAAGATGAAGTTTGCTGCACATTTACCTCCTAGACGCAAGTAGCACGTGCTCAGCGAATCCGTTTGAACAGAGAAGGTAACACGCAGGAAGGAGGGAGAAGTGCATTCTTTGCAGAATGAAGTGTTTCAGGATTACACTTTATGATAGTAAGCATTACACATAAACCTAGAAATGCTATTTATATGTTTATTTATATCTAGTTCATGTAACTTATGATATTACAACAGTACAGTGTAATATATGTATTAATGCACCTTCATACTTAAAATACGCAAACTACTTATGGATAGTATATATAGCTGTTAATCCATGTTGTATTACTTTAGTATTTTTTTATAATAGTCACATTTAGTGGAAAGGACAACAATATACATTTTGAGAGATTATACCGTGGTGAAGTTCCTATAATATTTTGTTAAGGAGCATCTAATCTGAAAAAGCATCTCTCATCAGTAGATGGGAGCTCCGATCCAAACTCCTCAACAAATGACTGCAGCTGCAAATTGTGAAAATAACCCTTGAGTAACTTGATAATTAGTTTCTACATGATGACTTCCCTTGAAGCAAAATATCACACTAGTAATTTGACACTACGTTGAGAAAAACAAAACAAAGACAGGAAGAGTCAGTAAGTTAAGACTCCTCACTATTATGTTTTTCAAATGGGAAAAGCTCTATTCTGCAGCGAATGAGATGTGTTTTCGTGCTCTACGTTGCCAGGTCTAGGCCCCACTCTTATATTTCCCTCTCACTCGCACACTGAGCATGCAAATCTGCCTGGTGACATGTGTATTCATGTGTATAATGAAAACTATTTGAGCTAAAAATCTATGTTTTTTACGGTTCTACTACGAACATTACTCCCTGTCTTCCTCGTGAATTATTTCTTGCAAAATTTGAATATTTTGTCTTAGCACAAATAGTATTTATGAGAGACAGTATCACTTAGCGCATTACTCCCCAGTTAAGCGCGAATGCAATATGTCAACAAAGTAGCAATCCGGTTGGTGCCGGCCGGGTGGCGCTCAAGGACAAATGTCATCCCATTTGAAAGTCACTGTAGTTGTGAGCGGATAGTGTGTGTACCCAAGCACTCAGCCCCATATCTCTGACGACATAAATCCCCCTAGCATTGTTAATTTGCAAGCCCTGAAACGATACCCGTCTGCTCTGTATCAACATCTTCACATAGTTGCAAATCTCCTCAACCGATAAACCCTTTGAACTGAAAACAAGTAACAATAATATCAGAAATAAATACACGCGCCCTCAAAGCCCTATCTACAAATAAAGAGTTGAACCATTCGGAAAATGAACCAGTCATTTCACTGGTTATTAAATTCTCTCTGTATAGATATTTGGCATTCCTAGATCCAAGCACATGCCCATCACAGGAGTGAGCGTCTGTTGTACCTTTTACAATTTACAGCATTCCACGCCGTGTTGTTTTGAACGCACTCGCAGAAGCTAAACATAGAATAGTAGGTTATCACATTAGTGAATAATAATGAATAGGGGAATACATCGCACAAGTGACGCAATACCCCAAGCTTAATACACCCATAAAGCATACATGCTGCTGGTGTGTTTTCTAGAACAGCGCGCCTGCTAGAAGGCTAATAAAATTACTGCTAAAAGCATTTACTTTCTTGTATTTACTTTGTAAAATTTCCATTGATAATATGTATTTATTATCATGTTGACTTCTTTGTGAAATTTTAAAAGCAGCTTGATAAATTTTGGCCTGTAAGAAATAATTTTAGGCGGCACCGTGATCGACTGGTTAGGCTGCTCACCTCCTACCTAAGTGGCCCGCATGTAGGATTAGTGGTGGATGAAACGGCATATGGGCGAGTTTTCTCCGGGTCCTCCGTCTTTCCCTGCCACTCATTCCACCAATTGCTACGTCATCACCTTTTCTTTCATCCATTTCGCTTGCATTTCACATCATCCACTTCCTCGCACTCATGCCTGGCTACGAGGTGACCACTCGATACAGGTTCTCCATTCATCGGTTACGTGCCGTTTGCTCCCCGACGGGCACTGAAAAGTCATAATTACGTTAAAAAAAGGATGTATTACATTCAAATAATGTTCTCTACCTATTCTGTAACAAACTATTCTTACAAACGATTATTCTTTTATCTACTTCATTATAGTCAAAACAAACATGAGCAGAAATGGTCTTACTAGTTAGTTCCTTAAAAGTAAGGGGAATAAAATAATACTCTGGGCTAAAACCATAGTCAAATCTTTTAAACGCTGTCGTTATGTAAATCAGTTGAAATTCGTTTCGCCCCATAAAACAAAAGAGAGCTGAAACGACTTATGGCTTCTAGTTTGAGAATAGTTTAAGTAGTTTAAAATGTAAATCAATAATAAGGAATATCTTGGAATAGTTAACTCCACAATAAAAATAATATATATATGATAAATTGTTTATTTGAATGAGATCTACTATTTATGTGCAGTACTTTTTGTCCATTTCTGATGGTTTACGAGTGATACAAAAGTCATGCAGAATTGAGAGGTATTCAGAGGCTATTCCCAGAAATTTCCAGATCTACATTTCGTTTGTCATGAAAATATCTTAAACATGTGGTATTTTAATCAAAATCGTTAGAGCTACTTTGAGAAAATAAAAACTTTTGAAAAGTATTCCATGTAAACGGTAGTTCCGGTGGGGTGGAATTTGTGAATTAAGTACAGTAACCTTTCTGTCTATCATGTACATTGTACATACGTGCTGGAGGAAGTAATGAAACTTTTAACACAAGACACACGAATCGCAGTAGTGAAATGTTAATGCCATTACATTGTTAACTATTTGCTTTCAAGTTCAATCTAATGGCATTCACCCGTTTTACTTTCACTTGTTTAATTAATCGACTGATTTTATTAATTTTTACATTTAATTATGCCTTTCCACATGATTAATGTTTTCTCATGGCGGGATAATCTGTTCAAAATTGAAATCATACTTCAATTTGTGTAATTAAGTTAACCAGCAAATGGCAGCTTTGCAATTTCTTATTATGAATCGCTGTCCCTTTAACTATGGCCTGAATAATCTATAAAGTGCCGGAAGGTGCGAATATGGATGAAATTTAATTTCAAATGTCAAGGAAATTCTGAAAGGTAACGAAAGGATAACACTAGGTTTCTTTTCGTAGTCGGTGTACCCTCCTCCTATCTAGGACTGACACTCCCTAGGACTTACAAGCGGATGCCTAGATGTCAGAAGCCTGTCAGGAAGCCAACGGCATGAAACCACAAAATGAAAAACCTGGAACGAGTGGTCGGCCCATAGCCATGCATTAGCGTGAGGAAGTGGATGATGTGAAATATAAGGAAATGGATGACTGGAAAGGTGATGGTGGAGCAACTTGTGGAATGAGTGGTGGGGGAAACCGGAGGAACCGAAGAAAACCCGCACAGACGACGTTGCGTCCACCATAAATCCCATATGCGGGCGCTTACAATCAAACCCGGGCCGCCTAGATGGGAGCCGAGCGGTCTAAACATTTAGCCACGGCGCCGGCAAACAATTGAATTAATAATATAGCTAATAACTCCATGCCACAATAGTTCTCAAGGAACCTTGGCCTACCGCCCGGCCGCTGCGTCCCCAATCTCGGTCCATGACAGACGTCATAAAAATGTTAATGGCGTGTTATTTATGGACGCTATTTAACTGCGGTGGTTCTCAGCGTCTCATTCTATGTTGGGCGTGAAATACCGATTAATTTTGCTCACAGGCCTCTCTATCAGGCTTGAGGTTCTTTTACGTGCAGTAAATCTACGACACGGGACCAACGGCTTTACTTCCCTTCCAAAGGAAGCCATGCTAAGGATTTTACACCCGAATAAATCCATCGTTCTTCACCGGGTTTGAACCCGCGACCTTGGGTATATGAGGTTAGCATGGTAACCATTACACCACGGAGGGCGACAGACGTCATGGACGGGGTGCAGTATTGGAGGTTGAGACGTAGTCAGCGTCTGGAACCTCCCTCCCTCGCCAGGTTAGTCTATCAAGTAGCTCCTCAATTGACCCCAGAGACCTCACGAGGCTGAGTGTACCCCGGACGAAAAAGGAATTACTATATAAAAGTCCAGAAAGCATTATGATACAACATATATTTTCTTCATTGTCTAGTGTAAGGTGCTACTAGCAAATCAATAAAACAGGAGGCCCTATATCTCTTAATTACATATAGGACTAGAATTAATATAGTAACTTTCTTTTTTACGTTAGAACTTTCAGGCTGTTTGGTGTTAAAGGTGATTTCAACACATCTGCCGTACATAGCACTTATTTTAGAGGATGCTTACAAAGTAGCTCGTACACATAAATTTATTTCATAGGCTATCAGTTTCTAGTCCTTCAATGAAATGATGCACAACATTAATACCATTTTCCGAAGCAGCACTCTGCCATACATTTACATCCCTTTCAACTGGTCCAAAATTATTTCGTAGCAATGGCATTTTTACGGACCGATAGAGTTATAATGAGATTATAACATACATCGTTTATGGAGCTTTAGTTATAATTTTAACGCTGTTTTGCCGAGCACTTTAAATTCTAAAATTTTAATGGAAATATGTCAATTCGTTTTACCCATTAATGCATTCAAAATGACACTTAATTGGAAACAAACTTCTAAATTAACTAATTAAATGTTTTATGGTTGGTTCTAATGAGAAGCAAAAATCATACCTCGATTATATGATGTGTGTACTTAAAGCTGTCCTTTTAGGTTCCAGCCATATATAATACAAAAATTTAAGTTTAAAACTCTATCATAAGGTGATTGTTCAGAAATAGCTAAGATAATTTTTTTCTGAGGCTGGATGTACACCTACATGATTATTGGAAATTTAAAATCTCTAATAAGAATGATATTATTTTAAAACTTACATTTACTCATATTTAATTATAAAACAGAAGAAACATCCTCCTCACAATTTCATTTAATTTTTATTTTGTCTAGAAGCACTATACAGGCATTGACAACGTCTGTTAAAAGCAATACATTAACCTTGTCATAATAAATTACAAACCAAGATCACAAAGTTTATCATTAAAATATTCATGTATAGAATAAAAAGGTTGCTTGACTAACCAGGTATATATCCTGGACATAAAATTCTACATATTTAAACATACATTATCAGGCAAGTTATTATAAAACTTAAATACTTAAGTACATATAACTATTCTGAAATGTTGTTAATCGATAATAAGGAATGCTTATGTTGGACCTGAATCTAGTACTATAACTATGAATATCCATCCTCAAAATATGTCTATTACGAGAGGCATGTATGAATACTAAATTGTCTAAAATATAAAGATTATAAATAGTTAAAATGCCTAGGTCAATAAATATGGGTATACATGGGGTTATATAGGAACTTGTTTTTAATGATCCTAATAATTTTCTTTTGAAGACAAAAAATATCATTTACTTAGTTAGCACTGCCCCAAAGAATTAGGCCATATCTTATTACAGATTCAAAAAAAGGAAAATGCATACTTCTCACGTACTCAATTTGGATAGAATCTCTCAAATTACGAATTAAAAAAATAATTCAGTCTCTTTTTTAAATATTCAATATGGGTGGTCCACGATGGTTGGTTATTAATATATACACCTAAGAATTTAGTACTTGTCTGATACTGCAATGCTGTCCGTCTGTTATCCTTTTTAAAGTAAATAAAGAGTTGTATTAATAGATTTCAACTATAGTTTGATATTTTCATTACTAAAATGACTAGATTAATTTATTTTACTGTTGCTTAAACTATAACAAAGATATGGAATCTCTCGTTACTTCAGACACCCTCATTATATTATTTCTATACTAGTTACAAATTTGGTACTCAGTGATTAATGCAATAGAGTACAATATAAGCCTACAATTACATCCTATCTTTAAATATGGTTTGTTCCAAGGTTGCCGGATCTAGGATATGTTGCATGAACATGAGAGCAATTTCGCAAAACATCATAAACCGCATCAGTCTGTGTACTACTGGCATCAAGAGTGTAAGAGACAGGTTTACCAATTCCGGCTCAGCCTTTCTAAACCTTCACTTCTTTCGGCAGTTAGTATAAAAACATTCTTGCCAAATATTATACGAGGGTGGTTTTTTTTTCAAACTCCGATAGGCTATAAATAAAAGACAAGTTCATAGAAAATAATAATTTTATCACTAAAAGTTTTGTACACTTATGGTTACTTTTCAACGTAATCACCGAAAAGATTGAGACATATATCTACCTGTGCACAAGCTTTGCAATATCCGCTTCAAAAAATGTTGCCGCCAATGATGCAGGCCGGAACCACTATCAATGCAGCTGTTTATTGTGAAATTTTACGATGTTTGCGGAGAGCCATTCAAAACAAACGAAGAGGAATACTGACTTCTTAGAAATCGTATTGATCCCTGACAACGCTCGTCCACACACTGCTAGCACAATCCATCGGCTCCTTGGACAATTTCAATGAGACATTTTCGATCATCCGCCGTACAGTCCTGACCTGGCATCTAGCGACTTTCACCATTTCCCTGAACTGAAGACGTGGCTACGAGGGCAGCACTTTCAAACCAACGAAGATCTTCAAAACAACGTCAATGCTCATTTCAAATCATTGGCGGCAACATTTTTTGAAGCGGATATTGCAAAGCTTGTGTACAGGTACGATAAGTGTCTCAATCTTTTCGGTGATTATGTTGAAAAGTAACCATAAGTGTAGAAAACTTTTAGTAATAAAATAATTGTTTTTTATGAAGTTGTCTTTTATTTAAAGCCTATCGGAGGTTGAAAAAAAAAACGGCCCTCGTATATGAGACATTAAAACTGTTCCGCAAGGAGGATTTTAACTATATATATATTAAATTCTGAATTAAAACATTAATAAAGCGGAAACTAGCTGGATTAGATCATCGAAATATTTTGTATAGTGACTGGCACTAGCAAGGGCAATAAATATACCAAAGTTAACAGCTCTAACTTTAAAACTATGGAATTTAGGGTTTTCAGTTCCCCTTAATAGCATTTAAGAAAAAAATTCTGATATGTTCCATTCACATGACTTTCTATTCCCGTTCTGCAAGCAAACTATTCTTACAAAAGAGATTCTGTTATCCACATCAAGCTAATTGGGATGACCATCAGCAGAAATAAAGGAAGGATGCCTAAAGAGATAGTCATATATTTTAAAAGCTGGTCTCTATGTGAACAATAGAAGTGCGATTTGCTTTGCAAGACTAACAGTAAACAAAAGCAAGGTGAAAGGAAAGGTATCCCCATTTGCGAACAGTTAACGTAGTTTAAACCTGAGACCAATAACAAGGAATACCTTGGAAACGGTAAACTGTGCAACAAAATGCATATGACATAAATTGCATATTTTAATAACATCTACAATTTTTGTAAAGTAGGTTTTGTCTATCTCTTACAGTTTACCAATTATACAAAGTTATGCAAAAGTCTCCCAGAATGAACAGGTCTTCAGAGGCTATTCCCAGAAAATTTGGATATATGTTTTATTTGTCATATAAATATCTGTAATATACGACGTTTTAATCAAAATCGTTATAGATAATGTTTTCATGTGGAGGGTAGTTGAGTTTTGGGGGATTTTGTCAAAGAGACTTTTACGTGGTCGGCTTACCCTCCCCATATGTATGACTAACACCCCCCTACGACTTACTCGGGTGCCAAGAAGTCAGAAGCTGTCGGAGAGCAAATGGCACGTAGCCAAAAAATGAAGAACCTGGAACGAGTGGTCGGTCCGTAGTCAGGCATGAACGTGAGGAAATGAATGTAATGAAATGAAAGCGAAATGGATGATAGGAGAGGTAATGGTAAAGCAATTGGTGGAATAATTTGCAGGGGAAATCAGAAGATCCGAAGAAAACCCGCCCAGGCGCCGTTTCTCTTCTTTTTTTTTTTTGGTAATGTTTAACGCCCGCTTTAACTATTAATGGCACCGCAGGCGGTGACACTGATGATACATGAATGAAGATGGAGCACCAGTGGTATGCGATGGCGGGGGAAACCGGAGAACCCGGAGAAAACCCGCCCCAGCGCCACTTTGTCCACCACAAATCTCACATGCAGTTGCTTGGGATCGAACCCGGGCCGTCTAGGCGAGAGGCGAATGGTCTAACCAGTCGGCGCGGCCAGGCGCCGTTTCGTCCACCACAATTGTCACATGCGGAAACTTAAGATAGAACCCGGGTCACCTAGGTAGGAGGTCAGCGGCCTAATCACTCTGCCACGATGGCGTTCTTGGGAAACATTAAACTATATAAAATTTGGGATATAACGGTAGTTTTTGAAATATGCTGTTTACATACACGCTTGGGTCTTTTTCTAAAAAAAAACGCATTTTTACTCAGGGGGTCTCAAAACATATATTTCCGGTGAAATCTCGGTATCATATTTTTGGGTGGGGTACAATACATTGTACGTGTAGAGAAATTAATAGCCAATAAATCCGCAAGGTGTCAACAGTTAGTGCGTCAACGCGCTCTTGTGCTCGTATATAGTAGCCGCTACTGGCATTATTACTTTTTAATGAATATTCAAAAAGGGAGAGCCAGACAAGTTGAGAAAGAAAATTAAAGCACAGGAAAATGAACGCAGATAAATAGTTAACGCACGCGGAGCCATGTGTTACAAATACGTCTATGCAATTTAATGATAGATTGTATCCAATACGTTGGAGGGAGTTCGGAACAGAAAAGCCACTTTTCATAACAAAAGTGGTGAAACGCCTGTTCCACATCGCTTCAAACTGGTAATCTAGTATAAAAGGCAAAACGGTAATGGTGTATGAGCTGGGTTGAAAAGAGTCGAGATAGCGTGCGGCAGGTTCTATAAGAAAGAGTAAGTAAAGCGTTGCCTGAGCATGCGGGACTCTTGTCAATCTGGACCAGCATCATCAAAATCTCGTCCCACGGAACAAAAACACCGAAATGAGTTCATCACAGCATCCTTTCTTCTTCCTCAGCTGCTTGCGGATCTTTTCTACTTCCCCTTATTAACCTTCTATTTCCGAGGATTAGTTAACCCCAGCGTATACAGGATGTGCACATGTACATGGACTTGTAACCCCTCAGACGAAATATTTGTTTATACATATTTGGACAACACTCCTATTATTGTTATTTCTTCTTAATATACAGTGTGCTCCGGTAACACATTTCTTATTTTATTAAGCAACAACTAAAATTCACTGCGGCATATTTACTTCATTTAAAATATAAACCCCAATTGTTTCGTATAGGTAGAGTCAGACTGAAAAATTCAATTTCATAGGCGAGATTTGAACCACGGATTTGCTGGTCCCTAGCCGGTCACTCAAACCACTGAGCTATTATAGCAGCATGTCGGCATGGCATTAAATTCCTCAACTACCACGTTGCCCGGTAAAACATAAGGTGGTCTCGAATTATTTTGAAATGACATACCCCAATGGCGACTTAAAATGTCGTAAGTACTGTATGTCCCAAGCTTCATAGTTTAATGCCGGACCGGCATGTTGCAATAGTAACTCAGTGGTTACAGCGACCTGCTAGAGACCGGGAGATCCGTGGTTAAAATCCAGGCTATGGCTTTGAATTTTTCAGTGACTCTACCTATCCAACTCCTGTCCTGTGTGAAAAAACAATTAAATTAACACTAAATGACCTAATAATTGGATAAACTTTGAAGGCCCGGAACTTAAAGTATTTACGTAAGTCGTCATTGGGGCATGCTATCTAAAAATAATTTGAGACCACCTTGTGGTTTGCCGGGAAAAATGTGAGTCACTTGAGGAATGTAATAACGTGCTGGTATGTTGCCATGGTAGCTCAGTGGTTAGAGCGACCGGCTAGAGACCAGGAGATCCGCGTTTCAAATCCCGGTTATGGCATTGAATTTCTCAGTCTGACTCTACTTATCTAACTCCTGTCCTAAACATGACTTGTGTGAAAACACAATTAAATTAGTTCCAATTGTTTGTTTAGCTTTCAACTCCACTACTATTCGTTTTCCCATTCACCACAGTTATCGTGTTTGTAGCAGAGATCTGCATCGGCTGGATCCAATTTAGTCTGTCTTTAACATGAAGAGCAGCACACGTTAGCGGATTCATCCTACAGTGACGTCATCTGCTTTTCAACATAATCACCGAAAAGATTGATACATATATCGTATCTGTGCACAAGCTTTGCAATACCCGCTTCAAAAGATGTTGCCGCTAATGATTTCAAATGAGCATTGACGTTGCTTAGAAGATCTTCGTACTTTACGATGTTTGCGGAGAGCCATTCAGAGCAAAAGAAGAGGAACGCTGACTTCAGGAATTGTGTTGATACATGACAACGCTCGTCCACACACACTGCTGACACAACCCATCGGCTCCTTGAACAATTTCAATAGGACATTTTCGATCATCCGTCCTGATCTGGCATACAGCGACTTTCACCTTTTCCCTCAACTGAAGACGTGGCTAGGAGAGCAGCACTTTCAAACCAACGAAGATCTTCAAAACAACGTCAATGATCATTTGAAATCATTGGCGGCAACATTTTTTGAAGTGTGTATTGCAAAGCTTGTGCACAGGTACGATAAATGTCTCAATCTTTTCGGTGATTATGTTGAAAAGTGATCATAAGTGTACAAAACTTTTAGTAATAAAATAATTGTTTTCTATGAATTCGTATTTTATTTATAGCCTATCGGGAGTTGAAGAAAAAGGCCCTCATATATATTCCAATTGGGTTCAGATTCGGTTTTAATAGGCTACCGACCCGGAGTCGTCGTCACGTTGTTACCCTACCACCCTCACCCGATGCAGAACACTGCTTTGGAGAGATCCCAATATCCGGTGCTTCCATAATTTGAAATTTCATAACACAGAATAAGTAACATGCAGAGAGATAAAGTATGCCTGGGATGAGAAACTTATGGAACCTGGATGCTTGTGGCCTATAAAGAAAGGTAGACGATCTAGGATTACTGAAATGAACGTTCAGAAAGGCATTCATAGGGAGACCACTGTTGGCCGGATGTTCTACGAACTGTTCTTTTTTTGGACTGCGGTTAATGCTTTAACTACTAGCCTGGCTATGAAATTCGAACAAACCATTCGTGTTTTCTTATATAGGATATGTAAAGGAACCCTGTATTATTTGTGACTTTTGCATATTCTATTAAGAAGAGAGCATTAGGTACTGAATTTTAGGCATACGTGTACATAGCCGGACTCAGGGAGGTAATGAAGGGGGCTATAGCCATCCCTGTTACAAAAAGCTACGCAATTTGTTTGTGTTGCTATGGGTTGAAAAAAATCAGCACCAGTACCATTATTTCTATTTATTTACTTAATATGAATAACAAATGGGAGCAATGGACAAGAATTATAGTTTTAGCTTCTTAATTTCTTATAAGGCCCTATATTCCACCAACATTTTCATGTAAATTTAGGAGTTACGTAAAAATTTCAATAATCCCAAGCGGAGAGTCCAGAAGTCCAATTGAAGCTGTTTTTATATTTGTTTATTCACAGGTAATACCATTTTTTTCACATAGATATATTTTTGCAGCACACAGGTTAGCGAACTTTTGAAGCATAGATTTGAAATAAAACTATGCTCTATCTCATAAAATATACATATGCAGAATTTCAGTCCAGGCAATGTGAGCAAGCATTACGTTTCTTTTTTTCTAGGTTATAACATCTTAGATATTTTTCAAAATTTAAGATGCTCCTTATGTTGCAATGTTTAAACTATCATAGCCAAACTATAAAAATAGTTTATCCTGTACCTCGTATTAGTGTGAACCACGTGTTACGCCACAAGTTTCCATAAGTGTTGTAAGCATTGGTGGGAGGGTGAACTTGAAACTCACAATTGAAAAAGGTACATTTATAGGAACTATCCCATAAAAAAGCAAATTGTTTTCTAGCGCGATGAAGAATATAAAAAAATGTTATTTCATAGAGCTTAAACTTTTGGTTTAAAACACATAATATATTAATAGATATGATCCAAATTTTGTAGTAGCACTTCTTTGTAAAGACATAACATGTGGTAAAAGATTCAAAAGCTCAGCAGAGAGCTTTGGCTTTTGCAAAATTCACGGATAGATCAGCTTAAAAATTTACCATTTATTCGCTCAGTCAGTGAACGAATGTTTCTTAGTGGTGGACTGAATTTCAAAATATATGCAACTAATCGAGAAGAAAAAGGAACACGTAAAAAGTATGATTCACATTTACCAATATATCTGAATAACATCTGACTAACAACTCAGTTCTGAAACATTGGAGCAAGCCTTATAGTAAAACTAAAAATTAATCTATTTAAATATTAAGTTTGAAAGGCATGTTTGCTTAGTAAATATTATTTTGTCATAATTTAAATTAATGTTTTATTAAAGGATGATTTGTGTATATCTAATAAAAAGTTTAAAAACAAAGAATGCTGAATTTCTCTTTTATTGATTCCATTTTTTTTTAACGGTAGGATAATGTGTTTCAAAATGTGTTATTTGCTACATAAAGGGATCGTGGATCCTCGTCTGTTCACATATTGTATTTTATTGTGAGAATGTCATCTTATGCAATGGTTCTTATGTTCGCTTTGGTATGTGAGTCATCGCAGCTGGTATCGGTAAACAACACGGCAGGATCCGACGTAACAGGATCCTTCGAAACGCGAGACTCTTCTCGCGACGTCATGATTCCTCTCGATATTCGAGATGTTTCTCCAAACTCCGGCTTCCAGTATCTTTGGCAGACTTGCAGAAAGTTTGTTACGTCACTTCATAGCTATAAAAGGAGAAATTGCAGTGCAGTATTGTTGTGTTGTTGTTGTGAGCTCTACTGAGTTGTGACTGATCGGATTAGATGAGCGAGAGATGGACGGCGTACAGCCGTAAACTATCTACGCCTCGAAACGTCAAGTGAATCATTTACAGCAGTGAATCAAAAACGTTATTTGTACACAAATGTTGAGTCAATAAAGAGATTTGTTACACCGGTGTCAAGAGTGCGATTATTACAAGATGGAGGAGATTATGAAAAATTTGTTGGCCGAATTAAAGAAAATTGGCATAAATTAGAAACCGCAGTGAAGAAATAGACATTAAAATGGAATCCAGCCCAGAGAAGATGGAGCAGAAAATGAAAGCTGAAGTGAAATCAGGAATGGAAGAGGTAAAAAATGAAATGTCGCTCGTGAAAACGGAAATGAAGACCGAGTAGAAGGTTATAAAAGAAGAAAGGAAAACCGGAAAAGAGTCAGCAATGGAGAATCTAAAAATATAACTTTCTAGTAAAATGACATCAAAAACGTTCTGGAAACTTGCCGAAAATGCTGGAAGCTGAAGCTTGGAGAAACATCTCGAACATTGCGAGCAATCACGATGTCGCGAGAAGAGTCTCGCGTTCCGAACGATCCTGTTACGTCGCGTCACTCTTCCGTATTGCTTACGCATCCTAGCTGCGATATCTCGCATACCGAGGCGAACATGAGAACCACTGCATAAGAGACTTCACTGTCACATTATTATTGATTACTGCTGCTACTACTATGAACACTGGAACCTGGAGATTCTGAACTCAAACCTCCGAATGAATAGGCACTCTGACCAAAAGCTTGTATGGCTTTTGGCTTTTTCCGGCACATACTGGGAGGAATTCTCACTAAAGACATTTTCCCTTCCCTAGTTCCTTCTCATTTTATTCCTTCATCTTTCAATTTTGTAGGGCATGGATATTAATGCACAACTTCTAGTGACGCGTTTTGATGGAAAGGTTTCTAATAGCAGAGAATATTCCCCCCGAAACTATTCTGTATATAGAATAGGGCTGTGAGCTAAATATTCTACCAGGCTCTGTATTTGCAAATAGGAGGAGCATTGAGAGAGGCAATGTGAATATGCCACATCTGGAAACGAAAAGACTCCACGTGTGTTGTACCTGCCACCCTCTGAACTCCTACGCCACGACTCTCTCAGTCCGAGAAGGCCAGCCACTGACCGCTGTGCTAAAATTCTTTTGAGTCCTCAAATTATAGTATTACTCTCAGGTTTTATGGATGCTTAGTTTTTCCTCTCACTTTACTTTTCTGTTTTCTTTAGAGCTTAATAAGTCTTCGATTTACCTTGATGGATTCTTTAATTTTATGGGATTGTATTAAATTCCTCCTACACGTAGAATTAATTAATTTATTTGCTTGTATCGCTTTTGAAATCCGCACTTTTCAGTTGATAAACAAGCAAATTATTCCACTCATTCAGGGATTTTCTCGAGTCTTTGGTATTTATGATCAATTATACCCCCATCCTTCCATAATCCTTTCAATCCTATTTCTTTCTTTTTCTAAATGATTCCAATTAAAAACGGATTCTTAATATCCTCCAACCTTTGACATTTCATTAGCCTTACTTTAACATTTCTGTTTATGTGTTTTACCTCCATTTTTACTTTCTCTAGTACGGTGTGTACAATGTACATTGTAAATAGAGAAGGTTTTGTATTCCACCCAAAAATTCTATACCAAGGTTTCAAAGGAAATATATGTTTTGAGAAGCCCTGAATAAAAAAAGAAAGTCAGTGTATGTGTGTATGTGTGTGTGTGTGTGTGTGTTTCTTCTTCTGGGTCTGTCTGTGTTTTTGTGTTTGTCGACAGATTAACTCAAAAACGAAAGGTCCGTGTAAAATCAAGCTTTGGATATGAGTTTATATAGAACTAGTTTATTGTAGTAAGTATACAACTTAGTGCTGGATGCCAGTATCATTTTTTGGATACCAATGATGTAGTTTATAATGTAGAATATGAAGTAGTTAGATACCAGTTGTAAAGTTGCTTTTCGAGTAAATTTTTGTTTTGTATGTTTTTTTTTATTTTATTCTAAATTTATTTTTTTAACTTACCTTTTAAAATGTATTTTAGGTCTTTAATTATTATTGATTTTAATTTAAATTTTAGTTAATTTAACTAATTATCTGAAAATAGAAATAGATAAGACTTGTAATGTTTGTTTCTGGAAATAAATTTAAAGTTTGAATATATGCCCCGGTTAGTTACCTAGGTGACGGAATAGCATATTCTGATTGTATTTATTTATATGTTTGTACATGCGTGCTAGAGGAAGTTATAAGCTTTTATAAGAAGCCGATATAGGAGAATGAAGTAAGGCATGTGAATGTAACGTACCATATTGTTTTAGTGTGCAACACTCTGAAGCCAAGAGAACTAGTTGATTCGTTATATTGTTTTAGATGAAGATTGAAATCCATTTTTCCTGGCTGAGGGTGTGCACCCATTCTTTTGATGTCAGAGAGGTAATGTATCTAAAAATTTTCCCGCGGAACTTAATGGGCTGGGTAGTTCGAGTTAGTTAACTGCTTTAACACTAGCCAAGTTAAACTCTAACCTCTTGGAACCACTGAGAAAACTGGAACTCTCAACGAAGTTCTAACCGTTGAAACATACATTCAGTAGTGCTACTGAATCAAAGCTGCCTGGTCGCGCCGTGGTAGGGTGGTTAGACCAGTTGGCTTTCACCAAGGGTTCGATTGCAGGCGACCGCATGTGGACTTTGTAGTGGACAAAGCGGCGAGGGGCTGGTTTTCTCTGGGTTTTCCGGTTTCCCCCGCCATCTCATTCGGCTGTTGTTCCATCTTCATTCCATGTAACATCAGTGTCATCCCCTGCGGTGCCATAGGTAGTATAAACCGGTGTTAAAAACCATCGCTACTATAATGTTAGCTAGCAAAAATGTAGGAAGCTTCTGTTATAAAACACGAGATCCTTTTGTGTTGTTAAAAGTTTTAGATCACCGCATGTTGATCTTATTAACCTCTTACATTATAAATTATTTACGAAGCGATCTTACCTTTTACTTTCTTTAGTAATATGTAGATAGTAGATATAGAAGCTATTGTATTCCACCCGAACATCCCATACCAAGATTTCAACAGAAGTATATGTTTTGAGGTCTCTGAATCCATAAACATTCACTCAAGCATTATTTCTCCTTATCATGCCGCACCGAGCACCATCGCTGACATATCAACCCTGAAGAAAGCCAACGGGGTGAAGGATGGAGAAAATCACAATGGAAACAACATGGAGGGAAGGAAATTCGGGGGATGAAAGAAACTTACCCAGCATTCGCCTGGTGACCCGTGGAACCCCTGAGAAGAACCCATGGGTCAGGTAGGCGGCCAAGGAAAGCGAAACCGGGCCTTCCGAATGCGTGCCTGACCAAGCAAGGAGAACTCATTATTTAGCGACTAGCTATCACTTTAGCTTAGTATATTACCTTATTCCCCTTGTACCTAAAAGCGAATATACAGGGTGTTTCAAAAAGACACCAAAGGAAGATGTGGACCTTGTTGGTCATACCGTACGTGATATGTGAATATAATTTGCAGCTCTAAATTCGGCACATACAAAACCTGTCATAAAATTACCATGGATTAGGCAGTCGTACATAAGCAAATGTCACATGCCTCGCCCACTCCAAGAGAGATGCCGGTTAGTAGCGAGGGTCCCAGGCGCGAGGTGTAGGGTTGGTTTGATAGACAAGCCGGCGCCGCACTGGTCACCTTAGTAATGGAAAACGTAGCATGTGGGTTTTGTTATGTGTTTCGTATAACACGTACTAAGGTTGTTTACGTGGCATATGACAACGGTTGTTCCTTCGCTGTCTAATCACAAACGTGTGCGATTTTTAAACACACATAAAACTTTAAATAGAAGAGTTTGAAAGTCGCGACATCAAGTTTCGGACAAGTCAAAGTGTAAGCTAACTGACTGCTATCTTCATTTGGGGTCGCTTTGAAACTGCCTGTATAAAAGCCATTTTTCTAATGTTTAAACCAGTTATCATAAAGTAGAATAAAGGATTAACCTTTGTAAGAATAGTTTGTTACAGAATATTTAAAGAACGTCATATGGATTTAACGTATCAGATATTTTACATTTACACTCCATGTCAACGGGCCATGTGGTTCAGGCGTTTCGTCTGAGACTGGCGTTCGAGATGTTGTGGGATCGATTCCCGCGGCCAACCTGTCTGACGCATGTTTTTTTTTTTTTGTTTGTTTGCTTTTTTTATTTTTTTATTTTTTCCCGGGTCACTAGGAAAATGCTGGGGAGGTTTTTCATTCCCCCGAACTTTCTGTCCCTTAATTTTATCTCTATTTTATCTCCAACCATTCTGCTTCAGGGTTGTAAGAGCCGGCGAGGACTGCGGTAGTGGCGCCCTTATGTTGTGGTGACTGTTCTTTGGAATTACAGCTCTCGGCGGCGGATGGCTTTGGAAGTCTTTTGTAGACTCAGATCTGAGGAACGCGCTCCCCGCATCGAGATGATGAAAAGCTTGGAAACGAAGAAAAGCTCTCCCCGCCGTCCGGTTTCGGCCGCCCGTTGTAATTACTCTCATCTCATTCTATTTTCCTGGGGTGTGACGTACAATAAGCCAGTCGCTACAGTGTGAAACCCCTCTGAAATCTAACAGTTCATTATATACCGTTTTCGTCTGGCAATATTCCAAGTGCAATTTCTGTGTAAATGTTTTGTTTTGGTGTACTGGTATCTTATCTTGTGGAAGGAAATATTATTGAGGGTGAATCATTAAGCAGAAATATAGAACCTTCAGAATGCATTTACTAATGTTCCAAGTGCAATTATTTTGCTTTCATTTTATGGCCAAAACTATCACGTTTCAACATAGAAGGAGCGGGAAAATCCACATCACAGAGCTCGAGATCGCGTCACGGTTTAAGGGCCGTATAACTTAACTGTGGAAGAAAATCTTAACGTTCTCAATATGGGTTTGGTTGGGGTTTCATATCTCTGCCTTCCGCCACATTCACTTGCAAGTTTTATTACAATGCTGCGAACTCTGTAAGAATTGTGTGCCCTAATTTTAGGAAGGGAAATTGTATTTTACAGCAGTTTCCTTTTACACTATGCATTTATAGTATGTCTGCCATATGAGATCGTGTTTAATAGCAGCACGTAATAATTTTATTAGCAGCAAAGTAGTAGGTTGTAATTTTTAGCCTCTCTAGCACATATATACATACACGGTACATAGTAGCTACAGAAGATATAGTATTCTACCTTAAAATGTCGAGATTTCACCAAAATATATATATATTTGGTCCCCTGAGTCCAAAAAAAACACAATTTTAGAAAAAGGTCTGTGTGTGTCTGTAGTCAGCATAGCTCAAAAACGAAAAGACTGTTAAATACCAAACTTGGTGTTTAGCTTTAGTTTCTTCCAAGGATGCGACACGAAGATTTTAAAAAGAAAATCCTCTCACCACAAACTACCCTTATCATGGACAAATTTTGGAAATGTTTTTTTTTTCTCATAAACGACTCCTCCTTATTATGCATGAGTTAATCAGAATTTTGCATAACGGTTAAACCGTGCCGGTGCCCATGCCCGCGCTCGCTAAAGTGCCTCGCTTTGGTGCTTCATGACGCAGGGGATCGTCGTGGGTTTGAGTCCCGCCTTGGGCATGGGTGTTTGTGAGTTTGTAAATGTGTATATATGTGTTTATTAGAAGCAAAAAACGGTAATCTAACAGAAAAACAAAGGAAATGTTGAGAAAAGGGGAGGAAGGAAAAAAAAGAAAAAAAATATAAGAGATAGACAAAAGCTTACTACACAAAAAAAAATGTAGGTCCCGTTAAAACACATAATATGTTTTTCTTGAGAATTGCCCCTTTTCGAGTTATTTCTTTTTATTTGTTTCAATTTTAAACGATTTAATTTTTCTCAAAGAGGATCGTGCAAAACGATCCGAACCTCTATTGTTTCACGTAACGGCCAGCTTTTTCAAAGTTTTGACTATCACTTTAGCCTAGTATATTCACTTATTTCCCTTCTACTTACAAAGAAGTAAGTAATAAGACCATTTCTGCCAAATTTTATCTCAATTAACATGCTGTAGATAAAAAAATAGTACTTTATGAATAGTTTGCACATATATGAAAGAGCTAAAGAGAGTTAAGTGAATTGAACACATCAGATTTTTTAATCTGAGACCAGCTGCTGTTTCTGCAAAAATACAATCTGACTCTTAAATTTTTCCACCAATTTACATACAATAGAATGCATGCAATCGTGCCGATATAATACGCAGTGTTGGTATTCCGCCTAAGTAAAGACCAGCCACAGTCACTCCACTTAATCTGTGTATGTGGGTATATGGTGTGGTGACAATGCCGTCCGATTGTGCGACCTGTCATGTCCGTTCTGGTATGCGGCGGGAGCTGGAGTATAAAACATCGCAGTTCGATGATAAACAGCGGCTCGCCGCAGTAGGATCCTTCAGAATGCAAGACTCTTCTCACAACAACCATTCGAGATGTTTCTCCAAACTTCGATTTCTAGTTCCTTAGAGAATTTTCCAAGAAGTTTGTGACGTCATTATCTCGCTATAAAAAGGTGGAAGAACTCCAGTGAGGTGGGTTGTGTTATAACTTGTTCTGAGTGTAGTGCGCGACCCATGGATGGCTTTCTGTCTAACGCCGAGTGAATTATTTGAAGTAGTGACTTGAAGACATTATTTTAACTAATTGTTGAGTCAATAAAGACATTTGTTACAGTATACAACTCGGGAGGATACCTTTTGCTGTAAAACGTACGGGAGATCTAATACGGCTACCACTCCAGAGGAAGAGATGAAGTGAAGGAACAGCAAATGGCTACTGGCCGCAAGAAAACAACCAGAAGTCCTTGCAGTTCTTGGACAAACACTCGTCCAAATGCTGGAGCTACCCAGAGAGAGCGATGAACGATAGACCTCTAGTGACCATGGGGAATACTTTTTTCTTTGGGCAAGCTAACACGCCATTTGGCCGGCACTGTCATACCGCACGAAACCTAGTACCACACATTAAAGTTGAGAAGGAAACAAAAGAAAGGGGAACGATGGAAAGGAACTCATGGTAAGATACCTGCCCAGGATTCGTATACTAACTAGGGAAATCCAGGAAAATCCCACAGATTTAATTGGGCTTTTACCGAGAACTGAACCCGGGACCTCCTACATGCGAGCCTCAGAAGTTACCGTGGATCCATCTCCCTTGGTTGATATCTTTGTCCTCCTCTCTTTCGTTTCTGAGCCTGAAGCCGACCTGTCTGCATTAATATTTAAGACAGGCATTTGGCATCTAAACTATATGAGAAGGACTCTCAAAGATTGTTGTGGATCTTCCCTTTGTTGAGAAGCTTACCTTCCAGGCTTTTTCGCGTTCTATTAGTTCTGATCTTCGTTAATACGCTAATGTGTGTGTGTGTCTGTCTGTCTGTCTGTCTGTCTGTCTCGGTCTTGAATTCAGAATAATAACAGATTGGCTCACCAAGAGCTGGTGTGTCAAGCAGGTGCTATGGAGCTTTTACCAACATTAAATAAAGACAACGCTATGCAAACAAGAAATATTGACATGTTTCCATGCATTCTGCGGTACAAGCATCTCGAAAGTGTCCTTATAGGCCTCCTCTTCCTACTGACGTGATATGGTAAGTGATTTATCTATTTTCGTCCGACATAATTGGGGTGTTTTTCTAGAGTATAGGTCTCAATGGAAACCCTTCGGAGTAAGTGGCACTTTCCTGGTTTTTGTGGGTGAGCTTTAGTTATTTCTTTCTTCCTTTTACACCAAAAATTTTGACCGAAATTCTTTAGTGAGATCAATTAGGTGCCCATAATTCTTTACGTCCCATAATGCAAAGTTCTGCTAGATTTTTAAAGCCTTTTGGCTGCTTTACTTCTAAAATCACTAGATTCCAATTAATGGAGCAACATTATCTATGATTCGCGAACCTTCACACTGCTGTAAATAAAATATAAACGTAAGCAGATAAAATTCCCTGCGGTGGTATTCTTATATGTGAATTGTGCTTGACTGAAAGTTAGCGGCTTCTAGGACTGAAAACTCTGCACAAATAGCCGGAAATCCAACATGCTGTGTGAAGTTATCTTTGCTTCTCTGGTCAACCAATGAGTTACTTATTGTACCTTTTTAAAGGGACTATTAGCAGTTAATTTAGAAGTAATTACAGCATAGCCATTCAGCGAATATTTCAAATCGATGAAAATTCACGTCACATATAAGAACTGCAACCTAGAGTAGCTTCATGTAATGATTCAACCGGAATAACGTACATAATTTCCATAGTCGTATAGCACAAGAAAATGTCATTTCTACGAGCTCTCTGGATTTCTTGAGGGGACATATGAATGAGAGAACAGACCACTGTCATTTGCCGGGATGGCTGTCCAGCGCAGACGGCGTTAATGACCTATACGATGTTGAATAGAATATATTCCGGCGGTTGGTTTAAATTGCATTGCCCTTTGGTGATGTGGTTCCCAAAATGTCCGGATGTTATTCTCATGGATTGCTATATGAGACTGTTCTGGGTCACATTTGGAATTTTTTGCCCTCAGAAAAGAGTGACCGAGTACTTTTTTAGTCCAAAGATTCGCATATTTGTAAATCGGTGACCTCGTGAGTCCTAACAGCTTATACATTGTATACTTAAAACATATATACAATATTGCATTGAAATATAAACTAAGACTATACATACTATAAGCAACATGCAAAAATAACAATCAATGATAATAACATAATATAAAAATTCATTCAAAATGCAAATGGACTTTGAAAATTTGCAATGAGTCGCTTACGATGGTGATCATTGTCTTATAAAGACAATGTTGAGGAACCTTTAAAGGTTTTAAATGTAGGTACTGAGTTTTTGGCACACCTTCTCTACCACCAAAGAGCAACCTAATGACAGACCACTTTTCGATAAGAATGCATGATGTACTTGCTGGCTAGATAACAAACGCATGTTTTATAGATGGAATTTTCCTCCACATTAACTTCATCGACTTGTTTCTGATTTGTCTCAAACTGAATGATGGCGTCCACTACAAAATCCATTCCATCGTGCCTGTAGATCACGATTATGTGCGCTATTCTGGTAGAAGCATTACATGATTTATGCAATGCATTTCTTCGTAGACTTCTCAACTTAGGAATTTTCGTTAAGCTCCTAACAAACTGCCAACTCACGTGTCTGTTGTTAATTAGTGGTTCAGCTTTGGGGCATGATCCCGGCACGTGACCAACTGTCTTGATCTCGCTACATTAGGGAAAACGACAGAGGATTGTACTGAAATGTATGCTTAGTAAAGTGCGAAATACAGAAAGAGTGTTTGGTATCTTCAGGGCATTGACCCATGCGTAAGAGGACTTTTTGTTGCTGACACAGGACTTGATCTCAGGTACCTCTGAATACAGAAACACACATTTAACCCTTAATAAGGTATGTCTGGTCTATGTTTTAAATACCCCATTCTTAGCTCTATGCGAATACATCAACCTGTCCATTTGTTTAGGTCGTGAGGTTGTAAATGAAGTTTATCTTCAAGATTCAGCACTAGATACAGTGTGGATCTTCAAACTTATTAAGGTGTTGCAAACATTTACGTGCTACATATCAGCTTCTCTTGTTATCTTCGTCAGATCCAACCCTCGAAGTTTCTTAAGGGAATAGACCATACTCTCAGGACAATCATGAGGTAAAGCAATGATCCCGTTAATTACTTTGTCAATATTATACAGGGAGCACGATATATTTTTTGTTTTTGTAGAGGTGCACATAGTAATGAATATACAAGTCAAGGCCAAATGTACTGATTGATTATTGAACACTTTTGATTGCGCTTGAGCATGGGCAAGTCAAAAAGTGTAGTTAAATTAAATCAAGCCCCCACACCTCTGGCTGCGCAGAGAGCTATGCGTGTTGGAAATAGAAGATTTTCTTGGAGGGCAGAAGGGGTGCGAGGTCGCGCGCAATACATTGATTGCAATGGGGAAACGGTGAAATTTAAAACAGCTGTAATTACGTCATGAAGGTACCTGAGTTGGAAATAATTGCGACAACACGTTCTTTATGATCATCAGCATTTATGCACGGGGATTAGATCTTGAATGTCCGGTTGGGGATTGAATAAAATCACTTCAATGACTAGAGGGAATTTCATCCCACAACTGAACAAAACAAAAGTAAATATTATAATTGAAGTTGAATATCGCATACTTGCGTATAAAGTGCTTTACAAAATGGAATATAAGCATCACCGAAAGTATAATTTGACTTTAATTCTGTTTCTTCAGTTTCTTCTCACTGATTCCATATATGCTGTATGCTCTTTTACTTTCTCTACAGGTGATGTACCTACTTAGCGTATAGAGAAGGTATTGTACTCCACCCAAAAAAGATACAAAGATTTTACCAGAAGTATACGTTTTAGGGTCCCCTGTATAAAAAAAGAACTTTTAGGAAAAGGTCCGTATTGGTGTTTGTATCCATGAACACGATAACTCAAAAACGAAAAGTCGGTAAAAACTCTAACTTGGTATTTAAGTTTAGTATATTCCAAAGATGCGACACGAAGATTTGAGGCAAAAGCCCCCAGCCCAAACTATCCTTTACGCGGACAAATTTCGAAAATTTAGATTTTCTAAAAAAAATGGGTTTAACGATTTTGATTAAAATACCGTATAGTAAATATATTTACATGCCAAATAAAATGTTTATGTTGAATTTTCTGGGAATAGCCCTTGAGATCTTTTATTCAGGATGAATTTTGCATAACTAGTAAACCGTAAGAAATAAAAAAAAAAAAAAAAAAAAAAACAACTTACTGCACAAAAAAATGCAGATCGCGATAGAACCACAATTTACTTCATATACACTTTTTCGTGGAGTTTAGAAATCCCTTGTTATTGGTTTCTGTTTTAAAATATTTACTCTTACGGGAATGGGTCATCTCCTAGCCCTACAAAGAAACGCATTTCATACATATGAAACCAGTTTTAAAAGATATGACTATCGTTTAGATTTTTTTTCCTTCTACTTACAAGGAAGCAAGTAATAAGACCATGTCTGCTAATCGATTAGTATGAAGTAGATAGAAGAATAAACTTTTTAACAATAATCTGTCAAGATATGTAGAGAAATGTATATGAATGGAACACATCGGATTTTTACTTTAATCCACAAAGTCGTCAACAAGAATTATAAACATGAGTTATTAAGAGTTTGTCTGTAGTATAGCGGTCAAAATGCTGAATTAAAATTGCAAAATATGCTGCGCTCGATTCTAAGCTGATGAAAGAATTCTTATTTAAATATTATTCAAAGAGCCTATAAATATGAATGCGATATTTAATGTGTGTTAACTTAATCGAGAAGTGCATTTTTAATGCATACTTCAACAATTTAAGCAGTTGTTATAGAAGGTCAAAGTGGTGATACGGCCATACTACCTAAGGCGTAAGTAAATAAAAAAAAAACATAAATAAAGCGCTTTAGTATAAAAAACACACGCTATACTGGATTTACACAGACAGTATATGCACAGTACAAAATTAAAATAAATGGGAAATTAGGTACCTGTATTCCTCTTCAGTAAATTGTATTCAATACGTTAGTAAGCATTTGTGGTATATTTGTGTTAGATGGATAAGATATATAAATATAAAATTAGAATTAATTACTACTTAATGTAGTAAATTTTAAGTAAAATAATTAAACTCTACTAACCTATTGATTCATAAACAAAATTGATTTAGAGAGATGCTGTCTGATCATTTTCTTGTGCAGCACACTGCTGTAAGATTTTGCTGCATGATAACACCTGAGTTTTACATAAAAGTTTACCAACAAGTTCTTAAAATGTGGTTTTCGAGGTACTGAAAGCCTTTTCAGCGCACTGAACATATGGCAAAAAGCATGCCCTGCCCTCCAGTTGAGAATGCGCGAGAGGTTTCAATTTGTGGCGGCGACACTAGCGCCGGCGGTGTGTCTAGGTAATTAATTCTGAGGTCTTTGAATTAAATTGTGTTTTGTTTATGGACACTCTTTAACTGTTGTGGTTCTCAGCACTCCTTTCTGTATTGGACGTGAAAGAACTCAATTTTGCTCAGAGGTCTCTTTATCAGGCTTGAGGTTCTTCTACGTTGGTACCGTGTTTACGATTTAAGTTCAGCTTTAATTTGTTTACGATTTAATTTCAGTTATATAACTTACGTCATAATTTCATTCTGTGTATTTTATTAACATACAAAATAGAAAACGTCTGATTAAATTAATTACTAGCTTCAATATAATGAAATTAAAATGGGCGTATCATGCAACCTTTTATCCATTTGATGCAAATTAGTGATAGTGTTATTTCTATTCCTTTTAATCTTAAAGTTCTCTGACAGGTGACTCTATTAAGATTGTGAAAAATTGATTTTAGACGATAGTAGAAAAATATTCAACATAAAAGTAGGCATAACAGTGGAGAAATTATGTAGATATCTATAGGTAATAGTGAATTGAACTGCTGCAGTCATTTCCAATAATTTTGATGCATTATTTCTGACATGCGTGAAAGTTTTTTCCTAATATTTAAGCAGATCGCTAATAACCTAGTAGTTGAGAGCCCTTTAAAACTAACCATCCCTAAAACTGAATTTCCTGTGAAATCAACTATTGAAATATTAATAGCAGTAAAATTTCGTGAAGAATAGCAGCGCTAGTAGAAAGTGTTTGAATATTGGTGTTAAGAATGTTTATAGTGGATATCAGAGAATGGCCTGATTGTGAATTGCTCTTTAAAAGCCGAAACATGTAAACAGAGTAAGTGCTAGGAATAAATTATAGTTTGATGGCGTGGATCAGCTTGAGAAATTGTACAACTATTCTAATTAAGGAAAGGTGATTTATTCTGATTATAAGTACCTTTACAGAGCCAAGGAGACGTTCATATTTCTGGGTAAACTTGATGATTAGTGTAACAAATTAATTCTAATATAATTACCAGGCAGGCCGTGGCCGAGTGGTTAGACCACTTGCCTCTCACCAAGGCAAGTTCAATCCCAAGCGAACGCATTTGGGATTTGTGGTGGACAGAGCGACGCAGGGGCAGGTCGGGTTTTCCTCGCTATAGCATTCCACCAGTGCTCCATCTTCATTCTATGCATCATAAGTAAGTGTCATCGTCTCGGTCCCGTATGTAGTAATGGTGGGCGTGAAACACTACCAACTACGTTACCAGGCAGCCTTATCTTTCGGGCCAAGACGGAAGGAAATGAGGTTCAACTGCCATTGGAGAATTGGAAGAAGCGCCACAGGTATCAACCCCCCCCCAACTCTGATACACTCTCTTGCACTCGGATCGGTTTTTACCTGCCCTTCAGTCACCCTCGGCATGTTGCTTTTTATCTTTTTTGTGTTTCTTTTTAGTATTTTTACTGATAATAGTTTGATTTATGCGTACATATTTAGCTTTCACAATTTGTATATCTAACCTTTTTCCTGTACCGTTTTAATTTCATATATGTGATACTACGTCTAAATAAACATATTAGCTTCTAAAATGTATCGTGAGGAGATGAAAACACACACACACACACACACATATCCTATATATTAGGAAATTACTTCAAGCAGAGATTTCGTATTTTTGCTAAACCGTAAGACAATACTTTATGCCAATGAACAAGTAACTTCAAATTTTAATAGTGCAGCAGCTTTCAGTGTTTTTGTTCGTTTGTTTGTTTGTTTGTTTTTTACTGGATTCAAGTTATTACGTAAAACAGATTTCTTTAAAACAGATATCTCAATGCTCTAGTCATAATCAAAAATGTAATTCTATTTCAGGCGTATATAATCACACAAAATTTAAACTTTTATAATTTCTGAAAATATATTTGGAGTAGATAAACATGCGTTCACCTTCTGTTGGGTTTCGTGTTCTGGCAGAATGCTGGGAGGTTTACTGCACTATAAGATATTCTATTTAATGTCATAATCACAGGAGGTTCAACTATTAATAGTGCATCAGTTTTAAATATTTTATGCTATATAATTGAACTTAGCTACTTTTTTTTAATGTTTTAAAACAAAATGTTTAATATTTTAACATTTATAAATCAAGAATACGATTCTAAGTTAGTGTTTATATAACCATAATTAACTTCAAACTAAAGACAGCCACGATTGTTGAACAAAAGCTCTTTCGAGGTAATTTAAGTTGAATTCAGTTTAAGAAGTACGATCCACAAATGCCCCATTTACTTCATCAATCGTTGTCTATTGCCTATAATCTTAAACCAGAGAATATAACTCAATATTTCAATAAGGTCTCTAAGAATGCCAATATAAGGCGTGTAGGAACCAAGTTTAAAAGTCCATAATTCCATTTAAACAACATTTTATATGTTTAAATGTTACACACACGCAATATATCATAAGGAAGCAAACAATATATTTACATTGCACCTAGTGATTGCCACATTACTTTCAATTCCGTAATGTTAAGGTATAAACAAAATCAATAATATATTTAGATGCATGAACGATTTTCAAAATTCTTGAGCAGAAGTTTCCCCCACTTTATTCGCTTATGTGTAGTAGGAGTGCCATTTAAGCTACTAAGATGCCGTTGTTCTATAATGAAAATATATTAGCTATTTTATCCTATCCTATAGATCTCATGTGTTCGTTTCATATATCCTAGGAAACAAGAAAAATAAGTCTTTATTTCATTGTAAATTATTTTAACTCCTTTGGCAGCTCCCCATTTTTAAATAATGAAAATTCCTTGTCATATAAGTCCTTCTACTTGCGGGGTAACCAACTAAACTTTTAGTACAGCTTTTTTAGCATAATCAAAAACTCTTCGGGAATACTCATTTACCTTCATTTATTGATTTATTTGATGCAGTTTAAACATCCAGAACTGAAACGTTTTATGCCGGCGGGGTTGCGCAGCAACGAACAAAGCCTACCCACGTCACGACTAAAATTCAAATCCCCGTAATGACGACTCTAATAATATTAGTATTAATAAATATAATAATATTCCAGTTAAATTAGGCTAGCCTAAAACGTTGCATATTACGCGTAGTTTATTAAGCTATTATTTGAGCTTACGCGCTCGGGTACCAAACCTCCTACTCACAAATAGTAGTCTATTTAAGTCACATATAATATAAATAACTATTATAAGAGTTATAATTTCTACAACCATCATAGAACCCATTCAATATTGCTCCCACTATTATTTACCGGAAGATTTCGGTGTGGCATTTGGAAAAACCAAAATTTGTGGAATAACTTTAATAAATTAGCATACTGAAATTTTTTAGGCCGCGTGTGTGTGTGTGTGTGTGTATATATATATATATTGAACTGACCCAGTAATAACGCTGTTCGTAAGCATATTCAGAAAGAGTTAGAAGCATAAATGTGTGGATTGCAGAGTTGTACAGTCTGTGTTAATGAGATAATAGGGCACATGTTTGATAAATTTCGCACTCCTCTTGAAGATTGCAACCCGCATTGACCGAGCAGAGATGCAGCGTGACGCTCCGAGGGGTGGGGGGAATGTCCCGCAGTGCGGCGTGCGCATCTACCTAACTGTTCGATCTGCTCTCATTAGGAGAGGTGCTCCAGAATTCTGATGCTAAAAATCCATCTTTATTAGAGTTTGGGAGTGATAATGGGACGGGCATATAATGCCACTCACTTTTTGTACTTACCATGTTTCAAAATCTTCCTTTTAGTACAATAAGCATAAATAAACCTCCTTCTTTTTTGCAGTAAGTATAGGGCTAATTACTAGAGGATTTCTGCTCTAATAATTCCTTTAATATGCATTCAAAACTTCAAAAATATGCACGTAAAGATATAGTATAAAGGGTTTTAGACATCACATTAACGAAATACAAATTTAAGGCAGGTGTTTTTTGTAATTTCCCAATGAACTAATGAAATCATATGAATGACAAAACTCGTCAAAATTTATCTTTGAAATTTAAGAGTCCTTTAATTTATCTCTGTAACCTACCTTAGTGCTCACCTTTACTTTTAGCAAGATTACTAAAAAACAAGGTCTTCCACATACACACAAGCACTGTACCTGAAGTTTCGATTGGTAACTTACTGCGAGCCTACAGGAATGTTTTTAGAATTGAGTTTCTAATAGTTGAATAGTTTCAATTATTTTTCTTGGCATCAATTAGTAAGTTACATTGTTATAAATCTAAGAGATATTGAAAAACATTGAAAGCAAATTTAATATTACGTGTACGTGTAACCATAATATCAAGGACTCCTTGACAAGCCATTTTCATACCGTGGGGAACCGGCTGCGGTGCCATAAGTAGTTAAAGCGAACGTTAAACACTACCAAAAAAAATACCGTGAGGGAACGGATACGACCAGATAAGGCAGGGGTTGAGCGATAAGACGTGATTTATGATTGCGTTGCGTATGAGCTAAAGACTGAATCGATCCACACATTATTTGGAAATATTGTATTTATAAATCTAAGACGAGTGACGATAAAATTAATACCACAAAATAAACATTTTAATATGTATATTAAAAAAAGGATAAAATATTCAACGAGGTTCTCAATGTGCTGAAATACTTTGCTTATTAATAAAACATGCCATATTTGCTTCCTATGCAACATAAAATACATTTAACTTTTTGAAAATATATAATCAACTTATGTATAAATAAGCCTACTACTCTAATAGCGGTAAAAACGTTTACATTTGTATTAAAGATCTGCACCTAATAATTATAAATGTTAAATATTATAACAGTATTCTTGCTGCTACAGAGAAATGCTGAAAATTAATTGGATTGAAAAAATTACCAACGTAGAAGTTTATGAGAGGGCAAAACAGAAAGGGAAATTTGTAAACAACTAAGAAAAAGAAGCATAAAATTCATAGGGCAATTATTAAGTCATAAATTATTTTGAAAAGCATAATTGAAGGTACAATTGAAGGCACGAATAGCAAAGGCAGGGTAAGACTGCAATATGTGGAACAAATTAAGAATGACATGAACTGCAGAGTATTTGAAGAATTTAATAGGAAATCGAGAGAAAATCGAAATATAGATTCGCTGCAAACCAATCCAAGGATTTATGACTAAAGAAGAGGAAAGGTATTGAAAAACAGTTACGCATTTTGAAACGTTGTTTAATGGAAAAAAACTGTTTTCTTTTGTATCTCTCTTTCTTGTGTGCGTTACATTTACAGCAGTGTTCCGCATGGTTCAGTTTTGGTTCCAATGAATTATATAGTAATATTTCACAAGCAGAGTTTGTTGATCACCTCAAATTTATATATTTTAAGTATGTATGTGTGTGTATATATATATATATATATATATATATATATATAGCGATAATGCTTTTGTTTATTTTAAAATATATCCTTAGTTCCGATTAATTCCGAGTTTAAATTAAATAATTTAAATAATTTAATTGTACACCGTTACATTTGAATTAATCGGAACTAAGGATATATTTTAAAATAAACAAAAGCATTATCGCTTGTTTAATTCCCATTTTTATGTAACATTGATATTGCAATAAATGTTTTTATTGACTCAAAAGTTGGTTATACGTAAACTCTTTAATCCATTGCCGCAAACAAATCACTCGGCACTTCGACGCGTAGACAGCTTTACGCCTCTGCACGCTAATACTCAGGTCACTCACTACTCGCTACAACTCACTACACACATTTTGCAGTTCTTCCTTCCTTTTATAGCTATAAATGACGTCACAGAACGTTCTGTAAAATTGTGGAAGCCCAAGCTATATAAGAATCTAGAGTGTAACAGACGTGTCGCGTTCCAAAGACAGCGATTACCGTCGCGCCGATTTTCCTGTGCTGTTACACATCCCAAGGTCTCTAACTGCACCGACTCACATACCACCAAGGCGAACCTGAAAGCGGCGGTACACGAATGGCACTGACACAGCTGGGTAGTTATAATGGTAACTTGGACTTCCTTTATTAGATGTTGGTAGTTGTTTTTAATACCCTTTTAGCTGCATTCGTCACCACAGGAGGTCATGTTATTGGGGTGAAAAATTTGAGAAGGGAAAATTTCAGGGCTAATTTTAGCCATTATGGAAAGCCTCAGTCATAGAGCACAGCAACATAACTCCATGGCACGACAGCTCACAGGGAACCTTGTCCTACCGCCCGGCCGCTGCATCCCCCATCTCGGTTCATTACAGACGTAATGGATGGGGTGCAGAATTGGAGGGTGAGACGTGTACAGCGCCTCGAACCCCCCGACCAGTTAATGCGGTTCTCATGACCTGGAGCGGCTACTTCTCCATCAAGTAGCTCTTTAATTGGTCCCCCAGGGACCTTACGAGGCTGAATGCACCCCGGGCCAGGTCTCCCAGCGGTAAGCAGCTGCGCTACCACCGCGCTAATTAGACGACCCAAAGAACACAGTCCTGGCGAGATTTCAACCGCATGGCTGTTCATAAGCACGTGCCTTTAATACCTCGGTTACCAGTTTTGATGTTTCTCATGTTGGTTATCTAAAGAAAATATTAATCGATATAACATAACACTACATTCAAAATATTAGATAATGCATTCCTTATGAGAAGCGTACTCATTTAGCGACGCTGTCAATTGCCAGGATCATATCAGCACCCCCGGTGTTCCGGAATGTCGCTCCAAAGTTATTTATATGCTAGTAAATCTTCTAACATGGGGATTTCACCTTTAGAGACGCTTAAAAGCTATCGGTCGGGACCGGGTTTGAATCTACGACTTATTTTTTTTTTTCTGAGAGTCATAATTTAAAAGCTACAGCTTAAAAGTCAATGTAATGGATTATTTTAGATAATCAGATACTAAAATGTGTTATATGTAGATAGGATCTAAATTATGTAATGTTTCCTTTAATTATTAAACACCTCCTTAGTAAACATTAGAACTCTTGTTGGAACATCCATTTATATTTAATTCTTATTTGCGTGTTAATGACTCTGTCAACTGCCAGTAATATCATGTCAGCGACGCCGGTGTGTTGGAATTCCGTCCCACATGTGTTTTTTTTATATGCCAGTAAATATTTTGACATGGGGTTGTCATTTTTAAGCACAACTAAAAACTATCGACCCAGGTCGGATTTGAACATACGACCTTGGGGTCAGAAGGCCATCGCCCAACAAACTTAGCTACGCCCGCCGAGTAGTGTGGTAGTAGAGCGTCTGCCTCACATTCAAATGGTCGTGAGTTCGAATCTCTCTTAGGGTGAGTTACCCGGATAAGGTTTTTTCGGGGTTTTCCCTTATCCTGAGAAGTCGAATGTCGAGTAACTTTAAGCTCCATGGACCCCGAGATCATTTGAGCATCATTTCACCAATTTCATTCATCGTCCGATATGACCAACCAGGTTAAAGGACGTTAAACTCTACAACAACAACAAAACTTGGCTACCTAGATAAACAAAAATGTCTCTGTTCTTTTTGCCTGTCCCTATGGCCGCGCTCGCTAAAGTGCCTGGATTTGGTGCTTCGTGGCGCAGGGGATCTTGTGTTCGTGTCTCACCTTGGGCAAAGGGGTTTCTGAGTTTGTAAATGTGTATATGTGTGTGTGTGTATTCGAAGCAAAAAGCAAACGGTAATCAAACAGGAAAAAGAATAAAGTAAATGTTAGGAAAATGAAAAAAGAGGAAAAAGACAGACTTGAGAGAGCATTCATATTTGGTGGAACATCCCTCATATTATTCCATACATTAATTTTAAACTCCAAAAAGTGTGATACTATTAAATAAGATTTACTTTTATATAAATAATATCTTAGACATTTGATATTTAATGTTGAAAATTATCAGCACACTGCCTTAAGACAGAATATACACTTCGCTATGAAGTGTCGGAGGTATAGAATACAGAGCTTAATTAATTTTAAATTCCTCTGGTATAGCTCCAACCGAACAAGTTACGGGAGTTGTTATTAATAATAATATATTTATAATTATATTTATGTTTATAATTAACTTAAATTAATATGTTGTAAATAAGGTATAAACAAGCATGCCAACAACAATTTTGGTAGCTTTAATCTCTTGAATAGCAAATTACAACTGATTTACTGTGAATGCAACATAACAAAAAATAGGTTTTTACATATGTCCAGTTCATCACATACAGTATATACCATAAGCAAACACCTAGAAACAATGAAGTAAAACATGAGCCGCCACGGCACTACTCGTGTCCCACTTGGCTTTCGCCTGCTTTGACGTCACGAGACCAGCACTTGCCGAACGCTACGCAATGCGATACTCGTTCCTGTTTTCAAATCTACCGCCAAATAAATAACTCGGTTATTTTCTCGATGTATCGAGTCGTATAACGTCATATAACCGAGTACTGGACGTGTATCGAACCTTCTCCAGCTCTATTATGATCGATTGTTTTTTAAGATTTCAATGATACACTTTTAAAACTATTTTGTCTTGAACTGAAGTTAGCACAAAAAGTTATATGACAATCTTGTGCTGTACGAACAGATAAATGACAGGGGTACTTTTAAGAAGGGATATTTTAAAAATTGTATTGTCTAATACCCTCGGCATTTAATTTAAAAATTAATTCTGGAAACACAGTAACTTGAAAACTTTGGAATGTATTGAATCCAAATTCGGAATTGTTCAATGCTGGATTAAGTTTTTAACAAAATGCATAAAAAAACTTCAGAAAGGAACGTTTTTAGTGGGACACCACCTTGAATAAAATTAAAATACCTGCTTTTAAATTCTGTAAATACGTATTGCAATGCTCATCTGCAATTCGTTTTATTTAACGGTGTATTTCTTTTTTTTAGGACTTAACCTCTTAAGGATTCACAAGCCATGCTCTAGATCAACGGTTCCCAACCGGTGTGCCCCTGCACCCTAGGGTGCCATGTGATTGGCTAAGGGGTGCCGCGAGATATTGAGATAAACAAAAAAAAATACCTTCTACTGAAGCCTTAAGTCTTGTAAGGTCTTGAAATAAAATAAGTCAAATCAATTACTCTCATGCACGGCAGATGGTGATAGTGGTCGATTCATTTCAATAATTCAGTTATACTAGTATCCCACAGATGGCATTACAGCTACACCCTGCCGAACATTCCCGAGACTACTCGCTTCCTCACGAACATTCCCGGGACTTCGACAGATGAATATATAAAAGTGTACGCCGCTTGGCGCTGATGCTCTATGCCTGGGAAGTGTGGGGTATGGCAGCAGACTCCTGGCTTCTGTGGTTACAGCGGGTACAGAATAGAGGACTCCGGTCCATATATTCTGTATGTCGACGTTTCCCTTTGAGGCTACTACATGAAGCTTCGGCCCTCCCATATGTGGAAGATGTGATTAGGCGCCGGGCTCAAAAATTCTACGCCAGATTGGGCGAACATGAGAACGCACTTGTCAGATCTCTGGGGGAGTACTTACCCTCGAACGCCGAAAGAGGCGCTTCCGGGTCCCCCGCTTGGCTTGAGGGCACCCTCGGTAACAGCGGCTATAAACCAGCCAGCAGCGTAATAGCTAAACAAAGCACTCCCCCCTCCCATTGGGAGAGGTCTATAAAACACACCACCATATTTAAATGAAATAAACACCAGCGGAGCAGAGGAAAGGATGCTGCTCCTGAAATGCAACCGCTCGAGGAGCCTACCAGCGCTACCTCCTTAACACCAACACTCGAAACCTCAAAATAAAACCTCAACCTTCACCTCATTCCTGTGGTTAAACCCTTACCAGGGTAGGTACACAGCAACAACACCCAGGCTCACCACGAGCCTACCAGACACGCACGCACGCACACGCACGCTTTCAGTTGTCTTCCTCGCGTTGATTCACAGTGTTTAGCTATGGATAAATTCATTGTTAAACGTAAACGCCAGGGCAGTGAAAGTGAACAGTCGGCTCCTACTGCTTGCTTTAAGAAGCCAAATCTTACAATTTCTCCCGGACCGTCGAATTCACCACATAAAGAAGACAAACGAAAGAAAAGAACATACCAGGACAATTACTTAGCGTATGGATTTAAGTGGAATAACAACGAATAAAACCCTATCCCTGTGTGTTTAGTTTGTGGCGAAACACTTAGAAACGAGGCCATGGTACCTAGCAAACTGAAGTGGCATCTTACAACAAAGCATCCTAGTGTGTCACAGAGAACTGTAATGTATTTTTCACATATATTAGAAGGGGAGAAGAAAACAGCTGTGCGAATGGTAAAGAGAATGACCATAGGTGATACTACTCTTGAAGCCTCATTTAAAGTAGTAGAATTGATAGCTAAAAAAAAGAAACCTCATACTCTTGGAGACGAAATCATTGGCGCTGCATGTCAAGTTATAGTTTTAACAATACTTGGCGAAGGAGCAGCTAATCAAATTTCGAAAGTTCCTCTGTCCAACAACACAATCAGCCGCAGGATATCTGAAATGTCATGCAATATCAACGAACAAGTCACGGAGAAAATAAAAACTTATAGAACATTTGCTTTGCAAGTAGATGAGAGTCTCGATATTGGTGAAAAAACGCAACTCCTTGGTTTTATCAGATATATTGATGAAAAAAGATATTAGTGAACTGCTTCTGTTCTGTAGACCGCTGGAGACTACAACCACAGGCCATGATATTTTCGTTTCTATTAATTCCTATCTCAATGACCATGATCTTTCATGGAAAGACTGTTGTGGTATATATACAGATGGTGCACCATCTATGTCTGGGAAAATTAAAGGTTTTACTGCCAGAGCTCTCAATGAAAATCCATCCATTATTATAACTCACTGTTTTCTGCAAAGAGAGGCATTAGTCGTGAAAGCGTGTAATGAAGGTTTTGCTGAAGTGTTTAACCAAGTTGTGAAAATGATGAACTATATGAAGTCTCGACCTTTAAAGTGCAGAATTTTTGAACAGTTATGTCGCGCAACGGATGCAGCTCATACCTCTTTGTTACTTCACACAGAAGTAAGGTGGTTGTCGCGGGGTCGTGTATTGAACCGGTTTCTCGAACTTAAAGAACAGCTAAAAACTTTTTTTAAGGATGAAAATCAAGACACATTTCATGAGCTCTTACTAAGTGATTCTTGGTGTTTTGAACTGTCGTATCTGGCAGATATTTTTCATAAGCTGAATGAACTGAATGTTTCGATGCAGGGTCGACAGGAAACAATAATCTCCTCAAGCAATAAAATGAAAGGTTTTAAAAGAAAACTTAGTTCTTGGAAGTCTACAGTTCAAAAAGGAGATTTGTCGAACTTTCCATCTCTTCTTAATGTGGCAGGAGATAAAGTTCTGGGTAAACTGAAAGACCGCATTTGTGATCACTTATCAAGATTGCAAGATACAATAGATGCGTACTTTCCAACTATTTCCACTACGAATCTCGACTGGGTTGTCTCACCATTTGATTTCGTAGATAGTGCAGGGGAAATAGATTTCACTGCTTGTGAACGAGATGAATTTATTAATCTTTGCGCTGATTCCACACTCAAAGGTAAGTTCACCAAGAGTGAGGCGTCGGTGGCTAGTTTTTGGCTTCAACGGAGAGAGGAGTACCCTAACCTAATGAAGAAAGCAATTAACGCACTTTTGCCCTTTTCAACATCCTATCTATGCGAGCAAGCCTTCTCTGCTATGGTGACAATAAAATGCAAAGCAAGAAATAGACTGAATAACCTTGAGGATGATTTGCGTGTTTCACTGTCAACTGTAAGACCCGACATCACATATCTGTGCTCTAAGCATCAATCACAAGTTTCACATTAATCATTTATCGAACAAAATTTATTGATGTACTTTTACTCAGTGACTGTAGTAAAGTTTACTGTATTATGTTATGGTGTACGTTTTTATTATATAATATTTCAATAAATTAACATATTAATTTTCTTTTAATTCAAGGAAGGGTGCCCCTGGTGTTTAATGTTATTCTCAAGGGTGTCGTGAACTTCAAAAGGTTGGGAAACACTGCTCTAGATTGATGATCAGCTTAAACAGATTATTATGATAATGCGCTGAAGAAGTGAATCAATGGAAATTGATTTAATTGTTTTTTCACACAAGCCATGTGTTCAGGAGTTCAGATAGGTAGAGAGAGTCAGACTGAAATATGCAGTCGCACAGCTGGGATTTGAACCATGGATCTCCCGGTCTCTAGCCAGTTGCTCTTCCACTGAGCTACCATGTTAACGTGCCGGCATAGCTTGAATTTCTCAACTGACTCGCATGTTTCCCGGTAAACCACAATGTGCTCTCAAATTATTTTGAGATGACAACACCAATGGTGACTTACAATGTTGTAAGTACTTAAGTCCCAGGATTCATAGTACAGCCAACTATTGTGGCCAATTGGTATTGGTTTAATTATTTTTCACACAAGCGTGTAGGACAGGAGTTGGATAGGTAGGGTCAGACTAAAAATCCAATGCCATAACCGGGATTTGAACCATGGATCTCCCGGCCTCTAGCCGGTTGCTCTTCCGCTGAGCTATCATGACAACATGCCGGCATAGCATTGAATTTCTCAACTGACTCGCATGTTTCCCAGTAAACGAGTCAGTTGAGAAATTCAACAACATTGAACATGTTACTTATATGTGTAGTTAAAACCGATGTTACAACTTCAGGGCACAGATTTTCTTCTGTGTAAAACTCTGTTACAAGATTTGTTTGGTTTGCAATAGAGAAGTAAAACGAAAACCAGTAATTATGTAAATGTGCTCAATGTTACGTATGTGTTTGTGTGTGTGTGTGTGTGTGTGTGTGTGTGTATATATATATATTAAAATTGCTTTAATCTATATTTTCCTTAAGAAATTATCACTTGCCAGTTCGCCTGGCCGCGCTGGCTAAAATGACTGGCTTTTGTGCTTCGTGGAACAGGGCACCGCAGGTTCAAGTCCCGCCTTGGGCATGGGTGTTTGTGGTGTATTTCTGTGTTTGTGTTCTGTCTAAGTATTTTTCTCCCCCCCCCCTGATGTCCAATTAGGTCACGCCTGATGAGCAATATGTTTTTATCTACTTCTAGATAATCTAGTTAAATAGTTCCATATAAGTAGAATAAGGTAATACAGTAATCTAAAGCTATAGTCAAAACTTTTAAAAGCTATCGTTTGTGAGACAATTGAAACTCGTTTCTATTTGCAGAGGCCAGAAGTAAACAAATAGGGGACTGAGGCGAAAGATTAGTTACGTAGTTTAAAATTACATTAAATAAAAGGCAATATCTCGGAAATGGTTAAATCTATAAAAAATATAGTTGCCAAAAATTGTGTTTTTGACGAGATATACATGTTTTGTGAAGTAAGTTTTCGCCTAACACTTACGGTTTATCAGTTATATAAAAATCATCCAGAATTAAGAGGTCTTCAGAGTCTATTCCCAGAAAATTGAAGATATACATTTTATTTGTGATGTTGATGTATTTAATATACGATATTTAATCAAACTCGTTAGACGCATTTTTGAGAAAAACAAACTTTTCTAACATTTCTCCATGTAAAGGGTAGTTTGGAGTGGGCGACATTTCTGAAAATCTTCATGTCAAATTCCTGGAAGATACTAATCTTTAATACAAAGTTTGGTATTTAAAGGACTCTTCAGTTTTGTGCTATGCTGTCCAAACACATACCCTGAACTTTTTCTAAAAAGTCTGTTTTTTGGATTCAGGGGATCCTAAAGCATGTATTTCCGGTGAACTCTCGGTATCGAATTCTTGGGTGGAATACAGTATCTGTTCTGTACACTATGTACATAGTAGGTACGTGTAGAGAAAGTAAAAGTATCTCAATAAATGCATTTATAGTCTCCAAAGGTTATAAAGCCCATAGTCAAGGCGTTGGGCTGTAAAATGAATTCGAGCTGTTTATTTATAGATGTTCTAACTTATAATATCTCTCTGTTAATATTCACTTGGTATGCTGAATACTAATAGACAACGTGTATGAAATCGAAACTAATGTATTTACGCGCATAAAGGCACGTAGAGGAACAATTATTTTAAGGGTACTGCTGCTGGGAAAGGACCTTACGAATGGAGCAAACCAGTGACCTGAAATCAGCCCAGAAAGCAACTTTGGGACATTTCAGCTCTAGTAACTTAGATGATTCCCTTGTTAGACGTGTAATTTCTGTTTCGGTAGTTTAGTAAAGAAGATACATTATACGACTGTCTCTTGCAGGAAAGCCCACCACACATAAGGTTCAAAGCTGTCTCTGCCAGACCCCATTGGGAGGTGCTGACCCCCAGATCCACATATTACGGGGATTGACGTACTCTAACACGTGAAACCCGGCTACATTGGAAAAAATAAAAAGGATAACATATAGGACCGTTTTCGTTGCGTTGAAACATGCCTTCTGCAAAAGTTACGCTAGTCGTTGGATTTCACTATATGAGGCATTCACACTTCTAGACGCGTATGCATAATTCTATGAACTGTTGATGCTAAAACGCTCTGGGTGTTTGTTGTTGATGCGTAGCACGTTCTCTTATGATTACCTAGGTCGACCGCCGTCCTGCTTTATAGCCAATGAACCAGACTCCGAAAATGCAATTTTCACTCTGGCTGACGCCACCACTGTCACTTGGAGAAGAACCCTAATGTAAAATTTTCTCTGGAAACTGTAAACCACATATGGTGAGTAGAATAACAAAACATACACACACCTAATGTGATATCAGATCAGTTCGTTTCAGATCAATTAGATGATCACCGATAGTTGAACAATTTCTGGTGTGTTCCATTCACATGACCTTCTCTAGCAGTACTGCAAACAAACTTTTCTTGCACAAGATTATCCTTTTATCTACATCTGATAAACATTAACAGAATTGACATTTGTTCTTGCTCCTTTTCAAGCAGAAGGAAAATAAGAGAATGCACTAGGCTAAATCTTTTAAAAGCCGGTCGCTATGTGAAACAATTGAAATTCCGTTCTCTTTAATTGCCAGGAGTCAAACGAAAGAGAGACGACAAGAAAGGTATCTTCCCATTTGAGAAAAGTTCAAGTAGTTTAAAAAAGAAACCTATAACATCGAATATCTAAAACCGGTTAACTCTAGAAAAAAAATGTATGACATAATTTTTGTGTTTTAACAAGATCTACATTTTTTTTTGTTCAACTCTTACAGTTTAACAGTTATACAAAAGTCGTCCGGAGTGAAGGATATTCCCAGAAAATTCAGGATATAAATTTTATTTGTCATATAAATATATGTAAAATACGGTATTTTAATCAAAATCGTCACAGCCATTTTTGAAAAAATCAATATTTTCGTAAATTTTTCCATGTAAAGCGTAGTTTGGGGTGCGGGGATTTTCTTGAAGATCTATGTGTCGCGTCCTTGGGAGATACTACACTTAAATACCGTGTTTGTATTTAACAGAATTGTTGAGTTATGTTGCCCAAATATAGACAGGCTGGCCTATTTCTAATTTTTTTGTTCATACTTTCTGGTGAAAGTAATGCGCTAGTGAAAGTAATATGGTTTTTCTGTATGAAGAAATTACCGCACTAATGATTCCAGAATACCCATACTTAAATACTATGGTTTCAAGAGAGTCTGTGTCCCAGCGTTTAAACTCGGAGAAAATACTTTTATTAACTAAAATTATCTTGAACCAAACTATCACGATTTTTCTAGAAAAGTAGATATATATGAGCACCTGAAGTAAGTGAATTTTACGAAAAGAAATACTTTAGAGAAAATAAATAAGTAAAAAAAAAAAAAAACAAAAAACAAAAAAAAAAAAAAACAAAAAAAAAACAAAGATGAAGGAGGTTCAATGGATCATGTCAGTGTACACAGCAAAGCTTTTGTTGCTTCAACTTACCTTTTCAAACGCGTGCGCACAACAAATTTGTTCTACAAAATGCTGTGATAAAATTGATTATTCCCTTACATCAATTCGGGAATGGTTCTTCTCAAATAACTATTCTCTTTCGTAAATCAGCGCATGCTTCTTTATATAACTTCATAACTGCTAAATAATATCTTCTTCTTGCTTTTAACCCCAATCTTTTACTGGGCGCACTGATATTTATGCTATACAATGCATATGCCTCCAACTTCTGTTAAACCATTAGAAACTCATTGTGCTCCTTCTATAGAAAGATAAGCCATGTGTTTGTTTTAACTTTTAGCATTTATACACATTTTAAATACTAACACTCAAGATTTTAGTATTCAACCAGGAAAATCAGCTTTAAATAGCTTCTAATGCTTCCAACTGGTTATTGGTTAGGAAACTTTTCTATAAAGCAGTCACATAACAGTAATACTTTTTAAACACTTAATATTCATTATAGCATATAGATATTGTTTATGAAGGTTTTTAAGAATTTGTCTACCCCTTATAGGAATATAAAGTACATTTTTTTAAATACTTGGCTCCAAGAAAGCGTCTTAGGTTGATTCTGTTTGTATGCAAAATAGTTAGTATGTCCTCCCGATCATAATCAGCATAACACAAGCCTGATAATTTGGGTAAAATTTAAAAGTAATTGTTAAACCTACATAATTTGAATAAGATATTTTTTGTAAATTGTTTGTGTTCTCTAAAAATAGTAAGGTCAAACGGTTGTACTAATTTTGCATGAAATGTAACACTTTTGAAGAATTTGCGAGGTAAATTATACTTGACGAACTTTAATTTTCCATAAACTCTCTGCGAGGTATATTTCTGCTTGCTGAGCTCTAGAAATGTAGAAAAGCGGTCGCTCAAGAAATACAGACATAATTTATGTAGCTGCAGTCCAGTACAATGCACCATTAATATTTGTGTCACTGAGTTTCAGAATAGCACCCCCTCAAAAACGAGTGAAGGGGCAACGTATAAAGTCTCTCTGATCGAGGTTTTCTTTGGTGGTACATTCGCAAATTAGGTTGCTGCGCTACATAAGAAGTGATTGCACCACTTGCGTATAAGGATCTGCTTTCTCAGCTCCTTCATGTATACAATCCAACATTGCAATCATATGTATGTAGATATGTATAGTGAATAACCATATGGATACTAAAATATTCAATGAAATGGTCAGAGTAGTGAATCCTGCCTGACTTATACACATTAATCTCATAGTTATTATTACTATTATCATTATTTCTTTATTATTATTATTATTATTATTATTATTATTATTATTATGAAGGGCTAAACATTTCCAGAGATCCTCATTTTAAAAAGTTGTTTATTTTCCCTTCATATTTATATTGCAGTCAAGTTCATTATCAGGAAACGCAAATAATTTGTTTAAAGAAATAAAGCTGTATCATTAGACCTGAGTGAGCCGATATTTAATATTAACTGAGACTGTCTTTCTCGATTATCGCATACTATATTTAGTGGCCTGGGAGTGCTCAATTTTTGCTGTGCATTTTAAGGGTTCCTACATTATGTTAAATTTACGTATGTAGCTTTGTTATGAATTGAGCTAGGCCTTTTTAAACATGGGATACAATGTATGCACGCTGTAAGCATAGGAGACCAGCATGAACTAACTGCAGCAGTAAACAAGGCCGTCTGTCACAGGGGTATACAAACGTGCTAAAGCTGTTTTCATTATACAGTGTCTAAATTAATAAACATGTTTAAGAATCGTTGTGTAGAACTGCAGACATAACATAATTAATATTACACAATAAACTTCACAAAATAAATACAAAAGTGTATGTCTATATGCTCAACGTCTTTAATTTTCGAGCTCGTTACAATGTACAGCAACATACATTTTAAACCGCTCATATTTGAATTACCTCTTTAAGCCTTCCCTCCACTTCACATGATGTTATAGGGGCAATCATAAAATGTTGAAGATGATATTGCGTTATAAGTGCTATTTCATGATGCCTTTGTAACGTTATTTATTATTTACCATTTTCAAAAAACTAGACATTTCTCATAAACAGTTTTCATTTTCTGCTGTACTTAGTCTATAACACCCCACTCATCTATAGATCTTTTGGGCTAGTTCTTCTAGCCCTATGAAATTAAGCATTTTAAGTATTTTCTAAACATGTGATATTAGAGAAGTCTAAAAATGTTTTCAATGAGCAGCAAATCTTAATTTAGTGTGTTTGAAACTAGGACCTCTGCGTCTCGTATTGCAGAACTATGATCGTTGTCTAAAACTCTGAAAAGTTTGATAAACTTATTGTAAAGGAGCGCATAATGTAAAATTGCATTTAACCAGGAGCTGTAACAGGTTGTAAAGGTAAAGGCGTATTAGGTGCCGGTGTTTTAAATTTTCGTTTTCTGTTTGGAGCTTTCAAAAACATATTTTCTATGTTTGCGATTAAACTGTCTACATCAATGTAACCACTACATACTGCTGCTGCTACCACTACTACTACTACTACTACTACTACTACTACTACTACTACTACTACTACTACTACTACTACTACTAGCAGTAGCAGTAGCAACGGCAGTAGCAGTAGTGGTAGAAAGGCTGTTTTGCCAAATCAGTATGCACTGAGGAAGAGACTGGCACGAGCTACTGGGGGTTGCAATCAAAATACTCTCAATATTACATACAATACACAGTACGTAAAGCCGATAACCAAGTATGAAAGTGAAGTAACAGTCACATCCGAAAAAACTCGCCTAGATCAGTTAGAAAAGATACAAGCAAATGCCTTAAGACCAATAACCCAGACAGAGAGAACAACTCTGGTTACAGCTCTACAACTTTACACAAATACCCCTCCCATCAAAAAGGAAATCCAAAAATAATCTGTGGTGAATGGAAGCTTCACAAAGGGAAAGTTGAATACCACAATGTTTAAAGAAGAATTAAAAACTCAGAAAACCCCAGTAACAGTAAGCTTAAAAATTCTAAAAGTATTAATCATTTCAACCGAACTATAAACCACTACATTTCACCACATCCGAAGCCGATCTCTTTCTTCTGAATAACACTAAGTAGGCAGATACCATTCCAATAATGCTGAAACGTTTAACTTTAAGCATGTTAAATGATAAATATCCTGGAGATACATAGCTACGAGCCGATACAAATGGCTCGCAAATAGATGATAAAGGAGCAGGTGCTGGAATGTTCTACCGTCTCTTCTCACATCAGCCCCAGTGGGTAGGTACCGCAGCAACTTTGACGGAGAAATAGAGGCAATCTGCATAGCATTATAAAATTTAGTTTACAGATTTCAAGCATTCGAACAATCAGTGATACTAGTAGTCTCTCAGGCTGCCATCCGAGCTATATATGAAAAAATAAACCCCTTTCAATAACAATCCAAAGTATCAATAAGCTACTACAACAACTAAGAAGTATGAAAAAAATATTGTTTTCCAATGGGTTCCAGCACATGTGGGAGTGGAAGGCAATGAGTTCGCGGATGGTGTGGCACAAAAGGCACTACCGTGAATATGGGAGCAAAACCCATTACAATCAATTTAGCCGAGAAGCTCATCATCAATGGAATATGCCAATTATGGCAAGAGGAAGGCTGTCGGCAGGAAAAGAGGAAAATGTGAGAAAAATCAATAACTTGTGGGATAAAAGCAAAAACAAATCAAGGAAAGAAGCAATGGCAACTGGACATGCCTACTTAGCAGCACATCTATATAAAATAGGAATATACCAGATGGAAGAATGTGTCATCTGCAAAGTGCCTGAAATAAGAGTGGATTCTGATCACCTGCTTCATTGCACGGGACTTGATTCCAATTTACAGAAACAGAAAGAATTATGAGCATTATATTGGGCTAACAGGAGCAAACTTCATTAAAGAGAAAGAAACAATAAAAGTTAGTCTCTTTAATACTGTTCCTTATACAGTTTGCGACCGACCTTCTCAACGAGCGGCCGATACCGGTCGGCGGTGGAAGAGCCACCGTGGATGGTCCCTAACATATTCAAAGCAGTTCATCTCGAAGCGAGGAGCGCTAGGAGCTCACCATAGTACTCTCTTAGTCTACAGACGACTTCCAAGGCCATCCCGCCGCCAAGAACTGTATTTCCGGAGCGCAGTCACCACTACGGAAGGGTGCCACCACTGCAGTCTTCGCCGACTCTTACAACCCAGAAAGAGATCGGTTGGATAAATGGAGATAAAATGAAGAAATAGGAAGTCCGGGGGGAATGAAGAAACCTCTTCAGAATTTTCCTGGGAACCACCCCCCCCCCGAAAAAACCCATGGGTCAGAGAGGTCGACCGCGGGAATCGATCCCGAATTCCAGTCTCAGATGAAACACCTGAGCCACCTGGCTCGGTGCGAGGAGAGGTAGCTATTATTTATTGGTCACTGAAGTTTAAAAAGACAGCCGTCCAGCATCGCAGAAGCCAACTAGTCTTAGACAAATCCTATTAGTGCTTCTGATGCTCTTCAATAAAATGATTGCACATATCGTTTAAATTAGGTATTAGAGAAGCAAACACCGATGCTGGCATATTGTAAACTGATGTTCACGCTTATTTGAATATCTGCATCACGTTAATAGTTTATTCCAGTAATGAAGTTACATGTATTCAACAGCAATATCCAATGCCGTAACAGCAGAGAATTAATTTTCAACCTTCTTTAGTATAAAATTAATACACCATCAACACAAAACGAGTAACATAATAAAAGCAAAGTAACAACCTTTTATGCAAATTATCGACATTGTCAGTAGTTAGCAACACGTCGTATAGAATGCATATAGTTTATGCCAAAATCATCTTGCAATAGGATTTTATATGCATTTTTGTCTTTAGAACTAGATACCATTGCAATTGAGGTAAATTTCTGGGCGGTGTCGAAAATTTCCGTAGGGATTGGAAACAGAGGAATATGTTAAAACTGCGGCTAAAAACATGCCTACTACACCTAGTAAACACCGAGCCAGGTGGCTCAAGCTTTCGACTGTGACTGGCATTCGGGAGGTCGTGGGATCGGTTTTCCGTGGCCAACCTCTCTGACCCATGCGTTTTTTCGGGGTTTTCCCGGGTTACTAGGCAAATGATGGGAAAGTTACTTCATTCCCCCGAACTTCATTTATTTCATCTCCATTTCCTCCAACCGGTCTCTTTCGAGTTGTAGGTGCCATCGAGGACTGCGGTGGTGTCGCCCTTTCTTGGAGGTGACTGCTCTTGGCGGAGGGTTGGCATTGGCAGTCGTCTGTAGACTCAGGGAATTTGTCAGCCCTGGAGCGTGAACTCCTAGCGCTCCCCGCGTCGAGATGAACTGCTTGGAAACCGTTAGGGACTTTCCACGGTGGCTCCCTTCCCGCTGTTTGGTTCCGGCCGCCCACTGTAATTACTCTCATCTCATCCTCCTGGGTCTGAGGTACAATAAGCCAATGGCTGCAGTGTGGAATTCCCTCCGGCATCACACACATCCACACACTTACGCACAGCTAATTAACATTGAGGAAGAAGGAGCCAAAAAGCGAGAGTGCTAAGTGAGGCACTTATGACCTTAGTAGGCACTTCGCAGCCGGGTCTCTAACGTTTCAGGATTGAATACCTCGGGCTCACGGAGAGACTCGAGCACACAATTCCCTGCCAGGGAATAAACAGTTTTCTCTTCAGAACAATCGAGCGAGATGACACTGCTGTGACTTAAGTGTCCCGCATTTGCGAGGGACCTGGTTCTATTCTAGTAGGGCTGGCCACTATGATCACATGGGTTTACATGATTTCTCCATGGCGGTAAGCGAGTGATACAGCGCTTTCTTTTTCTACCACGAATTTTCTTCCCATTATTTCCTTTTATGTTTCATTTCATATGTTACAGAATTGTAGAACCTGGCTATCACATCAGTAATGTTGGTGAGGCAAGTATATGTCTCCCAGTGAGCAGGATTTTCTTGGGGATGTACAATCAATACGGAAATGTTACTATCATTAGTTCATTTATTCTGAAGAACTGCATTATGCAGAATTTTCAAGTTCACCTCCCTTGTTATGTGGAGTGATATCCTCTTAATCAAGTTTTTTATCTTGGTCGACTAAAGAAACAGTTTAAAGCGTACCTCTCGGGCTTCTAAGCAGGTGGTTTGGAGCCGACTATTTGGAGTGTCCATCATCTTCGTCTTGAGAAGGGCGAAAATTGGACTAAATCCCCACGTCGAGATGAATTGCTATTCAAAGCGAAAGTTCTGAAGAATAACTAATTGATAAACAGTTTTTTTCAGTTCTAAAATCAAGTGTTTCAAGTTTTATTAAGACTGTACTAAAATTATCCATCGAAATTGAAATAAATTTGCTGATGTAAACTCAATATGGAACTTTTATCCCCAAAATATCAGTTTTAAAAGATTTTACGCCTCCTTATTCCTTTCGTCTGAAGTTTATTCAAGATCTCTAATTTTGCAATAAATCTTCAAAAATATTTTGTGATATTCATAATCAACTAATCGTGGTTGAAATTGGATGGTATTAATTAATGTGTTAACCTTTTTAAGCCCCCCTTGGTTTTAAAGGTTTTGCAAATACTGCTTTTAAATGGTGAAAGAGTTACAAAAGTCATGTACATGATGTTTGTGTTACCCCACACACAGATACACAAACACACACAGTTTCCTCAACGCCCCCTATAATAGTAGAGTTAGTATAGAATGATTCTAGAAATCTCTCTGGTGTCAACATTAAGCTGCTACGTGGCAACTATCCTGTATGTTTTCATGTCGCATGTTAAAAGCACTGGATTAGGCACGTGGAATTCCAAAAAGAAAGTTATCTACGTATTTTGTCGCTCAATCACCATTGCAACATAACCTTCTGACGGTGAAACGACCACGCAAGTAGCCGTGTGCGTAATAAATTAACAATCAATAGGACTGTACCAACACGGGAACTCGATAAACACGCAACAAGAGAAGAAAAGGGGCGCCGAATTGAACTAGTTTGCCTTCACAACACAAGCAGCTTACTTCACCAGGTACTTCGTAAATGGCAATTGGTTATGATACTTGTATAGGTGCTTGAGATATTTCAGGGAAAAGCAAAAATAGTTCGGTTTTCTTTTGTAGTCACTAGACATAGAACAAGGGAATATATTATAAAAATGCTGTATGAACTTATAACTTTAAACCATTAATGTTTTGAAACTATATTTGGTTACAAATCTTCGACGTAAATCCCAATCGGAGGAAAGGTTTTGATCCAACAATATCATGTACTACTTTATGACGTTCTAATAGCAAAGTAAAAAATAATTTATTCCAACACAAGTATTAGGCAACATGTCACCGAGTGGTTAGCCCACACAGCTCTCACCTAGGTGCATATGAGATTTGTGGTGGACGATGTGGCGTGAATTATCCGGTTTCTCCACCATTCACTCCACTACTTGCTCCATAATCATATTTCCTGTCATCTATTTCACCGTAATTAGATATTATACCTTCCTGACTTTTATATCAGGCATTGGGCTGATTATTCATCTCTGATCCGAAGCGTGTGCTCCACAACAAGCGGCTGACTCCAGGAGATGGCTTGTAAATTTGGGGGGGGGGGAGTTAGTTCTGCATACGAGGAAGGTAAACAGAGGAAGAAAGAAACAAAAGTCTAAGTTTTACTTTAGATTCCAAAACGGCTATGTTTAATTTAAAAATGCTTTAAAACAATACAATGACTTCGTGTGACCTCTTTTGAGCAATTTGGACATCACAAATCTGTTTATTTGTCCCTAGAATATTACTCCTCTGCTAATTTCTTCTTTGTTGCCATTTTTGTACCACTTATACTGTAAAACAACCGCGGAAATTATTCGAGAGTGGCGATGGTGCGCAGGCAATCGACTGCGAAGGAGGATTACGGTTTTATTGGCATGCTTTACCGTATAGGGACAACAGAGATGGAATGGAAACTTGAGCACTGCAAACTTTCGAAGTCTTCCGCTAACAGCTCGCCGCCGTCGCCACACACAATCGATGGTCAGCAGAAGAGGAAGCCACACAGTTGATAGCCTTGAGGGACGGGCGGCAGAAGTAAGCCAGATTTATTCCGGGTACTACCACCAGGAAGGGATGAAGGGAACGAACCACAGGAGGCTACAGGCCTCAGGGAGACAGGACACGGAAGTGCCGAAACGTTCATACCTTGAAGAGCCATCCCATTACTGCAGCTACCCAAAAAGTGCGATGACCCAGCAGCGCTCTACTGTCCAAGGGGATTCTCTTTCCTTATAGCAAGATTAAAGATTTGGAGCTTTCTGGGTGTTGGTTATTTCCATAGGACTTCAAAAGTCAGAAACCAAGTTAAATTAGAATCGGAGGAATCCAAACTTTCGACCATCTTGACTCTGTGGCCTTCGTCAGGGAACTGGCAAAACTGACGTAAAAACTTATTTATAGCTTGAAGGTGTACCTGTAGTATTCAACCCCAACCAATCAGACATAGCTTCCTGGCACGAGATCTGCGATAGCAAGAGTTCGCATCATCTGTCGGCACCGTCAAGCTCCACAAAGCTTAGAGGCGCATCTGAAATATGAGAGGGAAACGGAATGAAAATGAAATGGGGTAAAAGAAGTCGTAGTAAATGAGAATTCAGACCGGCATTTGTTTACCGATTTGTGAAAACCACGAAACATCAAAGGTCAGGATAGGTGGATGATGGAAATCGAACCCAGGTCCTCCCGAATGTCAGTCTCGGACATTACCGCGGAGCACCGTCCCTCGATGTGCTATACCGTGTACGCAGCAGTGACAGCAAATCACTTACTCGTAGTATAGCAATTAGTCTACAGCTCGTGAACAAATATAAAAATCCACGTTACACCTATGATGCTACTCAGAGTAGTTATAAGAAACTAACAAGGGAAGTATGAAATCCCTCATGCCGAATCCCGCGCTGCCATTTCTGTGACACGAGAGATGTACCATAAACAGACTACGCCCAAAATATCGGCTGCCAGTTTTAACTGCAAGGTGCTAAAGCGAAGCTGGAATCCTTCCATCGAAACTCACAAGGAGTCAGTATCATATTGTTGCAGAATGAGCTGCGATTTTTATGGTGAAAATATGGCGAAAACAAAAAATACCCGTTTCTCGGCTTTCTTTCCCATAGGGCCCTTATCCAACGGAAACAAATTGAGAAGTTTTTAGTTTTAACGGCTGACTTTAGGTATGTCTTCCGCTCAACGATCAGCTTCTTGGTACTATGCCCACATTGAAGTTACGCGCAAGACCTCACCAAATGTAACGTACAACCAAGAGTTCAATTAGCGAAGAAAATATAGGCCAAAGCTAGTTGCATCCCCCCAGTGATGGGCTTCTCAAAGAAAAAATGAAATGAGGATATAAAAATTACCCATTTTACTTTCTCTACACGTACTATGTACATAGTGTATAGCGAAGATATCGTACTCCATTGAAAAATTCGATACCGAAATTTCACCGGCAACGTATGTTTTGAGGTCCCGTGAGTCCAAAGTTTCATTTTAGAAAAAGTCCATGTGCGTGTGGACAGTATTTTCAAAAACTAAACGACCGTTAAATACCAAGCTTAGTATTTAAGTTTAGTATCTCTCAAGGATGCGACACGAAGGTTTAAAAAAGACCCCTACTGGAAACTACACTTTACAGGAGACATTTTTCTCAAAAATGGCTCAAACGATTTTGATTAAAATACAGTATATTATACATATTTACATCAAAAATAAAATATTTATCTTGAATTTTCTAGAAATAGCTTCTGAAAAAATGTTTTTTTCATTCTGGATGATTTTTTTTTGAACTTTGCATAACTAGTAAACCGTAAGAAATAGACAAAAACTTACTGCAAAAAAAAAAAAAAAAAACTGTAGATCTTGTTAAAACACATAATTTTCGTCATATGTATTTTTGTTGTGGAGTTGACTGTTTCCAAGATATTGCTTGTTATTGTTTTCAAGTTTAAACTACGTAACGTTTTTCAAACGGGGTTACCTATTCTTTCATCTCGCTTTTGTTTACTGCTGACCTTTCAAAGTGAACCGAACTTCAATTGTTCACATAGTGACCAGCTTTTAAAATATATGACTATTGCTTTAGCCATATGTCCCTTCTGCTTACAAGGAATCAATTAGTAAGACCATTTCTGCTAATGCTTATCGAGATAAGCAATAGACAAAATAAACTTTGAACAGCATAGATCGAAAACGAAAAATCTTAAATACCAAACTGAGTATTTAAGATTAGCATCTCCCAAGGACTCGACATGAAGATTTTCAACAAAATTAACCCACCCCCAACTACCCTTTACATGGAAACATTTTCGAAAGTTTTAATTTTCTTAAAAATGGCTGTAACAATTTTGATTAAAATATCGCATATTAGAGTCATTTACATGGCAAATAAAATATCTTGCATTTTCTGGGAACAGCCTCTGCAGAGCCATTTATTTTGGATGAGCTTTGGAAAATGTTGCATAACAGCTTAATCGTAAGAGATATACAAAAACTCAATACACACAAAATGTAGATCTCGTTAAAGCACACAATTTATCTCATATACGTTTTTTTTTTTTTTTTTTAATTTTTTTTGTACAGTTGACATTTTTCGAGATATTTCTTGTTATTGGTTTCAATTTTAGACCACCCAACCTTTTTCGAACAGTGCCATGCGAAGCGAACCGAACCTCAATTGTTTCACATATATATGAGGTTTTGTAAGATTTGACTCTCACTTTATACTATTTTATTTCCTATTTCCCTTCTACTTGCAAGGAGGCAAGTAGTAACATTATGTTTGTTAGTACCTCGATCAGCATGAAGTAGATAAAAGAATTATCTGTTGTAAGAATAGGTTGCATAGGAACAGCTAGAGAAAATTATGTGATTTATTTATTTTTTTTTTTTTTTTTGATTCAGGGTTCTCAAAAATTATTTCCGGTGAAATCTCGTTATCGAATTTTTAAATGGAATACTGTAACTTCTCTATCCACTATATACCTTGTACATACGAGCTAGAGAAAGCAATAAATTGGACACACAGTTTCATCGTAGTCTACATTTGCAGATTAACGCCCCAGTTCACAAAGCTCCTCATGAACTAGGTATGTACAGAAATAGTCATTTGTTATATTGTGGAGTGCATTTGGTGAAATGAAACACAAACTCAGCAAAAGACCATAATGAATACTTTTGTTGTCATAAATTAACAAGTAGTACAAATTACCTTTCCAAAGAAAATATTTTAAAACGTTTGTTTGGTAAGTTAATACAGTAGAATCCCGATACTCGGAATTCCATATAACTCCAACTCTGTTTTATCGTTAAACTTGACTGTAATAGTTCGTTATGTGGTATAAACAGCATATGTGAATTTTAATTAATGTACTTATTAGGTTCATATTCGTGTATATATATTGCACATATGGTTTCCTGATCTGTTGAGGTATTTGATGTTTTCAGATTTTGAATTTATTTGTGACACTAATTTGGTGAGAGGTGTTTTTATTTTTATGCAGATACAACCTATCAAATTCCTCCGCACTAGCAAGGATCTCGTAATAATCTTCAATAAATGTACACCCATTATTTCGTAAAACTAGACATTCCGGTAACCCGGCACCCTCTTATCGGGATTTTAGATTCATTAATTTTTTTGTTTGTAAACAATGCTTTCAGTTACTAGGATCATATAAGCGTCGCCGGTTTTCCGGAATTTTGCCCCGCAGGACTTCTGTTACTTTGTTCATCCCCTATTTAGGACTGATACTCCACTAGGACTTACAAGCGGATGCCTAGGAGTCAAAAATATGTCGGGAAGCCAACGGGACGAAACCACAGAATAGAGAACTTGGAACGAGTGGTCGTCCCGTAGCCAGACATGTGCGTGAGGCAGTGGATAATATGAATTGCAAGCAAAATGGATAATTGAAAAGGTGATGATAGAGCAGTTGGTGGAATGAGTGGCAGGGGAAAACGGAAGTCCTGGAGAAAACCCGCCCTGATGTCGCTGCTTCGTCCACCAAAAATCCCACATACAGAAACTTGGGATCGAACCCGAACTAGATTCTAGATTCGATTCCAAGTGACCGCATGTGAGATTTGTGGTGAAAAAAGCTGCGCAGGGGTGGGTTTTCTCCGGGTGCTCCGGTTTCTCCCGCCGTCGCATTTAACTGGTGCTCGATCTTCATTCCATGTATCATCAGTGTCATTGCCTGCGGTGCCGAAAGAAGTAAAAGCGGGCGTTAAACACTACCCCAAAAAAGAACCCGGGCCTCCTATGTGGGAAGCGAGAGGTCTAGCCACTCAGCCATAGCGCCTAACCACTGATCTACCCGGACTAACATATCATCGGAATCTTACTGTAACTACTTTTCCCTGTTTTAGAACAAGATGTTGATGTTATTTAGCCTCTACTTCCAATAGCTGCACAGAATGCTGTTTTGTTCCAATTTACGAAGGCGTAATTTTTTTTATAGATCAACTCTTACCGTTACACTTTACACAAGCAATCGCTAATAGGGTTGTAACTCTCATTATGCAAATTAGTTCAGCTGAACAGATGTCTAGAGCAAAAAAAAAAGCAAAAATAGAGAGAAAGGAAATCACAGTTCTTTCAAAATACCAAAAAATGCAAATTCCAAAAGGCTGTATTCAACGAATACGTCCATGCAATATCCGTCAAGTTCGCTAGTCTCATATATTTATCTGTTCTTTTGAGAGTCATTCAGAGACGTTAGTAAATGCGATGTGGCGTTTCCATCACTGTGCTCGTTTCTGTAGAACAACTAGAGGGAAGGTTAAATCATATCACGATTTTTAGGACTGTTCAAGAATAACTTTTTGATTTAGAATTACTGACAAAGGATATCAAATATTTCTGAATCTGTTTTGGAGTAAAATAACTAAATATGCATTAAACACAAAAAAAATTATATGACTTTCTCTACAACGCTATAACAAATTATTGTTAAAAAGCATATCCTTCTATCTACTTTATAATAATTTATATAAATATTAGCAAAAATTGTCTTAATTACTTGCTTCCTTGTAAGTAGAAGGAAAATGAAAAAGCTAATACGACAGTCAAATATTTTAAAGACTGGTTGCCATGTGGTTGATTCCGTTTCTATGCAGTTCCCGGAGTTTACAACTTGAGCAAAGAGCAAAGTTTAAGTATTTTAAATCTGAAACAAATAACAAGGAATACCTCAGAAATGGTGAATTTCACGAAAAAAGTATATGACAGAAATTGTTTGTTTTTACAGATATACGTTTTTTTTTTTTTAGTAAATTTTTGTCTAACTCTTACGGTTTATCAGTTACGCAAAATTCAGTAAAATGCATTCAGAATAAAGAGGTCTTTAGAGGATATTCCCATAAAATTTAAGATATACATTTTATTTTCGATATAAATATCTTTTATATACGGCAATTTAATAAAAACCGTTAAAGCCATTTTTGAGAAAATAAAAACTTTTCGAAAAATTTTTCCACGTAAAGGGTAGTTTGGGGTGGGAGGATGTTTCTCAAAATCTTCGTGCCACATCTCTGGAAGATGTGGCACGAAGATGTTAAACTTAAACACCAAGCTTGGTATTTTTGAGTTATCGTATTCACAGACACACAAACACACAGGCACACACGGATCTTTTTCTAAAAATACCTTTTTTTGGATACAGGAAGCCCTGAAACGTATATTTTAAGTGAAATTTCGCTATCGAATTTTGGGTGCAGTGTGATACCTTCTCTATACACTATGTACATAGTATGTGGAGAAAGAATAAGAGAGAAAAATCGGAAAAGCATGCCAATTCCTGATGGTTTCATTCAAGGATTCCCATAGTAATCTACAAAAACTAAAGTGTTCCATTCGCATAAACTTCTCTAGCTGTTCCACGAACACATAATTCCTACAGAAGGTTCTTTTGTCTACATCATGCTAATCGAGATAAACATTAGAAGAACTGGTCTTATTACTTGTTTCCTTATAAGTAGAAGGGAAATAAAGGAAATATACTTGGCTAAAGCAATCGTGATGTGAAACAATTGAAAATCGGTTTGCTTTACCTGGCCAGCAGTAAAACAGGAGAGAAGAAACGAAAGATGAATACCCGTTTGGGAAAAGTTACGTGCTTTAATATTGAAGGAATATCTCGCTAATGGTCAACTCTACACAAAAAAAATATATAACATATTATGTGTTTTAAACAGATCTACATTTTTGTGTAGTAAGCTTCTGTCTATCTTTAATGGTTTAACAGCTTGAACATTCATCAAAATCCATCCAAAATAAAGAGGTCTTCAGAGGCTATTCTCAGGAAATTCCAAGATGTGCATTTTATTTGCGATGTAAATATCTTTAATATACGGCATTTTAATCGAAATCGTTAGAGCCATTTTTGAGTAAATTAACATTTTCAAAAAATGTTCCGTGTAAAAGGTAGATTCAGGTGGGGGGGGGGGTTCTTAAACATCTTTGTGTCACCCTAGGAAGATACTAAATATAAAAACCAAGTTTGATAATTAACGGCTGTCCATAGACACGCAAACACAGAAACACACACATACACTCACAAGCGCTGAGCTTTCTCTAAAAAAGTTGCTGTATTTCATTAATCTAACACTCTCTTGCTGTTCTAAATACAAACTATTCTTACAAAATAGTAATACTTTATCTTTATCATGCTAATCGAGATAAATGCTAGCATAATGAGTCTTGTTACTTCCTTCATTTTAAGTAGAAGGGAAATAAGGGAATACATTAGCCTAAAGCGATAGCCAAATTCTTTAAAACATAGACGCTATGTGAAACAATTGAGGTTCAGCTAGCTTTGCATGGACTCTTTGAGATAAGTTCAAATATTTTAAAACTGAAACCAATAGCAAGTAATGTCACAGAAACTGCTTGTTCTACAAAGAAAAGCGTATGTGACATAAATTATGTGTTTTAACGAGATCTACATTTGTTGTGTGGCAAGTTTTTGTCTGTCTCTTACGGCTGACCAGTTATACAAAATTCAGCAAAATTCATCCAGAACAAAAAGGTCTCCCAGAAAATCAAGATATACATATTATTTGTGGTATAAATATCTTTAATATACGATATTTTAATCAAAATCGTTAGAGCCATTTTTGAGAAAATCAAAATTTTCGAAAATTTTTCCATGTAGAGGGTAGTTGGGGGTGGGAGGAGTTTCTTGAAAATCTTCAAGTCGCATCCTTGGGAGATACTAAACCTAAATACCTAGTTTGGTATTTAACAGGCTTTTCGTTTTTGAGCTATGCTACGCAAAGGCAAACATATACACATGCGAACATTTTTCTAAAGATGCTTTTTTGGGCTCAGAGGACCTCAAAACATATATTTTGAAGCAAATTCTACATATAATTTTGAGTGGAATACAATACTTCTCTAGCTATTGTATATTGTATGCACATACGTGCTAGAGAAGGTAAAAATAGTGTCTGTCACTTAACTAGGAGTTGAAAGCTTTGGTATTGGAGATAAGCTTGAAAAACACGTACTAAGGTTTGTTTATATATTGAGATCACTAGAGGTTAGAGATGTGGCTGGAGACCAACTGCTTATCCAAGTAAAATGGGGCTGAAAAAATAAGTTTTAAAACTTAAAATATCCGGGCTGTTTTGCCGTGTTCTGTAGGTTAAAATATTTTAGTTCGACCCTGTCTGTGAGGGACATCTTCAGAGGCAATGTGTTCAAGTCCCTATCTTAGTCAGAAATTACAAAAGTGTGAGCTGGACCCGCTATATATACTCAGGCCCGCTGGGCGGGGTCAAGGGTTCTGCTTTTGTTTGTATTTAGTATGTGAGTTTCGGAATTGAGAAAATATAGGAATCCAACTTCGGCTTAATTTGAGTCCGTCGTCTTCGTTAAAGTTGTTTGTACTAACATTTACTTGTAGCCAAAATCTCTACTTTATCATACGTATTCCATTCGATGGTCGTCCAAAGATAAAACATTTTGTTCCACGGCCGTGTCGCATCCTTGGAAGATACCAAACTTAAATACAAAGTTTGGATTTAACACGCGCGCCTTTTTCTACAAAAAATGTATGTGTTACACTCGCATGACTTTCTCTAGCTGATCTACAAACAAACATTTTGCAAAATATTATTCTTCTTTTTACACCATGCTAATAGAGACAAACATTAGCAGAATCTACCTATTACTTAGTTCCTTATAAGTGGAAGGCAGCTTAAGCAATGCGCTATGTTAAAGTGATAGTCAAATGTTTTAAAAGCTGACGTTATGCGATTGTCATTGCAAGTCGCTTCTTTGCTGGACCAGGAATAGAACAAAAGAAAAACGGACACCTCCTGTCTGAGAAATTTATAAGTACTTTAAAATTGAAGCTTATAACAAGGAATAATTCGAAAACTGTAAAATCCACGAATAAAACGTGTACGATATAAATTGTTTATTTTAACGAAATCTACATGTTTTGTGTAGTCAGTGTTTGTCTATTTCTTACGGTTTACTAGTTGTGCAAAATTCATCCAGAATAAACTGGTGTTCAGAAACTATTCCCAGAAAATTCAAGATATACATTTTATTGATGATGGAAATGGCCTTAATATGTGGTATTTTAATCAAAATCATTAGAGCCATTTTTAAAAAAACAAAATTTTCGAAAAATTTTCTATGTAAAGGGCAGTTTCGGTGGGGAGATTTTCTTGAAAATCTTCGTGTCGCATCCTTGGAATATACTAAACTTAAATACCAAATTTGGAATTTAACCGTCTTTTCGTTTTTGAGCTATGCTGTCCACACACACACATACACATGCGCACCTTTTTCTTAAAATGTTTTTTTTTTAATTCAGGGTGTCCTAAGACATGTATTTTCGGTGAAATCTCGGTATCGAATTATTGGGTGGGATACAATACCTTCTCTATCCACTATGTACATTATAAATACGGGGCTAGAGAAAGTAAAACATTTTTGAAACTCAGAAGACCTCTGTGAATCTCGGTATCGAATTATTGGGTGGAATACAATACTTCCCCTATACACTATGTAGTACGTGTAGAGAAAGTAGAAGTGTTTTAAACACATTGGAGTGCGATATATATAATCTAGTACACAGTATTCAGAAAACGCTCTAGAAGAAAGTAACAGAAAGAATTGAGTTATGGAGAAGAAAACTCTTTTTAGCAGTTTAAGCGGGAAAAGGTCACTTGAGGTATATAGACCCTTGAAGCCTGAGTGGGGTACAGAGAGATATGTGAAAATATGTAACGAGATGCATCTGAAAGAAGTGAAGTAGTACTATTAAGAGGGCTTGGGTTAGCTTTGAGCGTACAAGAATGTACTTTATGTGAACAAGAGACAGCAGTAGTTTGTGTGAGGATTATTGAAAGAACTGTTTCATGCAGTTATATAGATAGTGAAAAAATAAAGAATATAATGTAGGAAACAAAACAAAAAACAAAGCACATGATTTCCTCTAAAAGCTATTGCTTCAAAAGGTTATTCCTTTATTAATATGGTGGTAATCGACATAAACATAGCAGAAGTGGCTTATTGCTTAGTTCCTTATAAGTAGAAGAGAAAAAAATTAAAACACTAGGCTAATGCTGTAGTAAAACCTTTAAAAACAAAATGCTCGCCATGCGAAATAAATGAAATTTGATTTGGTTTGCACGACCAGGAGTTAAACAAAATAGAGATACAAAACATGCATATTACATAAATTGTGTGACTTAACGTGATCCACACTTTTTTAGTAAGATTTTGTGTGTCTCTTACGGTTTACTAGTTAGGTATGCAAAATTCATCCAGTTTAAAGAAATCTTCAGAGATCTTCTGTAAATCCAATAAATTTTATTTGTCATGAAAATATTTTTAATTATAGGGTATCATAATAAAAATCGTTAGCCATTTTTCAGAAAAGTAAAATTTTGAAAAATATTTTCCATGTAAAGGGTAGTCTGAGGTGGGGAGATTTTCTTGAAAAGCTTCGTGTTGCAGTTTTGCAAGATAATAAACTTAATACCAAATTTCGTATTGAGCGGTAATTTCGTTTTTGCTATTCTGTCCACACAGTGACTAAAAATGCCTGTTTTGATTTCAGGAAACCTCAAAACATATATTTCCGGTGAAATATTGACATCAAATTTTTGGTTGGAATACAATACATTTTCTACCTACTATAGTCATAGTATGTGCAGAGAAATTAAAAAGAAAACAAGACAAAGAAATCTGAAATAATCGATACCTTTGACAGGAGTGGACGTCAACATTGTGGCCGCGCCATGCCCGAGTGGATAGACCTCTCTCCTCTCGCCAAGATGACCCGGGTTTGATCCCAGGTGACCGCGACTTGTGAACAAAGCGGCGCAGGGGTGGGTTTTCTCAACATTGCATCAACTGATATTAAATTGCATATAGGACCCATGTGAAAACCTGATAAATCACATTATTTGTTAAGGATAAGGAGACCTAGTAATATAGTGCAGCAACTGCGTCAAAACCCAGTAACTCTGCCTTAACTTTGCATACCCAAACCTATTGAAAATGGAGGGCAAAGTGTGTAGTAGAGGCCATTATTTTGTAATCATGAAACAATGAATAACACTGCCATCTGGTGGAAGTTTTTCTCTCGCCCCTATCTTTTATTTCTGCATTTTGTGAAGTATTTGGCTGCTTATGTTTTTATAATGAATGTAAAAACTTTCCATTTTACTTTCTCTAGCGCATATATACATACAATCTACATAGTATCCGGAGAAGGTAATGTATTCCACCCATGTGTACAAAAAATCATTTTTAGAAAAAGGTTCATTCGTATGTGTGTTTGTGTGTGTGTGTGTCCGTGAACAGCATAGCTCAAAAACGAAAAAAACATTAAAATTCAGACTTAGTATTTATGTTTAGTAACATCCAAGGATGTGACTCGAAGATTTTAAAAAATCCCCCATCACAAACAACCCTATACATTGAAAATTTTGTTTTTCTCAAAAATGGCCCTAAGGATTTTGTTTAAAATACCGTATAGTAAAGGTATTTACATCAAAAATAAAATGTATATTTTGAATTTTCTCGGAATAGCTTCTAAACACCTCTTTATTCTAGTGAGTTTTGCATAAGTTTTGCATAATGTTTAAACCTAACAGAGAGAGACAAAAACTATAGATATCATTAAAACACATAGTTCATGTCATACACGTTTTTCTTTTAGAGTTGACCGTTTCCGAGGTATTCCTTGTTATTGGTTACAGTTTTAATCTACTTAACTTTTCTCAAATGGTATAATTCAAAGAGAACGGAACCTCAAATGTTTCACATATCGACCAGCTTTTAAAAGATTTGACTATCGCTTTAGCATAAGTGTTCCTTTATTTCCCTTCTACTTGCAGGCCAATTCTGCTAATGTTTATCTGATTAGCATGATGTAAATTCTTTTTGTAACAATATTTTGCTTTTTGAACAGCTAGAGAAAGCTACGTGAATGCAACACATCGGATTTTTTACGTTTAGATTTATTCTTCATGATGTTAGTCTGTTAAGAAAGAAGCACAGTTTCTTATCTAAAATGGTCATGTGTTTTAAACTTTAAAAGTTTCAGTTCGTTGAGTGAAGAGAGCAGTTGACAAACAAAAGAGGCACAGATGTGCGCATCAGGTAGCAACATTGGTTTATTCGTGACTTGGTTCCCAGAATGGTTGAGAAGAAAGCTAAATATCAGTCCTACCAAGAGCAATCATTTTAAACTATGGAAAAGAAAACTCAAAAAGAAAAAAAAAATCTTATGTATTTCATTCATCTAAACTTCTCTATCTGTTTGCAAGGAAACTACTCTTACAAAAAAAGAACTTTTTTATCTACATAATGCTAATCAAGATAAAGCTTACTAGAAATGGTCTTACTTTCTTAAATGTGGAAGGAAAATAAAAGAATAACTTACCTTGAAGCGACAGTCAAATATTTTAAAAGCTATTGCTATGTGTTTGTCATTCAAATTCAGTTCTTCTCCCAAGGCCAGGAGTAAAATAAAAGAGATATAAGACGAAGATGACTTCCCGTTTAAGAAAAGCTTAAGTAGTTTAAAATTGAAATCAATAACAAGGAATACCTCGGAAGTGGTTAGCAGCACAAAAAATGTTTATGTCAAACTGTGATTTGATGGCATCTACATTTTCGGGCAGTAAGCTTACGTTTATCTCTTACGGTTTACCGGTTATACAAAAGTCACCCATAATGAAGAGGTTTGCAGAGGCTACTCGAAGAAAATTCAATACATGTATTTCATTTGCAATACAAATATGTTAAGCATGCAGTATTTTAATCAAAATCGTTGGAGGCCCCTTTGAGAAATATGAAATTTTCAAAAAATGTTTTAATGTAAAGGATAGCTGGAATGAGGGAATTTCCTGAGTATCTCCCTGTCATATCCTTGAAAGATAGGTACTACTCCGAAATATCTACTTTTTTATTTAACTCACCTTTCGTTTTTGAGTTATACTGTCCACACACACATGCTCACATACCCAGGGGCGCTTTTCTAAAACTAATTTTTTCTTCAGGTGTCTCAAAACTTGTGTTTCCGGTGAAATTTCGGTGTCAAATTTTTGGGTAGAATACAGTACCTTCTCTGTCTACTATGCACATTGTAAAGGCGTATGTGTAATTTGAGCTAGTATGAATGAGCATAACAACTATAATAGCAACTCTTTCTATATTATAGTCTCTTTGGGCTAGCCTTTTTAATTTAAAACAACTGACGATATCCAAAAATGTAACAAAAGTTACAATCATTTGGAAACCACGGACATAATTTGATGAAGAGTAAATCCTTAAACGTTGTAAAATTGTGTAAACTAGTTTAAAAGCTTTGTTTTCCAATTCCTTCAATAAGTATTATGAAAAAAAATGAATCTCATTACTGAAGATTTTTCATAGTAATGTATGTGGTATATTAAGTTAAGATAAAATATACCAGGAATTTTCAGACTTCACTAAATCGTAATACATCTCCAATGTAAGTGTGAAGCACAAACCTCAAGTTATTATTGAGTCGGTGAGGTATCAAGCTTGATAGGTTACCATAGCATCTATTAGGTTCCGACCGCACCATGCGGGTAGGAGGAAAAACAAAATACTGCCTTCTTTCGGGCCAGATCAAATATCCTCCGTGTTGCCTAACAAGTAGGATTAGGCAGCGGTAGGTTGAAAAGCCTACACCTCTCAGGACAGACCGCGTCTACCATGTCTCTCCTGACATTACGTCACTGATTTCATTCCAAATAAAATGCAACACCACTAGCAGACGCCGACACCTGACACCAGCCTCTGCCGCCACACCCACAGACAAAGAGGCGAGGACTCCAACAACCACCACCTCGACGCAGACGGAAGACTCCATCACCCATCACCTGCCTGCCGCCACTAACACTCCACAGGCAGCAGCGCCATCCGACAGCGCCGTTAAAGACGCCGTGCAGGACCTGCACTCAGAGGTCCTGCTCATTAGCGGCCGATTAAACACGCTGGAAGAAGCCCTGACTACCATGACCGCAGCCATCTCAGACACCCACACCACTTCTACAGCCAACCGCCAAGACACCGATGCCATAGCCCAGAAAAAGGTCACGTCTGAGTTCCTCTTGGAGCTGGACGTCCTCTACACCCTGCTACAGGAAATCCACGACGTCAACGCCAGGATCTTGGAGGCCAACCAGGACCTCTATGTTGAAACTGCAAAATTGCCAACACGCCTTACACTTCTGGAAGACCTGCTCAAAGGAAACCGAAACGACATTAAAAAGTGCTTTACTGCAGTTCTTGACAGCCAAGAACTGACAGTCAACAATGTAGCCCAGCAAATTACAAACAGCCACCACCAGATTCTTCAGGACCTTACCACCAAAACTTCATGCCCCCCCACACACACCCGTTCCACCAGACATCAGTACTAAAGAACACCCAAGACTCCCTAGCGCTGTACTCAGGGCCCTCGGGTCATGTTTACAGACTAGATAAGCCATTCCTTGTTGCAGCCCCATGTGCTGCAGCAACATCAACTTTACCAATAATCACGGAGGTGCTATCGCGGAACTCCATCATTCCCCATTCACTGTTCCTTTCCTATCTCACCCGATTTTTCCTTCTTCTAATCCACACCCAATGGCGAGATAAGCCATTCTTTTAACCTTCCAACTCTCTCTCTGTCTCCCCTTTCCAAAAAAAAAAAAAAAAAAAAAAAAAAAGAAATCCCGGCTATGGCATTGACTTTTTCACTTTGACTCTACCTCTCCAACTTTTGTCCTACAAACGGCTGATGTAAAAGAAACAATTAATTCACATTACTTAGCCTAGTAGTTCGTTAACTATAAAGCCCGGGACTGAAGTACTTCGGAGTTTGTTTATCGCCATTAAGGTATGACATCTCAAAATAATTTGAGATCTCCTTTACCGGGAAAAAACGTGAGTCAGTTGGAGAAATTTGGAGCACCTGGACGGAATCGAGGAGATACGTGGTTCAAATCCCGGTTATGGCATTGAATTTTTCAATCTGATTCTACCTCTCCAACTTCTTTTGTTATTGTTACTATTATTATTACTATTATTATTACTATTATTATTATTATTATTATCCACGTCATCTTCTGGTACTATATCTGCGTTTACTTACCCATCACGCAAAGCGATGTTTCCACACGATGTGATGTATAAAAGGTTCATATTCCATTTCAGCCGATGCGCAAGCAAGTTTTGTCGAATACTAATTTAATCTCAGTGCAAAGTTCAAATGGAAGTTTTCTGCTGGAAAGCCTGTCACCCGGCCACTACCAAGTAGAAAGACAACTCAGTTTCGGGTCGTGAGAGCTACTCTACGGCGTTGTCAAGTGTAATTCCGGTTCATATCGGTTCTACGAAAAAGACGTGCAGAAAGAATCAATACAATTCTTCTAAACAGGGATCACCAGCTGGTTGCCCTTTGAATAAAGCAAAGAGAGAAAAGTTGCTCTATGCTCCTTTGAATCACTTACTGTGCATTGTGTGACCAACTGCGCGTAAAGTTCAGTGCTGTGGCAGTACTCAACATTTTGCGTTTAAAATACGTAATCCCCTTGTAGGTTAATATACCTATTGTAGGCTCATGGTTGGTAGAACAATTGCTCCATTATGTCTCTTGCCATATTATTTATACTTCGGATATATATAAATATATATACTTATATATTTGTAAACAGCTATGATTATTTAATAATAAGTGGGCATACGCGTAGGAGTCGATGGTTTGCGTTTAGGATTATTGGCGGTTCTCGACGTTATAAACTGACACAGTAAGTAATAGACGACAATCAGTGCTTTCTCGTGTTTATCCACGGCTTGATACGGCAAAAAGAAAGGGAGATGTTGCCTGCCTCTCAGCGCAATTTTGTACTGTAACCTATGACGTGATGAATATGCCATACAGATCAGGGAATTTTCGTCGAATCCATTGCAAAAATGGAAAAAGTACTACTTAAATTAACAGTATCTATGAATCTTCCATTATATATATTAGTGGTCCAAGGTCTTATGTACCTTATTCTATTTGTAACTGAGTTATATAAGCTAACCGAAGCAGGTGGTTCAGGCATTTCGTCAAGGAGGTTCGGGAGTTCTTGGGATCGGTTTCCCGCGGCCGACCTCTCTGACCCATAGGTTTTTTCGTTTTTTTTTTATGGGCACTAGGCGAATGCTGGGGAGGATTTCGTTCCCCCGAATTTTTTGTCTCTCCATTTCGTCCGTCTGGTCTTTCTTTCGGTGTCAGCGAGGACTGCGGTGATGGTGCCCTCTCGTAGAGATGAGGGCTTTGGAATCTCAGCTCTCGGCGACAGGATGGCACTGGGGGTCGTCGGTATACTCAGGGACGTTTATTCAGACCTGAGGCGTGGGCTCCTAGTGTTCACCACGTCGAGATAAAGAACTGCTTGGGAAGTGTTAGGGGCCATCCACGATGGCTCCATATCGCATTCTGATTACGACTGCCCCCTGCAATTGTTCTAATCTCATTCCTCTCCTCCCGGGGTCTGACGTATAAAAGTTCTAATCTCTGGCTGAGGTGTGGAATCCCCTCCGGTACACTTCACTACATAAGTTAGACAAAAGATACTACTTAATTAAAACCTTTTAACGTTCCAATTTAAACGCTAATATGAACTAATCTCTAGTTCACTAACGCTTAAGGTGTATTACAAAAAACAAAACAAAGAAATGTCACATCTTCCTGCGTCGTTACAAGCCCATGTACGAGTCCTTTAGGTAGTGATATTTGAATTCAAACATTTAAGTTTCTGTAGTATTTATTACCTATTTGCATGGCCCGTCCCATAATAAAATGTCTATTTTTACACAGAGTATATATTTCTACCATACATATTACAGTGAATTCCAGCGCTCTTTAATATAATGTATCGGTGCAAATTAAAATATCCATAGTTTTCCACTAATTTCTTTGCCTTTTTTTTACAATTAACTCAGAAAATAAAACATATGGTGCACACAGAAATGTTAATAAGTTGTATCAAATCGTTTTAATATATTATTAATTTTTTGTTTATAGTTTGATATGGCGATATGTTCCTTGGACACTGCGGTTTAATGTACTACTTCAAAAAATGTAATGTAAATTAGTATACAGATCTATAGTAACTGTCTGCAAGCATTTATTATGTTTAATTAGTTTAACATGAAACATTTTCTCTTTGCCAGTTATTATTTTTCAAAATGTTCAATGTGAGTTATGGAAAACAATTGCAGCTAAATTTCGTTTACTTATTTGCTAAATTGTTGCATAAATGATGAAAAACCGATGTTCTAGCACTACCCCTAAATAAGCAATTTGTGCTCGGGGCGGGGATATACAATTAAGAGTACTGGCGTAGAAAAGTACATTACCACAATATGGAACAACTTGTATTTTAAACTATATAAAAATATTTATTACGCAAACACAGAAGTTTAGTACATAATTATAACACTCAAAAACTGTAAATTGGACAGATATAATTTTCATTGCCTACACACATTCCTTCCTCATAATGCTTCATTTCTTTCTTCTTTTTAAATTAACTGCTACAGTGCTACAAACTTGCATATCCTTTCATAAGTCTGTTGTCTAGCTTTGGACCAAAATTACTACTGTGGTTGCAAGCTACTGCTATTAACCATTTGGGCTCAAAAAGTACGCCAAGTCAGATCTTACAGTTTTGTAATTATAGCAATAAAAATAAATATTGCAACAAGTATCTTTATTGACTTAAAAATCTACAATTCACAACACAACGCGACAATGCTGCACTGCAATCCTTCCTCCTTTTATAGCTAGAAAATAACGTCACAGAACTTCCTGGAAGCTCCTGGGAGCTGAAGATTGGAGATGCATCTCGAAAATCAAGAAGAATCTTACGTCGCCCTTGGAAGGTTCCTGTTGCGTCGCGCTGCTCTCCCTGTTCTTGTATATGCTTCCGATCCACTGTCGCACTGTTCCCTCCCGAGGGTTGGTTGTCCCGACTAGCGCCATCATAGCGGGAAAGACGATTCAAATGCCATACCAATTTCTTTCCTGGGGTGTAACAACTGTCTTTTGACTCAAACACCTGTTACAAATTGTCTTAAATACACTGCTGCAAATAATTCACTACAAGTTTAGACACGTAGATAGTTTACGAGTGCAGGCCATCCATTCCAGTCACTCATGACTCATTACAATACAACAACACTGCGCTGCAATCCTTTCTTCTTTATAGCTAGAAAATAACGTACAAAACATCTTGAAGGCTTCTGGAAGCCGAAGCTTAGAGAAACGTCTCGAAAATTGAGAAGAATGATGAAGTCTCGCGTTCACCGACGCCATTCATCGTTCGATATGACCTATCATGTTAAAGAGCGTTAAGAGAAAAAAAACACACATGTTTAAATTTATGTTCTTTTTACTAATTTTTAAGACATTAACGTTGTGATACAGGAACTGACCCATCCTATAATGCCATATTGTTGAACGAATTCAACAAAAAATAAATACACCTATTTATATTTATGACACACATGTATCCAGTTCGCAACAGTTTTTGAACCTCTATTCTCTGAAGCTCTTTTTAAAACTTCTAGCTAAAAGTTGTATAATGTGGTCCACGGAGTATTTTCAAGAGTGAAAATTGCTGTAAATAAACAATTGCGAAAAATTAGGTTTAAAGCTCAACGCAACGTATTACGTGAATATTGTAGGACGAATTAAACATGTGGCTTTAAACTCTTTATACATTAGAAATCCAATTATGCATTTTAAATTGCGGGTCTTGAGTGTAGTATAAGTGAAAAAAAGAAAAAAAAACAAACAATTGAAACTTTCACATTTTTGCCACAAATTACCGATATATTGCTTAAAGTAGTTTTGGACATTTTGCATCCTCTGCCTTTATTTTTATTTTTTTTTATTTTTACCTATTATTTACCTGTTTCCCTAGGGTTTTTTCTTCTTCATCATACCCATACATAAGTGGTGTTGATAGTTCCTCTGTCACTTCTTACTTATAAATATTGGATAATGAAAATATTTTTATGCAGTGCCGACTTAACTGAAAAAATACATCTCTAGGTTAATATTTTAGATTGAAAGTTGAATTTCCTCTCTGATTTAGGATTTAGGATATAGGATATACGTGTCAAAGAAAAGAGAGCTACGTACGACTATCTGGGGTCTGCCTGCAGTGGCAAGTACGGCTCTGCATTAAGACAAGGCATTACCACAGCCAGATGAAGTGTTAAAATGAAATGGCAGGAAGCTCAAGAACTTGTGCCTAGTAAAATATTCGCTATCATGCTTCCCATGCAGCCGGGCTCCCAGGCATGCAGTTGACTGCGCGCGAGTACTCTGGCTCAGCCGAGCGAAGTTGGAGCAGCCTGATATAGGGTGAGGGAACCACGGCAGGTCAGTCAGGCTACAGTCGCTCGTGGAATTTCTGGATCGAGGACCCGTCGTACTACTGGAAGTGCTTAGAAAAGACGGTAAACAGTGTTTCCAACCAGGCAGTCCTTTGGTTTCTATGAGGAATACTCTTTCCTTGGAGCGAGTATCCATATCATCTGGCCGGCAACGTCACACCTAGAAACACACCTGAAGCGTCAGAAGAAAACAAAATGAAAGGGAAGTAAAGGAAAGAAAATCGTGATGGATGAGAAACCAGACCAACCGACCAAGAAGATCCTCGAAAAAGCAAAGTTCGGAATGGGCAGTTGACAGGAATCGAACCCATGACTTTCTGAGTATGTTATCTGGAAGCCAACTTGCTCGCCTTCTTTCGGATTTACAAAACATATAAGATGGAATTAAACTAAAGTCTTTGTGGCAACATGAATCCGATTTCAAAGTTTATATCACCAGTAACAATCACAACAAAATCTGGATTGTTATTTTATTTTAGTACACTTTTGTTGTAAGGTTACACTTTTGTCTTGGTAGGAGAGAATTGAGCTCCATTCTAGATAAGTCTCCAAACAGTACAGCACTTAAATAGTAGTAAACGTATGTTTGCAAAAAACTGGCGGACCAGCCATAATCGCCAGAGACATATCTAGTAGCAGTGACGGTCCCTAAGTAGCAGACTGCAGCTAACAAATGAATGTAGGCAAATATTACAATAGTGGGAGAAACTGTAGGAGAAGCTAGCTGCAATCTATATTTCGATATTCACCTACAAAGACTGTGTTTATGTGGTGGAATTTTAGTTTAGGGCTATTTATGTGGTTAAGGGAAGACAAGATTACAATTTTCCAGAAAGGTTACACTTTCACTTAGTTATGGAAGCACATAAATTGAACTTTCTTCTTTAATTTGACGCATATTTTATCACTGAAGGCAAATTGATTATATTTTAAACACACCTAGGTATTCTTAAAAGATTACTGCGTCTACTATCTTTCTTCTTGATTTCAGTACCACTTTACCGAAAGAGAATCATAGTCCTACACTCTTTGAAATAATTTGGTAAACTTTAGTCTGTCTTTTATAAGGTTTGCTCCAAAAAAAAAAAAAAAAAAAAAAAAGGATCTTCCTCCCTGGCACAGTAGGCTAAATTGTGGTGCTCTGCTTCCCGGCCTCTATATCCGCCCGAATACGATCGCACACATGAGGGTGCGGATTTTAAGTCCCTGATATAAGTTCGGTACCCACTCAACATCGCGAGAACATGAGGAGTTGCGATAGACAGCGATCCCAGCCAATATGGCCATTTTTTCGGCTGGGTGAAGCGTGATGGTGGCCACATTACCTCTCTATATCAGTTGGATGATCACGCTTCGTGGGCGTGCGGCCGGTAGTTGGGTTGATAGACCCAGACCCCAAGTGGGGTGTGGCGCCACGGGGCTTATTTTTATAAATATATGAACTTCTATTTGCTCAGTCTAAGTGTTTGTTTCTTGGTAAGTACAGGTGAGTTTATTTCGTTGTTACTGTGAGCAGGTTTCTGTAAGTGAAATGTTCTAATATGAATGAGCCATTTTATAAAACAGCTACATAAGATAGCTAACTTTAATTTCCGGATCCTAAAATAAGGAATTTGTGGCTATCTTAGATATTAATAAGTTGTTTTGGATCTGATAAATTTCAATCGAAGAGTGATATACTTGAGTAACAATTATATTTATCATAATACACAAACGTACATATAAAAGTAAATGAACTAACTTAGAAGGCATGCATCTACAACCTGTTATTATTTCACTCTGATAACTAAACATTTTTCGAGATAAGGGGCGATGGACATAGCAAATTTAACTTTGCTTAACTTGGAATTTTAAGCTCCTCTAACTTTATTGGTATAAGTGATTTGATGTTTTATAGTTTTGAAGTTCTTGCGCATTTTCGACCAATTTGAAGCCTTAGCTTGCGGTGGCCAAGATCAAAATGTAGGTTACCTCATATACAAATGCGTAATATTAAACAAGGCGACAGTTAAAAGTGAAAAAATCTCATGTGTTCCAATCACGTGACTTTCTCTAGATGTTCCACAAACAAACTTTACTTCCAAAATATCATTATTTTATCTACGTCATGCTTAACGAGATAAACACTAGCACAAACTGTCTTATTACTTACTTCCTTGTAAGACCCGAATTTCTAATAAGGAAATACACTAGGCTAAAGCGATAGTCTCATCTTCTAAAAGCTATAGCTCTGTGAAACAATTGAGATTCGGTTCCTTTATACTCCCGGGAGGAAAACAAAAAAGATGAAATGAAAGTTGACATGCTACTTGAGAAAAGTATAAGTAGTTTAGAATTGAAACAAATAACAACGAATATCTCGGAAACAGTTAACTCTACAAAAACATGTATATGACATAAACTGTGTATTTTAATGAGATCTGCATTTTTGTGTAGTAAGTTGTTGTCTATCTGTTACGGTTTACGAGATGTACAAAAGTTATCCAGAATGGAGAGATCTTCACAGACTATTGCCAGAAAATTCAACATAGACATTTCATTTGCCATTAAAAGATCTTAAACATATTGCATTTTAATTAAAATCGTTATAGCCATTTTTGGGGAAACAATTTTCAAAACTTTTCCATTTAAAGGGTGGTTGGAGATGTGGAGATTTTCTTGAAAAATTTCGTCCGGCATCCTTGGGGGATACCGAATTTAAAGACCGAGTTTGGTATTTAACGGACTGTTCGTTTTTGAGCTGTTCTGCCCACAGTCACATAGACAACACCCTCAGACACACTGACATGCTTCTAAAAAGTATTATTTTGGATTCAGTGGCTCTCAAAACATGTATTTCCGGTGAAATTTCGGAATGGATTTTTGGGTATCTCCTCTATATATTGTGTACACTGTGCATACGTGCTAGAAAGATTAAGAATCGGTGTAAAGGTAATTGTAGCAATTTTTACGCTTTATTAAAATCACTGATATGATCCTCGCATCACATGCTGGTAAATTAAGTAATAAAATTACGTTACGTGCAAAAAATTATAGAGTATTTATTTATATATGTAAATCAGATAAATGGAGGCTTTACAATACTATGTCAGACCAGTTATATTCTGCCTGAAGCTTTCCCTAGAAGCTCAGCCCTGCTGACATAGACGCCCCAGAGAGATTCCGCAGCCATCCCCCACCGGAAGTTTGGCATCTGCAAGTCACAAAACAAGCATGTGTGTAACAACCTCCTTTGGAGACTACGTTGTTTTGAGACGTTGGAGAGTGTGTATCGTAGCCTCATGTAAATGTCGTAACAGTCACAAGTTCTCCGCTGTAAGTCGAAGTTGCAAGAACGTGTAAGTTACCTGAAAAATTGCGAATATAGCACAATTTCTCTACTCTTCAACAGTAAGTGTTAGCGATCGGAAAGATGGTTAAAATAGTAATATTATATGACAAGTGGCGTGTGCACATATGTGTCCGATGGCGGAATTTTGGGTGACACACAACCAGTTGCGTATGATTACGAAAACCAACAATAAAGCAGAGGAAAGATGACAATATGTTTTCTTAGTTAACAAATATCGCTTGCATACCCACACCTTGTAGATCAACGAGAGAGTCTCAGCTTTGGTTCATTCTACTGAGAAGCAATCCGGAATTAAACCATAACAACCCCTTTCCATCCTCCTCCATTCTTCCCGTTCCTGTGACCCGCGTCCAGCACCAGCATACGCTTCGAACAGTTGGAAGTACTAGGATATAATTAGGATATAATAAGTACATAAGTATTATTATTATTATTAACTAAAATATTTATCAATTTAAAGAGCTGAAAAGACTTGCAAATAATAACTAGCTGGTTTAAAAACGGCTAAAAGTTGTTCAATGTAATGCTTGAAATATTGCCTATGAAAGCTTCCGAACTGTTTCACAGTGGTGAATTTTTATTATTTCAATAGCAGTTATAACCATGGAAAATAACTGAAACCTAACAGTTATAAATATTAGAAGATCATATTGTAAGACCATGCGCCGTAACGGTTAGCCGTTTACAGTCAAGAGTATGAAAGACAGGTCTCCCAATACTGCCTCGCTCTCTCTAAACCAAGCGAGTAGCTCGCGACTTACATGGAACTAACTGTAACATGCAATACTGCGCAGCATTGAAGGCAGCCATCTCGACGGCTGAACCAAGTATTGGAAATAAAGTACAAGACCCGGATATTGTGGTATGAGCTTTGCCAGTGGTGTATTGGCTACCAAGCTCCCCCTTCAATCTGCTTTGAGTTGTGTGACTGAATAGATGCCGATCCCGGTGGCCGCGCTCGCAAAAGTGTCTCGCTTTGGCGCTTCGTGGTGCACAGGATCGTGGGTTCGAGTTCCGCCTTGGGCATGGGTCTTTCTGTGTTTGTAAATGTGTCTATGTTTGTATATGTAAATGGAAAACGTTAAGAATAATAAGGTCTAATAAGGAAATACAGGAAACTGGAAAAAATGGAGAAAAAAGAATACAGTGCCCGAGTCCTGACAAGCCTCCGGAACTGTATTTTATGTATATAAAAAAAAAAAAAAAATACGCGCATGTACTCTTGTTCAGACGAGTAGCTGGAACAGCCTGCTCTGAACGTTCGCTCACACCGGCAATTAGTAAATAATTATAAGCCAGGGTTTGCTTGACCTCCCCAGCACTAAGTAAACTAAGCCTGCCTATCTATGTATAATATTCAATAGTTAATGAAATCCCCCTCCACCATATTCAACATTAAATCCCGAAACTTGTTATACTGTAAGTATACCAACGTTTTAAAATATTCTTAAATCTAATTTAGACCAAATCATCGATGAATTGCTTCAGTTCTTATTTTTGTAAGGTAAACTGTTTTACGGAGGTTAGTCTTTGCCTGTAATCTGAAGTTTTGTCACAAATATTAGGTATTTAAGTTGTTTTATAGTTTCATCAAATTAGAATAAAACTGGGGTATTTTATGGTACTTAATTTATGCGAAAATATTAATTAATCAAAAATTTCTAATTCGCTCTTGCTACATAAAACACTCAGCGCTATGGCTTAGGCGGTAACGTTTGAAGGTTCCATTTAGTGTTCCCGGTTTGATTTCAAAATAGACAACACTGCCCCTGGGTATTTTAAATTTTATTCCTGGCCGGTAAGCAAATGCTGGGGTGAATTTGTATAATATACTACCCTAATTTTCTTTCGTCATCGGGGTTGCAAGGCCTAGTGTGGAGAGAACTTAATTCCCCGGGTAGATACTTTCTGCTCGGACTTGACCTCGTTCACTCGGATAAGAGAGCACTGATATGTGTCCAGAAAAGCATAAGGAACCTAATGCACTGTGCATGCCGGCCTGATCTTTTTTCTTTTCTTTTTTTTTCTTTTTTAACTCCGGAATCTTATCGGGACCCCAGCGTTATATTCCTTTCTCTTCTTTTTCCCCTTTTTTTCCATTTTCCTAACATTTCTTTTGTTTTTTTTTTTTCTATTTCATTACCGTTTTTGTTTTTTGATTGTAATACACACACACATATTTACAAACACACAAACACCTATGCCCAAGGCCGAATACGAGCCCGCGATCCCCTTGCGCCACGAAGCACCAAAGCGAGGCACTTTAGCGTGCGCGGTCATGGGAAAAGTCCTCTCATGTATAGTAGTAGGCGCAATACGCTAGTCGTTCTGCGCCTGACGGAGTGGGCTAGAGCGTGGAGCTCTCGTTCTCGGTCACCGTACGCGCCTGGGTTCAAACCCATCGGCAGAACAGATTTTAAGTATAGAACCGGCGCCCAGTAGTATCTTGAGAAAATTGAGGAGCTGAGATAGATAGAGATCCCAGATAGGAAAGCCCACACTTGCTGCCCATCTTACCTCACCGTATCAGTTGGATGATGGTCTACTCTGCCTTTGGGCGTGAGGTCGGCAGTCATGTTGGTAGCTCCACACCAACATGATGATCTCATGGCTGTAACACCATGAGATCATCATATTATTAGTCTATCACACAAACCTGACTGCCAGGAAGACATTTTCTTATGCGTCTACTCTACTTCTACGAAAGAAAGGGTTCACTTTTTTCTCAGCCGACTTCCAGCACCTGTTGAATAGATACTCAGCAGTGCTCAGAGCGCTATTGCGCGTGGTCTCTACTGCTCTGATCTGTTGGCTGCGTATCTGTGCATGACCAAGATAGACATGTCTATGCTGGATATTATTACTTTCTCTAGCCAGTATATACAGGATGTTTAAAAAATACGGGGCATAATTTCAGGTATGTATTTCCCACATGAAGACAATCAAAATAGTTCATTATAACATGTGTCCGGAAATGCCTCATTTCCGAGTTATGGCCTTTACAACATTGAAAGTCACACCTGTAGACAATCAGAATAGTTCATGTCCGGAAATGCTTCATTTCCGAGTTAAGGCCTTCACAACATTGGAATTCACTGGAACGTTTTTCTTTCCGCAGGTCTTTGCCGTCAAAGGAGACATTAGGAGGGCGCTCTGATAGTTCATTCTGAGGAAGGTTACATTCAGTGTTCTTTAGGCGTTAAGACTGTGCGACATGTATTCAAATCAAGAGCTGGCAGAGATACACTTCATGTACGGTAAGGCGGACGGCAATGCTGCGCTGGCTCGACGTTTGTACCAGGAGAGGTACTCACAGCGACAATGTCCAGATCGGAAGACATTTGTACGTCTCCATTCCCGTCTGTGCGAGTATGGAACATTCACCTCTCCTGGTTTGGGTAGGGGACGACCAAGATCTACAACTCCAGAAGTGCAGAAGGAGATTCTGGAGGCTGTGGACAGGACTCCTTCTATCAGCACACGACGGTTAGCGTTGCAAGTCAATGTTCCTCATACGACTGTCTGGAGACTGTTGAACGAGTATCAATTGTATCCTTATCATCTGTAACGTGTACAGGCCCTGTCACCAGCAGATTACCCTGCCCGAGCTAGGTTCTGTCAATGGTTCTTGCAGCAGTGTAATGTAAATCTGAACTTTTCTGCCGTCGTATTGTTTACAGATGAAGCACAGTTCACAAAAGATGGTATAACAAATTTCCACAATCAGCATGTATGGTCGCATGAAAACCCACGTGCAACTGTTGTATCTCATCACCAGGTGCGGTTCCCCCTCAACATGTGGGCCGGTATTATTGGTGATCGATTAGATGGACCCCATGTACTTGTAAACAGACTTACGGGGCAGGCGTACACAAACTTCCTGGAAAACACCATACCTGACGTTTTCGAAGACACTTCACTGATCAATCATCAACACATTCACTTCTTGCATGATGGCGCTCCTGCACACTTCAGTCTTACGGCTCGCCGGTACTTGGATCGAAGGTTTCCTGATCGATGGATAGGTAGAGGTGGCCCAATTGCTTGGCCTCCACGCTCACCTGATCTGAACCCACTCGATTTCTACTTGTGGGGCCATTTAAAATCATTGGTTTATTCGTCTCCGGTGCCGGATTTGGAATCCCTTCGGAATCGAATTGTGGCAAGTTGTGAGGACATACGCAATACTCCTGGAGTTTGGGATCGTGTTCGCAGGTCAATGAGACATCGATGTAAGGTCTGTGTTCAAGCAGGAGGTGGGCATTTTGAACATATTCTGTAATGACAACAACCTGCGGAAAGAAAAACGTTCCAGTGAATTTCAATGTTGTGAAGGCCATAACTCGGAAATGAAGCATTTCCGGACACATGTTATAATGAACTAATTTGATTGCCTACATGTGGGAAATACATACCTGAAATTATGCCCCGTATTTTTGAAACACCCTGTATAATGTACATTGTGGATAGAGAAAGTATTGTATTCCACCCAAAAAATTCGATTTCGAGATTTCACCGCAAATATATGTTTTGAGGTCCCAGAATTCGAAAAAACATTTTTAAAAAAAGGTCCATGTGTTGTGCCTGTATATGTCTGTGGACGGCATAGCGCAAAGTCGAAAAGACCGTTAAAAATCAAACTTCATATTTAAGTTTAGTATTTTCAAGAACATTCCTTCATCTCAAACTACCCTTTACATGGAAAATTTTTTGAAAATTTTGTTTTTCTCAAGAATGGTTCCAACGGTTTTGATTAAAATACCGTATATTAAACACATTTACATCACGAATTAACAGCATATTCTGAATTTTTTGGGAATAACTTTTGAATACCTATTTATTCTCAATGATTTTTTTTTTAGAAGTTTGCATAAAGGTTAAAACGTAAGAGATAAACAAAAACTTACTGCACAAGAATTTCAGATCCCGTTAAAACACATAATTTATGTAATATACGTTTTTTATGCAGAGCTGGTCGTTTCTGAGATATTCCTCCTCATTAGTTTCAATTTTAAATTACTTTAATTTTTCTCAAGCGGGAATTTTTCAAGTTTTCTTCTCTCTTGTTTTACTGCAGACTTTGCAAAACGAGCCGAAATTCAATTGTTTCACATAAGATCAGCTAATATAAGGTTTGACTATCGATTTAGCTTAGTGTATTCCCTTTTGTCCCTTACTTACAATGGAACAAGTAATAAGACAATTCCTGCTAATGTTTTGCCTTGAGTAGCAAATCATAGATAAAAGAATAATCTTTTGTAAGGAAAGTTGTTTGTGTAACGTCTAGAGAAAGTCATGTGAATGGAACACGTCAGATTTTCTCTTAGTCCGAGTATTTGAGTTCCAGTACTATATGAGATAGATATATTGGTGTTTCTGTGATTTTTGAAGCTGTGTACTAACAAATTAAATACGGCAAGTTTCATACATTGGATTCCGTTTTATTTTTATAAACAGTTTTGTTATTCTAATATTTGAAAAATAACACGATATGCTAAAAATCGAAAATATTTACATTTTTTTTTTTTTACTGTATCCCTATTTACATTTCCCCCCGTAGGTTTTACTGATTACTGATTTACTGTTTCTTTTACAAACATATAACACCCATGCCCAAGGGGGGACTCGAACCCACGATCCCCTGCCCACGAAGCACCAAAGCGAGACGCTTTAGCGAGCGTGGCCATGGAGACCGGCTAAGTTTTTTTTTTATTTTTAAAACAGTACCGGAGTCTGATTAGGACTCCGGCGCTGTATCCCCCTTTTACATTTTCCCCCGTAGGTTTTACTGATTACTGGTTTTACTGTTTCTTTACAAACATAGACACATTGCACAAACATATAACATCCATGCCCATGGCGGGACTCGAACCCACGATCCACTACCCACGAAGCACCAAAGCGAGACCCTTTAGCGAGCGTGGCCATGGGGACCGGCTAACATATAATACCCATGCCCAAGGCGGGACTCGAACCCACGATCCCCTGCACACGAAGCACCAAAGCGAGACGCTTTAGCGAGCTTGGCCATGGGGACCGACAAACATTTGTGCTTCATTCACAGAAAGGCAGAAAATTACATTGAATTCCAAATTAGTAGTAGTAATAGCAGAAGGACCTATACGAGTATTGCCAAATATTTTCAGTATACACTTGGAGAATACAATCGCACGGACCTCATGGCTGTACATACTGTTCCTGTCCCTGTTATATAACAGGCGGCGCCGTGGCCGAGTGGTTAGCCGCTCACCTCTCCCCTAGGTGGTACGGGTTCGACCCCAAGGACCGCATGAGGAGTGGTGGTGGACGAAGTTGCGTCTGGGCGGGTTTTCTCCAGGGTTTTTGGTTCCCCCCGCCATTTATTCTATCAGTTGGTCCAAAATCATCTCATATCACCGTATTCCATGCCATTCACTACCACATATTCGTACCAGGTTTCGAGCTGATCATCCATAATGGCTTCCCTCCAGTAGTGGCATGTAGGAGAGTAAATAGAGATAGACCAAAAGAAACGAAGGAAGGAAAGGTAAATAATTACACATGATTACTGCGTATTAACAATACAGCAGAAGTATGTGAAAGAATTAAAATGAAGTAGGTACAATTACAAACTTAGCATTACAACAGTGTTTTGATGCTTAAGAATATCAGAGCCCTCGCTCTCTTGACCTTGCCCCCTCTAACACTCTTTATGGCAATTAGCCTCCTTTGCCGAATCTTAGATATAAATAATTCTCTTTTATGATACCCAGCGTTTTAAATTATATCCAAGCAGGCCTTCATTCCCATTTTGTAGTCCAGAAATGCATACCTGATACCTATAGAGTCAAAAGCAGACTTTATATCTGAAACTGTAAAGTTTAAAACCAATTTTTTTTTATATTTTATGTAAACCAGTCATTGCTTGTCTGAACCCTTTCTCGTAAAATTAATGAAACAGTGAAAAACTTGTCCGATATCGAGGTTTTTGTCAGCGGCAATAGAATTAAGTGCATAAGGTTCGAATGCAAGCTGCATACCAAATGTTTTCTTAACACTACGCTATTGGATGTACCACGTCCTCTACTTAACATAAGTCACCCTCCGTGGTGTAGTCGTTACCTCGTATATATTTTGAGCGCAAAATCCTTAGCATGACTTCCTTCAAAAGCGAAGTAAAGCCGTTGGTCCCTTGTCGTAGATTTTTGGCACGTAAAAGAACCTCAAGCCGGATAAAAGAGGTCTTTGTGCGCAATTAAGAGATCTTTCACCCCAATATAGAATGGGACGCTTAGAACTACGGTAGTTAAAGAGCGTCCATTAATAAAACTTCATGTTATTTCAACTTAAGGGTACAAGATAGTCTAAACATACGGAAAGTACACCTTCAGTGAGTTGAATTGCCACTGCTCTTAAACTATTCAATTGTTTTTCCAGAAATGTTTATGAATTATTCTATAAATCATGAAAATGATTCCAAGTTGTTATTTTCATTAATAACTTATGATGTTGAGTCTATAAAAAATATTTCATTCAGCAGAAAAGTAATAAAACTTAGTCTTAAAACATGTGAATTCATGTACCTTTTTCTCTGATACTACTTGGAATACATAACCACACTTCTGCATGTTTGATCCTAGTATAGTCAGTTATTTTCTGAATCACAGATATTTAGCTATGATACAATTTCAGTAGAAATTAAAAAAAAAATTGTTTGCAAATTCAAAAAAGTAAAAATTTGTAAAATGTGCAATGTTGTTGCTTTCTTAATATGATTAATAGATATAGTGACATCACGATTGTGGTTCAGAAAGCTCAATTATGTGTTGTATATATGTGCTGAAAATTTCAGTTTTCCAGCTCTCATGGTTTCTGAGAAAAAGATACATAATTATCCAAAAATGCTATTTTGAGAAAATTGAATTTAAAGATACAAATGTTCTAAAAAGACGCTTTGCATAACAGCTTTAAAGAAATACAGACTAGCGTTTAAATTCTTTAAAATGCCCTTAAGCACCCCAAAAGTATACATTTTCTGAAACTAGAAATAATAGATATTTTATTGAAAGAAATTTCGAAAAAAGCCATGTAAAGTGTAGTTGGGGTGGGGGGATTTTCTTGAAAATCTTCGTGTCGCATCCTTAGAAGATACCAAACTTAAATACCAAGTATTCAACGGTCTTTTCGTTTTGAGCTATGCTGTCCACAGGCACATACACGTAAACACGGGCCTTTTTCTAAAAATATTTTGTTTTTTTTTTATTCAGGGGGACCCAAATCATGTATTTCCGGTTAATATCGGTGTCGAATTTTTGAGTGGAATGCAATACGTTCTCTATACACTATGTACATAGTTGGTGTAGAGAAAGTAAAATTGTTATTTTTACCATTTCAGAGCATCTTTCTTGTCCCTTCAACTTAACACACGTACGTGATAGAGATGCATATCCTGCAAATTTCCCAACCGGAACTGAAGCTAGAGGAACACAATTACTGGCATTACGCTCCAGATATTCAGCAGTCGAGGTAAAACGAAAATACCCTGAAAATGCTCTGATTCTAAGTAGTGGAGTGGAGGGCAGCTTCAAGCAGCTAGCAGCCCTAATGCGCTCTTTTAAACAGTTTTGTTCATCCACCCAGAGTCTTAGCCGCAGTCATCAGGGAGGATTAAGGCAAACGCGGTGATAACATTCACAAGTTACTAAACCAACCTTTTATTTGCGCGGCTGTTTGAACTTCGGTTTTGAGAGTGATTCGTGTAACCACAAGATGTATTTCTAATATTTAAAAATGCGATGTATGCCACTCACATGATTTTCTCTACCTGTTTTGCAAACAAACTCTTCTTAAAAAATATCATTTTTACTTTCTCTATACGTATTATGTACATAGTATATAGAGGAAGTAGTGTATTCCACCCAAAAATTCATTACCGAGATTTCACCGAAAATTCAGGTTTTAGGTCCTCCTGAATCAAAAGAAAAATTTACGAAAAGGTCCTTGTGTATGTGTGTGTGTATGTCTGTCTGTCTGTCTGTCTGTCTGTGTGTGTGTCTGTGGACAACATAGCTCAAAAACGAAAAGACAGTTAAACACCAAACTGGCATTTAGGTTTGGTATCTTTTAAGGATGCGGCACGAAGATTTAAAAAAAAAAATTCCCCCACCCCCAACTACCTTTACATGGAATTTTTTTCGATAATTTTGATTTTTTCAAAAACGACTCTAACGACTTTGATTAAAATATCGTATATTAAAGATATTTGTCTGACAAAAAATGGATATCTGGAATTTTCTGGGAATAGCTTCTGAAGACTACTTTATTCTGAATGAATTTTACGGAATTTTGATTAATTGCTAAACCGTAAGAGATGGACAAAATCCTACCGCACAAAAAATGAAGAGAACGTTAAAACACACCATTTATGTTATGTATATAATATATATTCGTGGAGTTGGTCGTTTTTTTTAGATACTACTTGTTATCGGTTTCAGCTTTAAAAACTTATACTTTTCTCATACGGGAATTTGTCCACTCCTGTCCATAGAAACAAACGAACTTCAGTCACATAGCAACCAGCTTTTGACTACATCTTTAGCCTATGCTACTCCCTTATTTCCCTTCTACTTGCATGGAAGCAAGTAATAAAACTATTTCTTCTAATGTTTCCTGGATTAGCATTAAGTAAAAGAAGCATAAGTTTTTTAATAATAATTTGTTACGGAGATGTAGAGAAAGTCATGTGAATGGAATATATCAGATTTTTTTATCTACATCATTCTATTCGAGATAAACATTATCAGAAATTGTGTTATTATTTTGTTTTCCTGTAAGTCGAATAGAGATAAGGGGATACACTAGGCTAAAGCGATACTGAAATCTTTTAAAACCTGGTCACTATGTGATGTATTTTACATGGTTAGGAGTAAAACAAAACAGTTATTCTAACAAGGACACTTTTTTCACTCCAAAAAACAACTCTATTTCTACCCAAACTGATTATAATCAGAATATGCTCACAAACAACTGTCTTTCTTCAATGCTTTCGCAATAACTCTGCCGTATAGTACTTTTCGACGTTCGCTGTGGCGACGATTACTGCTCGCTATGAATTTCCAGTCGAAAATCGCTCAACTGTTACACGCAATACATTCCCAGTGAAGTCACCCTGCGTGGTGAAGTGGTTACCATGCTTGCTCCATAGCGGCGGAGGACGATGGATCTTTTCGGGCATAAAAATCCTTAGCATGACTTACTTGGGAAGGGAAGTTGTATATCTATAGCACGTAAAGGAATCTTGAACTTGATAGTGACCTCTGAGCAAAATTAAACGGTATTTCACGCCCAATATAGAATGGGACCTGAGAACCACAGTAGTTAAATAACGTCCATAAATAAAACTGCATTTCAATTTTCATTCCCAATGAAAACTGAACTTTGGGCTGGACTTCGTTCTCCTTTCTGTACCTCATGAGCACGTGACAGTAAATTTCCAGAAACAGTCCCACATGCAAAAACCACCGCAGGTATCACAATCTTACTCAGGTGTAATAGTGCGGGATTCGACGTCAAAAAACCTTTTGTCAGAAAACGTGTAAACGTTCATGTGTAACAGTCACAGCTGTGATGTTAAAATAACTTTCCACCAGCACACGTTTCCACTAATCACAGGTGCAACGTTGGAAGCCAACAATTGGCTAAGAATTAGGAAACTCCCATACACACGCACACACGTCCGAAGATTACGGCCGGTTTAGTCAAAATATGAAAGAAATGATGACTCTTCGTTTGAGAATAGTTTTAAGTGTTCTCAAATTGAAACCGATAACAAGGAATACCTTGGAAATGGTTAACTATACAACATAATTGAATATTACTTAAATTATGTGTTTTAACGAAATCTACGTTTTTGTTGTTGTTGTTTTTTGTTTTGTTTTTTGTGCAGCAAGCTTTGGTCTATGTCTTTCTGTTTACTAGTTCACGAAAGTCATCCGGAATGATGAGTTCTTCAGAGGTGGTTCCCAGAAAATTCGACATATGCGTTTCATTTGCCATTTAAATATCTTAAACATATGTTATTTTAATCAAACTCGTTATAGCATCAACATTTTCGAAAATTTTCCATGTAAAGGGTAGTTTGGGGTGCGGATTTCCTCGAAAATCTTCGTGTCGCATCCTTTTTAACTGCTGATCTCAAATATTCAAGTTTGGTAAATAACCGACTTTCCGTTTTTGAGCTATACATACACATACCGACACATACACGAACCTTTTTCTATTTCTTATTCTGGGAATCTGAAAAACTCTATTTCCGAAGACGTGTTAGTATAGAATATAAGTTATGAAAATAATAATAAACTTCAATTCTACTACTTAAAATTTTAACCAATACACAATATTTTAATCCGTAATTCCTGAAGCTGCCCTAAAAATTTCAAACTAATGGGTCATACATTAATATTGCTGAATTCAAAACCCAAGAATGCATCCCTTATGATTTTGATGAAGCATTTCATTGGTGCGTGCATTTCTGCTGAAGTGGCAAATTCGTCATTTCAATTTCACATCCGTGTCCTGGGGCATCCTTTCGTCCATCTCCAGATTTCAATCCCGCACTATCCTCACGTTCTGCAATTGGTTCATGTTCATCTTCAAATTCCGGGTCATCTTCGCATACTAGATTAACTTACGGCCTTCCAAATTCATCTTTCAGCACACCCTCCTTCAGTGCATGTGCTTTAACAAATGACAACGAAATAGACAGCTTATAACTCATCTTCTTCTATTTCTGCATCTTCGAAGTGAGCAACATTACTTTTAGAGGAATTAAGTTCAGTTCCCAAAGTGAAAACCACCATCAGCAATTGCAGGAAAATCGCAAGAGAATTGAGAAGCAAAGAAGTTTTGGATTCAGCAAAGAAAATGGTTAAACTTGGTAGCCTGTGGGAGAAGTTTAGGACCAATGCAAAAAACCACAAGAAGCGTAGGAAATTCTAAATGTTCTTATATTTGTTCCGCTTGTAACGGAAATTAGGGTCAGAAGTGGATGCAGTGCTTTGGATCACATTCCCGTGGTTTCATGAGGAATGCATTCAGTTGATCGGCGATTTCTTCTGCTGGTATGAGTGAGCAAATTAAGCTTTTGCAAGTTCTATTTCTCAAAATAATATTGTTATATTAGAGCTATGAATAATTCAAATCTAAAGCAGGTTTTGTGATTCGCATTGTTCCACTGAGCTAAAAGTTGTTTCCATACAGCGACTTAGAAATAGCATTCTAGGCTTTCTTTTATAACAGTTTGGTACTAATTGCAGTTTTTTTAATGTATAATAAGTATGCAGTTGCTAAAACGTCTCTGATAATAAACTGTTAATACCACTATAGGAAGTTTTGTAATTTGCCAACTAAATCCCTACTGCCCATATCCCAATCAACTGTGCACATTTTACCTTAATATTTTGTCAAATGTGGGCATTTTCTGCGTTTGCGGTGAGGCTAAACGGTATTCAGACGGATTTGAGTTTGTTGCTGGTTCATACACTGTTTGAAAGGTTTAAATGCATTTGTTTCACGAACGTGGAAAGTTATTTTCTTTCTTTTATTTCCATATGCATACCTTGGGGCTCATATTTGCCAAGTTTACTCTATCTTAAATTATTTTTATTATACAAGTTTTTCAAGAGAATGAGTATAAAAAAGGTTAATAACAATTTTGAGTTAGTGTAAAATTGAACTTTGGGAATGCTTTTTCACTTTTAGCGGTTTATTTGTTTATAACTCAACTTTTTACCATGGTATTTAATGTTTTTATTCTAATGTCAAGCTTGTCCAGTAACTCCGTGGTATTTCTTCCACCAGTTTTATGTTCTTGGAAATATTCCATATATATATATATATATCCACAGTTTAAATGGTGTTTTCCATCCTCACACCCAGTTACGTACACGTACCCTCAGAGAAAGATCTGGCAGCTTACCATTGAGCTGGCAGTAGATTCAGATAGACAGAAGTGAGGGAACGGCTTCAACCATATAGGCAACCATACATTGTTTCTTTCAATAAGTTCAATTTCTTCTTTCTTTTTATGGCTTGGGAATCCTTGAAACATTTATTTTCGCTGGAGTCCCAATATCTAAAGTTTAGTTGGAGTAAAATTCGTTCCACCTACGAAATGTAAGCTGTAGGGGAAGTAAAAGGTTGTCCATCAGAACCAAAAAGGAACTATCGACTTTCTCTCGAGCTTGATAAAGTGGTCCAGGTCCTTCTGGATATCATCTAAAAGCATTTTATTCTATTCACAACTCCGAACACGTACTGTGAATTGAGAAAGCATGTTTCTAGTTTTGTAACAAGGCATGTCCAGTACAAATGATTCACGTTTATCACTACCAAATTTCAATCTCGTTACACTGTAGCTTATTCAGCTCATTAATAATACACATAATGATATGCAGACCATCTCCATATTGATCACCTTGTAATTGGTCATTCAGGTCACTAATGTGATTCTGGTGAAATTATGCGTCACTAAATCAGAGGGTAAATTTAAAGCAAATGTTGCAGTGAAGTCTACGTAGCGGGGAAAAAAAAAAAGAAGAAGAAGAAGAAGAAGAAGAAGAAGAGAGCTAACGGCTCGGGAAGTGGGTCGTTTGTCTGGTGAGAAACTCGGCAAAGGATATATAATATATATACATATACATATATAACGCATATAAATAAATCTACATGAACTCCCATGTGTGATAAAAAGCTGCGCATTACCTTAGATTGTAAGTTTTCTCTCCATAATACATCAACCTTCAGGTAAGCAAGCTTTGATTTCTCCCAGTCGGAATCAGTTCCCCATGTGACTGGCCTGTAAAATAAATAACGACATAAGAGCTAACCAGTGACCAATGTTATGATTGTTTTGAAATGTAGGGGTGGGCCACATGCCAGTACTATGAAAGAGTTTCACTACAATTGCTACAGAAGTAAAAGCTAAATCAGTTAAAACATTATTCGGCATTCTATAGGAAGGGACTTAGGACTAACTTTATATGCCGTTAAACTGAACAACAGTTACAATACAATAATTAGTTTTCATTAGCACATGTAGACGAAGGTTAAGGTAACTGTTCTTTCACACGGAAATCAGCAAACTGATATTAAGAAAACAGCAGTGTAGCATGAAAATAAAACGTTTACATTGTAATGTAGCCATTCGGCAGTTCGGCAATATGGAGGAGGTAAAGCTCCTTGCCAATACAGGATTGCAATTGACAATCTGCGGTGCTGCCATGGCGTTGCTGTACGAACCTGTTCAGCCCGCTGTTTCTCCCCCAAATAAAGTTAAAGATACGGAATAGTATACATATATATTTTTTTTTGGCTTACCTTTCCTTAGGTATTCGAAATGATGTCCGTCTGTATCTACACAACCCTGGAACATTTTGACAGCTACACTGACATAATTCTGGCAATTGACAACGTTCTTAACAAACAAATAATTTTCCATTACAAATTAAAGTTTAATTTCTCAACTTTTAATGTCTTCTATTGATCAGACTGAACATTGCCGAGCTGTTATTCTTCAATTTCACGTCCTAATCAGTTAAGCACTTTAAGTATGGGCATTCTAATATGGTCTGATTATTTTTCAGGAAAGTATGCTGTATTTTCATAAGCAAAATTTCTGATATGGCACTTAACGATTTGGAATACCACCCAGAATTATAAGAATATACATTTGACAAAAATTGCCTAAATGTACGCAGTTTAATAGTAGTTATAAACGTTCATTCAGCTTCATTTTCACTTACACTTCAGGGGTGTCATATTTTCTTTACTATAAGATATTTTTTGTACATAATACAGTTAAGAAGTATGATACTTGAGCTGACATACTTGCATGCGCTCTCCATAGTGGTCACTGATACTTATGTAATGCAATCTATGATTTTGCTATTCATGAACGTAGCTTTAAGAACTTCATTATCAAAATCTATATTGTTTAATTCAAAACAAGCGAGAGCGCCAGAGAAGACGATTAAAAACATCTATTCTGAAACAGTCGCAATTTCTTTCACGTGCTAGCTGATGGGATATACCGATATGGTACATGTGGTTATGTACAGTCGAGTGCCGATGCTTTGGTTCTCCTATAGTATTTCTTTTTAACTAAATGTTGTAGCAACGGATTATAATGTGTTCGACGTCTGTCCGGTACACACGCATTAGTCTGTGAACTACTGTTACGTCTAGCTGAGCGGCGAAAGGGGAGGAGTGGTGAACATATCGCCTGAGTGGCTGGAAGGAATCCTTGCAACGATGGTCCACACCAGCCCCTGTTTGAGTCCGTCTTGTATTGGCTTGATATCAGACAATATTAACCTATGAAAATAGGTCGGATTCAGGCGCTGTTGAAGGGGGGAATAAGGCAAGCTTTAAGTGTAGTGCTTATGCAAAATAAGGTGGTGATAGGCAGAAATGCTTTAGTATGTTCTTGCCAACATAAATTATGCATTATATCGGCACAATTCGATACATTTAACTACAAAAACATCACGCAGTTTGGTTTATTAAACCCACACACAGTCATTCTCCTGATCAGTGGTGGTGGTGCATACGTGGCTCTGAGATAATAGCCCTAGCTCCAAAAAGTTCCCGGAATCGTTTATTTTCTCTTTAATGGATTTGAAATTAAAGAATATTTTATTTTTAGGTGTTGGTAACGTACATGACGATAATTCATATCAATTTTCATGCTAATGGCGATTGTTGTCTCTGCCTGACAACTAGTTTTTGTTGTGTTGCATGTTGGATTATCGCATTTCATAATGTCGGCAACGGAGCACGTTCAAACAAAGTGTTGTGCTTTGTTAAACAAAACTCCCTCAGAGACATAGAGAATGATGGAAGAAGCTTATGGTGAAGCAACGATGAAGAAAACTCAGATGTATGGATGGCATAAACGTTGGAGTCAAGAGTAGGCACTATGACAGGTATCTGAAAATGGCTTATAGGAGTGCTTCCAGTCTCTCTACACGTGGTGGCAGAAATGCGTCACTGAAGAAGGGAATTATTTTTAAGGAAGTGTGTAAATTGCCCTATGGTTACTTGTTCCTGTGTTATTTACATATTGTGGGAACTTTTTGAATGTAGTATATGTGCGTGTGTGTATGCTTTCACACTTTCGTATACATAGAAAAGGACTGTATATTCTACAGTGGTGGCATGCTTTATTCACCTTAGTTTTTGCACATAGAAATCAGTCGTAAAAGTCTACTGCAGGAGATTCTCTGGCAACGTCCAACAGCAATGCTTGCCTTTAGTGTAGCGGCGGGAAATAGATTGTTAACACAGATGTTTCCAAACACCGCACTGGCAAACAGAAGTTCTCTGTTCTAATCGATATGACAGATGGACAAAGTTTTCTCCCTGACCACTGATATCTGGTCAACACCACAATGCCGTACTGATAACATTAAGCTGAGCTATTGCATGCATATGATTTTACAAAATGTATCGTGGTCGTTGGGATATATATATATATTTTTTTTTATAGTGTTTAACGCCCGCTTTAACTACTAATGGCACCGCAGGCGGTGACACTGATGATACATGAATGATGATGGAGCACCGGTGGAATGCGATGGCGGGGGAAACCGGAGTACCCGGAGAAAACCCGCCCCAGCGCCGTTTTGTCCACCACAAATCTCACATGCGGTCGCTTGGGATCGAACCCCGGCCGTCTAGGTGAGAGGCAAGTGGTCTAACCACTCGGCCACGGCGCGGCCTCGTTGGGATATTAATATCCCTAACTCGCCAATGGCAAATTTGTTCAAAGGGTAAGAACGGTAGTCACGGAGGAAGACAACTCGCGCACTTCGATATATGCAGTTTTATTAAGGCTAACACCGCCCAGGAAGATGGGATGATGAGAAGGAAACATAAGAGACGGAAGTTCCTAAGATTTCTAAGTTCAAAGACCCGGCCGCCAGAAAGGTTGTGCAAGCAAGTCGTCGACCTTGCAACCACCTACTCTCCACGGTTGTAACACTTCCATTGAGGATATGTCTGCACCTTCTGCCCGCACTGCCATATTCCACGAACCTGGAAGTACACCGATGAACGAGAAAGGGAATGAAAGGGAGGGAATCGTGGTAGATGAGAAACCACCCAAGCATTCGTCTGGTGACCGCGAGGAAACCACCAAATCCGTGAGTCAGAGTTGTCGGTCGCTGGGGTTCGAGCCCAGTACCTCGCGAATACGAATTACACATGTTACGGCGGGGAAACCTTGCTCAGTTCAAATCGGTTATATTCTTTATCCATTAACTAATAAACCGTAGAATACTTATAGGATGTAGCCTGGAAGGTCATATTAGAGGATCAATTAATGAAATGGTGAAGAAATACTCAAATGCGACTGGGCTTCACAAGGCTTTAAAGTTACCTGATATTCGTAGGGAAAACCTCGCAAAAGTCCTTATCCGGATTAACTCAACCAAAGGGAAATTCGAACTCGGGACTTCCTAAACGTGAGTCGCACAGAGATGAGCATCTAATTTTAACCAATAGGTTTGTGTTCTAATGAAGACACTATTATTTTCTTAAGTATGCCGTCTTTTAATTAAGGTTATCATGAATTGTATTTAAAAGAGTTAACCAGATTTCTTATTGTCGCCAAAGTCGATTCACAACAGCGCCTTTAGGTTGCTTTTATTATCCTGGTATGTAATTTAACCATCTGATAAAACGGGTCAACTATACCAAAAATAATATTTTCAGAAAAAGCTAAACAAAGACAACATTGGAGAAAACAAGTTAGTGCACAGCTACAAAGAAAAAGAAAGAACGTGGTTTGAATACACAGGAGCAACCACACTTAACAGAAGCATCAATTTGCAGAGCAAAACCTCCCGTAAAGATGGGATAAGGTTTACCTCTCTACTCCAAACGTATAGGGGTTAATGATCCCCCCCCCAACTGAAGTGTTGCAGAATCCACAACACAAAATTGCAAATGCAATTGCGATATGTAAATACGCCTATATTTAAAATGTATGTGTTCTTTCTACAGAAAAAAACACACATATCAAATTAAACAGCAAATTTCAACTCTAAATATGACACAAAGAAGTATAACATTCACGAAAAGTTATATCAAAAAGGAACCGATATTTGTTCAAAATAACATACTAAAAATCTTAAAATCACATCCGGAAAAAATAAATATCCTGATATTGATTTACATGTCGAGTCTACAGATAATTCACGTGGCATTTGTCCTCCGTAATAGGAGTAGCATGCAAATCTTTAGTTCCAAAAATCGCGGGTTCAAACCTGGTGGAGAGCGATAGGTTTTTTTCGTTGTAAAAATACTTAGTATGGCTTCCTTTGGAAGGGAAGTAAAGCCATTGGTCCCGTATGGTGCACTTACCGTACGTAAAGGAACCTCTAGTCTAATAAAGAGGCCTCTGAGCAAAAATAATAACTCTTTCATGCAAAATTTAGAATAGGACGCTGAAAACCGCAGAAGTTAAAGAGCGTCCATAAATAAAACTCCATTTAATTTAATTTCACTTCGTAGTTCCACTCACTTATAACAGTGAGACAAGTAAATGTACAAACGTCAAGGATGGGAACAACCCGTGAACTGTGACCTATGGGAGATTTAGTGTAGCTAAAGTATAGGAATCACAGGACGCTACACGCCGCAGGTAGACACGTCTTAGAGACGAGTAGAATGCCTTAACTGGTCAAGGCTCGAAGACCCAGCTCACTACTGAAGCTGCCCAGAGAGGGCAATAAACGGCTCATCTACCGAGACTCTCTCTTATATCCACGGGGAACACTTTCCATTGAGCAAACTTCTAATCAGTGCCTCAAACCGCTCGAAACCTAGGGGCGCATATATAACACGAGAAGAAAACATGAAAAAGTACTGATGGGCAGAAAACTCTGATAGATAAGAAAGCACGCACAAATTCGCTTACCGACCAGGGAAAACTACAAAAAGCTTGAAATAAGTGTAGGGGGTCGATAGGAGTCGAACCCTGAACGTCACGAAGGTAATAGCTTGAGTTATTTTATTACATTAAGGTAATTCCAGCTTATCTATAAATGCATTTCTCCTTCGAGTCCAAGCAGTAGTGCTCTGAGTTTTAGGAAATATGATGCAAAACAGTTAAAGAGTTCAGTAATCCCCTTTTTCCAAAAGACTGATTCTTTACCGCTAATCTGCAGTGTTTAGCTGCCTTTCATTCGTCCAATTTCATGAGTGTAGAAGGGCTTACTTTCAAGGTGAACAATTTCTTTTAGGATGCAGAAAGAAAACATTACGGTTGCCCTAGTTATCGGACTGTAGAGGCCAGTCATATGGTGTGTACTCCCTCCAGCGTTTCGGGTTATTTAAGACTCCAAGGTAAGCGAAATTTAGTGTATTCATTGTGGTTCAATATTTTATCTGTTGTTATCAGGCAATCATCTCAGTGTTGTACCAAATGCGCAATGGGTTCTGCGTTTCTCGTCTTGATGGTCCCGTATTTTCGAGTTTATATACCTTAAATACTGTTTCTTCATTTATACCCTAAAATTGTGATATCAAAAAAAAAAAAAGAAGACAATTATCTTACCTTCTAGGTATTTGGACACTCTTACTTCTAGCGTTAAATGAGTGTATATACAAAAGAACTTCTTCTGATTGCATATGATGAGGTATACAGTGGTGTACAAACTCACTCAGAGGCACGGAAAGAAGCAATGGGCTCTTTCTATCATTATTAAATATTTCAAATACATACAGGATATATCATGACACGGTAAAATGACCACGCATGTGGGATTTTTGGTGGACAAAGTGGCGCAGAGGCGGGTTTTCTCAAGGCCCTTCGGTTTCCCCCGCCATCGCATTCCATCGGTAATGCATCTTTATTCCATATATCATGAGTGCAATCGCCTACGGTGCCATAGTAATAAAAGCAGGCGTTATAGATTATTAAAAAAAAAAAAGAAAATACAGTGAAATGCTCCTCAATTCTGACGTGGTCCAGTTATAATAGTAATACATTTTCATTATAACCGACACTTCATTAGCAAATACAACAAAAAATCTTATGTGTTCCACTCACATGACCTTCTCTTGCTGCTCAACAAATAAAAGATTATTTTTATCTACATCTTGCTAATTGAGATAAACAACAGCAGAAATGCTCTTATTGTATGCTTCCTTGTAAGTAGACGGTAAATAAGGGAATACACTAACGTTAAAACGATAGTAACATCTTTTAAAGGCTATTGGTATGTGAAACAATTGAAATACGGTTTTCTACTTTATTCCCGGGAGTAAAACAAAGAGATACAACTAAAGCTGAGTTTCCCCTTGAGAAAATTTTAAGTAGTTTAAAATTGAAACCAATAACAAGGAATATCTTGGAAACGGGCAACTCTACCAAAAAATGTGTATAACATAAATTGTGAGATCTAAATTTTTGTGTGGTAAGTTTTTGTTTATCTCTTACGGTTTACCAGCTACGCAATAATCTTTCAGAATGAACAGTCATGAAAATATTTTAAAAATACGGAATTTTAATCAAAGTTATTAGAGCCCTTTGTGAAAAAATCAAAATTTTCGAAAAATGTTCCATGTAAAAGGTAGTTCGTTGAGGGGATTTTCTTGAAAATCTTTGTGTCGTATCCTCGTAAGATACGGAACATAAATGCCAAATCTGATATTTAACTGACTTTTCATTTTGAGCTATGATGACTACAGATACACACAGACCTTTTGCTAAAAATTATATTTTATTCAGGGGTCTCAAAACATGTATTTCCTTTCAAATCGAGGTATCGAATTTTTAGAAGAAATACAGTATCTTCTCTATCTACTATGTACATTGTATATACGTGCTAGAGAAAGTAGTAAAGGAAAGAATGCTTTCATTTTACTTTCATGAACTAATTCTAGAATAAAATAAATGCATTACACAACAAACTTAGTATTTTCTATATAATCCAAGTACCTGCAATAGTTAGTAGAACAATATTATGTTTTTGTTTAAATAACCTTTTACTTTCTCTACCGCGTATGTACATACAATGTACATAGTAGTCACAGAAGGTATTGTATTCCAACAAAAAATGTTGATGTTCACATTTCACTGGAAATACATGTTGTGGGGTCCGGTGAGTATAAAAAAGCATATGTAGGAAATGGTCCGTGTGTGTGTGTGTGTTTTATATTTTAACGCCCGCTTTTACTATGTATTGCACCGCAGGCGATGACTTTGACGATACATGGAATGAAGATGGAGCACCGGTGGAATGCGGTGGCGGGGGAAATCGTAAAACCCGGAGAAGAACCGCCCCTCCACCACAAAACTCACATGCGGTCGCTTGGGATCGAACCCGGGCCAGCTGGGTGAGAGGCGAGTGTGTGTGTGTGTGTGTGTGTGTGTGTGTGTGTGTGAACAGGATCGGAGGACGATGGATTGTTTTGGGCATGAAAGTCCTTAGCATGTCTTCCTTCGGAAGGGAAGTAAAGCCATTTGTCCGGTGTCGTAGATTTACGGCAAGCCTGATAAACAGGCCTCTGAGCAAAATTAAGCTGACTTTCATGCCCAATTTAGAATGGGACCCTGAGAACCACAGCAGCTAAAGAGCGTCCATGAACAGAACTTAGCTTCTTTTTTTTGTGTGTGAACAGTATAGCTCAATAACGAAAAGACCAATAAATATCAAACTTGGTATTTATGTTTAGCATGTTCCAAGCATGTGACAAGAAGATGTACAAGAAAATACCCCCACCCCAAACTACCATTTATATGAGAAAAAAAATTGAAAATGTTTATTTTCTCAAAACTGGCTCTCGCGGTTTTTATTAAGTACCGTATATTAATGACATTTTCATCATATATAAAATGCATATGTTGAATTATCTGGGAATAGTCTCTTGAGACCTCTTTATTGTTAATGAGTTTTGCTAAGATTTGCATAGATGGTAGAGTCCCGCCTTGGGCAAGGGTGTTTCTGTGTTTGTGAATGTGTATATGTAGGTATATGTAAAAAGGAAGACGTTAAACATTAATAGGTCAACTAAGGAAATGGCAAGCCTCCGGAGCTGTGTTTTTATTTTAAAAGAAACGTAAAAGATAGGCAAAAGAAATGTAGACTCCCTAAAACACATAATTTATGACATATACGTTTGTTATGTAGTGTTGACCGTTTCTGAAATATTGTTTGCTATTCGTTTCAATTTTAAACTACGTAAATTTTCTCAAACAGGAAGTGATATTTCGTTTCATTTCTCTTGTTTACTGCAGGCCATGCGAAGCGAACCGAACTGCAATTGTTTCACATAGCGACCAGCTTTTAAAATATTTGACTATTGCTTTAGCTAGTCTGTTTCCTTATGTCCCTTCTACATACAAGGCAGACCATTTCTGCTTATATTTACCTCAATTAGCATGTCTTTTTTAAGAGTGCTTTGTATGTGGAACAGGTAGAAGAGAAAGCTAAATGAATTGAAGATATCAGTTTTACACTTGGGAATATAGATAATGAGAGAAGTCCTTAAGCTACATACAACTAAGATCATTGAACAGTAAGATTGGGAAGCACCTAGAATGTTGGTGAATTAAATGTTAAAATCGAGCATGTTGACTGTTTTGGATAAGACAAAAAGTAAGGCATGGAAATTTTGCTTGGACATTGTTTTTGTAATGACAATTAAGAACGTGCTGGTATTTATAAAATCCGAATGGATGTCTAAGCTAGCACAAAATCATTTCTTTGGTTGGTATTTTCTTCTCGGAGTGTATTTAGTCATCATCACTGTATACACGTTAAATTTCATTTACTTTAATGTTTCCACGCCTACGTAGTGTGTTGGAGTGTGGTTTTCCGGTTCTTAGTGACGAAATGTACATAGATTCATGTCCGCCTATGCGGGTGCGTATTTTTAGCATGTATTTAGGACCAGTGCCCAGCCAGCGTCGAGATGCATTTGAAGAGCTGCGATAGGTAGCGGTCTATAGGTCAAGATAGCCAACGATCCGGCTGGTGAAGCATGGGGCTAACCACATCACCTCCCTCTGTCGTGTGGGTGACTGTATATCTCTATCTTAGGCTTTGTGCCATGTGTATACATGTTACATACGCTTTTCATACCGAGCATTCCCACCAATTTGTTTATTTAACATAGTTTCAATGCACTGTACGTATTCCTTCTGTTAATAATGGTGCGCAATTTGACCACCACTTTGCACTCTCTTTCGGGAGACGTCACTGAGAGCATCGTTTCTCTCTAACTATTCTAATTCAGCACTATTGGGTTTAAAAAATATGTCTACCCCAAAGCACATTACGCGAAGACGTTATAGATACCTCTGAATGTTGCATTTCGATAAATAAATTTTTATTTTAATATTTGTATCTTTTTCGTTATATATGGAAACATTTACAAACCCTAAGATTTCTAAACCCTTTCCTTTCTTATGACCAACTTTTACTTTAGTGGTGGTGAAAATACGATCCTTCCGTCTGTCAGTAAATGTGCAGAACACCGTCTCGCCACTCGCCACCGTGAGTAGAACAAAAGAGCTAGGCACACAGTCATTGACGCCGTGACTCCAAATGATACACGAGGTGCGTCTCATTTTCGCCACCTCTAATTTACTTGATTCACGTTTTTAGGGTTTTCACAATGGCAAAAAATCACAATGAGTAACATTCACTGCGAACTGCACAGCCATTGTTCTCACCGGCACTGCAAAGATTATGATATCGGTTGCAATGTGTGTGAGCACACGACAGCATCATTTTTTGCTCATTCTGATTGCCACTATTGTGAATGCAAAACACGAAAATGTATTCACACCTTTCAGCGTGTCTTTTTCACTGTTTATGCATCCTTTTTTATATAACCTGCTACTGAGACGGGTACCCAAAATCGTTAAGGCACGGAATGGTGAACAGGAGGGCTGTCATTGAAATTCCGCCAGGACCGTTCTGAATGTCTTGAAGTTTTGCAGGTTTTCATAACTGGCAAAGGCTGAAGAAGTACCTAAGTTTTAGTCCTGGAACGTTTTGTATTCCAATTTGCTTTCCCAATGATCACTTCATTTCATGTATCACATGTGTCAACAGTATCCACCACCAGTGGTGCCGTATGGAGTAAGAGAGGATATTATTCACTATAAAAATAAATAAACTGCTCTTCTATTGGAAGTCATTGTGTACACTTGTGGCACCATTCTTCATTTCTTTAACATGAATTCAAATACCTCGGCCAAATTTGCAGGTCAAAAAAATTTATGCACACATTGAAACTGAGAGTACAGTAATTCATTTTTTACTGATGAGATCTACTTTAGTACTACACATTTCACGGGATTATCACCATTAAAGGATCTGGTAGTAAACACCACCTCCCACAGAATTCCAGGTTCAGGAAAGGCTAAGTTAGTACATGCATAGTAGCGTGCTACTTCACTATGAGCTGATCACCGCAATAGTAGTACCAATGTACACAAGATGAGATAACCAAATCTATCATTAGGCAGGCTTAAAATAATATTCAGGAGTAGGAGTAGGCAGACGGAGTGCCCTCCATAAGCAGAGGCATAGCACCACAAATAGACTACAAGGCCCTTTTTGCCGCAAACGTGATCCCTGGATGAGGGAGAGATCAGATTCTGATGACGATTTGTGCTAATATGGACGATTCCAGATACAGCAAATCCTGTCGCTGGCAATTCCTGTCATATCCCGGTGTACCAGTGCTCCCCCTGACGAGTCAAGCTGCCAGGAAATCAAACCAACTAACGCCAGTGAGAAACACTTCTCAAACGCAGAACACACCGCTCAGCCGCAACACACCAATTGCCGTCGTCTGACCCTTCAATCGTGAAACAGCTGAATGGTAATGATAGGAATATGAAATTATGGGCATAAAATCCAAAGTCAGAATGGCCGGACAAATCCGGGATCTCTCAAATGAGAGCCTGAGGCGTAACTGCGGAAGCCATTTCGCTCGGTAATAATAGTCAGAAGTAAATCCCCGAAAGGGGATTTCAGTTCACTACAACAAAGCAACTAAACGACAGAATCGGTTTTACTTGTAATGTTAATTACTAATACGTTATACAATAAGTGCACATTATTTTGACCAACGAAATTGATTTGCCGGTAGTTATTGATGCATATATTATACTATATATATATATATACTCTTTTACAGCATTTACATGGGTGGTAGTATGCAATAAAGGAGACAGTGGCTATAGAAATTGGGCGTATACCTAATATCTTCTGTGTCATGGTCTTAGTTTGTGCTGGGAGTAGGTATATCTTGCACTCCGAGCGCTTTGGCAAGAAACGAATGATGACACATTGCTTTCTAGTCCTCTGATGAGAATGCGTTTACGGGATATTCAACTCTCCGGAGGGATAAGCGGACAGACCACTTCGTGTAGCTCTGGATGATGTCACAAATGGATCTACATTAAATACATCGCAAAACGTTAGTATTCCTGCGTGTACTTGGTGTATTCAGTATTGCTAGTACATGAGCGCATGCTTCCTATGATATAGCAAGTCTTGTTGATACGTTGGAAGTTCTCAGATAACGCTCGAGTTGCAGATGGAAGCGCATACCTTCCAAACACATTCTCCTGTCAGGAAGACAGTCGTAGCTGCTTGTTGTCATGCAGCAAATCAGTTCATTTTCATCATAGGTTTAGGCGATAGGTATCACAAGGCGATGAGCGATGGATTGGTCAGAGAGGGCGAATATCTTGGTCATCCCGTTTTTCTGATCGTTTAGAAGTTTTGCCTTGGAGACTTTTAAATACATGGTCTCAAATGACAGTCGCGCAATCCAGCAACAACTAGAGGCTGCAAAGAATGCGTGATTCCGTGAGACGCAGGCTGAAAGGCTGCATTGCAATGGGTGGCGGCCACATCAAGCACATGTGATACGTAGATCAAAGGGAAATGATTGATGATAGTGTAGTACGTCATAACTCCGCTGATATTACATTTACGATCAATCCTTACAGGAACTTTTTCTTCTTTTGTTGGATACCGCCTCCTCTGTGAATATTGGGACCTTTTACTCGAACATCTCCATATGGTAGTGTTTAACGCCCGCTTTAACTACTAATGGCACCGCAGGCGGTCATCTCCATATGTATAGTATAAACATTCTCTTAGAAGTTAAAAGTGATTTTTCTGGATGCAGCTTTGTGTACATGACAAATCTAACGAGAGATTATAAATAAGGGCAGATTATTCCCAGCTTCGCAGTGTCATGGGTTTTGAGTGAGATTAATAAACCGGAGTTCCTGAAATCGAGAATAGTTTACAGAGAGTTATCTGGATAAGGTCTTTATTCATTGACAGACCTTTGAACGCCAGGCATATTTGAGCACATGCTATTTAAATAAACTAATTCTATCTGTAGACCTGACATGCCTTAGTCCCCCAAAGCAGACTTTCTGACAGTGTAGCTGCGGGACAGTGACCGGAATTTGACATGAAAGGATACAAAACCCTTGCGGCTACTGCTAGAAAAGGAGGAAATTCGTAAATACTTAAAAGATACAAATTGCCTCTAATGAATACTCCCAACAGCAGCCCATACGCCTGGACGAAACAGAACAAAGTTGGGGAACCGGACGGACAGACAGAGAGAGCGGAAACCGAGCAGTGTATAAGTTGCTAAACTGCTTATTGACTCAGGTCCGGCAAGGCGTGGCTCCTCAGAGCTCCATGTTGACTTTTACAAATCCTAGGCGACGGCTTTCTCTTCCTTGCTTATGCCATTCACAACAGCCTTTTCATTCCTTAGAGCCAGCATACTCTCTACTCTCTATATACTGTCTTCAAAAGCTGTAGATAAGGGAAAAATTGGCTTTTTTTTTTTTTTTTTTTTTTTTTTTTTTGTAAACTCTGTGCTCATTCAAAATTTCAGCATATATACTTAGAATTTCATCCGTTAAATGCTATTATAGAGTACAATTGTGAACTAGGTAAGAAGGCTCCTCGGTAACATGTGAGGCTGGCATTCAAAAGGCCACAGGTTCAATTCCCGACCACGGCCAATATGAATACGGGCTTTTTCGTGATTTCTAGGGTCAGTAGGCGAATAACACAAATTCGTCTAACTCGAATTTCCTGTCCCCTATCCCCCCTCATTTTGTTTCCCCGTTGCAAGTTTCATACGGAATTCGAAGATGTGTATTTCAGTGGGTGTCGTACAGATGCTTTCTCAGTGAAAAGTTCCTCTCGGCCACGTGCCAGATGGTGGCCTTCTCTGACCTGCGATAGGTCGAGTTCTCCCCGATACCGCCAGAGGGAAGCTTATGCTAAGCTGCCTGGTGGTGAGATCGGGTCTTCAAGCTTGGAATTGTTAGGGATCTCTGCTTGTCTCTGTGGTCTGTTAAGTGCGGCCTATAGCTTTCTGTGGTTCCTTCACTTCTTCCGTTCCTTCTCAGGAATGGTAGCCACAAAACACCCGACTTGATTCTGCGTGAGTAAGGTGTCCGTCTACATAATTTTGTCAGAATCAAAGTCACAAGCAGTGTGAGGTTAGGAGCATGGGTAAATTGATATTTTATATAATAACAGAAGGGCTGCATGAACATAATCGAAATCCGAATATAAAATATCATTTTTGCAAGTCTATTTTGACTTGCAAACTGTACCTCAAAACTTATGTACTATGTGAGCCAATGAGTACGGCTACACAGTGAGAAGCTAGTCATTAGGTATATGCGCGTGTTACCTGTACAAGTCGTCTGAAAAGTGCTGAAAGGAGAAAATCGAATATTTTTGTATACTGAAATTATAATGCTTAAAGATATTTCTGCGTTCCCTTCTTTCTAATCTCAAAATGCTTTTAATGGCTTTCAACTCTACAATTTTCTGACCCTGGTTTTCCCCCCTAGTGTAAATGTGTTTTATATGTGGTAAAACATTAAATAAAACAATACAGGTCTAAAGAATTGGTAAGCAGAACCTCTTTCCAAAATAATACTATGTTAAAAGCTTTTTATTTTAACATATTCAATCACAGTTGAATTTTCGCAAGAGTCAATCATTTTCTCAGCAAAATGCTGAGTTAGTTATAGAAGTGTAGGGTTAATTAATATAATGGCAAGATGAATGAAACATAACATATCAGACAGAAAATAGATATCAGAATTCGGTTTACAATAATTATTAAATTGTTACACTTAACAATTCACACTCAAACGTTTATAAGGTAAAAAAAAAAAAAAAAAAAAAAAAAAAAAAGGAACTCTGCTCTTTTGTTAAGGAATCTTATTCGCCTTCTTGGAATATAGGATACTTCCTAGTGCTTATGATGGACCGGGATTATTTAGGCAATTTCTTTATCTTGTCTGCGTTCTTATTGCAAGTTCTCATGGGGCAAATGTTCGCTTAATTACAAACGGCATCCACTGTGCAGTAATTAAGAATGATATGTAGGATTGTTGCAAAAAGCTGTACGAACCCTTTAGTAGCAGTTTCTATGTACGTATGCATAATTTTGACGCCTCTGATGTATTTCACTACCATTTACTTTGAATCTGAACCTGTGTACTTTATATTTCCACTTGTTTTAGTAATATAATGACACAATGTACCATTTTGATGCAATCCCCAGTCATAGTAAAGTTTCGCCGTCAAAGCTATCTCCTTTGCATATCTGTAATATTGTTTTCGTAACAATGTAACAAAATCTCTTTATTACAATTACTGTTCATTACAATAAATATGTTCAATGTTCAATTGAAAGATATTTTATAATTTACTCTTTCGCCGCTTTGACGTTTGTACACAGCTGAAGACTGTTTGTTCTTATTCCAGTGTACGCTGTTTAGGAGAGACATTGTAGGGCTTTAATGCCTTGCGCCTGTTTTTTTTTTTTAAATACAGTTCCGGAGGCTTGTCAGGACTCCGGCGCTGTATTCCTTTTTTCCTACATTTCCCTTGTTGATCTATTAATTTAGCGTTTCCTTTTTACACATATATACACATCTACAAACACATAAACGACCACGCCCAAAGTGGGACTCGAACCCATGATCCTCTACGCCACGAAGCAACAAAGCGAGGCGCTTTAACGAGCGCGGCCATGGGGACCGGCGTTACTCACCTTTTGTACGCACACCTATGACATGAGTAGGGCTATCGAAAGCAAGCTGATCGTGCACGTACAACAATCCCGTTGGTAAGAGATAGCTTGCATTTGGGCACATAAGCATCTAGTAGCCTAGACGGCCTAGGTGTAACACAACTCTCTTCCATCTGGGTGGCACGCTTTATTATTATTATTATTATTATTATTATTATTATTATTATTATTATTATTATTATTATTATTATTATTATTGAAAAGGGAGAGAGAGTTGGAAGGGAGAAATCGTCCTGATCTTTTCCTCAGAACTTGGCGAAGGAATTAGTTGAAGAGTAAAGGTGAAAATTGGGAAAGGAAATAGAAGGAGAAGGATGAGAGGAGTTCCGCTTATGCACTTCCGTAAGTAAAGGTAAGCTGCAATGTAATTGTAGCACCCAACAAATTTCATTTATCACATTTTTAAGTTTTATATATTTTTGAAAAAATGTCTGGCAGTTAGGTTTACATGTTTTACGTGATTTACATATTAACCTGGGATGACCATCATGTCTACTATGCGCTGTCAAATGCATACATATATTATATTTATATTACATTTATAATTTATTTTTTAGGATTCTTTCCAAAATGAATTGCAATTCAATTTATAGCCCAAAATAGAAACAGATATACAATTCAAAGGCTTCTTGAAGTACCATTTTCTAAGACTTTCCAGTGTTTTATCAACCTTACACATTCTAATGCTGAAATAGTCTAAAGCGGTTGCATAATAAAATTGTGAAGTTTCTGGACGATTCAATCACATTGCTGAATAATTAGCTAAAGCCATTTTCAGTAAGAAAGAAACAGGTATTATATCAGTTGATTTAGCACAAGGGTGCCCAGCCTCTGCTCTTATGAGCTAATTGCGTCACCTAGTCGTGTTACCCCGCCTCCTTCGTTTTGTGCATGGCCAGGTAGGAAGCACTTGCCCTTCAATCATTCAGTGGCGTTTAACTGGGTTCGACTCTCGACACAATGGCAGGTTTCAAGCGAACTTAACATATCGTAATCCAGAGAGAATGGGAGGAAGACTATTTTTTTGTTAAATTGAAATGTCTTATTCACTTATTTTGGGGTTCCGATGTAATATTAAATGACACTTTCAAAAATACCACCATACTGATTATGGCAAACATTTTTATCGGGTATGCAAACAGTGTCAGCACTTGAATTTGAATTTTGCAAGCCTGCAAAATTAATTCAAATGGTACTAGTTGCTTTGCAAAATTCAATAGCCTTTAAATATTATTAGAAAAAAATACTGGAGTTTATTTAAATCTGTTCCTAATGAAAAATTTCCCAAATTGCGAATTTTTCTGGAAAGCATATATCAACATTTGATTCTACACACACACACACACACACACACACACACACACACAGATGTTCTCGAAAATGAAACAAATAAAAAGCAAATATTGTTGTAGGGCAGGATCATTTGGTCTACCTTTTAAGACTCTGTTGTTCATCCCTGTTGCAAACATTGATCAACTGGTTACAAGAAAACAATTCTAACCGAGTCACTAACAAGAATAGCGTTCAAGAAGGATTTTTATACCAACCCATATAACATTAACGTACCCCCCCCCCTTGATGGAACGCGACGTCTTAAATAGAGAGGTATTTGCCTGCCGCTGAAAACAAATGGGTGGAGGTAAATCTGCAATCCCCTCTACCGCAGTAGGTTGGTCACCTATGATTTAGCATTTTGTGTGAACGGACACAAAATGAAACAGCGGATGATTGACAGATTGGTACAAGAGAAAGCAGTTCTGTTCCCTTGAAAATGCATTGAATAACATGGTTTAATGGAGCAAACGATTTACAAAACATTCTAAGCAAGGAAAGTTAAATTTTTTATGAATTGCTAACTTTGTAGGAGCTTAAATTTTAAATATATATAATATGCGTTACATTCACACGACACTCTCTACTCACTGTTCTACAAACTATTTTCTACAAACTATCCTTACTGTAGGTTATTCTTCTATTCCCTTCTTGTTAATACAGATAAATCTTCATTATTCATTTACACACTTTGATATAGAAATAATAATAATTAATAACAGAGTAAGATAGCGGAATAGTCAATTCCTTTGAAAGCTGGTCGCTACGTGATGACTGTGAAACTCTGTTGATTTTTCTCGAAGATTAATGAAAGGAAAAAAAGAAACAAGGAAAGAAAGAAAGAAAGAAAGAAAGAAAGAAAGAAAGAAAGAAAGGAGAAAAGTAAGGAAGAAACAAATAATTGGGGAAGGAAGCAAGATTAGCGATTTGTAGTTAAGAGAAGTATAAATATTTGAAAATTCGAAACTTATATGAGTATCTCAAAAAGGGTTAACATCACAAAAAAATTGTTTGGCTTAATTTGTATCTGTGGTTTAAGAGATCCACATTTTTGTGTGGTAAGATTTTGTCTATTTCTTACGGTTAACCAGTTTTACAAAAGTAATTAAGATTAAAGAGGAATTCCCAAGCTATTGCCCGAAAATTTAATATATGCAATTCATTTTTCATAAAGATATCTTAAAAATATAGGACCACTTTTGAAGAAATCAGAATTGTAACAGTTCAACATAATTTATGAATGAGTTAATAAACATGGTTAAGAGTACAAAGGGCTTATAGCTACCAACATGTATTTTATTAAGCCAGTGGAACGCCATAAAGTTTATCCAGACCACTCACTGGTATCGAGATTCAAAATGGAGTTCTGAAAATAACTGGGACATTTTTGCACCTATTACAATATGGAGGTGGACAATTGAAATGATGAGAACTCAAATGAGCCCGGGGTGCAAAGATCAGGGAGTTTGGCTTCTTAGGACATGGAAGAACTCCGGACATCGGGCAAATCTGGCTTACAGTCTTACTAGGGAGACAGGCTAACCTTTACACCTTGTAAGTTGGTTTAATTATTTGTTGTGATTACCGTAATTACATCAATCAGCGGTCTCTGGGGGCGCTTCTGTTCCTCTTCTTGCCTGATCGTTACAGCTAAGACTTGCGCAAGGCGTTTACTTCTCCCTCACCCCTTCAAATGAACCCGCTAATATCGTTAGCTCTGAATATCAATCACAAATTATTTGAATATCTTGTGCTTTGCTTTCAACTTTAAAAGCGGTTAAGACATACTAGCATTTTTGATACAATCAATAAGGTTGCCTCTCCATGCCGGAGCAACAAACAGACTAAGAGCGGTTTTATACCTTCGCACTATCTGAGTGTGGTCAGTCAGTTGGAAAGGTGGATCAGACTTGGAAAAACAAAACGCCTATAACAAGTTTGATTCTGCTTGAGACTGTACTATGTCTGGTGTAGCTTTTTACAGACTAGTCCCATTAAAGTTTTATACTTTTTATATTAGTAGTAGTAGTAGCAGTTTACTAAGTTTACAATAATACAATATTTGCGTCACACAGTCGCATGGGTCGAATGACCATACATGCTATTGAAAAATATTTGAATTTAAGATATTACCTACATATATATTTTATATCTCTTAACAACATTGGAAACACACACACACACACTCACACACACTCTCACAGACACATACACACGCTCGTGCGCTACAACAGAACAGTAAAAGAAAGAACACTCTGATATCACACAAACACACACACACACGCTCACACACTTGCACTCACAACTACACCACGTATTCTTACATATAGACTAGTCAACCACCAAATAAGTCTATACAATATTTACACAAATATTTTATCTCTTAGTGCACGTATTTCCATTAAGTATGTGCCCAGGCTTGGCCAGTTTTGGCTGTTTAGAATCAAATCCCAGAATACTGTCCTTCGTCTGTTTGAAGCTAAAAGTACTTCAGGAAATAATTTTTTCCTAGCATCCTCCATCTGCACGCAATCTGCCAAAATATGCGTTCAGTCTTCCCGATCCCCGCATAATGGGCAAATCCGCCTACCAGCTTCATCAACTATCTTACTGATTTTCCATCCTCCCAACCTGAGCCACGCTATTCCCGATCTTTGTTTCATACCCAATTTTAAAATATAAGTATATGTTTCTTTACCCCACTCAATTTTTATTTCGTTTTGTAAGTGCAATGATGATTTGTTCCTACATTCAGATTCTATTTCCTGCCTGTTTATATCGCATAGTCGTCTTTTTACTTTATTCACAACGTTATACCTATTTTCGCTGCCCCTTTGCCAAATATCGTTTAAGCCAATCTTTGATGTTAAAGATCTTTCTCTTAGAGGCTATAAAACACCATTGCTTAGCTTAGTCTCAAATTAATATATTTTAATACAGAATTTATTCTTTCAAATTTCATAGTTATATAGGTTTTTGTAGGTTAAATTTTAGAGACAATTATACTGACACGAAAAGTACTTAAGATAAGGGATTAAAAATTAAATATTAAATATAATTTAACGTTGTTTTAATTCATTTTGTTTATTAAAATCATTTCCAAGAGTAAATTTATCAATTTACCCTATAACAAATTGAACTTATTTAATTTACATATGAATAAGAAATGACACAGAAAATGTTGTTGATTTCCAATTTCCAATTAAAGATAAAAGGTAACAAAAGCAATGCTTATCTCACTTTACATGAAATGGGTTGTGCTACTACTGTACATTTCAGTGGTTAAAAGGTTAAGAAACGTATTCCTCGCCGAGTAATATTTAGAAAATATCAGAATTGTTTACTTGAGGACCTCTCTCAGGAGATTTTTATGAACCTCAAAGCGAGTGAATTTCAATTTTTATACGATATGCTTTGCAATACTGGCTGAACCCTCAGCTATAGCTACGCTATTCTGTCACCAACTGATGTTTCTTTTTACTCTAACCTCTTATTTTTTCTCTTTGTAATGTATTTATGAACTCATTGTTTCAAATTGTAATAATAATAATAATAACAATAACTATGACTATGGCAATAGCAATAACAATAATAATATCGCTTTATTTGGCACAGGGTTTCGCAGAAAGATCATCTTTGAGTTCGAAGGAAAATTAAGAGTCAGACTGAAACATTCAATGCCATAGCTGGAGCTTGAATCATGGATCCCCGGTTTCTGCTCTAACCTCTGAGCTACCATGGCAACGTGCCGGCACGGCCTTAAATTCCCCAACTGACTCGCATTTTTTCCGGTAAACCACAAGAGATCTCAAATTATTTTGAGTTGGTGTGCCCTAATGTAGACCTAGGGCCAGTTGTACGAACTCGGAATAAACCTCTGTTAGGCGGTATTCGATGGTTATGTGCTAAATTGTGTTGCACGACAACGGAATAGAGACTATCAAGGGAATAAACATGGAATAACTGATATTCCGAGAATAGAGTATAAAAAGGAAAATGGCTGCTTGGGTACGCGACACAATTTTGACTCACATTTGACCGATATAAACGATTAATTTCTTTATAATATGTTTTTTAAGGACATATACCTAAATACAATATGTTGTTGTAGAGATAGTCCGATAAATGTACACGGCTATAGTGAGATTAAAGTTGAGAAAGGATATCACACAGAAACTTGGTGGTTATAAGATAAATATTACAAGAAGATAGTTAAAATAAAGTTTCATTTATAAAAGAGTAAAATCTACCTACAATATTATCATCAAAATACCTCTATTTTTATGGAAACAATTAAATTTAATCCAACCAAGCAGCAATTCACCAGCACAATGCCTAGCGTTGTAAAGAGTGAGGTTACGTTTTATTGACGAAATACAAAGGATAGGTTACTTCTAGTTTAATATGCTTCAAAACGTAAAATAGCCACACGTGTTAGTTTTAGCGACATTCTGAACTATATCCAGATTTTGGAGGTTATGTGGAAGTTTAAAAACGATAACACAAGCTTTGTGACGTAGGGAGGAGATGCCCAGATTAAAAGATGCCTTCAGAGCTCGTAAATCTAGCTATATTATTTTACAATAAATTCATAATTTTTCGTATTATATGCTGTAGGTTTAATATACATTAGAGACAATTTTGATTGAATAGAGAATACCTTCCATAAAATATAATGTTCTCGGTTTTATTGGTTTGGTTGGTAATTTCTAGCTGCTGTATGAAATATTGCCATCAGCAAAGCGCGAACTGTAATGGGAACGGTTTAATGTACTATTCGACATAACTACTAATATTTCTGTTGGTTAATAATACCTGTATACCAAATTGTTTTTGTACTTATCTTGGTGCAACGATTCAATTATGCTTATCTTAAGTTGATAGTGGCATTGGCAAAACTAAAATGTAATTTTCAAAATTCGCTTACTAAGTATTTTAATGAATAAAATGCAGAAATCAGGCTAAGTACGTTAGCTGTTTTGAGTACAGAAACGGAAATATGTCATATATCAGTACAAGATACAACTTTGCACATACGGTAAGGTTTCACTCCCATATTCCTAACCTATCGCAAGAAGTCGCAGTATACGTGTTTGTTTATGTTTTGTAAAGTGTATAGCAATTCTACATCCGAACACGCTTGTGAACATTAATAATTATTTCATAGTATCGTAAGTAGTTAAAATAAGAAATAATACATAGTTTAGGAACAGCTGATTATGAAAACAATGCAAATGTTCAGCAAAATAAAGCAGTAATTACGTATCAAGTTGGCCATGAATGACTCGCAATATATCCAACATTAGTTTTAAATCTACAAACAGTCGAATAGATATCTAAGGAATAAAATTGCATCGTACAACCCGGCACCACATTTATACCGTGGATAGTGTATTCCAAGAATAACTATTCCAGGATTTATTCCGAGTTCGTATAACCGGCCCTTAGTGTCATAAGTACTTTAAGATAATTTATCTAATAGTTGGCTAAAATATGAAGCCCAGGACTTAAAGTACTTAATACATTTCAGTCGCCATCGGCAGAGTAATTTGAGATCCCCTTGTGGTTTACCGCGAAACATGTGAGCCTGTTGGGGAATTTAATGTCCTGTCGGCACGTTGCGATGATAACTCAGTAATTAGAGCAACTGGCTAGAGACCATCCATGGTTCAAATTCCGGCTCTGGCATTGAATTTTTCAGTCTGGCTCTACCTTTCCAACTCCTGGCCTACACACGGCTACTGTGGAAAAGAACAATTAGTTAAACACTAATTGGGTCACGTAGTACGGAAGAGTTGTATGCGCCTGTATGTGGAATGAAGCGGAAAAGGTCTGTCATTTGCAATTATGGTTGCGCACACTATAGAGCACCGCTCTTTCCCTGTGGAAACTTACCTAACAAATAATAGCTCGCCCATTACTGTTCTACGAACCTTTCGTCGCCATTTCACGCAGAGACATCACGATGAAGTTACTAACTACCGAACAATCGTAAGGTAGGTGAACTAACTTCGTGCCACTGCATCTAGCCTTAAGTTGAAAGGTCCAGGACGCCCAAGGTCATGATGTAATCCTGCGTGAGAGGAGGAAGCCCATCCAGCTCTCCTCTGCAGTATTTTATCTTTAGCTGTCAGGTATGTTTTAGATCTGGGAATTTCGTGTCGTTCTTTGCAACGTATAATTCATCGCCCCTACAAGATGCAGGTTGTACAAAACTTGAAAGTAAGTGACAAAATTTCCCGAAGGAAGATTACAGTGGACGTCCTTGGTAGCTTAGCAGCCAAACCGCAGATCTTGAGCAACTTAGAGATGTCTGATGAGGCCCATTTTGAACTTAGCTGAGGTGTGAACAAGCAAACTTTCCGGTACTGTGATCCAGGTAAGCCAGGTGTACTACATGAAAATCTACAGCATAGTGAATGTGTGTCATTGTGGTGTGCCGTTACCATTTGGCATCACAGGGCCTTATTTCTTTGAAGACCACAATGGCCGTGCTGTTACAGTCATTAATTATAGCTATGTGGATTTGGTTAATGCCGTTCTTCTTCCAGCACTGGCCAACCACAACCTGCCACAGATATAGTTCCAAAAATACGAGGCAACAGCTCATAGGGCTCTATGATCCAAGGATACACGCATTTAGAAGTCGATTAAATTCCAGTTTTTGAGATCTCCACTGACCAGCAAAGTCACCAGATTTGACTATCCCTGACTTTTTCTTACGGAGGTATCTGAAGAGTGAAGTCTCAAACATGGGCAGACCCTAGGGACCGAATACGAGATGCCGTGCAGGATGTCCTCGTGATATGTCACATCACATCGTGTGATCCAGGCTTTCGTTCTCCACTTGCTATGCTGGTCATTTACCCGGTGTCATATTCAAGAAACAATAGCTATTGCCTCTAATGAATAAATAGTACGCCTTTACATATGTTTTCATCTGTTCAAATAAATTGTAGTAGTACTTACAATATGTTGGTCTGTTTATACCCTACTGTTCTTTCTGCCCAACCCTGCACTACGATATTGAAATATAGTTAATTAAATACGCATCTAGTCATGTTACAAACCTTCGAAATATAATGGAGATAAAAATGTACAACTCCATAGCTAGCTAAGCCGTAACTTGATGTTCTCATTATTGTTGCTTCCTGTAACACATGTACAAACAGCAACGATCGTTACAAAACATAAAATGACCCTAAGGGGTCGAATATATTATAAACTCTTTATTTTATTGTTATTTATAAACAAAAGTGAACTCAGAAGAGAGCATTGTGAAGATAAGGGATAGTCTGCATCTAACAAGCTATTTCTTATCCTACTGTCAAATTACTCGGTGATCATTATTAGCATTGTTGGTGTGTCTAATATGTTGTGTAAATAATACTGTTAATAGTATGTCAGTTCGAGACACACAGAATCCAGATTCTGTTTACACCTTCGTTAATTCAGTTACGGACTAAAGAATATGAATATAGAAACCTAATCTTTAATAATATAAGCAAGTTAAAATTAAGTGTAAAGTGAGTTTTAATAGTAATTCTCATTATTCTGTTGCCCCGTGTGCTAATACAATACTCAACTCTCAGTTTGCTTGTGCATTATACACATCAACATTTGGGAAGACAGAAAATGGTTTATTTCTACCAAATGTTTGCTTACACATTCGAATGACTTTTGCATTCACTCGTGAGCAATATCTAGAGCGTGCAGCTCAAAGCAGGTTGTGAGGACTTGAAGTAATTATGATTTAATTAAGCCACCGCCATCCCTACGCTGTCTGTCTCGTCGCCTAGATGGTGTCGCGGACTTTTCACAAAGTTATATTAATCAAGAAGTAAATGATTTTAGATGTCGCACAAGCCGTGCATGGAACGTTTCGTTAGAAAATCCTGTCTGGTGCCTTCTCTATATGCTGCGAGTGGAAGTGCTTAAAGTTGTTGCCACAATATCACCTCCGTGTCAGTTTTCTGTTCGAATCGTTCTCCAAGGTATTTTTCTAATCCAGCATCATGATATAAACGAAGAGCTAACCCTAAGTAACTCGTTTTATTAAGTTTACCTACATTTTGAAAGTTCTAGCCACTATGAAAACATGCAAATTTTCCATCTGGGGTCAGAATTTGTCTGCAACCATTATTATTCCCTCTCCCTCCATAGTCTTGAAATATGAAAGTGAATGAGTTAGTGAGTGATCTAATAAAACCCAACAATAGCTTTGCACGCACATTGCAGATATTTTATGATAGTGTTTAACGCCTGCTTTACTACTTTGGCACCGCAGGCGATGACACTGATAATGGATAGAATGGTGGAGCACCGGTGGAATGTGATGGCGGGGGAAACCGCAGAACCCAGAGAAAACCTGTTCATGCGCCGCTTTGTCCACCACAAATCTCATATGCGGTAACTTGAGATTGAACCCGGGCCGTCTAGGTGAGAGAGTGGTCTAACCACTCGGTCACAGCGCGGCCGTACATTAAAGATTGACAATGTGTTCCAAAGGTAAAAGAAAGGCCTCCGATATGGTCAGTGCAGTTGGGGTATAAATGGAGCAATAAAAATAATATGACAACTCCTTGTTAGCAGCAGTTTTAGTGATGTACTGAGTTCGATTCCATATAGAAAGCAATGCAAGCAAATCCTCATACTTATTGGATATAACGTAAAGGGGTATATTATTAAATAAACCATTCTAGACTATTAATACTACATAAAAGGGGAACTGCAAACGGAGAGAAACGTATTTTCTCGGTATTTAAATTTAGCTGCAAATTTTCTTTGTACAGATTAATTGTTTATTCATTAAGGTATTGATAGACAGCCAGAAGCAATTTTGACGCCACTTTGAGGTTTCTGTATTTAAATTTGTTTTAGTGTAAACAAAGAACAACCGGAGTAATTTATTCATTATATAGCTTTTTTAAAAGGGTAATTATCACAAAGTGGTAACGGAAAACACACGTTATTTTCATTTATGAGCACTTTTTCACCAGACGTTCTGAATTCCATTTAGAAGCTCGTGATAAAAACATTCCGCTTGGACTGCTAGGGCCCTTTTTTATAACTAGTACCTTCAGAAGCGAGTTTAAAGTTAGATTTAAATGTGAAACCATGACGCTATCATGAGTCCGTGTAAATGCCTCTGTCTCTTTTACTTCAGTTTTTTTCTGACTAGCTCGTTCCGCTCTACCAAGGGTCGAGTTCACAGACAACGCTTAAGAAGTTGATGAGGAATAAGGGGTCACGTGTGAATACGTAACGACTTTTGCATTTCACAGAGCGCACTTAAAGCTCATATGCATTTATAGTGGTTTAAGACAGAGTAACATACTACAGCACGTGAGGTATTACTACAGCTACATCCCATTTGCTATTTGATGCTCCCTGGCGATATGCAGTAACACTTCACCTTCTAATTAATCTAAATAGCTACCAAGCTTCTTTCCTAAGTCTATACTTATTAATTTTATTTGCATTATATTTTCCTCCATCGGTTACAGCATGTTTCAGGTTGCATTTTTGTAGGTACAGTATGTCTATTTTTTTTTTTTTTCATTTCAGATATAATTTTAAATATTTTGTGTACAAATCGCGGGGATTTCACATTATGAGGGGCGTTCAACAAGTACTTAGATAATCCAAGAAAATATACTCCTAGCATCGAAAAACGCTTGTATTTAGTAACCCACATCTCTTACTAGTAGGCAGTTAAAGTTTCAGCTATATCCATCACGTGGTTTCGTTAATATAGGCGATTTGTGCTTATTTAGATAAAAGCCGAGATGCATGAAGTCCATGGCACATCTGCTCCTACGTTTGCAAGAATTTACAATTGAATAAATGAATGTAAACATGTCGTACATCCATAAATGATGAACATCGTTCCGGACATCCAATAGAAGTGACTTCCTCCAAAATTATTGACAAAATCCAAGATATGGTTTTGAATGATCGACGAGTTAAAGTTCGCGAAGTAGTAGATGCCACAGGCAAATCACTTGGAGGTGTTCTCGATTTGTACCAAAATTTAGATTTGACAAAGCTCTCGGCAAGATGGGTGGCGCGTTTGCTCTCAATGGAGAATAAACGCAATAGTGTAATCGATTCAAAAGCTGCTTTGGTACTGTTCCGTCGCAATCCTTACAAGTTTCTGCGTCGATACGTAACTGTGGATAAAACATGGGTACACTTCTGCACTCCAGAGGCAAAAGTACATTCGAAATAGCAGGGTTTTAAAGGTGAACCGGCTCTGAAGGAGGCAAACAAAGGTGGTGAAATTTGCAGTCAAAGTGATGGCCTCGATTTTTCGGAATGCCCGCGGAATCATCTACATTGATTACTTGCAGAAAGGAAGAACGATAAATGACGAGCACTATGCATCGTTATTGCATCGGTGGAACAGAGAAATCAAGAAAAAAGCGCCCTCAACTTTCAAAGAAAAAGATTCTCTTCAATCAAGACGATGGAAGGATGCACACCTGCGCAGTTTCGATGGCGAAAATTGTTGAATTAAAGTTCGAATTACTACAACATTCACCGTATTCACCAGATTTGGCCTGCAGTGGTTTATTTATTTATTTTTTTTTCAAATCTTGAAAGATAGTCTCGACCTAAAACGATTTACGTCTAAAGAAAAGGGCATCTCCTAAATAGATGCCTATTTTGAGGACCTTCCGAAGAACTACTTTTTAGAAGGCTTAAAACAGTGGGAGAAATACTGGGTGTGTCGAGCTATAAGGAAATTACGTTGAAAACTAAACAAACATCTACCAAAAATAATTTGTTTTTCTCTCTTTTTCTAAGGAGTTATTGAACGCCCCTCGTAAAGTATCTCGAAAGCAAAATGAGCACTTATAGAGCCCTCATTTGCAGGAGTGACATATACAGCCACAAATTCAAGGATATAAATCTCGCATACAAATTACTTAAACACCTTTCGCACATTTCAAGAAATGTTGCAATAACAGCTATTAACTCTTCATGGCCATGTAAATAAAACCGTGCTTCTTCGGTTAAACCTGGGTCAATGTAGTCATCATTAGAACTATTCGTAATCAAATTGCAGGAATTAACTCCACTAAACTTACGTGATTTTAATTTCTGAGCTAAAACTCTCTGAGGGTTTAATCTTAAAATTTTATTGGCATGCCAAACCAAGGTGTGCGAAGTATTTCCCGGTTCCTGTGCAAGCTTTCTCAGACGTGTTTCGGATTTATTTCTAATCTTTCTCCGTTGTCACCGATTTTGACTATGTAAGGACATGATTTAATTTCAGTTTCATATCGAGAATGGATCCCATTTCCCTACATCTATTCACAAGGTTACAACCCGTTTCTCTGTCAGGCATAACAACATCAGAGAATCTCTCATAAATTTCCATCTTCTCTACAAGAGTTTGTTAAGTAGCTCAATCGGAAGACCACCTGCCTACTCTGCGATGGTTGTGTTCGATTACCGGCTGGGAAGGGGAGGTGGGAACTTGTCCCTAAATAGTTTTATTCCCTCTCCTCTCCAGAGTCTGGAGGTATGAGTGAGTGTGAACGTGTGTGTGTGTGTGTGTGTGTGTGTGTATGTGTGGGGGACGGGGTTGCGTGTTCATTCTAATGTGTAAAACCCAACCGCTAGATAAAAGTTAACACCATTATATATAGATAAAATTTTCCAAAAATAAAAAGGCAATCGGTATGACCATTGAAGTTAAATTCGGGATGTAAATGGAAGAATTAAAATCTGTTATCTCACTGAAATCATAAATGAAGATTCTGTTCTGTAAACTAAACCAACTTTTTATGATTATAACAGCATTAACACACTCCACAAGGTGGTCCAATTGCCCCATATTTGACATTTGCAGATATCCTTTCGTGCGTTAAAAAATTTGCAGAAATCAAAGGGGCTTATTTCAAGTTAAAACCCACAAGTGGGGGAACTAGTGTGAGTGACGTTCGTTTTACCCATCTTGCTTATCAGCGGAGATGAGCCGGTCTCGCTCATCCCAATAAATGCTGGAATTGTGCTTAATTGGTACTTAAGTATTGGAATAAATCCTTTATTCAGAGTAAGGGGTATGCGGGGGATATTAGTTTGCTCATCTCTGGAGAAACTATTCTAATGATATTATCGAAGGGTTACCGACGCTAAAGAAATAAATATCACTACAACTTCATATAGTTATCAAGAAAAAATGATCACATACTAGCATTGGATTTCGAATCAATGGGTCTAATGCATATTATGGCAACCTAAAATAAATATCGATAATATAGCATACAGCTGAATGCCAGAATAGTATAAACATGTATTTCCACTTTATGTTAAATAAAATGTTTATAAACAAAGTCTGTTTATACTATCCGTGTGAAAGCTTTTTAGAATCTAAAATGTTCCACCGATTCAAAATTTAAGCATTCCATTAGTGAAATAACTATTCCTTGAATGACATTAATTTCGCTAAATAGCTATACATTTTATCTGACACATTTAATACAACATATAGTTCACTGTCCATAATGATCAAGTCCACAGCATTTTCCTTATCATGATTTATTCTGGCATTAATATTTTGGTATCGCTTCACTCTTGCACAACAGATGTCATTGTTTTCTGGATCTGATTAATTACTTCTTAAGTTTAATATGTTTTTCAATTAACATTATAGGTATGCTAAATAAGTTCTGCTAATCTACATCGTATATGTGAAATACGGTTAATTTTAGAGAAATATTACAATTCTATCTTTAGAGCCTGTTTTTTAAGAATGTCCAAATAAATAGCTCCGTACTACAACAGTAGTCACACCCTTAGGAATGAAGGGATTTAATGGGATTCTTTTATCACTGGGGATAGCACGAGTAAAACCTACGAGTAAACCCGTTCTCCCGGTTCTGACCGATACACCGATAAAGCCGTGGTTGTATAATAGATGAAGACTGAATTAGATGACACTGCCGAATCTACGTTAGAAAATCTTCTTGGTTTTCTAGTTAGTCTTTTCTACTACAAGTACCTACGTCACCACATCATACTTTCTTGCAAATCATTCTGTGACGTCTTCTTTAGATATTATGACAATGCAGAACGGGTATGTGACTACTTTCATGTTCACCTTGGTATGTCAGTCATCGCAGCTTGAATGCGTAACGAACACGTAAGACTGCGCGACGTAACAGGATCCTTCGAAACGCGAGACTCTTCTCGCGGCATCACGATTCTTCTCGACATTCGAGATTTTTTTTATAGTGTTTAACGCCCGCTTTAACTACCTAAGGTACCGCAGGCGGTGACACTGATGATACATGAATGATGATGGAGCACCGGTGGAATAAGATGGCGAGGGAAACCGGAGTACCCGGAGAAAACCCGCCCCAGCGCCGCTTTCTCCACCACAAATCTCACGTGCGGTCGCTTGGGATCGAACCCCGGCCGTCTTGGTGTGAGTCGACATTCTAGATGTTTCTCCAAGCTTCAGCCTCTAGTATCTTCTACAAATTTCCAGAAAGTTAATGACGTCATTTTCTAGCTATAAAAGGAGGAAGGATTGCAGAGCATTATTCTTGTTGTATAGTGAATTGTACTGAGCCGTGAGTGACTGGAGTGTTAGCACGCAGTAGTGCGCGATCCATGAATGGCGTGCAGCCGCAAATTATCGTGGAATGAATCATTTGTAGCACTGAAGAAAAAAAACCCTTATTTTTAACTAGATTTTGAAATAATAAAGAGATTTGTTACAATATGCTGTTCACGTAAATATGTAAAATTAGGCTTGTTTAATAATATTTTTGTCGGAGTAAACATGTTGGGCTACTAATACTTGCAAAGGATCCGTTACCACCACAGTAAAAAAGATTGTATTTTTATTCAAATAAGCGTTTTAGGTATGATATATATTTTTGAGACATTATTGTTTTTGGAACATTAAAATTTGCTCTTTAACGACATTAAACATCCCTTTCACATCACCGAAACCTTTAAAACACCAACAACTTTTCCAAACTTACCACCAAGTAAGTAACAGCTTACATCAGAAAACTTAGTGGTTAGAGACCAGAAAAACTTTTCGGGAGTGATAAATGGCTTTATTCAATGTTTCTGTTTTATTATTATTGTTAATATTGTTGATATTTGCTGATATAACTTTGGAGGGGATTCAGCGATCCTATATAGTCTAATAAATCACCATTTAATTGTTTTCTTAGTTTATCAATTATAAAACCCACATAATATCCTGGGTATTTGTACACCTCCAAAATGTAACTGTTGTGGAATAATGATCCCCAGAAGGAGAGCCAAATGTGATATTCCACAAGAGTAGAGAGCGTTAGAGCAGACGTACGCATTTCAAGAGCCGCGTTGTGGTACGCAGATTGCGGCAACGCTCGATGTTGGTGGTGATTCTCTTGAAGGGTTGATATTTAAAGGTATATTCTTAATGAAAATATGACAAAAACATTCACATGTTACTGTATTTAATATTAGTACGAAAAAGAATACAAAATTAAGTTTCCCAACTATATTGAATTTACAAACAACTGAAATTTAACCATTACTACTATTATCCATAGATGTTATGTCAGCTGTCACAATCTCGGCTAACGTTGCTCTTCTTCACTGCAAGTAATTCTTTATGGCACAGCAAGCATCTAAAACAGCAGAAAGACAAATTTTTCTTCCCATTTTATATGGAAAGTATATGATCTTTTCTGTTTTGCTTCAGGAGCTTCTTTGTAGAGTGACGTTTTGTAATGTTATCTACCTGTATCAATAACCCACCCCATCTGAAATATCAGCATGTGGCAGCTGGAGAGAGAGAGAGAGAGAGAGAGAGAGAGAGAGATAGATAGATAGATAGGATTACGTGGATGCGTCCTATGCTGTTCTACTCTCTTTGGATGCGCAGCAACTTAATAAATTTTCCTCTTAGACAACGTAACCTAGCATTCATCATAAGATTGATTTTTTCATGTTGTGGGAAATTCTTATAAAACGAACCTAGATTTTACCACTTTCTTGGCTTTCTGGTATTCTGCCTTAGATTTAGTATGAAATACAGCCATTTTTTTCCACTAAACAGAAAAATCTTGCCGACTTCACAGCACCATCTCATCCAACGTATTATATTAGAAAGAAAATAAATTGCTGAATAGGTTCTTTAGTTTAGTAATATGCAATGATTAGAAAGTTTAGAAACATTATATAATAATGAATGGTAACATAATTATCTAAACCCATAAACACATTTCCAGAGAATATGCTCAATATGTCCCTTTCGGTAAGATTTCACATTGGAGATTTATTTATTCATTTATTAATCCTGGTTCGAATTAAGACCATAAGGCCTTCTCTTCCACTCTACCAAGCAATACATTACATTCAATACAATGAATAAAGAACAAAAATAAAATTTTATACAACTTAATAAAAACATATATAAAAGGTACAATAAGTATGCTGGAATGAAAAAAAAACTGTATATAAATGCATTTTAGGTAAAATATTCAGTAGGTTGAAACGCATATTTGTCATATTTACAATTTAAATACACATTGCTTGTCAGCCCATAAAATATTAGTAACAATAAATTAAAGTGATGTATTCACCATATTAATACAGCAGCAGCTTAGGTTTGTTTATAAATGTACTCCCTAATTTTCTGTTTGAACAGTATAACGTCCCGGCAGTCCCTTACGTCTTCAGGTAGGGAATTCTAAAGACGAGCTAAATCTATTGTAAATGATTACGAACAGAAAGTTGCATGATGAGCAGGTATAGCAGAAGGAAAGAGTGCCCTGAGCGAGATTCTCGATTATGACAGTCAGAAAGATATTTGAAGCGAACATTTAGATAGTTTGGAATGCGAGAATGAAGGAGTTGATAGAGAAATGATAAAGAATGCAATTTTCTTCTATTCTTAACCTGGAGCAATTTATAGAAATTGTCAGAGTAGAGTGCGTTTGAGTACTATGCAAACTACTAACTACTAAAACTTCTGCTGTGCACAAGCAGAAAGGGAAGTTATTTGTGTAATGGCTTACGCCATACGCAATACTTCTTCATATGTTTTCAAATATGCCGCCAAATAAAGAAGTCGCACAACCGAAATGACTTGTAGCGAACCGTCCCTAGCTTATTATTGATCTCCATTTCTATGTTTTATGGTTGCCTTTTGCCTTTTTACTTTCTCTACACAAACTATGTACATAGTGTATAGAGAAGGTATTGTATTCCATCGAAAAATTCGATACCAAGATTTCACGGGAAATATCTACGTTTTGAGATGTGCGGAGTCCAAATAGAGCATTTTTAGAAAACCGTCCATATATTCGTGTTTATGTGTGTGTATCTCTGGAGTATGGCTCAAAAATAAATACTTCGTTAAACACTAAACTTGGTATTTAAGTTTGGTATCTCCCAAGGATGTAACATGCAGATTTTGTAGAATGTCACCCACCCCATACTACCCTCTACATGGACATTTTTATGTTTTTCTCAAAAATGGCCCTAACGATTAAGATTAAAATACTTCATATTAAAAATATTTACCTGACGAATTACATGTGTATCTTGAATTTTCTGGGAATAGCTTCTGAAGACCTTTTCATTCTGGATGACTTTTGCGTAAGTGGTAAACCGTAACAGATAGACAGTAACTTGCTATATAAGAATGTGGATTTCGTTAAAACGCACAATTCATGTCATCTACACTTTTTGTGTAGAGTTGACCGTTTCCGAGATATTCCTTGTCATTTGTTTCAGGTTTAAACTACGAAACGTTTCACAAACGGGAAGTCACCTTTCGTTTCATCTCTCCTTTGTTTGCGGTTGGCCGTGCAAGGCGAACCGAACTTCAATTGTCCATATAGCGACCAACTTTTAAAATATTTGACTATCGTTTTAGCCTAGCGTTTTCGCTGTTTGGAAACCATTGGGGTGGGATACATTCGGAAAGCGGGGAGGGGAAATAGTCGCAGTGTTTGGCGAAAGATTAAGAATCGCCTCTGTGATAATGACAACAAATAATTGTATAATGTACAGAGAAGGTTTCGTTGAAAGTATAGTCTGGGCTAAAATCGGAATGGTGTGTGGAGCAATACATCAAAACAGGTACCAAATTCATTAGACAGTGGCTCGCGTGGAGTAGACTAGGAACATGACGGATGCTAAAAATTGCTGACAAGAATGGTATGAGAATCTGCCCCATTTGCGAGGAGGAAGAATCGTGGGCTCATACCTTAGCAAGATGTAGGGGTGCTGAGGAATGAAAGGAAAAATATTTACCGCGATTCTTTTCCACCTCGAATGGAGAGTAAGGAGCATGTTGGACGTTACTGGCAGGCTTGAAGAACGTGAAGGGGATAGGTAAATTTCTGCTTAAGGCGAGACAGCTAAGATCTGAGAAGGCTGATATAAGGGTTGAGGGGGGGTCGATAAGAAGAGCTAAAACTGATTATAGCACTTAATATATATTTTATGTAATTTTTTCTCGGTTATTGTTTTGTTGTGGAGTTAGTGTTGTATGTATATATCTCTCTTAAGTGCATTTTTTTACTATAATAGGGCACTCTAAGGCATTCGGAATACGATTTGCTAGTTATTGTGTGTTGTAACTTTAAGTTGCAGTATTTGAGTATATTTGCCTTTCTGTTTTCATGTTCTTTTCAGTTTTTGTTTTTAAAATGGTTTCTTATTTCGTGTATTGTAAAAGCACGTACGGTCTGTGAACTCCTGCGTTTGTTGAAAATCAGTGTGTGTGTGTGTGTGTATATATATATGTGTGTGTGTAATATACTGATATATTTAAATAAATATACTTATTCTTCATTCATACTTCCCTTTTGCCTTGAAAGAAGCAAGTAATAAGAGAATTTCTGCTAATGTTTGTCTCGATTAGCATGATATAGACAAAAGAATCATTGTAAGAATATTTTGTTTGGACAATGGGTAGAGAAAGTCACGTGATTGGAACACATCAGATTTATGTTTAATCACAAACTCTTTTTTGAAACCTATTTTCTAGATGCGAATTTTTTTTGTCTGGAAATGTTTAGGGCAACACCAGAATAATATTGTCACTGAAAATGTATCGGGAAGGTTATTGGTCACGATATCTGTAATATTTGATGAGTCAAACTTTGACATTGATAACACGCAATTTTGGTTGTTTCAGGAGGCAGTGAGCTTAGCTGAGGCAGAAAAGAAACGATCTCGGATGACACTGAATATCTAGTGATCAGTATACAGTAAGTATGTCATCATTTACAGTTTTCTATACAAAAGTGTTGGTTGTTTACAGCCAGTATTTCTTGAACCTTAATTACGTACAAGCTATATTAGAGCAGTGAGAGGATGTATCCGGTGTTTTTGAAGCGGGAGCATCTAACTGCCTCTAAGTTTATTAGTTGTTGCGGTAAAGTCCATCTTTGTGATGTATGGCTGAGTGATAGCCACGTACTTCTAACGCAGATGCTGCCCTCTCGTTGCTGCTGCTGCCTGTGAGTTGCTGTCTCTTGCCTCGACTGCTGTCCTCGTGCAGAGAAAATTTGACTAATCGGGGATGATATGAATGAATGTGAATAAAAATGTCTGCCTTTTCTATTCATATATTCCAGGATATTTTATGATTTTAATAACCGATGATAAAACGTTAACACTGATTTTACAAGCATAAATTCACAAAGTGTACATATTAGTTAAAATGGCGCGGTCACCTGGTCCAACTGACCTAAACTGTGAAAGAAAGAAATGAGGAGGAAAGTCATGATAGAAGATGAATCACATATACCGACCCGGGGAAACCGGGGAAAACCAATCGGTCTAAGTGGTCGGTCCCGGCGCCACTCGCTTGGGATTTCCAGTGAGAGCTTGACACAGAACTTGTGAGTGAAATGCAATGGATCCTTTACTATAGTTTTTATTAATCGTAGAGGACGTCAAAAGTGTATCAAATATGAAGAAGAACTAAAATTTTTCCCACTATTTTATCCAGGGGGAAGCTGAAGCTAGAACATTTTACGCATTGACGTCACACGTTACAAACTATCCTTATTACCATAATAATGCTCTGGTGGCGTTTTCACCTGTTAGTGACTCATTATCCCTCTTATTTGGTCTTTGTACTGGCATAATGGTTTGAGTGAAGACTACTCACCTGCTTAAACATAAGTGTGGTAATCACCAGCACGTTGCACCCGTTCCATTACTCCCTCTTATAAAATCTGGCTCAAAAATATTCCAGAGGCTGTCAATTTCAAGTTACCCTCTAATTAGGGAGACAATGAGTTAGATGGCCGTAACGTGATATGAGAGGCTTGTATTCGAGAGATCCCGATTTCGAATCCCGTTGGGCCGTCCTGATGCTTGGATTTTCACGATTTTCCTTCGTTAGTGGGCCGATGCCGGGGTCGATTATGTAATGTAGTAAATTTTCCTGTTTCGAATTTCCTAATGATGCTTTAGGGTCAAAGAACTCGCCCGACGCTCAACAGAGGTGGAGTTTGCTTTGTGGAATCGTCTGCCCTGGCAAACGGTGTGGCTCGAGCCCTGAGACAGAGAGACTCCTCTCTAGGGAGAGTTCTGATGGAATTATAATGTAAAATCTGGAGACTATTGAGACCCCGCCTGTGTAATAGCCTGACTCCATGGTTCTGGTCGCCATCGGTGTCCTTCACATCGCCCCCTGTTCCTGGAGGTTTCTAGAAGCAAAATGGATGACAGTGCGCTTTAGTGTTCATATTCTCCTCTGTTTCCTGATAGCCATAGTATACGGAGACATGGTGTCGCTTGTTTAGTTCTGCATATCCCTAAAGTACTCAGACAAGATGCTTGCAATACGAATGTTAAATACATAATAAGCGGCAGTTGGACACACTCTTAGAATAACGAGTACTGAAAGTTGTCTGGCACAATGACGATTCAGAAACATATATAAATGTTTAGATTCTACTTCACAGAGCTCACAAAAATACGGAGTACCATCCTCAATGGCTCACCTCCGTGCTCCTTAAGTAAGTTGTATTACATTCCTACATGGAAGGCTTTGAGTCAATTGGAATAAGTTCCCTGAATATCGTTTTTCGGTGTATTCTTTGCCAATGTTTGTTCACCAAAAAGTCGCCCTCCGTGGTGTAATGGTTACTATGCTAACTTCATATACACAAGGTCGCGAGTTCAAACGTGGCGGAGGACGATGGATTTTTTCGGGCGTAAAAATCCTTAGCATGGCTTCCTTCGGAAGGGAAGTAAAGCCGTTGGTCACGTGTCGTAGATTTACGGCACGTAAAAGAAACTCAAGCCTAATATAGAGCCCTCTGAGCAAAGTTAAGCGGTCTTTCACGCCCAATGGGACGCTGTGAGCCACAGTAGTTAAAGAGCGTCCATAAATAATATGCCATTTACATTTCACCAAAAAGACATTTTTCTCGGTTAATGAGTCCCGGGGCATGTTTTAAAATAGTTTTCATTCACCATTTCTGCAAATTGAGTTGTCAAGAGACCACAAACATCTAAACGAAAAGAAAGAAAAAAAACTCAGCTGCTTTGGTCATCGCTATCATTCTCTGCTGGAGTAAGGGTCGTAACATTTGGCAGGTTTAAGTAATAATAATAATAATAATAATAATAATAATAATAATAATAATGTAGAACTAAAATCCCCTGGATTCTGTTGTCTGAAGATAATTGTAAATCGACGAGAAAATCATGTTGGAAGTCGGTTCAGTTTTGAAAAACACACACTTTCCCCTTTCCTTCTTAGCGTATTTTAAAAAACCAGACTTCCAGCATATCTTTCTTTTCCAAGGTAAAGGAATAGGACATGCCTTATGTCGTTTTTCATTAAACGCTCACGAGCAAACAACCGAAGCAGAGATTACGCACATTGACAGCACAGCGTTGACTAGGTTATCAACAAATTTTGTGACATTTTTACACCATGCTCGTAGTGATGTTCCTACCCTTCCCAAATAGTCCCTTTCCTCTCATTTGTTGTGCTTGTATATGGGTTTCTCATTGCTCCAATTGTGTGTTTTTGGCATAATTTACGTTGTTTTGGTACATTTCCGAGCATGTTTGTTTCCCTGTCACGAATCATTTCCTGAAATTTGTTTGCATTGCTACTCCTAATCTTCTACACACAAATACTGACACATTTATTCTCCACGCGCCAATGAGTTAACCCGGTAAAGTTATAGTTTGACTACTTAGAATACAGGAAATATGGCGTCCTAAATTAAGCCTATACACACACACACTTTGTTAGCCATAGCCTTAGTTTAGGACAGTATATGTATACAAGCTGATTAAAAATACTGTTATAAACATTGGGAATTAGTTCCTTACATCGAAACAAGCAAAAATTTTGATGTAAACGAATGTCGCAAAACCCTTTCTTTTCGATTTAATAGATTCAAACATTTTAAAGCGACACATTACTCTGTTTTGGCGTCAGCTGTTAGGAGGTGTTCACTGTATACACCATAGCAAATACTCTGCACACGTCAAAGCATGGACTGTCAAATACTCCCTTTCGGTGTCGATTGGTTGCGCAGGCTTTCATGAACATGTAGATTAAGAGTTTCTTCATCCTGGATATCTGGTGCATAAATAAAGTATTTAAGGTGCCCCCAACGATAAAAATTCAAAGGATTGAGATCGGGCGAACGCGCATGGGACAGGTCCTCTTCTACGTATCATGGTAGACTCCATCCAGGGCATTTCGAACAATGAGACTAAAATGTGCTGAAGCACCATCATGCATAAATCACACGTTTCTTCTTATTGGCAAATCTTCTAATAAGTCTGGGAGAGTGTTCTGAACGAAGTTCCTGTAGTCAGGACCTGCAAGGCCTGTTGGGAGAATTTATTACAGTATGACAAATGTACAACAAGAAGCCATGGGAACACAATGCTAATTCCGCAGGGTAAAATGTGTCAAAGTTTTCTATGAACGATTACATAGTTACATTCTGCCCCGAAAACCGTTTAGCGTAAATTTTCATTAGTAAATTGACTACACGAAAACAAAGGGTTTTAGATATGTCTACATAAACCTATTTTCTTGTTTTAATTTAAGGAATACATCCCCCCAAACAGTTTAAATGCATGTTTGAATCATCCTTTATATAGTATATATAAGCCTGAGTTGACTTTGCTGCCTCTGCCAAGAATGCTTCCGTTGTTTGAGAGCCAACAGAATCCCTGCAGAGTCCCTCCATATGGTCGACTGATGGGCGATACAGTAGGTATTTTTGTCCCCAAATTTGTAGTTATTGACCTAAAAGTTCGGAAGTGACCTTTATACAAATTATGATATAGTGGTGACCTTTGTTTGTGCCCATTCTTTGCATTTATGCTCAAGTGAAATTTTCATGTTATAACCCTTTAGATATAATATGTAATGTGAGTGTAAAATGCGATGATAAATTATGAAGAAAGCAACGAAAGAAGGATGATAATGATATGCACTATCTGCATTACGTAAACCAGGAAAGAATGAGTTCTCTTCACATTCAAGAGGCCGCGAGTTCGAATCTCGCTTAGTGTGAGTTACCCGGATAGGTCTTTTTTCGGGGTTTACCTTAACCTGAACAAAACGAGTGCCAAGTAGCTTTAAGCTCCATGAATCCCATGTGCATTTGAGTATCATGTCACCAATTGCATTCATCGTCTGATATGACCAACCAGGTTAAAGGAAGTTTCCTTGTGGATAAGTTATTTGCCATAAAATTTAACAAGCAGTTCATGAGAGCAGGAGCATTGCCAAGTTCTTCTATACAATCACAGGATTGAGTAGTAGAGACTTGAGTCCTGGGCAAAGTTCCATGCATATTTTGGGCCAAACATTTTCAATTCACTTAAATGCTGGTGACCTCGTCATCAAAGGATCGTTATCAAACACGTGTCAACTCGAAAGTTCTAAACAGTAGCTCAAAATTGACTACGATTCCCTCTTGCACTGATGATCACAAAAGTTCTGCCACAGTGTGTACTACTTGGGTTATAAACAAAGTTTGTTCAAAAGATATTCCGAATCCTGAAAGTACATTTGGCACCACGTCTTGTCTCATACTTAACGTTTGCAAAGCACCAAGTTTAGTCACTTCTAGTGCATAGTTTGGCATAGGTTTACGAAAGAACCTCTCTCAGAAAATTGGATTCTCCCATCAGTCTGGCTTCACTTTGCTCTTGTAGTGTATCTGTACTTAGCTTGATTGTCTTAATTGGTGGAATGGGATTCATTTTAACTTTAGCCAACGAGGTTCTTTCTATATGCAATGTGGGTAATCTACACTTCTCTGTATAGCATCCTCTTGCTTTAAGGCAACAGGATGGATTCAACTAAGGAAACTCTTGCGGATGCCTTCTGCGTTGCCTTTACTATAATTAAAACTTACGGGCTGGGGTGAACATATAGTATGTATTAAATTCCAAACAAGTACAAATCGCAGAAATTAACACTAATGCATTTTCTTTTGGGTGCGTAATTAAAATACTGAACGCTTCTTTTTCTATGACCGAGTTGCAAAATAAAGCATAGCCTCCTTGGCACGTTCCGAGCCTTTGTGCATTAGTTGTGAACTTGATACTATTTCTGTGAGCTATAATAATATTCGCTGAAAAATCTTTGCCGTGAATATAAAGTATTACACAGCGTTAGCAGGATGATTACAGTGTTCGCAAAACTTAAAGGCATATAGAGGCGGGCCATACTGATGTCACAATTTACGTTCCTGGACTTATAATATTATCTTCGCTAATTTCGCTGGAATGAGTATTAGCAAATGATGGACACCAATGCTATAATTAGACAGAAATTTATTTTTGATCACGGACGTACAATAGTCCTGTCTTTATGACACTTTGAAAACGAATTATGCACCTTTTAGCTTCACGTGGTTACGTCACTCAACATAAATTATAGCATAGATAGGCTGAAAAATAACACCAAATCCTTCCTCATAAAGCGTATCTCCAATATGAACAGATACAAAAGCCATGAGTTAAAGTTCTGTTGGTTTTCACAGAGGTAGTGTCCTATTTTATTTTTAAAGTGAGTGGGCATATTAATTCGTGTTTCAAACTCGAGCTCAAATCTTGTGAATATACAAATAAAATTACATTCCTCTCTGTGATACGAGTGTGTGAACAAGTCCATCGAAGTTCAGACAAGTGGTTTTTCGATTAACAAACATAAAAAGATTCATTCTCAGGACCGGGTCCTTCTTAGTCACCGATGCAAATATTAGGTGGAAATTAGCAGATGTAGAAAAACTTATGCACGAGGCAATACACAGTATAACTCAAGACGATTGGGTTTCGCGAGTTAGGCATGCAGAACGACTTCAATAAATTTCCAATGGAGTCATTTGTCATTAACTTACGGGAACTAAGTGTTTTCGAAGGAGACGAAGATACTCCTGAAGTGTTTGCTGCTCCAGTGATGTAACGTCAATTATGGCTTAACGCCGGTACACGCCCGTTTGGAAACAGGGCTCCGCGCGAGCTTTGGCCAGCTTTCATATGTCTTTAAATTTTGCGACGGTTATAGCGTTTTTCTGTAGTTCCATTATACACTTTCACAATCTTTCTTTAGACTCCATAACACTAATACACAATTACCACGCGAAAACTACGTTTTGCGGAAATAAACATACCACGAGGATCGTCCTCCCTGAATGTGTTTTCTTTTTCTTGTTTTCTTTTTCTTGTTTTCTTTTTTTAATGTTTAGGTATTCCTCAGTTCTCATAGCTAACTAATGTCAGGGAGATACCCTAAACTTTGGCCTGGAATGTTTTCTTTCTCAATTATCATATCATGTATTATTTTGTTCATACCTGTGGTGATAAAAGTATAACGAACGCTGTTAATTACTATTTAACAAATATGTTGTATTATATTCACATGATCTTTTCTACCCTTGATCATTTACTACTGGGTTTACAAACTATTCTTACGAAAGCTAATTTGAATGCCTACTTCATTTTAATCTAGATAATGATTCACAGAAACAATTACATTACACATTTCGTTATGGATAAAAAGGGAATAGCATAGTCAAATGATTTGGAACTGTACGCTATATGCCAGAATTAAAACTCTATATTTAATTGCCAGAAAAAACTGAATATTAATAGGAGTTTGAAAGAATGAGACAATAGTGAACAATTTGAACTCTTAAGAACGGATATTTAGAAATGATTTGGAAACACATTTTTCTTTCAAATAATTTCTTTGTGTCATGAGACATTAGCATTTGTTATGTAGTACGGTTTCGTCTACCATAAGAGTTTGCAATTTTACAAGATTATACAAAATTCCTTCCGAATGAAGAGAACCTCACAGGCCACTCTCCGAAAATTCAAGATATATATTTTATTATGTTCGTAAATATTTTAAAATTGTGACATTATAGTAAAAATTATTAAGAGTTATTTTGGATACAATAAAAAATTGCAATAAATGTTCCATGTTAAGGATGGGGATACTCTTGAAAATCGTTCTGTCGGATATTTGGAAGATATCCTGTGTGGCTATAGGTCTTACGAGGCTGGGGCTACCAATCCGCCTGCCGGGCTTACGCCCACTTACGTACGGCAGAGGAGGACGATCATCCAACCGATACAGGTAAGTGATGTGTCCAGCATCACTCATCCCCTCGGCCAAAATATTGGTTATCATATCAGGGATCGCTACATATCGCAGCTTCTTGCTTTCCACAAATGCTGAATGGGCATCGGTCCTTCACTGAAAATCCTCACCCCATTGGTGGGATCGAACCTAGGCGCATTCCGTGTCCAGGAGCTAGAACACCAGCTCCATCCCACTGTCCCTTGGCGCAGCACATCTTTTGAAGATATTAAACTCAAATACCAAGTTAGGTATCTACCCGACTTCTCTTTTGTAGTTCCGCTACTTACCAACATACAAGCACGGATACTGTCTAAATTATTTTTTAATTCGGGGGACTTCAAAACAAGTATATCGGTGAAGTTTCAGTATTCATATTTTCGGCAGAATGTGATACACCCTCTATCCACTATGCATGTGGTATAAAAAGTATAAAGGGAAGTAGAGGGCAATTTAAAGCAATGCGTCCGTGAAAATCCAAAATTTAAGTTTTCTTCTGATTGCTTTCAGCTATTTACCTCACAATCAGAACATATATATCTACGCAAAATGTTAATGTGCTATATCAAAGCGTTGTTAAAATATTAATTTCTATTTATAATTTATTATATTTTCTATGGTAATTTTAAATTCTCCTTGGACCCTAAAGCTTATCGTTTTATTCCCAAATTTTTAATTTGAGCTTATTCTACTAACATGTCGAAATTACTTCGCGACGCTTCTTAATTAAATAGTTTAAAATAAAGACACTTTTATGTTTTCAAGCTATTGAATTTTTCAGCTTTTTCAGTTTTAATTATTGAAAATGATTAATTTAAACTTAATAATTTAATGTTTCTTAATTAAGGCACAATTTTAAGTTCATAATTGCTGAAGCTATCCCTAAAATTTAAGCTAATACATTATAAACTGTAGTCCACGCAGCATTTTGAATAGTGAGAAATGATGACAAAAATGAATTCAACCTTCATTGTGGTGTTTTAGCTAAATTATATAAAACGATTAAATAAACATTTTCGGCTTTAAAATTGTAAATATTAAAAGCCAATTTTATAGCATGAGAATATCAGTTGTAAGTTTAGCAAAGATGAAAAAAATTAAAACTTTCCAATTATTTAATAAATTTCACCAATACATTGCCTTAATGGAATTCCCTGGCATAGTTGCTCTACATAAAAAGGAATATTTACTGACCTGTCAATAAATTTAGACATAAAGGAGGAGTACTGCGTAAAAGACGAACGGTGAGGTACCGAGGTGACTGAACATAAGCTAGAACAGGCGTCACCAACTGTCTTGATTTTGTGGCGAAGCAAATAGCTTTACTACGTGCATATAATGGGTAAGCACAGCAGAGATAGTCTCTCTGCCTTGTATTATGAGTCAGTTTATAATGTCGGAAATAGGCAGCAATACAACATGCATGCCGTCGACTCCTACGTTTATGCCTGCCTAAGAGAAATCTTTCCTATATATAGAAAGTGTGGTAATAAGTGTTTAGTTTTCGGTAAAGTTATCAGAGCATTCAATTTGCAGCGCCATTACGCAACCCATATAATGAGTACGATAGCTTCCAAGGTGAAGAACGTTTCTTTCAAATTGTGTTGGATTCCCATTAATTAGCAAGATACCTGTTCATATTCACTGCTATAAATGTGAGCGTTTTTCGTTACAAACTAATGCTCATACTGTTGGTGACACAATGCGTTTACAATGATATTAACCAAGTTAAGGAGAGTGTAGTTTTAATATGTTAATACTCCGATAATTGACATTATTTTTTACAATTGTTTATTTTACGACTACCAATTACCACCAAACTTATGAAAATATGTAAATTTTCATATCTGAAGAATAAATATACTAATTCAAGAGACGTAATAGAGCTACTATTCTGCCAATCATTAACCTTGAAATGTGGATTACGTATTTCAAAAGCAAAATATTGCACTTTACAACAACTCAATGAAACATCTGTTCTCGCTTTCCGCGCAGGTGGTTACACAATGCAGAGTAGCAAATTTCTGTAAATATGGCGGAAATGCATGAAAACTAAAGGACAACATTTCCAGCGTTCTTCTCGATAAGTTACTGGTTGTTTTCATTGCAATTTTAGCTGCAATTACGATAATTTGAATCACTTGAGCGGAAATGGCATGAACTTCAGTGGAAGCCACTGGTCTGAATTTCGGATCACTAGGCCAGCAAAACCGAGAGAGCCGCAACAAAATTTTACCTAAAGCGAGAACTCAACCATGTTTTCCATTGTTCAGAGGTTCGTGAAATAGACGCTTCATGCGCATGTGCAGGTTTGTAAATTAACATTAAATGTACCAGCAAAATGCGGTTGGGCATTAGCAAGGTTCATTTACAAATTGCGTTAGGTAATTAAATAGTATAGGATAAATACTAACCAATTAATTATTGCATTAAGGGGAAATGAGTATCGCAAATTAGATTTAACAGCGGGGCACAACATTTTGTTTTTCTAAAGAAGCTTGTGATTTCAGTAGGATAAAAGATATTTAAATCCTGATAAAATTGGCGAATTTCTTTATTCAAAGTAATTATGAGTTAATTTCTCGCCATTGTCCCAATAATAATGGCAGTTTACGTAGTCCTGAATGAGTTAAAACATTTATTAACAATGTAATATTCTGGGCACTTTGTTCTCATAGTTCATTGACCGCAATTTTATTGTCACCTGAAATATAGTTACCTTCTGTGTTTCTTGTTTACCTGTTTCTTCCACAAGAGGGTATCAACATGAGGCATTTCCATTAAACCAAACACTCTAACGACTCTTGGAAACAATTGCCTTTCATCCATTACTCCTTTTACTTGTTGACGTAGGTTGTGCAGAAGAGAATAATATAACACATCCATCTTAAACAATAGCATCAGCTTTTGTGCTTATTAGAACATAGTTTTCGTCCAATACCTATATAGTCCATACAAAATATAAAAATATTATTTTTCAGCCGCAAACAATATACAATGCAGATACATATTAGCAGAGACTGTTTTATTACTTAGTCTCTTCTAAGTAGAAGGGTAAAAGGGAATACACAAGGCTAAAGCGACAGTCAAATCTTTTAAAAGCCAGTCACTATGTGATTCAATTGAAATTCCTTTCTTTTTGCATGACTAGGATTAAAGAAGTGAATAACTACTTCGCAGTTGATAAAAGTCAGGACATTTAAAATTAATCAAAGTGAATATATCGAAAATGGTTAGCTCAACCATAAAAACAAAAACAATATGTGACAATTTGTGCGCTTAAACGACGTGTATATTTTTTGTTTAGTAAGTTTCGTCTGTTTCTTACGGTTTACCAACTATGCAAAGGCCAATTCAGAGGCTGTTCCCAAGAAATTCAAGATAATTTTAATTGTCATGTCTATACGACACTTTATTGAAAAAAGTTAGAGCCATTTCGGGAAAATCGAATACTTCGAAAATTCTTCCATGTAAATAGTAGCTTGAGGTGGGGAGATTTTCCTGAAAATCTTCGCGTTGTTACGTTGGAAAATACTAAGCTTAAATAACAAGTTTGTTCATTAATGAATTTCTCGTTTTTTGAGTTACAGTATTTTTCCGAACATGATGACCCTGTTCCACCCTTCTTCCAAAGTCGGCCTAACTTTAAAGTTTGCGGTTAGGAGATTTGCGGTTGGAAACCAACCCTCGCTGTTGCTAAGTCTTCCACTTACTGACCCTTAACCGAGGCGTGATTCTCAGCTAGCAAGCAGTATCTCTGGGAAACAGATTTTACTACATTGTCTCTCACCCTTACTACAGGTTCGTCCTTTGTTAGCTAATGGTTATTGCCCAGTGGTAAGGGGGTCGCGGTCCCGTTTGAGAACACATACATGGACATTTTTCTAAAAATGTTTTATTGAGGGTCTTCAAAACATGTATTTCCGGTGTGATCTCCTTATCAAATTTTAGGTGAAATACAATATCTTCTCTGTCTACTATGTAGTATATAATACGTGGTTGAGAAAGTAAAAGTTCTGAGTGTTATACTTTGCAGTGATGCGAGGCTTTTAAACGGAGATTTATCAGCTAGGAATGGGGGACGCGTGAAGGTGCTCCAAGTAGCATGGTTGGACTTAATTATTCTGTCACCAGGAACAAGGTCAGTCTGTTGCTCGCAAATAATAGATTGATGGACGAGTGCTCCTGAGTCGGGGTACAAGTTAAGTATCTCAGGGCTGTGTGAGGGAGTAATTGATGGCTTCAGTTGTATCTTTAGGAACCCTGATGTATTCGTTCACACATACTGTGTGTTGCACAATATACCCACGAGTTTCTCCTCCCACGAACAAGATATACCGGTAAACAGCGTTTCTGTAGTGTGCAGTAAAAAGTTAAAAGTTAGAGGTACCAGATATACTGGTGAACGCAGGAGCTCAAGAAACCGCAGAACCATAGGCCCCCTATCGTTTCCAGACAGAACGCTTCCGACGCTACTTGGGCCCATCTTCAAGCCCCGAGCCTCCGAGAGCACCCGGCCGATGCCACACGGAGGCAATCCTGATAGTGATCCCGCAAAGGCCACTGAAGAAGCCTTTACAAAGCACAGATCCACCATCCAATCGCAGCCCTCCAAACACCGTCACCTGATTCTATACTTAACCCTGAAATGGATGACAGTGAAAGAATTTTAAATTAAATTGTGTTTTATTTAAGGACGTTCTTTACTGCTGCTGTTCTCACAACCACAACCTATATTGGGAGCAAAATTTTACTCAGAGGCAACTTTATCAGGCGTGAGCTTCTTTTACGCGCCATAAATCTATGACACGGGACCAAAGACTTTGCTACCCTTCCGAAGTACCACACTAAGCATTTTTACGCCCAAAAAGTTTCATTGCCATCTACAGGATTTGAACCCCCGACCTTGTGAACCAGGGGCTAGCATGATACCCCTAGACTACGGAGGATGACAATGGATACAGGAAATGATGAAGAGGAAAGTCATGGTAGATGAGGAACCTTCACAGCATTAGACTGCTAACCTGGACAAACCACGAAAAACCCAGAGTGGGTAGTCCCGGGAATAGAATCTAGGACCTCCCAAATGAAAGTCACACGCGTTCTGCGCCTCCACCCCACCTAGTAGTATGGAACAAAATATAGGCATTAAATTCAACTCTCATTTCCTGTTCAAATTTCCGTAGCAATGAAGGACTTTTTGTTGTAAATAATAATTTGTTACATTGTGAAATCAGATTTGTGTTGATTTCCGCACTTGTGGCTCTTGCAACAGAAGAGAATGTGTTTATTGTGTGCATTATTTCTGGTCATTCGGAGTAGGTCATCAGAATGGACCTGACAGTGAAGAACATTGCCAGGATAGGTTTAATAAGGTACCACCAAATAACAAAACCTGTCGTACAGCATCAGTCATAATCACCCAAACCAGTCAACACATTAATTGTCACCAGAAACGAGAATCAGAGACTACTTCTGAAACACGTGCAGTCGCCAAAGCGTACTCTTCGATGTGCATCACTGAAACTTGGTTTAAGCAATGGGCATTTTCAGTGGAGGTTTAAGAACTGGGTGGAGGTGCTTACTAGAGTTACTCAGCGTCTAACACAAAGGAACGAGAGAGCCTAATTGCAATATCGTAGAAGTGCAAAACCAAAGGGGCCCCCAAAACAAGAGCAGGCACCAAAAGTAGTTTGGCTTCTAACGTGACCCTTGGGAGGAGGGGATGAAGAAAAGACCCAACATATGACCAGAATCGGGCGACGATATGTTAGGGGGTATCCCTAACGGTTCCAGATAGAATGTATCTCAACGCCGGCCAGTCACAAGCCCCGAAGACTCAAGGAGCCCTATAGCTCAAGATTTCCCCCCAGAAAGTAGGTCCGTCAACAGCCTAACTAACTTTAGGGTGAAATCTTTCCAAATCTCATATCCGCCTCCCATCTCAATACACTGTACGCCGTCACCTGTTCCCATCTGAAACTGTTAGGGAATGACGGGGACAATAAGTAATGTACAGGAAATCCGTGGTAGAAAAGAATTGTCCTAAAATTTGCCTAACGACCCGGGAAAATTATAACAACCCAAGGTCAGAGTGGTGAAATGGAACCCTTGACCTTCGGAATTCGAGTCTCACGCTTTACCGCGAAGCCATCTGTCTCGGTAATATTGTTGCCGGGTGTTGTCTATAAGCATGAGAATCCTGATCTTACGCTCCTCATGTCCATATATGAGGTCTTAAATAAACAATATGCAGAACACATGACCTACTTGGAAATTTTCCCAAACTATACGCCAAGATGTCAGTTTTTGTGTGCTTAAAGCAACATTTGTTCATCAATATGTTCAATAATGTTCAGAAATGTCATGAAGAATGTGTGAAAGTGTTTGTACTCATGTTGGGTACATCTATGTACAAACTTCATCAACTATGCTTCAGTGTTGTTTGTTTTTACACATATTATCTATATATGAAACTCCATAACTCATCATGGATTTCTCATTTTTAAACTCTGGTCTACTTCTTTTACGATAGAAAGATAGAAGCAGAAGTTGGAGCGGGAATGCTGGGAATTAGCGTATGTAAATATTAATTGAGAGGAACAGTGAGAAGACAGAGAGTTCTATAACACAATAGTGGAAACAAAAATGTTATACGCAACGGAAATAAGGTGGGTATCAAACAAGAAAAAGCGTTGACCATAAACATAGAATTTTCTTTAAAGAAATGAAAGGGCCAGAGAGAGAGAGAGAAAGAGAGAGAGAGAGAGAGAGAGAGAGAGAAGCACCAAAAGGAATAGTAATATTAAATTATGAGGAACGGGAAGAAAATGAGTGATCCTAGAGAGTGTATTGAAATACGAGTATTAGATAATGTAGGTGTATAAAGAGTGAAGACGAGAACCTTCTAAAAATGTATACGAGTATGAGCCAACTAAAGGTAATTAAGAACATAAACGGCTGGTGGGTATATTTGGAGGAAATCTTGAATAAATTAGGGATTGAATATGGATTTTATACAGAAAAATAAAGAAAGAATGTATAACGGATATATATGTGTGTTTGTGTGTGTGTAATGGGCAAGAGAAGGATGGATCAGGTTTGATGAGGACAGGAGGATTACTTTCGACAGGGCTGAGGAGCAATGAACTGGAACTATATTTTTTGTGTGGGAACCAAGACAGTAAGCATTGTTTATTGTTTAATTAAATATAAAGAAGAAAACAACTTTGAGGAAAGAAAGTTTGTGTCGCAATAGCGTTTTATGCCTGGAGAGATTGTAGCGATAAGAATTTTGAATGTGAAGGAGAAAATCAAAGAAATGGGACAATTTTGGGAAAGTAAAACAACCCATGTAAAATATAGAGAAAAAACAACAAAAAACTCGAGGCTGGGTGGAATAGGTAAAACAGAAATAAATTTTATCCTTTCTTTTATATATATAGTTTCGGAGTCTAATCAGGACCCCGGCTATATATTTCCTTTTTCCTCTTTTTTTCTTTTCTCTAATATTTACTTTGTTTACTGTTTTATTACCGTTTGCTTTTCTTCTTATAATACACTCACATATATACATTTTACAAACATATAACAACCATGCCCAAGGCGGGACTGGTACCCAGATCCCCTGCGCCGCGAAGCACCAAAGCGAGGCACAACCTTGGGCTGCGCTAACTAACAGCCAGGGAGTTAAGCGGGTGTTGCGCTAAGGAGTATTCAGATCTCATTTGTACATTACGATAAATAAAATTGTTTAATAATTGTATATGGATTTGTAGATCATTGAAAATGCAACCTAAGTAAAGAAAATTATTATTATTGTTATTATTGTTATTATTATTATTATTATTATTATTATTATTATTATTATTATTATTATTATTATTATTATTATTATTATTATTATTATTATTATTTCTCTCAGCATAGTCATAAGCTACCCGATCGTTATTTATTTGCCCTTTAGATGCAGCCAAGTACATTTTTCCACGGGGATAATTTCTGAAGGCTGATTTAAATTCTCTTTCTGATTTCGACATCGCTGGGAGAGGCAGCAGCTGAACACTTTGATGAGAAAGACTCGAGTAAAGCTTTTACAACTTCCTCCCTTCGCAAGTGTTTTCTAGGCCACGTGGTTGCATTCCTATCCACGTGGTACTTCGTACCATTCATTCCTAGCCCTGTTTCACCCCCTGCATCTTGATTAGCGTAAACACTTGGAAAACTGAGCTGAAATCCAGTTTGTACTGAAGAGAAAGTTCCATTACCTATTAATTACTCTAACGTAGTAATCTACGCTCGGCTAGATTGATTCGAGAATTAAGCACGTAGGTATTACCGGCGCCGACAAGTCGGGGTTAAATCTCATATCTGACTGGCTTCCATTAGGGCAGGTACGTTTCGCGGAAGTTCTCTAAATAGTCGATTCGTACTGAGCTATTTTTGTACTCTCTCTCAGAAGTTATTGTGTTCCACTCAAAAATTCTATGTCGAGATTTCACCGGAAATATGTGTTTTCAGTTCCCCTGAGTCAGAGAAAAGCAATTTACATAAAAGTCCATGTGTGTGTATATGCAGCGTAGCTCAAAAACAAAAAGTCATTATTGGTATTCATGTTTAATGTCTTCCAAGGAAGCGAAACGAATATTTTAAAGAAAATCCCCACACCACAAACTACCTTTATATGGACATTTTTTGAAAAAAGAATGTTTGCTCAAAAATGGATCGATTATAATTCAAATACCACATATTAATAATAATTACATAAAATGTATATTATGAATTATCTGGGAATAGACTAAGAAGACTCCTTTACTTTGGAGGTGTTTGCAGAATTTTGCATAACCGTAAAAACGTAAGAGATAGACAAAAACTTAGTACACAAAAAATGTAGATCTCAATAAAACATTAACTTTTTGACCGTTTTCGAGATATTCCTTGTTATTGGTTTCAATTGGGAACTACATTTTCTCCAACCGGACCACGCTAAGCAAACCGAACCTCAATTGTTTTACATAGCGACCAACTTTTAAAAAAATTGACAATTAGCCTAATGTATTTCCTTATTTTCCTTAATACTCACAAAGAAGCATCTAATAAGATTAGTTTTGCTAATGCTTATCTCGATTAGCATGACGTAGATTAAATAATAATCTTTGGTAAGCATATTTTTTGCTAGAGAAAGTTTCGTGAATGGAAAACATCATAATTTTTTTATAAATTCAGAGAGTTAAAATACATCTCCTTTGTGTTTACGCCTTTAATGTGCATGTTCCTTAGTTACATTTGTTTTACAATATCTTCTCATCCTTTACATGTGGACTTCAATCTTTTGCTTTCCTTATCCTCGTCCACTCTTCATATTACAATTAGATATGTTGAACTAATTGTGTTTATTTAATATTCTGAAGTTTTCTCTTGAGCGACAAGACTGCCAGGCCGTTGCTCCCATTGCACTGCTACACCAGGTGGCCCGACTGCCGCGTATTTGGCGTATGTAGATATTCGTCCGGGTCGTCTCCTTAGCGCGGTGGTAGCGCGGCTGCTTGCCAAGCGGGAGACCTGAGTTTGATTCCCGGTACCGGCATGGGGACTTTTCCCCCGCTGGGAGACCTTGTCCGGGGTGCACTCAGCCTCGTGAGGTTCCTGGGGGGCCAATTGAGGAGCTACTTGATGGAGAAGTAGCGGCTCCAGGTTGTAAGGACGGCATTAACCGGCCGAGAGGAACTCGAGGCGCTGACCACGTCTCACCCTTCAATACTCACCCCATCCATGTCGCCTGTCCTGGGCCGAGATGTGGGCACCGCAAGCAACGACACACGTTACATGGAATGAAGATGGAGTACAGGTAGAATGCGATGGTGGGGGCAACCGGAGAACCCGGAGAAAACCGGCCCCTGCGCTGCTTTGTCCATCACAAATCTCACATGCGGTCACTTGGGATTGAACCCGGGCCATCTAGGTGAGAGGTGAGTGGTCTAACCATGACCCCTTGTGGGCTGATGCGCTAGGAGTTTAAGTGTTCTTAAGTTTTAAGATATTCCTCCGTGCGTTAAAAAAATTGCAGAATTATACGGGCTATTTCAAGTTAAAACCAGTCAGTGGGGAACTAATATATATATATATATATATATATATATATATATATATATATATATATATATACAGAGAGAGAGAGTTCCATAGGCTTATCGGGTTTCCGGAACTATATTGCTTATTCTGCCCTTTATATTTTTTTCCCCTTTTTTTTCACTTTCCCTTCATTGACTTTGTTTACCTATTTGTTTTACCGTTTGCTTTTTGACTCAAAATACACATACATAAACACATTTTCAAACACACAAGCCCAAGGCGGGACTCGAACCCACGATCCCGTTCGCCACGAAGCACCAAAGCTGGGCACTTTAGCGAGCGCGGCCACGGGTACCGGTTGCTTAATTTTCAGTGAAAATATTTCACTGCGTAGCGAAGGTACTGTTTCTCTTGAGGAGCTATTCTTATTGACTCTTATTTTGTAGATATTGTGGGATGATTTGAGTTCTCTTAATCGGGTTGTTTTGATTCCACGTTGTTTCTATAATTTAGTTGCATTTTTCCTTATTACCATTCCAATAAACTGCAACACTTTAGGCTAAGAGGCACTGGGATTCAGTTTTAGGTGACAATTTAGCTCAACTATTAAAGCGTCAATGCAATGGCCGGGATTAGGCAATTTCAACCAATCGCGGTCATCTGACTGGAGCGCTATTGTGAAAACATCTTATCGCAGCTGATGTTCATTTCTTTGAAATCTTGTCGCACCTGACGTTCGTTTGTTTAATCTCCTGTCTTGGTAACAAGGTGACAAGCCGGTCAGTCGTGACATTGCAAGATGGCGGAAATTTATACAAATAACTGAGCAGGAAAACTCGCCATTTTAAAGCCGTATTTACAAATCAACGAGCAGCACCATAACCAAAAAATAAACAAACTTAGAAATGAGCCTACAACTATAGCAACTGCGTCAACTTCAACCAGCGAGCCAACTTTCACTTTTGATAACTATCAGTTCTACAATTGTACTTTCAATTAATTCGGTTACATTGTTTATTTAAAGTTTTATCCAATTTCTTGATGTATTTAGTTCAAAAAGAGGGTGAAAATAATTATTATTTGTGTTCCTTGTGTATGAGATGAGTGCATTAACCTCAAATAAAATAACATTTGTTTCCAGTTCATGAATTAGTTATTAAAAGCTGAAATAAAATAGTTGGTCCCTATTTTATTATTATCGATATTCGTACATTGGTAGGCACAGTCAGTCATATCATAACTCAGGTGGCAGTGAAGGAAAAACACTCAGTAAATAAACATAGTCGGATGCGTCATCTACCTTTTGAAAACTAATATAAATATTACAATCATAACCTGATAAAGTCTCCCTTCCTATATATTATAAATTATTAATAGTCTATTTTGCTGAACTGTCTTATCAAATAAAACTTGTATGTAAAGAGAAGATATTGCATCCCACCCAGAAATTTGATGCCTAGATTGTGCCGTAAACAGCTATATGTTTTGAGGTCACACCAAGTAAGAAAACATTTTTAGAAAAAGTTCTGCGTGTGAATATGCTTGTGTCTGTGGATAGCACAGCTCAAAACTAAAAGAGCGTTAAGTACCAAACCTGGTATTTAAGTGTAGTATCTTCCAAGGATGCGATGCAAAGATTTTCGAGACAGTCTCCCACCACAAACTGTCCTATACATGAAACGTTTTTTAATTTTTTTTTCCAAAATGGCTCCAACAATGTTAATTAAAATACCGTAGATATATTAAACATATTTACATTTCAAATAAAATGTATATCTTGGATTTTTTGGGAATTGCTTCAGAAGTCCTGGTCATTCTGTGTAAATTTGTCTGAATTTTGCATAAATATTAAACCATAAGGAATAGAAAACAACTTTCTGCACAAAAATATGGATTTTGTTACCACACAAAATTTGAGTCATAAACGTTTTTTATTGGTTTCATTTTTAAGCTTTTAAAACTTTTCTTAAGCTTGGTCACCTTTCCTTTTCATCTCTCTTTTGTTTTACCGGCAATGCAAAGCGAACCAAATTTGAATTTTTCACGTATCGACTAGCTTTTAAAAGATTTTGCTATCGCTTTACCTAATGCTGTCCATTTTTCCCCTTCTGCTTAGAAAGAAGCAAATAATAAGACAATTTCTAATAATGTTGATCTTGATTTAGCATGATACACATAAAAGAATAATCTTTTGTAAGAATAGTGTGTTTGCAGAATAGGTAGAGAAAGCTATGTGAATAAAAAGCCAGTTTTAAAAGCCTAGAGACACATTAAAATACATTTAACCCCATCTCTCCTTTCTGTATGTTATTTTTTCTCTGTTTTAAATTTTTGCGCACCAAATTCATTTCTTGAGTTTCACCTTTGTTCTGATTTATAGGTTGTATACATAATCTCAAGTGTGCTATCTAAAGAGTTAAGGATAGAGTTTTATGAATTGCTTTATTCATTGGCTCATAAAAAAATTATAGTTCTGAAAACAAGGGCAATTTAATACCAACAACTTCATAAATCAAAGATATCATTCTCTTCAAGTAACAACGCCAACTTAAATCACAGCCTTACATTTGTCTTTACTGCACTGAAGTATCAGCAAATCCCACTACCATATGTTCTGATGAATGCGAATGCGCAAGGAAGTTTTTCAACAATAGAACTCTTTCGCTAATTAAAACGATTTAGTTGTATTACTTGAGAAAGTATTTTAGCTAGTGTTTCCAAGCTTTGAACAGTCATGTCTTTTTTGTTCGTATCAAGTGTGCCAACCTTCAAGTAAGTACCTTTAAAATTGGAAAAGTAAGAACATTTAGTTTTAGTGCCCTTTACGGCACACGAGGGCACGTTCCGAAGATCTATCCCTAGAGCGAATGCTGAAATAAAGACATTACTCTCTACCTCATTGTACCCGCCATAGAATCTGCGCTGCCCCATTACTGCAAGTAGTAGCGAAGGGCCGCTGTGGTATTTGTAAAGGAGAAAAAAGCCTATGGACCGAAAAAAGTGCAAGGTGCTGTACCGTGAGATCACGTATGTCGGTGCCAGAAGTATGCTGCCAGATGCTATATGATATAATGTAAACTACCACTAGCCTTTGGACAAATTGTTTTTTTTTTTTTATTTATGGACTCTCTTTAACTACAGTAGTTCTCAGCGTGCCAGTCTATATTGGTCGTGAAAGACCGATAATTTTGCTCAGAGACCTCTTTATCAGGCTTGAGGTTGTTCTACTTGCCGTAAATCTACGCCACGGAACCAACGGCTTACTTCGCCTCCGAAGGAAGCCATGCTAAGGAGTTTTACGCATGAAAAAACCCATCGGCCTACACCGGGTTTGAACCCGCAACCTTGGGTATGTAAGGCTCTCATGGTAACCACTACACCAGGGAGGGCGACACCTTTGTACAAGAAACATTCTCCGCTGATATCGACCTCAGGGAATACTGATCCAATGAGATGATATTAAAAATACCATACGATACATTTAGCTTCCAAAACTCTGATGTAATGCTCACTAAGTCATCAAGGACGTTTTGTTGCTGCACGTTGAACGTATTAGTGAAGGAGCTTCGATCTAAGCAAAGAGCTTTACAGATAAAATGAGTGTTTTTGGATACACCATATCATTTGTAATGCAACAGTAATTTTGCGCTCAAAGTAATTTCCTCTTAAGACTTAGCAATGAAGCTTGTACGAGACTATTACCCTTTCTTTTGATAGTGTTTAACGCCCGCTGTTACTACCATGGACCTTATATGGAATAAAGATGGTGGAATATGATGCCGGGGGAAACCGGAAATCTCGGAAGAAACCCCGCCCCCTGCGCCTTTTTGTTCACCATAAATCCCACATGCGGTTGTTTGGAATCGAACCCGAGCCGCCCAATGAGAGGTGAATGGCCTAACCACTCTACCACGGCGCGGCCTCACTTCTAATCTGACCTATTTGATAAAGCCAAGTCTTGACGAGTGCTATCTTGGCTATGACTTGTCTGATGCTCACGTGTGTTAAACAGTTGTTCTAGATTTCACTGAGGAGATTATTCTGCATCACTCCCACAATCACTCTTTCACAGCGTGATGCTATTCCCTCAGTCTTTCTCCCTCTTCCTCTCCCCTTACACTTTCTATCACCCTCAATCTACTTGCCCTCTCTCCCTAGACCCCTTCTATCACTATCTCCCTCTCTCTTTGTACAAATGATATTTGTTTTTATATTTGGAATGTGATAAAGAGCTCTCTAATAAAAACTAAAGTAATGGGTGACGTAATAAAATACAAGTTTGTGACTATGTGTATTCTTAATATGCAACCAGAACAGCAATTCACCACTTCCTAATACACAAATAGCTTTAAAGGATACACTACCGTAATCTCTCTGACTTATGAATACGAACAATACTAAGGGAAAACTGGCATTACTTAAATATTATTGAAAAAGTGCAAAAATACGAAAGCTATCATTAAAATTATGTTTAAAATACTTTTTGTATTTTTCTCCTCAAAGCACATATATGATTACTTTTTCCTTCTACTTCGCACCCTTTGGAGCAGGCAATCAAAATGGTGTTTTGTTATGAGATACATACTTAGTTGTATATCAATGTTGACTCTAGAGCATCCAAGTTTATAATGTGCTTGGATTGTGTACTATAACAACTAGCATGAACATTTTCTGGAACTTGTTGGATATTCATCCTATTTAAATTCACTAAATAGGAAACTTATTTGGAAATTTATGCGCTAAAAAAGTTAAGTAACACTTTTCAGGAAAGCCAGCAACGACCATATATTTCAATACTTTAATTTTGTGCACGGTCGGAACCCCCTTTATCTTTGGAATTATGTAATTGGGGTCGTTTTTTAAACCGAAAACTGAGTTTGAAACTGAAAACTCGGGACACCTCGTGGTAATCAGAAAATGATACAAGAGGATCCTGAAGTAAAATGCATTAGATTTATATAAGCTCATCGGGAAAAAGTCACCCTAGTGCGCACAGAGATGACTCGTTAAGCCTTTACAGCTGGTGCAGCGATCGAGTCACGTGCTCAACTGCTTGCCGGTCCCCGTGGCCGCGCTCACTAAAGTGATACGCTTTGGTGCTTCGCGGCGCACGGGATCATGGGTTCGAGCCCCGCCTTGGGCATGAGTATTTCTGTGTTTGTAAATGTGTATATGTCTGTGTATGTATATGTTAAAGGAAAACATTAATAGGTCAACTAAGGAAATATCGGAAACTGGAGGGGGAAAAAAAGAGAAAAAAGGAATACAGCGCAGGAGTCCTGAAAAGCTTCCGGAACTGTATTTATTGATAAAAAATTAAAAAAAAATAAATAAAACTGCTCACGCACTGCCTCTATGTGGGCATTAGCCAGTAGCAATCGGTGAGACATTTATGTTTAAAGCGAACTATGTATGTAAACATAGGTAAATTTAAGGATGTGACAAAGTGCCAAAAAGGGTTAATAGCGTTTGGCCGTGCCTATCATCATACGATGTGTGAAATTGCTGTATTTGTTTGTTTTTTCTTTTTTCAGTACCTGGAGGCAACTACGTCAGAATAGTTGTACAGGTCGCGCACCAGTTCTTCACGAATGACATGTTTAAATGAGAGATTAGATGCGAGTCACTTACTCACCTAGACTGTGTATTCTCGAAACATAATCATAAGGAAGCAGAGCTGACTATTTGCTGACCTATTTATCAAGGCCCACTGTATCTTCGCTAAAGGTTATTCGTCTAGAAGGAACGGGCAGCCTGTAATAAAAAATCCTGGCTGAACCGGAGACGCGTTTCACGGCTTGTGAACCAAAATCGCTTCGAAACCCAACAGGAATTGATGCAATCAGTGGACGAAGGTCCGTTCCCACTTATCAGCGACAGAATATTGTGACGGGAACTACATGCAATGAACATTTGGAGTCGTTCATGTGCAAGATGCCATTGTTCACACAGGCACATAAATCTGCGCGTCTTCAATGGGCTAGAAAGCATCGAACGTAGACAGCAGCTAACTGCGAAGCATAAAGTGGTGTGACGAGTCGCGTTTTTTTTTTTTTTTTATTCAAATGACGTGTGTCATCAAGTGCACTGAAAGCTAACTTAAATATTCCATTGTGAATGTGTGCAGCTCGAGATGGATCTGTGATATTTTGGGGCCGTTTTCTCATCATGGACTGGGCTCGCTCACTGAGGTGACCGCTAACATGAACCAACACGTTATTTGGAACACGGAACAACACCAAACTGCACGACTACGTCATTTAACCAATGCGAATATTGTTGTTTACATTAGTGTTTAAAACATTTCTACACCAAGACCCACAAACGCGTTTGATATTAGGTACGTGCAGCTAAATGGAGTAGAATACCCATGCTATGCCTGTGTTTCCTATCATTTTCATTATTACACCACTCTCTATAAGGCTCACCAACATATATAATTACTGCAATGGGTAGTGAAAATTGGTGCAGTAAGTATTATCTACACCTGAAGTTTCCATTTTAATTAATTGCATGTCAATATCGGTGAGACGCTCCCCGAATGTACCTTGTGAGGCATGTGGTGCTCACTGATTCAGCCGCTGCTGCGACTTTTAAGGGCTAAATTGTGGCTAAAAGAGGAAGAAGGTGAAGATAATAGAAAATCAGAGTAGTTATTGTTCTTTCTTATACTTCCATAATACTTCCTTTATTAATCGTTCCGTATTTGAAACATACGCGGTGAAAAATGTGGAAAAAGATTCTCCCTCTCTCTCCCTCCCTTCCTCTCCTTCTGGAATAGGCGTTTTGAGACTAAAGTGGTAGATATTTTTTTACCTCCTTGTGCATAGAAGAACCTGACCGATATTGTATATAAGAAAGTTTTCTACAAACATTATTTACATAAAATTGTAATACGTTTGAGTTATTTAAAACCCTTCAGTCAAAATGACACAATTACCACGTTTCCATGCGGAATTGAAATCACTTTGAGTACACTTACCGTATTGAATACTTTATGCATCGAAACGCGTATTCAAATCATATGAATCTTGGATCCGATCCCCTTAGAGCGTGTGGAATGAGATCGGCTAGAAATATCTTGCACGCAAACACTTCCGTATTCAACTCGATTTGAAGGCGTATTCTGCTATACTCGTTGCACATGGTAGTCATATGTTAATGTTTCTGTTTAATGTGTATAACTAGAGCTTGGTTTGGGTTCCGAAGCGCACTCAGTTACGAACACAGAGCAGCCAACGCTATAAAGAAGCAAGTAGTGTAAACATGTACACGTTGAAGTATAATCTGTTACATGTATTCACATGATATGCATCGTTTTAATTCATAAGGTAACACAATTATTTCATAATAGTATTAGATAAAACGCCTTGCACTTTTACAAATAAAGGTATAAAATTGGATACTAAAATTCAGGGTAAGAAAGTGCAGAGCTCCGAAATAAACATAAATCAACCAAACTCACTTGGGAATTCATTGCAGAATTTCATCGAAAGAAAAGGCTCTCCTACTGTCACTCAAAATATGTTTGAATCATCCACAAGTTTATTCAGTGTCAAATGCCGATCCTTTCGTATTTTCGACAGTTTACCTTCTCTACACATATTATGTACAGAGAAGATATTGTATTGCACCCAAAAATTCGATACCGAGACTTCACCGGAATTACATGTTTTGGGACACCCTGAATCCAAAAAAAAAAATTTTAGAAAAATGTCCTTGTGTATGTTTGTGTGTGCGTGTGTGTGTGTCTATGGGCAGCATAGCTCAAAAACGAAGAGTGCGTTAAATACCAAACTTAATTTTTAAGTTCCATATCTCCAAAGGATGCGAAGATTTTCAAGAAAATCCCACCACCCCAAACTACCCTTTACATGGAAAAATTTTCGAAAATTTTGATTTTCTCAAAAATGTCTCTAACGATTTTGATTTAAGTCTGTTATATTTAAGATATTTACATGACAAATAAAATGTATATCTTGAATATTCTGCGAATAGTCTCTAAAGACCTCTTTATTCTGGATGATTTTTTTTAATATTGCATAACTAGTAAGCCGTAAGAGGTAGACAAAAACTTACTGCATAAAAAATGTGGAGCTTCCTAATACACACAATATATGTCATATAACTATTTTTTCCCCTGGAGTTGTCCGTTCTTAAGGTATTCGTTGTGATTGGTTTCCGTTTTAAAATACTTATACTTTTCTCATATAGGAACTAGTCAACTCCTTGCCACACAAAGAAACGGATTTCAATCCCATAGCTACCATATTTTAAAACTTTTGACTGTCGGTTTAGCCTAGTGTATTCCCTTATTTCTCTTCCGCTTATAAGGAACTAAACAATGATACCGTTTCTGCTAGTGTTTAACTCGATTAACATCAAATGGGTAGAAGAATAAGCTCATTAACAGTAATTTGTTAGAGATTAGAGAAAGCCATGTGTATGGAATGCCTCAGATTCTTCAACTTGATTCTCCTTCAATGTTCAGTGGTTTATGTCGGTCACCATGGCAGCGCTCGCTAAGTGCCTCGTGGAAAAAGGGATCACGAGCTCGATTCCCGCCTCGGCATGGATGTTTGTAAATGTGTATATACCTGTGTATATGTGAGTAAAAAAAGAAAACAAATAGGAAAACAACAGATACGTAGGGATAGATATTTAAGAAAAGAAAGAAAGAAGGTGGAATAAAAATCTAGCAGGAACTCAACGAGACCACGCCTACTCCATCACGTCATTGTTATACTCTGTGTGCACCGAACCTCAATCTGGCAATTTCCTAACCTTGGGCTGAGCTCTACTTATAACAGAACCGCTTTTATAGTTTCTACAGTTTGCATTGTAATCTCAAATATAATTATTTAACTTCAAGTCTGCTTATGATGCACAGATAACAAATATATGTTTAACAGGGTCGCCAACGCAATTGCAGGTTGACCAGCATAAAAGGATGACCAAATGTATTCTCGAAGCTTGCGCTTTCAAAATGATCTAAATTCTTATTGAATTTAACACGAGAAACGCGGATCGTACTGAGATGGAATCAAACTAAAATCAATTAAATTTCCCATGGAAACGTGGTAATTTTTTCGAATTTTGTCTACATCGTCCACAAGAACTCCTTATTGGGTAATACTATAGATGTAACAAGACTGGGATTTTCTCTAAATGGTCAATGCAATAATTCTGATATAATAGAACAGGTAAATTCATTTACGCAAAACTGATTTTTTGTGAAAATATTTTAAAACCACATCGTGTGTAATATGTTCATAAGAACAATTAATTTAGAAAAAGAAAATTATTATTTACCTAATAGCCATCAAACATAGAACTTTGAAACATTGCAAAAATATAATTGTATTTGTATTTGTATGCAACAATTGGAATAGATTATAACAATACTGTGGATTTTCCAAATTTCACAGTAACAATATCTTTAGCGCATAATCCTTTGTGCTTCTGGAAACTTCCCAGAGGAAGATATGAAGCGAAGGATACAGAGAGCGATCAGATCCAGAGAGGTAGACTCGGGCTGCGGGGTTCCTAACATACCTGAATACTGCATCCTGACGCCAGTGATACCCCCTCAGGTCCACCTTAACTCACTCACAGCTTGTCCCACGCAGAACGCCAGAACAAACAGTTCCGCAAAGCAAATTCCACCGTCATACGCTCTGCCCGCCATTCACTCGCCTGATCATTCGACCTTGAAGCGTGATGAAGAACTGAATAAATAGGAAAATTCTCAGCATTATTAGACAGACTTGACCAAGTTCATGCCTTTTTGGGCTCCTAACTGCCGTTCCCAGCAGTTGGACTTCCCCACAACTGAAACAGACTCCTTAAACTACAGGTTGCTGACAGGGCCTAGCTATCCCTTCTCCTTTCTCATGATCAATTTCTCATGGGTTTCTAGGAAAGCGGATCCGAGAACAAAGTTAAGACACCCACAAACATCAGGTTTGCCTTCGTGCGGTACTGGACACCACAATCTCCCCAGTCTGATATAAGGAGCGCCCTCAGCGTATTACTCCATAGATCTTAACAAAAGGAAAAAGACATTATGCAATCCACCCCAGCGTACTACCAACCAGGAAAACCCATTAGATAGCTCAAAGTCAGAGTAGCCAGCCCAATAGTGATTGAACCCGGCACCTGCCAAATATGAGCCTTAAGTTACTGTGGAGCCATCTTGTTCGGTGATATTAACCTTACAGTCCAAGCCCGAGAGTTAGTGTGGAAGGCTTTGAAACTGTAATTAAAAATGTCCAAATGAAGCCCAATAATATGGGCATTATTGTTGGCGTAATTCTGTTTGATTACTTTTCCTTCTCCCCAGGACAAGCGAGATATTTTCATTATTAACCACGAGCTTCCTTAATGGAAACATCAAGAGCTTATCGCCTTTCACTAAGCTGTGATGACAAAACCATCAGCGACGTTGTCATGTTTACTCTGCTCAAATTGTCGGCATCACAAAGTGATACACAGATCACTGTCATTGATTTCTCAGGACGCGCCATTTCATGACTAACATCATTAGATTGCTTTGAAATATGAAGGCATTAATTGCGTATGAGGAGTTATTGGAGATGCAGCATTAGCTTCAAATTGGTAGTAAGGCAGCTTTCTATTTTGAGAGATGGCGTCACTACCCGATGTTGTGTTTCCATCAGAATTTACTTTCCCTTTTAATACAACCGCATGTCACATGGCTTGATATGCATAGGCTCGAGATTAAAAAGCATCCTCCTCATCACTAATGTTGATGCTTCTGGCACTGCTAGTTATTATCTTCAATAAGCTTATGCTGTGGCGGCGACCAGATCTGCTCAGAATGGACACTCAAGCGCGGTTGTTTTGTTTAGTATTAACCTTAGGCACAACAATGATAGACATATTAAAAATGAGTATGCGTGAAAGAAGGTCGTCTCCTTAGCGCGGTGGTAGCGCAGCTGCTTACCAAGCGGGAGACCTGGGTTCGATCCCCAGTACCGGCGTGGGGATTTTTCCCCCGCTGGGAGACCTGGCCCGGGGTGCACTCAGCCTCGTAAGGTCCCTGGGGGGCCAATTGAGGAGCTACTTGATGGAGAAGTAGCGGCTCCAGGTCATGAGGACCGCATTAACCAGCCGGTAGGGACTCGAGGCGCTGACCACGTCTCACCCTCCAATACTGCACCCCATCCATGACGTCTGCAGTGGACCGAGATGGGGGACGCAGCGGCCGGGCGGTAGGCCAAGGTTCCCCGTGAGCTGTCGTGCCATGGAGTTATGCGTGAAAGAACAGATGGTTTACTTTTAATGGGCCTAAGGGACATTAACAAAGGAAATTGGGCATCAACATAATGACATACTAGAAGTTAAGCACAAATTAACACGATATGCTGTCAATCACAACCACAAAATGCAAAAAACGTTAGCTAATTACAAGAGTAATAAAACAGCTGAGCTGTATAACGGCCGACCACTGAAGAAACAGTTTATGAATTGTCTAGTGCACGGAAACGTGGCAGGGCCTTTGATTTCCTACAGTGTTTTAATTTATTTAACTTTGGCAGAAACTCAACAACTATGTTCCCTGGGTGAGCCAGTGACACATTGGTTGAATTATTCAAACCGACAAGTATGCATTAATGTAGGAACAAAGATCAGTCCTAAGTGAACACGGAAAGGGGGAGGGCAGTACGGTACCATTTTACCTCAGTGTCTGGAATGCGTGCTTGGTCCACACCAGCAACTGAAACAGTTCGTCTTGTATTGGTTTACTGTTGAAATGTCTGGCACTCAAACATTAACCTATGAATACAGGTAGACTTGGGTCAGGAGCGAGGTAAAAAGGGGAGTAAGACAAACATTAATTTGAATGCTAGAACCACGTAAGATGTGGGGCGTGGCAGAGGTGATTTAGTGTTACCCTACTAATATAAGCCACTGCGGAATATATCGGCACGATCTCGTCCATTCTACTGCAAATTTATCAAAATCAACAAGAGGTAGCCTTCGATTAAAGAACGTTAAACTCTAAAAAGCAACATTCACCATCACAATTTATTTTGTTGCTGCTTTATATATACCCCAGTGATTTCAGAACCAGAACGTCTCTTAGCGAGTAAACACATGGTGACGGACAGTTGATGCGGGATGGTAGAATAATAACTTGATGACAACCAATCTCTGATTTTCTCCCTTTTTATACTTGACGTAAACATTAACTTACAAGCTTGGATCTTGAAGATTTCTAACTTTAGGTTTAATTCAGTGTTTATTTTTATGTTTGCAGGATCCATTGTGAACAGCTCCAACACCATATTACTAGTTTTAACTTTACACTATCCTTACGCTGAATTTTCTTTGTGAGGGGTCTAATACAAGCACTTTGTTTTCACGATAGGAGAACCCACGTCTCTATCTTAAACGTAAATATTTTACTCCCTGTTCTTCTTTCTCATTTTCTCTGTATGATTCACTCCTTCCCTTTCCCTCCATCCTTCTTTCCCTCTCCCACTCTGAATTCTCCCCCTCTCTGTCCTTTTCTCTCCAGCTATCTCCCTCCCCCTCAAAGCGTTCTAATCTATGGTCTAGGGGGTAACATGCTAGCTTTTAGTTCCCGAGGTTGCGGGTTCAAATCCAGCTTATGTCGATGGATTTTTTTTCGGAGGTAAAAAGCCTTGACATGGCTTCCTTTGGAAGGGAAATGAAGCCGTGGTTCGTGTCGTTGATTTATGGCACGTAAAGAAACCTCAAGCCTGATAAAGAGACCTCCGAGCAAAATGTCTTACCCTTCACGTCCAATATAGAGTGGGACGCTAACAGCAATCGTAGCTAAAGTCCGTCCCTAAATAAAACGTTTTTTCTCTCTTTGTGTTTCTATACAACATACATAAGTGACTTCTCAGAACCGTTAGGAAAGATTTTCAGTGATGTTAAAATATTCAAACATAAGCACTAGGTTTAATATTACACAAACGTGTATGGCTGTTCCTTATGGTTGTATTGCAATCGAAACTAAGCAGATGCCTAAGAAATCTCGCAAACTTTCGCTATAATCGTATTTTAAGGAGAACTAGGAGAAAAATAGATATGCAAAGTATGCTAAAAGTATAGTTAAAGCCATGCAAGTCCACTACAAAAGGACGCAAATTCAATCGCTGTAACGCTACGCAACGTACCTGACAGCTAGCTGTCCATTAAAGCCCATTCGGGCTGAACAGGTAATGACCTAAAGTCAACCTGTCATTGGTCCTGTACTCCCTTTCAGTACCACTTTGTCGTCAGTTAACTGCAGCACGTGGTACTAAAATGTGATGTGATATCGTTCGTTTTAATTGTTAACCGTTTACGCCTATAGCTTGCAAATTATTACACATAGAATACAGTGTCACATTCTCTGTCAGCAACTTGTCTATTAGTACGATCCTGGAGAGATTGTATACGATAATTTGTGGACATCCTGTATTTTTCCAGAGCAAGCTGGTTACGTATAGGAATAGTGGCAAGAAGGAGTCTGTATAACTTCTTAAATACTCGTCCTAGCAAATCTTGTGTACAACAAAATTTATTAAAACGTTATGCCTGTAACTCTAAATAACACCTTTCGAAAACGTGAATAATATCAAAGGCATTGAGAGAGTTTATTTTTGACCCATTAGAAGCTCCCTCAATTTTGGGATAAATAATTAGCATGCCGTAATATGGCACTTCTTTTTTTTGTGGAGTAAGATTTTGTTCATCTTTTAGGTTTACCTTATGCAAAAGTATTCCAGAATGTTGAGACCTTCAGAGGCTTTTCCCAGAAAATTCAAGATACACATATTATTTGTTATGTAAATATCTTTAATATACAGTATTTTAATGAACATCATTAGAGCTATTTTTGAGAAAATCAAGTTTTTGGAAATTTTTAGGGGATTTTTTTAAAATCTTCGTGTCGCTTCCATGAAAGATACTAGACTTAAACACCAAGTTTGGTACTTTGTCGACTTTTCCCCTTTAACCCACTAAAGCGTATATTTTCGATGAAATCTTGGTATGCAATTTTTATTGGAGTGCAATAGCTTCTCTAGCTATGTACTGAATAGACAAAGTAAACACGGATAGACCATCTGGTTTCTTTAGCTTCTGCGGATTCTGTCCAACTTCCAACAAGCGTGGGTTTAGCTCCTGAATTAAAATTTTACTACTGAAAATACTGTTCTTGTAATTTTTAAGGTGTTTTATTCCCGATTTTGGTAAAAAAATATACAGCTTTAGATTTTGGTGCAAAAAGGGCATCATGTTTTAAATTGTGTATTTGCAATGCTTGAATCTCCTTGGAGAATCAATTACTCTTAATAACTGGATTGGATGTAACACATGTTTCGTACGCCATTTTACTGCGTTGCGCTGATTAAATGTCTGTGCCAAACTTTGAAGCCATTTTTCTCATGCTCATTTTTTCCCCTATACTCAAAATCTATCTTCTCCCAAAAAAAATACATCTAGAGGACTCAAAAGGTTTTCCCAATGCGGTGGAAAATGTGCGTAATAAAAAAGGTGGATGGATTCTCGAAATGGGTCATAGATTAGTTTGAAAAGCTTAACTAGTAAACTCATGCGCTATTTTTGTACATTTTCCCTTTATGATATAAACTAATTTTCAAAAGCCTATCAAGTATAGGGGAGGTTCAGCCAGAAAACTTGTTAAGGAGTATAGTTTTTAAAAATATCCATAAGAGAATATAGATTATCTTTTAGCTAATTAAATGGAGCAAATTAATATCCAGAACTAAAACACATATTTGAATGAAACTTAGTGTGGATACTTCTTTTGTTGCCAGTAATACTTGAAAAAAATTAAAACTCTAACTCAATATTTCCATGTTACCTTAAAATTATAAGCACCAAAAATATATTAAATCCGATCAAATATCCCCATAACGATTTCAATACGATTTTAATATAATGGCAAAATGCAAAGGAGTTTACGAACTGAAATAACTCAAGGCTTCCCGATATGAGTGGATATACTTCGAAAATTTAAATAAGCTAAAATACTTTTTTTACTCTCAGTTTTTGTTAAACCCCCGCCATATTTATGGAATTTGAGTTAAAATGAGTATATTGTGTGTACGTTTAACACTGTCCATTTTTTTAAGGGTACATAGGAATGTTTTATAAGTCGTTTTGCTAAAGAAGTTTTGAATTTTTGCTCCAAAAAAAAGTTACCCTACTTTAAACTACATATCTATGGGGTTTTAATCCCCTAGGATGGATGCAGCACATGTTGAACGCCATATTTAAATTGCACTTTGTCCAAGTGTAAATGGTGAATCATTTCAAGTTCACTTCGTTTGTTATGAATGTCTTCGTATTTTCTCATTTTCGAAATGTATCTTCTCTCAGAGGTATTCTTAGAAGTCTGAAGATGTTTCTTGATGGACTTAAGAATATGGGTAGTAAAATGTCCCGTTGGAATTTTGATATGGGTATCACAGCTTACTTTAAAAATAACTGTATTAAATTTGCGATCCTTTTATCGCTGTCTCTACACGTACTATGCTCAGAGCATGAGAAGTTATTGTATTCCATCCAAAAATTCGAAACCGAGATTTCACCGGAAATGTATGATTTGAGGTCCCCTGAGTCCAAAGAAACATTTTAGAAAAAGTTCCGCACGTGTGTGTGCATGTGTCTGAGTGCCTGTCGACAGCATAGCTCAAAAACTTACAGACCATTAAATACTGATTTTGGCAGTTAAGTTTCGTATCTTCCAAGAATGTGGCAAGAAGGTTTTCGAGACATTTTAGAAAATGTTTTTCTCAAAAATGGCTGTAACGATTTTATTTAAATACTGGTAGATACTTACATCACAAATAGAATGTATATCTTGAGTTTTCTGGGAATAGCTTCTAAATATCTGTTCGTTCTGGATGAATTTTGTTCAGTTTTGCATAACTAGTAAACTGTAAAAAATAGACAAAAGCTTACAAATATGAGAACTCGTTAAAATACAGTTTATATCATGTGCGTTTTTGTTGTAAAGTTGACCGTTTCCAACATATTGCTTGTTATTGGTTTCAAGTTTAAACCACGTAACCTTTCTAAAACGGGGTTACCTTTCCTTTCGCATCGCTTTTGTTTACTATTGGCCTTGCAAAGTGAACCGAACTTCAATTGTTCACATAGCGACCAGCTTTTAAAAGATATCACTGACACTTTAACCACATTTCCCTTCTCCTTACAAGGAATCAAGTAGTAAGACCATTTCTGCTAACGCTTATTTCCATTAGTATGATGTAGATATAAGAATCTCTTTTGTAAGAATAGGTTGTTTTCAGAACGGGTACAGAAAGTCATATGAATGGAATGCTTCAGATTTTTACTTTTTCACATTTTGTACTATAGAGTATTTTTAAATAAAATCTTTTGTACATATTAAAATTTCCATCACACAGTTTTTTTTCAAAGACATCAAAGAATACAACTGCAAAAAGACAGCTCTAATTTAATATCTGTCGCAGGAGACATCTTTATTATGGCTAATAATATTGATATCAATTAATTAGTGTTTTAAGTATTCAATTAGGTATTGAACTGAAATTTCATATGCACACGTCTATTAGTAATTTATAACTGAAGCTCGAATATTTGGAAAATCACCTTATATTATTTGGTGTCCTCATAAAGACAAATACAATGTGGTAGGTATATTTATCGCAAGAGGAGAATAAAAACCCTTTAAAAGCTGGGATAAAATTCTCCAAAGCACACCTGTGGATCAAATTTTTTTTATTTTTTTTTTATTTTGGTAGTGTTTAACGCCCGCTTTAACTACTTATGGCACCGCAGGCGGTGACACTGATGATACATGAATGATGATGGAGTACCGGTGGAATGCGATGGCGGGGGAAACCGGAGTACCCGGAGAAAACCCGCCCCAGCGCCGCTTTGTCCACCACAAATCTCACATGCGGTCGCTTGGGATCGAACCCCGGCCGTCTAGGTGAGAGGCGAGTAGTCTAACCACTCGACCACGGCGCGGCCGTGTGGATCACAGGTAACGTTTTACATGCAATAGATAGAGTTGCGAGGATACTATTGCAGTGAGTAATGAAAAAGAGTAACATTTAAATTTACACTTTTGAAGTGATTATTACACTGCCCTGAATGTAAATCTTCTATTGTTCTTAATTATGTATTCCCAGTTCCATTTATGTTATTAATTATCGCTTTTCATGTTCTGGAAGATTCCAGAAGCTAACTTCCGTGTTTCTCATTCATCATATTTCACTTGGATGCTGAGCACCAGCGACATTATTTATTAACAATAAATCAGAATATAATGACCACTATGCGAAGTAAATCTAAATTTTCTATTGACACATATAAAATGTGTCGAGTGCAAGGAAGCTCCTGTGATCTGTTTCCCCCATTTTATTTATTTATTTATTTTGCATAAAAAAGCTTCTGTATTGGCCAATACAGTTCATCTGCTACAGAAAGCACATTCTCATGTTTTCTGTGTTGGTCAATCACTCCTCTTGATCTCTCGATTGTACTTTTAATTGGTTGAGAGGAAGAAAATTGTTAAGAATGTCACTGTGCACATATATGACCAAGCGAGGTGGCGCCGCAGTAACGTGTGCGACTAGCATTCGGAAGGTCCCGGGTTCGATCCCTGGCGTCCGTTCACTTCGGCTCCGGCGTTCGGCTCCGCTTAGTAGTAAGTTCCGTCTACAGGTAAATGTGCAGTGAACTTCAATTTTACGTACCCCACCCAAATGTCCTCCCTATTCACTAGAAAGAACACACTATAATTTCAGGGGATCTATAAAACCACACAGTATTACCAGGACCAGATTCACCGGTAGGACAGGAATCAAACCCGGGATCTCCTGAACCTCACACGTTACTAGGAAGCAATCTAGCCTAGTATGCTTCCCGCCAGTTCTTCCGTAACAGTAACTTGACCTTTCCCCTTCCATAACCTGCTCAACACTTGTCACTGAGTTTCTTTCTCAGAGCCTCGAGCAAAAAGACCTACTTTCTGACGTCACAGAGTATTCAGTTGGCTGACGCTGCCGGTGGGCAATGTCAGCATACATGAGATCAGACTAAATTGCTCCGTTTTCTACAAAGAAATCCAGTATCTGGAATATCCGAGCCATTGAACATGTTTTGGTTCACGCGCACAGACTGCAGACATGAATTACTAGTTTGGCATTGCTTGGGGAGATGCGAAAATGGTATATGATCCTTATGCAGAGCATTACCAAAGAGATGTTTGCGTTCACAGCACTTTTACTACCCTGCGTCAACGAGTGAAACAAGCGATAGCTTTTTCAAGGCAGGCACATCGCCTCAGCAATAGTGATAGGCTCCTAAAAGCTACACAAATTAAAACTATCTAAAAATATTTATATTTATAAATATTACATGGTGGCATCGTGGCCGAGTAGTTAGTACACTGGCCTCTCACCAAAGCGGCTCGAATTTGATCCCCGAGGACCGCATGTGGACTTTATATTGGACAAAGTGGCATCTGGGCCGGATTTCTAAGGATTCTCCGATTTCTTCCACCATTTGCTCTACTACCTGTGCCACAATAATATTTCGTTTCATCTTTTCGCCCCCATTTCATACCATAATTATTCATAATTACTTTAAACTTTGGGAGCTTCTATTTTTCTCACATCAGTCTTTTCATTTCATGTGAGTATGAGGCATCGAAATCGGATTTCCGTAGTCCAGACGGTATGTCATCGTTTGCTGTTGCCTTGGTGAAGACGAAATTTTCCATACATGGTTGTTTTGAGTGGAACTCGTTTCTGAATATCGATTTCAGCAAAGTGGTTTTAGGATAATTATAACATTTTGCTGGGTTTGGTTTTAAGAAACACATTTAAACCCTGAATTTTGGTACCTCGCCCTCCTTTAAGTGTTTTGGCCATCACTGCTCTCTGAATTCACGACACAACAACCCTACTAAAACCTAAGATATCTAAGGGCGGGTTTAACCAACAATAAGCATTTTATTTAATTCGGGTTAAAGATACAAAACCCGGTGTTTGGAAAAATCCTGTTTCTTCATAACAAGTAATGGCTACAGAAGCCTTTTAAATCGATGTAAGTGTTATCGGCAACATGTCGCAGTTTAGGGATCGAAATCGAAGTTGTTACCGGAAGTAAACTATTACGACAAAGTGTAATAAATATGCTGAAAAAAAACATGCAAGCAGCGACATTGAACAAATTCAGCATGGACAGAAAAAGAAAAGAAAAAACGATGACCGGGATGAATGAAACAAGGTTCCTTTGATTTTGACGAATATAATGATTTTGGTTTTGTGACAGAACAATATTTTGGAAATCCCATATAATAGTTCAGCTATTAGTTTATCCTAAATAAGGGTTGTAATAATTAAATTAAGGGTAGGCAGACCGCAGAATCAATATTTGTTAGCCTCACATTACACATAACCTCCGTTTCTACACAGCAACGTGTACAACTTCGCCCCGAGTATACTTTCCATTACCCTTTAAGCTCCAGAAGTATTTGTATATTGTTATGTTTGCTATTTTATTCCAGAATTTTGTAGTGGAATAAAACATAACCAAACGTTTCGGTTCCCATAGAATCTGTTCCTTTCTATTGCCTGTTTATTTGTATCTTCATTGTTTGTATGAAACTTCCTTTAAAGGATTATAATTTCGCTAATGTCAGAATTAAAATTCCAAGATACAAATTTAATCACACAAATAATGTTCTTAATATCAATATTTTCGAAGGAAGAATCTAACAATCTCTCTAAATCAAAATGATATTTGCTCCACGAAGATTTCATAAAAGCTATATATAATATTTCATCTGAGCATTATATGTAGGACATTTTTCACTGCCTTCCGCAAACACCACGTGTATGAGTGTCCACACATCGACATAGACAGGAAATGAATGAGGAAGCAACCAGGAATGGCGGACGGCGCTTGTCGCTTGTTATATACGAGGCACTGCTGAGTCCTGCAGCACGCATAAATCAAATCTGCGATTCTTTTGGGTGGATTTGCAGCCTTGTGTTGAAGCGTGCTTCGTACGCCCGCGATAAATACGTTTACCTGGATTTTGCAACCAAGATAACAGCAAAAAGTGTCGTTGTTGGTGAGGAAGAGTGGGAAAGAGAAAGAGGAAGGATTATTATGGGGAAAGAGCACCAAGCGAGATGGCTCCGCGGTAATACGCTGATCTGGTTTTTCATTTACGATTTCCTTTCCTTCATCTGTCTTTCACTCCGTTTCTATTTCAGGTGTGGTTGTAGGTTTTGTGGCCTGAATCAGAGCCGGACAAAAGTTGTATGCTGCTCCAAGGAAGGAGTAGGAGCTGCCCGCCTCGTAGTATGAAGGTGGCGTGTCTGCCTCACATTCAAGAGGTCGCGAGTTTGAATCTTGCTTAGGATTGTTTCGGTGTTTTCCCTTATTCTGAGAAACCCAATGTTAAGTAACTTTATACTCCATGGACCGCGAGGTCATTTGAGCATCATTTCACCGGTTTCATTCATCGATCTATATGACCAACCATTTGAGGATACAACAAATATTTAGTGAGATAGCTAATAAGAGATCTTCAGTGTTTTATATACCAATGAAAGACTCACGAGGTAGGGAAAAGTATATAGAAGCGCCAAATAAAGGGGAGCGAGAAAGTATTGCATGGCTGGAAGCAGGAGTAAGGAGGTTAAAAGGTTTAAGGAAGGGCATTCCTCAAAATCAATGTCCTATATGTGGTGGAAATGAAGATATGGAACATTTATTATTTAAATGCAAAGGGAACCTTTTCTCTTATGGAGAAAAGAGTATATTAGTAAGAAATGGTTTAAGATATATAGTCATTTAGCAGTAGTTGAAATGTTTCAAAAAGACAGTAAGAAGATTGGACTATTCCTATACAAGGTGAAATATTAATGAGTATGGACAGTAAATAGAGACAAAATGGTGTAATAAACTAAAATTAAGAACAACTATTGTAAAATATGAGTATGACCTGAAAACAGCCAGGGCTCAACACCGGTCATATTCACGTATGTGCAGCTTAGCATAAATAAAACAAATTATGACCAACCAGGACCTTCAGCTACCAAAAAAAGTATTCTCTGTAGACACTGGGGGCAGCTTGATTTGTCAGGTCGCTCTCGCTCGCTCAGGGCAGCTCCACTAGTCAGACATTAATTGAGCCAGGAGCTGTTAGTAAATTCCGCGCGTCTCTGTGGCCTGTTGCATCCTGTTGTTCCTTCATTTCATGCCTTCCTCCTAGGGTAACCCCAATATATGTCACGAAGCTCGCAGTGCGTGAGTGTCCCCTCCGTTGTATACTCTTCCAGGCGTGGACATGTACGGTATAGTGGTTATTGACCTTCCCGCATATAACAGAAGATGTGCTAGCAGAAGTTCGGTATACGCGACACTAATATGCCCATCTATGAGGTAGCGTTTCTATTTTCAAGCAGTGCAAACCGCGACAAAATTCCAATTGAAAAGTCGTCATGGCAGATTTTAAACCTGAGTGATAAAAATGTGGTCTTGTTGACAATTACTTTCTGAAGTTGGTACTTATATACGCTTGAGAGGGAGTAAATTATATAAACAAATAAATGAACGTAGCCAACAAGGAAGAAATAAAAAGTTAGTAAATATGTACGATGCAATTAAAAGTTTTGCCTAGCGGTTGTAACTGTGAAAGGAACAATAAGAAGATGGACAGCTGTATCATTTCCTTCCTTTCTAATTCCTCCAAAATGAGAACGTTAGTCGACCTCGCTACTATGATTATTATTATGTTATTGCAAAATAACAAAATTGTAGGCAAGAAACTGTTTCATTCAGAGATTTCTGTAAATAAGGGCGGAGAATCCAGCTTCGAGGTAAATCTTGTAGACAATGGTAAAAAGGAAACACAGGTAGAAAGAATGTCAGCTGACGGCCCAAGGTTGTTGAACCAACCAAGGGTAGAGGGACAGTTAGAGCAGGTAGAAGCTCAGAGGGAAAATGTAAACATTGTAGAGTCAGAGCAGGTTCCTTCAAATATAGGGCAAATGTTACAAATGTTAATGTTAAAAATTGAGGAGCAGAAAAACCAAAATGTAGCTTTGAAAATGGAAACTCAGAAAAATCAGGTTGAGAGTCTGAAAGAATTGAAAGATAAATCCAGAAAAAGCAGGATTTAGGCTTACAGGAAATACAAAATAAAATTGAGGGTCTACAAGTAATACAAAGAAATCAAAGTGAAAGAAAATAAGAGAGGAATTAATTAGTCAGGTTCGAGAAAGCTTCGAAGAACAAAAATTAGAATGGGGGTAGTACCTGTAGGAAGTATCACGTAGAACACAATACATATTTGTGCAAGTTTTGGAAGAGTCCAGTAATTTAAAAGCTGAGTTAGGTAAAAGAGAGCAGGATATTCGGGGTAAAATTGATATGGCCATTGTGAAACAGTTATTGAAAGTAACAGGGAAGAAGTATCGCTCATACATACCAGTGTTATGGGTGATATAGCCATAATTGATAAAAGGTTAGAATCCAAAAATGTAAATAGTGTTAAAATAAGGAGCGAAATGGATGAGAAACTAAATCTAATAGAGAAGAAATCCGAAGCGGAAAAGAAAGAATTAAAGGAATCATTCTTAGAGTTGTCAAGGGAAGTTAATAGTAAACTTTCCAAGTTAAGCATAGGATCAAATGATAGAACTCAAAAGGATGCAATTTCTCATACCAGTCCGCAAAGTGAAAATCACATGTATACAAAAATGGTTTTAGTAGTGTGTGTGAATTGCAAACTAGTGGGAATGAACATGTAAGACCAGAGAATTTGAGTTTTGCTGGCCCTGTAGAGGTAGAAGTGGGTAATATAAATATCGCGCCTGTTTATTCTGAAAATTCAGGGAATTCTTTTGCTTCGAGGGGTATTGTAAATAATACAGAGTCAAATTTGCTTGGGAACTTCCCACTACCTAAATTTGTTGAAGATGGAAATGAGCCACCTTTAGTGTTTCTTGAGCAACTAATAGAACATTTTCGCATAAAAAATGTCCCGGATTCATTGAAGATGACAGTTACGAAAAGCTGTTTGGACAATAGAATAGATTGGGTAAATCTCGCCGTCACCCAAAGATAACTTCGAGTATTCTCAGCATATTTTCCTCAATAGGTATTGGAATGCTGCAAAACAACAAAGAATCCGATCTATGTCAGACTACGTTCTGAAAAACTCTAGGTTTATTAAGCATCTTAGACCTCAGGTTTCTGAGTTATAATTTATTCAACTTATGACGAACCACTTCCCTTTGCGTATTCAGAATTACTTGCTAATTGCAAAGCCGTGCAACATTATTGCAATGACCAACCTACTTAGTTCCTTAGAAGCACAGGAAAATGAAACTGGCCGTAATTGGGATTATGTTGACAGAAGGGGGTGTTTCCGAAATGACAGGACGGACCGCTATGAAAGAGACCATAATGCACATGACAGATATTACCGAACGCTTCCACAGTCTGCCCGAGTTTCAAAGGTCGAGAGTAGAACATGTCAACACATTAAGAGCTACCAGAAATTACAATACCGATTGTAAACACACGGGGCGTACCCAGGAGCAGACACTTAAGGGGAAATAGGAGAATGCATAATGACAGGTATAGAAATTTTCGATCAGAGGATGATGTGTCAGAACATTCACGAGATGAAAGAATTAATGAGAACAATGTAAGCCATGATTGTGAAATACTGAAAATAAGAGTTGAGCCGGTACGTCATAATAGAACGGTAACAGTCATGGTGGGGAAAACTAATAAGTGACTTGTTGGTTTGGAATGGTTTGCAGGTCACGGATAAGTCCATCTCAGGATGCTTCAGATTGTCCATTAGCAGAAGAAATTGTCCTAACATGTGAAATTAAAGAAAATAATAATGACCGCAATGAAATTATGGACACATCGACTATAGCCGTTAAGATACACGGAAAGATATATAACGCGTCAATTGACAGTGGCGCAACCAGTTGCGTGGTTGATGCAGCACAACTATATGAAAAGTGGGGTAATGAAGATATACGGCTAATGTGCCTACCCATTAGCAATGTTGTGTGTAGAGTAGCGATTGGGAAATCAACCCAAACTATCAAATTGCAGTGTCTTTTGGAGGTGGATATTGAAGGCGTGATATTTGAAAACATATTTTTAATAGTTAAACAGTAAAATTATACTTGGATGCGATTTCTTTGAAAATAACAATGCCGAGATAAATTTTAAAGAAAGTGTATTTAAATGTTACAAAGAAGATAGAGTTTCCAGAGGCCATTTTTAAAGAAGTCGCATGAGCAAATACTACTCACGCCATAGGAGCGGAAAGTAAATGAATCAGATTTATTTGTGCAGAATGTTCACCTACGGAAGTGCCGTGCGGGTGATGATGAAGGATAGCAGTCAGAAAGAAAGAAAATCAGAGATAATCTATTTTAAAGGGCAATATGTTGTCACAAATACATTTTCCACCGACACATATGAGGTATCAGAAATACAGTCGAATAATGTTGTTGGTCGTTATCATGAGTAAATGCTTAAGTCACATAAAGCAGATGAGGATACTGCAGAAAATAAACAAATAACAGAATAGGTTGATTGAGGAGGAAAAGTGTCATACAATATTGTAATATATTGTTACGTATAATAAATTCATAAACTTAAATTATCCCAGCACAAGTTAAATTCTCTAGGTGGAGAGATTGAAAAGTATGTAGAATATGTGTGAATAACAATGTTAATGATGTGAGTAAATGAATATTATCTGTATATTGTATATTTGGACATGTATTTTGGTAATATTTCTGTTATTTAAATTATGCGAATTAGTAAGACAAGCACTGCGCTAGAGGAGGTTAAGAAATGCATATAGCAAAATATTATGGTAAAGCAGCTGACGAGGAAAGAAGAAAAGAGCAGGTTCTTAAGTTAAAGTGAAAGTGAAAGTACTAGAGTTTGTGTTTACAAACAATATCTTGAGGGCAAACAGAAGCAATGAATGAGCTCAGGTAGAAGTAGCCTTATCCAGAAGGATAGATTGAAGGATGTGCCGGTCCCCGTAGCCGCGCTCGCTAAAGTGAAGTACAGAAATTTACGTAAACATGAAAGTTCAATGCTTCATAGGGGCAGTATGAGACCGTTAGTCGGCCTCGCTACTATGATTATTATTATTATTTCCGTCAATTATCAATTATTTAATGTATTTAAAAGTGTTAATTATCAATCATTTAATGTATTTAAAAGTGTAACGCTAGATTCTAGCAGGCACAGCTCAAAGTTGTTTGCCAAGAGAGAGGGGTGAGAAGTTGCCTCTTTTGTGTAAGTCATGTACGATTTCCTTACACAGGGGCAGTCCAGTTTAAAACCCACGAGGGGACTTCTGCTTTATATTCATAGTATCTCGTGGTTATTATGAGGTATTCTGGGAGATTCGCAATGGTTTTTGGAACACGATGGTGTCATTTTGGCAGACTTTCTAACCAATCAGGAAGAAGCCACCATGACACCATTTTTAGTATAAAAGTAGTAGGGTTCGACACATCGAGGTCGTTTTGCTAAACATTTGCCCGTGAGAGGCAACGTTGTTTGTCAAGAATTTGCCCGCGAGAGGCAAGGTCGTTTTGTAAAAAAAAAAAACTCTGTTCGCTAAGTAATGACGTGCAACTGTAAAACTCTGTCCGCGAAGTAATATTGTTATGAGAAGAAACTGTTGGTGAATTAAAGTGACGTCGCTCACCTGTTTAATAGTCGGCTCGTGATTACGTGTGAGTGAGTGGTAAGAGTACCAGTCAGCAGGATAACAGTGTACAGCAAGGTGCTTGTCTTGAAATCTCCTTATAGAATAAATAACAGTAAAAGTTCACAAGTGTTTTCTTCACAATTAAAAGATCACTCCTATAACTCCTCCCACTTGCCAAATCCACGCCAGAGAGAGTCAATGATCGTGCAAGACTGAGCAACGCCGTGGCAACCCATCCAAGAAGAGCTTCAGTACCAGGTACGAGAGTGTAGTGGAGCTGATTTGAAGTGACACTTAGGTACGCCGCACATAAGCACCCATGTTGAGGCGTAAAACGCCAACGGATAAAAAAATTCCCGTTACAAATCTAAAGTGTAAACAATTTGCAGGAAAATGATTTTAACCTTTTGTATATCCTATGCACTTCGAACCTGCAAGGTTAAACTGAATTTGTTGAAGAATGTTAAGTTTTCGAAAAAGTGTTCCATGGACGTGGTTTTGCTCTATATAACTGTTTAGTTATCACCGAAAAAACATACATAAATAACATTATTTATAACTAAAACTGTTAGATATATTTGTTTGTACACACTATTTTGAGAAACTGTTTTTATAAATGAATTTTGCCATGTCAAAATAAACAACTGATGAACATCTGTAAATGGCTGTATTGGCGGTAACCAGATTCCAAATAAATAATTAAAAATATAAAATAATGTACCTGTTTAAAAATGAAATATTCTTTATATTATTTTATGTAGTCTAAACTGTATGCAGAAGAAGTACTATTTATTTAAGAATAAGCAGCTGCCATTGCGTCACTCTCTTTTGCCTCCCCATCTACCGGTCTGTTTCAAACTATATGGTGTTGGTGGAGTTTGCGGGTTGCGTGTCAAGTGGTTCCGCATTTGCCTATACCTATTTTATACCATTAGGAAAAAGAGGGGGTAGTAAGAAAGACGCAGATGTAGGTAGACTGAAAGAGAGTAAAAGAAGCAAAAATAGAAAGAGTTAGAACGAGGGAAGCATCGAAGAATCGTTATTTTTAACGTAATATGTGAGCGGAGGTGCAGGTCCTGCTAGTCACAAATCCAGATCATCGTTCAGAATAAACCAAACTTAGTTCAGTTGGCGACCAAGAAAGGAGACACCATCCTGACGTAAGCGTCTTCAATGGTGAAAGGTTTGAAAGCTCTGGTCTTGAGCGAAATATGACTCTGCAGAGTGGTAACCGAAAGCTGAACCTTAGTGCCAGCCATCTTTTCCACTGGCCGTAATTAACTAATTACAGTCTTGCCTTAGTGGTCTACACGAGCATTCCCTTGCAGTTACAGAAAACATTTTTTCCAAAACAAGCAACTTCCAAGAAAAATATATGCCCTTATATTCCTCCAAAAGTTATCAGGGTATTGCCTGAAATATTTCATCAATAGCGGTAACAAACTAACAAACCGAATGAAACGTACGCATTCTCATGTTTCATGTCATCTTCATCGGAAGATAAAGATTAATGTTGTGTCCTACAAAGTGCTCAAAATTCTTGCAGGACAACACACTTTTATACTGGAAAAAGAATTTTAATTTTTCAGTTTTTACTTGAGGAGTGCCAGCGTATCTGAAGCACAACAATTTTTATTTTTTTTTAAATGCGTTTGTTATATCTGATATGTTTTAAAATGTGTATAAATTAACAAATCATTAGCTATTTGTGACAGAAAAATGTAAGTGTAGCATACAATATGCATGAATATTGCATAAATAATGGTGTTATAAATTAAAAATGTGAAGACAAAATTATTCATTGTACTCCCATTCTTGAAAGAATTCGAGAACATAGGTCAGCTTTGTTTCATGATCCAGGAAATAAAAATAAATAAAGGTTTAATTAAATTATTTGTTTGCTAACGACGCTGTTAATTGCCAGGAAAACATAAATTGCCGGTTGTCAGAATTTTGTCCCGCAGGAGTTCTTTTACATGCTCCTAAATCTATTGACATGGGGCTGTCGCTTTTAAGCACACCTAAAAACTATTGGTCTGGACAGATTTGAACTCACGACTATGAGTTCAGAAGCCAGAGCCTAACCAAAGAGCTACCCAGAGGGACTAAATTAAATTAAAGAATAAGAATTGACTAGCAAAATAAAATTAAGCAATTCTGCTTTGGATGGCAATTTCAGTTTCAACTTTCTCTAGCAGTAAACATAATCGATTTTACTGCTACTAGCTCGAATATTAATGTAGCTCAAGCCGGACAAGGGGCCTAATTGGGGCGCCTATTCAATAAAATTTTCCAATAACAAGAAATAAAATAATGTATTTGGCTCAGTGGATGTAATAATTAATTTGAAGAGATTAAATTTATAGTATGGATCCTACTTTTGATCTCACCAATAATCTAACATCTATTTTAAAGCAAATATATTGAAATTTTGAAGAAATTTGATATATGGCCCAGTTTTGTTGACATAACTTGCATTAGGATGTGACATACAGTTATTGTCTGGCATCGTTTTGAGCTGTCGTGGTTATAATGTATTATGATTAAAGTTAACGGTTACCAGCAACGATTAAGCTATCACGTTCACATTATATTGCACTAAATGTTACTCAAAAATGGTTACAGGATACTCGATCTTTCTTGACGAATGACCTTTAGCGAAGATACGGTGACCTAGCTCACCCTTCATAAACAGGTCAGCAAATAGTTTATATTACAATAACAAACAGCTCTGCTTTCTATGATTACGTTTCGAGAATATACAGTAAATGTGGGTAGGCGACCCAAATCAAATCTCTCATTTAAAGATGTCATTCGTCAAGAACTGGTGCGGGACCTGTAGCTGTAACCACGTTTCAGTAAGAACTATATTAGTACAGACTTATTTTTTGTTTGAATCTAAAAATAAGTTTCTCTTGCTCTGTCAACGCTTCGATTATTGTGTTGGTTTATGATCACAAAATTCATTCGCATTTGCTTTTATATTCCTACACGTACACTCATTATTGCCTAGCCTCACAAATGATGCAGATACAAATTGGTTGCATGTATGTAGCAGTGCAGAAAATTAGTAGGCAATTTCTCGTCAGACTCAGATGGTACATCAGATTGACAACGCCACCCACTAAATTGCGGAGGAGATTCATACCGCATAACGAGTTGAGGAAACTGTTCCCGATTAGCCATACCAATTCACATACAGTGAATTTCACCCAGACTCTGTAACCCTCTCCGTTGCTTCAGTAATCGTTAACGGCAGGACCAGTTACTGTCTTCGTTACTTTGATAACCACCGAGTCAGGAGGTTCAGGCGTTTCGTCTGGGACTGGTATTCGGGAGGTCATGGAATCGGTTCCCCGCGGTCGAACTCTCTGATCCATGGGGTTTTCGAGAGTTTCCCGAGTTGCTAGGCGAATGCTACGGAGGATTCTCCATTCCGCCGAACTTTCTTTCCCTTAACGTTATCTACTTTTCATCCAAATTGTCTCTTTCAAGGTTGTAAGTGCCGGCGTGGACTGCGGTGGTGGCACCCTGTCGTGGAGGTAACTGCGCTTTGGAAATGCATCTCTCAGCGGCAGGATAGTGAAGGAGGTCGTCAAGGAGGTTTGGTCAAGCTTAGAGATGGGCTCCTAGCGATCCCTGCGTCGAAATGAACAACCGTTGGAAACCATTGGAGACCCTTCACGGTGGCTCCCTCCCGCTCTCCGGTCCCTCCTGCCTGGAGTAATTACACTTCTCATTCTATCCTCCTGGGTTCTAACGTATAAAAAACCAATAAATGGCTGAAGTGTTGTATCCCCCTCCGGCACACAAAACTACACTACTTTGATAACTGCTATTGGGTAATCGTTTGTATTCAATACTGTTGTAACCGCTAACGGGTAATCACTTCTCCCTCTGTAACCGTTACATTATATTAATCGTTATAATGAAATAGTTACGTTATTTTCTGAACACCTAATTTATTTTCATGATCTACATGGTGTTCTCGAGTTCACCTGTTTAAGATTCTACTATTTGGAGGAATGGGTGACCAAGTGTTTATGACACATATATGGGGATTGTAATAGATCACAATTTATAACCACAAACAATCAAAGTTAAACAATGAAAAGCTGCGATGTCATTTCGCAGTTTATCCTTATGTACTTCCCAAGCGTCTCCGCCTATCTGGGTAAATATAAGCCTAATATTGTTTCCCCTTCTCTTACTACGCTGCAATTAATTCTGAGTGCAGATCTACAGAGAGGGGAGGAATAACGGCAAATTCCCTTTTAGTCAGGTAGTGGAGCTACCTCGTATTGGTACCTCGTATTACCAATATACTGGTAAGTGCTTGCGCTAAGCTATATTATGATATTGAGCCTTTGTATGGCTACACTTTTTCCACCTACGTTTGTCAACAATTTTTACACATAAAGTATACATTCAATAAACTGGTCATCAGTGGTCTCTTGAATCCAGGATAATTAATGGGCATCTGTGTACATTTTGCATATGAAATTGTAATGGGTAGAAAAGTCGTATTAATATAAGGTAGGTTGGCGGAAGACTATGTTTCGTAATATTCTGATAATCGGAAACTAGATGGTGGAACTGCCCACAACTTGGCATAGAGACTTCTAGTTAGAAGTCTGTTGTAGTCTTCCGCCTTACATCTTGTTTCGTTCAGTGATAAGTAAAAAACTAATACCTTTGAACTTGGTGAGTACAAGTGATGTAATATTTCGTTGTCCATACCTAATGTTGCAAGTAGCTTAACCAACCATGATTTACCCCACGTGTATCTCTGTGACTCGTGGTGGTTATGCCAGGTGTGCACAACAAAAGTAAACCTTTCTCTCATCTTCCCCCAATTATTCAGGGAAAATGAAAAGTTCTTAAAATATATTTATAAAGTATGTATTTCACGCAATTGATACTTAAATACTTAAAACTGACATACAATATACAGGTTTATTAATTATATTAATTTAATGCAGAGTAAAACCTGTTTTGTATTGAAACTAGTTCTTATGACATTTTATAAGATTATTAAAATTCTAATACAGTAATTTTATGCAACAAGTGTATTTATTTATTTATTGAAACTGCAATGTAGGATATTATAATGTGGTATTTATCCATAAACCCTCAGCAAATTCCAGAGCATGCACTTGCAATTTCTGATAAAGCAGAGAAGGCTTCGGCTGAGACTCCAAATGTGATCCGTGGGGCTATTACACCGATGATAGTTCCCTGAAGAAGCAACATGGTGTTGCTACATGCTGTGATTGAATTCAATGCGTTAAATGTAAGAAATTGACATATGAAATTCACAGCAAGGAAAATGTGTATGTTGAAAAATGCTGAACAAAACAATACTGATTTCTTCATTATGTCAGGTCTTTAAACTGTGTTAATTTACATTTTACAAAATGCCTTGCATATTGTAATACAGTGCTCAATTTACATTATTTTTAATTGTAAGCTTCATGTGTTCCATCCTGCCCATGCTAACTCCCATCTTTCCTTAATGGGGTAAGCTGCCAGTTTTGCGCAAATTGTTTAATTGTACGTTTTATCTTTTCACATTTAAGGAAATTGTTTATTATTTCTCCAGGAAATAATTAAATATATAAGTAATATATTTAGATACTTTTTACATCTTTTTCCATTCCTATTTTCATGAAAATCATATCTAACTTTTAAGTATAACATCTTCTCCTGACTTACCTTACATAAAAATAATAAGACTTATAAAACGACGGAAGTAGTCGACCGTTACATGTGTTACAATAAATACAAGCCGAAGCGAATCGAGTTTCAGTTTCAAACTGGAGTCAGCTCAGTGGTTGAAAATATTTTTTTCAGTTCTTTGTTTGAGACCTGTAATTTGTGTTGCATTAATTCACATTTTCAAGGTTTCAGATATACGTGGGTGTATTCCGTTGTGCTGTTTATTAATATATATAAAGTGATTTAAAGGGCTATCGAAAATTGCAAAATAAATCGAAGATATTGTTATCATAATCATCATCGTTATCATAATCTTCATCATCACTATCATAACTTGTGTAGTCGGCCTCCGTGGTCTGGGGGTAACATGCTAGCCTCTGATTCCCAAAGTCGCAGATTCAAACCCGACGGAGGGTTCAATTTAATTTTAATTTGTGTAATATGTAACTTTATTTAGAAAAAAACAATTTCTGGCAATTAGGAGTGCAAAACTACACTATCCCGGCAGAATCAGCCTATTTTAAAAATGAGTTACAAATGTGTATACATAAAAGCCAAACAGTTATGTTGAATAAATATACCTACTAAATTTAGAATTTTTTAAGACCACTGCTTCAAATATCAGTAACACTGTAAAATATCAAATGATAATAGTATTCTGGTGCCACGCTGAAGGAAAATGTAGGTGGTTATACTAGATTTTCATATCTTGACAATCATGGGTTTGTATTCCTGCTTATCAAGGAAATGAATGCTTCCAACTTGTGCTTTTGTTGGCATTTATGAAACTATAATGACATAATTCTATCAGTATTTTCTTTGATTTCCAAAACTGTCTATCCTGTGGCAACGTCAATCGCCATAAGAATGTATTTATCTGGTGAATGACTTGAAATTAAACAATGCACTAACGTTCTCATTAATGTCAGTCACAGTCATCTGAGACTGCGCTTGAGTAACCTTAAATTTGCTCTGTTGCAGCCGGTTCCAAGATGAATCTCATCAACATGGACGCGGAGAACCGCGTGGTGCTCAACGTGGGTGGGATCAGGCATGAGACATACAAAGCAACACTCAAGAAGATCCCGGCCACGCGCCTCTCACGACTAACAGAGGCGCTGGCCAATTATGACCCAATCCTCAATGAGTACTTCTTCGACCGCCACCCAGGTGTCTTTGCTCAGGTTCTCAACTACTATCGGTAAGTATCCTTAACTCTGAACACTTTAAGGAGTTAATACGTGTTCACGCCTAGGTGTCTGTGTAAAACACGTAAACAGTTTTGAAGTTCACCAAAAAATGCTCATCCTACTACATCTACATAAAGTACAAACTAAGCCTTACTAATAAATGGTTATACTAACAAAATATATTTTGGCTGGAAGCAACTTATTGATGCTAACAAGGGATGTATCTGAGCTCGAATGCTCAGAAACGGCTGAATATAGGCTCAGAATATAAATCGTAAATCACAAAACGGTGGTGTGATACCTTTCCATACGAAAATCTGCCAGAACGGACCTTTAAGGTTAACTTTCAAAGTGTAAGACGCTTTCTTAAAATAAGAAGCAAAGTATCGATATAAAAGAGGAGGAAAACATTTTGCAGAATGTAGATTTATTTATGTTTCAATTTACAATAATTAGTGCTGAAGAAAACTCCAGCTAAATACTTAATGCGTTTAAGACACAAGCATTATTTTCGTTTACTGACCAGATAACATTGCATAACTAATCATACAGTGAAAATTAGTTAAACGGATATTTTTGCTAATCTGAATGAAAAATATATTTGGATTTCCAATTTGTTTAGGTTTCATTTTTTTCCTCAGATCCCTCTCTTATACCGTAGATGGTTAAACTTAAAATGTATCTGGTGATCAGCAGAAATCTTGCTCTGAAATGACAAACACGGCCTCTTTGGTAGCAAATAACATTCCTAAGCATATTTTCAAGTTAAGGTATATCCTTTGTAAACTTAGGATAACGCATTTATACAGGTAGTTGTGAGTGAATAAAAGTATCAAAATGATTTCTACAAGAAGAGTGAGGTTTTATTGCTGAGCGTAGTGATTCAGCTGTCATATAAATTCATGGATGTTCCTTTGGATATTTACATCTACAAATAGATTGTTTTTTTAAAATGCTTCCAAAGTTGAGTAGCCTGCAAATCAAGAGTAGAAACTAACCTTCTATCCAACACCCTTAAGATTTCAAATTCCTCTATTATGTACAGTTTATGACATCCTGTAGAAGGTTCTCTTCACCTATTGAGGTCGTAGTATAATAGATGAGCAGTAGTCTCAGTAGTAGGTATTTTGTAGATCCCAGAAGCTAATATAGATGCCATAAGATAGGTTTGATTTAGACCGGGTGATTTTGGAACACTTTGTTGTTTAGTCTTACTATCTTGTTCTACAGATACCTCAAACTACGGTGTCAGTTCAGAGATAACCCATGATGAATTATAATAAGTAGGAAATTCAACAAATAAATTAGAACAATGCCGCCTACAGGATCAAAGCCTTCTATCGTGCGATAACGAACTCTACTTACCTAAGTCTCAATTAGGTCTTTCCGATCTGACAATAATTTCACATACACACAGTGATAACAACCCAATAATCTAAACTCTCGATTGGAAGTTTGAAACCAAACGATATTTTTTTTTTTTTTTTTTTTTGCACTATACAAATGATGCATGAACAGCTATGACATAGCAAAACCCATCGAGGACTTTCTAAGGACTATTTTCCATGTTATTAAATGCAATTCAACTTAAGCCAATGAAATTCAATCCGTAAAATTTAACAAATTGCAGTCAGTGAAGATTCTGAAAAATTTGTAGTGCGTGAAACTGAGGAAAATGTGTTTCAATCTAGGAAACGTTAGAATGTTTATTTTTGGGAGTGAAGAAATAATATACATAGCATTGTAGAGCATTTTGAACATAGCAACAGGGTGTCTGTATTACCGTACCATCCAGTAGGCTTCACAACACATCGCATATTCCTGGCGAGAGAGTCGCTATTGCCTTGCGTAAAGTAGTGGATGACATCGGTGATCCAATATAGTGTATGTATGGCGTTCCTCTTGTAGCCAATGGTAACGTACCTGCTATGGACAGACAGCTGCGTTTCAACTCCAGGTGGAGTTGAAGTGTACCTATCGATGTACAGCCGCTATAACCGGTCATATTTCTGACCCTAGGCATCCACTTGTAAGTCCTAGGGCTGTGTCAGTCCTAAATACGGGGAGGGTAAGTAGAGTACGAAAAATAAATGTTCCACGCCAGTCATTTTTTCACATTTGTTTCCAAAGTTTCATACTGCCTCTCAAAAGCACATTAAAGAAAACAATTTAATTACTTTTTCGAAATATTGTTCCAATTTTGACAAATAAATTATTAAATTTTGAAAAAGCAAGTGTTTTGGAGAGCACAAAAAGTAATAATTCTTCCTCACTAATTAGGACCAATATAAAAATATAAAATGACAGATCTATTTGTAAACTAATTTACTACAATGCTCGACCAGTCTATGTGAATATTCTTTTAAATGCTTCACGTGGCTCATTTTTACTAGAATAATGGATTTAGGAAGTAAAACTTATTATTTAAATAGCCATGCATGCTGGAATTTTGATACAATGCAAATATATAACAATTATTGTGTGTAATAACTGTTGTAAATTTCAATAAGAAAACTTAAATTCTGTGCATTTTCTAAGTTTTAGAGATGCATCACCTTAAGTAACAATACTCCCGTCTGCATGTATTGATATTGAATATTAGAGAATTAATTTTATTCTATAACACAGAATCGTGAACTGGTTTAGAACCACAAACCAAAGTCAAGGTTATTAAAATATGCAGCATATTTAGTTCTCAAATTACCAGTTTAATCATATTTTAAGAATCGTAAGCATCTCTTTGCAATCTTAGGTCCTCATGATCACCATGTTATTTTGAGGTCACTACTAGGAAGAACTCCTAATGTATTTAAAATATAGGTAAATAGTTCATTAGGAGCGGATCTAAACAAAACAATGTGGAAACTAAGCATTAGTAATCATTAATCAGCTCTTTTAAAGCTGAGTAAAAAAATGAAAATAAAAAACAAAACAAAAACAACCTGCGGATTCACCTCATAAAGAAGTGCGGTATTTTTTCTAAACTTAATTGTTCTAGACCTTTTCTGTGACATAAGAAAAACTAATATAGCTTATGGAGTATATATATATATATATATATATATATATATATATACACCTGTAAACAGAACTAAAATATTTATGGAATAATAAGTGGGTTGCGCATTAAATATGAAATGTTGAATTTAGAAATAGTTTAGGGCCTAAATACACTACATTAAAATTTTTGAGTAAAAAATTGCACAGCAAAAAGCAATACCAAAAACACGCATTTTCAGGATAAGAATAGGGGATTGCAGTAGACTTCTTTTACTACACCATATGTGTCAGCATTAAATCCGTCATATTAGAGTCTTCGAACACGAATAGCGGGTCGAAAGTAAAGAAAGCGTGCCCTCGTATTGTACTACTATGTACTCAGCCTAAAGTTGATCATCGCCAGAATAAAACTGAGGTGACTAGTGCACTCTTATAATGTAGTCTTCCGCCATTCGCGCCAGAAATTCTCACGACCACATGGCGCGGCATATTGTGATGTAAAACGAACAGAGCCCTTATTCCGACAACTTAAACGGCGATGAAAATATGTTCCTAGATATAATGATGATAATAATTAACTCTAAAGGACGAACGCAAAAAATAATATATGCGATAACTTACATTTATTCCATTGAGATCAGAATCGTCGTCTGAGCTGTATGTGCTGCTGCTTTCCATTCCAAGGTTGATAACCAGACCATCAACAACAGTGTCGCTTAAACTATCCAACTCCCCACCCCCCCCAAAAAAAAACCATTTATTCATTCGTTACATGTAGCACTTTATCAACTGGTTGCGGCTCATGTTTAAAAAAATAAATTGTGCACTATTACATGAATTGCATTCTTCTTAAAATCGTAACATTCTTACTTCGTATATTTCACACGCTTTTTTTTTTTCCTCGGGTATAATTACTTCTCCCGTTTCAGATTTTTCTTTGTGAGCACTGTTTATACTTGTAGCCGAAACACTGGTGAACTTAGATGTTAATTTGACCACTTTTGTGGGAGGTGTTGGATATTTCTCACAAAACTTACAATAAGCATTCAACACTATAGGTTTTTCACTACTAGTCAATGGTTCACCAGCTTTATGCTAGGCATATGCAACTCGACGAAGATACAAGAGCAAATTCACGGCGACCGTCCTCCATGTCTCTAAACAGAAACAACCAGCAACCGTTATTTTGTAAACAATATAGCGCAAATCAGATGGCTCATAGGAATCGCATGATGGGAATTGTAGCTCTGTTTAATGGTACAAATTGGTGTCAGTTTAACTGTTAGGTATTTATATAGGGTATTATACAATTTGAGAATTATTTCGCTGTGTAATTTAGGTATTAGCATGAGATTACACTCTTACGCGCACTGTAACTGTTGTACCATGGTGCACTGGTCACTGGGCGTTTTGGCGCGGATCAACATAAGAGTGAATAGAAAATAGTCACTGTCACTTAGTGTGTCTATTGTTCCATGCAGCATTTGTGCTGTGGAGCACACTGGATGGAACGGTGATAGCCTCATCTTGTTCAGTACAATGAATACAGTACAGTACGGTTAGTTTGTCGGTGCGTACCAATACCCAGAGACTATACATACACGCTTGTCATGTGAATTGTCTCTCATTTTGATTTGAAAATATTGAGGTTTCATTAAATCAAATTACTATTATTTATGAAGCAATCCTGCTATGATACTGCACTTTCCTTCCCTCAAAATGCTTAGCTTTGCACTGGCTGCGTACTCCAAAATGTTCTGCACATTATTTCTCAGCGTCTTACATATTAAAATACCCTTTTTGCCATAACTTTAATTTTTAGCTTATCATGCCATCTATTATCAGCAATGTCCCACAGAGAAAACTTATTTTATTCTATTTATTTTAATTTACTGTAATTATTTTATATTGCGATTTAAAGGCAAATCGTCTGCGACATTTAGAATAAGCTTCAGCATTGTTTAACCATCTAACCCTATTTAAGATTTGCCGAAAAACACAGATAAATTTAAAACGTGGATTAATCACATACAAATAATATGGTGTTGGAGAACAAACTTGACAAAACAATAATAATAATAATGATAAATAAGAGTACAAGAGTAAACAATGCGTTTCCCATAAAATTGGTTTCACAAATTGTCTACATGTTTTCCCAGTACATCTCTGGTATTTCATTCTGCCCCGTATGTTGGACACAGAGAATTTTATCAATGTAAGCAATGTCGTACTTCCGATCTGTATGCGATCTTCGACTTGTAGAATGTGGCCAAGTGGGCACTTATTTTAACGTTACATCAGATAATTCATCACAATACCGATGTAAACCTTTAGCGTTATATTATTTAAAGTGTATTTTGATAGAAAATATATATTTAGACCACTGATTAGAAATACTTTAAGCATTACTTGCACCATCACCCCAATTTCCTACATTAAAATTTGCAGATATTTGTAAATATATTAAAATATATTTGGGTTAAAATCACCATTATATTAAGGAGTGCTAGAAATGGGCCGGTATATACCGGTATACCATACGGGTACTTTTCTGCATCAGTGAATTTCATACCGACACTTTTTATTTGAGAAAATTCATGCCGGTATGTTATTTGCCTAAGTTATATTAAACACAAAGTAATAAGAGTATTACACTAATTCATACTCACTTTTTGCTATTCGAATCACAATTCACACAATTTTGGATCAGACTGTATTGCAGACGCATGCTACTCCATAACAATGCAGTGATATCAACAAACCGTCTTAATCGGTTGATAGTTTGTAGATACACGAGTTGTGTGGAAAAGTCAGGCGACATTCAACCTAAATAATAGAAAATTATCTCAAGTGGATCCATTACAAGCTTTAGTTTACAATCTGATCGTCAGTTTTGTGAAGAAACACAACAGAAGATAGTTTAAAACGTAACTCATAAGAAAGATGAATATATTAGACAAATTTATGATCAAGAAAAGAAAAACTAACGGCGATATACGTATACCTGATATTGCAGTAGTTAGTGATAGTGCGGATAGTGCTTCTAGCACTAACGTTTGTGTTTCTGAAACAACTGATTTAAATTCAGAAAATGTTCCTACATATTAGAACCGAGTGCAGTGGCTTCAGAAACTAAAAGAAAATGATTGGCTTATAATTCCTAATCAGAAACTAGGTTGCAGGGTGTGTCGTGACGTGTGTTCTGCCGGTGGTATAACCTGATTGCAAGTTTAGATGGTGGATGTGGCCGCCAAAAGCGTCACATTCTACCATGTTCTGCAGACTATAAACGATAAAATACAAAAGGTATAACTATTTTTATGGTTAGAAAGTATACCGGCACTTATAAATTTCCATTTCGAGCACTGCCCTTAAGTGATTAGTAACCAGGGGTGATCGCTGCGTCTGATTTGCATACAAAATTTCATTTCCCGGATAGTCTTAATGTGCTTTTCCAGATATAACCACATCAACAATTTAGCTTAGCAAGCACTTAAAATGAACTCCCTACTCTTTTTCACTTAGAACTGATTGTAGTAACTATACGGTATTCCAAATTTACACGGGATTATTAAAATAGAGAAACGCGTTTTGCTGTACATCTTGCTTTTACATAGCAGCAAAAGATGCTCGCATAATCTAAACGTTGTTATAAGATGCTATGGTTTTAGTTTATAGCTGGTAAATCAATTTAAACATAAGAATATATTAAGTTATTTAACAGTATTACCTAACAAAACACTACATAGAACAAACAATAACGGTGATTAGTAAACACCTAGTTATTGTAATGTTTTAATGAAATAAGTCCACAGATAACATAATTATATATGTGCTTGATAAACATTTGTTTCACTAATGCACCTTCAAAATGAGGATAAGGTAAGTGGGCTTGAAACACAATTTAATTATTTTGGCACATTGTAAACATGTTGGTTAATATTAACATAATGACCTATAAACAACATTCAGGTTATATAAATAATTTAAATACATTATTACTGAAATACTTACACAAACCTAACAACTTTACCCAGTTTATAATAAGATCAATTGTGTTCTTTTAACTAGCCTAAGGTAGCAAATACGAGTGCATACAGAAATCATAAACATTTTCATTTTAAGAAGATAGTTTGTTCAACGTTGGGCATAAATTTTGTTATGCCTGTACTGCAGTTTATAAGGTAATGCCTTTGTACTTTTTAACTTATAATATGAATGGCATCTACTCAATCATGCGTTGTAATGGTTTCTTGACAGGACGGGCAAGCTGCATTATCCGACGGATGTTTGCGGGCCCTTGTTTGAAGAAGAGCTGGAGTTTTGGGGACTCGACGCAAATCAAGTGGAGCCATGCTGTTGGATGACCTACACACAGGTATATTCGGTTAATATTTACATTGTTCCTCTCTGCACGTCTTCTCTTCATCCGATTGTGTCAGGGCGTCGTAGGAATTTACATCTCACAGAATCTAAAACAGATTCCTTCTTCTGGCGAATCCTTTAATATTCAGCAGATACCTATTCGTGCCGAAGAATAACAAATGCATAAACACGGTTTAAAACCAATAGATTTATTTGCGTTCCGGGCTTTTCGAAGGTCGTTTGGAATCCCTCTTGCTTGTGTATTTCTGCATCAGATGGTTTATAAATACCATTCCACGCTACTCTCCAAATATATTACAAATTCCTGAGGAAAACTTGTCTCCTTCCGAGCCAGGGGGCTTAGGCGTTTCGTCAGAGCCTGGCATTCGGGAGGTCGTGGGATCGATGCCCGCGGCCGACCTCTCTGACCCATGGGGTTTTTCAGGGTTTCCCCGGGGCACTAGGCAAACACCGGGGATATTTCTTCATTCCCCAGAACTTCCTGTCCCTTCATTTCAACTCTATTTCATCTGACCCTATCGGCAAGGATTGCGGTGGTGGTAGGTGGTGCTACCTTTCCGTGGTGGTGACAGCGATTTGGAAATATAGCTCTGACAGAGGGATGGTGTTGGGAGTCACCTGTAGATCCAGGGGGTTCGGTCAGATCTGGGGCGCGGGCTCCTAGAGCTCCCCGCATCGAAATAAAAACTTGTGGACTATGTTAGGGACCCTCCATGGCTTCTTATCCCCATTTTCTCATCTCATCCTATCCTCCCGAGGTCCGACGTACAATAAGCCAATGGCTGCAGTGTGAGATTCCATTCGGAATCTCCCTCCCTCTCTCTCTCTCTCACACACACAAACACGACTCTTAAGTTTTTATCAGTAGAGCAGGAAGTAGGTTTAACAAGGGTAGGCATGGGGTCAAAATGACGAAAATTTAAAGTAAATTATGAAAGCTATTATAAGAAGATTAATACTCATCAGTTGACAAGAAGCTGAATTGGATTGTAATACTAAGCCTTCCCAAAGCCTAGGAAATATTTGCTGACGATTCTGGCATAAGAATGGGCCCATCTTGGGTACGAACAAAGACTGCGTATATCTTTTGGCGCAATTTACACGCCGAGAAAACCAGAGGAAATCTATATCTATTGAAAAGTTCTAAAGTATGAGGAGATTGGCATATTGACATCTAATGACTGACCAGAGGAACTGGAAAAACTTGGGTTATTTCCTGTCGAAGGTGCTCAAAGCCATATTATATTTTTTCATTAAATTAAACTAAATGCATATCTGTTTTTATTTTTTCTCTTCACATTTAACCTGTGTTAAAAGTATGCATATACGGTCATTATCCAAGCACAATGTATTTGTATAGTAACTTTAATAATTTGACACTATTAAAATCACATTATCTACCTACTGGAAGTTGCATTACATATTAAAATGAAGCACTCTTTATTAAAAATAAACACCAATAAATGATCCATAATCTCTGAATGAGCAACTCTAATAGCTTAATAACATATGTGATGTTTATAAACTGTGCTCGAAATAAATATCTGATATTTAGCCATAAAAATACTAAATTTGTTTGCCAATTATTTATTCCTGTGTATTGTTTTCATTGTTTTATTGATAATTCAGGGCTTCATTTGCTCACACCAAATGAGTTTATGTTATATAATAGTAAAATATTCGCTTGCATTGTTTGAAAATGTTAATCAATGTACTAAATGACACCTATTTGTGTTTTCTTCTGTAAATGCTACATGATGTGAGAGATTTTGAATTCCGTGAGTCTATTATGAACTTTATATCGCCAGCACTTCGCAGTATTTTTGTTCAAGCGACCGTAACCGCCAGACCCCAGAATACGCGATAAATTCTCCTTAAAACCCCTACTGATGCTTTTAAGATTCTCCGGATTGGATAAAAACCATAATTTTTTTTGAGTTTATTATCACTTAATGTATGACATTTCATCTTTAAAATGATATGTTATTTATTTTGCTCAATTTTAAACCTATTTACCACAGTATTTAAATTGATAGTAAGTGGGCGTGGCACCTATTAAAGATATCTCTAAATGGGCATTTCAATAGGGTGTAATACAAAAAGGCAATGTCAATATTACACAAAGAAAGGATTAGGTCAGAGCAGTAGAGTAGACGAAAATGCAGCACAGAAGAGCGTGCAAGAAGAAATTGGAGGATAAAATAGAAGATTACACAATCTATGGTGCAGTGCACTAAAAAATTTACAGGCTTTTTCTGCACGTTAAAATCACTTTCACATACAATGCAGATTTTCCTATCTTTTAATAGAGATATTGTTTTGAAATTTTCATAACATGTTTATTATACTACTGCAGTTATTTTAACATGGAAATTGGTAGAAATGTAATTATTTCCAAGTTTACATAAAAATGTATTGAAATATAGAAAAGCAAATCCTATTATAATAACACTATATTTAATTTAAAAAGCAAAATATTTCAAAACCCCGGTTAAAGCTTACCTGAAATCACATTCTTACTCTAAAATGTTCATCTGTCTATTCAGATTACCTATATTCAGAGAAAATCTTGATTATGACTAATTAAACATTGCTGTGATGGGGCCTTCCGGATGTGTTAACCTAACTTTTGTTGTAAAAAACAAACCCCTAAATACCCCAGCTTCACTTCTGCGCTTGTTTAAGTTTTACCAAAATGTCTAAGTATAATAATTCAGGAACAGAAACAAATAGATTGGCAATGTAACAAACATAAACATAATAATGACGGTAGACTATTTAAAATAGGGATTTTGTTATAATTCTTATAAGGGTTTAAATAAACATATTCATTTCAGTTTTCACTGTGAGCCATTTCTGTTGTGTTAAAAATGTCAGCTGTTCAAGGACGTTACAGTTCTCCTCTTTGCTACCATTTAGAAGATATCTATAATATATTTGAAATATAGGTCAGTTTGATACAACCAATACAGTTAATATCGAAAAGTAATGTTAACGACTATTAAACCTCCTATCTTAGAACATTTATTTTAAAATGTCATATCAAGGCCTGAGGAAAGACACATCTATAATTTTTTTCGCTTATTAACCAACCTCTTTTATACATAGAACATGCCGAAACAAGTTTAAGCTTTGATTAAGTGCTCTAGGCAAACAAATCATCTGAGAGCTTATTCTTCTTTGTAAACTTGATATTCTCTTTTATTTTTTTCTTTCTGTTTTTTGGTTTGTTTATAACGGCTTTCTGCTTTACATTGATTTTGACGTTCGTGAGGGAGAATAATGGAAAACAGGCATGAACTCTTTCCCTTCTAATATCAGAACATGCTGAACCTTTTAAAAATGTTCATGAGACGTCTTCATGGAATACCCAAAGCTTCAAAAAAATATATATATATTATATGTGTGTGTGTGTGCTGCTTTATTAGGCCAATTACATAGTACACAAACGTTAATTTGACTCAACACCTAAAATTAATTTAAGTGTATCAGTTTCTAAAAAATTGATGTTTTCCGTTCACACGCTTTCACTGTCTGTTCTGCAAACCAACTATTCTTACAGAAGATTATTCTTTTATTTACATAATGCTAATCAAGATAAACATAACCAGAAATTGTCTTATTATTTATCTTCTTATAAGTATAAGGGAACTAAGGGAATACACTAGATTAAAGCGAAAGTAAAATCTTTTAAAATCTGGCGCTATGCGTTTCTCATGGGAATAAAAAGAATATGAAACGAAAGATGACTTCCCATTTGAGACAAGTTTAAGTAGTTTAAAATTCAAACCAATAGTAAGGAATATCTCGGAAATGGTCAACTCTACAAAAATGTATATAATAAATTGTGTGATTTAACGAGATCTAAAATTTGTGTGTGTTAAGTTTTTGCCAATCTCTTAGGTTTACCAGTTATACAAAAGTCACCCAGAATGAAGAATTCTTCAGAGGCTATTCCCAGAAAGTTCAAGATATATATCTCGTATGTAATAAAATATCTTAAGCTATGGCATTTTAATCAAAATCGTTAGAGCCATTTTTCAGAAAATCAAAATTTTCGAAAAATGTTCCATAAATAGGGTAGATGGGGTGGATTTTCCAATAAATCTGCTGTCAGAGACTTAGAAGTTTGGAGTTTAACCCAGTTTTGGTTTTTGAGTTATACTGTCCACAGACACACATGAACCTCTTTTGGGTTCAGGGGTTCTCAAAATATGGATGAAATCAATACCTTCTCTAGGTACTGTGTACGTTGTACATACGTGATAGAAAAACTAAAAATTGCGGCGGAACTTAGGCTCTTATAAGTGCTCTGTTTACATTAAATGAATATTGATTTGCTTAGTGCGTGTCAGATTACAGTTTTGCGTGAAGTCGGTCCCTCCTACAGAAAAAAATGCCCTTGATGGTGGCTATCGTGCGATAAGGGCCAAACAAGCATGATAAAGGTGTGTGTCTGAATTTGTCTAAGGTCACCAAGACGGCGTTAGTTTATATTTTTCGTTTCGTAAATGGTTTACAGTCCCCGTATTTGTACGACTGGCACTCCCTAGGACTTACAAGCCAATGCCTGGGGTCAGAAGCCTGTCGGGTAGCCAACGGCACGAAACCACAGAATGGAGAACCTGTTATGAGGGGTCGGCCCATAGCTAGGCATGAACATGAGGAAGTGGATGATATGAAATATAAGCGAAATTGATGATTGGAAAGGCGATGATGGAGCAATAGGTGGAATGAGTGATGTGGGAAACCGGAGGACCGGAGAAAACCCGCTCAGGCGCTCTTCGTCCACCACGAATCCCACATGCAGGCGCTTGGGATCGAACCTGGACCACCTAGATGTTAGTTTATATATATGTTCCTTTACTCACATACACAGAGCAGAACACGATAAGCCGATGATTTTTGTTATGCCATACCGATATTTAGATTGGTTTCGGCTGGTGAGTCGTGTGTTTAAAATAACCCATATAGTAATAATGGACAAAAAATTTCTGATGTGTTACACTCACACGACTTTCTCTAACTGTTCTAAAAACAAACTTGTTACAAAAGATTATTGTTCTTTCTACATCATGCTAATCGAGCTGCATTAGCAGATTGTTCTTATTACTTAGTTCCTTATAAGTAGAAGGGAACTAAAGGAATGCTAAAGCGCTAGTCAAATGAATTAAAAAGCTATTGTTATGCGATTGTAATTGAAAATCGCTTCTTTGCTTGGCCAGGAGTAGAACAAAAGAAAAACGGACACTTCCTGTCTGAGAAAAGTATAAGTATTTTAAAATTGGAACCAATAACAAGGAATATCTCGGAAACGGTTACATCCACGACAAAAATATAAATTACATAAATTGTGTGTTTTGCCGAGCTCTACATTTTTCTGCAATAAGTTTTTGTGTATATTTTACGATATAGCAATTAAGCAAAATGTGGCAAAATTCATCCAGGGTAAACAGATCTTCAGGGACTATTCCCAGAAAATTCAAGTTATATATTTTATTTGGGGTGTAAATATCATTAATATACGGTATTTTAACCAAAACCGTTGCAGTTATTTTTAAGAAAGTCAAAATATTCAAAAAATTTTCCATGTAAACGTTAGCTTGTTGTGAAGAGATTTTCTTGAAAATCTTCGAGTCGTATCCTTGGAGAATACTAAACCTAAATACCAAGTTTGGTTATTTAACGGTATTTTCGTTTTTGAGCTACGCTGTCCACACACACGGACCTTTTTCTAAAAATGCTTTTTTCGGACCCAGGTACCCCAAAACATATATTTCCGGTGAAATCTCGGTGTCTAATTGTTGAGTGGAATACAATACCTTGTCTATCCACTATGTAAATAGTACATACGGGGATACACAAAGTTATTTACTGCTGAATATTCTTATTGCACTGTTGGAAATATTTTTATTTTTAAAAAGTCTTGTTAGTCAAATGACTTTCTTTACCTATTCTGCAACAAACAATTCTTCATTAATTACCTCCATGTAGCTATATAAGGGAAATAAAAGAAAACACTAGCTAAAGCGATAGTCAGACACTTTAAAAGTTGGTTGCTATGTGGTGACTTTCATATTTCTCTCTTTGCACGGTCATCATGACTAAAACAAAAGAAAAACGAAAGATAACTTTCCAATTCAGGAAAATAAACATATTGGAAAATTTAAACCAATAACTATAAATGGTTAGCTCCACAAAAAATGTATGTAACAAATCCTGTGCTTCAACGAGATGTACAATTTTTGTAGTAAGCGTTTGTCTATCTCTTTCGGTTTACCAGTTATGCAAAAGTCACACAGAATTAAGATAACTTCTATTCCCAGAAAATTAAAGATGTACGTTCCGTTTTTCATAAAAATATCTTAAACATATGGTATTTTAATCCAAATTGTTAAAGTCGTTCTTGAGAAAATCAAAATTTTCGAAAAACATTCCATGTAAGGTGTAGTTTGTATTGGGGGGTTTTCTTAAAAATGTTGCGTCTAATCCTTTGAAGATGCTGAATTTAAACGAAATTTGGTATCGTTTTTATGTATTACGTTCTCCTCACAGACTCATGGACCAGTTTTAAACGGTTTTCTTCATGTTGGGGGGTCCTTAAAACATATATTTCCGGTGATCTCGCGGTAAGGAATTTTTAGGTGGAATGCAGCACCTCTTTACCTACTACCCACGTTGTACTTGGAGAAATTTAAAATTATGACCCACGTAGTTGGTCATATTAAAGAGACAACTGTTAGACACAGTTATAGAATTATATTACGTTTTAACAGAAGATATCAAAGCAGCATATAGTTATAACAACATTGCCGCACAAGCTATAATTGTTAGGCAATTAGGTAGGTCTTACTATTTTTGTCTAAATTTACTATATACTCTCAGATTTACTTGGTATTAACTCCAACTAAAGCATGGTGTGTGTGAGTGTGTATGTGTGTATATGTGTGTGTGTGATTCTGGAAGAGGTCCCGCATTTCAGACATCATAGGCTTACTGTGCGTCAGATCTCATGATATGAAAAAATAATCGACGGACGGCCGAAACCGGACCACGGTGAAAGAGCCAGTGTGAAAGGTCTCTGACATAGTCAAAACCGTTCTTCATAAAGATTTCACATCAGTAAAGACTATATTCTGCTCTCTAATCGGATGAGCAACGCTATTCTCTAGCCATCTTTTGAAATTATACTAATTTGACTATTGAAATTCAATTCCTATGACCACATTAACGTTAGAATTGATTGATCGGACATGCAATCATAGTAGTTGAGCTTAGAACAGCGAAACCTAAAATAAAAGCAAGCCTACAAAATCACTGGATATTGAGTTCCTTGGATAAACAAAATGGCGCCACAGCTGTCATGATTGCTATTTCTTCATGTAAAAGTTATGTTCAGAGGTTCTATACAGAACATTCTGAAATATAACAATGACATATAATACTGGGTGAAAATGTATTGATCTGCACACTTACTGCTCTAGATTAATTACGAAACTCTGATGTGGGCTTGGATAAAAGGAAGGTGCGTGTCTTCAATATAGGACACGTATATGTGAAGTTCAGTTTACGTGTAGCAGGGTATTTGGCTTTTTTTTAATAAAGAGAAATAAACTAACGAAAATACTCCTCAATGTTGTTATGTACTGAGTCAAAACTCGGCTGTCCATATTTGAAGGGATGGGAATAAATGTTAAGAAATGCTTGAAGTTATTAAATTCACATTTTCTTTTTTGGAAAGCTAGGTATGCTGTTTATTCTGAAAACAATAACTAACTATAGAGCTTTTTTTACCATCAGGATAACAGTTGAATAACCTCGAGTTATTATTTTGGGTATGTTGAAATTGATCTTATTGTTCCAGATACTATTAAAATGTTGGTAAATCAAGCCTCTCAAGACATGATCTAAAAGCGTATTCCAGATAATATATTGAGGGTTAAAACAGCAAACTCTGTCTTCCAAGACAATGGTCTAAAAGCGTAACGAAGATAAACTGGCGGTTAAAAACAGCAGGGTCTATATTCCCGTAGTAGATCACCGCCTCCACATATGCAATTGCAAGCTCCACATTTATCTCTGAGCTGCACGAATGTATTTCTGCCAAAAATAGGCCAATGATATCAATGAAAAATAGCAAGCATGAAAAACCATGTAATGTTTAGCCGAAGAATATTTTTGTTTCTTTTAAGCAATGAGTTTTGGATCAACTTACGCTTTATCATTCCAAATAGTAATGATAGACTTGCTGGTGTGTGATTCAAATGTCTTCAAGAGTGCAAACATATTTATTAACTTGGAAAGGTAGAATTACATTGAAAAATTCCATGCCAAGCCGGGATTTGAACAGCGGTTAAGCGTGCTGCTGCTCTAACCAACTGAGCTACCATGGCAAAATGTTGCTTGATATTAAATCCCCCAACTGACTCACATTTTTTTCCGTAAATTACAAAGCGTTATCAAATTAATGTTAAAATAGACTATACAATGACAACTTACAATATCGTAACTAGTTACTTTAAATCCCGGGCTTCATAGTTAACAACTTATCAATTATCCTTCACTTTTGAGGAACAATGTGTATTAGCTGTTGGTTTATCCCTCTCTCATTAGCTACTTTATTGAAAATTATTTTTGGTAGAAGAAATATTTTAAATTTGTACAAGAATCACTCCCCTGGCATTTCTGTCACGATTCACACTAGTTTTTCTAAGGCTGACCTTACCTTCTTTAACTACAGGAACTATACGTTCTACTTGACAATTCCTCCCACATTTATTAGCTGGTCTGCCCAGTTGACGTCGTGTCGTTTGTCTTCCTGCCGACGTTGCAGCGTCATCAACTGGACGTTCCAGCTTACATTGATTCTGGCTAAGGAAGCCTTCCGGGTCTTATCCCCCCCCCCAAAAAAGACACCTGGGGTGTTAAAGATAATGTGAAATGACAAAACTCTCCTACTGATAATCTTGTCTTTGCCTGAAAAACACCCAAATTGATAGGAGCAAATGGGATATATAAATAGTTGGCTATCGGAGGATACGGAAATATCACTATTTCAATCATGTGTAAATCATGAATAAATGTTTGAAATGCACAATAACGGTTAAAAAATAAATAAGAAAAAAAATATTGTACATACGTGTTATATGGGGGGATAACTACATTAGAGTATGTACAAGTTCATACCATCTATAACAACAGTCAGTCTGCTCCTGGTAAAATGTTTGTTTTATTTCAGCGTATTTTAATAACCACTGTCGCTGAGTAGGGATTACTGTACCAATACAGTACTTTCACTTTCTCCAACCCGTATGTAGAATACACGTAGTAGATAGGGAAGGTTTTATATTCCACTCAAAAATTCGATGTCGAGATTTCACCAGAAATATATATTTTGAGGTCCCCTGTGTCCGAAGAAAAGTATTCTTAGAAAGGCCCGTGTGTGTGTGTGTGTGTGTGTGTGTGTCTGTGAACAACATAGCTAATAACTAAAAATTCGTTATATACCAAACTAGGTTAGGCATCATTTGAGAGTAGTATCTTCCAAGGATGCGCAGAAGATTTTCAAGAAAATCCCCATCCCCAACTACCCCTTATATGGAAAAATTTTCGAAAAATTTGAAATTCTCAAAAATGGCTCTAACGACTTTGATTAAAGTACCGTGTATTAAAATATTTACATCATAAATAATATGTATATCTTGAATTTTCTGGGAATGACATCTGAACTCTTTATTCTGGATAAATTTTGCTGAATTTTGCATAAGTGGTAAACTATAAGAGATAGACAACAACTTACACACAAAGAATTTAGATCTCGTTAAAACATATTATTTATGTCATACAAGCTTTTTCGTAGAACTGACCGTTTCTGAGATATTATTTGTTATTGGTTTTAGCTTTAAAATACATATAATTTTCTCAAACGGGACAATACAAAGCGAATCGAACCTCAATTGTTTCACATAGCGACGAGCTTTAAAAGTATTTGACTATCGCTTTAGACTACTGTATTTCCTTATTTCCCTTCTACTTAACAGGAAGCAAGTAATAATTTCAATTATTGCTAATATTTATCTCGATTAGCATAGTGTACATAAAATAATACTCTTTTGTAAGAATAGTTTGCATTTGGAACAGCTAGAGGAAGTTATGTGAATGGAACATATCAGATTATTTCTGAAAAGATTGTATGCACTGTACAATTGATTGACACGTGGTTCAAATTAGTGAAGGGTCGACAAAATAAGAGCAAGCGCTATGTATGCAAGCATATACGTAAAAAAAATTACTTGGTGTTGGTGCTGAACACGAACGACTGCTTAGCATGCTCGGCCTTTTCAGAATCCACGTTCAAATTGGATTGGTTAAAATACCAGAAGAAGCGGCGCATGGTTTAAGAAATAGAGCAGAATATAACACGCCTTACTTAAACTAATTAGAATCCACTTTTCTGGATCCATGTGCAATGAATTGCCACAAACAGAAGATCAAAACAAAGAGAGAATTGAGAGAATGAAGGTTTTCACGGCCGGACTCAATATAATTAGGAGTTATTTCCGGGCTGTTTTGCTGTGTTCTGCTGGAGTAATACGTTTCGTCTACAACGTTTCGTCCACAACTGCGGTGGACATATTCAGTGGCGTGGCCGAAAATTTACAGCGACTCTGACAGTCAACGTTTCAGAGTACAACAAAGATGTTTAAAAATGCTTTATTATAAACATTTCAAGACATTTCCTAATTATATGAAGTATGTTGATCTGCTATCATTAGAAAACCGTAGAAAAATACAACAGCTATCCCTTTATAAAGTAGTTAATGTTATTATAGATGACAGTGAATTTCCACAAGAAATACATTTAAACACCAAGAACTTCGCACCTTAGATCAGGTTCTTTATTTTATTATAACAAATAAAAATCTTTAATTCATCAAAATTCCCCACCTATAAAGATGGTAGCTCAGGATAACGAACTTATCATGAGCTAAGTCTTTAATTACAGTAGCTCATATCGCAAATGTAAGAAAATGCTTCTGAACTTATTTTTGTAGTTTGTTTCTAGGCGCACACCATTTGGCAGATCATTAATTTAATAATCTCTCTTTTCAGCTTTATTTATTGTTATATCGTATTATATTTTGTATTGTATGCCCTTTTCGTTGCTGTTTATAATTGTAGTTTCTATTAATATTCATATCAATGTCATTTGTTTTAATTTTTGAATCGTTTACACAATAAATTGGTATGCTCTACATATACACCACTTTTCATATATGTTATTATTTGTGTTCCATAATTGTTTTTTTACTCAATTCATATACTTCCTTATCTATGTATTTTATAATATAATTTAAATTTCTGTATTCGTTTTGTGTTTGATTTTGATGTTATGCAAAACATGTATGTTATATGTAACCCATTTTATACGCTGCCATAATTAGAATGATAATCTGCAGCAGCAGACTGGACTAAAATAAATAAATAAATATATGCACTTACTGGTATATTATGTGTTTTAGTAGTTCTGCAGTTTACTAGATTACCATTGTATTTCTTTATTGATGAACATATATATTGCCCAATAATTTCTGTTGCAGCATCGTGATACGCAAGAGACGTTAGCTGTACTAGACAGACTGGATCTGGATACGGAAAAGCCCAGCGATGAAGAACTGGCCCGCAAGTTTGGTTTTGAAGAGGACTACTTTTCGGGAACTCTCTCCTGGTGGCAGCACATCAAGCCCAAAATGTGGTCACTGTTTGATGAGCCATACTCTTCCAATGCCGCTAAGGTACGTTTTAAATGCCTCTGTATAACCCCTTAGGTTTGATGTTAGAAATATTTTAGGAGCATAACACATAATATATTTGCACACAAGTCCGGGTGACCAGCACAGACAGAAGGGGTTTCGCGGCTGGCGTTGCTCTTGTTATGAGCACTGAGAAGATTACATCATTATCGTTGTTGATATTTGTGGTTTAAGTTCTGACAAGGAAACAAAAGTAAGCACCAAAAAATAAAACTACTCAAAATGTCAAACCAGGAGATGTTGGAAGTGCCTCTTTTAGCTGTTCAAACATCTACACAGGAAATTGACTATTAGATACTGCAGCTTCCTCTGAAAATTGCAGGAATTTCTTGATGTCTGTTATTTTTAACTTCCTCTAAGGTATGAAGATTTGTGCTGTGCACTTTCTTTTCTAACCTCCCCCCCCCCTCGCACTAGAGATAAAAATCGGGGCGTTTAATCGGTGGAACAACACTCACAGATCCTGTACGAATGTATGAATCATGAGTGAATCCTTCTTGTGGAACAGATTACCGGTACTCGAATGAAGTCATTATAGTTAATACGCGCTGTATTGCGACAAATAACTGGCACGTTTGTAAGAGTTCAATTCTTGTGCTTCACCAACGGCCTGCTCAGGGCCGTAAACCTATTCTGCTCTATGCTGATCACCCAGTATACAATTAATGCATCTGAAGAATCAAGATTTCAGTAGCCCACCTCTGTAGTGTGGGGGTATAGGTCGTGAGGCAAGACATGAACAAATCTTGCGCATAGGGGAAGTTACTTCCTTCCCTCCCGCCGTTCCTGAAACGGTTGAGAGGGTTAATAATATGTTGCCATAGTAGCTCAGTGGCAGAGAACCCAGCTAGAGATCGGGAGATCCGTGGTTCAAATCCCGGCTGTAACATTGAAATTTTATAGCCGGTCCCTATGGCCGCGCTCGCCAAGGCGTCCCAATTTGGTGCTTCGTAGCGCTGGGGATCGTGGGTTCGAGTCCCGCCTTGGGCATGGGTGTTATATGTTTGTGTATATGTGTGTGTTGTAAAAGTAAGAAAACAGTAATAATACGGCAAAGCAAGGTAAAAAGGTAAATAAAAGTAGGATATTCAGTGCCGGAGTCCTGATCAGACTCCGGTACTGTTTTATAAAAAAAAATAATTAAAGTTGCCACCTAGGCGCGAATAACACAACCACAACAGCGTTAAGCAATTATTGCAGTTCACATGAAAGTAATTGTTCACATATACATATTTATAGCAAAATCACTTTGTTTGTTACAAAGCTAATTTTTAAACTATATAATATGTCATTAACAATGTGTAGAGCATGAGACGGAGTGTTTTGCTTGAAGGAATGTTTATATTTTTGGTTGCGATTCAGCCTAGCCGGTAACCATGAACATAGCTTATCTTACTGTACTCACATGTTTCATAACACACAGTTGCTGGGAGCTAACGGGAAAAAACAAAGGAAAAAATGGCACAAAAGGCATGACTGGTTTATCCCCTCAAATGTAGCTGTCCAAATTTTCCTACTCGGACAATGTCTCCTTGGTTATCGATTACATCATATGGCTTTAACATTTTGACCAAAATCCTGAAACTGCAGGGAAGCAACTTAAAGGCTGCTTGTTCATTCACATTACTCTCCAGCGAGTCGAGCAGGCCAGGCAGGGCTACTGCAGTTTTTCATAGTGCGAAAAGAAGAAAAACGGGTTTTTCTCAAAACGACATATTTTAAAACTGCAAATAGGTCATCAATATTAATAAACTTTCCTGAAAAGGGTACATATGGTCAACATATCATGCATTAAAACAGTTATGTCCATGGCTTTAGCTAATATTTATAAAATAAATATTATAGTTAAGCAAAACAAATTCCATTATATGATTTCCTAATTTGCTCCTCTCTGGCTTGGATCTGTAGCTGAGATGCCAATTTCATAAAGTATAGCTTAGACCGTACTAACAAGATCTCATCAAAACGTGGCCTTGACCGGGAGAAAAAAACAAAGATTCTAATCATGGCTGTAAAAGTTTACTTTCTGTCTGTCTAGTATGGGACTTTCCAATTTAAACTGAAGAGAAAATACAGATTCACAAATCCATAATCAACTCCTAAGCTCAGCTCATTGCGTTAACTTGGTGTAGTAAACGCTGCTCACTTCTTCACACCTAAACATACCTGTTGGTTGTGGACTGTTTGCTCGTTTCGTTCGGTTTTCAAAGTAAGGAAAACAACTGGGTAATCAAGAAATACGAGAAAATGCACTGAATCTGAGTTGGTGTGTAAATATTCAATAAGGAAATGATTTCCTTGAAAAAAGCTTATAGAATTATCCAGGTTCTACGTCTAACCGGCTACGAAAACAAAGCCCTGCCGCCAGTTAACTTAATAAGCACCGTGGTAATACTACAGCGTCAGAGCAATGCAGTTACCAGGAGGATGATCATAATGTCACAAGAGTTCTGAGAGGCATTAAATCAAGCACCATGCAATCAATGACTTATCCTAAACTACATTCTGCTTAAATTAAAAAACCTTGTCGATTAAACACAAGTTAAATTTATCGCGGAGTGCTTCTGTAACAAAAACTCAAGTGTAGTTCTTACCTAAAGTCAAAACATATTTATTAATACTTATGGTCTGCGATCTTAAAGAAATCGAATATATCTGCTTGTATTATCCAAACGGATTCCTGAAAGGTACAGGTCTCACATGGATCTAAGAAGGGTTGGAATATATGTATTTTAACAACTCATAGTGATGTCAAAGAAACAATGAACAAAATACAAAAGCTTGGTATTACAATATTACCACCAGGGCTACACATGTACTATATCGGAAAAGTGGCATGTCACCGAAATCCGCATTATAGCATTATTTGTGTACTCGTTAGTCCTCGCTCTCCCCTCTTTTTATCATAAAATATGCTACAGGTCTGCAACTAATATTGCTGACCCATCTGCAAACTCCGTAGGGGTTATCTACATAACGAATTGCATAGAAGTTCAAAAAAATCCATATCAGTCAAACTTTCTGCTTTCAACTGTTTGGGGCATACACACAAACTATAAGCTGAATTAACAAATCATCACTAGATATAGTGTGTTTTCTACTGAAACACTAGCTCAAACAACAACTCTTGTGGAATAACTCATAAAACAATAATTTAATGCAAAATAGATATTACTTGAGGTTGACTGGTTCCGTTGGATGCAATATCCTCGACACCTCATAATGATTGAAATGATGGTTGGATAGTTGTTTAATGACACTAGATGTAGGAAGGTGAGCTGTGATACTTGGGGATTTTTTCGGGATGTTCCTTGGTTGTTGCTTGGCGTGCGACTCCTCTTCTCCTGGTACATCAGTTTGGATTCTGGTTATAACTAAATGGATACACTCACTGACGATTTAACTTTCACTTTTATTTTCCCATCTGTCCACCTTCACTTCGTCACCGTTTTATATCTCAGCGGGAATATGGTTCTCGCTACACTGAGGGCGATCGAGCCAGGTGGCTCCTGTTGTTCCTCTGGGACTGGCATTTTTTTTCTTTTTTTATAAATACAGTTCCGGAGCCTTGTCAGGATTGCTGTATCCCCTTTCTTCTCTGAATTTTCCTTCAGTTTCCTACGTTTCCTTTGTTAACCTATTTGCCTTTTTCTTTTTATTGACACATACACATTGACAAACACACAAACACCCATGTCCAAGGTGGGACTCGAACCCATGATCCCCTTTGCCACGAGGCATCAAAGCGAGGCACATTAGCGAGCGCGGCCACGGGAACCGGCACCCCACGGCCGACCTCTCTGACCCATATACTTTTCGGGGGGGGTGGGAGTTCCAGGTCACTAGGCGTATGCTGGGGAGGATTCTTCATTCCTCCGAACTTCCTGCTCCTTCATTTAATCTTCATTTCATCCCAACCAGACTCTTCCAGGGATCTTTTGTTATGGTTAATTTATCCCTATGGCGTTTTATCCACCCTAATGGTCATATGAGATACTTCGATATCAGAAACATGGTATACCGTTATAAAAACGTTTAGGTTTATGGAGGGAACATGGTCATACTGGAAATATGGTCAATGAAAGAGCTGACGAACTTGTTAATGCAGCCTCTAATTTAGTTGCAGAATATGAATATACAAAGTGCCCGATATCGTTGATTAAGAACTCTAATAACCAGACATGCTTAGCAATTGGAACTCAGATGGCAAGAAAATATTAATGGTCATTTCACAAAACAGATATTCTTTCCCGAAATTCAAGATAGAATGGTTATCAGTGCCACACGTGCCTATTCACATCCAATACAGAATGTTAATCACTTACTCTTTGAGTGCCCATTACCCGAAAGGAAACGTGTCATATTAATAATGCACTTAGATGTCTGTAATAAATTTTTCACTTCACCATTACACCAAAATGTTAGAAATCATTACTGCTACTCAGAATTTAAAATATTTTTCAATAGTATATTTCATTCACTATACACAATTGCCTACATTTTCCCCATATATTTAAATTACTAGACACTTACAGTTGGGCCGCGCCGTGGTCGAGTGGTTAGACCACTCGCCTCTCAACTAGACGGCCCAAGCGACAGCATGTGATGTTTGTGGTGGACAAAGCAGAGCAGGGGCCGGTTTTCTCCGGGTTCTCCGGTTTTCCCCGCATAACATTCCAACGGTGATCCATTTTCATTCCATGCATCACCAGTGTCCTTGCCTATGGTGCCACAAGTAGTAAATAGCGGGCATTAAACAATACCAAAGAACTTGCAGCTATGTAAAAATCTATTTTACTTGTCCATTCATTATCTTCCTATTTTTATTATTTGTCCATTTACATTCATGTTAATTGTTTTGTTGTGGCACTTATATTTGATATTAACTGTTATTGCGTAACTGTTCACATTATGTATAACTATAATCTAATTATACAATTGTAAAATAGGACACTAACATCTTGGAAGTTCAATAAATAAATATTAGATCAGTATTAGGGCTTGTTTTTGCGGGTAATATCTCCTTTGAATTGTTTAAGCCGGTGTAAAAATGTAGTTTATATTTGTATCCATACAGGAAATACTAAACGCATATTTTTATATAAGCCTTGCAGATACACCTATTTAAGTACTTATTGGTATGAGTGCATTTATTCATTTGACTGTAATCATTTAATTTAGGTATGAGTAAAGCTTTGTTTATTGCTGTTATTGATTTGCTAATAATGAATGTATTGTACTAGAGATCGAGATGGGGTAATGTTTGAGGGATCGCAAGTTAGTGGCCCTATGGATTGAGGACGTTAGAGATAACGGGCGCATTTGTTACTCTCACTATCCTCTCGTTAATGGTGAGACTATCGCTTGTTTTGTGTTTTCTGTTCAAAAACTGTTTGGAGAACACGTTCTGCTTGCATCTACAGGTGAATGTGCAGTGAACTTCAGTCTTTATGTACACCAAATGTGGTCCCTAGTTATAACGGATATTTCTATCATCACTGGGGAGGTTTAGCACTTTTCTGTCGTTAAGGTATGATTAAATCGTCTTTTATAAGACGATTCAAATCATTAAATTTCAGCCCTTCAAATACAGCCGCAGTATCATAATATTTATAGAGAAATTATTATTACTAGTAATGTTTAATCGGAAATAAAAAGCTCTATCAAGCTTATATTGTACAGCAATTTTTCTTCATCATGTGGCCACCGCGCGGCTGAACCGCCGTAGCTTGAACTCCCGTGGAAACGTTAAAATATCGCTTCAACCGTCTTCGGTTCTCATAGCTGCAATTGCAATGATAATTGCCGCATACCTTATCATAAAACAGGTTGGAAATTTCCTTCTCTATCCAACACTATTTTGGCTTCTTCTCAGAATGGTCTCAATCATACGGAGAGTTCAATATTCCAAATTGAGTGAAATTCTCGTCTGATGTTTTTTTTCAGGTCTTACAATTTTGGGGGTTTATTGCACCTTTTCATGTGATTATTATAATCGAGTAAGTTTCTGTATTTACATTTTGCGAAATGATAATATAATTGCTTAATATTCTTCTGTGACAAGGCTTGATGCCATTTATATAGTTATATTTGTTTGTAAAATACAAGAAACAAATATTGGAGTACAGAGAAACCCGATTTTACACACGAGATTGCCTTGCAGGACGCAAAAATTGGTGCATAGTAAATGCATACAGAGTGATCGCACCTACATTTTAATGAATAACAACCGCAAAGTTACGGCAGTGCCATACTCACATAAGATCGACGATGATTGTAAGTTTTAGATTTTTTTCTGACAAGGCTCTGCTGATGCACATACTGCTGACTAGGTCTTCACATTCCTGATTTAATTGGATATGGTTTTATTTGTGAGGGAGCTTGATATATACGGTGCATGCCACCAACTTCCATACTTTGGAAGAGCTGCAATAAAAATCAACAAGAAATTGTCTCAACTTCAGATATTGAACTCTCGAACGCGAATACAAATTTCCGAAAAGGATACCAGAAATGTGTGGATAGTGGAGGAAATTTTCAAAATAATTTTTGCTTATTATCATTGGAATTGTGACTATAACTAAGAGAATGTGAAGCGATTGCGGGGATATTATATCCCTTTCGACAGTAGACCGAGATGATTTTTATAGCGTTTAACGCCCGTTTTTACTACTTGTGACGATGGCACTGATGATGCATGGAATGAAGATGGAGCACCGGTGGAATGCGATGGTGGGGGAAACCGGAGAACCCACAGAAATCCCGCTCCTGCACCGCTTTGTCCACCACAAATGTCACATGCGGTCGCTTGGGATCGAACCCGGGCTGTCCAGGTGAGAGGCGAGTGGTCTAACCACTCTGACACGGCGCAGCCCAGACTAAGGTGAGGCGTCCGGTGCGCGAGCCGCCGAGCTCTGGCCACAGTGTGAGGACATAGCACTCTATCTGCTAACTTCATTTCCCCATTATCTCAGAACTGTTGAACAAATGGGCAAGACTGCACAAAAAAGCTACAACTGTAACATTTTTTTGGAAATCTTCACTATCAAGTTTCCCCATAATTTATAATAGATCGAAGTCGTAGTTGGTTTATCCTCCCCTATTTTAAGACACCTGACACATCCCTAGGACTGAAAAGCGTATGCCTAGGGGTCAGAAGCCAACGGCACGAAACCAAAAGATGGAGAACCTGGAACCAGTGATTGGCATGTAGCTAAGTATGAGCGTGAGGAAGTGGATGATATGAAATTCAAGCGAAATGTATGATACGAAAGGTGATGATGGAACAATTGGTAGAATAAGTGGTGGGGTAAATCGGAGTATCCGGAGAAAACCCGCACAGACGCCGCTTCGTCCACCCTAAATAACACATGCGGGGGTTTGGGTATCGAACCCGGGCCGTCTAGGTGGGAGGCGAGCGGTCTAACTAGTTGGCCACGGCGCCGTCTATTTGACCAAAGGAACCAATAGCATTAACCTGAGTTACCTTCCTTTTAAAACTTTGTACACGATAAATCCCTGGACATACATAGCCGTTTACATGCTTTATAGTTTCTCTACCCTCGCAGAACACATATTCTTTTAAGAATGGCATCATTGCTCTGCAAGATGAGATACAATGGGAAGAAACACTTAATTAAAGATAACATGGGTAGGTTTAAAAGACCAGACTATGGTAAGTCTTTCCACGTGCATGGTGATTTTTAATGGAACCGGACAAGTTATATACCTTGTAACTGACTTCTGACTATAAACGGGAAGTTTCCTCAGTTTAAAGTTAGTTTAGTGGTGATAAAGTTAAATGAAAGCGACAATCGTTACTTCAGTGTAATGCGGGAAAGTCCCTTTATTTAACATACGGCGCAGGGCGGTCACTTGGTATACGTAACCGGTGTTAGAAGGCTCTCGGTCGTCTTCTGCTGACCCAACGCTATTCTTCTCTATCTTTTCATGTCCCTTCCACCATTCGTCTTCTGCCCATTATTCGTTTAATTTGATTTAACCAGCTAAGAGCGAAGTGACCCCTCTTTCTTCTCTACGGATCACGTCTAATATCTTTCTTACCAGCCCGTCTTCAACCATTCTTCGGTATACATATTGCTTTAGCCATTTTTCTTGAATTCCCCCATTGTTACCCTTTATACCGTTTTTTCTTTCTTCAATATAATTACTTGACCTACGCCGTGATTATAATTGTACAAAATGGCCTGAAGAAATCAAGTTTCAGAGCATTGAATCACAATTTTATTTGCGTTATAATAATCATACGAAACCGAATAGAATTTATTCTAATTGAATTCCTAAATCCTTCTGTCATTCTAACACCTTCACTTATATGTTAACTAATTTATGGGTATAGCGAATAATCAAAATAAATAAAAATAATACTTCTTTAAATTTGTGATGCACATTTATTAATAGAATATTCGTTTTAATTTGATATTTATTTTATCTTTATGTACAATAATTATGTTTTAAATATATATTTTAAAATAGTATCGCAATTGTCATTTTGTACTGTATATTCTGCATTACCTCATAGGCCCGAGTTCGGTCCCAGGCAACCGCATAAGGGATTTGTGGTGCTCTATTTCCATTCCATGTATCATCATTATCTTAGCCTGCGGTGCCATATGTCGTCAAAACGAGCGTTAAACACTATAAAAAAGTCACCCCACAGAAAAATGCATAACAATTATACGCTTTCGAGATGAGTGGTAAATGTTAGCCCATCTTTTAGGGAAAGTTTGCTCAGGTCATATGGTTTCTCTCTTTACAAATATGCGCGAGCGCATTTTCTCCATTTTGGGTTTGAACGGTTTTTTCTGTGAATGAAATTCCCTGGCCCTTTTACCAAAATTGTTAAAGAAAGGATAATAAACCAACCTCTATGTGCTGTTTTAGATCTACGTTGATGTTAATAGCATTCTTTGTTATTTTTGAAAGCTAACTGTTAATAAATTTTAATCAAACGATACTATCATTAAGAAAGTAATTCTTTGTGACTAATCAAAGTACATTAAGAACTTAGTTGGCTTGAATCTATGACCGCAAAATTTTCAAACTGATACATTAAATAGTTTCTGAGATTTCAGCGGATTTAACATTGGCGAATAGAGATTTCAATCTCCCCTTAATACAGTGTTCGTTACAGAGGTACTAACACGTTGGACACAATTATGTTGTAATGTTCTGTTGTAGGCGTTATCATTCTACACTTTAGCTCTATATGAGGGGACTAACTCTAAACTCGGCGGCGCTACAACTCGAATCTGCCCAAGACATATTACCCCACTACCAAGTCTACCATCTCTGCCTATTACAGATGTCATGAGGGGTGGGACGTGGTTAACGCCACGAGTCCCTTCCGGCCAGTTAATGCAGTCCATGCAACCTCGGTGCGCTACTTTTCCCTTAAATAGCTCCTCAATTGGCCCCAAAGGGACCTTGGTAATCAGCTGCGGTATCACCGCTCTTGGGGGACGACCTTATAAGTGGGCAATCTAGTGATAATTCTGAATTCCATATTTTTAAAGATGGAGCTTTCGAATTTTGTATATTTATTTTTCATACCTACAGTAGTCTTTCTGCAAACTTTTAACAATCCACCTTAATTATTTTTTACTCTATTATTCGGTTAAAAAGGCAATTGTTCGATATAAAGTACCTCCTTGCAGATGCTTTTATGCAAATATTTGTTAAGTATGCTTTTAAAGTACATGTAAATAAAGTTTGGTCAAGATTTTATAAATAATAAAAAACAGAGGGTACAGATATTTTAGTATCTGAAGTTTCTATTTTTAAAATACACTTTTAATGTTTATTGTTACATAAATTCTCAACGAATTACCTAGTTATCATCAAAACTCAGACCTTATCAAAATAAGGGTCCAAAGATTCTGCAGTCATAATAATCTGGAAAAAAACTGGTCCGCAAGGGTACTTTTATGCAAAGAAAAATGTAGTTTTGAGAAATGGAGAAAATAAGAATACTCTTATCATTAAATGCAGTTGATTCTCTGATATAAATTCCCACTTAGAATTGAAATATAGCTCAGAAAAAAAAGAAGCGAAGTGTTTATTATTAATAATAATAATAATAATAATGATTAATAATAAAAATAACAAAAAATCACAAAGTTGGTCCAAAGCCTCAGATTTTCACTTTACTTTCCCCTTAAACTCCCCATCATTTCAACATTTAGCACTCTTCTAACCTGCTAAGAGTCTGGAACGCACCACTAAGGAATTGCTGAACGCCCACACGCATTTTGAAATAAGCAAAAAACTCAGACCATAACGGGATCCACGGTGAAAATTACGCAGTTGTGATTTGAAAAAAAATCGTTTTAATGTTTTTAGTTATTTATTTTGTCTAATTCTCTAGGAAATTTTAATGTAAATGTGTTTGCTATGGATAAAATAAGAGAATTATGCCACGATTAAATAACCCTGAGCGTAAGGTGCAGTTGTGCATTGAGGGTTTCCTTCTGATATTTCCTTAATTTTTTGAATATTTGTAGAACTATATTTGCGAAATTCACGATACATATGCTAATCAATTTCCAATTACTTATTTTAAGTAACAGTGTACACTGTTTAATAAAAATACATGAGCAGAACTTCAAGGCAGTTTCTTTTTTTATTACGCCTTTTGATATATCTTCTGGGCTGGAATATTTTAGACATTTTTCAGCATATAAAGCGATTATTGCGATGAAACGTTTTCAAGTCATCAATCTAAAACTTTGATAATAGCTTTTGCATCAGATTCTAACTAAAACTTGCTATATTTGCATTGATATAAAGCAAATGTTTTATGCCAGCAAGCTCATACAGGCTTGATATGCATATATTGTTTGTAAAAACCTGAAAGTGACAACTGAATACAATATTTTTAAACCAATTAACTCAAAAGTAAATCTGCAAAAAATCTTATTTTATAGTGCAATGATAAATACAATTTTGAAATGCTGTTTCAAACTTGTCAATATTGCGTCGTAAAGAGAATTTTTGTAAGGTGACTTAAATTTATGTTTTAAAATGCATAATCAAGGAACCACTTAACGTATGTGCACCAAACTTCCCACTACACTCATTGATATAAATATAAAAGTCCTACTAAGTTCGTACACTTTGATTTTGGAAAATTCACCGACCGGTTTCCTTACATAATTACTTCCGCTCTCGTAGTACTACTTTCTTCAGAAATGATAGGAAAATGATTGAAAAAATATTAATGTTCTTACTTCCCCACATTCATAGTTCATAGTCTTCTTTACAGATAGCGCAAGTTGTTTCTTCATTTTTTCCTTCATTTGTCAATTTTACAGCCACTTTGTATATAATCAATTTGTAATTAATAGTCGAATGTTAATTGTATGTTTTAAAATAATACGGCATATTTTATTTTTTCACTGTCAATTCTGCAACAGTAAAAAAATAGACGTAGCTCCTACACACCTTAGAATATAGACGTATTTTTAGTCCATGTTTAGGGGGAAACTTATTCTAAAGATTTGTCATATTGTTAAATTTGACAGCTTTTGCTACTAAGTTCATTGATTTAATCAAATATGTGCAAAATATTTTCTTCATTTATTCTATAAAGAACATGTTCTATGTATGACATTTTGGCATTTTATTATATGGTACAAGTATGACACGTTTACTCAGAAACTGTTGAGTATAGTTGAATTAAGTATAATGAAGTAATAAACTCAACATATAAAGCAAACTGGCATTATTTCGCATTATTGAGAAATTACCTTTCTAGAACGAATTAAATAGCATACTGCAATTTCTATTTTAGAAAAAGGTTTAATCACAATTATTTCTAGACGATTTACACTCCCTAATTTTTGAAAGTTAAATTTTTATTTCAACAAATAATTAATTGCTTGTTGTAAAGTTTAATCATATGCACAGCTCAGTTAATTTTAAGGTAATATTTCTAAAATAAAGTTCCAATTATTTAGCTGTAAAATAACTTCAATTTTATTACAAAATATATTAATGATTTGCTTGTGTTGAAACAGATTTCTTCCACTCCAATTACTGCCTTCTGCAAGAGAGTGTAATAAGACCTTACGACATGTCCCAAGCCCTTGAAATTGTTCGTGAAACCACTTCTTCCTCTTCAAACATTGTATCCAACCCTCCTCGTTTATATGATTTCGTACCGCCTGGAGCATGTATCACATTTATTTTCATCAAACAACATCAACTATTTATTTTCCTGCGCAAAAGCGCTTGAGTATTTCTGCCTTTCAATTTCTGGTCTAGTCGTTCCACTTGTCGAGTTTTCTATCGATACTATTTCTCCCCCTCCGAGGAATGACCAAACACTCTGACAGAACTTGCAGGATTCTTCCGCTTCCTCCACGCTCTTATGGGAGTTGGAAGAACAGTTTGCCTTAAAGAGGACTGTGACTGTTCATGTGGAGCTTTTGATTACCTGGATAATGGAATATTGGAAATATCTAGCGATGCAATTTTCGCTTCTTAAGAACAGTTGAAGCCTTCAAGGCGGGTAGAGTTCCTATTGAGAGGATAAATCCCACAGCCAGAAAACCCACAAATGATGTTTTTTGTAGTCATAAACTCCTTAAACGCAGCCTTAAAGAGTATAAAAAAGGTCTTATTTGTAGCTTTTCATCTATAAGTTTCAAGATGGCCTCTTAGTTACCCATTGAAAATGCTTTAGAGAGCTAAATACTGAAACATAGAAAGGTTGGAGATGATAGGTACAACCAGAAGGAAAAGTTATAAACATAAGTCTATTTTCGCGTCTGAACTTTAAAGCCTCTAGGAAAATGTTACTAGAATGAGTTCTTTCACTGCTGCATTCAAATATACAGCAATTTCACCAGCTACAATTGAATAAGGAAAGCTTACATCTGCAAAATAAAATTTCTCAGCAACAGCTTATTAGAATGTTTACTTGCTGCTAAACAAATACACTATAAATAATGCAACTAACATATGGAAATCCTACATATTAAACTTACATTGCGGAAAGAATTCAGAAAGAACTAAAGCAATGTTTCACAAGCTAACTCTTCTCATAGAGTCTCACACCGGAATGACAAAATCAGTTTGCAGTTCCGTTGAAGCCCACTAGTCGCTACTTGCGGTGAAAACAGATCTAGGTAAAGCAGTCATATACTAGAATGTTTCACAGGATCAAACTTTCTAGCCCAGCTTCGCAATATTGAATATAAGAACTACTGAGGAATTGTACGTGTAATGAAACTATCCAAGTTTTCCTGTTGTGGATCCATGTTAGTACTAAATAGTTGTTAGCTATTATATATAAATTGCTGATAAGTTTTAATAAAAATATGGCGTAACTGAGAAAAAACCGTATCCTCCTTAATACACAAATCTATTGTATAAAAGTGCACCATTAAACTTAAAAGGCATTCTCACACTTCCTGTGAAGTTCCAGTGCAATATATTATTCGTTTCTCAGATAATGTATCATGAATTTAGCAGATTTAATATTGGCGGGATAGATACTATAATACCTTTTTATGTATTTTGTTGTATTCTTTGAATACGGCACATGCTATAAACACGTGTTTTATGATCTGCTGTGTGTGGAATGGGAGGCCTAGAAACTTAAATCTTGCAGGAGGCAATAATTAAATAAAAGTTTTATGTCAATCAGTATATACATGCAAAATATGTTAAAATTTATACTGTAAGTTCTTATATATTAAAATACAAGCATTTTTATTTTAAATGTGTATAGTGTACTTGTATATTCTGTATCGTCAAATTGTGATAAAGTTGTGTATTTGTGTTGCAGATAATTGGTGTAATTTCGGTGTTCTTCATATGTGTGTCCATCCTTTCTTTCTGCCTCAAGACGCACCCAGACATGCGAGTTCCCGTTATCCGAAACATTACAGTGAACACATCGTACAACACCTCAGCATGGACACTCGACAAAACGCAGACAAATGCCCACGAAGCCTTCTTCTATATCGAGTGCGTATGTAATGCCTGGTTCACCCTCGAATTCTTCATCCGCTTTATCGCTTCACCGAACAAATGGGAATTCATCAAGGCGAGTGTTAATATTATCGACTATGTAGCAACTCTCAGCTTTTACATCGATCTTGTGCTCCAGAAGTTTGCTTCCCACCTCGAGAATGCCGATATCCTCGAATTCTTCTCTATAATACGTATAATGCGACTCTTCAAGCTCACCCGCCATTCCTCTGGGCTCAAGATTCTCATACAAACCTTCCGCGCCTCTGCCAAGGAACTCACGCTGCTGGTCTTCTTTCTGGTCCTTGGTATTGTCATCTTCGCCTCCTTGGTCTACTACGCTGAACGGATTCAGGTAGGTCATTCGTGTTTTTAGTTATTGTAAAAGGTGCTGTTGATACATGTCCAAAGTTTTCAACAAGTTATTTAACCGCTAAAAAATAAATCTTCCTGAAGTGTTTTACGGTTCCAAAATAACAGATATTCGTTTAAATATTTCATATTTATCACAAAACTAATTAGTTTTGGTGATGATTTGTGTATCAAATCCATTTAAAACAAGCTTAAGGTTATTAACCTGTGTAAATTGTGAAACAATCTAAAAAGACTAAAAAAAAGTATGAGCCTTTGGGATTTCATGTTGCATGGATATGTAAGTTACAGAAAACTAAAGTGAATAATGTCACAGCCAACACATAAATGCAGTTAAATGTAATATTTTTCTTCACTATTTTCATTAATGTTTGTACATATATTTCTTCTTCCTGTGCAAAGTTTTGTCAATTACTTTGAATATTTCACTAAAAATCTATCCCTGAAAGGTTACACCGTGGCCGAGTGGTTAATTCACTCACCTCTTACCTAGACCGCGGGTTCGATCCCAAGCGACCGCATGTGAGATTTGTGGTGGACAAAGCGGTGCAGGGGCGGTTTTTCTCTGGGCTCTCCGGTTTACCTGACCATCGCATTCCACCGGTGTTCCATTATCATTCCATTTATCATCAGTGTCATCGCCTGCGGTGCCACGAATAGTAAAAGCAGGCGTTAAACACTATAAAAATATCTCTGAAAATATTCATGATAGTAAAAACAGCAAAGTGCATGCTTTAGAAGCAATTTTGTTGCTAGAACTGTATAAGTATAGGACTCAATTACTTTTTTAATATGTTTTATAAAGCAATTCAAGATTTATTTATTAAACCCGTGAAACACTTGTGAAACATATGCCTCAAATACACAATTTTAATTTGGTTTCGTAACCTAAAACTGCGCCACAAGGATATTATTACGAGGTCGTCAATAACATTTTTCTCTAAGAAAACATTCAAATAATTGATCTGAGAATTTCAAAATTTCTTTCAGAATATATCACAAATATCTATTTAAAAATTATAACTAATTACTTGATAAAATAGAAGTTCCTAATTTCAAGATTTGGCTTGTTAGGATAGGTGACAATTTATATAAATTATTTCATGGCCGATGTCCATATAATTACGTATGAACCTCTTAGTTTCATAATATGCATTTAGCACTGAAGCATAGAAATTGCGTTTTGTCAGTTTCTAAATCTTCCCGAAATATAGGCCAAAGAACTCTCCAGAAATTAATTTTTTTTATTTATGTGTATACTATAAACCTTTATAGTTTTCAGAATGCTCACACGATGCAATTTTTGGCCAGTTTACGTCAAGGCTTTAAGAGAAGTGCAAAAGCTTAAACAGAAAGGAATTAAGAAACTGAATCTCTGAAATGTTATAGATAGGAAGAACAACTAGAAAGTTTATCATATCTCCATATTTGTTTTAATTTTGGTACATATGTGTACAATGTAATGGTGAATTCATCAAAAGTTGTGTTATACAGCTGAAAAGGAACAAATGTGAAGACAGTTGGTGGATCTATATAGGAAAAGAATTGCAAAAATTAGGGATAGGAGAAAATATGGTTAAAGGAAGATAAGAAAGTAAGAGGATTATGGAGGATAGAAGAGATGATGTAGAACGGCAAATAATTTGGGGAGGTGTGGAAAGAAATCTCACTATTTTTATATAAGACGTTAAAAAGAGAATGGGGTAGGGAAAAGGATATAACTATAATATGGAATAGATAGGAGAGGGAAGAGTTAGCACGGTTCAGAACTGAAGCCATATTCCAAAAGGGATGGGATAGATTACCAGAAGGATGTGTTATATGTAAAGAACAATCGAGTAGAGAACATCATTTATTAGAATATAGAGGAACTGAAAAGAGGAGAAAAGAACTATGGACTAAAAATGTGACAGCATGAATAAGAACATAATGATTTTGAAAATCCTAAATATAAAGGGGTAAAAGATAAGTAATAAAGTAGGTCAATTTTAAAGCGAAATAAAAGAAAAAAACCTAAGGAAAACCAAATAATAAAAAAGTCGATTAAGGGAAGCAGGAAATAGGAAAATAAGAAAACAGATGAAGAAAAGGAGGTTACCAATAAAAGGGCCATATAGCCATAGTAGATAACCTAACTTAAAATAGGCATCACAAAAGAAAAATATGTTGTATTCCATTCACATCGATTTCTATAGCTGTTTCACATATAAACTATACTTACAAAGGAATATTATTTTATCCACGTCATGCTAATCCAAACAGATTTATCAGTTATACAAAATTCAGCAAAATTCATCCAGAAAAATCATATCTCCAAAGACTATTCTCCAGAAAATTCCAGATATACATTTTATTTTTATGTAAATATGTTTAATATATAGTATTTTAATCAAAATCGTTGGTCATTTTTTAGAAAAATAAAATCTTCCAAATATTTTCTATGCTAAAGAGTAATTTTGGTTTGCGGGACTTTCTTGAAAATCTTTGTGTCGCATCCTTGGAAAATACTAAACATAAGTACTTGGTTTGGTATTTAACGGCCTCTTCGATTTATAGCTATGCACACACACGGATCTTGGATATTTTTCTAATGTTTTAAAACCAGAGGACCTCAAAACACGTATTTATTTGAAATCTCAATTCAAATTTTTGGGTGGAATGCAGTATCTTCTCTAGCTACTATTATACTTATACATTGTATTACATACCTGCTAGAGAAAAAAGGTATGTGCTGTAATGAACAGACAAATAAATTCCAAGTTTACACATTAAAGAGTAATAGCTAGTCCCTAATTAAGGTTTCGACTTGCAAGAGCCGATTTACTGTGTGTTCCAAGCAATTATTACCAATTTCTGGAGCGACTCTGATGCGAATAAACACACAAATGCTACGAAAAGAGCAACAAGTGCAAATATTAGTCCGTTCTGTTTATTTATTTGTTTATGTACTTGAGCTTAGAGTCAACAACCGTTTCTCTCACGCTGATGGCTCGTTTTAGAGCTCCAGATTTATGGCCTTGAAACACTAGTTTTTGCGTTGGTTCTTTTTTCGTCTAAATGGCGTAATAATGCTTACCTTAGCGTAGATTTGTTTTAAAAAATATTGAAACAAGAGTGGTCCATCCACCCGTGAACTATCGATCAATCCGTCTATACCTATCGGTCGCTGATATTTGCTATTCATCTGTTCATCTAACCATCCGTACAGTAACCCATACATAATTATTCACCACATTACGGAAGTGACAAGACAATTTGCATGTGATAAAGCTATAATCGCTCCTGTAAAGTACGTTACCTTTCTAGATGTAGTTTAGATTTTCAGTCATTCAGCGCTCTATACTACTAAATCTTATTCAATGTAAACATGAAGTAGAAACAATGACAGTATATGTGTGTAGGAGTATTCCACACTGCTGCTGTGGGCGTATTGTACGTCAGAACCCTGGAGGAAGGGTATGATAAACGTAATTTCAGAGGGCGGCCGATATCCGGACAGGGAGACAACATGGATGGTTTCTAACAGTTCACAGGCTGTTCTTCATCTCGACGCGGGGAGCGCCAGGAGCATGTGGATTAGTCCTGGATGTACAACCTTAGTCCGCAGACAACTACAAACGCCATCCCACCGCTGAGAGCGCAGTCACCTCCACGAAATGGCGCCTCTGCCGCAGTCCTCTCGACACATACAACTCTGAAAGAGACCGGTTGGGATGAAATGAAGGGACAGGAAGTTCGGGGGAATGAAGAATCCTCTCCAGCGTTCGCATGGTGACCTGGGAAACCCCCGAAAAACCCATTCGTCACAAAGGTCGGCCGCGGAGAACCGATCCCACGACCTCCCGAATGCCACTTAGACGAAAAACCTTAGCAACCTGGCTCGGTATAACAGTATGTAATTTTGTGATAGTGAATCCTGCTTATCGTGTCGATATGAAGGATTCCTTTCCTCCTTCGAAATCATAATGATCCAGTGCACCGTATGCTGTTATCTGGTTATGCCTCTATTGATCCTAAATGAGTAGAACGTTATAGGTATGCGATGCCTCCTTGGAGGTTATGGGATTTTGGTACTTATTTTGAGTGTTATACTCCCACAGGTACACCTAAAAGACGAATTGTACAGAACAGTATTAGTAGATGCACTTATCGCGTTTCCACTTCGGTATTGGGCAGCTTAACAGATTGTAAATTAGATACGGAAGGGGAATTGAATGAAATAGACTTCTATTTATTGACGCTCTTTAAGAAAACAGTCAAATGAAAATCCGAAATTTTGCAATAAACTTGTGATGTTTTGTTTTGTTTTTATTATTCAAGTTATCTTTGTTTTTCTCTCTGTTTAAAAGAGTAGAACCTTATACTCTTCGCTCTCATTAAATTTCTCAGTGGTCACTTTAACATTAGAGTGCATGTATTTCTAATGATGAGAGCATCTTGATTTTCTTCATTTCTCACAACTATATTTCTTCCCATAAAAAAATTAGAATAAAAGGTCTTATGACCTTTGTTTTTTAATTTGGTCTGGGTTATGGCGAGTATTTTCAGTTGATCATTTGTATGGCAATAAATTTTAACAACATATAATTTAATTTGCCTTTATTATACTGTAAAATCCAGACCAAAGTTTATTTGTAAGGTTATTAAATACATTATAACAAATACTATAAATGAAACATGAAAATTGTTCTGCATGATGCATTTTATGTAAAACAGTTAAATTCTTGGTTTAATTGTTGTTTTTTTTTCACACAACCCGTGAGTAGGGTAGGAGTTGGATAGGTAGAGTCAGACTGAAAAATTCAATGCCATTGCCGGGATTTGAACTACCCATCCAACTCCTGCCCTACACACGGCTTGTATGAAAAAAACAGTTAAACCAATACCCATTGGCCATAATAGTTGGCAACACTATAAATCCTGGGACTGAAAGTACTTACGGCATTGTAAGTCGCCATTGGAGTATGTCATCTCAAAATAATTTAAGATCTCCTGATGGTTTACCGGGATACATGCGAGTCACTTTAGAAATTCAATGCTATGCCCGCATATTGCTATGGTAGTTCAGTGAAAGAGCAATCGGGAGATCCTGGTTCAAATCTGGCTATGGCATTGAATTTTTCAGTCTGACTCTACCTATCCAATTAAATTCTTAATTAAAAATTAAATCTAATATTTAGATTATATGGCTGAAATTTTGTATAGAGGCAACTTAAGTAAGATCAATAAATACACAAAACACACAATCTTTAAAATAATGGAATTTATGGATTTTCACTTGGCTGCTCCCTTAACTACTAAGCTTCTCAGCACCCCAATCTATATTGGGCGTGAAAGATTGCTCAATTTTGCACAAAAGGCTCTTTATTAGGTTTGAGGTTCTTTCACGTGCCGTAAATCTACGACTTGGGACAAACGGCTGTACTTCCCTGCCAAAGGAAGGTATGCTTAGGTTTCTTACACTGGAAGAATGATTTCTTGTATCTGATTTAAAAGATGCAGCAAGATAAAGCAGATTGCACAAAAATCAAAACTGCAAAAAGTTGCTCTTAGAAGGAGTAAATCTTATGTGAAAGTTTTGTAAAGTTATATACATAGTTCCATAAATCAAACACTCTTCTACGTATTGTGACTGTCCAGTTTACAATGTCATTTCACATAGTTAGAGAGCTGTCACCTCACTGATGCCATCAAATTCAACTTTCATTTCACTTCACTTAGTTCTCAGTGACGCTTCACTGATGTGATCATGTTGAATTCTCTGTTACTTCTTCGCGACTTAGCGGCATAATCAAATATGCATAGCGCAGCTTCTTCTAAGGATGGTTCACTTGCAGGAGAATCGAAAAGAAACCGTAGTAGTGTGGTGCAGTACTAGAGAACAGGACGTTATTAGCTGCAAGAGCTCTTCCCGGCAGTCCATGCAATCTGAATCCGCTGTTGTTCCCTAAAGTAGCTCCTCAATTGGCTGCGTGCACCCCGGACCAGGTATCCCAGTGGGAAAAAATCCCCAGTGCGATCCCGGGAATCGAACCCGTTCCCCCTGCTTGGTAAATCAGCCGCACTACCACTGCGCTAATGAGCAGTTCCCTACGTTTGTGTATTTTAATGTCTCTTGCACGCAATCTTAAGGGAAAAGGTATTTAGTATGAGAACACTTAAACCATAAACTCTTACTGAACATCCGCTTCCCACAACACACAATAAATTCCAAACACTCTTGCTGAAAGATAACTTCATACATCTCTTGCTCACTTGCTGAGAAAGGAGAGAGTTATACCTCACGCTACTGTTTGTCCTCGTGAGATTTATGAATGCCAAGATAAGATGCGAGTTTCTTCAACCTCAGATTACCATTTACTGCTTTTCACGAGGTGTTCCGTAAATCATGTGCTGAGAGATGGCGTCAGATTCATGCAACACTACACATCACGCAAACAAGAAGTACAGCATACTCCATAAGTGTAACTTCTCTTTGGCTTGGTTAGTGGTATCCCAAAATATCCAGAAGGAGTAGATTTCCTTCCTCTGAAATACAAAGAATGCCGTTATCTACAGTGGCGGCTTCTGTTTTGGAGTACTAAAGCACTTGAAACAACATTTAGAACATTTTTTTTTTTTTTTTAATTTAGTGGTCATCTTTTCTTTTAATGCCATTAAACGTAAGGTATATGTGGTAATTGATAATCTGTAGAGTTTAAATCTACGTACTGGTCCACCAAATTCGATAAAATATGGCATCACATTCGCTAGCACATCTACTTATACACTGAAGTGATAAAACTAGACAAACAAATAAGAGTAACGTAATGATAAAACATTGGGAAAAAACGAATGAAATAAAACCAATAAATAAGAAAGAAAAATAACGTGAATAAACAGAGAGTTAAAGAAAAGAAATAAAGTAATAAATAGAGTACAATGACAATTAAAACATTTCGGTATGAACTACGACTCGACGTGGGTTCACTACACGGTATCAGTCTTATGAGTGTCGGTGTCCTTCCTGAGGCTCCCGCGGCTAGACAAGAGTCTGTTCGCCGCCCCTTTTCTAGGATTTCCCTAGACATTTGCTATCTTCGTTACTTTCACCGATTTTATTGGCCGAAACTGTGTTACATTTTTATATTTTGTCGCGTTTTCATTGGGTCCCATGATTTTAGACGCCACGCTATGCCCTTAACTGTGGTGAAGCGTGAATTTTGTTTGGAGTTTTCCCTTCATTGTTCGTAGCTGAGTTTCTGTATTGTTCGTTAGCTTACCTTATCCCTTTTCTTTCTTTCGGGACTCACGATTTTTCGTGTTTCAAGCGATTTGATTTCACGCTTTTTTCCATTTTAATATAGCTAGCATTGTTTAAGTAGTTTTGATTCTGTTTTAATTATGATTGTATTCTATTTATTACTTTATTTCTTTTCTTAAACTCTCTGTTTCTTCGCGTTATTTTTCTTTCTTATTTATTTAATTTGTTTTATTTCATTCGTTTTTTCCCAATATTTTATTATTACGTTACTCTTATTTGTCTGTCTAGTTTTATCACTTTAACACGTCTTAAGGAACTTTAGCGCATGCGCAACTGATATGAAGTAATTGTCATATGTGTCAAATACATATGAATCTTGCACATTTGAAGGCGTACACTATCGCGCGAAGCTTGTCACGCATTGCTCTCAATCTATCACTATAATTTTACGAAAATGCAACTAGGTGGTGTCACATTCGGACAGAAGTAGGAAACGTGCACGAGCGCAGAAATGTTTACCGTTTCCTGCTCTCAATTGCAATTTAATTTACACCTTATTACGTCCTTGCCTTAAAACCTGTTCTTGATAATGTACAGAACGACAAACATCCACAGAAACAAACCCGTTCATTCGTCAGACACGTTAACAACAGCAGTAGTAGTACTACTAGTAATAATAATAATAATAATAATAATAATAATAATAATAATAATAAACCATTGTGCAGTAGATGCTGTTCCACATCTCAGGACTGTCTCAATCTAAAATTTTGTGAGCCACAAACTGCATACTCACAAGCCGCTACTGGTTATCTGTGCTAATGCTATAAACAGAGAGAGCGAGAGGAAGGGGGAGGGATTTTGAAAGTGTTTTACGCCCACTCTTACTTACACGGTACCTCAGGCGGTGTCTACTGATGGAATGTGAAATTAAATTATAATTTCGTTAAGTAATTTGGGACGGAGGCGTTTCAGATTAAGTTTAAGGCACTTGGCAGTTATGAGGACTGAGAAAAAACTTGGTTAAAAAGAAAATCTATCATGGAAGACGGTTCTGGAGGGATTGAAATCGTAATCCTCTCGTTCACAAGACTACAGCTTAATGATTTCCGTCACCCGTGAGAGAGAAGGGGGAAGGAGAGAGAGAGAGAGAGAGCGTGTGTGTGGAGGACTATAAGATATATCCAAAACTTATATAACTTGGTGGTTTATGTAGTTTACATATTCATGTACCAAATTGCAATGCTGTTTCGTTGAATACAAATACCCGAAAATACTTTTCATCCTTTATTGCGAAAATGCAGATTTTTAATGACTTCCAAGACAAAGGGGTTGTGTTTTAAATCCTTTAAAATTTAGATATTGGAGGGGGATTAGCATATCGTGTTCGTATCATCAAATTTCCCTCTGATTTGGTTCAACTTTGTTAACAAGGAGTATTTATGTTATGATTTTGACAACACTTGAGCAATATAATCTGGCAATAATTATAAACAATCCAGAACTTTCAGCCCCTAAAATACAAATCAACAATCTTTTGAATACCTAGACAATACCAGATGCTTATGCCAACGGACTCAAAGAAAATTATAGACTGGCTTGCAGCTGTCAAAAATAATACATATGATATGTTCAACTCCTTGTAGTAATACACACTGTATAAACCATCTCATCAAAATATTATACGACTGTATTATAGGACCTGGAAAACTTCCTAGGCTACCCTACATCCTCCATATCTTACTTAAACGTGTTTTCAAACATAGCAGCTCGTACGTTTTAAAAACTACTTTTAACTTTTATTTTCGACACCCTATTGAAGGAGTTTCAAGGAAAATTAGGACAAAAACTTGCTCATTGGAAAAAAAGTCAACATTCACCACTAGTCATAATCAACCCCCAAGGTACAAATTGGCACTATTTACTAAATTGGAAAAAAAGCTTGTGCTCCTACGCTTTAACAGTGAGTGAGAATATTAGCTAGTGGCACTATCACAAAACATATCCATTGTTTATTTTCTACTCCTTTAAGAATGATTCCGTTCAATTTCGGGTTACACAGCTAATATAATGTTAGAGCACATAGTACTTATCAGAATCTGTCAAATCATGTCATAATATTACTGAAGCAAGATCAGAACTACAGATGCAGTAGCCGGAACCGTACATAAGCCTGAAATTCATAGCTATGTCAGTCGTATAACGATTGATAGCTTTGTTTTTGAACGGGTTGAACCCCTGGAAAGCATCACCAGTAATACCAGGTGGCCCAACTTCCCGTCTGTGACCTGTGCCGGTATCCCTAGATATGCTAAAAGAGTTGCTATTTCAAGTTAAAGCCTGACTGTGAGAGTAACCTTTACTGTACCAGTCTGCTTATCCGCGAAGACTGTGAGCTGGTTGCGTTCATTGCGACAGATAAAACGAAGATCGGTCTTGGTGGGTTTTAACATGAAGTAGCTCCGTTGAGTTCTGTAACTCTCTTAACGCACAAGGGATATTTGTACGCGTTGATTGGAGATTCAAGTTCAGTTTTAGACTGAGCCTTTCCTATTGGTTATTGAGACAATATGGCTGCGGGACAGCTGATCTCACAGGGTTGTGGCAAAAGAAGTTGGCGGCTCTTCTTTACAATATGTGACGTGCGATTTTCTGGGTGTTCAACTCCCACTTTTACTACTAGGGCACCGCAGGCGAAGCGGCTCGCTAAAGCCTCCACTCGCCTCATATTCGTTTAAAAAAACACTAAGAAAACACAAAAAAAATCCCGCGTCACCCACGTCACATATTGCAAACATAAAAAAATCCTGCGTCACATATTGGAAAACAAGAAAATCCTGCGTCACCCGCGTCACATATTGGAAAACAGAGCCGCCAAGTTACCCCCTGTGAGATCAGTTGTCCGTCAGCCTTATTATCTCAGTAACCAATAGGAAAGGCTCAGTCTAAAATGGAACTAGAATCTGTAATCTCGCTATCTGCACACAACAAATACGGCCGGTCCCCCATGGCCGCGCTCGCTAAAGTGCCTAGCTTTGATGCTTCATGCCGCAGGGGATCGTGTGTTCGAGTCCTGCCTTGGGCATGGGTGTTTGTGTGTTTGGAAATGTGATTATGCTAGTGTATGTGTACGGAAAAAGAAAATGGCAAATAAACAGGAAATGTAGGAAACTGGAAAGAAAAGCTAAAAAGAGAAAAAGAAAAGAAAAAGGAATACAGCACCGGAGTTCTGACAAGACTCCGGAACTGTATTAAAAAAACGGGGCAGTTGGACCCCTTGGTAGTATTCTAACCAATATTATTGAGCAATATTGTTCCAGGATCCTTTTATACTGATAATGAAAGGTGTAGCATTTGTCGACATAGTGATATTTAAAAAATGTTTTACAGTAAATTGAAAATAATGCATAGGAATGCTCCTTAAACTTTTTCTGTGTGAATCATATGATATGTAGTAATTCTAACATTAGGTTTTTTTTTTAGAGTAAACAGTGGTGAACCGAATCACAGGGCGAATCGCCCGTCATATGTCACAGAAAACAGTTTGTTCATTTTTAGTCCATTTTCGGGGTTTCTTTCGGATAATTTGAGCCTATTGGAGTTCTGTGACTTCACAAAATACCTCTCCGTTACTTACTGAGAGACAGCAAATCATTGAGAGGTATAATACAACGGATTGTCTGGTGTAATCCTTTAGTGATTCTAACTTGAGCAGATATTAAATCCTCTTCCTGGCTAAAACACCGCTGAACGTAAAGCAGTGCCATAATCAAAATGTTTCGTAATCATAACATACGCTTTTTATGGTGTCAATTACAGGATTTCATTTGAATGGTAAATAGAGGTTTAAAAGGACATATTTCTGTAAATGTTTAATAACTTATTAAGTTTTCCATGAATTACTCTTGCTTGTATTTTTATAGTGTTTAGCGCCTGCTTTTAATACATATGCCACCGCTCGCGATGACACTGATGATACATGGAATGAAGGTGGAGCACCGTAGTAATGCGATGGTGGGGGAAACCGGAGAACCCGTAGAACCCGGAGAAAACCCACCCCTGCAACGCTTTGTCCACCACAGTCAACTGGGATCGAATCTGGTTCACCTTAGTGAGAGGCGAATGGTCTAACCATTCGGTCACGGTGTTGCTTATATGAGAAAATAGCCTTGTACATTATTTATTTCAGCGTTCACTGAAGATTGTTATAATTTCTGTTTCAGTCTACCCTCTTTCGTGGTGGGAATAATCTGTGTGGGCTAGAGAAGGTCCCAAATTAGAATCCAGGATGCAATGAGTTATCTAGATGGAGCTTTTCCTGGGTTTTCTCTAACTTTAAGAAAAAGATGTCTAACTCTCAATTCAGTTGACTTCAAATTCCTTTCAGCATTACTTCACTTATTTCTTTCCCCAGCTTTGAAGATCTGGCTTGTAAATGTTGTTAAAATTGCAAAGTGATTTTAAACATTTCAAGATATCGCTGACTTGGACCAAATATACCTTCAAGTTTAAATATATCTAAATATCTAAACTCGAATCGACGAATATGCAGCATAATAAAACACGAATCTGAAGGAAGAAAATCTTTTCTTAGAGTAAGCACATTAATTACTGTTTATCACAGCAACATCCTCACGGTGACAGCATTAATACGTAACGCCATAAGTCTAATTAGCACGCGAATGCCACGCCCTAACAAACTACATCTCGCTCTGCAGTGAAGAGAAGGGTGAACAATACTTTGTTCACAGATATAATCATTACACAAATGGATACCATGTTTCCCTCACTCTAGTTTTTGAATATCTTTCCATGGTATCTGTCATCACAGTTCGCCCTTAGTGTTAGTGTTAGTGTTAGTGTAAGTGTTAGTGTTAGTTTCTCAATATAACCGAATATACGGTAAAAAACGATATATTCCATTCACATAAGTTCCTCTAACTGTTCCATGTGCAAACTATTCTTATAAGAGATTGTTCTTTTATCTACAGCATGCTAAATGAGATAAACATTAGCAGTGTTAGTCTTATCACTTGCTTCCTTGTAAGTGGAAGGGAAATAAGTGAATACATAGCTTATTCAAATCTTTTACAAGCTGGTCGCTTTGTGAAACAATTCAGGTTCGGTTCGCTTTACATGCTGTGGCGGTGCGAGTTCTTATCCAGGGTGCAGGTTAGTGTTATTGGAATGGTGTGGATATGTGGTTGGCTTTGCTCAGGGTTTTTATTAGCATGGAAACTCTTTCAGGTAGTGGTGCTTGATTAACTGAGTCCGGCCTTTTTCCGCCGTAGAACACGCGCGTATACTTCTTAATTTTCTACTGTGACGTTACACTTTACCCGCACGCGACTATTAATATTTATTCGATTGATGCAGTGCTATGCCTCGTACTATGATCGGTCTTAAAATCACTTATTTCCGTCACAACTAAGGGTTACACCACGCACTCAAATATCACATCTTGGCCATGTTCTTCGTCAAGCGCCTTACAATCAAAAGGCTCCACCACGGATTCTAAAATCACATCTTGGTTGTGTGGAAGTCCTTCACCAAGTGCCTCAGAAAGCGTCCCTTTGACCAGCGGAGAGCATTGCTTTGCTGTCCCGGTAGTCTGCTCGGGCATGTTAGCTCAGTGGTAGAGCAGCCGGCTAGAAACCGAGAAATGAAATGAAGTTTTATATATAGATGCTCTTTAACTGCCGTGGTTCTCAGCGTCCCAATCTATATTGGGCGTGAAAGACCACTTGATTTTGCTCAGAGGCCTCTCTATCAGGCTTGAGGTTCTTTTACGTGCCGTAAATCTATGACACGGGACCCACGGTTTTACTTCCCTTCCGAAGGAAGCCATGCTAAGGATTTTTACGCCCGAAAAAATCCATCGTCCTCCGCCCGGTTTGAAACCGCGACCTTGTATGTATGAAGTTACCATTACATCACGGAGGACGATAGAGACCGGGAAATTCCAAATTCCAATTGAATTTTTCAGTCTGACTCTACCTGTCCAACTTCTCTCCTACACACGGCGTGAGTGAAAAAACAATTAAATCAATGTGGTTAATTGTTTAAGAAGTAGATATCCTTAAAATTACCATGATAACAAAATGAAATTCTGTGTTATTTATGAACGCTCAATAGCTACTGTGGTTCTCAATGTCCCATTCTATATTGGGCGTGAAAGGCCGCTTAATTTTGCCCAGAGGCCTCTCTGTCAGGCTTGAGGTTCTTTTACGTTCCGTAAATCTACCACACGGGAGCCACGGCTTTACTTACCTTCCGAAAGAAGCCATGCTAAGCATTTTTACACATCGTTCTCCGCCGGATTTGAACCCGCGACCTTGGGTGTATCAAGTTAGCATGGTAACCATTACACCACGGAGGGCGACACCATGATAACATCACGAACTTAAAAATATCTAATGGATTTGCTTTTATCATTATAATTCAGAACGTTTTATTTATGTAATTTTCCTTGAAAACTCAAGACTATACAAGAGTTTGCCTTGTGTAACTTTGTAACATGTATTATTGCAACAGTTTTAAACAAATTTTCACTTAATCATAAAACTGTTTCAGGCTAATCCTCACAACGACTTCAACAGCATCCCGCTTGGACTCTGGTGGGCGTTAGTCACGATGACCACAGTGGGATACGGAGATATGGCACCCAAGACGTATGTTGGCATGTTCGTTGGAGCTCTCTGTGCGCTGGCTGGCGTACTGACGATCGCGTTGCCAGTCCCAGTCATCGTATCCAATTTTGCCATGTACTACTCCCATACGCAGGTATTTAAACATTGTTAGATTAGATTAGAGTGCGTTCTGCAGCTTCATGATGGCCAAGCAGACCTTGAACATAGAACATATCATAGCATACAAAATTAAGTGCACCAAGTATACAACATTTGAAATTCTCGCATTGTAATTAATAGAAATCACCTTAAACTTTCAAAGCATTAAAATTTAAGATTGATATCAAATTAGAAAAAAATCTGATGGTTTTCATTCGCATGACTTTCTCAATATCTCTGCTATTATAAAAGCTAATTCCTCTATTTACTTCATGCTAATCGAGAAAAATAAGGGAGTACCATAGGCTAAAGCGATACTAAAATCTTTTCAAAGCTGTGAATGAACCTCCTTTGTTTGTATGGCCAGGATCTGACAAATTCCCGTATGAAAGAGTGTAAGTATTTTAAAACTGTAACTAATACCAAGGGATATCTAAAAACGGTCAACTTCACGAAAAAAATTTAAATAACATAAATTGTGTGTTTTAAATAATTTTTGTTAATAATAATTTGTTAAATAATTTTTTGTCTATCTATTACGATTTACCAGTTATGCAAAATCATCCACAATAAATGTTTGTTTAGAGACTGTTCCCAGAGAATTCAAAATATAATTTGTATTTCTCATGTAAATATCTTTAATATATGGTATTCTAATCAAAATCGTTAGAGCCATTTTTGAGAAAATCAAAACTTTCGAGAACTTTTGCATGAAAAGGGTAGCTGGGGCTGGGGGGATTTACTTGAAAATCTTCGTGTCCTTGGAAGACACTGAACTTAAATACAAAGTTTGATACTTCGGACAGTTTTATAAAATGTTTTGTTTTTGTTTGTTTGTTTTTTTTTTTTTGATTCAGAGAGCATCAAAACATATATTTCCGGTGGGTTCTCGGTATAGAACATTTGGATCCCATAGAATACCTTCTGCATACACGATGTACATGATATATACGTGTAGAGAGAGTAATTATATCACTTGACTTTTACAGGCTATGTCACAATGTCTTTATCCTTGCCGAATTTAATACTAAGATCCATATTCTCAAAGTATTAAATATGTACATAAAATTTGTCAATGTCATTACTAAATTGTTACTTATTACTCTCAAAAATGAATATACAAGCTATACATTTCAAATTACAGTGCTAAAATACATGCAAATAAATATTAATTTTCTAGTCCATTTAATGTAACAATTATTAAACACAAAAAAATTTCAGTTGACTTTTAATCTGCGTCATATCGCTTAGTGTTTATATTCTTACTTATATGTAATTATTGTCAAAACTTTGTATTCAAATATACATTTTTAGATTAAAATGTGGGTATTTTGACATATTAAAGTCACTTAATATTTACATTCTTACTTGCATTTAAAGTGCGTCAAAATTTGATATTAAAATATACGTTCTAAATATTAAGTATGGACAAGAAACATATTAAAGGCATTTCTACATTGCTACCTACTTCATGTTAAAGTGCCTACATGAGTTTACAATACAGTGAGTTTTAGCGATAGGATAAATGCAATTTTATTATATTTCTAGTTCACTCAAAACTCAGTAAAATTAACATAAAATCACTTCACCTGTCTTTTAAAGCCTGTGTCACTTCACTTAATGCTGGCATTATAAGAAAATAATCAGGTTGATTGTTGACTTAAGTATTCTACTATAGAATAACATTACTTATCACAAAGGTATTGTTTAAGAGAAGCTTTAAAAGTATTGTAGTTGCTAACTTTCCCCTTGAGATTACAGGGGAGGCATTAAATGTTTTAATTGTTTCATAATATGCACCTTTCTGGAAGCATGAGAGTTTTGCATTAGAACAATGGATATTTCCCCTTTGCCTAGTGTTAAAATTATGCATTTCCATATTTGTTATAAAGCTATGTTAGTTAAACGTGCCTAATCATGTATAGCAAACTTTAAAAGGTTAAATGGATAGAAGTATAGTGTTCATACTTTGTGCAGTAGTAATTGCCTTAACATTCACCGTATAGCTTCCTAATCAAAGTCATTCCCGTATGTATTTCCGAATATCGAGGCCCTATTTCTAAAGAAATATCCCTGAACACCGAATAGACTTGGTTTTCAAAGACAAATTTAATACTAATAAATGTTGAGTTCGGAATTGACGTACATCTCTACCAAACCGTGTTTTGCAGCCACAGAATTACGCCTGCACATTATTTGTGTTTGATATTTGTTCACATATGCATTTCGCATTTTGAAGTTATTCTTTTCTTAATTCTTTTTTATTTTACGTCGTTTTAACAACTCGATCATATCGGAATTGTTCGGTGTTTAAGGTGATGCATATGTACAACTTGACCAAAAACTGTGAAAAATCAAAAAAAATATTTTGTTTCATAATAAAGTAATACAGCGACGCCGTGGCCTAGTGATTAGACCGCTGGCCTCTCAATGCCCGCATTGAAGCGTTGGTGGATGAAGCGACGTCTGGGCGGGTTTTCTCTGGGTTGTCCGGTTTTCCCGCCACTCATTCCACCGATTGCTCCATCATCACCTTTCCTATCATCCATTATGCTAGCATTTCATATCATCCACTTCCTCACGCTCATGCCTGACTACTCTCCGACCTCTCGTTCCAGGTTCTCCATCCTTTGGTTTCTTGCCGTTGGTTCCCAGACAGGCTTCTGCCCCTTAGGCATACACTTGTAAGTCCTAGGGGGGTGTCAGTCCTAAATATGGTGAGGGAAGCCAACTATGAAGAAAATAATAATATGAGTTCTACATTTTAAGAAAATATATGGTTTTTCACACTAGGCGTACATAAACATCAATTAACTGAAGCTATAGAAGGGTAGGCGCAAGCTTATTAATATGCACTCCAAGTTTTAAACCGTGTTATCTCCCAAAATTTTTCCAACGATTTTCCATACTCAAAATGTCCAACACAATGCAGTTAAATAAAATGGTCATATTAACCTTTCGAAATATTGCTCAAATTTTCAAAAATAAAATATTATATGTTGAAAAATTAGAGTTTTAGAGAGTACAAAATGTAATAATCTAGCAGAATATGCTCAAACAGTACTTTATCCAAGACTTTCTTCATAAGTAAAGTTTACAAGAAGTTTTCATTAATTTATTTTCTGGCTAAAGATTTCGCTCACACACATATTCCAACTAAGGAGTAGACTTATTAAATAAATAAATAAGTAAATAAATTGAATATTATTTATGACCGCTCTTTAACTGCTGCGGTTCTCAGCGTCCCATTCTATATTGGGCGTGAAAGACCGCTTAATTTTGTTAAGGGCCTCTTTATCAGGTTTGGGGTTCTTTAGTGTCTACACATGAGACCACCGGCTTTACTTCCGTTACGAAAGAAGCCATACTACAGATTTTTACGGCCGAAAAAATCCATCGGCCTCTACTGGATTTGAACCCGCGATCTTGGGAACCAGAGACTAGTATGTTATCCCTAGACCACGGAGTAGGTACGAAAACAATTATTAAGATAGTTTGAGTAGAATATGCCATGAAACAAAGAAATATACACATTTCTGGAAATAATAGTAAATAAACTTAAAAAATAAATGAACCTCAGTATGCAAAGGAAAAACTTAAGTAAGTTTCATAGCCATATAAATAGTTAGTTACTCCGAAATATTGACATTTTGGAAACCTTTTCTCAAAACTTACACGAAGCAGAACGTTTCTGCTTTAAAAGATATTATTAACATATTCTTTTGATGTCACTTCATTGGTGGATTTGAATTCCCAATTTTTCAATTTTTATGTTTCACCCTAAAGAAAAGAATTGATAGTTTCGTTTACAGCCTTGACTTAAAAATGTAACTATAATTCGGTGCATTTAATACATTATTTTCTCTAAGATGCGAGAGATTGAGCACGGCTTTTATTTGAGAAAGAGATGCACATGGTTTAGACATTTTAAATATAATATTAACTTGAGGTATATAATACATTTTTATAAATTCTGGAAACTACTCCTTAGATGTAATATTGATGCCTAATTCTGACATGATATTTCAATCATCTTCATCATTCGTATAGAAAAAGATGTTCCTACCTTCAATAGAGATGCTTTCATCCCAAGGAGAAACTAAGGTTACAAAGTTCGCAGTGAAACGAGTATATTTATTTCGTACAACGAATATAGCAATCTGGTAATAAATGCATTAGTTTATTCTTCCACATAGTCCCCATAACGGTTGAGGCACTTTTCGCTTCGTGGGACGAGTTTGAATATTTCCTCCTGGTAAAAATCTTATCCTTAAGTGTCCAGCCAAGGATCGTGAAATGTTGCATCTCCTCATCTAAAGCGAATTGTCGGCGTATAGATGTTCTTTCAAATGAGGAAAACGGTGAAAGTCGCTTTGAGCGAGATCCGGGCTCTAGAAAGGGTGGTCGATGATATCCCAGCGTAACAGCCTCAACAGCGTAGTGGTCTTTTTTTTTTTTTTTTTGTTTTTTTTTAAATACGGTACCGGAGTCTGATCGGGACTCCGGCACTGTATACCCTACTTTTATTTACCTATGTTTTTACCTTGTTTTTCTGTAGTATTACTGGATTGATGTTTTCTTACTTTTACAACACACACATAAACACAAACATAAAATACCCATGCCCAAGGCGGGACTCGAACCCACGATCCCCAGCACTACGAAGCACCAAAGCAGAACGCCTTGGCGAGCGCGGCCATGGGGACCGGCTCTTTTGGGCTGTGTGACGTCACGTGCAGGAAGTTGGTACCCTCGGTCCGTTTCCTCGTTATTGCTTCGCTCAAACGTGTCATGGTTTGCGGTCACTATGTGCGCTCTTTCCAAACACTTCATGAGTGTAACACCCGTGCTGTCCCTAAACATGTGGCCAGCACATTCCCGGCAGATGGTGCCACCTTAAACTTTTTGTCTTTGGAGAAGAGTAGTGTTTCCACTCCATTTACAACTGCGTTCTGCTGCGGGTATAGTGGTAGATCCATGTTTCATCTCCCGGACAATGCTGTGAAGAAAACTGTTCCATTCGGTGGAGAACATTCCGGTACAGCAGAATATCGAGAACAATGTAAGACAAAAGACATTCCCAGTTCTACCGCTATATGTCGTAACGTGATATTCCTGTTGTCTTGAATCAGCTCCTCCACACAAGCTGAGTTCAAATCTGTGGATGCCGTATTGCATCGGCCACTGCGATCCTCATTGGTGACGTTTTCTCTACCGACCGCAAATTTTTAACACCATTCTGCGACATGATGGCAAGACATTACTGTTTCTTAATAAGCCCCTGCCGCTGTGGGTGAACAACGGCCACAGCTACATGTTTCGACCACAGAAATCGAATAACTGGGTGGATTCCTTCGCGAGACCAATTTTCCAATCGAGTCGTCATTTGTGTTTACTTTGCAGTAGCCCTGCAGGTGGCAGTTGGCTGAAACTCTGCACAATTGGCAACCTCATGTATTAGTTCACTTTGAAATACGAAACACCAAGAACAGTAAACTTGGCTTTGTAACCTTAGTTTCTGATCATCCCTCGTAGTATAAATATTCTTATTTCCAAGGTGAGGATGTATTTCCAGATTTATAACAGAAAATAAATAATTCATACTTACCTAATTAGGTAGTATCCTCTTGGTCATCACTGGTATAATATTGCCATCGTGAAATTTAAAATAAATACATAAATGTTTATAAAACCGTAATTATCGTGTCTGCACATGTATAGGCAGCGTCCTTATAAGTGACATTAGCGTGGTAAACACCAAATGGAACATGTCATATAAGCTCTATTTTCCAAGATATTTTATTGTTTTTCGCGCGATCTGTGTGTAGAACAAGGCTAAAACGGTAGACAAAAATTCTGGGCCATAGCCGGGATGTGAGCCATGGATCTTCTGATTTCCGGGCAGTTGCTCTCACAACTAAGCTATATTGTCAACATACCGGTACAACATTAACTCTATTTTGTAAGAGTTTCTGAAAAAGCTTCCTTAGACATTAGATTTTTAATAATTCAACATTTAGTCGCCACAATGCCATGATGGTTGGTGTTACTGACATTAGATCAGAAGTCCTGTAAATGGCGTTCATAAAAGGGAAGTTGAGCACAGGAGATATCAGTTATTGAAAATCTTCACATTGTCACAGATACCCATGCTGATATCACACCAGGTTTTTACCATATATCTGTGAGAGATTAGTATTACAAAATGGTGAAGCTATTGGAAAATGGGAATTTTGGAAAATTAAACTGAGTGTTCGCCTTTAAAGATGAGGGGAAACCACCTAAAAGCCCTTTACTAGATTAGCCAGGATTGGGCAGTGAACCCGAAACCTCCTGAATGTGAACCACAAATAGCCAATGCATTCGAGGTATTAACATTTTTGTTTTACTGACAATGGATTAAAAAGGATGGCTGCTGTCCCGCTGTTGATCATATGCTCTTATTCAAGATGCATTTTGCCATATTTTTTGCCTTTCACATTTTTAGAGATAGATGAAGCTGTTTGCTTGTAACTTTTGTATCATATCGAATCGTATATTTATTTGTTTTGGTATTTCTTAATTAAAACAAGCTTTGGTTAGAATTTTGAAGCCTGAATATTTACTGCCGTAAGGAACAGATATTAACACAGCAAACTATTTTATATATTAAAATGGAAGGTTTGAAGCTTTGAATTAATCAATTCCGCATTTAGTGACTATAAAATTTTCGTTAATGCGGTTCCATATATCATTCATAGCATATATATATATATATATATATATATATATATATATATAAATTCCCTCTCATTTTTTTTTAATTTTGTGGTATAATACACTTAGAGGTTTTGAGAAACTACAGCAGCCTAACATTTAAAGACACGGTCTTCATTTTAGCGTAAGGCCCTTCAGAGATACCATAACAATCTGACTTTATCCAACAAGAATAGAGAGCATTATGAAATATTCACCAAGCTGTTATAATGTAGAAAATTACTGAAATACTCTCTCTCATATCATAAAACCATTAGCATCAGGAAGTATAGGAACAAAAAAACTGGCACAGAAAATAGCTACAGAATTGGGGTGATGACATACAAAAACAATAGATTAGGAAAGGAAAACATATCACAAACATATACCAGGTATAACTACACAAGACATAATTACCTCTATAAGAAAAGAGCAATTGCCGAGAAAAAACAAGAGAAACCTGCTAAAGTTTGATGGCTATGTTAGAAAATTATATTACAAGTCATAAACCAAAGAGTTATCAAAGTTTTAAAAATATGAATAATGAAGTAAGAAATAACCTTCATATCCATACCAATCCGTTAGAAAACAAAATTCCAAAATATTTTCCGAATCTGTGGTCCAAAATTACAGAATCTCCTTTTAACTGACAACTTGTCAACGGAATCTATTCCAGAAGATACAATTTCAGTATTATAAAGAATGAAATAAGGTACCAGAGGAAAATTTAGTAATTGCAGAATTATTAAATCTGCCAGTCCATTTCCCTTAAATATATGTATAATGGTTATTAATTCACTATGTGGTGGAGAAGATATCCCAATAAGCTTTGAAAAATCTATGTTTATCTCAGTATTTTAAAAATGTGATCTAAACACTAACAGAATTACAGAGGCATATATTTATTAAGCAGTGACTATAAGGTCTATGTCAGTATTACAAAAAATCAAATTAAGTAAATAATAAGGAAATATTATCGAAGAAGAATAAAATTGTTTCCGAAGGGGCAGCTCTATGATAAATTTTTTTGACTCAACGATTAATAGCGAATCTAGAGAGTTAAACTTAGAAGGCTATCTTGTTTCCAGTGCCTTTAAAAAAATTTGCTAAATAAAATGGGAAAAAAATATTATAAAGTATTTCATAGGACAGCGTACAATAGCAATTCATAACCAACATACATTATATTTATACCTTAAGTCTAATTTATTTTAAAATCAGTAACAAGGGTACCCATCGGCTGCAAATTAATACAGGAGTAAGGCAAGATTGGGAATTAAGTTGCTCAAGAATGGAAATAAAATCAGCATTGCCACTTCCAAGTAAATGATACATTTAAAAATAGATTTTTTGGCATTTGCAGATGATTTGATATTAATAGAAGTTCTGGAAATCATTTACAATACTGTTTTCATAACCTAAAGAACGTTAGCGAAAAACATAACATGTAAATAAATGCAGAGTAAACAACATTTTATGGTCTTTCGTGGGATATACACTGTCAACAGTAAAATATGTTTGGATATTAAGAATTTAGGCATAGTGAATATCTTCACGTTTTTAGGCTATAATTTAACATTTGAGGTCGATTCAGATATAAATAACGAATTTGTAAAATGTTTTAGAGCTATCGGAATAATCAGCATCACAATAAAGTCTTCCGGGGTACAGAAAAACAGAAAGTTACATCTACACAAAACACTATCAAGGAAAATATTGTCTTATGTTAGTGAAGCATCGACATCAAGACCGGTGGGCGAAAGCATAATAACAGCAAACGAAAAACGTTTATGAGAAATACAGCCGATGCTATATGGAACCGTATAAGAAATGAGGTTATAATGGAAGAACTTGGCCTGGAGTCTGTTGTCCATTTTTAACACACCTATCAGAACAACTCGATGAGTCATTTAAGATGAAAGAGATTTCATAGAATCCCTAGCGCTCTACTCCATTACCAGCCCCACGGGAAAGGATCTTCAGTTTGAACGTGATTTATGAGATCATAAGAGCCCATATGGTCTAAAACACCTTTTGGATGATGATTATTATAATTATGCTATTCAAATGAGCATATGATTGAAAAGTGTCTTCCAAATTGTTCGTATTCATACTCAGTTCATGCTTTGCTGCCTTCATCCTGCTGAAAACAGAATATTGTGAAAATAATTTTACATGGATTACCTAATCTTTGAACACGATTTGAGAGTCACTGTAACATGCAGTTCCACAGGAAGCCACTACTGGGCTCCGTTTATAAGCCATTATGGCCGTCAACATCCTATAACTCATATTATGGCACTATGCCATCAACCTCTAAAGTTGTCATCCTGCCCATTAATTTACAATTTCTTTTGGCTGACGAAGTATTTGTGTACCAGAAATTGCTTTTATCTTTAAACACGGTGTAAAACTAACATAAAGTCGCCATGGAAATATTTAAGAGACTGGTGAAGGTTAACAAGGAGACAGGTTCATTGCTGTGTTGTCAATCGAACTGGCATAACGTGTAAGCTGTCCATCCTCTTTCTTTATGGCAAAACGTCAGGATATGGGAAGTGGTGGTTTTGGTCATCAGAAAGCGAAGAAGAATATTGGCACTTATTGTACTCTGCTCTGATTCTGAAAACCTCCAGATGGTAGAAGTGAAGCGAAGGACACACAGAGCGACCAAACTTGGTCGGATAGGATCGGACACGATGGGATTCCTAAAGCCTCCAGATATATGCTGACGCCGGTGGGACTCCCAATAGGCACATTTTATCGCATTTTAACCCACTAAAAGAAGCTCTTAGTAGCTCAAGATTCGCAGATGTTGAAGTCTAGACGGCAGTGCACAGCTGGTTACGCATACGCCCCCAAGAATTCTTTTCACGTGGAATTGAGAAGCTAATCCAGCGCTAGCATAAGTGCATAGAACTTGGAGGGGTTTTGTCGAAAAACAACAACTCTCGTATTCCATTCTCGTAATAAAAAAACTTTAAAATATATTTCCGGTTGTTTATTGAATAACCCTCACGTAGTAACATACAAATCAGCTATCTTAGCTGTTAGAATCATCTCCAGTCTCAGCATACTGGAGTCTGCGGCCAAGCCACAAATCTGACAGGACATTTTAACACAAAAACTACAGAAATGACATCGAGCGAGATGGCTCCGTAGTAGTGCGTGAAGCTCGCATTTGGGAGGTCCCGGGTTCGATTCCCGGTGGCCGCCCACACTGACCATGGTTTTTCGTAGATGTCCGTAGTTGGCAAGTCGAATGCTGGGGTGATGTATCTACTATAGATTTCCTCTCCCATTTCCTCTCATTGCGTTTCTCACTCTCATGTTACATTGACAACGGAGTTCAGTGATGGTTGGTGTCGGACAGATGACGCAAAGGCCTGCGTTCTGATACTTCTCAGCCCTGCCAGATGGTAGGCTTTAGAGCCTCTTCTGCTGGGATCACGTTTTCCCAATCCCGATAGAGGGAAGCTTCCGAGCCTCCCTCGAGCGCACTTCCTTTGACCGGTGGTCAGGCCAGTAACTGAAGCTGCGCATTTCTGTCAACCGCACCGGCCTATCCTATAGCCCATAAGTGGTCTGTGATTTCGTCATCTCATTCGTTCCTCCCGAGAGCGCATGTACAAAATATCCATTGGAGTCGAGGTGTTAGGTGTCCCCTCCGTGACCTAGCCATCATCGTCATCATACATAAACGAAAAAAACAGCATGCTGGACGCGAATCAATAGGCAATGGTGAAATGAGATGTTACATACCTGCGCTGCTTTTGATATTGGTTCACTAATACGCAATTTTTTTTTATAGCCGTGGCAGATTGATAGCCAGGTCCTCCCAAATAGGCCGCCCGGGTGTGGGATTTATGGTGGCCGAAACGGCGTCTGGGCGGCTTTTCTCCGGGTCCTCCGTATTCCCCCACCATTCATTCCACCAATTTCTTCATCATCACCTTTCCTATTACCCATCTCGCTTTCATTTCTTATCATCCACTTTCTCATCCGCTATGCCTGGCTACGGACGACCACCCGTTCCAGGTTCTTCATTCTATGGTTACGTGTCTTTGGCTTCCCGATAGGCTTCTGACCCCTAGGCACCCGTGTAAGTCCTAGGGGACTTACATACTACGGAGTCTCATACTCTCCGTCAGTCTTACATACGGGGAGGATAAGCCTACTACAAAAAAAAAAATAAATGAAAGGAAAGCAAGAGAGTAGCTTTACAAAAAAAAAAAAAAAAGTTGTTTCAGCAGCTTGCAAGTAAAGCTGACTGTGGGTCATCTCGCAAAACCTCTCCAGGTTAATTCTTACTGATAGGCCATGTCAGTCTTGTCCCTTTATTTGCAAGAGAATGCAATTTAAAGCCTTTTCACTTTTAGCTATGAGGTCTTCTTAAAAGCACTCCTGCAAACCTAAAGAATAGCAAATATCCGCTGATTTTTAACTGTTTCAAAATCCATCAATGTTTTGTAGATAATCAAAGTCAGTTTACAGCGTTGTGTACTGGGAAAATATTTTGAAATTTAAGTCTGCGATACTATAATATGCAACTATTTTGTAATTAAAACAGTAAACATTAGGCACCTAGAACAGAGTTAGTAATGTTTATAAATAAGTGTTTTAGTGTTTATATTGCGTTTCTGTTTTGCTACTAAATAAAACTACCAAAACTACAGTGTAAAAGTAAAATCACACGACTGTATATGATTAATCAAAATCAATGCTGCTGTTAAGGAGATAAAACTGATTTTGGACTTTAAAAAGTTTTATATATATAAAGAATACATTACATGATATATATAACATGTAATGTATTCTTTTGTTTTCAATGAATTGTTGCACATGCATATTCTACTTCAAATTGCCGTCGTGGATCAACTGCTATAGAATAGGGATATATTATGTTGCAAAACTTTGAAGATCTATTCTCCTAAGTCTATTTTTTTCTATTTTCTCAGGTTATAGTTACCACAGTGGCAGCAAACTTCAGGATTTATTTTGGTATTGATGGAAATACTGATTCTATCGTTTATAGATTTTAATAAGATTAAATACTTAGAATAAATATGATTGAAAAGTAAGGAAAATTTTGAAAAATATAAACAATACCTCATGTATTAACATACATCGGCCATATAGGTACTGTAAAAAGCATGTGTGTATTTTTAGTGGTTACTGAGAAAATGCCATACTGCACATGGTTTACATTAATGATAATACGACATTCTGTATACCCTTAAGAATTCATTAACAGTTCATTTGTTTATATCAAGACTTGCCAAATGAGATGCCTCCGCGTAACGTGCGAAGAGGGCTTTAGGGAGATCCTGACTTCGATTCCAGGTGACCTTGTACTCTAATCATTGGTTTTTCGTGGTTTACCGTAGTCTGTAATTAAATTCTGAAGTGGTTCCTCTTCTACCACGATATTCCGCTCCCATATTTCCCTTATCCACCATTTCCTTCGTAATCATATGTTTCAGTGACGAAGGCCCGGGCGACGAAGTTCGGACGTTGCGGTTGGGAGATGCTGATGCGCTTTCTGAAGGTTTGTCTCTGGAGTCTGTTGGACTGTTCAGATAGGTGCTGCCTGTGGTTGCTCTTGGAGCAGACTCTCCTTGTGGATCCCTGGGAAGTCAGGGACTTGAATGGTGTCAGATGAGTTCGAACTGGAATTATTAAGGACCCCATCCATGCGTTCGCAAGTCTCCACAATATATCGCCCTTATCCCTCCCTCCTAGAGGTTGCGTTAGAAGTACAGTTGACCATTTGGCCTACGTGCGGTACTGTGATCCGGTTTCAGGGGCCCCTCCATAGTCACCTTTAATATGAACTATGGTGTGCATTTATTTTCCAATTGTGAAATCATTTCTGATATATTATGTATAAATACCAGTAACGTGCATGCATGTAATAGAGTTTATTTTTATTCTCTTTATCACTCGTAGGTACTCAGAATTTCCAATATGAAGATTTCTTGTGTATCTTACTTAAGTATTGTATACTCTTCAGGCACGAGCAAAACTACCCAAGAAGCGACGAAGGGTGTTACCTGTAGAGCAGCCACGAGGACCAAGGATCCCTGGTGCTCCTGGAACAGCTGGGGGCCCTCCAGGCTCTGGAGGTCCTGGAGGAGGACAAATCCCGGGAAGTGGAGGTTGTGTTGCACCTGGTGGTCCAGTTAATAGGCGCATGAATGCCATAAAAGCCAATCATCCAAAGGAAATGATGGGGCAAAAGATGGGTACGTATTTAGGAATAAATTTTTGCCTGTTTAACAAAAATTGTAATTAATACGTTGCTGCAAGGAAACTATTATCTAGTTACACGTCTTTTAATATGTCTTTACTAGTCATTAAAAGCACTGCTCTACTGTTTCCCCTTTCATCTATAACTTTCTTCTTCCACTTAAATTAAAACTCAAGCACAGTTACTTGCACATACTAAGCTATTTTTTGTTTTTTATACCTAAAGCGAATGTCTATGGACTATAAATATTAAGGTAGATTTCTGATAAATTATCAGGTAAAACCTCATTAATTTAAAAGTTACCTTTTCCAAGCCTGAAGTTTAACAGTTTGTAGTTTTTAAACTACACACCTTGAAATGTCTTACCATAGAAGCAACATACATCAAAATATTGCTGAATTATCCGTGGATGATAAAGAATATTTATATTTTAACACTTAATGGAGATGCTGTTTTCTTAATCAAGTACATCATACAGTATGTTTTTGAAGTTTGTATAATGTGTTTCAGGTATATAAAGATCACTTTGTTAAGTTGTAGGAAATAATGGGCGTGTTGGAGAATTAAATATGTGGCCTAATCCCCCTGTATATCGGCAACTTCTTAACTTTGAGTGGTAATGTAGGGCAATGTATTTACTAAAGGCGAAAGCTGCCGAATGATAGCACAAGCGCCGCCTGTAACCAAGATGGTCACGTCGCTCAACTAAACCACAGTCTGATAACATATAGTCACGAAATTCGAGGTAATTAGTTACACCTGGTGTAAATCCAATCTTCCAAAACACCAGCTATTATCGGAATAGTTTCAACCAATCAGACAGCTGTGTTACTTTGTTTTAAGAGAAAAAGACATGTTATTTTATGAAATATTTGAGAGTAATAATTGATAGATATGATATTAACAAGGAGGAAATCTAGTGCTATAAATGCCACTATCAGTAAGAAAATGAGGTCATATACATCCTTCTTCCCATTTAATAATTATGATATGAAAACATAAGCATTAACGGTCCAGTTATGAGTGTGTGGTTTTATAATGTTTAACACCCGTTTTTACTACAGACGACGACACTGATGATAAATAGAATGAAGATTGAGCACCGGTGGAATGCGAAGGCAGGAGAAATCGGAGAAACCGGAGAAAACCCGCCCCTACACCCCTTTGTCCACCACATCCCACATGTAGACACCTAGGATCGAACCCGGGCTGCCTTGGAGAGAGGCGAGTAACCTAACTACTCGGCTACGGCCCAGTTGTGGTTGAAAAAAGCTATGAATGAAAACAAAAGTTCACGGTTACAGTAAATATCATTATGTTTACACACCTGAAAATAAGTATTTCTTGTGTCTTCTTGTTTGTGGTGAAATTTAGTGCGCTATTAAAATGTTACATTAAATATCCTCTAGAAATTTTAAATATGGGAGGAACGTGTTTGATTTTTGTTTCAACAGAACGTTATAACGAAGGCATAACTTGTCGTTTAATGAGATTATTCTAGTAACTAGCCACCAGGAGTGCAAATGTCAAGCCAATGCATTTTCTAAACATATGGAGCTTCGTGACTGTATATAGTAGACTGTGGTTAAAGCATAAAGTTGCCAAAATATAAAGGACATAGATAAAAAATACAAAGTTTGCCCAAAGCGACTATTATTTCAGAAAACGTTTGTCACATTTGATCTCCGAATAATCTGAATTGGATCTCGAGAAACAAAGCTTAATTATGCAATAGCTATCACGGATAAGCAGCAATTCTTCTACAATTGGAGATAAACATTGTGTTTGTAGGTGGGTCTTATTGGTGATCTATTTTATCGATGGGTGTGAAGGATCAGTTACCTATCTCGTTAGCTACATAAATAATTTTCCCTTCATAATGAGTATGTTATAACTTTTTACGAAATATTCTGCTTTACATATTAAGCTTATTTAAGCAGTCTAAGGTTATTTGAAAATATGATCCATTTTCATGAAATGGAGAAATAAGTAACATTACCGCTGCCAAACAGTAGTTTTGTTTGCGGTCCAACAAGGTTTTACTAGATGATGTATATAATTAATTTCTGGTTGGCATATTTGGCGTGTACTGAGTGGAAAGGGGAAAGCAAGAGTTCTGTGTAGTGGTTACATATTTTAAAGAATTGGAAGGCCGATCTGATAATACCTGGTAAGATTTAGGAGATTTTGTACTACCGTGGAAACAATTGCTTCTTTGTTAAAGGGTTGAAAACATGGCGTACCTCTACAGAATGGGAAAGAATGCATGGTAATGTACCGCAAGACTGCCCAACCAAACCTAAAATCTTGGTATTTTAAATTTATGTGTGTATAACGTCATATATGAACACCTAAAACAGAAAACTCCTTTTACACAATAGGCACTGCAATTGCGTTTCCCAAAACCGCATCCCACCGTAGTGTTTTACTATATTCAAACACAATTCTCAGTACCAGAATATCCATTTGTTGAAATATACATATGTTGCTCACCATGCATTGTACACAAAGAGACAGTCAAAGCACACTACATGTTTGGTTATTCATGGAATAAAAAGCTTGTTTCATAATTCTTTTAGTGATCAGCTAGCTGGGAGGTCGATTCCCAGTAAATAATTTCGATAGGGTATTATATAAAAGGTAAAACAATGGCCGGAATCTGTTGAAGCTTTGGGTCACATGCTTTACAAGAGAGAAGTAGAGAATGGTCACAAAACGGTGCATTTCCACACATTGGAAAGTTCAGTGGTTGAAAGGCATGACAGGCTTTGAAGAGGTTCTTCGTTCATTTCAATACCCATAGTTATGCACTTCTTCCCGTTCACTCTTAAAACATTTGGCTGATAAACAGAAAATCGTCCATTGCAAATTTATTGGTGTTGTCAAAGACTATTTTTCCAACATTTGCGAGGTTATTTTCCCATAGGATAAAAACTTTAAAACGCCTTGGTTTACTCTCCAGTGAGGGGTTTTTATAAAATAAAATTGAAAATGTCCATCGGAAAAAAACATTTCAATATTTTTAAACAATTGTCGTGCAGATAAGTATTTTTCATCAAACTTAGATTGAAAAGGGTCGGGATTCATTTGATAATTGTTATTTAAATATACAGTTATTTTAATCTAGTAATTTTTTCTCAATTATTGAAATAGACAAAGAAGTCACTGAGAGCATTATATCATGAATGCACTGCTTTACAAGCCTGAAGGGGGTGCCAGTTAGAATTGAAACAGGAAGGGGCGTTTAATATTTAAACAGCAACACAAACTACTACCTTCCTTTACTGGCAAAGGGGTTTACACAAAATGTGATGACCTCATCACTTAAGAATTAATGTGAACAACTTGATGTGGTCACTTTTATAACGTTTTCCAGAATGGTACTTGTATGTAATGTCTGTTTATATATTTAAAGTGCTGGATATTTATAAAATCCAATTTAAAATGTGTAGAAATGTGATTTATGCTTTAGAGTTTATTTTCGTTTATACTAAAAGAATAATTAAAAGTCGAATTGACTGCTAGGTAGGATAAAGCCTCGTACTTTCAAATAAATTAAATTAATTATCTAATCTCGAGACTAAAGAACGGATCGGCTTGATACAATATATTATGTGGAATGTGGACTAACCATTAAGTACAATTAAAAGCACCGTCTTACAGCTTTGGTCCTTCAAAATGGGTACACAGTGCTTGCAAATTTTCTGCGTGCACACCCCAAGTCATATTTTTAGGGACAAGAGCACGTATCGAGGACCCAGAAGAAGCTAGACATTAACATATAAAAACAGTGATTTACTGTTTTACCATTACACTTTGTTATTGTCCATTATTTTTTTGTTTTGTTGTTACTACATTGAATTGCGTTGTCAACTATTCATCTTATTGTTATACACCCTCAAATACTTTGTCGTTTTTGGCAATTCACATTAAATAAAAATATGCTATCCGCATCTAACCATACGTTACCATCTCTTAATTAGTGGACAAGGTTGGTGACGAACGAGGTAAGGAAGCCCACCACCATCTCTTTTCAGGACACTCGGAATTCTTTTCGGCAGCTGTGTTATGCATGATGTATTTGATTTTTAAGAGACTGCTTAAAGGATTCTTGATATCAAACTGTGCATCAGATTGTAATATTGTATGTCTTCAGAGTGACAAACTTAGGAATAATATTTCAAACGAGAAGGCGTTCCTGTCATTAGCCAAATGGCCTGTTTTACATATACTTCAGAAACGAAGTACATATAAATAAACAAATTCTAACTATGAAGTCCTATTTTACCTCTGTCTAGAATGTGACATGGGATTATAGCTTCTTTCAGATGGGGGTTTGTGTAAGACTGAATCTTCATATTCTCTTTGTGTGTTTTCATTTAACATTTGATTTTATCTTCTCAGGCCTTTTTAGATACATATAACATAAATATTTCTTCGTATATCAGTTTAAAAGTATTAATAAGATTAAACACAGGAAGGAAATGAAAAATCTAAGAAAGACTTATAAGTGCTTACTAGGAGACAAGTCTCTTATACACATTTGTTTATCAAAATTAGAAACTATGCTGAGTGATATGCTGTAAGAGCGTATGTATTATATATGTTTTATGATAAAAACTCTCTGTAAGTTTGGTAGACAAATTAAGGATTTTATAACATTAAGTATAAAGCAATATGTAAATTTATACACTCAGCTTGTGTCTGTGACAAAAAAGGTTAAAAAATAAAAGATTTATGGCAGCCATAGATCTGAAATATATAAAATATCAAAGAAAACCTCTAAAAGAAATGTCAATAAGAAATTGTTAATTTCATATACCCACACATTTAAGCTTTAAAGTTCATAACTAAGAAGTATCTGTCATATAAATGAATCAAAATTAATTTCTAAGAAACACTTAAACAAAATGTTTTAATGGCTTGATTTATTCATACATCTATTTCCAAATTTGGAATAGAACAGGGAAGCTTGCCATTGATTCTGTCTCAAAAAGAGTGTGATGGTGAAAAAATCACAAGTTGTAGCCAAGATAAGACATCTATTCCACTACATCATCAGATTTCGGAACAAATGTGTGGGATAATTATCATTAACTTTCCAAAAACAATATAGACTATGAAATGCACGATATTAATGTAGTTTAAAAACCTAAGTAACTTTAGAGGCGGCTTTGACACCATAGTTCTATAAAGGTTTCTTTTTAAGATATCCGGAATTATCTAGGAAAAGTTCAGGGAACAGGTTTTGATAATCCCGGGAAATATTAAACCTGTCTGGGGAAGCAGAAAGGTCGATTCAGCAAGGAGATACGAACAGAGATATAACAGAATCATGGTAGTTAACACAGATATCAGAAACAGGGAGTGGTCAATTGAGTATTGATGCAAAAGGACAACATAACTGGGTAGCAAAGGTTCTTACAGTTAGTTATTGCAAGCAGGGTTTACGGAAACCTTCAATTTGTTTGATTATTTGTAAAATTCTTTTCCGGATCACTTCACAGTGTTCCCTCAGTTACATACATAGTTGATTGTGTTTTTATTTAATTTTTTTATAATTATGGTAATATATACCACAAATTTAAAAAAAAAACAGCTTCAACTGCTTTTCTTGAAAATGGCACGTTGCATGTAAAATATTGCAATGAAAGAGAAAAAACAATAGCGTTAGTTACTTTTAACTAAAGGAATATTATGAAGATCATATTAAAATTAAATGTGCTTCTGTTTAATGGAACCATATTTTCATTAAATTCAGTCTCGACACTCAAAAAGAAAATTTATGTGGAGCACTTACTCATATATTTATGAAATATTTTAAAACTCGAAAACGTTATTTCATGTTAATACTTTCAAAAATGCAACCTCTTATGCCACTTGCTTCATAGTACTGTCAATTTTTGTGCTTAAAATTTATAAAAATATTTGTTTTCAAAACATGAATTATTTCAGAAGTTTAAATTAGCTAAGAAAAATATATATTCAGCTGAAAAACTTAGCTAGCTTCCGTGGTAATTTACAGTTTACAAGAAATATTTAGAATTATTTTCATTTACCAATATAAAAATTGAAGTATGAGTTGAGTAGTTCTTAGATACAATGAAAATGCTGATTATAAACTTCTAAGTCTAATTCAAGACGTTCCTTAGTTTAAGAAATTTTAGCCAAGAGATTGTATTGCTAATCAATGAAGAACTGCAGTTTAAATGTTCGATGAACCCAGTGCAACTCAAATCTTAAAGTATTAATTGTGTTTATTTAAGAAGTTCAGTTCGCAAATCTAATTCTAACTGTTGTATTTCAATGAATTAAGTAAGTAATACCAACCATTAAAGTTTTCGAGCAGTTTTCTTGTGCCGTAAATGTAACTGTTTCAAACATTTTAACACAAAATGTGTTTGTATGACATATAGAATCGAAGAAAAAATGTGTTTTCCAATATAATAGTTTATCTTAGGTTCACTTTGAGAACTTCCATCAAATTAAAATAGAAGTCATTACTTTGGTTCCTTCAAGCGAAGAAGGTTTGTTCAATCTCTTTTCGCGTAAACGGATTGCTTTGCCTATCAATATAGACAGCTGAAAGCTCATGTTAGTCCGCCCAAAAATTGGAATATTTTCATGCTTTAGCATCTTTGACAAACGCTAGCAGCTAGAAGTAAAAGATGCAACATGAAACACAATACACCAATTTCAAAAATGCAGCATTTGTTGTCAGTAAAATATTAACAATGATGATTAAACATGAGGGTTTTAAACATCAGCAAACTTCTTTATTACAGTTCGTTTTCTTAAGCACAAATCGAGAAATCTGGAGAGATTCTAATACGTTTTCTTCATTATGTATCTAGTTTCTCTCACTTTTAATTACTGCATTAAAATCTGAAATACTTAATAGCCTTTTCTTTAATATAATATAGTAACTAGAAGCTTCTGCTTCTCCATTTAGCAATTTTAAATTAATGAGGTTTTGTGGTGCACAACTTTTAATGTAAAGTTTCAAAATTAAAAACCAGCCTCCTTAAAACTGTGCACTAAAATGACACAAAACATAATATTAAAATAAACAATATCTATTTTTAAATGTACCATAAATATATTATAATTTTGTTCTGTGCTATCCTTCTTATGATACATAGTTTAACTAGAATTGCACACCTTTAGTTATGTCACTCTCATAAAGTCTTGTAATAATTGAAGAAATTGCATTCTTCCTTAGTTTCTTTCTTTTGTTTTAGAATAAATAATTTTCACTCTTCTTTCAGTCCTGCAACATTACATTTCTAAATTTTTAGAAAACTCGTATTTTTCTAGCTTTCATTTGTCTCAAATAATAAAAAATGGCAAGCATTACAAATGGAATGAATGCATGTAACTTATGCTATTACCCATTTCTTAAACTGCTTTAGTGATGTATGAATATTTTAAACAACATATGTTTAAATAATATCTACTTTTTCAATACAAGCAGCAATAGTAGTACATAAGATTAGTGGATTTTAGTACAATATAGACATACATAGTAATCCAACATTAAACACAGGTAAACAATAAAATAGGACTTATTTATTTACGCCACACAATTTGCAGCGTGCTTAAAACTTTTTAAACTTGACATTAAAGCGAAATAAGATATAATTTCCACTTTTCAAGTTTTTATCAGCCAAAATGTTATTTTATTGAGAAAACGGTGCAAAATTGATTTTCAGACTTGAACACATGGAAGTTTGTATTTATCCAACAGGTTGCCATGTATACCGTTAAGTTTCTATTGAAATTGCCATTAAGTTTCATTAGTACAAACTATTTTCTGAATATCTAAAGTGTAAGCTGTTATTCCTGTTGAAAGTATTAAATTACCTTGAAAATTAGAACTAATGTAAAGAAAGTAATTAAAACATGTTTCTTGGTGTATTAAACGAAATCCAGTAATTTTTCTTATATACCTCAGGAATCACACAACCAAATTGCATAATATTCAGAACTGAAGTTAATAAACAAAAACAGCTCCTTTAGCTTGGCATAAAAAATATTATTAAATGGCTGTTCTTCTCAATGTGAATACAAAGTTGTTGCCTCCAGTTACAGGAGATATGATAGGCAACCGTTAAATATAGCATGTTTTCTTCAAACGAACGTGAATAACTTTCACTAACAGTGAATATTAAAGAGCAGAACATTAAATGTAGGCTTTAGAAACTTGAGGTAATAGAAGAACAGCACCTAAAATGAACTGCATTTGTTCCATAGAGCCTTCGTTTGGATTCGTAGTCGCTTTAGCGGTAATGGAACCGGGAAACACGGTGTTTACCGGCGGAGTCGGACATTTTTAGCTCCTTATGGGCCTGAGGCTACCAACCATACTGCCGGCCTTAAGCTACGTACGCAGCGTAGAGGTAGAAGATCCCAACCGATACGGGAAGGTGATGTGGCCAGAATCACGCATCCCCTGGCGTGGATGATATCTTTCTTGGCTAGGATCGCTGCCTGTCGCAGCTTCTCAATTTTCCCGCGACGCTGAGTAGGCACAGGTCCTATATGCGGGACTTAAAATACGTATCGTGTATGGAATGGAACCCATGTACATTCCATGGCCGTTAACCAGAGTTCCACGCTCTAACCTACTGTGCCACGGCGCAAAACAATCGCAAATCTTAATTTAAGCACATAAATTTCTCATACAAGTAATAACTGCAATAAACGTATACCCACGACATCGTCATTATAGAAGATGCTGAAAATCGTATTCTATGCCTTCACACACATCTCTTAAACATTTTTAAGGGAACACTCTGGTACTAAATCGAACGTATATTGTATTAATTAGAAGCACACGCATTTTCTACAGCGCCTGCCCAATGAATTACGTGGCAGTTAGTGCGTGCGTTCGCCACCGGTAACACGAGGCGGAACGGGTAGTACTACCACTGCAGTTTATCTGCAGAAGAGAGCATTCGTTGAGTAATGCCACACTTACTTCCAATGATCAATCATTGTTATAAAGCACGAGAAACAATGCTGGAAATAGTAACGGTTACTACTGCAAATTAAGACTAATGGTTCGTTTAAAACGTGGAACTTTACTGTAGGGTGGGGAGACTTCATTGGATCATGTCCTACCAGTTCAGAGCTGGCATTGAGAGTACGGGGAATTTAACCTATCCCCTTGTTCTGGTATTTGGTATACCTACCGTTCAAGGAGCTTCTATTCTATTAGCACTGTGTCCTCGTGAAGTCCCATAACCCCCAACACACAAAGTTGAAGGGAGAAGGAGGAAAATGACAGAATGGGATTTCTGGTCTCGCTATAGCGGTCAATCTTAACGTGATGATAATTGTATTGCTTTGAGAGACGAGAAGTGTTAGAATGCAATTCCTGCTTTACAGTCCCATCTCAACATAAGTGCTTTCAGATATCCTAGTTACTCTAAACATATATTATTTCAAATTAGTTCATTTTCCAGCTCTTTAAATAGCTTTAAATTATAATTTCATACACTTGAACTACGTGTAATTTAACAGACAATGAAAAGAAAAATCATAACTTTGGTATCACTAGCATCCAAGTGCCTAGAAACATTCGTATAGTGAACCTTCTATTAAAGAAAGCAAGAAAAATAACTGGACATAAATCCATGGATGAAGTAAGAATGAGAATTATAATGTTGCTTTTCTCATGATTTCTCCTTCTGAAATCTGTAGTTGTGTTTGAAAAATTTCTTGCGGAAGTTTGTGATACTATAATTAAAATCAAAATAAACAAATTATATGCTATTAATATGGATATTCACTAAATATAGCTTTAATTTAAAGACAACCTTAAATAATGGAAATATAATATTCGGTATATAAAATAAGCATGTTATGTCCAGTAGCAATTTTATTTGTAGCTCTTCAAACGACTAACTTTATTTCATTTTTTCCTTAATATTTTGATCACCTTTTTGTTTACAGCAATATTTATTTTTTTAAATATGGAAATGTATAATATGCAATTATTCATGTAACTTATTCACAAGACCAATAAAAACTGAGCTGCAGCATCAATAACGTAAAAACTTAGAAGCCTTTTCATTGTATCAGCATAAAATATTTCGTGAATATGCATTGGATTATATTGCTGTATTGGTTGACAATTTTGAACCACGAAGTAAATTTCCAGAATTTAAATATCCATATACTCATTTGGGTAGCCAGAGTTTCAGGCACTTACACTCCATTTTCCGCGATATTTTGAAATATATTTGAATGTTATGGCTCTATTTCCAGTTTTCTGGAGGATAAAGTTTCTTTGGCAGTACGTAACTCAGATTGTAAATATAAATAAATAGTTTATTGCATCTGGTCCATTTTGAGATATAAATCTGTAACACTTAGACACGTTTGCCTTACCCAGGAAGTATTTATCCATGTCATACCATGGTCCATGTACCCTTTTTAAAAACCAGCAACCGACGTATTTGCCGGTAATTGAAAACAGAACAAAGAGATTGCCACGAAGTTTTACATCATTGTAACCAATCTAATGACTAAATTCTCAATGAAAGTGAAAATACGCTTTCTTGCATTACAGTAAGAGGAAGGAGTGTTTGGAATATGGGCAGGATCTTGGCTGCAGAGAGTCTCCTCGTTCTTGCAAGAAATCAGAACGCTATAATGGCTCTCAACAAAGGCTAAGCATGTGGAAAACTTTTATGTGTCTTATTTTTTCTCTCAAACCATACTTTTGGCACTTTGTAACCCATACAACACGTGAAACTAGTGTACGCATTTGTGTTGTCATTGTCAAGAATTTTCTCAAACTGAGTACAAAAGTTCTAGGGGTAGGGTTTTAGTAAATAGCTTGATGGCTGTTTTATGAATTTAAATACTTTCGAATCTTAAGTTAATTTATCACATACATACTTTCAAGAACCTAGTCGTAATGTTCGAAAAGAAAAGTAATGTGACGTTTAACGCACTATTATAAATAAAATTAGTTTATATCTTCAAATGTTATTGAGACAATGGCGACTTTATATTAAATATATACATGGTTTTCTAAATGAAGAAATAGGTATTGCAAAACAGCATTATTTTGACAAAATTTTATATCGATAGCTTCATTTTCTTTATTTAAAAATGCAGAGAAGACTAAACTTCAATAGAGCAAGCAATGAGACGAACACAACAAAACAAATATTTAATCAGAGGACCTGGATGGTTACTTTTAAAACATTTCCAAAAATGTACATTATAAAGTTCGGAAAATAAAAACGAAATACTGAAGAAGTATATGAATTGTGAAGTTTTTATCAGGTGTTGTAACAATCTTAGTATGAAAAGAATATTATGCAATTGTGTTGGGCATATTCATAACTATTATTTTATTTCATGAGTGGTAGATTTAATTATATTTAAAAAGTTTATTTAATAAGATTAAAAATTTGGAAAAATATGGAACATATCTTGATGTCTATATACCCCTAAAGACATATATATATATAAACTGTTTACACATTAATTTTAGGGATGCAAAAGCCCAGTTGCTTTAATATAAATACTGAAAGTATAAACGTGTACTATGTAATTACTAAGACTTGTAAGAGCACAATTTATTGTATTGTATGTGTGTTAATGTAAGGAAACATACACTAAAAGAACATGCCTTTTAGCATCCTTTATGTGAGTGTTGCACTGAATCACCTAATTAGTTTAAATGCCTTTCTGGCTATGTTACGTGTGCTCCTTCACTCACTTGCATATATGTACCCGAGCATGTAGCATGTTAGAAATGGCAGTAGAAAATATATTTCCTCTCTGTGTGTAGGTGTGCGTGAGCGTATGAGTGTGAGTGAGTTTGTAACATACAACCTAACTGCTTTGCTGTATTTTCTGCTTAGTTATTTCCGGGCAGCACAGAGGAGTTTTCTAGTACAGGTCTCTGCAGTGTTGTTTTCTTTCTGAGCCGTAGCATTTTAGGTATTTATAGCACCATAATTATTTTTTGATTCGCAAATTAATTCGCCTTAGAATTAATTATTCGGGTCAAAGCAACATTCAAAAACAAAGTTGACTGAATGAGCAGTGTGTTGGTCCTTAAATTCTCTTAAAACATCTAGTGAGTTATTCTTTTATTTGCCTTCCACCGTTTATACCACCAACCCTCCGCAGTCAGTAACCTTTTGACAAACTAAGAAATTCAAGCTCTTCGTGCCGAAACTTACTCAAAATGATGGTTACTTTAAAAAAAGTCAACATACAAACAAATTAACCACCAGCTTAATCTCATAAACAAATAAATAAACAATAGTTCACTAAATCATCCACTCAAGATTATAAAGAAGCTGAAACAAAAGCAATTGCTCCACGTGGAGAGTCGGTGGGAGCTATGAGATCATTTACTCAGGACGCTTTCGGGGGTCTACGGATTCTAAATCCAGGCTGTAAATGTGGGTAGGTAATTTTCAGGGATTTTCGGATTCAAAAGCCAGGATGTCAATGTGGGTAGATAATTTTTCAAACAAACATAACAAAAATTTCTCTTTTATAGAAATGAAGTTTATTTCAATTAATCTTTACAAACAGTTCACGAAATCCTAATCACTAGTGCTATTTAGTGCGTTTCGTCAATGCGAAAATGTTATCTCGCGGTTTATCTATACTCGTCGATTTCGACAAAATACATGGACTTTCTGGGACTAAAATACTGAATTACTTCCAGATTCAATCTCGATATCAGTGGAAGTCAATTATATTCCACTGAAAATATTCTTACGTTCTCCAATCAACGCGAAAAAGTAACTGCATGCTTTCTTTCCTAGGATCCCCTGCCTAGGAAGTATCATCGCCCGTATGAAAACGACTCTCGGCCAAAAATGATCCCGAGAGTCGTTTTCTTCCTTATGGTTAGCCTCTTTTATATTTTCTAGCTTCACAACCAAGAAGAAGCACGCTACCATGAAACTTGTTTTCAACAAATAAAATCACAGAAAGAAAATCAAAACGAAAGCACACAGAATAATTAACTTCATCCAGTGATATTGATTTCGGTATGAAACGAGAAAACATCTGAATGACAAATATATACAAAATGGGGTACAGTTCACAAAATGTCGGTAACATGGCGTAAGGATATAAATATTGGTTAAAAGCAAAATCGATGTATACGGTCGTGTACATAAGCAGAGCCCGTGTTGACTATTAAAGTGGAAAGGAATCCTGACATGTCAACACTATTCAAGTTAAAAAAGGGACGTCCATTACTGACACTTGTTCTACTAACAAAAAAAAAAAAAAAATACTGGAGCAAATGTCAGTAATGGACGTCCAAACCGTACAACATGATAGCTTCACTGTATATAACTGAATTAATAAATATTTTATAGAAGGTATACCCATGATCATCAAACACTGTATTGCCATAGTAAGGTTTCGGGTTTAAGTTCAAAATCTTGTAATCGATTCCCACAGCTAAGTTTTTGTGAATGGCCTAGTCATTCTAAGTGGCTTCCCTCGTAGTAATTTCAAAGTAGATTTTGGTATGAAGGAATACATACCTCGATTTAAGAAGTTGTGGGCTGTAAATGGAACAATAAGTACACAGAGGGTCTCCTCCATCTGAAAGATAATGCTATCTCCTTTGACGGATGTTCAAAATACATATAGAGACAATAACAATATTCAAGGGCAGAAAATGCTTTCGGTTTGAAGAAAATTACAGAAAGTAGCATAAAGATTAGAAAGACCCACAATATAAGCGTGTTTTCTCCCAGATTGAAAAACATTTATCATTTTTCTATCAAATCACTCTCGGTGTTACAACAGATTCCAGACACAAATGCTTTAGTAAGTCATATTAAGATGGTTCCTATTAAAATCAGCCTTCTCTATTTAAATATTCATATATTCACGTTTATTCTCAAAGTCAGCTTTAATTTTCTAAATGACGCAATATTTAAACAACAAAACTTCTATACAGAAGTATAAAATTTTAAACATTTCGAGAACGATTATCAGTTCTAAAATAGAAAACAAAAAGTTCAGTTTTTATTGGGGCTGTATTGTTGGCTATCATGTGCTCCCACAAAGATAGATTGACACCCTTGATGTCGATGTGTAAATGCAAATTACCGGTCCAAAAATAAATACCCCCCCCCCACTCCACAGTCATGGTGGTTGCGAGGAATAGAAGATCACTTAGTTTTGTGCTAAGTGGTAGACTATTTCCACATATTATAATCTGTAGTAGATTATTGGCTCAGGACAAGTTGAGGATGGTAGTGGGGGGAAAATCTGCTCCGGAAACAAACTATTCATGAAATACTATGGCCCCTCTTACAGAAAGCTTGGACTCGTTGCATGCCCTCTTAGCTTTGCTGTGCCGCTGCCACCATAGTGTAACCTTGGCGTCAGTGTTATACCTCTTGCGAAGACCCCTGTGCTAGTTAAAAGGCACTAATTTCTGCTCGTATAGATTCATGTAGAAAAATCACATCATCTCAAAAACACTTTTCCATTTGGGTACCAACATTATTTTCTCGGTTAACTATAGGTAGCAGGAAGCTATATTATAGCGTTATGGTGTAATGTTTTAAAAATGTATACCACTGAATCAGGACAGAATTATACTACATATGCCGTACATGCTTAGTTTATGTACACCTTGTACAGCCTTTTGTTTTTGTCTCGCCATGTAGTGACGAAACGTTTGATTTAATATTCATATTGTGTCATAAAATTATACACAGCAGTTGCTTCCTTGTCATTAGTACCAACACCTTTTTACTCTTCATTTTATTTCAAAGTTATTTTTAAAGTTCGCAGTAATGTTACTTATTGTTGATGTATTCCTATGTGCTTCCAAATGCGTATAGCCCCAATAAATAACATAATTTGTTGATTGTTAATGTGCATATGTTTTGGAGCGATAGCTATGAAGTTTAATAATTGTTGACTAACATAATCTAGATGTAAATTACATCTATAACATAACGGAAAACCGAACCATAAACGAATAAAATATAACTAAGCTTACAAACCCCTACGAAGAGAACTCCGTATTTATTTAGATCCTCAAACGGAATGTGATCCATATAATATTTGTCAATGTTTAAAGTTTAAAGAATTTTATAGGTGCATACATTTAGAAATAAACACTATTACATCTATACAACGAAAAAAGCTTCTAAGTAACTAGTAACAGATGCCACTTTACACATCGTCTAAATGTATTTTGGAATCCTTCAGCCATAGAGTATTATATTCTACACTATTGCGGTTAATGTCTATGTTGCATTAGCATAAACTTAGTTTTAATAACGGGAATTTTCACAGAAGTAACGATTTCACTGTATGTAGGTATAATTTATACAAACACTTGTATCCAACGGCTTTGTTGCAGAGCATAATCATGTAACTAGATGTTCTATGACATCAAACATGCTTATTTTCTAACTAGCAGAAATCTGTGGTCTAGAGGAGAACAAAAACACACGGGAGCAGCAGTGACAAAAGAGTCACAAACATACTCCGATCATCGAGTCGAAAATATACTTCCATAATTCCCTCGATTGCACGAGTTTCAAATAAATTGTATTCAAAAGGTTGAAACGTACTACAGTTGATTTGTTAATGAAACGTGTATAGTGGGAAACTGATAATTTCAATCCAAAATTAATTATGTGTCATGAGAAGTTTTCAGATTATGTAAGAAATTTGGGAGTATGTATTTAAAGGTAGTTAATTTTGCTCCAGACCTTGAATGATAATTATATCCCTATTTTATAAATAACGTTTATACAAATACTACCGCTATAATCACAAAACTTACACTATATAGGCATTTCGCTCTGTAATAAAAAGCCTGTCTAAAAATAAAACAACTTCTGTCCAATTAAAGATAGTTGTTGAGCTATAAAATAATGTCTACCAACAAAACTGGGTAGCTGTTACAACAACAAAATCAAATTGCAAACGCTATGAAAAAAAATGTTTATTTCGTAAAATTACCTCAAAGTGTGAATGATAATGATGCACACCATTGTGTTTTGGATCTAGCAAATCAGATAAAATAACGATAATATTCACTACCAAAAGATGTGTTTAGACATCGAGGAGCGATAATTATTGGTGTTTTACATCTACATGAAATTTTATTCACCCATAATGCAACCTTAATTGCCTGATATCCAAGTTGTTTAAGACACCTTAGTCTAAAAACAGACAAAAATATTCTCGATTCTGTAAATCTCTGTAAATAAATTCTCAGACTTACCCGCGAGTGCAATAAATTATAGAACTATGTAATATAATGCAAAGCAATCGATATACAGTATTTCTCTTTATTGAAGCTTTAAGGCAATATCAATCAAGCATTTCCATAATTGTACCCTGTTAATGACAGGGTAGATTCTCTTGTTGCATTTCATATTAAAAATTCTGCTCTTTGCACAATCCTGTGCTGTGTCTGTTAACAGCAGCATTTATGTATATTTCACATTCGTGCGCTTAGACTATAGAACGCTTTCTGTGTAGTTTTGTTTCACCGCCATTTTCTAGATAGAGGCTTATGCACAACCTTGTGTACCACAGTGATTTTAGTTAGCTTTTCACCATGCCAATGCCAGAATTATGTTAGTAAGATGTTTCCTGACAGAGGAAGTCATAAGAAGTACAAGATAAAGCGTATGCTTCAAATCAAACTGGATTGAATTTTACTTTCAGCATAGATAGCACAAAAACAATAACAGCAGTTTAAGACTCATCTAACTAGAATAAAGAAATTTGAATGGTAAAACAATAAGTTTGCTTAAGATATATATTGGGTTGATATTTTAAATATTGCATGACGATTAAATCAGTTAATGATAATATAAATCTGCAATTCAAAGACTTGTTTCTGCCATACGCGATCCCGGCCTACCGAGCCATGCTATCGCTACCAGAAACTTCAAGAAGGGCCTATATCAATGCAACTACAAACTCATTGCATTTATCTTCAAATACTAGCAACTAAAGTCTATCTCTCCATCAGAAACCTCATCAGATTACATGCATAACTACTCTGAGTAAACTCACTTCTATTCTGCTTTTGAAACCCGTCCTAACACTCGTCGGACTCCAAAGTTGGTGAGGCTATGAGTGATAGTAAACATAATAAAATTTCTAGACCAATATTTTAAAATATTACACGAACTTCTGAAATTAAGGCTTATATAAGATTTTGGGAACCTCATCAGGTCATCCCTAATATACCAAGAGTCTGCGTGTAAGTATTCAGAAGTTTTCTTTTCATAACACCATAAATTCCTTCACATCAAAATATTCCTTTACTCTTCCTACTGCAACAATCAAGAAGACCAAACTCTGTAAAAGAGCCGCTATATGCTCTGTTTTCACGTATTAGGATGTAAATAGAGATTAGAAATGCTTTAAAACTCTTTGGAATGACTTTCACGCAGTTGTCGAAGCTATTCGAAGCGAATTAAACTGGAAGGGTAGGTGTTCTTATCAGGATTGGAATGAGAGGAGACTGTCACGGCGAGATATAAGTTCTTTTATAGGTCATCCACAAAGCAGACCAGAGAGTAATACTCCATTGTGCCGCCCATACAAATGGTGTGTGGCAGTCTTCTCACAGACATTCGAACAGTTAAGTTTTCGATTCACTTATGTGATAATGTATAATTGAGGGCGCTCATATAAGTGGTCATTAGCGCCGGATCACATAGATCATGATAAAAACGAGAAATAAATATGAATATAAAATTAAATGATAGCAAAAGTCAGAGACATTCATTGTGTTTGATCATGGCAAATAAAGATAAATTAATTTGCAAAATTCACGATCCACTTATATCTAAAATAGCGGGGTTTCCTTCGTAGCATGTATCTTAGAAACAACTATAAGAGAGCCGGCGTTGTAAAGTATATCCACTCATTTGTAAGGTAAAATTCGCCTTTAGTAGATTACAAGCTGGGATGATCTCAGACCTAGAAGCTATGATTCTTGGAATAATTTAATACAGCTGCCAGATTTACAGTTTCAATTGACATTACACTAAAATCCCTGGGGGAGGGCTAAGTCCCAGTTCAACTGTTCTCTTGGGAGAAAATGTAGGATTTCGTATACTTGGATGATGGTATTTGATCAGCTGCTCATTACATTTTTCCAGACTGAATCCATCAAGTAGCTCCTCAATTAGTATCTAAGGATTTATTTACGCAGTGCATCAATTTCAAAGCATGCAGTATACGAAGAATCCCATGCTGTTTATGGAAATCGATCCCGTACATCAGCCTCTAATGACATTATTTCCGTATTAAAAATTGTAGTTGCATGACGCAACGGCTCAGGATTATTAAGGTCTATCGCACAACAACTACAACCTGTGTCTTCATCTACACAAAATGTTGTGGTTAGAGGAGGTAATGAGGGTTTCATGTGATCACTACGACCATTTACCATGGTTCCTCAACATCAAATTCTGGACCAGGAGCCATTTCTTTTCAATAAAGTCTTCTCGGTCCACCACCAAGGAATTCAAAGTTAACTTTCAGAATCAAGAATCCTGCATATCCAGTAGGTAAAAGAGAACTATCCAGTATTAAAATTGTAGCTATCTGACGCAATCACAACTTTAATTTCAAAACAAAAATGCTTGGAGATATCGCATCAAAATGCAATCTATAAACTTCCACATTGCAAAAGTGTCTTACCCCTTGGTCTAACGTCTTTCTATGCAGGTGAAGCTTTGGGCAGAAAAGTAAATGTACGACCGTAAATGTGGATGATTGGCAACATAAACATATATGACTAGTTTACGCCACAATACAGAGTGAGTTGAAGTCCTTCAACAAACTGCAAGGGGCAATTCTTGACTGGAAATGGAGTATGAACGTATGTCATATTCTGCCCGGAAATACACAGTTTCCACATTAGTAGGTACTGAAGAGCGACATCAAACAAAAAGCCCTGGTACACAGTAGATGGCCTAAACCCTATTTATATCACATCAGATATTCAAAGCCTCGCCAAGGGATGCATTCACACGTCGTATCATCGATCGCTTCATTCGTTGGAATGCTCCGGGCTGTGTTCGATTATCGCTGTTGACAGTTCTGCGCATCAGGAACAGTCTCTCTGTACACAATGCTTTTCAGGTGCATGCGAAAGTAAAAATTCAGAGGGTTTAAGTCCGGCGATGGAGCAGGCCATGCAACAGGACCTCCACGGTCCATCCAATAGCTGGGGAAGTTGCTGAATACGTTTCTCCGTTCCAGCGTTGTGAACAAAGAACTGGTCCAAATAGGCGATTGCTAGTAACCCCTGTGCAAACATTGGTGCTGAACCGCTGCTGATGAGACGCTTCAACCACTCTATGAGAATTTTCTGTAGTCCATAGATGACGATTATGCAGATTAATGATGCCGCCTCTATCAAAGGTCATTTCATCGGTGACGAGGGCTGAAGACAGAAAGCCCATAATGGGACTGACCTGTTGCAAAACCCTGTAACAGAATATTTTCTGTGGAGGAAAATCCGCCGGTGATAATCAGTGCTACACATTGGAGGTGGTAGGGAAAATAGTGATTGTGATGTAGAGTAGAGATAACCGTTCATTGGCTCACGCTATGTTGATGGTCCAATTGCCTAGAGCTTGTACCAGACATGCTCTCAAAATCATCTACATCATGTTCCTTCACATCTCGTGTGTTCACAGTCCGCCACCGCCCTGAATGCCCGAATGGCTCGCAGCACCCACGCTCACAATCGCCGAAGAATGGCTCCAAATGTATTCTGATGTGGGTAGTGCTGTTTTTCAGGGTACGTGGCTTGGTAATCCGTGTCGCTCCTCGACCTTTCCACCTGCTTGGTCACATACGAATACCATCGACTTGTGCTTGGAATGACTATCGGTGCATTGTATTCCTATGTTGCTTAAATCACACTATCTGCAACACACAAAACGCAGCGTGCAAGAAATTAGAGAATGCCGCCAGTGCCAACTACCGTGGAAACTACGCATTTTCAGACGGCTGGTGATATGAACTTTTGTGTTCCATTTCCAGTCAAGAATCACCACACCCTGAAGTTTGTGGATGGACTTAAAACTCATTTTGTATAAACCGCTTATTTATTCGATAACAACAAGGAAGACCTTGCTGGACATTTCTGATGTACAAATCTGTATTATACACTAATATAAGTCATGGTCATTGTTACAATATTGAAAACATCTGTTGTTTCCAAAAACTCAATCCTTTCAATGTTCATGAACTTACTACCTTTCTAGCACTTTACTGTGAACAATGTAGATATTTAATTACTTTTAGCCCAATATGTAAATAAGAAGACTTAAAATAATTTACAGACGGAGACCTTAGGGGGGGGTGCGAGGGTTGATATCGCGTTTATTGTTAAAATTTCCCTTGGCGTTGACATTAAGGTGTATTTTTAGTGTTGTTCTTTTTTCCAGAAATTGGTCATTTGGAATATGGAACATTGCAAACATGTTAATCTGTTCTACGACTTCCAAAGTTGCTTCTCCTCTTACTTTCAGTTCCAAACCCTAACATACATATTGACACTCTTAGAAAAATATCATTTCAAATACCACAGAACCCTATGAAAACCGACTAACTTTGAGTCCCAGTATTACTTCTACCATATTCTTAATACCTTATGAAATTTATACTGTTATACTGTTACACTCAGTCTGTCTCACTCTGTTTCAGTCATATTAATTATACTCTAGGACCCTACCAACAAATTTCCAATACTAATCTAACCCTTATTTCCAATCGCATGCCACCCTGAATAATTTAACAAATTACCCTTAACTTTTATTTTCAACTCCGAATGGAACAGCCCATATTGAACAATAAGGGCTCTCTAACTACACAACTGTGCTAAAATTGTTGAATATGCCATTACTTGTAGAAACACCGCTATTCAGATTTGCAATCCATGTGTTCGTATTTATACTTTCTGACCAATCTGGACAAAATTAAAAGTTGTAGAATGTTTACGACTTTCAAAATAATCCATCCCTGCTTTCAGGCTTCTAGTTTCAGATAGATCAGATGACAAAGTGTATGTTTCACATTTGGAAAGTCCCAGGTTAAAGTACTCTGGTGCGAGCCAATTTGACCAAACGGTTTCATACAAAAGTTGGTTTACTTAACTTATTTTCACGAATTATTTACGTTTTACATTTTATTCTGTTATTTACTTTTATTCTTGTGTTTACCTGATTGCCCACATAGAGCTCCCATTATATATATGTATATCCCATAGCTGCTTTAAAAGCGCCTACCCAGAAATGCCTTGTGGAGTGTAAATCATCCACTTAAGCGGTAATCGGAAAAAAAAAAAGCCTTAAGATCGCTTAATCCTGAAAGAGGCGTCTGCGTATGCACAATGAATTAGTAATAATTTTATTTCGTTTTATTTTGGTGCTTATTTCACCTTTACAAAGGAGAAAACTTTCTGAAATTCCTCTAAGGTTCAATGTGATTATTTCCCTGTAATATTAAAATGCGTAACATATATAAAATGATCAACCAAACTTAAAACATTATATTTGAAAAATGTTAATAATCCACATTTCAGCTTCGTAACACGAATTTAAGCACTTAGATCTAAAATGTAATAACTGTTACCTACAAACACTGTCATTATGAAGAGTTAGAACATTAATACTGCAAGAAGCAGAAATTTCTTAGACCAACAAACGAATGAGTCATGTTTTTGGCAGGACCTCTAGATATATATAGTAATGTTGGCTGTGAAAACCAGTGGAGCAAACAGTTATCTGGATGTCCTGCCAAAAGCATGACTCATTCCTTTGTTGGTCTAAGAAATTTCTGCTTCTTGCAGTTTCAATGTTCTAACTCTCTATAATGGCAGCGTTTGTAAGTAACAGTTATTACATTTTAGATCTAAGTGTTTAAATTAGCTGAAATGTGGATTATTAACATTTTTCAAATATAATGTTTTAAGTTTGGTTGATCATTTTATAACATATACACACACATATATATATGACAAAAATCCAACCTTACGGCTGTTACTCCAACCATGGATCATCAGGGTACAGGACCGATATTATAGCAAATTGGCGTCCTGAGTGATGTTCTTCATCGCTGTTAAGATTAAATTAGTTCCAAATATGCCAACACGGTTTATTTTTAAATGTATTAAAACACCATACATTAAATAACACTAGTTGAAATTAAAAGTAAACTTTCTATGGACAATCTGTAGCTGCTGAGATTCCCAGCGTCACATTCTACTTTGGACGTGAAGTACCGCTTAATTTTATCTCAAAGGTCACGTTATTACGCTTATGGTTGTTTTACATGCCATAAACCCATGACACGGGACCGTTGGCTAAGCTTCCTTTCCGAAAGGCAGCAATGCTAAGGATATTTACGCCCTAAAATAACCAACGCCTTCCGTCGATTTTGAAAATTACACGTGGCCTGTATTTAAATTCAATATAAGCGTTTAACAGTAAGTCCGCCAAACTTCAGGACATGTCCCTGGCATGTAGAATAACAAATGCGCTACGCGGGCATGGGTATATTTCCTCTTTGGACCTTATTTTCTACAAGTCTTCATAGAACATTAATCATGGTAAACACTCATGAATATAACGTAAAAACGTACCACATGAAACTCTTTCTTACCTGGAATGTTCAAAACATCCTCCGTTAGACATTGATAATGCATCAACTTGCTATCGCATTCAGTCCAGAATGCGCCGATTTATTCTAGGAGAATTTTGTATTCTTTCACTGGTCTCCTCAATACAGGCACAAACACTCTCTAAACACTTGTAAAGGGGTTCCGTACACAAGAGCCTTCAAAAACCTCCACCTGGCGGTGAACCTAATATTACAACTTAACCTGACGTAATCAAGGAAACATTTTGAACATTTCATACACGAAAGAGTTTCTTATGGTATGTCGTTTGTTCTGTTTCTGTTTGTTTTTTTTTTTTTTTTCCATGATTACTGTGCTATGAGGGCTTGTAGATAATTTGTAGCAGTATGGAAATAAAACATCTCAGCATCTACATAACTGTTATGTTCTTCTACGTGAAAAATATGTCGTAAAAGTAGCTTGCTGCTACATGCTGTGTGTATTGTTTTATTTACTTAATTAGGAGCAGGTGTAGGAAATTCTTAAAGCCAGTGTGCTTCAAGTTAGCTACATTAAAACCATTAGCAGTGCAAAGAATGTAAACCTAGCCAAGGAGCACTGAGAGTACGTAAAACGCGGTCTTGTGAGTGGCTGGTTTTCGCGACAAACTCTAAGAGGGATTCGGGTGTGCTGTTATCTGCATTAAGTCAAACATGAGCTCAAACAAAGTTTCTTTACTACTGGTCTTAATGCTTGCAGCTGTTATGCCTGGTTGTGAGGCTGAGTTTAACTTTGCGTTTTCTATTCATTGTGTAAATAAACATTCTTTTTCCGTCTTTTCCTACTATTTCTGGTAGCCTGATATAACTTAATGCAAGCGAAATGAAATATCCGAAAACTTCGCCCCATAATAATTTTGTTCCCGCAAGTGTTTCATTATCCGGAGGGTTACTGACCGCTGAAGGTAACAGTGGCATAATAATGAATGACCGAAGAACTAGAAAGAATTTGTGCTGCTCGGTAATTTGCTGTGTTTTCAAAACGCTCCCTCTCCTCAGTGTTTTTGTGTTTGTGTTGGTGTTGGTGTTCCAGACGAGAACGAGAGGCGCAACTCGAGTCTTGTGCCGCATACCAACGGCACCAAGAGTAGTGGTGGTGGAGGAGGAGGTGGCGGTGGCGGTGGCGGCGGAGGGGGTGGTGGCGGAGGCGGCGGGGCTGGTGAAAACCTCACCACGTCCACGCCTGCCCCCAGGACTACGCCAGCCGCCAGTCCTCCCTGACCGAAATAAACAGGGTACTGCCACTCCGCCATTTTCCCTACTCGTAGTTATTATTGTATGTATTGCTTGTCGTCATTTGGTAACTAAGGTGGGTCAAACCATTTCTGAAGTTCCTCAAAAACTATTGGCACCACTGACGAAGGGCACTGTTTTTTTTTTACACTATTCAAATTAATTCTTAAGTTTGAGTTTTTTTCACAAAGCCAATAATTTTAAAGCTAATTAAAGGAATTAAGAACCATATTTTCCTACAATGTTTAAGATAAATAATGAGTATAAATAAAGTGTTGGTAGTCTGTAAATTATGTATAAACATGTGTAATAAAACCCAATTTTTACATTAGTATAATATTAAATATAAATTCTATGCTTAACTGTAATAAACAACTATGACTTAAAGGGGTTTTTTAGTATTTAATGTTTTTTTTTTTAATTTTTGAGAAATAATCTTACAGCAAAAAGTCTGGTAAGAAAGGTGGAAAGGATATTGATTACACAGAGTGCTTCAGATACATACTGCGCAGCCGTTTCACATTCTATGACTGAGAAAACCATTATTAATGTTTTGAGGTCATCTACCGAGTGGCTTATTATGGCGCAGTATGTACTCTTAGCATTCAATAATGATTATAAAATGCAATAGCTAATTTAAAAAGTAGTGATTTAATCTGCAGCACAACCAAAGCCTGCTTTGTGAAATTAGACTGCTCTGAAATAACCAATTAAAAGTAAGAAGAAAAGGAAGAAAATGTATAACTGAGTCCATTTGACATTTAACGTGTCTTGCACTGTTGCAACAATGGTGCTTCAGGTATGTTATAGAGGATACTGTGTACTGCAATTGTTGTTGAATACAAAATATGCTGTAATCCCTTAAGCATTACACAGACCAAAAGGTGTCTTGAATATTAAGAGGAAGAATATGCTTTCAGTCTTTAAAAATAATGCATTAGGTATTAAATTGGAATCGACATGTCCAATAGAAGTATTAATGTAAAGAAGCCAAACTAGGTGTTAACTTACCACTTTTGCTATTGCACAGTAAAAATGAAGGCTGTACAAACGAAAGGGAAAGAGAGATCGCAGACTTCGTGAAAGCCCAGGCCTTGAAAGCTATGGATGATTGGAATGACAAACATCGAGAAGAGGTATGCCTCAAAAAGCTATGTGAACTCCTCATTGGAAGACTGTAGCGTCTATGTGTCCTTATAACAATAGATGAAATTGATTTTGAAGCTCAACGTTTCCTTTAAAATATATTTTCTCTTAACAAAGATCTGAAATTCTATTACTAAGCATTTCATTTAGTAGGACATGTAGTAAGATTGATTTTATAATTCTGAAATTGAACATCTAATTCCTAATAAACCCCACTTAGCTTAGATTCCAGAATCCGTTCTTGAGGTTTTCTAGCTGCAATAAACGATAGGTATCAATGACTAGCATTTGGTAGAGATCTACGCTGAAAACACTGTACGTTTTATTTTATTTATCTATTATATGTTTTCAGGAAAGCTGAAATCCCTACTTTTTGTTTATAAATTCCTAGCATACATAATGAGAGACAAAACAGATGACATAATATTTCCTGGTTATATTTCACGATCTAAAATGTTTAATGGAATTGAAGATGATGAAGATAAATATTGGAAAAAGGAAATATATAGATTTTGTTTATCACTCGATGTCTCTGCTAAGTTTAAATATTAGTTTATATGGATCTCTAATACACCCATAAAATATATCTGATGAAATTATAAAATTGGCGTTTATTTGCATTATATGATTAAAAATATTAAGTCGTTTCTATTTTAAAGTTCAAACATTAATGTGTTGCATCTCACTTTCTATCCATTTGTTATTTGAATGGGAAATCAGCGCGAATCGCTGTTTTAACAGCAACAGAAGCCGCATGTACTGTCAAATAAGCATTCTAAAGTGATACAAGAAATGAATGTCATAAGCATAAGTTGCATTTGTCTCAGATGAGTGAAGTTAATATTAAAGACATCGTATACAAAGTTCAGAAATAAAACCACCTAACTTCTAAAGAATGTAGGAGTAATCCAACACTTATGTATTTTATGGAATGTATTTCGTTCCAAAAGACGAATTAATCAGTCAGTGATTAACATTTTGCAGTAATCTATATTCTATGCTCTTGAACTAATTACTCTCCTAGTGTTTGTTAGGCAATGTTGTTTCACAATCAGTTTTAGAAAAGATCACAATTTTACATAATACTTTCATTAGCGACGCAAACACCAAATTCCAGAAAAATTGAAAGAGTACATGTCCTAAATAATGGCGACAAATATAACCATTCTTCCATCCATCAGCGGATCTGATATTGGTAAGAATTTTGCTAACTGGGCTTATAAAGCAGTATGAACTGTTGATACCGCATTACTTCGCTGATATGTAACGAATGGCACGTTCTCTAGGATTTGTCATGTATTTCATCACAAACAGCCGGCATCGTCACTTCAGTTTTAAGGCAAGAATTGGGGTCCTATTTGCGAAGCTCTATCAGAGTCAATGAAACTCCGTTCAGAGTGACTTCCATTAGTATAATACCTGGTTTCCTGGATACGTCACGTACATGCCCAAACCCAATGGGATGACTACCAATAAGCCTCGGTCGATGATAACAACGTTCTAGCTCGCCGTCTGACACCTCTCCCGGTTGGTAGCAGAAGTCATTACAGTTTCTCACAATCCCGCCGCCGCGCCTGGGCATCGCTGCTCTGACACACCAAAGCTTCCACGGGCTGAGGGAACCTTTGCCAATCCAAACAAGCTCCATTCCAGAAGAGGCTCAGATATTTGCCCGGCGTAGTTTTAATAATGTCAGATGTACCACGGTTTTTCAGAGCTGGTACCAAGGAAACAAGAATTGAAACTCCTCCTCTACGAAGAGGTCGGTCAAACCACTCAGACCGGACTACTTCTGATAGACTCAGAAGTATCACAGGTTAATGGTCCGTAGCGTTCACGTCAGAACAGCTGAAAGAGTTGGAATCTCTTCCCTACGGGTAAGATGTAGAGTCCGACTATGCTGCCATTTAACGATAACGATCTATATGTTTACAGTAAATCATGGTTTATGTGATATATCACTAATACATTTAAAAATGTATGGTACAGTCCAATATTAATTTTGTAAGTCACAAATTTATTAAGTTTAAATAACCAAATTACGACCCACAGAATGTGTTTAAAAAGTATAAGTTAATTTTGGTAACTTGAATTTGAACTAGAACGGCGGCAGTCAAATTTCTGAACTACTTGTGTTTTCCAGAAAAGCATAAGATCATGTGTAGACTTCTCCCAAAAGATCTGTGCATCCAAAATTTTCTTGCTCTTATAATAAAGCGCCAGAATTCCTCAGTGTAGCATTTTAATGAGCAAGGTTTTAAAATACGAGTCACTACTATACTGAGATACTAGCAGTTATAGGTAAGTTTAACGACATGACGTAGTCTGTCCTGTGTGCTATGGAGAACTTTTGAATTCTACATTGTCAGCATACGTAATGTACTATGTTGGACAGTGGGAAAATCTTTATTGGGTGTGATGGAGTACAGCCTTAGATAGATGAAAGTTTCAGAGTATTAACTAGGATTCTGTAGCACCGCTTCATTGAGTTCAACTTTCTTTCAAACTACCTGATGGAACCAAACACCAATCTATTTGAGGACATATTTATACTATTGGTGATATACCACCGGTATCTCCTTAATGATAAACTCTCACAACTACACTCTCACAAAATTATAGAAGTACTTATCGATCAGACCTATCCAGCTAGATTGATGTGGTTCAATTGGTTAATGTTATAATTTGCTTAGTAAGAAATAACTTGGGTTTCATTTATGGACGCTCTTTAACTGCTATGGTTCTCAGCTTCCCATGTTATATTGGGCGTGAAATACCACTTAATTTTGTTCATATGCCCCTTTATCAGTCTTGAGGTTCTTCTACGTGCCGTAAATCTACGACACAGAACCAACAGCTCTGCTTCCTTTCCGAAAGAAGCCATATGATTTGCTTAGCCGCTAATTTCATAGTTTTTTTTTTTTTTTTTTTTGTGGTTGTTGAAGAGTAAAGCGTGCCAGTTAACACCTCTATTTCCAGTGTGACCTGCCTATCATACAGTGATATAGGAAATCATTTGCCGTGTCCTACTTGACAGGAAACACATCGCCACCTGCGTCTGCGAGCCCAAGACCGTTAGCATATCCCTGCTCTGTGATGTGGTTATTATCTTTTGAATGAATCCGACTTCATTCTAGGCCAACCTAAGGCTTGACGTTGTTGTACACCTGGCACTAGAAGAGGTCTTTCAAAAGTATAAACATAAATTAACACACTGATTTAGGTACCCCTGTTGGCTAATTTATAATATTAGCTTTTAAATTGGTATCCTTCTGTTCTAAATTATACAAGGTGATGCATAAGTTTAAGGTTTTTGAAGTTATTCAGCATATAAATTAAGACATTACAAGAGTTATGACATTAAGTGGCTCCATAAATAATAATGAGTGATAAACTTCACCATAAGAAACATTTGAAATTCACAAATGTATACAAGTTTTAGAAGAAGATTAAAATGTTACGTAATGAAGAAATGGTGATTGTAGCTTTCGAGAATCGTACTTGCGCTGTAGAAATTAGGGGTTTCGATCACTTTCATTGTATTTCAAATGTGAAGTGCTATAAGGACAGGGACAGAGATGCCACCGTGAGCGTGGTACTTCAGAAGAAATCAACTTTAAACAATTATATTCCTTCTTCATGAGCCTCACTAAGGCGCAAATAAAATGCAGTGCATATGATTGTTAATTACGATAACAGTTCAACGAAGTAAGTACTTTATAGGCCTATTAGGACAGGTTTTCTCTGTGTTCATGGATCATAAATAACTTAGTATGTATTTATTCCAGCAAGATTAAAATACAACTCCCAAAAGAGCTCCATTGCAGAGTTTGGCAAAGACGTGATACATCTACAGAACAATCAACAGCTGCATTATCCCATATGAACATCATTGATTTTCCAAATGCAGGTTATGATCTCATTGCTGTTATACAAGAAGAGATTTAATTGAAATCCTTAAAAAATCTCACAACTTAATGCACAACTGCAACTGACAGTTTCTATGTCAGAAGCTTGCTGTTACATATCAATATGTATTCATCCCTACTACTTCCCGACTTCCGCGGAACTGTAAATTCATCAGCCCATAATTTGTCACCTTCAAGAATTTTAGCAACAACTAAGATGCTCCCGAAGACCAAATATATGGCTAAATATAAAAAAATATTGTCAAATCAGGATTCAAGCATGATTTGATTCTTATAGTGCATGGTTTACAAATTTACGCAGTTGGATCTAGTAAAGTTCACTGTGTAAAATAGCCCTTGCAGACGGCTCTTCTACCTGCTGACCACTGTAAGGAGACGCTCTTGCTGATTAGAGGTAATATTGTTACAAAACCAAACAGCAGAAACTGTGACTAAATCCTTAATTTCGTATTATCTCTCAAGATTTGACATACCAGCTCGTATTACAAAAGATAAAGTTACAATGTTCAAAAGACAGCTTTTAGGACCATAGTTCGACCTAGAGTTCATACGGTTAGCGCCTAAAAAACCGAGCTACCCAGACCGACTTCATACTCACAAAGACTACAGTAAAAACCGCAAATAATGCTGACAAAGGTAAAAATGCAATACCCCAATGCCACTTTCTTATATATATAGCACATGAAAGTCCTTAAGGAGCTGTTTGATTAGGACAAATTGTTCATTCTTCTAATAAAAATAATTTATCATTAAATTATATTTAGGGAGTGCAGTGAAATGAATGTATTATGTTAGCTATTTTCTCCTTCTTAAAGAGTTTATTTAAAATATTTCTTATTAATAGCGCACCATAAGTTTTTGTTTTACTGACAGAGAAAAAATAAATAGAAGTTATTGTAAAGAATGATTTGGCTTCAATTTTAACTTACAGTGACTAAAAGGCATAAGAACTACTACATTGGGGATTTTCGCTCATACTTTACATTGGAAAAGCCGACAACTTACCCATAAAATTTAATATTCGCACCAACCTGAAGAGGGATGTGAGTTTGATTATCGTCTGTGTTTTTACAACCATTTCCCACAACTCCTTGCTAAATAGACGAAATATTCAACGACCAAATTTAATATATACGTTTGCATCTACCTGAGTTAAAGGATGATATTTACAGCACTTTCATCTTCTTCATTATGTTTCTGGATCTTTTTTCCGACAAGTGAATTAATAACCGTAGTAAGGCCAAGTTAGAATGCCTTGTTCTGAAACACAGGGTATGGCTCTTCTACATGCACCTTCATAAATTTAGTTGAAAACTCTTTTGAGGATTTCCTTCGCTGTGGTAAATGACTCGTTGAATGCTCAGAGAATTGAGATGTAATACCCTGAGTAAGAGCAAATGCGGTAACATAGTTGACACACTTGTAACATCATTCTACGAAATGCGGTAATTGGTCATCCAGAACCTCAAAATCCGCTTTACGATCGGCTACATCTTGTAAATGTTCCCCCAGGAAAAACTCTAAAGACGCGAGGTCAAGAAAATCACAGGGTTATCCATAAGTAATACTAAGTAATACCGTCACTCTCATCTGATAAAGTACAGATAAACAATTTAATTTCAGCCATTTATATATGCAAAGTTCTCTAAAATGCCTGGAACTAATATTCGTATCTGCAAAAAAAAAAAAAAAAAAAAAATCTGTCCAATGAGAGGAACTTCGGAAGCTACGCCGATTAATTAGTTAGTGTCTATGATAACATACAACGCGAAATATTCGACTCTATTGTTTTTTGGTATAATGCTGATGGGAAAATTGTACTTATTGTCCTTCCAGTAGTACATATTATGCTAATGTTTAGAGAAAATTTTAGAGAAGAGCTTTCAACAGCCACCAAATAACTGCTGACTACTGTCGCAAGAACTATAACATCAAATTACCGGGGTCCAACACCAATTAGTCATATTTAATGACGCAACAATTATGTTGCTAATTTGATATAGAGTCTGAACATGCATCTCTCTGGCCTAAAATAGTCATTTAGTTCACATTTTGCCTTCCTTCTGTTCTTGTCCTTCAGGTTATTTGGTATAACTTTAATTATTTATTATCAGCATTTCTACAACATGGGGAAGCTCCTGCCGCAACAGAAAATGAATGAAATAATGGTCACTTATAGAACTGCTTTGAGAGCTTTGAATACAGAATGAGCTTGACGTCCACCGGCATATTTCAGGGGGCGATTGAAGACTGAAAATTGATCATAAAAGTTCATATGAGATATCCGGAAATGTATATCTTCCACGCCAGAAAGTAGTGAAGAGCGACATCAAGCAAAGAGCCTGAGTATATGGCCTGAATTCTGTCCATCTCACTACAACTATTCAAAGTGCCCTCCATGGGATGTAATGCAGGCCTTCGTATGTCGCCTTATGGATTGGCTCACAAGTTCGAATGTTCCGACCTGCGTCCGAATATCTCCACAGAAGATTTTGGGCACACTGTTGAAGAGTATGAACATCAGGAACAGGTTCGCCGTATGCAATATCTTTCAGATTTCCCACAAGTAAAAATCCGGAGGGTTAAATCCAGTTATCCAGCAGACCATGCAAGAGGGTTTCCACGTTCTGTCCAACGACTGGGTAAGATGTTGAGATGTCGGCGAGCATTAATGCATTAGTGGGAAGGCACTCTATTGTGCTGCAGCAATATTGTCTGTAGTATTGCCAAAGGCACATTCTGCAGTAAGGGAACCAGAGTGTTTTGCAGGAAGTCCAGATACGTTTCTCCATTTAGGTGTTGCGGAATAAAAACAGGTTCAAGTAGACGGTCGCCGGTGATCCCTGCCCAAACATAGATGCTGAACCGCTGCTGATGTGACGCTTCAACCACTTCTTTGGAATTTTTAACCACAGATGACGATTTTGCAGGCAGGTTAATGCTGTCATCTATACCAAAGGTCACTTCATTGAAGAGGATTGAAGATAGAAATCCCTTAATGGTGCTGGCCTCTTGCACAAACCAGCGATAGAATCGTTTCTGTGAAGGAAAATCTGCCAGTGATAATCCCCGCACACGTTGGTGATAGGAATAATAGCTGTTATGACGTTATGACTTCCACCATTTGGGTGGCCCAATTCCCTAGAACGTGTACCAGTTTTGTCCTCGGTATCATAAATGCCATGCTCCTCCATATTTTATGTACGCTCAGTCCACGCCCGCCCTGAATTTCGCCCATTCCTCTCGACCATTTCCATCTGCTTGGCCGTACACGAAAACCATCTCGGTTTGTTCCTGGGAAGAATTCCGGAACAGTGTGCTACTGCGTTGCTTAAGTCATACTATCTGCAACATAAAACGCACATGCTAGTTTTGAGAGGTCATCTGCAACACACAAAATGCACACTGCAATTTATGAGAGAATGTCCTTAGTGCCATCTACCGCGGAAACTATGTATTTGCAGGTACGAGGTGGTATGAATTTTGGTGCTCCATTTCCAGTCAGAAATCACACTCTGGAGTTTGCCCGTGTACTTAAAGCTTTCTCTGTATATGTTAGCATTTCTTTCCTCTGGGTTTCTACTCCGAATAGCGCTTCAACATTGATATGTGTTTTGATGCTAATATTGAAATGTTTTATTAAGAAGGCTGTCCTGAAAGAAAAGTAAACGACAGTAAGCAACAACAAAATTGGAGTTCATATATTATTCATTTTTTAAAAATTAGATCTCAAATTGATTCACACCACTCATTTTTTTTTTCATTTTTTTTTTACCAATATTCATTTACTATTAGAAAGCCTGTGTACTCTGTAACATTTAGTTCCACATAGCTGTCAGATGGACCCGTATTTGACGTGTGCAGTTATCCCTTCTTGCGTTAAAAAAAAAATGCAGAATTCAACCGGGCTTTCTCAAGTTAAAGCCCGCCAGCGCTTATCAGTGGAAACAGTAAGTGAGTCACGCTCATTGCGAAGGAAAAAATGGAGGTCGGTCTTGCCAGTTCTTCACTGTCGAGTTTTAACTGAAATAGCCCCGTTGAGTTCTGCAAGTCTTTTAACGCACGAAGGGATATCTGTGCATGTCAAATACGGGGTAGTTGGGACACTTGGTATGTTATTGTTTAATGTTTTAGTTACTTTTACAGGTAACCTTTTACGATGTTTTAATTTAAAAAAAAAAAAAACACCATTGGGTGTTCATCCCCAGTGTGCGTCCTCGGAGACATTAAAGAATGTTTATCTAATCATGACATTGAAGGTAAAATAAAACAACTCTTATATTCAAGTTGTATACTATTAGAAGTATGAGCGATTAGGTTAAACCTCCGCGGTGAACCAATTCTCCGTTTTCCACGTGGCAAACAATATGTTAACCATTATACCACCGTAAACCATCAAACTGCAATCATATTACTCACATCCATAAAAAATTGCAGCCCAGTGCAGTTGCAAAAACCTTAACATTCTAATGATAATAAATATATCTATTTATGTCTTCCTGCCAAAGTAAGGTAAATTTCTTTAGAATAAATACGAGGTAATCTTAATACGGGAAGGCGCACGATTTCTTATTGTTCTGCAATGGAAAGTTAAAGTCTTTAAGTACCTAATTACTTTCTTATTAAAGTGTAAAATAAACTAGCACTAAGTGTATATCTGGTCCCTGATATCTGCTGGTGGAGGCTTGGTAGTGGGGGATCATTGGGGAGTACTTGGTGTCATGAATACGGATTACCTGGTGAGTCGATTGGCGTTCCTTGGGCCCATGTGTTTCTCTCCAGGTAGCAAAAGAATGTGAACTTCAGGGAGATAGCGCTACCTCAGGGGTTGAACACATAAGGGGGTCAGGTAAAGAGCATACAACCTTAGATATTTATCTATTTATTGCCACAGAAACAGGGCATAAACTCTGTTAAACTCAACATTTTCCGCTTCCCGGATCTAAAACACCAGGCGCGGATACCGCGCTAAAGTATTAATATCGCTGTCATTAAATCGCGGTGAAGCTATTTTCAAAATACTTAAAACCGGCTTGAACATTGTGATGATTTATAAATAAGATAAGCGGAGGTAAGAACGTTAATTGGCGAATCTTACGGACTTCAAAACGTTCAGGTGCCGCCGAGTTCGCTGTGGTGTAGGGATTTTGTGTCCTAAAGCATTGGGCCAAATTATTGGAGTGTAGCTCTTACTTCAGCGAACATTCATTCTTTTTCACTAGGAGTTTTAGCTACTGTATGCCCATTTTCTGGGTGATGTGGACTAGAATCCTAATGGCGTGGAGTTTAGTATCAGCTACCCTCGCTCGTCTACTTCATTGGAGGTATTCATTACAAAAGAAGTGTGCCATTTTTCTCCTCAGTTAGAAGGTTTTATACCCTCATTCATTTCTAGGTTCGGTTTCCATGCTTCTGTGCTTTCGCTTCCCGATTAGGCATGCATATTTCGGCGCCATACTGTCGCTGAGAAATCCTGGCGAGCTTTTCCTTTTGTTTAAGAGAACGCATAATTGAGTAAATTCTAAACAATCTGCTCTGATGGGCTGTTTTCTGTAATTGTCTCAGGCATATTATCGCCTTGGAATCTTGCGATTTTATAGCTTTAAGCTTCTATAAATTTTATCCTTTAGTGACATTGAAGTTCGTTGTATTTTCCTACTCTAGGTATAAGTATGCTATATACAACTGTCAGGCGCGTGTTCGTGTTCCTGCTTCGCTTCCCAACATTAAATAATGTTGTTTGTAACTATTGAAGTGTGAACATAATACGGGTTTAGATATATCCTCTATGATTACACAAGCTACTAATTTACATTAGCAGATCATAGACCTTTTTCCTTGTAATATTTATTTAAAGTGCAACTCTAAGATAATTTATAGTAATATAATTAGTGGATAATAGAGTTATCTCAAATCTAAGCTCAATATCATTACATTTTGTATTGCAACAGTTTATTTCAACGATTACAAGAACGTTCACTTAGTTTTAAAAATTATTTCTTGGTATTACTTCCAACGTTTCAAAAATGCCAACAAACCAAATAAATACCACTATTCAAAATGAACATCTTCTGGATGTAATAAAGATGCATGTGCAATAGCTTATACATAACTTTGTAACGTGCATTAATCAAAAGATATATTTCGAGGACCCTGCCAAAGGAAATTTCAAGCGTTGCAGTTACCTCATACCAGACATATTAATTCTTAAAGGGAATAGTTCTGTAAAACTTCGACTACGATTAATGTCACTCTGGAAAGTAGCGCAAATTGAAGAAATGTTTGCGGAGTTGCGAGACTTCGTTCAACGAACTGAGACTATATTTCTCTATTATATGCGCTTACTATAAGGTTATCTCACTTTTAGATCATACCTATGACACTTTCTATTTATTTCTAAACTATTTTAAACACTCGTTTTAGTTTTAAATATTTTTATTTGTACATTTTAAAAAAACTACCCATTACAATAGAAGCTTTTTATATTAAAGACGTTTAACCTGACGACGAATGTATGAATTGGACGAAATGGTGTTCAAGATATCCCGTGGTTCGTTGAGCTAAAAGTTGTCCGATATTCGCATTCTTCAGGGGAATAAAGGATAGGGTATCAAGATAACTTGCAGCGAACATCAATAAGTAGAGAATCAAATGTCTAACTGAACCTATTCTTGTTTAACTGCAATGCGAGTGCAACGGTAATTGAAAAAGAATCCCCCCCCCACATCCCAAATATATTTAGAACTTACCATGAACGCACTGCACCACTATTCTTATTTAATGTCATGTATCCCAAACCCTCCCAGGATGCCCTGGAAGTCATATTTGGGAAAAAGCGATTTAGAATACCTTCATATATGCTCTTCTAAAGAGTTGTGCGCTTGTTTGCAGGAACATCACTGTCATGTATTATTAATGTTCTATACTACGGTGATACCATTCCTAATTTTCAACACTTCATTAAACATCGCCCTATTAAACATGAGTATCCCTATAACATAAATCAGTTTATAGTATTCGCGAAGGTATGCTGAAGTTATTCATTTTCTGAAACAATTTATAAAAATGTTAATATTCTTACGTACGACTAGTATAAAGTGTTGAAGAATTTTATTAATACATATTCTTAGGCGCACAAAACACCAGCTTGTGTGTACTGAACAGAGCACAAGATGACATAGTGCTAAGGAAAAAAATAGGGATTGTGTTAACTGATAACCTCGGGTATAACGTTGGACAAAATACCTCTACTTGGAAAATAACGAGGAAAACTGATCGCGATGATTTGAAATGTCGACTGAACGTCAGATTGAACCTTAAGTGGCGTCAGTTTATCTGCTGTTTCCAATTAGCTTAACGCATTCGTATACACCATACCAAAACGTGCATATGTTGCAACAAAATATTTTTATTCAGAGGTGAGAGTATAGGACAGAATCCAAGAGGCAAGTGTTATACAATGTGATATTTTATTCTCTCCGCGGTACCGCGGGTCTATCGCCTTCTGTTCACTCCTAAAACGGGCCGCGCCGTGGCCGAGTGGTTAGACCACTCGACTCTCACCTAGACGGCCGGGGTTCGATCCCAAGCGACCGCATGTGAGATTTGTGGTGGACAAAACGGCGCTGGGGCGGGTTTTCTCCGGGTACTCCGGTTTCCCCCGCCATCGCATTCCACCGGTGCTCCATTATCATTCATGTATCATCAGTGTCACCGCCTGCGGTGCCATTAGTAGTTAAAGCGGGCGTTAAACACTACCAAAAAAAAAAAAAAAAAAAAAACTCCTAAAACAATTGATAGCAAGTTATTGTTCAGTGTCTGTCAAGGACACCGTCGTCGGCTTCCCTGCCCAACCATCATCCCTATTTTACTTTCTGCCAGTGTGCAAGTGTATTTTCATTCAAGTTCATTTGAACTTATACTGAACACGTATGTTATTAACAGAGAGATGCAAAATATATCTACAGAAAACTAATAAATAACAAGTTTCAAATTCAAATTGGCGTTTCGGAATAGTGATAATGATTTAACAAATTAATTTCGCAAGATTGGTGCTGTTCGTGACGCTGCAAGAAACGGTACCCGCAATTAGTTTGGACAGTTCTGCAAAGTTAATAGCGTATAAAGAAAATCTGGAAACAATGGATTAATGATAATGTCAAAAATAAACTACATTAAATCGAAGACAAAGAAAATGTAATCAAAGTATTTAACAAAAATAAACTTACTCATGTGAACAGGATCATTCAACTGAGTGGGGGACATTTCCACAATCTTCTGTGAATGGATAAGTTAATTAACGTTTTAATAATTTGTCTTGCCTTTTTATTGTTTTCTCGAAGTGTATTAGAAACGGTCCATCCTGTAGCACCATAAATGCATGGAGTCAGGATTTCTGCCACACTCTCATACCTCGCTTATTCCACCACTGTGGAGGGACTTAAAAGATAACTCTGCACTATCAGTGTCGGCTGAAGGTATACCTCCTTACTAATAGATTCACGCATACGAACTGCAATAGTGGATTACCTGCAGGTTAAATTTTCCTAGAAGTCCAACAGGGAGAAACAGTCCATTCCTTGAAAGGAGTCGGTGAATTCAAGGTGGTGGTCATCGTAAATATAAAATCATGGAAAATCATGTGGTAGTTTCTGTTCTAGGGGTGGAGTGAGACAACTTCATATTTCAACAGAAAAATGGCTCGTCATACACCACTGATTCACATCAGGCAATAAAGCTGATTTCCTGACTTGCTGTGAGCCTTGACCTATGTGCAACATGGAAATAAAGTGACAATATATTGAGAGAAAAAGAAACATATGAGCAAGGTTATAGTTATACACTTTTCATTCCAAAATACGAAGAATGAATATTGTTCGTGACTACAAGAAATTGGGAAACGGAAAGATAACATTGTGATCAGTGAGCGAACCTTCATACAGTTAAAGACAGATTGCGAAACATGGAGTATAGGAAGAGGTAAGGGGTGGGTTAGTCACATGATGTCAACAAAGCAGAGATGTGGTATAATCAGGTGGAGAGAAGAATTGTTTTATTGTTGCATAGAATACTGCATTCATTTTATTTGGTCGTGAACAAAAATGACAAGAGTACTGTTTATGTCTATTTATTTATATATTTTAAAAGGATTTAAATTAGGTGTTGTTTACCTTGTTAAATGGAATATTAGATTGTTATCGTCATTTCACAAACACCTTTATAAAATTCACATTGCTTATTGGACAGCATTTTCTCCCTTGTTTGCTCTTTAATGTACAGAAGTTTAATATTTGTACATGTATCTTTGTCGGTGTCTTTGTACTACGTGAGGCAGTAATTATATTTTGGAAAATAAGATCTAAACTCAGACACAATTATTAAATTCCTTTATAACAGTAACACCAAAAGACAATAGGAATTAATTAATCCATATCAAGAGGAACCTTCAACATCCAAATTGGGATAAAAATGTAACAAACTGTAAGCAGTTTCTTACCATGTGTTGTGAAACTATATAATTAACAATGAAAAGTATTTTTCTCAAATACAAAGTGTATTATTTGAGAATCATAAATGTTGTTTAGTTTTGTGTAATATAATAGTATATATTTTAATGTTGATACACTGAGTAACGGGGAAGGTGTTTTTCTTATAGTTTAGAGGATTTTTATTTTTCATTTACGTCTAATGTTAAATGTGTTTTGTTGGTTTCAGTCACAAAATAGGATCATTATCATCATCATCATCATCATCATCATTGTTTCAGAGAAATAAACCTTATAAGTTTAATATCAAGTGGTGGAAAACATTATACTATTAAAATACAACATATATGATGTGTTTTATCCATTTTAACACATATTTATATAATGTACACCACATCCTTTCTTTAGTTAGTATACTTACGAGTAAAGGCCCTGCCCTCCCTTTTTCTGCTAAGATCAGTATAGCAGAATTATGAGCATATTTCTGAGTTTAAAGCTAAGCAGGAGCCTTTATGATCCGACAGTGAAATGCATTTAATTTTTTCCCTTTTTTCTTTTCTTTCCTTTCTTTTATTAATGAGTTGACCGTTGGATGGTAACACTGCATATGTAATTAGAAATAGGGACACAGATACCAATATTTTAGAAGTTTAAAAAATGGTATGTAAATATTAAAACTATGCATAACCTTGAGTGGTTGGAAATATATAACATAAAAAAGGCCTCAGTATGTACACATATGATTCATCAAATCAGTCATTTGACAGCAAGAATTTTCTTGTTATAAGCCAACAGTGCCTGAATTGTTTCCTACTTGAGTATCAAAATTGAGCTGAAGTGAACTCTTTGTTTGCAAAAGTGTATTTTCTATAGTTGTAGTTGAGATTCAGCCATACTGCATATGGCACTGAACAGATATAGCACACAATGCAAAAGCATATGCAGTCCATTTGTATTCTTTTCAGCTAGAGCTTGTAGAAGGGGGAAAGGTGCTGGTTGATGCAGGAACTGGTCTTTCTCCCTCTTTCCCACTTGTGGGCTGTAAAGAAAGAGAATAGACTATAATAGGCATTTTCACTCACCCGAGAGTGTTACCTCCATTCAATTTATTTTATCCATAGTAGCAGATACATATTTCAGGAGTTGTCAAAACGGCAAATAATAATTGGGTAATATCTTGGTGAATTTGTAATTTGATTATATAACAAGGTACAATAAAATTCATGTGGCACTATAGTTACATCATTCAACCTGAAGAAATGCATGATTAAATTTAACAATCTTGTGCCTTTTCAACATCCTTGATATCTGAGATTCAAATAACAACAGTGCAATATCTTCAGGATGTAACATGTTAATTACATATTTTACAGGAAATTATATTAATTTTAGATATTGTTAGCAGATACTAATTCAGTGAATACTCAATTGAATAGAAATAATTTAAAAGTTAGTATTTATTTAATTCAGTTTTAAATATGTTGATAGTTTGTATGTTCCTTAGATTATGGAGGTAAGTCAACATTTAATTTAGAATGTTGCGTTTAAAATATTCTCACATAATATAGTTTTTATGTTTAAGGAAATGCAACTAATTTTTCTTCCATATATTATGGTCATTAACTCCTGAATTTATAATGAATTCATCAGAATGAGCCTTAACATGCATTAGCATCTCTTTAATATATACATAACCAAAGTTATCCAATTCGTGTTTTTAAAGGATTCCCTGAAGGTTTCTCTTTCTTAAATGTTCACCAAGTTGCGCAGTGCTTTCTTTTCTTTTCTTTTTTTTTTCTTTTTTTACCTTTTTTATTTAGTTTGTTTTTGTTTGTTGTTTTAATTAAATTACTGTTTACACCCTAATAATATTACGTATTCTAAGGTGATATTGTATCAAATTAGAACAATATAATAACAAAAAAAGACAATGCAAACCTGTACACTGTTTCATGCACGTGGGCAATGAATTCAGTGGCAGTTTGTAAACACTTTTTACAGTAGTTATCTTTCAAATAGCGCATTTGTGGGCAATATTTATATTTTTTGATTTCTTTATTTTATTACTGTGTAGTTTAACTGTTTAAGCCTGCGCAATCTATTCAGATACACAATGAAAGCTCAGTGAAAAGCTAATAGTAAAACAGTGATAAAATAAATTTACAAATAGCAAATAAGTAATGGCTAAATCATTTGTCTGTATTGAAAGAAGTAAACATCATATGCAACTTATGGTTTTACTAAATATTGTTACACACACAATGCACACATCACACATACACAATGCACACACCACACATTCACACACAACACTAGGCCATGCCGTGGTCGAGTGGTTAGACCACTCGCCTCTCGCCTAGACGGGCCGCGTTCAATCCCAAGCGACCACATGTGAGACTTGTGGTGGACAAAGCGGCGTAGTCGCGGGTTTTCTCCGGTTTCTCACGCGATTGTATTCCACCGGTGCTCCATCTTCATTCCATGTATCATCAATGACAACACCTAGGGTGACATATTTAGTAAAATCGGGCATGAAATAGCGGGCATTATAAAAAATTACCCACACGCACATGCATGTGTACGTACACACACACACTACCCGCCTAGGTAGTGTGGTGGTAGCGTGTCTGCCTCACATTGAACAGGTCGTGAGTTCGAATTTCGCTTAGGGTCAGTTACAGAGATAAGGGTTTTTCGGGGTTTTCCCTTATCCTGAGAAGACGAATGTCGAGTAACTTTAAGCTCCATGGACCCGAGATCATTTGAGCATCATTTCACCAATTTCGTTCATCGTGCGATATGACTAACCAGATTAAAGGAAGTTAAGCTAAAATACACACACACACACACACACACACACACACACACACAATAATATTCAGTAAAATACAGCTTAAATCGCCAAACACTGCTAAAGCTAAACTAGTCCATATGTTCATAGGTATTCGTTTTCGGGCATAATATTATAGAAACATTTCTCTATTCTAAAATAAGAACTGAAGCTTTCCTGGCGACGTATTAATTCACAATTTTCTCGGGCTTCTAACCAGGTAAAAACTTGGCTTGACACCAACGTTTCGAAGAAGTGCATCTTCCTCGTCTTCAGGGTGAACTAATGGATTGAGCTTGCGGAGACTGGTATTTATAAGAGCTGGAATGAATCTAACATCTGATTGGTTCGCGTGATATTATGGCTTTTTTTTTTTTTTTTTTTTTTTTTTGGAAAGGGGAGACAGTAAGAGAGTTGGAAGGTAGAAAGAATGGCTTATTTCGCCATTGAGTGAAGTGCGGGGTTGGGAAGGGAAGTATCGGGTTCGAAGGAGATATCAAGGTGTAGGGAGGTTCCGCTGAGCACCCTCGTTAGTGCGGCGGTTGCTGCTGGGCGAAGAACTCAGCAGATGGTAACGGTGGTACCGGCTGACAGTCATGACTGAAAGGCCCTGACTGCCACCCGGAGAGTTAAGGAGGGTTCAGGAGGGAGTCTTTATTATCTTCTCGGATTGTGTTTGGAATTGTATCTTAGGGGGGGGGAAGCCTCGTCAGGTCCTTGGGGTGAGTTGTGTTGTTCATATTGTTGGAGCAGCTGTGCCAATGTCGGTGTTATAAAGGGAGCCAAAGTGATGTCGGTCTGGATATTTGCGGTCGTTTTGCAGGCTGGAGCTGGTGTTGGCTGCTGAAGAGCAGCCTCAATCCGGGCTAGTTTCCGGTAGATTTTTTTGGTGTGGTCAGGTGGTTGGCTGTCAGTTATGTGCGTCGTTAGTTTTTGGAGGCCTTCGTCCAGGGATGTCTGCTTCTCGGCGGTGGTGCGTAGCTGCGAAGTGCAGCTGGGGACGAAGGTCTCCAGTGTAGATGCAGTGGTGGCAGTGGCTTCCTGCATGTAGTGGAGTTTTGCCTCTAGGTTTTGCAGGCAGCGCACGGATGCGTCCTGGGCGGCGGCGGTGGTGGTGGTGATGGTGGATAGGGTTTCCTCTATCAAGGTCATTCGGGAGCTGAGTTCTCGGATTTGCGTGTGCAGATCCTGGATGGCATCCAGAATGGCCTTGTCTGCTGCGGCGGCTTGTAATGCAGGTGGACTGGTGGCGTTGGAGACGTTTGGAGTAGGTGCTGTGGCTGAGGTGGCGGCAGGATTAGCTGGCGGTGGTGTTTGTCGGCGGCGTGGATATGCGGGACACTGCGCCTGACCCGTGAAATGGCCGCAGCCTTCACAGGTGGCGCAGTACCTCCGGCGATTCCTAAGGTCGTAGTTGGTGCATTCGGCCGTAAGTCTAGGTGCCCCGCAGTAGTGGTACCGTGGGTGGTCGGCGCAGGCGTCCTCAGTGTGGCCGAATGCACAGCAGCGGCGGCATGGTGAAGGCCGGGATTCGCGGCTTGCCTCTATGCTCAGGCGCCGCCCAAATATGGGCAGGCCCTCGCGCAAGGCAGCCTCAAGTTCCCCGGCCACGGCGAATTCAAGCCTGACTAAGGGTGACATCCCTCTTGTAGACATAATCCTCGTGGCCTTCATTACAGAGGGCCAGATCTGTCGAGCGGTGGCGGTGAGGAGTCTCGTTGACAGGTGTCGAGGTACAACCCGAATGACAGCACTGTGCTTCTCGAGCAGCAGTGGTGGTTGCGGCAGTGGCTGTGTAGTCTGCGGTGCTGCGGTGGGAGTCTCGGCGGTAGCGGCTTGAAATTCTGATGATGTGGTGGCAGGTGTAGAGGCCGGCAATTGCGTGTGCAGTTGCCGGGTTTCATCGGTGGTGGTGGTGGTGGAATGGTGGGCCGGCAGGTGCGGCTGCATCTGCCGGCATTCTGCGGCGGCTGGAGGCGGAAGGGTTGCACTGCTCTCAGCCAAGAAGGCCGGCTGGCACTCTGCTGTGGCTTCGGCGGTCTGTGAGGTGGTTCCACCTCGGCGTTTCTTCTTCGGCATGATTATCTACGGCGAGTCCACCTACTGAGACCTCACTTCCCCCCAAAAAAGATATGGCTCTTTTTTTGGGGGGGCGAAAGGGGAGACAGAGACAGAGAGAGAGAGTTGGAGGGTAGAAAGAATGGCTTATCTCGCCATTAGGGGAAGTGCGGGATTTGGAAGGAAGTATCGGGTTCGAAGGAGATAAGTCGGGATGGTGAGGTTCCGCTGAGCATCCTCGTTAGTGCGGCGGTTACTGCTGGCCGAATTGGTGGCTCAACAGAATGTAGCGGTAGTTCCGGGTGACAGTCATGACCGAGGCCCTGGCTGCCACCCGGGGAGTAAAGGAAGGTTTGGTTGGAGTATAAGGTGTCTTTATTTTCAGTTTATTTGCTTTTCCTTAATAAAGGCTTTGTTGTTGGTGTGCTGTTTTTTGTGACTTGTCTTAGGGGAGGGAAGTTTTCGTTGAGTCGGTCCAGGTCGTTGGTTGGTTGTTGTGAAATACTGTGACGAAGTGGTGTGAATAAGTCAGTAAGTGATGGGGAAATGAAGGGCGAATAGGTCAGCGCAGTCTGTGAGATTGTGTCCGTAGTCCGTCTGCTAGTTCGTGGGTTTTTGGTGGCGTCAATATTACTCGTCAGTAGTCTGTTGTTTACTGCTGTGGTCAGTCTGATGAGGCCGTCGTCTAGTGATGTTTGTGTGCAAAGTGCATTCAGTTGTGTGGTGCAGCTGGCGGCGAAGGTCCGTAGTGCGGTTGTATGTTGGAGGTCTTGGACTCCGGCCTCAATATTGTGTAGTCTCCGGGGTACGGTGGCGTGTGTCTCGGCAATAGCGGTGGTGACGGCCGACAGCGCCTCCTCAAGTAATGCCAGTCGGGCGCTGATGAGCAGGACCTCGGAATGAAGGTCCTGCACGGAATCCTTAAAGGCATTGCCAGTTGGCGCTGCTGGTGCTGGTTGCGGTGGAGTGTTGGTGATGGCTGGTGATGAACTTGTGTCTGCTGGAGGTGATGCGGCGGTGACTGGTCTTGGATGTGGTGGCCGGCGTCTGCTTGGGTGGAGCGGGCACTGCGCTTGCCCCGTGTAATGGCCGAAACCATCACACGTCGCACAGTACCTGCGGCGGCGTCGAAGGTCATGGGCTGTGCATTCGGCAGTCAGGCTGCGGTAGCCACAGTAGTTGCAGCGCGGTGCAGCAATGCAAGCTTCAGCGGTGTGGCCGAATGCACAGCAGCGGCGACAGGGGAGGTGGCGACTACCTCTGCTAGCCTCAACTGTGTGACGGCGCCCATAAATGAGCAAACCGTCAGTCAAGGCTGCCGTGTAGTCGACTGGGTCGGCGAGTTCCAGGTGGACCAACGGTGTTGGGCCCCTCGAACTTGTGATACGGGAAGCCCTTATCACTGAGGGCCATTGGTGACGAGCAGCTGCGGTGATGAAGCGGTGGGAGAGCTCCCGCGGAACTCCCCGGATCACCGCGCTGTGCCTCTCAGGAAGCACAGGTTGGGTGGACTGCGGCGGTGGCTCGGTTGGAGCGGCGGTGATTTGTAGAAGTTGGGCCGGTGGCTATGGATCCAATTTAGGTGTGCCTGTGATGTCTTCCGTTGTGGAAGTGGCCAATATGACACTTGCGTTTGTTGCCGGAATTTGTGTGGGCTGCGGTGTCTGTGCTGATGAAGCAGGAACAGGATGTGTTGTAGTATGAGCTGGTGTTGCTGCCGAAGGCAGCGTCGGCGTCGGAGTAATATCCGGTTCAGAGGATGCGGCGGTGGATGATGGTGAAGATGGCGATGAGGCAGCGGCGACCGGCGTTTGCGCTGGCGGTTGCCCGGCAAGAGCGGGAGCTAACTCCGGGGAAACCGTACAAAACGCGCTGCTGTTCTTTGGAGATGTCGGCGGCGACTCGTCAGGTTCCGGTGAGGATGCCGGTGAAGTTGCGGCGGTTGTCTTCTTCTTGCGGCGACCTTTCTTCTTCGTCATCTCGGCGAGTTTTCGTTCGCTTCTCTCTCTCCTTTTTTTTTTTTTTTTTTTTTTTTTTTTTTGTAAAGGTGAGACAGAAAGAGAATTGGAAGGTTAAAAGAATGGCTTATCTCGGCATTGGGTGAAGTTCGGGAATGGGTTGGGAAGTGCTGGAGTCAAGGAGATAGATCGGGATGGTGAGGTTCCGCTGAGCACCCTCGTTAGTGCGGGAGTTTACTGCTGGCCGAACTAAGCGGTAGCCAGCAAAAGTGGAAAAGAGGGTTCCGGGTGACAGACATGACCGAGGCCCTGTCTGCCACCCGGGGAGTTAAGGAAGGTTTGATGGGAGTGTTTCTTTATTTGTGACTATTTTGTGTTTTTCTTTGTCAGCCTTGATGAAGGCTTGTTGGTGTTTGTAGTTTGTCCTAGGGGAGGAAGGTTTGCGTCCAGTTGGTCCGGGTCGTTGGTTTGTAGGGAAGTCGTATGGTCAAGTGGTGTGAGAAGTTCCATGAGTGTTGGGGATATGAAGGGGGAGAATGTCAGTGCTGTCTGGATATTAATGTCTGTTGTCTGTTTGTTGGTACGTGCGCTGTGTTTGGTGTCGTTAGTGTCGGTCAGACGTTTGGCATTTATCATGGTAGTCATTCTAGAGAGGCCTTCGTCCAGGGATACTTGTGTGGCGGCTGCGTTGAGTCGTGTTGCTGTTACGGTGGTCATCTGCTGTAAGTCCTGGATTCCGGCCTCAATGTCGTGATGTCTGCGTGGTGTTGTGGTTTGTGTCTCGGTGATGGCAGTGGTGATGGCAGTCAGCGCCTCCTCCAATAGAGCCAATCGGATGCTGATGTGCAAGACCTCGGATTGGAGGTCGTGCACGGCGTCATTCAAAGTATCAGTTGTTGGTGCTGCTGGTGCTGGTGTCAACGGAGTGATGATGTTTGTTGTCAGTGGAGTGCTGATGGTTGGCGTCTGCGGAGCGGTGATGGCTGCTGGTGGAGTCCTCGCGTTCTCTACTTCTGGTTGGGCAGCGGTGGCTAGCGTAGAGCGTTGCAGGCGGCGGCTGCGAGGATAAAGAGGGCACTGCGCCTGTCCTGTGAAATGGCCTAAGCCATCACAGGTGGCGCAGTACCTACGGCGGAGTCTCAAGTCATGCGCTGTACATGAGGCGGTGGAGGTTGGAGCGCCACAGTAGTGGCACCTTCGATTTTCAGAGCATGTTTCAGCGGAGTGGCCGAATTGGCAGCAGCGGCGGCATGGAGTAGGCCTGGGTTCTCGGCTGGCCTCTATGCTAAGGCGCCGCCCAAATATGGGCAGGCTTTCGCGTAGGGCAGCCTAAATTCCCCGGCCACGGCGAACTCGATCCGTACTAGAGGAGACATCCCTCTGGCGGACATTATCCTTGTGGCCCTCATTACTGAGGGCCAGTACTGGCGAGCTGCGGCGGTGATGAGTCTTGTGGTCAAGTCTCTAGGAACACCTCGTATTACTGCGGTATGCTTTCGTTGAAGTAGATGCAGCGATGACTGCGGTGGCGGAGGCTGTGTTTCCATTGATGCGGCGGTGGCGGTTGGGTGCTTTGGTGGTGTTGGGCTAGCGTGGGTAGAGGCCGGCAAATGCGACTGCAGTTGCCGGGCTTCTTCGACGGTGTCGGGCTGGCATGTCGGCAGCTGCGGTTGTACCTGCCGGCCTTCTGCGGCGGTAGCAGGCGGCGGACTTTCGGGAGATGGGTCTATGGCGAGTGGTGATGAGGCAGTCGGTGTCTCCGGTGCTGTGGATGTGGTGGCGGAGGTCTGTTTTGGCCGGCGTCTGGAGTTTGGCTGCCCGGACTCATCCATCGGAGAGACCGTCCAGAACGCGCTGCCGCGTTCAGGAGATGAGGCCGGCACTTCATTGGTGGCGGGCGTATGGGATGCAGCGGCTGTGTTGGCCCTTCTGCGCTGATTCTTCTTAGCCATCGGGCCACCACCTTGTTTTTTCCCTAACCTGAAAATCAAGCCTTCTCTCTCTCTCTCCCCGATATTATGGCTTTTTTTTTATTGATGATGGGGGAAAAGGCAACTAACGCCCTAACCCCAGGCAAGTCTGGGAGGGTCAGACTCCCCACCCTGGACTCGAACCAGGGTGGCAATACTCACAAAAAACTCCCACCGGAGGTAGGAGGCCCATGCCTCTCTGTTGCAGTACCGCATTAAGCACCTGCGTATTTCTGGTGATAGTGAATGCTGCCTGCCAGTGGCAGTAACAGCGAGTGATGGTGATATTAGCCAGTGGACACACATGATTTGCCCCCTGATTGCCCCGCTGGAGAAGTAATTGGTGAAAATGAAGGGTAGTTAATGGTGATGTTTGTGAAAGTTAATGGTGATGGCGTTCGTTTGTTCTGAGCGGAATTCGCGGAATTCTCTGAACAATTGCTGCGCTGTCTTAGGCGGATGAGGGAGTGGTCCTTCAGCTGCCTGAACCAGAGTTTCAGGGTCGCTGTGGTGGTTTGGTGGCCATCCTGGCGTCGTCTTCGGGCCTTCATCTCCTCCCTGATGATGAGCCGGATGTCGCTGAGGAGTCGGTGGTTCTTGGGTAGTGACGAATGTTGCTGCTGACATTGTTGGTCCTGCTGTAGCTGCGTTTGGACGCTGGCTATCCGGTTGGACAGCTCAGCGGTGGATGACTGTAGAATGGAGATGGCGGCGGTGGTGGCAGCTTGTAGGTCCAGCAGCTTCCTGGAGGTGACGCTGGTGAAGGCCTCTTCTAACGCAGTTAAGCGAGCGCCGATAATCAGGATCTCCGCATGAAGGTCCTGAATGGCATCCCGCGTCGCTGCGTCTATAGAAGCTGTAGGTGGTGTGGCGTCTGAGTGTTGGATCTGCGGTGATCGTACTGGCGGCGGAGTGGTGCGCCCGTCCCTCGGGTAAAGGGGACACTGGACCTGGCCAGTGAAGTGTCCGGTGCCACGGCAGGTGGCACAGAACCGGCGGCGGCGGAGATCATGCCCAGTGCACTGCGTCGTCAAGATGCTGCTCCCACAGTAATGGCACCGCGGCACTGAAGTGCAGGCGTCTTGGCTGTGCCCGAAGGCGCAGCAGCGGCGGCAGGGCCGGTGGCGTTCCTGTCGGCTTGCTTCGACTGGCAGAAGTCGCCCTAATAAGGGCAACCCTGACGTCAAAGCAGCTTCAAGGTCAGCCGGGTCCTGAAGCTCCACTTTTACCAACGGCGTTTGTCCCCGGTCGCAGAAAATACGGGTCGGCGGTGTAGAGTTCGGCGGAGACAGTGATGTAGGTAGCGGCAACTGCGGTGGCAGTTGCGGTGAAGCTGCGCTGGCGACTGGCGGCGAAAGGAAGTTTGCCTCAGCCGGCGGAGACGGAGGTACTGTATCCTCGGCGACAGCCGGGGGAGTAGTGCTGCGTGCTGCCGTAGCAGTGGCGGTTCCGCGCTGTCTCTTCTTCACCATCGTGTGTCGAGAGAAGTAGTCTCCCAGCCGAGGTGCAATGGCGGGAGCAGATGAAAGGTTGTGTCTAGGCTATCAGCCATGAAACCTGACTGCAGCCTAGGGAATAAAGGTGATGTTAGAAAGGAATTAAAGGGTGGAAGTAGAGGAGAGATGTGGACGAAGAATTCCTACTGGTATTGCGGTAGTGTTCAACGATGCTCCGAGGCGTCTTCCAGGTGGTCGACTCCTGAAGACCCGCTGTCGGTGCGTGCCCCTCAACCTGGGCAGGAGGAGGAGCGGTGAAGTTCTGCTGTTTTCGGAGTCGAAACATGCCACCAGCGTGGAGAACTTGCTTCTGGCGAACCTGCTTCAGCTGCTCATGGAGGCCGTCTACCCGGGTGGATAGATCAGCTGCAGATGCTTGAAGAGTGGAGGTGACTGCGGTGTTGGAAGCCTGAAGTTCAAGTAGCTTCTGAGTGATGTAACTGCACGTCTCTTCCAGAGCAGCTAAGCGAGCGCCGACGTTCAGGATCTCCGCATGGAGGTCCTGAATGGCGTCTCGCTTCGCTGCGTCTGTTGAGGGTCCAGATGGTGTGGCTTCTGCGTGGGCAGTCTGCGATGGTGTGGTGTGGCGGGCAGGAGGTCGTGAAGAAGTGCTGCGTCTTAGGGTAGAGAGGGCACTGGGCTTGCCCGGTGAAGTGTCCTGTACCACGATAGGTGGCACAGAACCGGCGGCGACGGCGAAGATCGTGCCCAGTGCACTCGGCGGTGGTGGTGTTGGTACCACAGAGCAAACTTTACCAACACCAAGATAGTGGCAAAGTGTTCGAACTACTGGGAAAGGAGAGTAAAAGAAGCTTTAACCATCTCATCTGAAACAAATAATCTAAATCGCGATTCTGGCCTACAACTAAGTTCAGCATGGACACCGATGTTAAAGAGCCTTAACACCTAATCCTGTACCTGCAGTCTTCCAAGGCTTATTTTCTAGCAGGTGCGTGCTCAAACACAAAACATTAGCTAATAGTTTTCTACGAAGTCCGTGCCCATGTCTGAGTCATCTTAAATACCATGCCATAATATCACGCGAACCAATCAGATGTTAGCTTCATTCCAGCTCTTATAAATACCAGTCTCCGCAAGCTCAATCCATCAACTTTGGAGCTATGGCTACATCACCCAGAACTCACCTGGGAAGAGCTCCATCGCCAGGTTAACATGCCTCTCTGGTTAAATGATGCACCTCAATTTTTGTAGGTCGACGTCAGGACATTGCGCCATGTCGTTTGTCCCTACACACCACGCTTCATAATACAGTCACCCGCAATCACTCGGTTTGCCTCAGGCGGTTCCGGGCCCCATGACACCACATATACCCCAATAAATAGTGACACCACAGTATTAAATCCTTTATCTCCCCTTCCCAAATACCCTATATACCTGTTATCCTTATAACCTTTATTCCTGTCCCCCCCCCCAAAAAAACTCAATCCATCAGTTCACCCTGAAGACGAGGAAGATGCAGTTCTTCGAAACGTTGGTGTCAAGCCAAGTTTTTACCTGGTTAGAAGCCCGAGAACATTTTGAATTTCTCTATTCTAGTTATAACTTCCACCTCCTGTTACCCAAAATCAGACACTTTTTTTAAACACACGGGAGGGGTTGGAAACTGCATTCCACCTCCTGTTACATAAAAGCAGACACTTTTTTTTTAAACACATGGGAGGGTAGAGAAGCTGCATTCTAAAAGATGTAATGATGCAAAGGTTTTAGGCCATTATCTCTGTTTTTGTGTTTATATAATGGTGACATAGAATTTATACCTACCTTGAGTAAGCTTTAAGAACCTGTAAAACATTATATGGAGTTAATTTATTGGACTACTAGTCTAATGTGCTTTTATCAGCAGGTACAACCTACTTTATCTTGTTAAATGGGCACTGTCAGCAACATTTTAGAAAGTGAATATGCTAGTCACTCTCACATTTCAGTCTGCAGCATTGTAGTATCCACCCAGCAAATCCTTAATAAGATGGTAGAACTATACAAAACCCTAAAATTTGAATATCTACTAGAGTAAAGGAAAATATTTGCATCAGGGCTGAAGGTTTGAGAGAAACCAAAAAGCATATTAATAGCTTTTATTGTTTTGATGGAGGATAGTTACCACTAATAACCTAATTCTTTCTTTCTAAGGTTTTTATGACAGAACTCACCAGAAGAGGGCCTACGACCACTTAGAGTACTTATTTTATGACTTAAGTAGATGTTGTTTCAGAAACCACTAGGTTCAACATTATTTAGAGAATCACTGACATCTTGGGACAATTAACTGTATAATGACCGTATAGCACGTCATATATTGAAAAGCTATCAAATAAGGTCATTCTATCAAAACTTTTAAAAAATAATGAGTTCACTTCCATTAATAAATTAAATATTAACATGTGCTATTTCAGCATAAAATGTGATTGCAAGAATGGTTTGACATAATCATTATTAATGTAGCAGCATGTTTACCTAATTATTTTATTTTCTGTGAAACTCCTAATCAATCTGGGAAGATCTAAGCAGTAATTAAATATAATTAAATATATTAAAATAAAATATCACTTTGCATGTGTATATCTATATCTATAGTTATTCTGATAACTAATACACATATGCATATATTTTTTTTAATTTTTATTACAGTGGGCATGGGAATGACCATGACCCTGAATCCAAATGGAGTGGGAATAGAATCTAGCCTCAGTAAAATGGTGGGTAAACCGGCCAATCAATTTGCGCCTTCCAGTACTGACTCCGCCCCCTCGTCCAGCAACAAGCCACCAAGATCTCAGCACCAGTGAAAATAGAAAAGAGTTTTTGAACTTTTGTGGTGCGTGATCAAGATGGCAGCAATGTGGATGAAACCATGAAAAAAACCAAGCAACACCAAATAAAATTATTTGAGTTGGCGGCAAGGGAATAAAGAAGCACATAGGATAGCACACTAAACAAAGAACACACACACACATACACACACACACGTACAAACACCTGTGCTGTTCTTGACAATATCATTTCATTTAAAATCTGATAATATTTATGGCACATTAATTCTCCACCCCCAATCCAATGGCATTAATAATGTGGCTGGCAGCCTCTAAGTGTGTTAGTGATGATAAGTCATCTGCCCTTGAATTTTAAATAATTTTAATATGAACAACAGAGCTCTGACAAATTCTGCAACAATATGTTACATATAACTCTGGTGGAGATGAAATTAAGTATTATTTCACAAAACTAATATTTTCTAAGTTCTTAAAAAAGAAATAACAAAGCTTGAAACCAATCACAGTTTATGAGAAACCCTATTATAACACTAATCATTCACCCCTCATTTCCATTAAAACACAGTTTGTAAGTTCAAACAAACACAAAGGAAACACTAGATAGTCGTAGTGAAGTGTAGCACACAAAAACAATACTGTTTCCAATTTATGTAACTAAATATTAATATAAATATTACTACTGCAGTGAATATGGATAAGACTTAACTTGTTTGAATACAAGTTCTGTGATTTTTATATTTATTGTACAGTCTAGAGCTATAAATTATCACCGCCATCACCATTGCCCCATCACCCTTGCCACTGATACCAGTACCATCTTCATAACCACCACCACCACCACCACCACCACCATTACCACCACCACTGCTTTGCTATTATTGTAATTATTTATATTATTTCTATAGATTGATGTCTGTCATATTATTTCATCTTACATTCACATACAAATTTGTTTCTAACATGTTCATTAATTCATTAAATTAAATCTGCTGCAAGCTGCTGCTTTGGTGAATATAAAATGTTTATGTGTTTCATAGATAATATACTTGATTCTATTCTTTCTTCATCGTTTTAGATAAATGATATGTTATTCTTTTTTCTTAGTATAAACATAACTGACAAATTTTAAGGGATTGCACAAAAGACCTGTGCCGATGCAAATGGAAATCACCAGAGGAAAATAAACTAATGTGAATCATCATATAGAAACGCACAAACTACATCAGTTGCAAAGAGAAATATATGTATTTTCCCCTATTGTAGTCCTGTAATGTTATTTATAGTTTCAACAGATATTGGATTCATTTGTCATTACTATATGGTATTATATACAAAAGAAAATGAAGAACTTTTTTGTTCTTTATTCTTTAGAGCACACAATTTTTTGTTTGGGACAAAGTTTTAATTGCCAAATATAATATAATCATTGGGCTCATATATAAATACCATGAACTTTATTGAGATTACCTGTACAATAACCATAGTCACGTTTCAGTTTAATTGCCAATATTAATAAAACAAATTAAATTAATAATGAGATTAAAAAGGTTTTCAACTGTAACAAGAAACTATGTCCTACTTGTGCAACCAAGATTATTAGGAATGCCCATAAAACTTAATAATTTAAATGTTGATTTCTGAATTGTAAAAACATAATATTTATAAAATGAACAAGTATAATGTATATTTACATTATTTATTAAAAATTCACTATTTTCATTTATTAAAACACAACAACAGTAAATGGATATTATAATTTCTGTAGCAAAATAATGGGCAATGATGCACTTTTCACAAGTAAATAGCAGGTTTTTTATGCAATATCAATAGCATACACTTTGGATAAACCAGATTTGTATCTACTTGGCAAAATGTTTTCTCCAATTTACTGAATTGTAATACCTATTACTATGAATTACCTACTGTAATTTTTATACATTTTAGACAGTTTTTTTTTCTAAAAAAAAAAGTTTAAGAATACTCTTGCCTGAGATTTGATTCAATTGCTGTTCATAAGTTTCAGTTCTATCCTATAGGAAATTGGTGACGATAACATAAATATGGGCCTAAATTTAGAAATTACCATATATTAAAAGAACCTACAAATTGGCGCCACTTGGTTAGGTACTATTTTGAGTTCTTTGTAAGAGCTCAAGTTCCTTTTAGATTCTAAATCTCAAAATACTGGATAAGTCATTTAGGTTTCCAGCAGGTTTATGGGACAGTATTTCTCATAAATTTATTCATGTTTCTGCATTTTTATATCAACTGAATTCTAAAAATGAAAAACGACTTCATTTTCATATCAATTGAATTACACAAATTAAAATAGACATTTTACAGCTTACTGCAATTTGAGATTATAAAAGTATGTGTATAGCAATAATCAAAGTCATTCTATATTTATATATATTTACTAAAATTTAGGTGATATTTTGTTCTGTGTCGTAAAATTATTGTAATGCTAAACAGTCACTGCAGGAAACCTGACTGTAGGCTATACAATGTAGAATGACTGTTGGGGATGTACAATAGAAATAGAAGACATGGAGCATTTCAATTTAATGTGACCATACTGTTCTTTCATACTTGCAGTTCAAGCTCTATGATTGGCAGCATAAGAAAACTAATCTAGCTGACTCCAGTCTCTAGGGCTTTAATCCTAATGTTAAGAAAATCAGAGAATATTGTTATACTTCTTGGTAATTATACTAACAGAATCTCACAAGGAAGAAAATCAATTTCAGGTAATCAGTAACGTTTTCTGGAATCAGTCGCTTAAGAAAATATGTTGACAATGTTAATGACCAATGATTTACTGCAATTCAGTAAAAAAGTAAAGAATATGGCAATATACGTATGAGCAAAATACTCCATTCACATGACTTTTTCTATTCTGTAACAAATAATTCTTATAAAAGCTATTCTTCTATCTAATTCATGCTAAACAAGATAAACATTAACAGAAATATTACCTATTTTGTTGCAGGTACAAGAGAAATAAGAGAATACACTGGAATAAGAAATAGTCAACTGATTTAAAAACTGGTCACTAAGTGATGACTTTGAATTTCTGTTCTCTTTGCATGATTAGGGCTGAAAAAACGAATAACAACTTTCCATTTGAGATAAGTATAAGTATCTACTGGAAAATTTAAACCAATGACAAGGAATATTTTGGAAATGGTTAATTCCACAAAAAAAAATATTGGATATAAGTTGTGCATTTTAATGAGGTAATTTATTATGTCAGATTATTTTCTCTATCTCTTATGGATTTATGGATGGCAGTTATGCAAAAGTCTTCCAGAATGAAGAAGGCTGCAGAGATTATTCAAGATATACATTTTATTTGTGATACTAAACATATTTTACATTATGTAGTATTTTAATCAAAATCGTTAAAGTCATATTTGAGTAAATTAAAAGTTCTAAATAACCTTCCATGTATTGGGAGTTGGGTTGTGGGGGATTTTTCAGAAAGTCTTTGTGTTGCATCTTTAAAAAATGCTGAACTTAAATATCAAGTTTAATATTTCACCTGTTTTTTGTTGTTTTGTTTTTTGTTTTTGAGATATGTTGTTCACAGACTCAGGGTTCTTTTTCTGAAAATTTTAAATGAAAATTTTATTCAGGGATTCTCAAAACAGTTATTTCCAGCGCAGTCTCAGTAACAAATTGTTAGGTAGAATGCAATACCTTCTCTCCCACTATGTACATTGTATGTGGTAGAGAGAGTAAAATGAACCAGGATTTGAGCTGTTTCAGTTTGTCTTTAAAATAAGGGATTTAAGTTTTGTTTCTTTGAAATCCTAAAAGTTTAAGGGTATGCATCCCCAAATACTCCCCTAGAAAAAGACTCTGTCTTTAGAGAATGTTACTTCACCTTATAGCACAGGAAATTGTAAAGAATATAATGCCCCCTGGACAATTAAATAAGTGCCAATAGTGTGGTAAAATGTGATATAATGAATATTGCCAATAGTTATATTTTATGTTTGTGGTAGACTAGTAGATATGTGTTAGTGGCAAATAACTTTGGTTGTAGCGTTACATGCTATGGAACAATTACAGGCTTTTTGTTCCTGTTATGTGGATAATAATTACTATGGAGCATATTTGGGGTTTGTAAAAACTGGAGTTCACTGCGCATTTACCTGTAGACGCAGACAGCAAATGCTCTCCAAAACGTTTTTTGAACAGAGAACACCGGAGGTAGGAGCAGTATTTTTATGGTGTTTAATGCCCGCTTTTTTTACTTGAACTGCAGGCAATGACACTGATGATACGTGGAATGAAGATGGAGCACCGGTGGAATGCGATTGCGAGGGAAACTGGAGAACCCACAGAAAAACCTGCCCCTGTGTCGCTTTGTCCACCACACTTGTCACTTGGGATCGAACCCAGGCCATCTAGGTGAGAGGCGGGTGGTACAACCAGTCATCCACAGCATGACCTTGGAATCAGTGGCCTCACCAGTTGTGAACATACACTGAGTGTATCGATCCCGCCCTCTGTCTCTGATGTCATCAATCCCCCATAACGCTACAAGTCCCTATTTATGTTGCCCAATGCTGTTACTGTTACCATCAAGCAGTAATAGTGTTAGTGTTGTATTAATAATTGTTCCTGTACAAATTCAGAAGTCCAATATAAAATGCTGTACATACCTGACATGTAAGGGGACTTCTGATGTCTTACATATGCGTTAAGTGTTACAGCAAATATTTAGAATTGTGCAGGAAATCTGAACAGCAATTTAGCTAAGACTTGATAAGAGGGATGCCGAAAAGTAAACAAATAAATATTGGAACAGAATTTGAAAACAAATCAAGAATTACAAGAAAATTTTAAATTATAAGGCCTTAAAGACCCTCCAAGGTGCTATATATATATGCATTATAGAGTGAAAATTTGTTCCATTATGCTAGCCTTGCAGAAAATATTGATACTTTAAATTACTGTTTTTGAAGAAGCGATAGCCAGACAGACAAACTATCCTGCAGACCTAAGGCAATATGAATATCCAATCACATTCCTCACAAACTGAAATAAGTAAATGTATTACATTTAGCAAATGTGTTAATTTGGTGGCCCTGTTCATTCAAGTAGGCTGTATTCATTATATACAACAGGTATAATTGGTGCATTGCCACAAGTAATAATGCTAGAGATATATGTTCTGAGTAGTATATTGAACATTTTGACCTGGCCATACGCTGCCATAAACCGTTTATAAATATTGAATAAATATGTTTATTCATATTATATAAGTACTCTGAGAATAAAAGGAAATGTTACTAAGTTAATCCTGTAAGCTTGCCTAGTTCACAGCTGAAAAGTTCTAACCCTAATTCAATTACATTCTGAAATATGTGCCGCTAAATCAATTTCTTATGCTCACTACAAAGCTAAGTAATAAATGCATTATGAAGAATAGTTAGTATGCATACAATTACAAAGAATGTCATAAAAGGGTCCGTTAGCCACTTTAGCAATAGCTTAGCTTTCAGTTAGTGGGGAAGATGAAAAAAAAATTTATCCAGCATTTTAGTGTCAGATATGCCAGTGTATTTGTAATGTTATAAAAATTACCGGTCTAAATGAACATTTAGTAAACTTCTGATAACATGAATATATAGTTCCGGAAATGTTTTTAGAGGCTAGAAAATTAGGCCTTTCTACACAGCCATCGATTATAAATTAGGTGCTACTCTATACTCCAAATCAAGCTATCTAATTAATAGGTTCTTTCTCATATTACTGAATTTCCCCTATATATTTGGATCATTCTGTAAGTTACAGTAATAAGAGCTGAGGTTATTAATATGTTACTCAATAAATATTCTTGTCACTGAAATAAATGTTAATGTACTTAATGTTAGCTGTTTAGTTTCTTGTTGGCATTTTGCCACAACTATGCAATCCTTTTTCACTGCCAAAGACATAAGCAAATTCATAGTTAACGTGATATTATTGTTACCGAAAACTAAGAATGAGTTATATGAAAATAGCTGTAAAAAACTAAAAAAGCATTAATCCTTACAAACGATAAACTGTATGGGTTTAAAATCTACTAAGCTCTGATTTACGTGGGTGCTGCAGCTTATAATCCTGAAACATACATCATGAATATCATGACTCTGGTGAGAAATTCAGCATCTTTAGAATTAGCAGTCCGAGGTAAATATGTCTAGAAATAGGTATACCTATATTCATTCCCTCTCAATGAAAAACTCAGTTTGAAAGCAGTGTTATTGTTATTTCATTTTTATATCAGTATAATAATGGTTAAGTGGGGTCATTACTGCCAACAGAGTGGCACACTTATTTTTTTATCCCTGGAGTGTGTGAGTCTTAAATTATGCCACTTCCCACAATTATCCATCGCTAATGCTGTTTTTAGTGGACATATGAATGAAATGCTGTGGCTGTATGGGAGGTTTTTGGCATCACTTGGCTTGTACCTTTGATGACAGAAAGTAAAAAAATTACAAAAGCTGCCAAATTTTATATATTTCCTTTAATTTAAACAAACGTCTATACTTTGAATAAAATAAGTGCATGAATGCCCTTTATTTTAGGTGCATGCTATACACATGATTTCATTATTTAAAGTTTTAATTGATTTTTTTCAATGGAATTCAAAATGTGGTGTTACTTAATATGGTATGAGTGGTGATTAATGATAGTAAGATTAATAGGGTTGTGTTGGTGGTGGTGGTGGTGGTGGTGGTGTTTGCAGTGTGTAAGAGAACCAAGAAATGAGAATACCATAATATCATTATCACACATACTTAAGACATTCCATACGTTTTGTTTACAGAACAGAGTACAATCCTAAACACCATAATATGTTTTGATGTTTTACTCACGTAATGGAAAGCATTACAATGATATAAAACATGTTATAAGGAACTGCATATCTTAAGGTCATTAAAACAAATAAAACTTAAACTAAATGAATGGCTAAATAACGAATACCCTTTACACCACTGTATTAAGTTATTACACATTTATGATTAATGCCCATTTTCTCTCTTAAATTTGAAATTATGTGTTTCTTTAGTGTTGTATCATCCTTCTACTGAATACCTCTGTGAGAACTGAAATTCTTGACAAGGTCAGAAACAGGATTGCTGTTTCTGCCTTCACTTCCACAAATATCATTCCCACGCATTTCAATATAAAATATCTCATATAAATCTGCAAACTTTATTGATGTATATGAAAAATATAAATAAATCATTAATCAAAGCAACACAATTGTGCTGTAACATAAATATAAAATGATGTCCTTTGTACAAAGTACATAGTGGCATGTATAATAACACGGCATAACTGTAAAACATTTCAAGTGCTCTTCAGCTTATGTTGTGACTGCCTCTTTGAAGGCTTCTATATAATGACAACAAATTCTATTAAATGTATGATAGAAAGACATTATATCTATATAAAACTATAGAAAGCACAATGTGGTTATTAACTCCGCTTGCAATATAAGCTTGCAGTAAAGTGACCCCAGGAATACTTTGTGTATTCCAGGAATACTATCCAAATAAGGAAAGGCAGGCAAGCAAGGAGGTCACGTCAACTTGAAGGGCCATTCACATCGAAAATCAACGGTAGACGTAACGTAGACACAGAAGCTTGCAGCCAATATATGTATAGGCTCATTCACGATGGTTACATTAACATTGACGGAGACATAACCGTAGTAGGTTAACATAGAAGCTTGCAAACGTCAAGCTTTTGCGTCAAAGTTAACATGCAACTTAGGAATCAACCAATGAGAACCACTGCCCGACGTGTTATTAAAATGGCTTCGCTTGTTGATTCTCTCTAATTACGCTTAGTAGATTATGAAAATCTCCTCCGTTAATTCGTCTTTGGTTAAGGGGGTGAATCCACCATCGTCTACGACGAGACAACCGTTCATTAGAATATAAAACACCAAGCAAATTGGCCACTCTAGTTTACATTATGCACGAAAGCTGCCACTCTTTCGTCTCTGCCAGCCATTTTAATTTGCTATTCACTCGCAAGGATCAGTTCACTTGTTTTAATTTCTGATTGGTTATTGCCTACGGTAAAGTTTTTCTTGAGAGTGCTCATGGTGCATATAATTCAGTGTCTATATTCTACGGTTAATTTTCAATGTGAATGGCCCTTCTGAATGAGTCGTCTATTTAACAGCAAGATGTGTTCAGCCGTGGTTTACCCTTTTTCTTGTATATACTTGTAAAGCTTTATACTCTGTAGAGCCATAATCGCATACAACAAATAGGAATGGCTATACCTTTCTTTGTACGATCCAAAGCTTACAATTATAGCCCCAATTCAGCAGAAAAGCAAGTGTTATTTGCTGTAATAATGTAATGTAAAAGAGTATTAAGATATAATTAGTTGAATAGTTACTAGGTGTACCAATCATAATTCAGCATAAAAATATACAGGCCGTTTCAAAACGGCACCAAACGAAGATAGCAGTCGATTAGCTTACACTTTGACTTGTCCGAAAGTTGATGTCGCAACTTTCAAACTCTTTTATTTAAAGTCTTTTGTGTGCTTAAAAATCGCACACATTTGGGATTAGGCAGCGAAGAAACAATGGTTGTCATACGCCACCCCCACACAATGCTACGCTTTCCATAACTAAGGTGACATGTCCCGCGCCGGCGTACCTATCAAACCACGCCTACATCACGCGACTGGGACGTTCGCTACCAACCGGCATCTCTCTTGGAGTGGGCCAGACACGTGCCATTTGGTTATGTACGACTGCCTAATCCATGGTGATTTTATGGCAGTTTTTGTATGTGCCAAACTTAGAGCTGAAAATTATATTCACGTATCACGTATGACCAACAAGGTCCACATCTTCATTTGGTGTCGTTTTGAAATACCCTGTATAATTTCAGTGTTAAAGCTTGTTTCTCCTTTTCATATTGAATTTAGCTGTCCTTAATTACTGCTTTAAGAAGCAAGTAATAACTGTGAAAAATGTATCCAAGGTTGAGTAGCAAGCTCATGTGTAAATATTTTATTGTATATATGTACAGAAACTAGCTTGGTTTTAGCCTAGATTCAGACTTTATTTCTTTTAAGTTCAACCTCTTTCCATTATCCGTCCAATAATCTAGACTTATCCAGAATCATACTATTTAACCTTTTGAGGATAAACGTTAACAAGACAATTCTTCTCTTGTTCAAATTTGCAATGAATTTATCAGAAGCTCTGAGTGAAAATGGGCTACTAATAAACAATTATTATTTGACTTCAAGTTAAAATGATTGCTTCTCAGTTATAGATTTTCAATATAATACAGTTTTATTGACAAAAAATTTCTTGTTATAGAAAATAATTAACATCTAAGTAATGTATAATACAATAATAAAAAAAAATCAGCTGGGTAAAACAGGGATAATAGAGTTAATTGTAACCCAAAACAGTTTTAATGAAACAAATTAAAATACTTTGCCAAAGCACCTACTACTTATTTCTTAAGATGTACCTTATAAAACATTATGGGGAAAAAGTTATAGCAGCCAAATTTGCTTCTTGTCATTATTTACAGCATTAATATGCTTGTGCTATCTTAGTACTGAATAATCATTTTAAAAGGTATGTAGTTCATAAGTATGTATTAATCATAACGAATGTATAATCAGAAAAGGAGGTCTTGAACGCCAGTTTCCCTATTCTTTACCCCTATTAGAGGCAATGATTATGCTTATTAATACATTATGTTATAAATATCTGTTGATACTGAAGTTCAAAGTGTCATCCATCCTTATATCCATCCATTTATCCCTCATCCACAATGTATCTTACTCACTTTGAATTTATTTTAATCATGTGGTGCAAAGCATCAATCATTATCATAGCTTTATTAAAAACAAAGAAGCATATAACCACCTTCAAGTAATACAGCATACAATGTAGATTGTGCGTTTCTTGAAATCTCAAAAATGATTTGTTTATGCATTAAATTAGTGAAGCTACTGTTGAAATTATTACATGATTATGATTATCAAACAAAAATAATGTTGCAATGATGTTAACATGATTTTATGGATGCCTTTTCGCACCAGGTGTGTCATTAGAACAGTGACAGTGATTCTGATATAATAATAACAATATATTATAATTATAAAATATGGGACCAAAATAATCAGCAGAGCATAAAATGCACATGATAAGTGACTTTTCAAATGGACCACAATAGTCTTTATTTCTCACTCTCTCAGTCCCATAATTTAGAGTAAATTAAGTAATATCCCTAAGATAAGCTTAACTCTGAGCTGTAATATGCATTATAATTAATCTCCACAACTACATATATGCTGCGCTCTGTAGTATGCTATAAGGTATTTTAATCATAAAAAGTCTGTACAAATCTTTGTGAACCGGCTTAGCAGTAATGAACATTCTCTTAAGCTTCTTTCATCTGTGCAGTTCTTCCCTGCATATTTCTGAAGAAAGCTTCTGTGACAGTTAAAAATTTGCAGCTTATATCCGTTCCATTTTATAGTTTGTTCTGCATATTTGTGCAGTTAAAGTAAAACATTAATTATACTGAAGGAAATTGCTGTATGCCTCCAAGAGTTGTAACAATTGGGAGTTCAAACACTTATGATAGATAACAATCATTAACTAATTTAACTCATTGTGAGATTTATATGCAACATGTATAAAAGCTATTTAATAAAATAAAATCAGCTTGTCATATACAAAGAATACAATCTGCTGTATAAAATGCAATCACTGCACTCACTTTATAAACACACAAATTGTTTCTATAACAAGTGCTTATGTTGTTTATTCTTCTGTTGTTCAGCAGCCGCTTTAGTTTCTTCTTTCAGAATTGTAAGCCTAGATAATGTGTAACTGCATTCACCAGAAATAGTAAACAATTGTAGTTTTGTTAAATTAGAGTTTCATAATGGAATAGCACTTCAAAACTACACAAACATAAAAATCTGATGTCACATATTCACTCTAGTTGCTATTCTAATATTTATATAAATATCAATTATTTTAAATAAATTATTACCTTTATGTTTCCCATGTATGTATGCGTGTATATAAGCAATATTCTTTCATAGAACTTTCAGAAACGAGAGGCTAATAGAAATTATCTTAAGAGCTGAAACAGGCTCATTAGCTTACATTGAAGGTTAGTGATATTGATGACTTTCTGTAAATGTAGTTCTAGACAGAGATACTAAACAAAATTATTAATGAAGATTGTTTTAGCAAAAACAAATTTATTAACAAACAAAATGCCATGGTATTCATGGTAATACTTGAGCAATTTTGGAACCTTTCTACTCCTAAATAAGAAAGTTTCTTTCAAGGCAATTAATAAATCACAAACTACTTAATAACCTTTTGAAGTTCTAGTTGGTGATTTATAATTACCCACTAGAAGAAATAATAAACTTCCGTGTTATAGAAAACAAATCTATTTTACCTTGAAGGTCTATGCCCAGGCACTCATTGCTACTATCAACATACTATGATAGCTATTACTTTATATTATTTTCCAATTACATGAAGTCACCAACAAGTACAGTTAAAGATAACATTTTAATCATAACATAAACTAAGTATATAAGGTCTTAATGTTGCTGTAATAATGCACATTAAGAATCTAAAGAGAAGTCGTTTTATATTTTTCAAGTCTAGAGAGCAAACCATGCTGGATACCAAATGTGAAATATTCTCACAACTAGTGTACATGACCACTACTTCACTCATTTAAAGCCTGACTTGTTTAATATGCTTAAAAACAGGATTAATTTCTCAAGTTCAAATAACACCATTGCAGAGCAGTGCTTCCTTTATTATACTAATCTCCCAACAAGGCCAAAGGATCCTCTGTTTTCAGAAAATGTTATTCTATGAATCTGCCTATTTAATGTAATTGTTTCCCCTTTTCAAGTTATCCTAGATATGTACTGAAAATGTACACACTAAGGTAATAGTGCTCTTACCTTCAAATGTGTAGTATTTATTACGTGATAATAATTATTCGCCAATGTCAACCATACATTATCTTTCATATTTTCTGATGAAATATATGAAAAATTAAATCTCCAAATAATCTCATCTTCATTCCTGTAATTTAGCATAATGTTAACATAGGTGGATGAATTAAAATGTATGTGATTTATTGTAGTGTTAATTATATTGTGTTTTAAAGAAATTAAGTACCTATTAGACAATACCATGCCATGTTACAAAACTTGTGTCAGACTTAGGTTTAATCTAGCTGAGTGTACGGTAAGCTTTTCTTAAAGTTTGCTCTTAGCCCAAAAAAATGAGTAGGGTTTATTTTTAGGGACAGATAAATTATTCCAACTTTATTAGTGTCCCAATTTCATTCATTTTATTCATTATCCTGAAAAGCTAGGCTTTACGCTGTTAGCATATTTTAACTACATTTTATCTTTAGGGCCAAATAGAATTAAGATTCTTTAAAGTCAGCATTAATAATCTATAGCAAAGTATTAAATTTAATTGATTATCTAAGTACTACTGGTAAAGGGAAACAAAAATATACCGAAAAGTCTGTATGCTCATAATAGGTGCTTCATGCTTGAAAATAAGCTACCGTAGTCAGATAGGCATACACGTGTGTTCTATCTATTTCTGAACCAGTCGCTCATGGAAAAATAAGAAGCTAGCAGCAGGAAATATAAGTTTAGAATATTACAAAGTTTTGCTAATTAAACAAAGGTAGCTTCAATGGTTAGGACTCTTGAAATAAGTATGTATGTAATAAGTAGCAAATATTTTATTGCACTCTTTCACAGTATTGGTTTTTAAGTTTCCTACTGAGAACTTGTTACCTCAGATGATTTATAAAAAAGTATTTTATATTGAATTCTAGTCCAACATTTATAAAAGAGCTACTTATGCAATGTTCTCTCTACCCCAAATCTTTTTAAAAGCAAAATGACACATTCTGTCAGGAGCTATGCTAATTATTTATATAAATGAATAACGTAGAAGAATAACATTATTTTTAATATTAATTATAAAATAATTCCATCTCTATATTTTACTAAATTTTAGGAATTAAATATATCTTTACAGAAGGAATCTCAGTAAAAAGTAAAAGGTATTGTATTATAAGCCTAAACTTGGATTTAAAACATAACAAACACTATCCATATCTTGTTAAATAATATACATCTCAAGGCAAAAAAAATTTACAGCTATTACTAGTGTCATATTTCCTTCACTTGGTACAAAAATATAGAAAGATTATGAAAATAAATGAACTTTCTGTTTTATCACAGTTTATGTCAATAGTTAGATGTAGCATGCGGAAATAAGATGAAAACAAAGCTACGTTTGCAAAATCTGCACAAATACTCTAATGCATTCAGCTAGAGAAAACGGTCTGTAATTATTGTATGTTTCTTAAAACCATCATAAGCAAAGCATGGGTATTTATATAATGCTTTTATGGAACACAAAGTACTCAGTTTTAAATGCCAAATTTACATGATGGTTACAGATAATGGACAATAAACTTGGTTAATATTTTTTTTTATTTAATGTTATACTGAACTTATAAATATTGCATTAATTACAACAGCATCGTTTATTTAACATATCCTAATTCTAACTACAAAACTAGAACTTATATCAGGTGACTCAAGAGAAACATATTTTGCGTGCGCAGATAAGCATCCCTTTGTGCATAATAAAATTAAAGATCTACATGGTGTAAATCTCAGCATACGCCGGCCAGTGGCATTAGTGAGCACAACCTTAGAAGCAACAGCACCCTTCCTTCTTCTCATCTTGCATGTCAACATAACGGGGAAGGAATGTGCAGTCATTGAGAGGCTTGTGATGAAACGCAAGAAGCAATGTAAACACACGGAGGAAGTTAATGTGCTTTCCACTTCAATTGCAGATCCTTTATTTTTAGAGCATAAAGTCGCCTTTTAAATCCATTAGTAATTGAAACGTGTATTTCACTTATCAATATCCGCCAATAACCAGTTTTGTAATTGTATAATACGCTGTTCTTATTTAACATTAGAAACTGAGACGGCTAAAATGGATTATATGAGCGCTTTCCTTGTATTCTTATTTTTCTATTTTTCACAAAAAGAAGTGTTTTGTTGTTCACATATTTGGCAACATTGCTCTTCACTAATGACACTGGCATATGCTCCCTGAACGGCCAGCAGATTATCAGCAATTCTGATGAGGTAGGGTAAAAGGAGGTTAGGCGTGCATCTCTAATGTAAATATCTGCATGTACCAACGCCCACTAACTACACGACGTCATTGGATGACACACGTTTGAAATTTTGCTACTTCTGCTTGCATTGACATCACCAACATGTCCTATCCCCTTCTGAAAACCATATGCTGACTTGCGGCATAGTCAAGTTGAGCTGAAAATCTAGGTTTAATGTAACATTTCAATTTTCATCTTTGACCTAACGCCTCGACTTGCAAGAATAATACATCAATGAGCTTTGTTCTGAAAATGATATGCTTTCATATTTTCTACAACAATAAATTCTTCATTCTAAGCCACTTGACACACTAGGCTATTCTAAAACTAAAATATAAATACTTACGCTTCCTTGTAAACCATATCTTAGCAAGTAAAATTAAAATAGAATTATTTTTTTTAGGAAATTACCATATACAATATTCTCCTAAAGTATGTTGTATCAAGTGCCTTCAAGCCCAAATTTCTTTTGGCAAGTATTGCTCTATTACTATAATGTTCAAGCTTGAAAGCATGGCCATTTTCATAAGATTTCATTCAGTGGGTACCAATCATTTCTTTCTTTGTCTTTATTTTCCTCACTTTTCTTTGTTTTGTTTTGTTTTTCCTTGAAAAATCAACCACAACATTCCTGTAGACATAAATAGCATATTTTGGCTAAAGATAATGGCTAATGGGATAAAAATAAAGCAATGCAATATCAACAGTGCACCATCACAAAAACATAGCTGCAATTTACTATGATAGCAGGGAAATAAGAATGATGTTGAGCAGGTGCATACAGCTTAAAACCTTCGAAAACTTGACTTTATAATATGTTTTTCGTTTTATAAAATTACTATTTAGGAATATTGATAAAGATTTTGTTTCAATGTGTGCTATTTTTAACTTACAACAACATATGCTTAAACAATAAGAGTAATCCACATATGGTGAATATTTTTGTGTAAGGACAATATTCAAGCTCTATTTCTTTAATAATTCACACGGTTTTGAACATAGATTTAAGAAATGCGTTCTACTCGTTTATATCAAATAACTTTAAGATTATAAGTCGTCATCCCTCTCTTGACTAGTTATTTTAAGAAATAATATAGATATAACTTGTTCTTTCTTTTGCTATTTACCCTCCTCATATGGTGAGCTTACAACCCTAGGACTTACAATCGAGTGCCTAGGCTCAGATGCCTATTATAGACTAGACAGACTGGTTGAAGGATAGTAGCCAGGATGGGTGATCAATGCCTTTGTGACAATGAGGAAGTCGGTATAAATGTTGGTGATATTTGTGAAAAGAAAGGTTATTACGGAGCAGGTGGAATACAAAGAACCCAGAGAAAACCCAACAAGATGCTGCTTATACATTAAAAATCCCACTTGTAGTCCTCTGGGATCAAACCCAGTTCTTCTTGGTGAGAAGCTAGTGATCTACTCATGCAACCATTGCCCATTAAGAAATAAATTATATTATAAATGTAATATTATTTGCAATATATAATTAAAATCCTCCTTAGCAATATATTTGAGTAAAAGAGCATGATATAGTAAACATGAGGTTATCATAATAAAATAAAACAGAAATAAACAGTTAAGAAAACAGCTGAGTTAACACCAAATATAGTATGCTTATATATCAGGTGTCACTTTGCACATTTTATACTAAATTATTATCTTTCTTTATAAATTTGTTTTTATTGAAAATAATCATTTTTATTTTACATGCCTCTCAATTATCACTGTAATAGTAGTAGAATAAACAGTGACATGTTGGAGAAACTGACTGGCGCAAGCTGTATGTACATATATCCTTAGGTAACTCCACATTTCTTAAGGAATGATCATAGTACACACAACACATAGGGAAATAATCCACAGCTTAAGACAAACTGATGGAGTGAAGTAAAGACCGCACCTTAACTATATTTAGGAGTAGTGTCTATTTTAAGGTGTTAATAATTTCTGACAGGAAAAGATGTCATTAATTAATTTATTTCGGAACAAATTTTTGGATAACAAAATAACTAAATGAAAATCATAATGCATAGCACAAAGTAGTTTATCCTTAATGTACACATAATCATTATTTAGATTAGATTGAATTAGATTGCTTTCTGTAGACTCATGATGCCAAGCAGGCCTTGAACATAGAACATGTCAAAGCATACACTAAATATAGAACATTTGGAGTTCTCTCATTACAATTAATAGTGAACATCATAAACTTCCATGGGCTTTAAAATTTAAGACAGGTATTAAACATTAATAATTGTATTATCACTTTGCTTTTACAGCCTATTTCACTACACAGCGCTTACACCCTTATATACAAAGGTGTCTGAATTTAATATTGAGGTCTACGTTCTCAATATATTAAATATATAAAGAATTTTCAATGTAATTTCTAACGTGTTAGTTATTACTCTCAAAAGCGCATATACAAGGTACAAATTTCAAATTATAGTTATAAAATACCTGCAATAAACATTAATTTTCTATTCCATTTAATGTAACAGTTACTAGGCATAAAATGACTCCTGTCTTACACATGGCCTGTGTGAAAAAAGAATTAAATTACAATAAATGACCATAATAGTTGGCTATACTATGAAGCCTGGAACTTAAAGTACTTACGACATTGTAAGTCGTCATAGGGGTCTGTTATCTCAAAATAATTTAGATCACCCTGTGATTTACCGGGAAACATGCTATGCCTGTGTGTTGCCATGGTAGCTCAGTGGTAGAGCAACTGGCTAGAGACCGGGAGATCTGTGGTTCAAATCCCGGCTATGGTATTGAATTTTTCAGTCTAACTCTACTTATCGAGAAGTTGGACTATGTCCTACGCTGTAACCCATGATATTCACATTGAATATTTGGACTAAACTGGTGTGAAATCGAATACGTTCCTTTGCTTCTGAGCAACCCCAGAAAATACATTGTAAAGGGTTTCTTTGATTGCAATAGTGACGTTTCTAAATGCCATTAATTTGCGATACTTATCTGTGAACTCGGAAGTGTTATTAATGTTGTAACAAATTGGTTGATGGAAAAGGGCAACTAGATGTATTTGGCTATTTTGCACACAAAAAAAACAGACTGAGCAGAAATTGGAAGTACTATTTTACAGAAAGTGATTAAAACAGTCAATAATGACACCCTGTCAAGAACTACATTTTAGGAGTACAATCCTACAGATTCAACAATAAGTTTTTCTATATATATATAGCTAAATTTTAAAATGTTTTTGTATAAGAAGTAAATCATTTGTGTGAGCGTGTGCGTGCATGCGTGAGAGAGAGAGAGAGAGAGAGAGAGAGCAACAGCTAGAGCAAGCACTGCTTTAATTTGAAATATGCAATCCCTTAAGCCTGATCATTTAAATGTTAATTATACTTGATTACTGTCTAATTGTTGTAAATGTTTGTGATAATAAAGTTTTCCTCCAGGATGGAGCTTTATCTTTTGCCGTAGATTGCTCGTTGCCAAATAAAACATAACTAAAATGTATGCAATGTATAGAGATAAGTTTAAAAGAAAAGAAATATTAGATAACTGAAACGTACATGTTACCTACACCATTTATTGAAACTTCTAATTCATTTGTGTTTTAATGTCATTTATATGCAATTAGCAAACTGAATAAATATTTCTAAACTTCAAAACGTAAATATAGAATTTTCCTACCTTAATTATTTCTAAGCACAGTATCTAGCACAAAAACATAGAGAATATAGTTACTTATAATCCTTAAAGCTATAAGTGTTGAATGATGTTAAATAACAGTATTTAGTGAGAATCAGCCAATTTACCTTGACAAAGAATATCGCTAGCATGAAAATGAGGACCTTTAGAACACACTAGATGCTATTATGTTTTATATTTGTGCCCAAGTATTTAGTAAATAATAAAAAAAAACTATTTTGCTTAAAATTCTTTATAAATTACTTTACTATCCAACATAATGAGCTGTATAAATGGGAAGTGATGTTTGAAAACTTCAGACAATTTGCTACTTTGAAGGGGGGAAATAAATGCACTGAGTAAGAGAAAATATAGAAAGAGACTTAATAACCCAAAAGGTTTCACTAGTTTTAACTATACTAAGATGTGTATGTATCCTCATTTACAATAATCATATTTACAATTTTATTTGTAAATAAGAAAACCATATCATTATTTTAACCACATATTTATATTTTTAACATGTGAGGGAGTGAGAAATCAAGCAAATGTCTGTTTTATCCTGCTATGAGTTTATGAAAGAGAATAAAATGTTAAAGCATTGATATTTAAATGTAAAACAGAAGGACGACATTGTAATTCTAAACATTTCTACTAATTCTTACTGTCTATAGTCACCTGCCATTACATACACAGCATAATGTGCACCATTTGTATTTTGTCTCAAAGCACCTCAACTTGCTAAAAATTAATGATAATAGTTATTGTTATAATAGCATTATAACCACAATGGTTGGCCCAGGTACAAACTCTCACCTCGATTTTCCTTCACCTGTCCTTATTTTTCTATGTTTCATCACTAACACAACATGCAACCATATATGACCAAGTTCGAAGTGCTGGATTCTGAACTACTGAAGAAGCATACAAATGGAGGAAACATGTATTAAAAGTGTTACTTAGCTGCTGCAAGGAGATCTTGTGCTAAAGTGTATTGCAAGACTATTTCAAAGTAAAAACTGTACACCATGCATTGTTATTACCTCGTCCAAGCCAAACAGCTATGACATCATATCACAATTATATGGAACAGCATTATGTAGCTGTAAAACTGTGCTTTGAACATCATGCATCAATAATAAAGATTTATATTTGGTTACCTAATAGATATTGTTATTAATATGATTAACTATAGCATATATATTATTATATTATACTATTATAAAAACAATGAAATGCTAACAACTAAAATCTAAAACATTTATTTGATACAGTTATTATTGTATTGTATTATATATTTTCATGAGGCTTTGGGGAAGGTTGGAGATCATAATGCTTTGATATTTTAATCCAGCCTTCCTCATAATGTTACTCTCTCTACTTCTGTACTTCTATATCATTACTACTTTGTGGTCACTGCAAATTAAAGATTTAGGGTTGTGAAACAGTACACGACTATGGAGTGTAGTCTTTTCTGTGTGAGTGTGGGGGAAGGTAGTCTATAAACCATCCCCACATATGTAGATTACCTTGTGAACATTTTCTATTTGGATGCTAATAAAATGCAAGTAAAATCTTGGTACATTGGGCATTATTAGCTATTTCTGTCCATTGCTTATGTTTGAATTAATATGAAAGTTTTCATTGCCGAGCGATGAGAGTAAGGACAATAAAAACTGATTTGTATGTAAATGTTTAATTTTTCGGTTTTATTTATGATCTTCATTTTTTAATTTGCTTACACCAAATGCAAATATTACAGGATAGTAAACTATTAAGATGATTCATTAAAATGCTTCCTCTGTTCTAACTAATGACTGCCTTTAGTTCTTTTGGAAGTTTTGAAGTAAATGGAAATATTCCCTTTCACTTAATTAAAATGTTTTGTTTTCTTTTATGGTATAAGACCATTCTAAATATCATTATTGTACTGAACAATATTTCTGCCTCATGTGTGTAATAGTATTCATGCAGCAAGTATTCAGTACAGCAGTAACATTTGTTTAGAAAAAACTATTCAATCATTCTGCATGTTTTAACAAGAAAGTGAAATGCTAAGACAGATATAAAAGATAAACAAAACTTAGAAATTTGTTTTTGAGAAAAAACTAAAATTCCTTGGAATGACACTACTTTACAATAAGTTTCAATTTATCTATGTTATTAAACTTACAGGGATTATAAATAACTGAACATTATATTCAGTATATTTACAAGAAAGAAAGAGAAAGGATACTAAATTCTTGATATTTCAGATTTGCATTCCAATGTAATAAAATTTTGAAAAACTCATGCATTCCGTTATCAAAAAAATGCACCTGAAACAGAAATAATTATCCAACACATACCACCTTCCTTATTCTAAGATCTAATATAATTTAAAATGGCAATTCCTGTAATTGATCATGTCTAAAAATACTGATGGCTCACAATATGTTGGAAGCTCTTTTTTTTTTTTTTTTTTTTTTTTTTTTTTTTTTTTTTTTTTTTTTTTTAACGATAATGTCAATTGCTAGGATCATGTCAATGCCACCCGTGTGCTAGAATTTCATCCCTTATGAGTACTTTAACATTCCATTAAATCTGCCAACATGGGGCTGTCACATATAAGCACACTTAAAAAGCATCAGTCTGGACCGGGTTTGAACCCAAGACCTTGAGTTTAGAAGGCTAGCGCTTAACCAGCTGAGATACTCGGACTGTCAATATGTTGAAGTTTCCTTGGCTGACAGGTTGGTTGTTAGACTGGCCATATGTTTCTGTTTTTCAGGCATTTATTTTTAAATGTTCAGTTGGTGCACATATAAAATAGCCTTATATTCAGTGAGTAAAAGTAAATTAGTATTACATACATATTTTAAACTGCCTTCGTTTAACCATTACAGTGCATATGTTAGGCAACACCATCAAAAGAAATGTTGTTTTCTTGTGCACATATCTGAAAGACAGAGAAGGCAATTCAACAATCATTTTCAATAACTAATTTGAGATAGCATTACTGTAGTACTAATTTATAGAACTAATACATCTAAAATCTGCTAAAAATTTTGTTTCGTAAATGGGAACATATAAATGGGAATCCAATATTGAATGTAGATGACACCTCAATTATCTTACAAAACACAAGTTATAACAAATCACAAACCAATATAAATAAGGCATTAAATAACTTCTCATGCAATGGAATGCACTTAAACAAATCAAAAACTATTATTATACAGTTTCATACTATTGTTAATGCAAATTCAGAAAAAGATAATTCAGTAAAGGTAATAACAAAAGGCTGCAGCAAAATATTAGGAATACACATAGATGAATGTCTAAAATGGAACATCCATATTGACTATATGAACTAAATTTAGCCTGTTTTAATATGTTAGTCGGACACATATAATGAATATCGAAAAAAACAGGTCATTATAGTTATTTTTACTCAATTCTGACCTATGGCATAATATTATGGGGAAAGCACCTCAGTAGGAAAAAGTCTTCGGAATTCAGAAAAAAATAGTATGCACAATGCTACACGTAAACTTCAAGGACTCATGCAAACCACTATTTCAAAAATTAGAAATATTAACAATACCCTCAATATATCTCTTAGAGCTGGTCACCTATATCTATAAAAATTATGACAACTTCATGGAAAAACAAAGCCGACATCACTATAGTACCCGGAACGAATCTGGCATAAAATTCACATGCATAGACTAACTAACGCACTGTGAAAACCCCCCATTATAAGGATATAAAGGTGTATAACAAATTTCCGCAAAAATCAAGGATATAAAAACCTTAAATTTATTAATAAAAACAGTGAAACAAATATTACTGTATAAAACATATTACTTACTCCATTTAAGAATTTATGGGTGACATAATATCGGAATCAGTAGGCTAGTATACATATTTTAGTGTTACCATAAATTGACAAATTAAAATTTTAAATATATTTAACAAATACTTTCTTGTATACCATGTTCATGTCCGAATTTAGGTCATTTACCTCTTTACTCCTTGAAGTATATTTAGATGAGTCACCAGTTTACAAGTTTAGGCTCACAATGTAAACGTCATATGACAATAAATATTCTATTCTATTCTAAATCATTGTTTCTATGCTGTTTACGCATGGAGTTTTATTACTAATAGTTACTAAACACATATTGTTTTGTTTTATTGTGGAGCATAGCCACAGGATAACTGATAACTAATGTAACATTTCACACGGTCTGATACAGCTAATATGTCTTCTCATTAGACACAAGCAACGCTGTGAACATCAGTAGTTAAAAGAGCGTCAAAAAATTACACGCCATTTACATTTTCTGTCTGTGTTTTTAGGTCCACTAACATAGAAGATTGTGTTGGATCATGTTTCAGGGAACTTATTGATGATTTTTGCAATAGAAATGTATACAATTGGTGTTCTTTCTGGAAGCAAAAAATTCATTTCATGGACCTCCCTGTGGCTATGGTCACCAACAAGCAGGGGAGTTGAATATTCTCAGCCATAGTACTTTTCCCCGAAATGCTGTTATTTGAGAACAATATAAAATAAATAAGAAGATTAAAACATTTAAAATAGCAATCTAGCTAACTTTAATAAAATCTTTAGAATGTGTCTAAAAAAAAAAGCTACAATTGAAATATACTTTTTAAATCCTGCATTAAAAATTGTTAATATGAAGCTGCTATTTCTGATCACAATATCATGAAAGACAGTTTTTGAAACAAAGTTTAATTCAGGAGCAAAAGAAAAGCTTCTCTCATGCTTAAGGATTGATTTTTTAAATATAATCTCTTAAAAAATGAGAAGATTAACAGTGAAATTTATGGTTAACAACAATGCAATAGTTACAAAACAACACAATAACTAAACCTTGTGCATCATAAATGCTTTATGTCATTAAAATCAATGATATTATTTAAAGTGTTTTATGCACTGGCGATAATGTGAAACCTATATCACAGCTGTTGCTAATTGCTCTATTTATCATATTACATATCTCATTGAATTTTTCCTACCACGTATTTATTAGGTGGAGGAAGTATTGCATTTCAGTTAAAATTTTATAGCAATATTTCACTGGAAAATTAAGGCTCATAAATCAAAGTTGTTTTTTTTTTAGAAAAAGGCCCCCATCTTTGTTAACAGAATAACTCCAAAACAAAAATTAGGGAAAAAACCAGCCTTGGTACTTTAAGTTCCAAAGATGCGAAGCAAATATTTTCAATAAAACCTCCTACCTCAAACTACCTTTACATACATTTTTCGATATTTTTTATTTTCTCAAAAATGATTCTCGCCACTTTGATTAAAGAACCATATGTTAAAGATATTTACTTGGTAAATAAGCTGTATATCTTGAATCTTCTGGGAATAACTCTTCATTCCAGAAGTATTTGTATACCTACTTGTTATGTATGATAAACCGAAGGAGATAGACTATAGATACTACTCAAAATATGTAGTTCTCTTTAAAACACATAATTTATCTCAAATAATTGTTTTGTAGTATTGGCCATTTCAAAGATGCTTGTTATTTTAAATTTCAAATACATTCTTTTAGTGAGGTTGCTGCTCCGTTGTTTCTCGTGATCATACAAAAAGTGTGTGATTTCAAGACGTGTATACAGCAATCTGTTTTAAATATTTAACCACCGTTATTCTCTTTGTACAAATGAAATGTGTAATCAGTATTTATGCAAACGTTTATCGTAATTTGCTTGGGGTAGATAGGAGAATAGGTTTTTCTAAGAACAGTTTGTAGATAGCAGATAGAGGGACTCATAGGAATGTAACACATTAGTAATGTTTTCTCCTACCATTTGTAAATCACACATAATCTCAAATTTGGGAACCACTGTTCTACACTGTTCACTGTTCTTAATGAAAATTGTAGCAGGGATTTTTGTAATTCACGACGACTGATAACCAGTAAAACCAGACAACTGAACAAAAATATTGTGACAAGTTAAAGATTACTGATAATTGTGAAATACAATTAAATCCCGACAAATTTAGGATATTTTTAAAAAGAGTGAACAGAACATTACAGCAAATTATAGAAGAATTAAAATAGAATAGAATAAAACAGATTTGAATTTTATCCGTCCATTTGATAATAGTAAATGATACAGGACACATCAGAAACTTATAACTGGGATTCATAATGACAGTTATTCCAATAAGATTTGGAGTAAGAAAAAATATATACAAACTATTTCAGAAATGTTACAAAATCATATACTCAAAGTTGTTATGAATGCATTCAATTTTGTAATTCAATTTATTTATATTTGACACTTTCAAAAAATTCCCCTAGGCTGTAAAACCAATTCTGTAAAAAAATGTTTTGACATAAAATTTAAATTTATGTGGTGCAGATATGCCTCTTAAGTGTTCTGGTCGGTCATTATAAAGGCATAGGTCTGCTAAATAAAGTTTTAACCAAGTAACCTCGTTTTGTAAGGATTTATGCTTATTCGCTCCTTTCTTCTAATATCGTGGGCATGCAAATATTTTCAAATTGTTCGAAAACAAGGTGTTTTCATGACCTTTAATATTGTGCGAGTATCTCTTTTTTGTAACCGAAATATATTAGCATTCTCACATTTTCCCCATAGTATTATATAATATGATTTGATACAGTGAAAATTTACATAATACAGTAATAAAGGTGCTTTTATTCATGACTTTTGATAGTATAAATACTGGAAAACACAGCCTGCTCAGTATTTTTTTTTATATTGTATTTATGTGAATATTCCATTTCAGGTTTTGTCCAACCACACACCAAGGAACTGATGCTCATGCATTTGTTCATTTAGAATAATATTGGATCATCACTTTGGATTCCACCACATTTTTGATTAACCTTTTAAATGAAAAGCATAAGATATATACTGGAAAGCTGAGTAACAGATAAAAATGATTTACAGAATTTCTCTCAAGTGAATAACAAAAGTGGATTATAGCTGGTACTTTAACTTGGGAATAAATAAATAAATAAATATATATATATATATATATATATATAATTTATAAAAGACCGTATACTCTGCTAACTTATAAAATGTGTATAGACTTCCCGAAAGGTCTTTGACCAAGTAACATGGGGAAAGACGATTACTCAAAGGAAAGGGAATTCCTGTGAAAAATAGAGAACTGCTTGGTTGACAGGTCGTTCATTGCCCCCTCTTTGGGCAGCTCTAGTGGTGGGAAAGATTTTCGAGCCTGGAACCCTTAGAGACTTCCGCACGTTCTATGGTCTGGCTGTCTGCGGCCTACTAGGTGGCTCAAAAGTCAGTCCCCATGGCCATACTCACTAAGGTGTCTCGCTTTGGTGCTTCGTGGGCAGGGGATCGTGGGTTCGAGCCCCGCCTTGGGCAAGGGTGTTATATGTTTGTACAATGTGTGTATATGTTTCCGTAAAGGAACAGTAAAACCAGTAATCATACAGTAAACTTGGGGGGGGGGATGTAAACGGGAATACAGCGCCGGAGTCCTGATCAGACTCCGATACTGTTTAAAAAAAAAAACGGCGCCGTGGTTCACGTTTGCAAATAACCCTTCGTGCGATGAAAGTGTTTGCAGCATTCAACAGGGCATTTGGAAGCAAACACCGGTTAGCGGCGGGAGAATACGTAGCGCGAGCGACCTTCGTTGCACACCTCTTGTGAAAACGGTGAGGGAATCGCGCATATCGACAGGCAGACTTACATCAGAGTCCGTGATCAAATACAAGAGACTGAAAGCGTTACTGGTTTCTGCTTCAGTTACAGAGCCTTTATATTTTAAGGAATGCATTTAGTATCCACCAATAGCTAGTTTTGTAATTGCGTATACGTTGTTATTTAACATTAGAGACTAGACCCACTGTAGGATAAATAAAAGCATTAAAACACCGTAACACAAACCATACATGAGGGCACGCAGTGTTTCACTCCTCTACTATTATTATTATTATTATTATTATTATTACTATTATTATTATTATTATTACGCATTATACATTACCATAGTAAACATAGTAGCGTGATAATGAAAAACCTGCAAACACTAAAGCGGGTAAAATTTCACTATAGTATGTTCATGTATTTATTTATTCTACTAAGCGTATTCAGCGTAATACTATTATTGATAATAATAATAATAATAATAATAATAATAATACACCAAAATAATACGTGCTCTCCTGTTATGGAGGTTTTTCGTTACGTTGTTCTATGTTTTGTTTTATTCTGCTAAGCTTTTACTGCGTAATAATATTAAGGTAATAATACAGTGAATAATAATACAGAATACGTTACGGTGTATTTATGTTTTGATTTATTCTGCTGAGCGTATACTATTCATGATATTAACTATGCTAACAATAAAACGAAACCTACGTGTTTTCATGTTGTGATGCTCTCCATTAGGATGTTTTCATGATTTGTTTTATTATGATAAGCTTATTCTGCGTAATAATATTAATGATAATAATACAATGAACACAGTGAAATATTACATGCTCACGTATTTTGATGTTTTTCGATACCATGTTTTCAGTTTTGAAAATTCTGTATACCATTAATAATAAACATTAATAAGAATGATAATAATACTAATTAATAATAATAATAATAATAAACAAGAATGCTGTCATGCATGGTCTTTGTTGCGATGCCTTAATGTTTTCATTTGGCCTACAGTGGATCTAATCTCTAATGTTAAATAAAAACTGCGTATACACGATTACAAAACCAGTTACTGGTGGTTACTGGTATGTAAATTTATTCTCTAGAAAATAAAGAGTCTGCAACTGAAGTGGAAAACAGTTAACAGCGTCTTCGGTCTCTTGCATAAAATCACGGACTCTGGTGTTAAGTCTGTCTCTGGAGAGCGCGAAACACTAACCGCTTTCGCCGATATGTAAGAGGTGTGCAACGAAGGTAGCTCGTGCTATTTTCTCAACCGCCACTGACCTGTATTTGCTTGCAATTGCCCAATGAATGCTGCTTCTCTTTTACCACACGAATGGTTATCTGCAAACGTGAAATACGGCGCTGTTGGGCCACCTATATAGTATAGTCTCTGTTCACTTCATGTGTTCCTCCTGGGGAATGGCAGACAAATAGACCTCGTAGATCGTAGTAGTGCGCGAGGTGCATGGTACACTCTGTACCTTATAACACAAGAGTACTGTTTGCCACCTTTCCTTATAACATTTAATTTAAACCGAGTCAATAAAGACTGGAAAATAAAAGACCAGGAAGGAATTAAAATGAATAACGATAATAAACAATATAGGCAAGTTAAACTTATGAATAGAAAAATAAAATATTTCTTTTATAGGAAACATTCTTGTGGGAGGTAAAATTGTAGTAAATAAAGAATAACATCACGGATACAATATTCAAATTTTTGGATATGATCAAGGATTGGATATAAATACTAGACATAAAATTATATATGGCACACATATAAGATTCTACAAAATGTAATGGCCATACCAATGCTTTTATATGGAAACATATTATGGATTATATAAGAACAAATGAAAACACTATTTAAATTGTACATATTATATACTCCTATTGGGTATACGTATATGTCATACACCCAAATAGGAAAATAGGTTGAAAGCTAAATACATAATTTAGAAAATACTTAAATACTTAATTCAAAATCTTCTCGGGCTTCTAACCAGGTAAAAACTTGGCTTGACACCAACGTTTCGAAGAAGTGCATCTTCCTCGTCTTCAGGGTGAACTGATGGATCAGACACAATAGAGAAAACACCTGGAATTTTGAGTCTATAGACCGATGAATAAAGGATGAGGTAGGAAAAGATTTAATTAAACCGTAGCCAGACCAAAGGATTCGTGAATAAGAAGAAGAAGGCGGAGGAGGAGCAGGAAAAAGAAGATGATGAGGCACTTTAAAAGCTTACACGAATTTTGCAAAATTTCGTTATATTTGCTTAACAATAGTGGCTATAAGCTGCTCCAAGGCGTTTCAGCCTTGAAAAAATATTTAGTAAAACACCTAATAGTGAAATTTCACTTTTACAAAAAATTCTGACTTTTCGTCCTGAAAAGACAAAATTGAATGTGTTTCATTCACACAAGTTTCTCCATCTACTGCCGTTTATTTGTTTATAGCTTCTACTAAGTATTCCTACGAAAGCATTTGTTTTATATTCGCTTACTGATTCTCGAGATAAACCTCTGAATAAAATAATTTTATTACATTTTTCATTGTGGGCATAAGGGATTTAGAGGAAACCGAATTGATAGTCAAATGTTTGAAGACCACTTGCTAAATGCTGGCCATGAATTTTCATTCTCTTTCCATGAAATCGAGTGAAATAACTGAAGAACAACAACACTTCTAAACTGTCAAAGTACTGAACAGTTCGAACCAAAAACGGATATCACGGAAATGACAGATGAAACAAAATGTTATTTGAAACAACTAAATAAATAGTTTCTCAATGAAGAGCACTTCTTTCATGATATATGTTTTATTTTCGTCTAAATATCTTTAATATATTTAGTACCTATTTTTGGAAAATCTAACATTTTGGAAATTGTTCCATCTAAAGGTAGTTTTGCCGGGGAGAGATTTTATTCAAAATCTTCGTTTCGCATCCTTGGAAGATCCTGAACTTAAGCACTACATATGGAATTTATTCGATATTTCGTTTTTGGGTTACGTTATTCACGCAAAACAAATACACATGCGCACACACTTGCACAAGCACTCTCACAACAATGCTGACCTTCTTAAATACGTGTTTTACTTTCTCTAGCATGTATGTACAATATACATAGTAGATAGAGAAGGCATTGTATTCCATCCAAAAATTGGATACTGAAATTTCACCAAAAATACATATTTGAGGACTCCTGAATAAAAATAAGCGTTTTTATAAAAAGTATTTATGTGGGGTGACAGCATAGCACAAAACAAAAAGGAGGTTAAATACCAAATTTCTTCCAAGGATGCGTAAAGGAAATTTTCAAGAAAATCTACTCAAGCCCAATTACCCGATACATAAAACATTTTTCGAAAATGTTGATTTTCCCTAAATTGGCTCTAAAGATTTTGATTAAAATACCAATCTTTAACATATTTTTATGACAAACGAAATGTATATCTTGAATTTTCTTAGAATAGCCTCTAGAAAAGTCTTCATCCTAGATGACTTGTATAACTGGTAAACTGTAAGCGATAGACAAAACTTACTATACAAAAACTGCAGATCTCGTTAAAACACACAATTTATATCATTACATCTTTTGTAGATTAAACCGTTTCCAAGACATTTTTTGTAATTGGTTCTAATTTTAAACTACCTAAACGTTTCTCAAACGGGAAGTCATCTTTCGTTTCACTTCTGTGTTTTACTCCTGGCCATGCTCAAAGGAAACCGAATTCCATTGTTTCATATAGCAATCAGCTTTTAAAATGTTTGATGTTACTATTGCCTTTGTATTCCCTTATTCCCCTTCTACATACAAGGAACTAAGTAATGAGACGATTTTGTCAATGTTTTTCTCAATTAGCATGATGAAGAGTAAACAAATTTTTAAGAATATTTTGGGAACAATTAGAGAAAGTCAGGTGAATGGAGCTCATCAGATGCTTTATATTCAGGACGATCCGAAAACAAACATGTATTTCTGTTCAAATCTCGACGTAAAAATTTTGGATGGATTACTATACCTCTAGATGCCTACCACATATATGCTAGGACAGGGTTCTCTAAACGGTGTAAAATATCACCCGTGCAAACAGAGGTCCAGATGTGCTGCGCACCGTGCATCGGTTGGACTCAGCTCTGCTCGGCCTCAGCAGTGAAGAAGAAATACCGGCAAATATGAGGACGGGGCAGACAGGAGGTAAGATTAAGGTAAGTTTAAGGAAAGAGACAACGAACGCTATTGCTCCAAAATTGAGGAGCGGGAATTTGCATTTAGGCGAACATAGCGAGCAGCTCTTTTCTACCTTCCACCGTGCAATGCACCGATGAATGAACACCGAGAAGCCCTATATTAGGGCAAAATTCTTTTCAACAGAAAAAAGACTTCTCGAGAAACACGTACGTTTAGACATTCTAATAAAGTAGCTGTCAATTTTTCAGAAAATCAAAATTAACAACGAAAGTCGCTCGCACTATCTGCTCGCGCGTCACTGACCGGTGTTTGCTTCCAATTGCCACGTTGGAATGCTGAAACTCTTTTATCTCACGAATGGTTATCTGCAAACGTGAAATACGGCGTAGTTGGGCCACCTGGTGTAGATTCCGGTAGTTCGTTTACTTCGTCTCCTCCTCCTCCTCCTCCTGGGGGATGGTAGGGAAATACATCTCGTAGGTCACAGTGCATGAGGCATTCCCTCCCCCCACCCTTCCTGATATACTCTGTACCTCATAAGTCAAGGGAGCTGTGTGTCACCGTTCCTTTTAACATTTACATTGAACGTAGTCATTAAAGACTGGAAAAATGAAAGATCAGAAGGAATTAAAATTAATGGTAATAATAAACAATATAGACAAGTTATATGAATAGAAAAATAAAATATGTCCTCTAATGAAACATATTTGCAAAAGGTAAATTTTAGTAAATAAAGCATATCACCACGGATACAACGTTTAAATTTTTGGATATGATCAAGGTTTGAAGACAAGGTACTAGCCATAAAATTAGGTATTGTACAAAACTATAGGAAAATAAACATATTTAAGATTCTACAAAATATAATGGCCATACTAAAGTTTTTATACGGAAACAAATCATGGATTATAAAAGAACAGGTGAAAACAGTGTCCAAACTGTAGATATTATATACTCCTATTGGGTATATATAATATATATATATATATAGGAGTGTATATAGGTGTGTAAATATACACTAAAACAGGAAAATAGGTTAAAACTTAATATATAAATTAGAAAAGACTTAAATACTTTCTGCAGTGAATATGAATCTATAGATCAATGAATAATAAAAAATTTAATTAAGCCGTAAGCAGACCGAAGGATTCATGAAGAAGAAGAAGAAGAAGAAGAAGAAGATGACGAGCCACTTTAAAATTTTACACGAATTTTGCAACATCTCGTTAAATTTGCTCAATAACAGTGGTCTATGTAAATTGTTCCAAGGCGTTTCAGCTTAGAAAAAAACATTTTCACTACAACACGTCATCGTGAAATTTCAGTTTTACATAAAATTCTGAATTTTCGCCCTGAAAAGATTAAATAGGATGTCTTTCATTCGCACAAGTATCTCCATCCACTGTCGTTTATATGTTTATAGCTTCTACTAAGCATTCATACGAAAGCTCTTGTTTTTTATCCGCTTACTGATAATCGAGATAAACCTCTGCATAAAATAATGCTATTACACTTTTCGTTGTAGGTACAAAAGAATTAGAGGAAACCGAATTGAGAGCCAGATGTTTTCAAACCTCTTACTAAATGCTTACTATGAATTTTAACAACTGAAGAGCAACAACACTTCTAAAATGTCTAAGTATTGAATAATTCGAACAGTAACGGATATGATGGAAATTGCTGATGTAAAGACAGGTTATTTGGAATAAAATATAAATGTCTTCTAAATGAAGATCATTTTTTTCAGAATATACATTTTATTTTCGTCTAAATAAGTTAAATAAATGGCGTTTTAATCAAAATTGTTGGAATCTATTTTGGGAAAATCAAAAACTTCGAAAAATGTTCCATCAAAAGGTAATTTGCAGAAGGGGGGGTGTTTTCTTCAAAAAAGTCGTTATGCATTTTTGGAAGATCCCGAACTTAAGCACCAAGTGAGGTACTTATCCGAACTTTGGTTTTTGAATTATATTGTTCGCGCACAACACAGACACAGCCCAAGTATTCTCACAATCTTGCTGCTCTTTGTAAAGTTGCATTTTTACTTTCTCTAGCATGTATTTACAATGTACATAGTAGGTAGAGAAGGTATTGTATTCCATCTAAAAATTCGATACTGACATTTCACTGGAAATACATGTTTGAAAACCCCTGAATCAAAAAAATTAGAAAAAGGTCAGTGTGAGTGGGGGGCAATAGACGGCATAACTCCAAAACGAAACTCAGGTTAAATAACAAATTTGGTACTTAAGTTCAGCATCTTCCAAGACACTTCAGCAGCACTACTTTCGAAAATTTTGATTTTCTCAAAAATGGCTCTAATGATTTTTATTAAGACACTACATGTTTAATAAATGTTTGTAACAAACGCCATTTATATCTTGAATTTCCTGGGAATGGTTTCTAAAGATCTCTTCATTCTGGATGATTTCAGTATACATGGTAAACTGAAAGATACAGGTGAAACATACTATACAGAACTGTTGGTCTCGCTAAAACACAATTCATGCCATATCCTTTTTTTAGAGTAAATTATTCCCAAGATACTCTTTGTTATAGGTTTCAGTTTTAAACTACTTAAACTTTTCTGAAACGGGAAGTCATATTTCGTTTCATTTCTCTTTTGTTTTACGTCTGTCCATGCGCAAAGAGAACTTAATTTCAATTTCAATTGTTTCAAATAACGATAAGCTTTCAAGACATTTGACTTATTTTAGTCTATGTATTCCATTGTTTGCCTTCTACTTACAAGGAACTAAATAATAAGACCGTTTCTTTATGTTTTCTCGATTAGTATGATGAAGCTTATAAAATAATTGTTTATAAGAATAGTTTTTTTGTGGAAAAACTAGAGAAAGTCATGTGAATTTAAGTCATATTTTATATTCAGGAACATCTGAAAAGAAACACGTATTTCCACTCAAATATCGACATCAAAATGTTGAGTGGAATACTATACCTCTAGGTACCTACCAGGAGTGGCGGTGGTTCTTTAGCTTAACCTTCTCCGTCACTGATTCCCGGTTAGGAGCGGGGACGTTTTAAAATTCCCCTCAAACCGCAGCATCCTTCAGGCTTGTCGCGGCAAAAGCGATGTCACTACTAGATAAGAGACAGAGGGCGTCCGGTGACATGCAAGACCGCGTTTTTAAACGTAAAGAAGCTATTTAATGTACATTATACTAGAGAAATTGTTTACAACAAAAGAAAATTAAAGAGAATGGTTGGAGTGGACTGCTGATGACTTACCTGACTCGACGAGATGTGACATGACCATACCATTCTGGAACACAATATTCTGAAAATGGTGAGGTGAAGTGAGTTAGCAGTAGTGGCCAAAAGACATCGCAATACAAAAATCCGGGGGTTTTATGTGATTTACAAAATTGACCTCAGTATTACGTTAGCATTATGCTGGGAAATCCTCAGCTGAGCTAAACCGAAAGAATAAACTTTATCACGGGAACCACTAAATCGCGAAAAATATTATCTATATTTGCAAAGCCGGCAGCGAAAGCACCAAACACCGCTGCCAGATGGAGCTTTAACATTCTATTTCTCACACGATTGCAAACATACCACATTAAGAGTTCAAGAAAAGTATAATGTCAATAAAAAGTATAAGTACTCAGTTTACTGTCACATCTCGTCACGCCACCAGCCATAACTGTCACCAGCTACGAAAAAGTGAATGACATTTATAAGGTCACATACTGGGATAATATTATCATAAAAAAAACAGTAAGTACATAGTATACAAATTATTAAAACATTAAATAAAAGACAAAAACAAAACAAAAAACGGGTCAGGCAGGACAGAGAATGTAGGGAAGGTAGGTAGGTAGGTAAAGCGAAAGCAGAGAGCGGAAAATGAAGAATGGAAAGGAGGGCGAAAGTGACTATTTGTGAAGAAGATACAAGCACATGCCAACGCCGAAACACACATCAATAGAAATCAGTACGAGCATACCACATCACTTCAGCAACACCTGTAGAGATACAGACTATGGAAGTTCTACCAGCACTGACTGGCCCGAAGAGAAAAACAAATACGTAAACACATAATGCATTAGAGCCCACCGTACAGGTATACCACACATCGTCGAGATGTGTCACATTGTTTATGAAGAGAACGCCACAACGACTTGTGTGCTAATACTATGAAGAGGATAGGCGGTGAATGCAGTAGTGACGACATTGGCTGGTCCATGGTGACAAGGATGTCGCATATGCATGTCGGTGCTAGAGTATGGAAGTAGCATGAAGCAGTCAGCGGCCAAGGTGTGAAGTCTTCAAAAGCGGGCGACATCTCAGGAAAGACATTGTTCTCGTGCGGCAAACAGGCAGTAGGGAGTGCATGAAAATCAAACAAACGTATATTAGAGCACAGAATACGAGGAAAAAATACAGTGCACACACAGGATTAAACTAGGGGACAAATAAGAGCCGAATAGTGAACAAAAATGATAGAAATGCTTGAGAACATTGCAATCAATAAAGGGAAGGTGTGCATTAAATGTATCATCCAGGGTCAGGATAGCATAAAATGTTAGAACCAATAAAAATAAAGATGCTGAAACAAAAAGGCATCATAATACGCATAAAAGCTCAACAACTTAGGGACGCAAACAGGTCGATCGTGATCCTGGTAAACATAAATGGGGCTGAAGGCCTAAACAGAAAGTTTTAGAACATGGCTCAAATATCACGAATGTGTATAATACAAACTGTCGCACAAAGCGCTATTCTAGCCAGAGGGGCAATATTTCCGATAGTAATGAATAAAGGTTAAAATAGAGAATTGACATAGCAGAGAGAGAGAGATAGAGAGAGAAAGAGAGAGACAGAGAGAGCTTACTTAGGCGAAAAACGGGATGGCATTCCACAAATCTATAGCTTGAAGCAACTGGCATCTAGCAAGATGCAACAAAATCTGATATGATGGTGGTCCATCGGAGAGCACCATGCTAGTTAGAAAATCATTACTAGACATAACAGTAATCATTGTCTGGCCAGAAAAAAACGCGTCACACACGACATATCAAACATTTTGAGATCCTATCAGAAAGATCAAAACAAATGCCAGTCCCGCATAAAGCGAGGGGGAACGCACCCTAAACACCATAAAGCGCGTTAAACTCTTCATTGCTCATGATGCAGTGCAACAATGTTGACACATATAATCCACTATAATCTCCACAAATACCTCCAGGTCTTGCGAGCTTAAACTGGAGTACATAAAAGACAGACAACAAATACGAGCTTGCATCTCTGAAACCTGGAAAGAATTTAACTACGGCGTACCTTAGAACGGAATGCTGATCAACAATAATCAAGAATTGCACTATTAACTTCGTTACACAATCTCATATAAAAATATTGGGGTCTCTGATAGGTCACATCTCAATTCTATAAAAACACATAAAGCTAGGAAGAGAAATAAAATATAATGGCTTATCCTAAAGTTGCATAGTTCGTCATAGAAACAAAATGGAAAGGTGTGCGCACATGACAGTGTCTTGGTGGCTTGATTGGCATCTGGACCAAGCGAGGTCTTAGAACACTTAAACAAAGCAATGTATCAAGCGAGTAAGGCTGTAAAAAATATTGTAACATTTAAAGAATACCATCCCAAAAGTATTGAAATAATTATGAGAACAAAGAGAGAAAAAGCACGCAGAAACAAAGACACGGAAATTCCCTTAATTGGTGTTCGAGGTAGCACCGGCGACGACGTGCATAGGAGACTGAGCAGGCACAGTGCCCGCCGGAAGTGGAGAAGTCCTCGAAAAGCTGACGTCAGCAACAGCGCATCATTGCCAGGTGGCGTAGTCGTAGCAGCAGGATCCAGAGTAGAAATACTTCGGCGCAGGCGGTACATCTGTAACCTAAACGTAAAAATATTGTAAATAGCTGCCAGCAAAATAAAAAATGAACAACGCGGTAAAGAGAAGAAGCGTAGCGTCTAACAATTCTTGCGAAAATTTAGCAGCAGCAGCCCGCGGGACTCGGATGACGACAAAGAGCTCGGGTCACCGGAATATGATGTGGGCGAGAATCAGAGTACGGATGGAGGACCAAACAAGAAATAAAAAGGTGACCAAAGAGAGACCCTCGTGAGCGGTCTGAGGGGAGCAACCGCCGACAAGAAAGGCCTATGATAGAGGATGAGATAGTAGACATCTAACGACGAATTGGCATTTATAACAACCAATTGGCATTTAAGGCAGGGAGGACCAACCAGCAAGAATAAGATGGATCAAACGGGGTTACGGAGCAAGGTCCCGCAAACAGGGAAAACGCAAAGGAAGAATCTGCAGACAACTATCGGCAAGAGTGTCCATGAGCACGGCAGCGTGACATTGACAGTACCAGGAGTGCCACTAGGAGACAGAGAAAGAGGGGTAGGGGTAGTACTGTACACAAGCTCTAAGGGTTCAACAAGATAAATGAGAACAAATTCACTAGGGGCAACTTCGGTGATAAACATCTTATTTGAACTATGGCACTGAAAGGGATTGAAGTCATTTAACTCCTGGGGAGTAATGCCTTGTATCATCTTGGAGGCACAAAGAGGGCCGAACAACGCATCATTGCTAAATTGGGGAATAAAATACAACGTGCTGTTAAAAGAGTCACATTCATTGAGGTTTCTATCGAAAATGGGGCGGATAACATCCGCACTAACCGCCACCGAGTTAGTGACATGTGGAGGGGATAACATCCCCACGAACCACCACTAGGGTAGTGTTATGCAAGATGCTACAGGTAAAGCTGTCCCATGCAAAGGGGTGACAATAAAAGTGTAAATTGCCCAGGACGTTCCCCCGTTGTTTCACAAGAATTTTGACACTAACCAGAATACATTTCTCGCTGAAAGAACAGGAGGTAATTTCTAAATCGAAATACTGATGTATGTCAGAAACGCCTATAACTTACACCATGGAAGTATTGAGCAGTCGCTACCGAAGATATGTAAGTTCCGCCGAAAAAATATCAAAGAGGACAATAGAAAGCGGGAACAAATGGTTTCTGCAAAGGAGCATATCATCTAAGTGCTTTAATAAAAGCGTAATATAGACCGGCCGCTTATGTGACGCGTAACACACAGTCAGGAACTCATGAGCCGAAACTTCCCGAACCTTGTTCCCATGAAATTGATAAAGTGAGTTCGCCGAGGACACTGTTTTATTAAGGCAAGGCTCAATTTTGTCAAAGAAGGTTTTGACCTTTACGCCATAAGAATTCAGAGTATCGTGGGTAGAGACGAACCAAGCGTGGTCCTGAAATAATAGATTCTAGAGAATGGTAATGACCAAAATGATCTATATTGGAGAGAGCAAGTTTATTAATTTGACTGCTGGTTGCCACGTCGCAACGGAATTTCCATACGTCACCCAAGAACTACTATGCGAGGCAGAAAAAGTGGTGAAATTAAATAAACAATCATGTAACGTACTAAGCTCATCGTCGATAGTAATGCCGATAGTACTGTGTAACCATGTCGAAAGCTGGGCACTAGGCCACCTTCCCGTGCCACCTTAAAAGTTTTCGGAACCGATGCCTTGTATGCTATAGTTTCTGGTAGGCGCTTCCAAGCAGCGCCGGTGGTCAGCATGACCAAATTCCCTCAGAGTTCGCTTGAGGCAACCCACCCACAGCCAGAGATGGCTAAGAAATACGTGAGCTTGCGGACCTATTACAAAGTACACGGGAAAAGAATCAGCAAAAGAAATGGGGGAAAAGTAGCAGTGAGATGAGCATTCCATGCATAGTAGAAGAAAGTACAGAAACAAAAAAGGGGCAAAGAAAAATGGGAATACCAGAGGGTCCATATTGTGCGACCGCCGTCGTCCCAGTTGGAGACTTAAGTGGTTAAGGGGGATGGTTAACATTAAAAATACCGGTAACAAAAAGAAAGTCGCTTAAATGCAGAAGTTACAAAGCATGAGTAAGCAAGTCAAACATGGCAGAATGTACTGCCCTATGAAGAATGAGGGAGCAGCTTTGGCAGGAACAAGAGAACTGTAGGAACTGCGGGGCCCTATTCTGACAAAGAGCCCCTATCTTCAACGATAATGGCAAGGACCATACTTTGTGGTAAAAAGGATAATTGATGTCTACTGCATCCAGAGATACACCGAATAAAGAAACTGGCAGTATATTTGGAACGTTTATCCTGCTACAATGGCGCTCGTCGGTACGACGAGCCCTGGAGAGAGAGCAGTGTGACAGTGCCGTCCACGCGTGTGTGTGTGTGTGTGGGGGGGGGCGCTCGCACGTTCACTTATGTATGTGAGGCAGCGGAGTTGTAGACCTTGGAATATGTAAAATACAGAAAGTGCGGCGCGACGGCAACCATAGTCTTAAGAATGCAACATTAGCGTGAGAAACTGGATGTTAGATTTCCGTTCTGCAGTTATATGTTTGGTACTTTCACTGTCGGCTTTGCAAATATCACATTTGCTGTGATTTGGTGGTTCCCGTGGTAATGTTAATTCTTTCGGTTTAGCTCAGCTCTGGGTTTCTTAGCATAATGCTAACGTAATGTTGAGGTCAGTTTTGTAAATCACATACATACCCTCGGATATTTGTGTTTTGCGATGTGTGTTGGCCCCTATGCTACCAGTCTTCACGTTACTTTGAATCCCCAAGAGGTCTAAGACATTTTCAGTATATTGTGTTCCAGAATGGTATGACCAAGTTATATCTCGTCGAGTCAAGTAGGTCATCAGCTGTTCGCTCCTACCACTTAGAAGCGTTTTAATTTTCTTCTCTTTTGTGATAAATAATTTCACTAGTATGTTGTACATTACATAACTTCTCTACTTTTAAATACGTGAACTTACATGTCAGCGGGTGCCCTCTGATTCCTGGATTTCTACCCCCTATCATTTGGAACATCTCAACACGGAGGTCACCCCATCTCTTTCCTCCGCGTCCTCTTCAATGGTTTCCATCCCCCTTAACTGCACCCTGTCCTTTTCAGGCACTGCTTCATTGCCCCCTTAGGTAAATACTGCTCCTGCCACGACTACCAATCAACAGAACCCTGGCATATTTATGCGCCACTTTATTGACCTCGGCACTTTTGAGGGAAAACCAAAACAGGACATACTGTCCATTCTTTATAGTTTTGATGTAGTTGCTTCGGCCAACAGCTTGGGTGACCCTCATAAGTAACGGTTTTTACCCTGTCATTTGTGAGGTGCAGCCTCTTCTTGGCTCCGTATAGTAGCTCACTGGCAGCCAGGTTTTAAATGGCTGCAGTTAAAAGAGGCACTATATAAGATTTTCACTCCAGCAGCGCAGGACAATGTCTTGGAATATCACCTGCGTCATCGCAAGTTCACCGAACGGAGAGAGCATTATGTCTCTGATGTTTTGTCGCTCTGATCAGCTGAACCCCTGGATGGGGGAGGACGAATAAATTCGCCATATAATGCGAGCTCTTAAGCCCTCCTTGCTGGAGCACGTGATGCCCGATAATACGACCCCCGTTGAGGTGCTGTTATAGGTGCACAGGCGCTTCGAGACCGATAGAGTGCCAGCTGGTCAGAGGATTGATTTAGTTTCCTCTACGCTCCTTAATACAGTGACTATATCATCACATACAAGTGAATGAAATTTCTCAGCAACTTAAGGCAACACAGCAGCAACTTGTCGATCTTACAATAAAAAAAACACAACACCTACCGCTCTAAGAGCAATAGACCTGAATATACTGCCAGGCCTCAACGTATGCTTAGAGGTGACTTTACGACTCATGGATGTCCCATTTGATTTGCCTGTAGAAAGCCCTGGCACGTTTCCCTTAAGTGCTAGAGGCGAAGATTTGCTGCGGAAAGGCCAGCGGCGGAAAAATAATAATACCTTCACTCGGCTAATGATTTATCAATTTCGATACTATTTTGGTTGATACTGGTAGCGCAGTCAGCATTATTATTGCCTCGTTAGTACCTCGCCTAAGTTCCCTTTTGTCCATATTTGATGCTTCGAACGGCCGGTAATAAACTTTTAAATACATCGTCGAACGGCTGATAATAAACTATTCAATGTATCGTATTGCGTTCACAATAAACTTTTGAATATATCAAATTGCTCTGATAGTCAGTTTGACATTCAGGGACAGGTTTTTCATGAGCAGCTGTTGCTTTCCTCACATTTGGGCCCCTACTATTGTTTGGCATGGCTTTTCTCACTCATTATAAGGCTCTTTTGGATTTGGACACGCATAAAATTACATTACAGTTCCAGCAGGGCCAACCCCTAGTGATTCCATCCTATGTACAGATTTATTGTTCTCTAAATCAAATCACGCTGGAACCGTCAGTGGTGGATTTCTCCAATACATCATGTATTAAAAATATTAGATCCCCCTCCCCTTTAGTGTTCTAATGTTCCTGTGCAGTTCGTTATCTCCCTTGATAAGTTTGAAACGATCTTGGGTATCTTACAAAATATAAAACTCAATATAATTTTGCGTAGAGAACTTATTATAGATTATTTGCTTGATGACTCTTTAAGAACTAAAATCCTTATGGTTTCCGACTCCATAACTTCAAGAACTTAAACAAAAATGCAACGCGCATCTCTAACTTCTCAAAAACATGCTTATATCAGATTTTTTCAGTTGCAATTTTCCTTATTGTACAATCAATAACATTAATACAGTAATTTCTGACCTTAACACAATATTTGTAACCCCGGAAATACTGGAGAAGAATAATCAAATTTCGTATAAGGAAAACAAAAACATTTAAAAACGGTTATTTAATCAACAAGATATAGACTATTACAACTGTCTTTGGAGTATGGAAAACTGGGTTAATCTTAATGATAATTAATGATGATGATTAATAAAAACAGCGAAAGATTTTTTAACATATCTCATTATCGTGACCATTAAAACAGTTAAACCCTATTCAAATTCTTCGTCTAATTATAAAAGCTGGCTGACAAAATGGATCCTTTTGTCATGTAAAAGGAAGCGGATGCTTATGGAAATTAATAAAATTTTAGAGGATCCTGAATTTGAAGAATATTTTAAAAATTATTGTAGCATTTTATATAAAGTTGTAATAGCAGCAAAGAAACTAAACAAGGACAGTACTAATCGCCGGAATAAGGGTAAAGTAATTTGGAACATAGTAAACACAGAAACCAATGGAAAAAAAAATAATGATAATACAACATTATCTTTGAATAACAACACAATAGTAGATAAAATGATATCTGAGACATTTAATAATTACTCTACTGCGGTTATAAGAACTTAACAAAAACCATGCCTGCACTTACTGATAACCTAACTTTACTCCAAGTTATAAGTAATTATGCCTCCCTTTATTTGTTTCAACTACAGAAAAAGAAATTCAACCACTTATTAATGGTTTAAAAATAAGTATTGTACTGGCTATGACGATATACCCAATTCTTTCGCACAGGCATCTGCTAAAACCATTATCAGATATCTACAATATGTTCCTAGCTACTGGCTGTCTTCCTGGTGTTTTTAAAATCGCTAAAATCGTACCCATTTTTATGAAAGGTAATGAAATGTGTGTTGAAAACTATAGTGTTTTTCTAAAATACTTGAAAATATCATGTGCAATAGATAAGTGCCCCTTTTACTAAGATGCAATATAATATCTAAATCGCAGTTTGGGCTTTAAAAGGACAAGTCAATAAATATGGCTATATTTTCCCTTCTAGAAGAAATCTAGATAAGAATGAATAGACCTTAGAATTGTTTGTTGATTTATCAAAAGCATTTGATACAGTGGACTACAACATTTTATTGAATATGCTTGACAACTATGGCATCAGAGGTGTTGCCAATGACTGGTTTATATCATATCTTATAAATAGAGTCCAGTTATCGAAATTGATAGTGTACAATTAAAATTACAAATAGCAGCGTTCCTCAACGCTCCTTATTAGGGCCAGTCGCTTCCTTATTTACATGTATATGTTCTCCTTTATTCATAGCAGTATGCAATATTTTAAAATAAATAAGGATTATGATGCCTAATATATTCGAACAACTGAGGCAGTAGATCTAAAGTGTCACTGACGTAATGAAACTTTGAATAGTGTATCCCATAAAGGAATAATTTTATATAATAGGATGCCCAGATCGCTAAAAGCTGTGTCAGTAAACATTTTTAGTTCTAAGGTGCATAAATTATTATTAAAACACAAATTTTATAACATTAATTATTCTCTTAGCTCTGTTATTTAGCACCTATTTTATTGGGACATTACAGCTGTATATTCCTTGTACTATTTTGTTTCTAAGTAACGACGAAGCCATATGTACAAATTGTATATCTGCTGTGAATAAAAATTTAATTGAACTGAATGGATAGATTCTGGTTTGCTGTTTTCAGGATCCGTGTCAATGTGCAGGAACCTTACGCGACCTTTTATAAAAACGTTGGATTCTCAACTATATCCCAGTTATCTCCAAATTGCGCTCCGTCCGAACCCAGATAGACCGTTGATAATAACCCCCCTTCGTAACAATAACAATATTGGACGGACACCTCTCCAGTTTATCTAACAGACAGTATTGCCAACAGTACAGTTTAAAACCGGTTTCTGGCCTTTACTGTTCGGTGTACAATCGGACATTTTTATAGTGTTTAACGCCCGCCTTTACTAAACATGGCACCGATGGCCAGCGCTGTCGGAGATCGAATCGTATGCAGTAAACACGGCTCTCGATATGGGTAAAATTATTTTTTAAGTTGAACAATTCCTTGGTTATTCCTACACCATCTAAAAATACAACCAATGTAGACAATTCTGCCGTACTGAATGAAAAAAAGGAACAACTTTGCTTGCTCTCCTCACGCTGAAAGGGCGTTGATGGATTTAGAGCAAATTCAAACCTCTACCACAGATTTTCTATTGGATAGAGTTTAGCGCCCACTTGTTACTGCTATGGCACCACGGGCGATGTCACTGATGATACATGGAATGAAGATGGAGCACCGGTGGAATGCGGTGGCGGGGCAAACCGGAAAACCCAGAGAAATACCCGCGCCGCTTTCTTCAACTCAGATCCCACGTGCGGTCGCTTGGGATCTCGCCTTAGTGAAAGGCGAGTGGTATAACCACTCGGCCACGGCCCGGCCCCAAATGAAGTTCATAGGTTAAGTGGTTGATTGCTGAAATTTTAAGATGACTTTCCTTTTAGTGAGTTTCCTTTTTTCTCCTTTTTAGTTTACATTCTCGCCCTAAGCTGCCGCACTCCAATGATGATTTTGAGTGTGTATTCGCCGAATTCATATGCTATTAAAGAGAGACAAAGAAATCGACTTTGTATACTCACTGGGTAGTTCTGAATTATCGTTCGCTTTTTGGAAAAAGTGAGAAATTATAGTCAGAATCAATGTTGATATTTGAGGAGTGGCGTTTCAAAACGCGATAAGTCCTCTTTCGCGCGTACATTAGTTTGAAGCGGATTCGTACTCAGAAAGATGAGCTGCATCGAGCTACGATGTTGGTTTGATTCAAAACCGCTTTTTAACCGTTTAAATCAAATCTAAAAAATGGGTTTTGATTCAAAATGCAATAAGTCCAGCGCCGGATTTGGTTCACACTGCGATAAGTCCAGCTCATTACGATTGCTAATCATATGCTGCACTAAGATTGAATAATAATGGTAAAGCTAAGAAAGCAAACATTCCAAACCATCACGACAATGTTTTGGTGAATAGCAGTGATTGTTGCGGCCAACGTATTGTCGTGTGTGACTGGTTTGTTTTTCAGCATTGTGTGTTTGCGCTAGTTTGCGTTATTTAATGAATAACATGGAAGCTGTACGTGATGAGGACCACTGTTCTGGATTTAAAAAGCGGCAGAAGGCATAGGGAAAAGAAAAGTGGAGCAGATGGAAGATAACTACTTTAAAACACAAGTTTTAGATTGAGCTTTCTTAGTAAATGCCTTCCTTTATTTATATTTATTACTAGCGGCATATTCTTGCTTTTCTTATGGATCGAATCACTCTTATGCGATTTCATTACAATTGCTTTAGGTACCGTGACAAAGATCCTGAAACATTAACGTGTGAACCACCTTGTGCACACCGCGAGGGAAGATTTAAATGCTGTTCCATACCTGTCTACTATCTTATCAGGAATAGAATGTCTACCCATGTAAACAAACAGCAGCAAGACAGGATTCTCTCATCACTGATGTCAGTGTCTAGCTCAAATTGGCGCCGTCCTCGGAAAGAAAGCGGAAAACTGAATACTGTAGTTACAAAGTTTCAGGTGCGAGTAAACAATGAACAAGTTCCTGTATGTTCCAATTTTTTAGAGTTCTATTTAGCTTAGGAGCAACCAGACTTAATAGCATTGCTGCCTCACTAATTGTTGGCAATGCCATTTTTTAAATAAGATGAGGGGATCATAAAACAGAACAAAACAAAACATTCCAAATAAAGAAAATGTGATTAAGCTCATTTCAAATTAGAGGGCTAGGGTAAGCCACTACAATAGACAAAAAAGTAAAGGACTTTATCTTTCTTCAGAAATGAATATCACAAACTCTTTAAAAAGTATAATGAGAGTGTTCCTTACTCATTAAAGGTAAAAAGGTTGTTCTTCTATAATATTTTCTCTAATCATTTTAATTTGGGATTTGGTGATCCTGCAGTAGACGTCTGTAGCTATTGCATTAGAATGAAACACGAAATGAAACTCACTAAAGATTTTGGAAAAATACAAAAAGTGGAAGCAGAGCTTGCTGCCCATAGAGTGAGAGCAAAGCAGTTTTTTTAATTATGAATGAGAAACTACCCAAATGCTTATATTTATGCTTCGATATACTGTAAGTTCAACCCTTGCCAAAACTTGCTATTGGCGAGGCATATTATGCACAACTGCCATTGTCTCTGCATGACTGCCATACAAAATAAGTATCCAAACTTTTGTTGATGAAGTGAAAACCAAGCTGGTCGTGGACCAAATGAATTAGCTTCAGCTTTGATAAATGTTCTAAGCATAGATACGATGATCACACCTCAGCCATAAGATTATTTTGTGACGGCTGCTCTGGGCAGAACAGAAACGTCCACGTAGATCATTCTTTGTATTGGTGGTTTCTAAAAAAAATCCCCAGACTCAATTAAAGCAATACGCACTACATTCCCAGTGCGTGGCCACTTCTACTTGCTTGCAGACCACCTTTTCGGCACGGTGGAGAAGAGTCTGCGGAAACAATCTGAAATGTTAACTCCTGAGCGATATCAGAAAATTTATGAGAAAATGGGAAATGTTGAAAAGTTAGGTATAGACTAGAATATTTTAAACTTCAAGAGCCTCTGCAATGTTCTGAAGAAGTCAGTGGGTGTAAGAGACACGAAACGTGTAATTCTGAAAAAGACATTCAAAGGGAACAACACCTCCATTGTTTTTAAAACGGAACCCTTATACAGACTGGATTGATGCCTCAAAAAACTTTGTTTCGTTGTTGAAAGGAGGTGTTTCATCTGATTAGATACCTGGCCCAAATGCTCTCATTTGATACGCACTATAAAGTCAGCAAAAATAAAGACTTGACCACTCTTGGGAAACATCGCTTTGGTGTTAGCTGGAAGGAGGTTAAAAGTCTGGAATTTTATGTTGATATACTCGAGAGAGAGAGAGAGAGAGAGAGAGAGAGAGAGAGAGAGATGATGCAACAAACACCGAAGAGCAAGAAGAAGTAGTTGAGGATGAATGTGATTGCTTGGAGGAGGAACCTGAATATCAAATGCTCTGAAGAAGAGCATGAGAAAGTGAATGTGAAACTACTTTTGTTGGTGATATTCATATAATCATTTTGTTTTTGTAATATCTGCTCAGTATTATTTTGTTTTTTCAAACTTGACAGAAAACATTTTAACACTTTACTTTTAAAATGGATAACTCTTTACTACTTTTTTTTAATGAATATCAAAACAACTTTTTTGAATTATTAATATAGAGATTCCCTGGATAATGTTCCAAGCAAAATCAAACGAACAAAATAAAAAAAAAAAAAAAAAAAAAAAAAAAAAGAGAAACATTGCAGAATGTTTAAAATAAAACTAGCTTAGATCCTGTTATTAAAATGTATAATATTAGCTATGAAAAGAATTTGGAGAATTATTAATGGCTCAGTTTAAATTGCATAATATAATTAAAATTAAGAAAAGGACACATAATTAAAGAAGTAAGAATTTGGATTGTATATTTTAAATAATATTTCCATTGTTCTCCTTGATTATAATTTTGATCATATTGCATAAATAATATCAGTATATTTCTCAAGAAGCAGCATGTAATATTAAGACAAGTGACTGATGTTCATTGTATTGTTTAAATAAATTTTTGAGAACATGTGCTTCAATTTATAATTTCGTTATATCAATTAAACTGGCTAAGAATGAACATTATAGGGTACTTTCTTGCATTATATCTGTATAAATTAGCTTCAAAACATAATATGTCTTTTTAGTTGGTTCAAAACGAGACAAGTCCACAGATTTTCAAAATTCAATTAGCAACAGTGGCTTTAAGTAAAGAATGAGATTTTCGAAACTTATCCTCTTTTATTGTATTCAGAACTCTAAATAGATCTTACTGTTTAAATTTTCATTATCACCCCCACTCTATGGCGACTTGGGAGACCACAAACGGCCCTTCGCTTGTATATAGGTAATAGAATGTAACAAATATGTGCTTAGAATAAGAATTTATTCAATGTAAAGCAGCATTGAGCGTCGCCATTTCTTGGTTGGGCAACCACTAAGGAAGGCCACGCGCAACCAATGAACTCTCTGCATAATTACTACGTCCTTTCTATTACAGGGCTGTACACAACCGCATGAATAGCTTACACTAACAACTAAAGACTATGCCAGACAGAGGAGCAGGTGTTGTAGAAATATGACTAGCTTAGAATACATTCTAAATGTAATGTTTTAAATGACTATGTCCTTATGTTACAGGGCTGCAGACACAACAAAATATATTAACGAGTATACCCGAATGGGCAGCAAATGTTATACTGACTATGTCCTTTTGTCACAGGGCTGCACATACATACACATGTAATATTTATGTAATCCTCACCACAAATTTCCAAGGCGCTATCAGGGCTTCGGCCATGTTTGCGTCCTAGCTCTCACTCTCTTCTGGCTTTGACCTATGGCCGGCCAACACATCCGCTCTATGAATCCGCAGGTGCAACAAGCGGTAATGCTGCATTCCTACACCCTAATTCTCTCTGGTGGAGTGGTTTTTTTAGTGGGTATTGCCAGTTTATAGCGACCCTCACACTTGGCAGAGGTATCCCCTCTGTCGCCTGTAGATTGGGTTTTTCCACTCCACTCGAGAAAAAAATTACATTATTTAAAAAACTTTACTCAATGTCAGCTTTTGGCTCCTCCTGTAAAATTTGCATTTGTGGACTTATCACGTTTTGAAAAGTTACTCCTCATTTATTAACACATTTGACGTTGATCTTTTACTTTTTCTAAATTTATATTTTCTTAATTTCTCACTGTATAATGTTGCTTACATAATGCGCATTTTGAAATATTTTGTTAAAAATTGATGTACAGTGTTCAGTGCAGATATAGAGGTCATTTTTATATTTCTGCGCGAATTTCTGATTGTCAAAGTTGGCAACAAGGCGTCACAGGAACTTTGAGGTTTTGGGTTAGAGTTGAATGACGCGTTCGTTGGTGAGTTTAAAATCTGTATTAAGTATTCATCATGACAAAAAGAAAATCAAGCTTTCACTGCTGCTACCCATTAAATTGATAAAGAATTTGATTATTAGTATGCGATGGTTCCACCACTTGGCATTTACTTCTATACGTGGGCACTTTTGCTATTCGTCATTAGAGCCGCATCGTATTTACTTACTGATCTGTTATAAACACTTAGGGCCCTAAGCTGCAAAGCGTAGCCTAATGTGGAGGGCCCTAAGCCTCAAAGCGTAGCCGAGGAATATTTTTTATAAGTTGAAGAAGGCCGCTACTGCGGAACGACGGCAGGGTGTAGCCGAGTGATCTGGAAAGCTAAAACCACCATGATCGCAAGAAGAAGTAAAAATTTCGGCAATCTGGCAACTTTCACATCTGAACAACTTAATGTTTTCAACACTTCGAAGTATGGATCGCCAGTAAATGTCTTAAGACCGTTTGTGTGTGTGTGTGTATATGTAGTGGAACCATTGTATAGCTTTACCAGAATTTGTTATTCTTTTAAATTACGTATTAGATTAAAACCACATATTTATATTTAGGTAAATTATTTGCCAAATTATGTACTTATTAGTCCATAATGTATGTATACTGATAAATTTTCTAACTTCAGGTGATAGCTTTAATAGGTATAATCTAATGCGTGGTAAATCCCTTAACCCCTTTAACATAAATCACCTTGTTGTAAATTAACAGAAAACTGAAAAAAATACTTCTTAGCCTCAGTCAAGATAACCCGTAATTTCTGCAAAACTGTTGGGAACTTATATTGATAGTAAACTTAGTTTGGAAACTCACACTAGCAATTTGAACTCAAAGCTTGCCAGGGTCATTTATGTCCTAATAGGTTAAAATACATAATTGCAGAAAAAGCACCATTGAATGTCTGTTATTCTTTATTTCATGCGCACCCTTTTTATGGAATACTGCTTTGGGTAGCTCAAGTAGTTCAGGGGAAGTTTTTAAGTGGCTAAAGAAAGCTATTTGCTGTATTAGAAGCTAAAAACCACTGAATCATGTAAAACTCATTTTAAGAAATTTATTGTGTTGTCCTTCCCGGTTTGTACATGTTATCCTGTCTATTATACACAGTAGAGCAGTATAAGAGTTTATCCACCAGCGCTACTACACATAGTTATTAATGCTCATGGAAATACTTACTTGGAAATTCCATATGTCAGACTGACGAAAGTACAAAATCATTATGGATATATTATGGGATTAAGGTTTTTCACTAAATTATCCAGACATACTCAGAATCTTACATACAATTTAAAATTAAAATAGAGGGTAGGAGTATGGTACTTGCTCTATATAATTTAGAAGAATATGAAGAGCATGCATGGTCAGACCAGTGTTAGACTATGTATATAAATTGCCCATACAGCCACTATGTAATCATTAATTACATGATGATTGACATGTAACCATTGCCAACTGTAGGGAGAGATGGACAAACTAGAATATCTCTTCCACTGGAACACTTTTGTAGTTTTCCACTTGCTTGTTAGGTGTTGCATTAAAAGTTTACTTTGACTACAGAATGGAATTAAGGCTTTTTTCTTTTTTTTTTCCTTTTTTTTTTCTTTTTTTTTCCTTTCTTTTTTTTCTTTTTTTTTTCTATGAAAGCCCTAATTTGCATTACTTTTCCAAAAACCCTCAGAAAACTCAATTTTTACCCCTTATTTTGAACCAGTTCATTTACACACACATTACCTAACCTTGACGAAATCTTGAAACCAGAGGTATCTTGTCATTTGCAATGGCTCACTGTGGTACAGTGGCTTCTGCTTGCCTCATACTCATTTTTTCAAGAAATGTTTAGTCCATTCAACTTAAGCTCAACTTTAATATTTCAACTGATAGCACACAAGCTGCTTTGCTAAGGTTCACATTTACACTTGAACAAATACTGTTTATATATTTGTATTTAATAAATAGCTGAACAATTTGCTCTGAGGAAACCCAGGAAAAATCACCCGGCTCACGTTCACTTTCACATGTGCACTACATTGCGGCCATCTTTCCAATTCACAGCTGTTAACCAACTAAATATATTGTATGACCATATCACCTGATCAATTCCTGGAATGTCATTACTCATAATATCGGCTCATACTATTGGGCAGAATAATTAACCAATGAAATCATACCTTCTGGAGCATTGATATTCTTGGGTTTACCTAGTAAAACCGGAATTTTTCAAAGTCCAACAAATTAATTAAAAACTTTTAGCATGGATTACTCTAGAACCAACCACTCCCAAAATATACTCTAAATAGAACTATGGCTCATAATTAAGCATAAGTACATCCTATACTTGGAAAAATTCATAAATCAGTTCTCAAGTTAAGTAAACTTTTTCCAGTGTTGCCAACCAGTGTGAGCCAAAAACCTCCAAATTCTAAATTAAAATCACCAAAAGGTCACCTATTGAAATAACAATTAAAGGTATTTGTATATTTCTACTTATATGGCCTGAATTTAGTACTTTTGTTATTCTGCCATTTTTTTGGGTAATGTTTAATGCCTGCTTTTACTACTTGTGGCATCACAGGTGATGACACTGATGAAACATGGAATGAAGATGGAACACCAGTAGAATGGAATGGTGGGGGAAACCAGAGCATCTGGAGAAAACCCGCCCCTATGCTGCTTTGTCCTATTCTGCCATTAAAACCACCTTCTAGTTACTACACTTTTTAAGGCCCTAAGCCACAAAGCATAGCCCAAGATGAAGGGCCATAAAGCATTGTGCAGGTACAGTTGTCTTTTTATAAGTACAGGAGAGGAGCATAGGCCACGACTGAAATTAAGTGTTGACAGTCTGTAGCTGAGGGATCTGTGAAGCTAAACCCAAATGGTCCCAAGAAGTTACAACTATGGCAATTTAGCAGATTTCAGATCTGAGCATGTTAATATTTTCAACATTTTTTTAAAATGTTTCTCATAAATAGAGCTAAACATTCATTGCACATTCAGTTTAGGTATAAGAAGGATAAAGCATTCTAAAACTTAAAATTAAGCACTTAATCCTTAAAAAGTGGGTCCACACATGATAGTTTTGAAATACCGCCTTATTCAATTTAATTCAATTAGATTCTAGTGTGGTTATATAATACACATGATATTTGATTATCAGTATCATTTTGTTCAATAAATTTACTTACTAACAACTGCAATAAAGATAACCGTACACACTCGCGCACACAACCACTCCTCACCTGCACACACCAACACACACAATTTCTCATTTATACTTATCTCATCCATTGTTTAATTAAATTGCTCACCCACTATGTTGTCTTTTAAGGTACATCCACAACTTTCTTTCCAAGTTTGGAGCTCATATAAGTTTTGTTGTTCAGTTATCAAATCACACAGACACACTTATGCCCTCACATGTGTTTAGATACACACATTTAAATCTTATGCTAAAAATGAAATGTGTTACATTAACATGACTTAATTTACCTCCCATTATGTACTTTTGTACAGTTTCTTCAAAGATTAGATTAGAAAGCATTCTGTAGGTTCGTTTAGGCCAGGAAGCCACTGAATATAGAACTTGTGAAGACATATACATGTATACATATGTTTATATACAATGGGGAAAAAAAACAATGTATAAAGCTTGGGTTACAAAAACAGCAGAATAGACATATAATCATACCATTTGTATTTGAGGCCTCTACTATACTTAATGTGCTCTATAAAAGCATGTTTTTTTTTTTTCAATCACATGAAAACAAAGAGCATCAAAAGTTAATGTTAAAATGTATAAATAAATATAATTTCATTATATGTAACACTGATGTAATGTCAGATGATAGTTTTCTAATTATCAACATAATAGTTACTACTAGTAATTATATAAAACTAAAATATGATTATTGCGTTATGTACTCTTTATAAATGTCAACAAATTACAATACATGTTTACAATTATGCACTAGAGTGTAAAATATTAAAGCATTAGGCTTTACAGACCTTGTGTCATTACTAAATACTAAAAAAAATTCATTTGACACATTCGTGCAAGTCAAAGTATACATCAGTTTAATTTGAATATAAAACACACACTAATATACACAAAATGCAATACATTATATTGCTTATAAATAGAATGATTGTTGACAGTATTGTCAGACAGATTTGTCGCTTAAATATTCATCTACAGAGTAAAATTATTTATTGCAAAGGTACTCATTAAGAGAGGCCTTAAAAGCCCTGAAATTCCCAACATTTTCTTTGAGATTACTGGGGAGAGCATTAAATATCTTGATTGTTTCATAATATACACCTTTCTGAAAGCAACAAAGATTGGCTGATGAATATATCCCTTTTGTCTAGTATTAATGTTATGAATTTCCATGTTTGTTATAAAACTATTGATTAACTGCATAGAATTTTAAAATGGATAATATATAAACACAAGGTAAGGTGAGTATGCCCAATTTCTTAAATAGTTCTTTGCATGACTGTCTGCTATAAGCATTACAGATTATTCGTACAGCTTCCTTCTGTATCCGGAATGTGCATTTACTATCCATTGAATTACCCCAGAATATTATTCCATACTCAATGATGGAGTTAAATAGGCAAAATACACCAATTTAAGTGTATCGATTGAGTGAAATTTAACCAGTGCACAGAGAGCATAACATGCTGAGCAAGTTTAGGTGTGATGTAGCTAATATGTGACTTCCAGTCCAAATGCTTATCAACCTGAAGGCCAAGAAATTTGACTTCATTTAGCTATTTTAACAATGTATCATTAATTCCTATTTCTATGTGTGTTTGTGGTGAGTGAGTAGTTATAAATTTAATTGTTTTTGTTTTTTCGAGGTTTACTGAGAGTTTGTTTGCTTTGAACCAATTTGACATACAATTTAGAACACAGTTTAATTTTACTACACAGTCATTGGAATCTTTACTTGTTACTAGAACACTAGTGTCATCTGCAAATAAATAAATACTTGCAATACTGTTAATGTGTAATGGGAGGTCATTTATGTAAACCAAGAAGTAGAATGGTCTGCAGCATGTGTTCAAGACTGGCAGAGACGCTATAAAAAGTGCGTTGAAGTAGGAGGGGACTACTTTGAAAAAGATCATGTAAACATTGAATTGGAGTAATAAACATCTGTGAAAAAAAATCAGTCTCAGTCTTTGTTGATCAGCCCTTGTTTAAGGCAATTATTCTCAATTAATTGTTTCTCCACACTACTGTGTGTAGGAAAGGAGTTGGCAAGGTAGAGCCAGACCGAAAAACTTAATGCTGTAGCCGGGATTTGAACCAAGGATCTCCTGATTTCCATCCAGCTCCTCTAACCACTGATCTACCATGGTAACAACGTAACACATTATATTCCCCAAATGACTCGTTTTATTCCGGTTAACCACATTTGACCCAAATGGCATCTTACTTTCTCATAAACCTAATTGATTCATCCACACTAGCCATTTCTATGAAAGTTGTTGGAAAGTATAGAGGCAGACGAACAAATTCAATGTCATAGCCAAGATTTGAACCATGGATCTTCTGGTTTCTGTGTAGTCTAACCATTAAGCTAACATGGCAACAACCAACACAGTATTATATTCCTCAAATAACTCGCCTCTTTTCTGGAAAGCCATGAGGATATCTCATATTAAAATGTCCTGGCCTGATAGCTTAACCAACTAAGGTCAATTATTCTCAGTTGTTTCTTCCACACTACAGTGTGTAGCAATCAAGTTGGAAAGGTTGAGACAGGTTAAAAACTTTAATGCCATAGATGGAATTTGAACCATGGATTTTCTTTCTGTCCTGTTCCTCTAACTGATTTTGTAACATTGCAACAAGCTGATACAGTATTAGATTCTGCAACTTATTCGAGTTTTTCTCAGAAAACCACGACAATATCTCAAATTATAAAGTTTTGCCCTCAGTTTCTTCAAAATATTCTTATAAAATTCTTTTCTTTGTATTTATCAAGATAAAGCTTGTGTAGAAATCAATTTATGAATTATTTTTATTTAGATGCATGTGGCATAGATGAAACTTGCTTCCAATGTATGAACTATGTCTCCTTAAGCTGCCCGTTAAATTTATTACTGTCTCCATGATAGTGTGGGAAGCAATTAAGAGCAATATCATCTTTAAACAGTGGCAGCAGATTTAAAATTTGGCTCTTCTTTTCAATATGTGACAGGAGATGTTTTTCTAAGTCCAACGTGAGCAGAATGTTTTTTCAAAGTACGACTTTACATTTTATTATCTAATAAGGATTTAAAATCAAATTTTACAATGATTTCATGCCAGAAAAAGTTTTGCTAACATAATTTAAGGTCTATTAGTTATTTACCTACTGCAAATGTAGCCATTCTGAGGAATGCAGTGCAGCCAAATTATCCATTTTGAATTACATAATACAAGACAGCCAACAGTCTTTTATCGTCAGTAAATTACACTAGCCATAAAGTTTGTCAACAATTTATGACAACTTGCTATTGCACTAAGTATATAACAATGTACAGATTTTCATCGTGAATAGCCCTATAAAGTAAAACTCAGTCAGTCAGGAAGTCAGTATGTTGGAATATTCTGCCATTTGGTGCCGTTTAAATTTATCTGGCTGAAATATTTTTCTTTCTCATATGACTGCTGTTAGTATAAGTCATCACTTTGTTAAGCTTAGGAGCCAGAAACAAAATATATGCCCAAGAATAGTGAATGTTAAAACTGATTTGTTCATTAACGCAGGTTTAACAAAGAATGTGGGTAATTTTGACTAAATTCATGGTTGTGTTTTGTCCCCATTTGGAGAAAAAGCAAAGTTATTGAAAATTTCAATAATATCAAATTGGTAGTGGTCTACAGTGTATTAATGTGAAACAACATTACCGCTGAAGAGAATGAGGCTGCTATTAGTAAGTTTCGTTTCCCTATTTCAATAAGTATTTGTACACATTTCTCTTTTAATGCAACATTTAAATCATGTTTTATTTTCAATCTATCATATTTAAATGGATCTTCATTATCTCTGTGATCAAAAAGTAATACATTTTGCTTAATTAGTTGCCCTTTAATGTCACATAACTTAATCCATGAATAGTCCATGTAATTCACGCTATCTAAAGAAATCTACAGAATAATGAGATTTTACCTGATTATTGGCAGATCAAAGACAAAGTGCAGTAAGCTCTCCAATATAACCTTAAAAGGAAATAGTTCTGATAATAATGTACCTCCATAGTATGGTTCTTCCTTCGTAAATGGCACTTCCAAAGTAATGTATTATAGTCAAGAACATTTTAAAATACGTGCTGGTGACAAGGGAAACATATGTCAGTGTAACATACAGTGCTGCTCGTGCCCACAAAAAAACAACAGACTCCCCCCCCCCCCACCTTCCCTTCCACATTCTGTTTAACGATAGCACTCAAAAAGTTTAATTCTTTTCTATTTCAAAGCACTTCTACCAAGCTTAGAGCTCATTCAAGATATTGTTTTTTAGTTTACCTTGTCATATAGACACACTCTGACCATTAGTATCTTTTGCTAAAAAAGAAATAGATTATTTTAATGTACCTTAATTTTCCTCCTTTTGTTTATTTTAATGCAGATTCTTCAAAGAATTGTTATGAAAGCTTATTTCTGTCCACTCTCTATTAATCAAAATAAATCTTAGTTTCATTACACATTTTTTGAAGATATAAGGAAATAGCAAATTTCTTACTAATTACTTAAAATCAGTTGTGTTCTCCTCACATGTGTTTGGAAAGGTAGAGAGACAGACTATAAAAAATTCATTGCCATAGCTGGGATTTGAACTATGGGTCTCCTATTTCTGTCTAGTTGCTCTAACCATTGAGCTAACATGGCAACAACCCAACACATTAATTATTTCCGCAGTTGACTCCTGTTTTTCCTCGAAAACCAAGAGGATAGCTCAAATTACAAGATCCCCGCCTCATAGCTTAGACAACTACAAGGTTAATTATTCTCAATTGTTTCTTCCACATTACTCTATGTAGGAAAGGAATTGCCAAGGTAGAACCAGATCCAAAAATTCAATGCCTCTGTCAGCATTTGAAACAAGTATCTCCAGGTGTCCATCCAGTTCCCCTAACCACTTATCTACCCTGGCAACATTCCAACCCAGCATTAAATTCCCCAACTGGCTCGCATCATGCTGGTAAACCACAAGGGGATCCCTATTATTTTGAGATGACACACCCCAGTGGCAACTTACTTTGACATAAGTACCTCAAGTCTGGACTTCATAGTTTAACCAACTATTAGGTCAATTGATTCTTCCACACTAGCCATTTGTAGGATTTGTTGGTAAGGTAGAGACAGACCAAAAAATTCAATGTTATAGTCGGGATTTGAACCACAGATCTCCTGATTTTTTACCAGTTCCTCTAATCATTGATCTAACATGGCAAAAAACTAACACAGCATTAAATTCCCCAATTTACTCACATTTATCTCGGTATACTCCAAGGAGGTCTCAAATTATTTTGAGATGACACACCCAAGTGACGCCTTACTTTATCATAAGAACTTTAAGACCAAACTTCATAGTTTAAACAGCTAGTAGGTCAATTGATTGATTCTTCCACACTGGCCATTCATACAAAAGTTGTTGGAAAGGTAGAGGCAGAATGAACACTTCAATGCGAAGCCAGGATTTGAATCATGGATCTTCTGCTTTCTCTCCAGTTACTCTAACCATTGAGATAACATGGCAACAAGTTGACAAAGTGTTATGTTACCCAAATAATCTCCTTTTTTCCAGAAAGCCATGAGGATATCTCATCATAAAATGTCCTGGCTTCATAACCTAATCAATTATTTGAAGTAAATATTTCATTCACACTAAGTTGTGTAGAAAAGTTGTTGGAAAGGTAGTACCAGATAAAAAAGCTCAATGGTTGAGATTTGATCTACGGATCTCCTGGTTTTGGTCCCGTTGCTCTGACCACTGTCCTACCATGAGAAGAATCCAACAGTATTAAATTCTCCAACTGAGGGCCAGTTCTACAATGGCCCGATAAGCCTGCCTATAGTTATTCACCAAATAATTTTATCTGGCCAATAACCAAAGCTTTCGTTCTACAATCACACGTGTTCCTCTGGATAGTAATCCTCTAGGATAGTTTGTAAAGCGTTAAGTTTGTCATTCTAAATTCGATAGAAGTGCTACAGGTGGAGAATTCGTAAACCGAAAAGCAATGGAGGATTGCCTTGCAATGCAGGCAGAAACAAACAAAATAAAAAAAAATTTATACCAGGGGAATTCTTTTGCAATGTTTTAGAATAAAATGGAAGAGGAGATGACTGCAAAAGTGTGTTAAACCTCATAGAAGCATGCAAAATGGATGGGAGCATAAAGTCTGATGCCTTAACCCTAATCATCCGCATGATAGGAGGAACTCCGAAACATCATTTGAGTTTTAAAAGTTACCTGTGAGAAATATAAAATCCAGTATTACTTCCTCACTGTTGTCTGATAAGTGTAATTTTTACTTTCTTTACACGTACTCTGTACATAGTTTATAGAGAAGTGTTGCATTCCACCCAGAAGTTCAATTGTAACGAAAAGGCAGTAAAATACCAAGCTTGGTATTTAAGTTAAGTATCTTCCAAGGATGCAATGCAAAGATTTTAAGGAAAATAACCTCACCCCAAATTACCCTTTATGTGGAAAAAATTAAAAACCTTTTAATTTTCTAAAAATAATGGCTTAACGATTTTTATTAAAATACTGTATATTAAAGATATTTATATGTCAAATAAAATGTATATCTTGAATTTTCTGGGAATAGCCTCTGAAGACCTCTTTATTCTGGATGAATTTTGCTGAATGTTGCATTACTAGTAAACTGTAAGAGAAAGACAAAATCTTGCTACACAAAAAAATTAGATCTCGCAAAACATGCAATTTAGAACATAATTTTTTTTTGTGGAGTTGACCATTTTTGAGATATTCCTTGTTATTGGTTTTAGTTTTAATATACTTGAAACTTTTCACAATCAGGGATTTGTCAACTACTGCAATGCAAAGAAACGGATTTCTTCACATGGCAATCAGCTCTTTTAAGAGATTTGACTATAATTTTAGCCTAGTGTATTCCCTAAGCTAAGAATAAGCTTACTAGCAGTAATTTGTTACAAAGATCTAGAGAAAGACATGTGCATGGAGCACATCAGATTTTTTCTTAATTACTATTGCTAGTGATAATTGTAAGACGTGAATGTGAGCGGAACCATAACCTCAATGGCCTACGGCCATGGAAGTCTGCAGATATATCTAATGTAAAAACTTATTTATCGGATAATAGACGTATTGTTAACAGACAAAGATTTGTAGAAATAAATTTATCAATCATTTTGATTTAGGTGCATGTGGCATATATGAAACTTGCTTCAGATATTTAAAGAGGGTCCCTATAACGTGCCCAATAAATTTAATACTGTCTCCATGACAATGTGGGAAGCAATTAAGAGCCATAGCATCTTAAACCAATGTCAGCGAATCTAAAATTGCCACCATTAACAACAGATATATCAGAATTGGTTGGTCCTAAAGAAATTTATGGATATAAATATTGTGTTTCAAAGGGTTTTTGTCTTAGCGTGTTTTTATATCCCTTGTTACACAAAAGTGCACAAAATTCCTTCAAAAGAGGAGGAATTTAAGTGGTGCTCAGACAACATTCTAACTGTACATACTTGCAATCTAAATATGTTTAATACTATTATAGTCTAAATGTTTAATCATGATTTGAGATAATAGTGTTTCTGTTCCCTATAGGATTTTAGCAATCATTGTATTAAAATATTTTTGTGTTTCATTTCAGGAGTCCTGAATGGCGTGCTGTTACTTGGAAAGATCTTCATTGATTCTGTAAGTGAAATACAATATGTAAAAGTATATAGTAGAGAACATTTGGGCAGTGTGCACCAACTTAGAGTAAGGCCCATTTTAAAAGATAACAATCTGCAACTACCATAGAAGAGTCAACTGCTTCAGAGCTATTTTATTCATTTCATCTACTCTCAGAGAAAGAATATAGTAAGAAATTGAAGATCCCTGCCATGAAGTGTCTTACAAGAAAGAGAATCATTGTGCAAATATGGGTTGGAATTTACTCTTGTGAGTTTGTTGGAGTAACTCATCATGTCATATGAATTCTAATACTATATTATATTGATAAAGATATTTTGACGACATGTTCTTAGATTATCTAGATCATGTTATTGAACTTGGCATAGAAAATAATGATCACCTGGATATGTCATTGAAGGAAATGATGGGAATGTCATGGAGTGTATCCTATGGAATAGATAAAATATAAAGTGAAGTGTGGAAATGAAAATTACCTCGGCCATAGGATACTAATAACCAGGGCCTGGATTTCTATGTGCTAAAAAACTTAAAAATAGTTATTTTTTATGCGACAAAAATTTAAAAAGTATTTGGTAAAAATTAAAAAAATGTAACAAATTTTTTTTCAAATTCAAGAAACACCTGACATAACAAAAATGTTAACTCACCAATTGCTCCTAATCATCAAATGTGGAACACTGATTGGAATTGCATGAACATATAACAACTTCTCCGAATTTTCCATCATGAAATGATATCTTATATTGAGAAAATGATCATTCTACATCGCATGATGTTAACCTCGCATACTTGAAATGGAGCTTACCACTAACATCCACACCATCAACTTCACTTGTTCCTTGGCCTTCCAAAACTAGAGCTACTTTGCTAAGGACTTTGTAGTCTCTATTTTTGTCAAACACATCCTTAAATTTTTTCTATAAGACTTTGGCTTTCGAATTGGAAAGACCACCCAGTTGTCTTTCAATGCATTCTATTTCTTTAATTCATTACTCAATAAATCCCCTGAAGTCTCTTTTCATTATAGAATGAGTCAAGAATCCGAAATTGGCAGTTGTGAAAGAGAGGCCACATTTTAAATTGTTGTCTTTTAGTAAATTTTGAACAACATCTATTGAAGAAGCATCGTCTGGGTCCAGTTCACTCACTACAGACACAAATGCTTCAAAATTGTCTGCGTAATATATTACTGCACTTAGCCCAGTGCCCCAATGCATGGTTATTGGTTTAGGAGGCAGAGGAAGATCAGAATTTCTTTCTTTGAAAAGATTGACTTTAGTTGGTGATTTTACACGCTTACTAAAACATTTCCCACTTTTTTAACGCCAGCAGAATTGCTAGTTTCATCAATGCTCATCCAGAGTTTATTTTCACATACTGACGTAATGTGTTTTAATGTTTCATCATAGCACTTTGGGAGATAATTTTTCTGAAGAGTTGATTCGTCAGGGGTGCTTATATCTGTATATTTGGCAAGAAACTTTTTGAATTTGGGATTGTTTACCTTATAAAGGGGTATATTGGCCAAAACAAGTGCTTCATATAAATCTGAATAATACTGTGAATTTATTTTAATGTTAGATGAGGATGGAGTAGGTTCTGCTAAAAGAACTTGCCACGATGAAACATGGGAGGAAGCTGCGATATGTTTATTTCCAGACAAATGTGTTATTTGTGATCGTTAATCTGCACTTACACGTTTCGCAGAAGGTTGGCAAAATAATACCCTACCGTCAGTGGTAAAAATATTTTTAAACTCCAATACTTAAACATTCAAGCACACTTGATTTCACTTTTGGCAGTTTTAGTAAAAATAATTCACAGAACTAAGATCATAAACATTAACTCTTAAACTGGTTCCCGACTGAAACAGAAATAGATATGCATTTACGAACTTACGATTGCACATGTGGTATTCACAGAGTTTATCATCTTCGTTCCCGGCTCATTTTACCATGTGGAAAATAAGATAACTTATGGCGGGTGGGTGGGGAGTGATTTTGAGACAATAATATTGCATTGTCTACAAAGCAGATGTTGCAACAGTTATGTGCTATGCCGTTCTTGCATTATTTATTTCTTGATTGCAGAAGAATGTTAAAATATGCATTTATTTAAAAAAGTCAGAAATATTTAATTAAATTTACAGAAAAGAATACAAAATATGGATTTATAACAAACATTTCGGAAATATTTTTTTACATAATTTTCTTTTAAAAAATATGTGTTTTGGTGTGAAATAAGATTTTGAAATTATATTTGTGGACTCTTGATTGGGATGATAACATTTGTTTTAGGAATATACTTAAGAAAAAAAACATGTTTTTACATATAAATCTGGGCCCTACTAATAACAGAGTTCAAGGAATGTTTCACTGTAGGAAAGAGTCTTCTATCATCTTTTTGAACCTCTTTGAGATCATTAAGGTCCCAATTCGAAATTAAAATCATTAGTAATGTAAAGTTACAAACAGGATGTGATTTGAAATGTAACTGTTCACAGCGAATCATTTAAGAAAAAATGAACATTGGATTAATTTAAACTTATTAGAAATTTGCAAGATCAAGCTTTCAAGTTTGTGTAGTTCAAACATAAGTAACTACTCACCTAGGGAGTGAGTTTTATGGTTTTGTTATTTTGCTATCTAGGTTACGATTTGCCATTGTTGTCTAGTTGCATTTTGATGTAAGAACAGAGGACAGATTTTCTGGGAAATCTAAGAAAACCTCAGAAAAACACTATTTGACTTTATGTAGGATCTTCATATGAATTATACTTTCTTTAATGATGTGACTAGCTCTTGTTCATTTTGATACGTACGTAACCTTTGCTGTTGGTGTTAACTTTGATGGCCGCCATATTCCCATTGTTTAATGCCCTGTTGAAATAGCCTGTTTATATTTCATACATTCTATTTTGGATTTGTCAATACGAATGACAAAGTGCCCAAATAATGTGTCTAAATAATACTGGTGTGAATGCTTAATTTTCATCTTGAATGGTGCCATAGAGTTAAACTCTGGCAGGAAGTCTGCATGTTGCAATAATCTGCCATTCAAATTTGTTGCACTGAAACATTTCTTCTTTCTATGATTGCTGTTAATATTCATTTATCATGTTATTGAGCTTAGGAGCGAAATAAGAAATATGCCCGGAAATAGTGAGCTTTAAGTTGACTGTTCCTTTTTCACAGGTTAAACAAACTATGTGGGAAATTTGAACTCATCTATATGTTTTGTCCCCAGTTGCAGAAAAAGTAAAGTGTTTGAAAATTTCAATCATATCAAATTGGTAGTGGTCTGCAGTGCAATAATGATGCCTAAGAACATTGCCAATGGAGAATTTGAAACTGCTATTTTTAAGTTTATCATTTCTCAAAGTATTAAATCCATTTGTTATGGTTTGTAAGCATTTCTCTTGAAATCTGACATTTAAATCAGGTTTTATTTTCAATCCATATTATTTAAATGAATCTTCATTATCTCTATGAATAAGAAAATATATTTTGTGTAAATAGTTGGCCTTCAATGTCACATAAAGTAATCCATTATAATTCTGAGTTATTCATGCAATGTAAACAAATTTCCAGAATATTGAGATTTTACCTGATTAGTTGTAAATAAAAGACTAATTACAGGCTAGGCTCTCCAATATTACATCTAGAGGAAACTTCCAAAAATAATGTACTTCCATTGTATGAACTTCCTTCATAAATGTTACTTCAGAAGCAATATATTCTAATCAGCTGCACGCTACCCTAAGACTGTTCTAAATACATGATGGTGACAAGGGAATGTTTAATCCGCTTAATGTTTTACATGCTCACATGCCCCCCTGTTTTGTTTAACAAAAGACTAAAAATGTTTTTCTTTTCATATGCACTTCTAAAACTTCCTTTCCAAGCTTGGAGCTCATACAAGTTAGTGTTTTTTGCTCAACTTGTCATACAGACAAACACTTACCCTCACTCATGTGCAGACACACACATGAGGATCTTTTGCTAAAAATGAAGTATGCTACTCTGATGTACCTCAGTTTCCTTGTTTTGTTTATTTACGTCCAGATTCTTCAAGTAATTGCTATGAAAGCTTATTTCTATACAATCTCTGATAACCAAGATAAATAATTGTAGAGATAGTTTCTTTATACATTTTTGAACATACAAGATAATAGCAAAATCTATACCATTTACTTCAAATCAATTGTGTTATACTCACATGAATTTTGAAAGGTAGAGGCAGCCTGAAAAGTTCATTTGAACCACGGATCTCCTGACTTTTGTCCAATTGCTCTAACCACTGGGCTAACACAGCAACAATCCAACCCAGTATTTATTTCTGCAGTTGACTCCTGCTTTTATTTTAAAATAAAGAAAATAGCTCAAATTGCAAGGTTCCTGTTTCCTAACTTAACCAACTATAAGTTCAATTATTCTTAATTAATTGCTTCTTCCACACTACCGCGTGTAGGAAAGGAGTTGCAAGGTAGAGCTAAAGTGAAAAATTCAATGCCATTGTCGGCATTTGAACCAAGGATATCTGGGTGTCTGTCCAGTTCCCTTAATTACTGATCGACCATTGCAACGTGCCAACGCAACATTAAATTCCCCAACTAATTCGCTTTATTCTGGAAACCACAAGCAGGTCTCAATTGTTTTGAGATGACACACCCCAATGACAACTTCATTAAACAACTTAAATCCAGACTTCATAGTTTAACCAACTTAGGTCAATTAATTGATTTTTCACACTAGCTGTTTCTAGAAAAGTTGTTGGATATGTAGAGACAAATTGAAGATTCAATGCCATAGCCAGAATTTCAGCCACAGATCTTCTGGTTTCCATCTAGTTGCTCTAACCATTATGCTAACATGGCAACAAGCTTCCACAGTATTACATTTCCCAACTAACTTGCCTTTTTTTGGAAAACTAGGAGGATACCTATTATGATGGTCCAGCCTCATAGGTTAACCAACTATAAGGTCAAATATTCTCAATGGTTTCTTCCCTACTATGTTGTGTATAGGAAGCAGTTGGAAAGGTAGAGCCAGATTAAACATTCAGTGCCATAGTCAAGATTTGAACCACAGATCTCTTTGTTTCTGCCCCATTGCTCTAACCACTGCCCTAACATGAGAACAAGCCAACAGCATTAATTTCTCCAACTGACTGGTGTTTTTTGCCAGAAAATCATGTTGATATCTCAAATTATAACATCCTGACCTCTGATATATCAAAATACACTTATGTGAACTTTTGCATATACACTTTATATTTATCAAGATAAAGCTTTGTGAATATATCAATCATTATGATTTAGGTACATGTGGCATGAATGAAACTTGGCTTCAGATATTTAAACTGGGTCTCCATAACCTGCCCAATAAATTTAATACTTTCTCCATGACAATGTGGGAAACAATTAAGAGCCTAGCATCTTTAAAGAATGGCAGGGAATCTAAAATACTAACCATTAACACCAAATATATAAAAATTGGTTGGTCCTAAAAAAATTTATGGATGTAAATGTTGTGTTTCAAAGGGTCTCTTTTTTAGCAGTTTTTATATTCCTTGTGCACAAAATTCCTTCAAAAGAGGAAAAATTTATCTGGTACTCAGACAACATTCTAATGGTACATATTTGCTATCTAAATATGTTTAATGCTATTATAGGCTAAATACTTAAATCATGATTTGGGATAGTAACATATGTGTTCCCTGTCACAGTTAAAGCATTCATTGTAATAAAGCATTTTTATGTTTCATTTCAGGAGTCCTAAAAGACGTTGGTGGGAAAGATCCTCATTGATTCTGTAAGTGAAATACAATATCTAAAGTAAATAGAGAAAATATCTTTTTACTTTCTATACCACCTCTCTGTAGAGCACGAGGTCAGCATGAACCAACTTAGAATAATGTGTATTTCAATATTAAACCATTTATAAAAAAAAACACTCACTTCAGAGCTATTTTATTCATTTCATCTACTCTCGATGAAAATTAATACAGTAATAAATTTGGAGAGCCCTGTCATGTAGTATGCTACAAAAAAGATAAGCATTGTGCAAATGTATGTTGGAATTTACTCTTGTGAGTTGGTTGGGGTAACTCCTCTTTCAGTTGAGGTCTAGTACTATATATCATTATTGATAGGAAGGTATTTTAACTACATGTTCGTAGACTACCAAGAACACATTATTGAACTTGGTAAGAAAATAATGATTACCTAGATATGTTCACGAAAATGATGGAAATGCTGTACTGTGTATTGTATGGGAAAAATAAAATGAAAGCTGTAGTGTGTAAATGAAAATTGCCTCAACCTTACAATACTTGTAACAGAGTTCAAGACTGTTTCACTAGTAGGAAATAATCTTCTATCTTCATTTTGATCCTCTTTGAGATTATTCAGGCCCCATTTCAAAATTAAAATGATTAGTAACCAAAAATTACAACTTGGAGGTTCTTCATAATGAAACTGTTTACAATGAATCATATTAGATAATTAACACTGAATTAAATTTAAACTCATTAGAAGTTTGCAAGATTAAGTTTTCAAGTTTGTGTAGCTCAAACTTAATCAACTACCTACTAAGAGAGTGAGTTTTATTGTTTGTTATTCTGCCAGTTAGCTTCAGATTTGCCATTGTTGTCCATTTCCATTTTGATATAGGATCACAGGCCAGGATTCTCTGGGAATTCTAAAAAAAGGTCAGAAAACCACATTGTGATTGTAAGGAGAATCTGTGTGAGTTGTACTTTTAATGATGCAACAACCTCTTGTTCACTTTGATATGTAGATAACCTTTGCTGTCAGTGATGACTTCAAAGATCACCACATTCCCCAGCTGTTTAATGCCTTGTTTCATTAACCTGTTTATATTTCATACATTTTATTTTGGATTTATCAATAAAAATGACAAGGTAGCCATTTGACATCCATAGCTTTTAGGCGGCACTTCTAAATACTGCCTCAGTGAATGCTTAATTTTTATCATGACTGGCCCCATAGAGTAAACCTCAGGCAGGGAGACTGCAAGTTGCAATAATCGGCCATTAAAATTTTCACACTGAAATATTGTTCTTTTTCGTATAACTGCTGTTATATTTATTTATCGCGTTGTTGAGCGACTGTTTAAGAAATAGGCCCAAAAATAGTGAGTGTTTAAGGTAATTGTTCATTTTCACAGGTTGATCAATATGGCTCTTTTGACTCAACTCATTTTAATGTTTCGTCATCAGAAGAATTTGAAACTGGTATTTGTGAGTTTAAGCATTTTTACAAGTAACCCATTCCTTATGTTTTGTACGCATTTCTCTTTAAATCCGAAAGTTAAATCGTGATTTAATTTCAATCTATATTATTTAAATGGATCTTTTTTATCTCTCTGAACAAAAACTCATATATTTTGAGTAATTAGTTGCCATTTAATGTCACATAACCCATTTCACTATCACTCCCAATTCAATTTAATCAATCTAAAAAAATCTTGATCTTGATCTTACCCGAGTAGTGGTAAATAAAAGGTTAATTGCAGTTAGGTTCTGCAATATTTTATGTGGAACCTTTGATAGTAATAATGTACTTTTTTCGTAAATGTTACTTCCAAAGCAATATATTCTAATTAGGTGTGCACTACCCTTAGATGATTTTAAAATACATGGTGGTAACCAGAGTATGTCATTGTAACATGTTGCCTGTGCTTGGGCCCACACAAAACAATGCTGCCCCCACCCCCTCCAAGTTTCGTTTAGTGATAGCACTCATTTAAAGCACACCTACCACTTCCCCCCTCCAAAGTTGGAGCTCATCTAAGTTTTTGTTTTTAGGTACCTTATCATATAGACACTCTTTTGCCCTCATATATACACACATTAGGTTCTTGTGCTAAAAACAAAATGTTACTCTGACATACCTTAATTTTCCTCCCTTTGATTATTTTCATCCAGATTCTTCAAAGAATTGCTGTGAAAGCTTATTTGTATCCATGCTCTGTATATCAAGTTAAATCTTTGTGGAAATAGTTTCATTACACGTTTTTGAAGTTACAATTGAATAGCAAAATCCATAATATTTACTTAAAACCAGTTGTGTTATAATTACACAAGTTTGGAAGAGTAGAGAGATATTCATTACCATAGCTGGGATTGAAAACCACAGATCTCCTGACTTTTCTCCAGTTGCTCTAACCACTGAGCTAATATGGCAACAATCCTACCCAGTATTTATTTCTGCATTTGACTCTATGTTCCCTCAACCACTGGTCTACCATGGTAACATGCCAACACAACACTTAAATTCCCCAACTGTTTCCCTTTATGCCGGTAAACCACAAAGAGGTCTCAATTATTTTGAGATTACAGAGCCCAATGGCAACTTCGTTTTAAATGCCCAGTTCTGAATTTCATAGTTTAACCAATTATTAGATTAAGTAACGTATTTATCCGAATACAAGAGGAACCCCCATTTTTCAGAACTTGATTTTGGAATACAGCATATTATCTACATATATAAAAAGAAGACATGTAAAAGACATATTTAAAAAGAAGAATTTTAAAATGAAATTTATAAGCTAGTCACATATTTTGGACAAAGCAATGGAGACTTAAACTGCTTGTCCTTGTTTTTATTTATCTATTAATTTTTTATCTATTTTACTGAATTTATGCAGAGATCCATGTTTTGAGCGGATGAAAGAAGGAGACCAGAGTATGGCATGCATGCAGCAATGGTATAAGTGACGGCGGTGGTGGCAGTAGCATAATTGTAATGATGATGGTGGATAGCTTAGCTGTAATGGCGATTATGATACTATTTTTAATTAAGACAATACTTAATATAAAATATTGTAAAATGTTTTACCTGATTTGAATTTGCGCGTAATTCACATTTTGTGATGGAGAGGGGAGAACGGAATTTGTACAATTGTACAACATGGTGACAGTGGGGGGAGTTTAGCTTTAATGACGATTATGGATATTATTTTCTTTAAGTTAACATACTTAGAAGCCTTATAATTGTATTTTAGTCTCAGGGAATAATCTTTTTTCCAATAAAAATGCTCATAAGTCTGTTAGCAGCTAATTTTCACCGAAAATGGTACGCACAAAATCTGACCTTAGTGATAATCAATACGATTAACCCCAGGCTTTGCCACTGTCGTACCCGCAAAGTTTGGGTCTTACTTTTTCCCCATATGGTCTGCGGAATGCATATGTCGTGAATACAACATGTGCCCAGATTCTGAACGTTAATATTTCATAAAAAAAAATCTTGTATTTGGATAAATAGGGCAGTTGATTCTTCCACATTTGGTGTTTCTAGGAAAGTTGTTAGATATGTAGAGACAAACAGAAGATTCAGTGTCTTAGTAAGAATTTCAGCCATGGATCCATCTAGTTGCTCTAACCATTAAACTAACATAGCAAAAGCTGCTACAGTATTATATATCGCAACTGACTTGCCTTTTTTGGGAAACTAGGAGGATATTTATTATAATGTCCCAGCCTCATAGGTTAATGAACTATAAGATCAAATATTCTCAGTTGTTTCTTTTCTACTATGTTGTGTATGGGGAAGCAATTGGAAAGGTAGAGCCAGATAAAAAATTCAATACCATAGTCAAGATTTGAACTACGGATCTCTTTGTTTCTGTCCCATTGCCCTAACCATTCTCCTAACATGAGAACAAGCCAACAGAATTAATTTCTCCAACTGACTCGTGTTTTTTGCCAGAAAATCATGACAATATCTCAAATTATAACATGGCAACCTTTGATTTTTCAAAATATTCTTATGTAAAATTTTGCACATGCACTTTATATTTATCAGGATAAAGCTTTGTAAAAATAAATATATCAATCATTTTGATTTAAGTGCATTTAAACTGGGTCTCCATAACCTGTCCAATAAATTTAATACTGTCTCCATGACAATATGGGAAGCGATTAGTAGCCATAGCATCTTAATAGAGTGGCAGGGAATCTAAAATTCTAACCATTAACAACAGATATATCAGTATTGGTTTGTTCTTAAAGAAATTTAAGGATATGAATATTGTGTTTCAAAGGGTCTCCGTTTTAGCATGTTTTTGTATCCCTTGTTACAAAAAAAGTGCACAAAATTCCTTCAAAAGAGGAGCAATTTATGTGCTACTTGAACATCTTTCTAATTGTAGATATTTGCTATCTAAATATTTTTAATACTACAGGTTGGGAGAAAAGCCCCTTCCCACCAGGGTAAACAATAAATGAGCTGTTAGGCAGTTGCTACCCACTGCTGCAAAGTTTTACCAGCCCATTATAAGTTCATGAGTGAGTGAGTGAGTGATGGTTGAGAGTACTATAGGTACAGGGGATAGACATTTAAAGCAAGGTCAAGCTGCACAGTATGCCAAACTGGAGAGCAGATACAAGTGTGTTCACTATTGAGGAGCATCTGGTGGCTTGTGCTTGAGTTCACCAATGTCCAACAAGTGGAAAAACTATGGAGGATTTGATGTGCCTTTTGGAAAACCCTCACCAAATCGAAAAACTTAATTAACGTGTGCAATGGGAAGTGTTCTTGGTGCAAAAAGTAGCGGGAAGCCAAGAGCTTGTGTCAATACTGTCAATTCAGCAATCATCAATTTTAGACATTCCAAGACCCACAATGAGAGATCATGTTCAAAAGGACTTAAAAATATAATATTTCCCTCAAGTGTCAGTTAATGAGTTAAGTGATGGTGATGTGGAAAGACGTGTCAAAGCATACCAATTGATGTTCCAGCATTTTTGTACACAAACAGTTAAATCTAACATCTTGTTCTCTGAAGAACGTGCAATTTACTGAAGCTCCCATAGTTCAAAGGTCTATTTTTGGGCAATAGAAGATCTGCATTTTTACAGAGAAATCGAGAACAATCCACCATATGTGATGATTTTGGTAGGAGTGACTGGTAAATATGTGTTTGGCCTGTACTTTTACTTCCTCTATATGTAATATGTACACAAGGCATAGCATTCCTTACCGTTTGTAGAGTTCTTTATTATGTCATGTTTTTATTTTATTGGCTAATACTGTCACCTTGCAGATGCGTGTTCTATATTGAACCAATAGAGCATACCTATGCTGGGTTTGTCAACTCATTCGCTAATAGGAATAGCCACCTTACTCAATTGGAAGCGAGATTAGGTAATGTGTAAATTACAACCCCTCTTCCTTCCCCAATTAGATTGACGAAGGGGCCAGCGGCTATCAGAAGACATGCCCTATAAATACCTATACAATCAGAAATTCAATGTCTAATACTATTTGTGCTCTGTGTACATAGTGTATAGAGAAGGTATTGTATTATGCCAAAAAATCTGATACTGAGATGTCACTGCAAATATATGTTTTGAGACTCCCTGATTCCAAAAAAAAAAGCATTTTTAGAAAAATATCTGTGTGTGTGTCTGTGGGTAGAATAGCTCAAAAATGAAGTGTGTGTTAATTACCAAACTTGGTATTTAAGATCAGTTTCTTCCAAGCATGCGACACACAGATTTTGAAATGCCCTTTAGATGGAAACATTCTAGAAAATTTTGATTTTCTTGAAAATGGCTGTAATGATTTTGATTAAAATATCCTATTTTTAAAAATATTTACGTGACAAATAAAATGTATATCTTGAATTTTCTGGGAAAAGCCTCTGAAGGCATATTTATTCTTAGTTAATTTGGGTATTTTTGCCGAACTGATAAACAATAAGAGAGAAACAAAATCTTACTTAATTGAAATTGTAGAGCTTGTTAGAAACACTGTTTAGTGTTATACATTTTTTCCATGTAGTTAACAGTTTTTGAGATATTCCTTGTTATTGGTTTCAGCTTTAAAATACTATTCTTTTCTCATACAGGAATTTGTCAACTCCTTTCCATACAAACAAAGGAACTTCAGTCACATAGGAACCAGCTTTTGCCTATCACTTTAGACTATGGTATTCCATTATTTCCCTACTACTTACATGGAAGCAAATAATAAGACCATATCTGCTAGTTTTTTCTTAATTAGCATAAAGGAAATCAAAGCATAAGCTTTTTAACAATAATTTGTTGCAGAGATATAGAGAAAGTTATGTGAATGAAACACATCAGAGTTTTTTGATGGGTCTGTAATTCAAGAAAATTATCTCAGGATGCTGAACAAGTGGTTGTTCCCACAGCTGAGAGCTAGAGGATTAATGGAAACCGTTATGTTGCAACAGGACATTGCTCTTCACATTTTGCTTTAGTTATATCAATTGCAATCCTATTTTTTATTCCTTTAACTATTACAAACTCACGAGGATTACTACATTATCCAATTAAGGATTTGCATTAATTTTTTTAAGAAAGTATTCTAGTATTTTATTTATAAGTATATTTTGTCAGTTCAAAGTTACTCCAACCAAGTTTTTCCAAATCACTGGATCACTTAATGCTCCTGCCCTGTATGCTATTTAACAAACCCTTCTGTATATTGATGAACTCTGTGACTGCCTTATTCTGAGTGATTCCCTTAGTGCCATTCAAAGCCTTCGTGAGCTGTACAGCCCCCATCCCATCGCACAGCATACCCAGGATGCACTCCACATTTTTCACACATCTGGTGTGCTTGGATTCCTGGTCACATTAGCGTGCCGGAAAATGAACTAGCTGATTCGGTGGAAAAGGTGAACACCAAAGAGCCCAGTACTGTACTTCATAGCATAACATCTTCAAACTTCAGTGGCACTGTCATTCTGCCATGCAGAATGGTCTGTTCTCTAAGGCAGCAAGCTACGAGAAGTGAAGGACCTGCCTGAGAACTGGTTAACCTCCTCTGTTTTGTCTTGCCAAGAGGTGATCTTGGCTCACATAAGAATTGGCCACTGCACTTTAACGCACCATTACCTTGTTAACCGTGAACCAGCTCCTATTTGTCCGCTCTGTTGAGAAGAACTGCTTGTCTATCATGTTTTTGCTAGAGTGGGCTCCTCTAGCACACATTTGGTCCTCCTTATTCATGTCAGTCTCTCTTGTTAAGGTTCTGGGTGATGACCCCAAAGTGGTAAGACGTGGTTTCCACATTTAATTCCAAAGTTTCTTTATCGCTCAGGTTTTAGTTTGTTCTATTTGATGTACTAATTGAGTGGTTGGTCTGGCATTTCAAATGCTTTAGTTTTTTTGCCTTTTATCGCTCTTTTTATTCCTTTTAAACGGTTTAATCTCAACTCCCGGTTTTTTAAAGATATATATAACTATTACACTGGATTTTAAACCTGATTTTAGCTCTAATTTTATTGGGTGTTAATTTTCTGTGTGTTTCAGCTCTGCCTATGGCCATATGTTTTACAATGTTAGTTTCTGCTTTACTTTTTACACACACATACACAAACATAACACCCATGCCCAAGGCAGGACTCAAACCCACGATCCCCTCCTAATCTCACCACACCAGACAATGCACTCTGGAGTATTACTGAAGAAGTAGTGCAGGAACAACAATGTACCACAAATGATGACCTGAAGGAAGCAGGTCATGCTGCGTTAATTCATTACTCCAGATATGTTAAAGATGAATAAACGAAGTTGGCCCTGAATACAAATGTGTGTTGATTCTGATGGGATGCACACACGTTTTGGAACCCTAATCATGTAAGCAGTGTGAAACGTGAAAAAATGTAAAGTAATGTTATTTCAGTACCTAACACTTGATTTATTATTTACCCCAGTGGATAGGGAATTTTCGCCCACCTTGTATTATAGTTTAAATTCTTAAATCATTATTTGAGATTGTAATGTTTGTGTCCCCTGTTACAGTGAAGCACTCATATTAAAAACTTTTTGTGTTTCATTTCATGTGTTCTGAAAGGTGTGCTGTAGCTGGAAAGAATTTTATTGATCCTGTAAATGAAATACAATATCTGAAATAAATAGTACAGAAAGTATCTTAATACTTTCCGTACCACCTATCTGTAGAACGTAAGGTGAGCATACACCAACTTAATGTGTACTTCTGCATTAAACCATTTTAAAAATAAACACTCATTTCAGAGCTATTTTATTCATTTATTCATTTCATTTCATCTACTCTTGGTGAAAATGAATCGCGTAATAAATTTTGAGAGCCCTGTCATGTAGTATGTTACCAAAGGGATAAGCATTGTGCAAATGTGTGTTGGAATTCAGTTTTGTGAGTTGGTTGGAGTAACTCCTCTGTTGCTTGAGGTCCAATACTATATCATTATTGTAGGAAGGTATTTTAACTACATATTGATAGATTACCAAGAACACATTATTCACCTTGGCAAAGAAAATGATGATTACCTAGATATGTCAATGAAAATTATGGAAATGCAGTAGTGTGTATTCTATGGGGAAATAAAATGAAAGCTGTAGTGTATAACTGAAAATTGCTTCAACCATACAATACTTGTAACTGAGTTCAAGGACTGTTTCACTAGTAGGAAGAATCTTCTGTCTTCATATTTAGATTATTTAGGCCCCATTTCAAAATTAAAACCAATTATGTAAAATTACAACCTGGACGTGCTACATAATGGAACTGTTCACAATGAATCATTTAAGATAATTAGCACTGAACTAAATTTAAACTCATTAGAAGTTTACAAGATTAAGCTTTCAAGTTTGTGTCGCTCAAACCTACCCTCTCAGTGAGTGAGTTTTATTGTTTGTTATTCTGCCAGCTAGCTTCAGATTTGCCATGGTTGCCTATTTCCATTTTGATCTAGGATCATAGGACAGGATTCTCTGGGAATAATAAGATGATGTCAGAAAACTACACAGTGATTGTAAGGTGGATATCTGTGTGTGTTGTACTTTAATGATGTAGCAACCTCTTCTTCATTGTGACATGTAGATAACTTTTGCTGACGGTGATGATTTCAAAGATCACCACATTCCCCAGCTGTTTAATGCCCTATTGCATTAACCTGTTTACAAGTCATACTTTCTATTTTGTTCTTATCAATAAAAATGAGAAGGTACCCATTTAACATCCAAAGCTCACAGGCAGCGCTCTCTGAGAACTGTTTGAGTGAATGCTTAATTTTCATCGTGAATGGCCCCAGAGAGTAAAACATTGGCAGGAAGTCTCCATGTTGCAGTAATCTGCCATTAAAATTTGTCACTCTGAAATATTTTTCTTTTTTGTATAACTGCTGTTAGTATTCATTTATCGTGTTGTTGACCTTAGGAACTAGAATAAGAAATAGGCCCTAAAATAGTGAGTGTTAAGCTAATTGTTTATTTTCACAGGTTGAACAGACAATATGGGTACTTTTGACTGAACTCATGTTAATGTTTTGTCATCTGAAAAATTTGAAAATGCTATCTGTGATTTTCTGCATTTCTACAAATATTAAAAACATCCCTTATGTTTTGTAAGCATTTTTCTTTAAATCTGACAGTTAAATTATGTTTTAATTTCAAACTATATTATTTAATTGGATCTTTGTTATCTTTCTGGACAAAAGGTCATTATTTTGTGTAACTAGTTGCAGTTTAATGTTACATAACCCATTTCACTATCATTCCCAAGTAATTCATTCAGTCTAAACAAATCCTTGGAATGTTGTAATGTTACATAACCCATTTCACTATCATTCCCAAGTAATTCATTCAGTCTAAACAAATCCTTGGAATGTTGTAATCTTATCGAGTAGCGGAAATATGAGACTTATTGCAGTTAGGCGCTACAATATTACTTTTGGAGGGAATTTTCAATGTACTTTTTTCGTAAATGTTACTTCCAAAGTAATATATTCTAATGAGGTGTGCACTACGCAAAGACTATTTTAAAATACATGGTTGTGACAAGAGAAAGTTATGTCAGTGTCACATATTGCATGCTTGGGCCCACACAAAACAGTGCTTCTCTGCCCCCCAATCTATGTTTTTGTTTAGCGTTAACACTCTAAAACTTTTCTCTTTTAAAGATAAGCTACATTTTTTTTTTTCCTTTCAAGCTTGGACCTCATCCAAGTTTTTGTTTTTTAGGTACCCTATCATATTGTTTTACCGGGGTGCACTCAGCCTCGTGAAGTCCCTGGGGGGCCAATTGAGGAGCTACTTGATGGAGAAGTAGCGGCTCCAAGGTCGTGAGGACCGCATTAACCGGCCGGGAGGGGCTCGAGGCGCTGACCACGTCTCACCCTCCAATATTGCACCCCATCCATGACGTCTGTAGTGGACCGAGATGGGGGACGCAGCGGCCGGGCGGTAGGCCACGGTAGGCCAAGGCTCCCCGTGAGCTGTCGTGCCATGAAGTTATGTTATCATATTGTTTTATAGGTACCGTAGTACTGTTTTGACCCAAAAATTTGATACTGAAATTTCAACGGAAATATGGGTTTTGAGACTCCCTGAATCCAAAAAAAAAAGCATTTTTTAGAAAAAAATCTGTGTGTGGGCAGCATATCTCAAAAATGAAAAGTTGGTTAAATACCAAACTTGGTATTTAAGTTCAGTATCTTCCAAGGATGTGACACGAAGATTTTCAAGAAAATGCCCCCACTCTCAACCACCATTTAGATAGAACAATTTTAAAAAAAACTTATTTTCTCAAAATGGCTTTAATGATTTTGATTAAAATATTATATATTAAAATATTTACGTGACAAATAAAATGTATCCCTTAAATTTACTCAGAAAACTGTCTGAGATCTTTACTGTGGATTAATTTTGTGATTTTTGCCTAACTGGTAAACCATAAGAGATAGACAAAAACTTACTCAATAGAAACTGTAGAGCTTGCTAAAACATACAGTTTAGTTAAATACATTTTTCTTGTGGTGTTCACAATTTATTAAATATATTGGCTTCAGCTTTGAAATACTTATTCTTGACTCACACAAGAATTTCTCAACTCCTGTCCATGCAATCAAAGGAACGTCAGTCACAGAGCTACCAGCTTATGACTATCACTTTGGTCTATGGTACTCCCTTATGTCCCTTCTACTTACATGGAAGCAAGTAATACCACCAAATTGGCTAATTCTTTTCTTGATTAGCATAAAGTAGATGAATGTATGGAAAGTCCTGTGAAAGGAACACATCAGATTTATTTGATGGGTCTGTAAATCAAGAAAATTATCTGATGACGTTGAATAAATGGTTGTACCCACAGTTGTGAGCTAGAGGATATTTGGAAAACATAATGTTGCAACAGGACAATGCTGAACTGATTTTTAATTGTCAGTTCAAAGGTGTGTTAACCAGTTTTTTCCAAACCCCTGGATTGGTTAAGGATCAGTTAATGCTCCTGCCCTGTATGCTATTTACCAAGCCCTTCTGTGTATTACCATCACCAACTCAGTGACTGCCTTATTCTAAGTGATAGCCTTAGTGTACTACAGAGCCTTCGTGAGCTGTACAGATCCCATTCCACCGTACAGCACATCTAGGATATGCTCCACATTTTTCAAGCATCTGGTGTGCTTGTGGACTGTGCTTGGATTCCAGGTCATGTTGGCATACTGGGGAATGAACCAGCTGATTCGGCATCAAAGAGGGACATCATGGAGTCCAGTACAGTTCTTCATTGCATAACATCTTCAGACTTTAGGCTTGTGGTGCAACACTTTATTTCTGGCATTCAGTATGGTCTGTTCTCCAAGGCAACAAGTTTCAAGAAGTGTAGGACCTGCCTCTGAACTGGTTAACCTCCTGTTGTTTGTCTTGCCAAGAGGGAGGTGATATTGGCTCACTTAAGAAATGGTCTTATACTTTTACACACCATTACCTTGTTATCCATGAATTTTTTTTTTTTTTTTTTTTTTGGTAGTGTTTAACGCCCGCTTTAACTACTAATGGCACCGCAGGCGGTGACACTGATGATACATGAATGATGATGGAGCACCAGTGGAATGCGATGGCGGGGGAAACCGGAGTACCCGGAGAAAACCCGCCCCAGCGCCGTTTTGTCCACCACAAATCTCACATGCGGTCGCTTGGGATCGAAACCCGGCCGTTTAGGTGAGAGTCGAGTGGTCTAACCACTCGGCCACGGCGCGGCCCCTGTTATCCATGAACCATCTCCTATTTGTCTGCTCCGTCGGGAAGAACTGTCAGTCCATCATGTGCTGCTAGAGTGTGGTCATCTAGCACACATTCGATCCTCTTTATTCCTGCCGGCCCTCTTGTTGAGGTTCTGGCTATTAACCCCTGTGAGGTAGACCTGGTTTTCATATTTTTATCCAAAGTTCCTTCATTACTCAGGTGTTAGTTTGTTCCGTTTGCTGTGCTAATTGAGTGGTTGTCTTGGTTTTTTAAATGCTTTAATTTCTTAATCTTCGTGCGTTTTAACAGACTTCTTTTCCTTTTACGTTTTTTTGTAAATGGTTTTTCCTAACCGCATTTTTAACAATGTATAACACTTTTACACTGGATTTTAAACCTGCTTTTAGCTCTAGATTTATTGGGTGTTAATTTTATGTGTGTTTTAGCTCCGCCTGTGACCACGATTTGTTTTTCAATGTTAAAGACCATAGAAGTTGAACGGTCTAATTCACATTCACCATCACAATGTGCTGCCTTTACTACACCACACCAGATATGTTGAAGAGGGTGAATAAACAAACTTGGCCCTGAATCCAAGTGTGTGAGTTGATACTGGTGGGACGCACACAGATGTTTTGGAACCCTAATCATGTAAGTATTGTGAAATGTAAAAACAATGTAAATTAATGCTATTTTATTACCTAACAATTTCTTAATTATTACCCCAGTGGATAGGGAATTTTAGCCCACCTTGATTATAGTTTAAATTCTTAAATCTGTATTTGAGATTGAAATGTTTGTGTCCCCTGTCACAGTGAAGCGCTCATATATGTGTCCTGAAAGGTGTGCTGTAGCTGGGAAAGACTTTTATTGTTCCTGTAAGTGAAATACAATACCTAAAATAAATAGTAGAGAAAATATCATTTTACTTTTCCTACCTTCTATCTGTAGAACATAAGGTAAGCATACACCAACTTAACGTGTACTGCTGCGTTAAACAATTTAAAAAAAAAACACTTACTTCAGAGCTATTTTAATTATCTACTCTCGGTGAAAATGAATCAGGTAATAAATTTGAGGAGCCCTGTCATGTAGCATGTTACAAAAGAGATAAGCATTGTGGAAATGTATGTTGGAATTTATTCTTGTTCCTTGGTTGGAGTAACTCCTCTGTCGCTTGAGGTCAAATACTGTATCATTATTGATAGGAAGGTATTTTAATTACATGTTCGTAGATTACCTAGAAGACATTATTCAACTTGGCAAAGAAAATGACGATTACCTACGTATGTTAATGAAAATGATGGAAATGCTGTAGTGTGTATTCTATGGGAAAATTAAAATGAAAGCTGTAGTATGTAAATAAAAATTGCCTCAACCATACAATACTTGTAACAGAGTTCAAGAACTGTTTCACTAGTAGGAAAGAATCTTCTATCTTCATTTTGAACCTCCTTGTGATGATTCAGGACCCAATTCAAAATTAAAATATTTAGTAACGTAAAATTACAACTTGGACATGCTTCATTATGAAACTGTTCTCACTGAATCATTTAAGATAATTAACACTGAATTTAATTTAAACTCATTAGAAGCTTGCAAGATTAAGCTTTCTAAGTTTGTGTAGCTCAATCTTAATCAAGTACCCACTCAGAGAATGAGTTTTTTTATTTGGTATTCTGCCTGCTGGCTTTAGATTTGCCATGGTTTTCTATTTCCATTTTGATGTAGGATCACTGGCCAGGATTCTCTGGGGATATTAAGAAAAGATCAGAAAACCACATTGTGATTGTTAGATGGATATCTGTATGTTTATACTTGAATGATGTATCAACCTCTTGTTCATTTTGATATTTAGATAACCTTAGCTGTCAGTGATGGCTTCAAAGATCACCACACACCCTAGTTGTTTAGTGCCCTATTGCATTAACCTGTTTACAAGTCAAACATTTTATTTTGGTCTTATCAAAGATACCCATTTAACATCCATAGCTCACACGCTGAGCTGTCTAAATACTGTTTGAGTGATCACTTAATTTTCATAGTGTATGGCCCTTAGAGTAAAACTTAGGCAGGGAGTCTGCATGTTGCAATAACCTGCCATTAAAATTTGTCACTCTGAAAACCTTTCTCCTTTGTATAACTGCTGTTATTATTCATTTATCGTGTTGTTGAGATTAGGAGACAGAATAAGAAATAGGCCCTAAAATAGTGAGTGTTAAACTAATTGTTTATTTTCGCAGGTTGAACAGACAATGTGGGTACTTTTAACTGAACTCATGTTAATGTTTTTGTCATATAAAGAATTTGAAACATCTATTTGTGAATTTCCACATTTCAACAAATGTTAAACCCATTCCTTATGTTTGGTAAGCATTTTTCTTTAAATCCAACAGTTAAATTATACTTAATTTCAATCTATATTATTTAATTGGATCTTTGTTATCTCTCTGAATAAAAGTTCATACATTTTGTGTCATTAGTTGCAGTTTAATGTCACATAACCCATTTCCTTATCACTCCCAAGTTATTCATTCAATCTAAACAAGTCTCTGAAATATGCAGATCTTACCTAGTAGTGGAAATGAGAAACTAATTGCAGTTAGGCTCTGCAATATTACTTTTAGAGGGAACTTTCAATAATAATGTACTTCTTTCGTAAATGTTTCTTCCAAAATAATATATTCTAGTTTGCACTACCCTAAGACTATCTTAAAACACATGAAGTCAGTGTCACATATTGTACATTTTTGAGTCCACACAAAATATTGCTCCCCCTCCCAATCCAAGTTTTGTTAAGCTCTCTCTTTTAAAGCTAATGTACCATTTTTTTGTTCCAAGCTTGGACCTCATCCAAATTTTTGTTTTTAAGGTACCATATCATAAAGATGCTCTTGTGTATAGAGAAGGTATTATATTGCACCCAAAAATTTGATACTGAGATTTCAACAGAAATATATGTTTTGAGACTCTCTGAATCCAGAAAAAAGCATTTTTTAGAAAAATATCCGTGTGTGGGCAGCAAATCTGAAAAATAAAAAGTTTGTTAAATACCAAACTTGGTATTTAAGTTCAGTATCTTCCAAGCAGATGACACGAAGATTTTCAAGAAAAGGCTTCCTCTCCCAACCACCTTTAGATGGAACAATTTTAGAAATTTTTTGTTTTTCTCAAAATGGCTGTAACGATTTTGATTAAAATATTATATATTAAAATATTTATGTGACAAATAATATCCTTTAAATTTACTGAGAAAACCGTCTAAAGAGATCTTTACTGTGGATTCATTTTGTGTTTTTTGCCTAACTGGTAAACCATAAGAGATAGGCAAAAAGTTACTCAATAGAAATTTTAGAGCTTGTTAAAACATACAATTTAGTTATATACATTTTTCTTGTGGTGTTCACAATTTTTTAAACATATTGGTTTCAGCTTTAAAATACTTATTCCTGACTCACACAAGAATTTGTAAACTCCTGTCCATGCAATCAAAGGAACATCAGTCACAGAGCTTTTGACTATTACTTTAGCCTATGGTACTCCCTTATGTCCCTTCTACTTACATGGAAGCAAGTAATACGACCATATTGGCTAATTTTTTTCTTGATTAGCATAAAGTAGATGAATGTATGGAAAGGCCTGTGAAAGGAACACATCAGATTTATTTGATGGGTCTGTAATTCAAGAATATCTGATGACGTCGAACAAGTGGTTGTACTCTCAGCTGAGAGCTAGAGGATATACGGAAACCATAATGTTGCAACAGGACAATGCTGAACCGATTTTTCATTGTAAGTTTGAAGGTGAATTAACCAGCTTTTTCCAATCCAATCAGTTAATGCTCCTGCCCTGTATGCTATTTACCAAGCCCTACTGTGTATTACCATTGTCAACTCAGTGACTGCTTTATTCTAATTGATAGCCTTAGTTTCCTACAGAGCCTTCGTGAGCTGTACAGATCCCATTCCACCATACAGCACATCTAGGAGACGCTGCACATTTTTCAAGCATCTGGTGTGCTTGTGGACTGTGCTTGGATTCCAGGTCATGTTGGCATACCGGGGAATGAACCAGCTGATTCAGCGTCAAAGAGGGACACCATGGAGTCCAGTACAGTTCTTCATTGCATAACATCTTCAGACTTTAGGCTTGTAGTGCAACGCTTTATTTCTGGCATTCAGAATGGTCTGTTCTCCAAGGCAACAAGGTTTAAGAAGTGAAGGACCTGCCTCTGAACTGATTAACCTCCTCTCGTTTGTCTTGCCAAGAGGAGGTGATATTGGGTCGCTTACGAATTGGCCACTATACTTTTATACACCATTACCTTGTTATCCATTAACCACCTCCTATTTGTCTGCTCTGTCGGGAAGAACTGTCAGTCTATCATGTGTTGCTAGAGTGTGGTCCTCTAGCACACATTCGATCCTCTTTATTCCTGCCGGCCTCTCGTTGAGGTTCTGGCTATTGGCCCCAGTGCGGTAGACCTGTTTTCATATTTTTATCCAAAGTTCCTTTATTACTCAGGTGTTTGTTTGTTCTATTTGCTGTGCTAATGGAGTGGTTGTCTTGGTTTTTTCAGTGATGACTTCAAAGATTATTGCATTAACCTGTTTACAAGTCAAACATTTTATTTTGGTCTTATCAAAGGTACCCATTTAACATCCATAGCTCACAGGCTGCGCTGTCTAAATACTGTTTGAGTGATTGCTTAATTTTCATAGTGTATGGCCCCTTAGAGTAAAACTTAGGCAGGGAGTCTGCATGTTGCAATAACCTGCCATTAAAATTTGTCACTCTGAAAACTTTTCTCCTTTGTATAACTGCTGTTATTATTCATTTATCGTGTTGTTGGGATAAGGAGACAGAATAAGAAATAGGCCCTTAAATAGTGAGTGTTAAACTAATTTTTATTTTCACAGGTTGAACAGACAATGTGGGTACTTTTGACTGAACTCATGTTAATGTTTTTGTCATATAAAGAATTTGAAACTTCTATTTGTGAATTTCCACATTTCTACAAATGTTAAACCCATTCCTTATGTTTTGTAAGCATTTTTCTTTAAATCCAACAGTTAAATTATATTTAATTTCAATCTATATTATTTAATTGGATCTTTGTTATCTCTCTGAATAAAAGTTCATACCTTTTTGTGCCATTAGTTGCAGTTTGTCACATAACCCATTTCCTTATCACTCCCAAGTTATTCATTCAATCTAAACAAGTCTCTGAAATATGCAGATCTTACCCTAGTAGTGGAAATGAGGGGCTAATTGCAGTTAGGCCCTGCAATATTACTTTTAGAGGGAACTTTCAATAATAATATACTTCTTTCGTAAATGTTTCTTCCAAAATAATATATTCTAGTTTGCACCACCCTAAGACTATTTTAAAACACATGGTGTCAGTGTCGCATATTGTACATTTTTGAGTCCACACAAAATATTGCTCCCCCTCCCCCCCCCTCCCAATCCATGTTTTGTTAAGCGCTAACACTAAAAAAATGTTCTCTTTTAAAGCTAATCTACTTCTTCTTCTTCTTCTTCTTCTTTTTTTTTTTTTTTTTTTTTTTTTTTTTTTTTTTTTTTTTTTTTTTTTTTTTTGTTAGGTACCCTATCATATAGACACACTTTTGTCCTTGCTCGTATTCAGACACACACATTAGGATCTTATGCTACAAGCAAAATATGTTATTCTGGCATACCTTAATTTCCTCCCCTTGTTTATATTCATCCAGATTCTCTAAAGAATTGTTATGTAGCCTTACCTATATCCATGCTCTGAATATCAAGTTAAATCTTTTTGGAAATAGTTTCATTAGACATTTTTGAAGTTACAATTGAATAGTGGTCCATAATATTTACTTAAAATTAGTTGTGTTATAATTACATGAGTTTTGATAGGTAAAGATTAACTGAGATATTCATTGCCAAAGCAGGGATAGAACCACAGATCTCCTGACAGTAGCTCTAACCACTGAGCTCACAAGGCAACAATCCAACCCAGTGTTTACTTCTGCAGTTGAGACTTTGTTTTGATAGCTCAAATTACAAGGTTCCCGCCTCCTAGTTTAACCAACTATAAGGTCAATTATTCTTAACTAATTATATCTTCCATACTACTGTGTGTAGGAAAGGAGTTGCAAGGTAGAGACTAACTGAAAAATTCAATGCCATTGTCAGCATTTGAACCAGGATCTCTGTGGGTCTGTCCAGTTCCCTTAATCACTGGTCTAGCATGGCAACATGTCAACACAACGTTAAATTTGCCTACTGTTTCACTTTATGCTGGTAAACCACAAAGAGGTCTCGATTATTTAGAGATTACATAGCCCAATGGCGACTTTTAAACGGCCAATTCAGGATTTCACAGTTAAACTAATTATTAGGTTAATTAGCGTATTTAGCCGAATACAAGAGAGCCCCCATTTTTCAGAACTTAATTTTGAAATTCAGCATATTATATATAAAGGAAACCTGTATAAGACGTCTATAAAAAGATGATTTTAAAACAAAATTTAAAAGTTTGTCATATATTTTGAACAAACTAATGGAGATTTAAGCTCTTTAAATCCCTTATTTTTAATTTATTTATTAATTTTTTATCTATTTTACTGAATTTGAATTTGCGCAGATATCCATGTTTCAAGTGGTTGAAAAGAGACCAGAGGACGGCATGCGTGCGGTATTGGTACAAAGTGATGGTGGTGGTGTCGGTAGTGTAATTGTAATGATGATGGTGGATAGCTTGGCTGTAACGGTGATTAGGATACCATTTTCAATTAAGACAACATACTTAATATAAAATATTGTAAAACGTTTTACCTAATTTGAATTTGCGTGTAAATCATATTTTGGGAATGAGAGATGGAGAAGGGAGTACAGAATGTGTGGGGTTGTACAACATGGTGACGGTGGTGGGACCATAGCTGCAATGGATGCTATTTTTCTTTTAAGACAACATTCTTAAAAGCCTTATAATTTTTTTTTAGTCTCGGGTAATAATCTTACTTCCAATAAAAATGCTCATAAATATGTTAAAAGCTAATTTTCACTGTAAATGGATTGCACTAAATCTGACCTTGGTGATAATCAATACGATTAACACCAGTCTTCACCACTGCTGTACCTGTGAAGTTTGAGTCCTACCTTTTTCCCGTATGGTCTTCAGAATGTATATATCATGAATACAAGACGTTCCAAGATTCTGAACATTAATATTTCATTAAAATAAAAACATTTTCTCGTATTTGAATAAATAGGGTAATTGATTCTCCACATTTGGTATTTCTAGGAAAGTTGTTGGATATGTATAGACAAACTGAAGATTCAGTGCCATATTCAGAATTTCAGCCATAGGTTTTCTAGTTTTCATCTAGTTGCTCTAACCATTGAGCTAGCATGGCAATAAGCTTCCACAGTATTACATATCCCAACTAACTTGCCTTTTTTGGAAAACTATGAGGATATCTATTATAATGTCCCAGCCTCATAGGTTAACCAACTATAAGATCAAATATTCTCAATTGTTTCTTCCCTACTATGTTGTGTATAGGGAAGCAGTTGGAAAGATAGAGCAGATTAAAAATTCAATACCATACTCAAGATTTGAACCATGGATCTCTTTGTTTCTGTCCCATTGCTCTAATGTGAGAACAAACCAACAGTATTAATTTTTCCAACTGACTAGTGTTTTTGCCAGAAAACCATGACGATATCTCAATTTATAACGTCCTGGCCTGATTTTTTAAAATATTCTTATGCAAACTTTTACATATGCACTTTATATTTATCAGGGTAAAGCTTTGTTAAAATAAATATATCAATCATTTTGATTTAGATGCTTGTGGCATAGATTAAACTTGCTTCAGATATTTAAACTGGGCCTCCATAACCTGTCCAATAAATTTAATACTGTCTCCATGACAATCTAAAAAAAAATTGCAGGGAATCTAAAATGCTAACTATTAACAACAGATATATTGGAATTGGTTGGTCCTAAAGAAATTTATGGATATAAATGGTTTGTTTCAAAGGGTCTCTAAATTGCATGTTATTTATGGATACTCTTTAGCTACCATGGTTCTCAGCATCCCATTCTAAATTGGGCATGAAAGACTGCTTAATTTTGCTCAGAGGCCTCTCTTATCAGGCTTGAGGTTTTTTTACGTCCCATAAATCTAGGACACGGTACCAACAGCTTTACTTCCCTTCTGAAGGAAGCCATGACTCCGCCGGGTTTGAACCTATGACCTTGGGTATATGAAGTTAGCATGGTAACCATTACACCACGGAGGGCGACTCAAAGGGTCTCTGTTTTAGCATGTTATTGTATCCCTTGTTACATAAAAGTGCACAAAATTCCTTCAAAAGAGGAGCAATTTATTTGGTACTCAGACATCCTTCTAATTGTAGATACTTGTTATTTAAATACTTTTAATGCTACAGGGTGGGAGAAAAGCCCCTTCCCAACAGGGTAAACAATAAATGAGCTGTTGGTGGTTGCTACCCACTGCTGCAAAGTTTTACCAGCCCATAATAACTTCATGAGTAAGTGAGTGAGAATTGGTTGAGAGTACAGGTGGAGGGGATAAACAGTTAAAGGCAAAGTCAAGCTGCACAGTCTGCCATACTGGAGAACAGATAAAAGAGTGTTCACTATTGAGGAGCATCTGGTAGCTTGTGTTTGGGTTTTACAAATGTCCAACAAGTGGAAAAACTATGGATGAATTTATGGAGGATTTGATGTGCATTTTGGAAAACCCTTACCAAATCGAAAGACTTAATTAACGTGGGCAAACAAAGTTTTATCAACGGGAAGTGTTCTTGATGCACCACATAGTAGGAAGCCAATACTTGTGTCGAGACTTGTTCTGCTGTGGAGATGTCAATTCAGGGGTCAGCAATTTTAGACATTCCAAGGTGATATTCAAAAGGACTTAAAAATGTAATGTTTCCGTCTGGTGTCAGTTAATGAGTTAAGTGATGATGTGGAAAAGTGTGTCGAAGCATGCCAATTGATGCTCCAGCATTTTTGTACACACACAGCTAAATGTAACATCTTGTTCTCTGAAGAAAGTGCAATTTACCGAAGCTCCCACAATCAAAATGTATTTTTGGGAAAAAGAAAATCTGCATTTTTATGGAAAAGTCAAGAACATTCCACCACATATGATGATTTTGGTAGGAGTGATCAGTAAACATCTATTTAGCCTGTACTTTTACTATCTCTATATGTATTATTTACATAGTGTATAGAGAAGATATCCTATTTCACCAAAAAATTTGATACCCCCTGAAACCAAAAAAAAAAGCATTCTTAGAAAAATATCTGTGTGTGTGTCTGTGGGCAGAATAGCTCAAAAAGGAAAAGTCTGTTAAATACCAAACTTGGTATTTAAGATCAGTATTTTCCAAGGATGCGACACAAAGATTTTTTTTAAAAAATGACTAATGATTTTGATTAAAATATCATATTTTATAAATATTTACATGACAAATAAAATATACATATATTTAAATTTTCTGGAAAAGCCTCTGAAGGCACCTTTATTCTGAATTAATTTTGTGGATTTTGCCCGACTGTTAAACCATAAGAAATAGACAAAAATTTACTACTGAATAAAAGTTGTAGAGCTTGTTAAAAAACACAGTTTACTTATATACATTTTTTCATGTAGTTGACGGTTTTTGATATATTCCTTATTATTGGTTTCAGCTTTAAAATACTTATTCTTTTCTCATACGGGAATTTGTCAACTCCTGTCCATACAAAGGAACTTCGGTCACATAGCAACCAGCTTTTGACAATCACTTTAGCCTATGGTACTCTTTAATTTCCCTTCTACTTGCATGGAAGTAAGTAAATCAAAGAATAAGCTTTTTAACAACATTTGTTGCAGAGAGATATAGAAAGTCATGTGAAAGGAACACATCAGATTTATTTGATGGGTCTGTAATTCAAGAGAATTATCTGATGATTTTGAACACGTTGTTGTTCCCACAGCTGAGAGCTAGAAGATATATGGAAACCATTACGTTGCAACAGGACAATGCTGAACCACATTTTGCATTGTCAATTCGAAAGTGCATTAACCAATTTTTTCCAAACCACTGGATTGGTTAAGGATCAGTTAATGCTCCTGCCCTGTATGCTATTTACCTAGCCATTCGCCATCATCAATTCAGTGTCTGCCTTATTCTAAGTGATTGCCTTAGTGCCCTACAGAGCCTTCATGAGCCATACAGCCCCCGTCCCATCGTACAGCATATCTAGGATATGCTCCACGTTTTCATGCATCCAGGTGCCTGGTCATGTTGGCATACCAGGAAATGATCTAGCTGATTCATGGCAAAGAGGGACACCACAGAGCCCAGTACTGTATTTCATTGTGTAACAACTTTAGACTTTAGGCTTGTGGTGCAGTATTTTTGTTCTGCCTTGCAGATTGGTCTGTTCAAGGCAACAAGGTACAAGAAGTGAAGGACCTGCCTCTGAACTGATTGACCTCCTCTCGTTTGTCTTGTCAAGAGAAAGTGATATTGGCTCACTTAAGTGTTGGCCACTGTACTTTTACGCACCATTACCTTGTTAGCCATGAACCGTCTCCTATTTGTCCACTCTGTCGAGAAGAACTGTCAGTCCATCATGTGCTGCTAGAGTGTGGTCCTCTAGCACACATTCGATCCTCTTTATTCATGCTGGCCTCTCTTGTTGAGGTTCTGGCTGATGACCCCAGTGCGGTAGACCTGGTTTTCATATTTTAATCCAAAGTTCCTTTATCACTCAGGTTTTAGTTTGTTCTCTTTGCTGTACTAATTGAGTGGTTGTCTAATTTTTTAAATGCTTTAATTTTTTTACCTTTGTGTATTTTAACAGAGATATATTCTTTGCCTTTTATCGCTTTTTTTTTTTTCCCCCTTTTAAATAGTTTTTCTCAACTCCTGGTTTTTAACAATATTTAACACTTTTACATTGGAATTTAAACCTGGTTTTAGCTCTAATTTTATTGGTTGTTTATTATATGTGTGTTTTAGCTCCGCCTGTGGCCACGATTTGTTTTTCAATGTTAAAGACCATAGAAGTTGAGCAGCCTTATTCACACTCATCGCCTCTACACCACACCAGATATGTTGAGAGGGTGGATAAACAAACTTGGCCCTGAATCCAAGTGTGTGTTGATACTGTTGGGACGCACATAGATGTTTTGGAACCCTAATCATGTAAGCATTGGGAAATGTAAAACAATGTAAAATAATGTTATTTCAATACCTAACTCTTGATCTATTATTTTCCACAGTGGTTAGGGAATTTGCCCAGTCTGCATCACAGCCTAAATTCTTAAATCATGATTTGAGATTTTAATGTTTGTGTTCCCTTCACAATTAAACATTTTGGTGTTTCATTTCAGGAGTCCTGAAAGGCATGCTGTTGTTGGAAAAGATCTTCATTGATTCCGTAAGTGAAATACAATTTCTGAAATAATTAGAGAAAATATCTTTTTTACTTTCCCTACCACCTATCTATAGAACATAAGGTCAGCATGCACCAACTTAATGTGTACTTCTGCAATAAACCATTTACAATAAAACACTCACTTCAGGGTTATTTTATTCATTTCATCTACTTTCGATGTAAATTAATAGAATAATAAATTTGGAGACCCCAGTCATGTGTTATGTTAAGAAAAAGATAAGCATTGTGCAAATGTATGTTGGAATTTACTCTTGTGACTTGGTTGGAGTAACTCTGTCAGTTGAGGTCTAATACTATATCATTATTGATAGGAAGGTAATTTAACTACATGTTCATAGATTACCAGGAACACATTATATAACTTGGCAAAGTAAATGTCGATTACCTGGATATGTTGTCAAAAATTATGGAAATGCCGTAGTGTATATTCTATGTGAAAAATAAAATGAAAGCTGTAGCGTGTAAATGAATATAGCCTCAACCGTACAATACTTGTAATGGACTGTTTCACTAGTAGGAAAGAATCTTCTATCTTCATGTTGAGATTATTTAGGACCCAATTCAAAATTAAAATCAATTAGTAATGTAAAATTACAACTTGGACGTGCTTCATAGTGGAACTGTGTGCAATGAATCATTTAATATAATTAACACTGAATTAAATTTAAACTCATTAGAAGTTTGCAAGATTAAGCTTTCAAGTTTGTGTAGCTCAAACTTAATCAAGTTCCCACTCAGAGAGTAAGTTTTATTGTTTGATATTCTGCCAGCTAGCTTCAGATTTGCCATTGTTGTCTATTTCCATTTTGATATAGGATCAGAGGCCAGGATTCTCTGGGAATAATAAGAAAATGTGAGAAACCCATGTTGTGATTGTAAGGTGGATATCTGTGTGTGTTGTACTTTCATGATGTGGCAACCTGTTGTTCATTTTGATATGTAGATATCCTTTGCTGTCAGTGATGACTTCATAGATCACTACATTCCCCAGCTGTTTAATGCCCTGTTCCATTAACCTGTTTATATTTCATACATTTTATTTTGGATTATCAATAAAAAGGACAAAGTTCCCATTTAACATCCATAGCTTTCAGGCTGCGCTGTCTAAATACTGTTGAGTGAATGCTTAATGTTCATTGTGAATGGCCCCATAGAGTAAACCTCAGGCAGGAGTCTGCATTGTACAATAATCGGCCATTAAAATTTGTCACACTGAAATACTTTTCTTCTTTGTATAACTGCTGATAGTATTCAATTTATCGCGTTGTTGAGCTTAGGAGCCAGAATAAGAAATCGGCCCACAGATAGTGAGTGTTTCAGGTAATTGGTTTATTTTCACAGGTTGAACAACGTGGGTACTTTTCACTGAACTCTTGCTAATGTTTCGTCATATGAAGAATTTGAAACACCTATTTGTGAGCATTTCTACAAGTATTAAACCCATTCCTTATGTTTTGTAAGCATTATTCTTTAAACCCGACAGTTAAATCATGTTTTAATTTTAATCTATATTATTTAAGTGGATCTTTGTTATCTCAGTGAACAAAAGGTCATATATATTGTGTAATTAGTTGCAGTTTAATGTCACATAACCTGTTTGACTATCACTCCCAAGTTATTTATTCAATCTTAAACAAATCTTTGGATTATTGAGATCTTACCCCAGTAGGGGAAGTAAAAGACTAATTGTAGATTACTTTCAGAGGGAACTTATGATAATAGTGTACCTCTTTCGTAAATGTTACTTCCAAAGTAATATATTCTAATGAGAAGTGCACTACCCAAAGACTATTTTAAAATACTTGGTGGTGACAAGAGAAAGGTATGTCAGTGTAACATATTGTACGTGCTTGGGCGCACACAAAACAGTGCTTCCCCCATCCATCCATGTTTTGTTTAGCGATAACACTCGAAAACTTTCCAAAGTTGGAGCTCATCTTTTTATGTACCTTATCATACAGACACTCTTTTGCCCTCACACATGTTCAAGACCATTCGCCTCTCACCTAGACGGCCCGGGTTCAATCCCAAGCGACCGCATGTGAGATTGGTGGTGGACAAAATGGCGCAGGGGCGGGTTTTCTCTGGGTTCTCATTCCACCGGTGCTCCATCTTCATGTATCATCTGTGTGTCATCGCCTGTGGTGCCAGAGCAGTAAAAGCGGGCGTTAACACTACAAAACAAAACAAAAAAAAAAAAAAAAAACACTTGTTCAGATACACACATGAGCTTATGCTGAAAACAAAATGTTACTCGGGCATACCATATTTTCCTCCCTTTGTTTATTTTTATCTAGATTCTTCAAAGAACGGCTATGAAAGCTTATTTCTATTCATGCTCTGAGTATCAAGTTAAATCATTGTGGAAGTAGTTCTATTACACATTTTTGAAGTTACAATTTAGTAGCGAAATCCATAATATTTACTTAAAATCAGCTGTGTTATAATTACATGAGGTTGGAAAGGTAAGGACAGATTGGAATATTCATTGTCATAGTTGGGATCGAACCACAGATCTCCAGACTTTTCTCCAGTTGCTCAAATCACTGAGCTAAGTTGGCAACAATCCAACTCAGCATTTATTTCTGCTGATGACTTCTGTTTTTATTGGAAAGCATTGAGGAAGCTCAAATTTACAAGGTGTTCACCTCCTCCTAGCTTAACCAACTTCAATGTCAATTATTTTTAATTAATTTTTTCTTCCATACTACTGTGTGTAAAGAAAGGAGTTGTAAGATAGAGCCAAACTGAAAAATTCAGTGCCATTGTTGGCATTTGAACCAAGGATCTCTGGGTGTCTGTCCAGTTCCCTTAATCAGTGGCCTAACATGGCAACCAACATTAAATTCCCCCAATTGATTCGCTTTATGCCGGTAAACCACAAAGAGGTCTCAATTATTTCGAGATGGCACAGCCTAATGGCGACTTTGTTATAAACAGCTTAAATCCAGATTGCATACTTTAACCAATTATTAGGTTAATTAGTGTATTTATCCAAATTCAAGATGAGCCATGTTTTTCAAAACTTAATTCTGGAATTTAGCATGTTGTCTACATGTATAAAAAGAAGGCATGTAAAAGACATATAAAAAGAAGAATTTTAAAATGAAATTTATAAGTTAGCCATGTATTTTGGACAAACTAATGGAGACTTAAGCTGATAAGTACCTTATTTTTTATTCTATTTATTCATTTTTTTATCTATTTTACTGATTATGAATTTGTGCAGACATTCACATTTTGAGCAGTTGAAAGGAGACGGGAGTTTGGAAATGTATGGCATGGGTGTGGTTACAGTACGACGGTGGTGACATAAGCGTAACTGTAATGATGATGGAGGATATCAAAATATTTGTATATAAACTTTTGCATATACAGTCCATATTTATCAAGATGAAGCTTTGTAAAAATAAATACATCAATCATTTTGATTTAGGTGCATGTGGCATAGATGAAACTTGCTTCAGATATTTAAACTGGGTCTCCATAACTTGCCCAATAAATTTAATGCTGTCTCCATGACAATGTGGGAAGCAATTAAAGCCATATCAGGAAATCTTCTAACCATTAACAACAGATATAACAGAATTGGTTGGTCCTAAAGAAATTGATGGGTATAAATATTGTGTTTCAAAGGATCTTTGTTTTAGCATGTTTTTATATCCCTTGTTACATAAAAATGCACAAAATTCCTTCAAAAGAGGAGCAATTTATGTGGTACTCGGACATCATTTTAAGTGTAGATGCTTGTTATCTAAATATGTTTAATACTACAGGGTGGGAGAAAAGCCCCTTCCCAAAAGGGTAAACAATAAATAAGCTGTTAGGTACCCTCTGCTGCAAAGTTTTACCAGCCCATTATAAGTTCATGAGTGAGTAATGGTTGGGAGTACTATAGGTAGAGGGATAAACAGTTAAAGCCAAGGTCAAGCTGCACAGTTGTGCCAGTCTGGAGAGCAGATACAAGTGTGTTCACTATTGAGAAGCATCTGTTGGCTTCTGTTTGGGTTCACCAACCTCCAACAAGTGGAAAAACTATAGACAAACTTATGGAGGACTTTGATGTGCATTTTGGAAAACCGTCTCCAAATCAAAAAAGCTTTATTAATGTGGGCAAACAAAGCTTTTGCATCAGGGAGTGTTCTTGATGCACCATGTAGCGGGAAGTCAAGTACTTGTGTCAAGACTTGTTCTGCTGTGGAGGTGTCAATTCAGCAATCAACAGTGTTAGACATTCCAAGGTCGACAATGAAAGATGATATTCAACAGGACTTAAAAATGAAATGTTTCCGTCTGGTGTCAGTTAATGAGTTAAGTGATGACAATGTGGAAAAATGTGTTGAAGCATGCCATTGATGCTGCAGCATTTTTGTGCAGAAACGGCTAAATCAAACATCTTGTTTTCTGATGAACATGCAATTTACCGAAGCTCCCGTAATCGAAATATCTATTTCTGGGCAAAAGAAAATCTGAATTTTTATGGAGAAATCAAAAACAATCCATCACATGTGATGATTTTGGTAGGAGTGACCGGTAAACATCTGTTTGGCCCGTATTTTTACTTCCTCAATACGTACTATATACATAGTGCATAGAGAAGGTATTGTATTACACCAAAAATTCAATACTGAGATTTCACCAGAAATATATGTTTTGAGACCCCCTAAATCCACAAAAAATACTTCTAGAAAAATATCCATGTGTGAGTGGGGGTGGGTGTGGGTGTGTGTCGCGCATGCGGGTGGGTGGGGGGTGTGGGTGTGTGTCGCACGCGCAGCTCACAAACGAAAAGTTGGTTAAATACCAAACATGGTATTTAAGTTCAGTATCTTCCAAGGATACGACACAAAGATTTTCAAGAAAATCCCTCCACCCCCAAATACTCTTTAGATGGAAATTTTGGATTTTCTCAAAAATGGCTGTAACAATTTTGATTAAAATATTGTAAATTAAAAATATTTACACGTCAAATATATATATCTTGAATTTTCTGGGAAAAGCCTCTGAAGACAATTTTATTCTGGATAAATTTTGCAGATTTTTGCCTAACTGGTAAACCGAAAGAGATAGACAAAAACTTACTTAATAGAAATTGTATAGCTTTTAAAGCACACAATTTAGTTATAGTTGTGTTCTGGGCTTGTGAGCCCTATAGGATGATGTGTGAGGACAGGGGGAAGCGATATCTGGTTACCCGGTGAGTTGTTATGCAGTAATCATTCCTGTAGATATATGTATTAATCTAGTATAGCCCACCTTGCAGAAGTAGTTCAATGGTGTAAGAAGATTTGTATTAAATAGGAGTAAAAACATAGATTACACTCACAATTCACTCTTGAAATAAAGTAACTTACTTCGGACATGTTTCGGTGGCTTTTGCCGAAGTAAGTTACTTTATTTCAAGAGTGAAGTTTGAGTGTAATCTATGTCTTTACTCCTATTTAATTAGTTACTTCACTGTGCATTCCCATTAATGTTTTAACTGTGAAGATTTGTATTCTTTACTCCATGTCTGGAGTTACGAAATGTAAGGTAGTGCATTCAGAAGGACTTTAAAGTAGCATTATATATAAATAGGATAAACTCTGAATAAACAGTATTTATATCCAGCATTACAGGCTACACAACAGGCTGCATATTATACTGGTATTTTCATGCAAATGATAAAGAGAATTGGTAAATATATAATAAATTCATATATCACCCCTGGGCAACCCATAAGTTTAAAAAAAGTCTTCAAAAAACTTAGCACCTGTCAATAGATTCAGTGTCAAAAATCTCCTGAAGAAACCAACAACTGATAAAATTTCCCCCGAAAAGCAGTCTAGCATTTATAAAATTAACTTTTCTGACTGCAATAAAGTTTACATCGGCAAGACCAAAAGAAACATTGGAACTAGATTAAAGGAACATTTCGGCAACATCAAAAACAAAGAAACCAACAAATCTGCAGTGGCAGCACACTTTTAGAATGACCATCACAACATAGAGAAAAAGACTCATCTATTACAACTGGTCGGCCTTTCTTCAGAATTAAATATTTGGGAAAAGATTTATATAAAAAACATAGTGACTTTCTTATGAGCTTTAACATCCTGCCAGAACTTAACTCGTTACTAAGCCTCATAAAACCTCCATCAGATGTCTCCATCCCAGAGAAGCAAGATCCACAGAAGCACCGGAGTTCCAGCCAGTTGACACCTTGATGATACCTTCAACCAAAGGTGAAACGCGTCGGGAAAAGTTTAGATATGTGAAGCCATAGAGTATCTGGTTGACTCAATCTGTATTATTTTGTAAAAAAAAAAAAACTTAAATGAATTTTTAATTTTCATCATGAATGGCCCCATACAGAAAAACTCTGGCAGGAAATCTGCATGTTACAATTATCTGCGAATCAAATTAGTCACGCTGAGATATTTTTCTTGCTTGTATGACTGCTGTTAGTATTCAGTCATCACATTGTTGAGTTTATGAGCTAGAATAAGAAATGTGCCCATAAATAGTGTATGTCCAAGGTAATTATTCATTTTCACAGGTTTAACAAAGAATGTGGGTACTTTGAACTAAACTCATGTTCGTATTATGTCCCTATTTGGAGGAAAAGCAAAGTGTTTGAAAATTTGAAGAATATCAAATTGATAGGGTTCTAAAGTGCTTTAATGATGCTCAAGAACATTGCCCCTGCAGAGTTTGAAGCTGCTATTTGTGATGTTCCCCATTTCTATAAGCATTAAATGTATTGTAGTTTGTAAGTATTTCTCTTTAAATCCAACATTTGAATCATTTTATTTTCAATCTATGTTATTTAAATGGGTCTTGGTTATCTCTGTGAAAAAAAAGTAATATATTTTGCATAATTAGTTGTGCTTCAATGTCACACAACTATGGATGGGAAAATTTTGTCTAATAAGACCAAAAAATATTATAATGTCTATTGACTCAACAATTAGTTACAAAGTCTTTAAGACACTGCTTCAAATAATTCACTCAGCATTAGACAGATTACTGTTTATAGCTGCATGCCATCCATTGGTCGCACACCTCTGCATGCTAACACTCTAGTCAACCATGACACAATACAATTCACAGTTCCATAACAACTGAATCTTTCCAGCCTTTATAGCCAGAAAATGACATCACAAACTTTCTGGAAACTTCCTGAAGTTAGTAGAAGCTGAAGCAAGAAACATAAATACATGAAATATATTTTGGACATCCAAAAACAGCAGAATTTTCCCATTTTAAATGATGAAATAATTCAAAAATTGAGTTTTATGCAAAAAACTATATTTTGTGTAATTTTCTAATGACATGAGACTTGTCCAGGTAAGAAAACCCACAGCAGCACCGAGGTCGAGTGCTTACACCACTTGCCTACCACCTAGTGATCCAAGTGTCTGCATGTGGGCTTTCAGGTGGATGAAGCAGCATCTGGGCGGGTTTTCTCCAGGTCCTTCAGTTTCCCCCATCACTCATTCTACCAATTGCTCCATCACCACCTTTCCTATCATCCATTTCACTTGTATTTCATATCATCCACTTCCTCATGCTCATGCCTGGCTACAGGCCGACCACTCTTTCCAAGTTCTCATTCTGTGATTTTGTGCCATTGGCACCCTTATAGGCTTCTGACCCCTAGGCGTTCGCTTGTAAGTCCTAGGGAGGGTGTCAGTCCTAAATAGAGGGAGGGCAAGCCAACTAAGAAGGGGAAAAAAAACAAAAAGATGCACAAAAATTTTGGCTTATATTTGATTTACCAACATGAAGAATTCAGGTTTACAGCTGATACAGTACTACAAATACTTTTCAGCCAAATCAGTATTATATTTATCCGAATAGAAGATGTTTTTTCCAAAATATTAATGTCCAGAACTGGGGGTCATCTTATATTCATGATATGTTTTCCAAATAGCATGCAGCAAAAAGCGAGTTTCAAACTTTGCAGGTGCAGCAGTGGTGAACTCTAGGGGAAATGGTAATGCCTACCACCTAGGTCGTAACCAATGTGGTAGATATGTTCCTTCATTTCACACCAAAAGTTTCACTGTTAATGGGCCTAAAAGCATTCCCATTAGGAAAAAGATTTCTCTCTGAGTCTAAAATAAAAGTAAAGGTCTTTCTTTCACATTGGTGGTTGTGCATTAAGTTTATTGGGAGCCAACAGTCAAGCACAAAGAGAGGTTTAGTTGCACATTTCCCTCCTCCTGCCACACAACCAGCAGTACATTTCTGTTTGCCCCTCTATCTCTCTGCCAGCCACAACATGAATTTACGTGCAAATTCAAATTAGGTAAAACCATGCTAAACTTATTACAACAATGTGTAATATTGGTTTATGTTGTCCAAATAGAAAATCGCATGCATCTTCATTTCAGCTTAGCTGCCGCCTTCACCACCATGTGCAGACATAGCAGTAAATTTCCATTCTCCTCCATCTCTCCCCCACTCAAAGTGTGAGTTTCTGTGCAAATTCAAATTAGGTATTTTTTACGACAATGCGTTAAATTTGGTATGTTGACTAAATAGAAAATTGTATCCATCATCATAATAGATACGCTGCTGCTGCCATTGTCAGTTTCTCCCACTCCACACATGTTGTATATTTCTGTACTCCCTTCTCCAACGCTTTTGTGCCCAAAATGTGAATTACCATTATCAATTTAGGTAAAATTGTTTATGATGGCATGTTAGGTATGTTTCTAAACAGAAAATCTTACTCATTACATTGTTACACTTATGCTGCTGTTGCCATTGTCATCACCTCTAATCACATAAATAGGTACCAATATGTAATTTATGTTCTCCTCTCTCCCTTTCTTCTGCCCCCCATGTAAATTTCCTCACAATTTCAAATTAAGTACAAAAAGAAAAAAAAAAAAACAACTTAATTCACTTAAGTGTCCCTTTGTTTGTTCAAAATATATTAAAATTGCATTTAAAAGTTATCTTCTTAAAGATAATATGCTTAATCTCAAAATTAGCTCTGAAAAATAGGGGTCATCTTGTATTTGGATAAATGTGATACATATTCAACAGTTGGCTGTCTATTTTGCAATGTAGATAGTATTGTTGCTAATTTCCTAATTGCCCTTTTCAATGTTGCTCCATATTTAGTGATGTGTTGCTAAGGTGTTTTGAACTAGTGCTAGTGACAATTTTTGTAAAATATGAATTGCAATTCTTCTACTTAGGTATAATTTTTTTATGTTTTTCTTTTAAGTTTAATGATTCAACTTAAATCTAGGTATGAAGAGACTGTCCAGTGATACATATCTACTTGTGTAGAATATGAGTCATTGATGATTTCCATTGGATAAGGTAACTACACACATGTAGACTTAACACTGTTGCAAATTCTATTCATTGTTCTTTTTGCGAGAATTCAGTACTTATACCACTTTGATTTTGGCCTTGCACTTCCACCAATGACAGTGTATGCCACAACAAACAAATTTCTACAGGCAATTAAATTAGATAACCCTGAATTTGCAGCTGCAGCTCTACAAAAAGTATGCTTTCCATGTTCCAATGATGACAGTGAGCAACTTTTTTAACAGTACAGTGAGATTCTGACTGACCAAAGACACGAAAGAAAAATTGGAACTGGTGACCATGCTATCATTTGAAGTATGATTCTGTGATCCACTTGATGCATTTCAAGGTGACTGAAAGAAGTACAATTAATATGCAAGTGAAACCACGTCATAATTATTGATAATTTGTATACCTATGTAAAAATAATGTGTTTACTTTCATGACTTGATACGTAAAGCGTTTGTATTTATAATAACCAAGTAATTTTCACTTATAGCTAAACTTTTAAAAAGATGCATCACAAAAATATCTCTAGAATCTACTTTATTACACAAAAACCACTGAAAAATAACACCAAAATGTTCTAAAAAATAAAACAAAATTTTTCCGTCCTACACACTACCTATGCTATTATTATTCAGAGTTATTCTTGCCATCTAAACATGTCTCCAGAATAATGAGATTTTACCTGATTAATGACAAATAAAAGACTAATTGCAGCTAGGCTTTCCAATATTACATTTAGATGAAACTGATCCAATAATAATATACTTGCACAGTAAGCTCCTATTTTGTAAATGTTACTTCCAAAGTAATATATTCTGATCAAGCGCACACACTACCTAAGACTGTTTTAAAATACATGATGGTGACAAGGGAAAGAAAGATATGTCAACGTAACATGTTGTATAAACTAGTGCCCACACACAAACAATGCTCTCCTTCACCCCTCCCTCCAGGTTTTATTTAGCGAGAGATATCAAAAACTTTTTTCTTTTTTAAAACACTCCCACTTTCTTTCTATGAAGCTCATCCAAGTTTTTTGTTCTTTAGTTACCACATCATAAACACGCACTCGTGCCCTCACACGGTTCATACACAACATGTTAGGATCTTTTGCTAAAAGTGAAATATGTTACTCTGGCATACCTTAATTTTCCTTCTGTTGTTTATTTTCATCCACTCACTAACAATTAAGATATGTCTGCATAGAAATAGTTTCATTGCACATTTTTGAACATACAAAGTAATAGTGAAATCCTTACTATTTACTTAAAATCAGTTGTGTTATACTCATACCAGTTGGAAAGGTAAGAGACAGGCTGAAAAATATAATGCCAGAACCAGGATTTGAACCACGATATCCTGAGTTCTGTCAAGTTGTTCTAACCATTGAGCTAACATAGCAACAAGCCAATGCAGTATATATTTCCACAGTTGATTTCCTTTTTTTCCCAGAAAGCAAAGAGGATAGCTCAAATTACAGGTCCCTGCCTCCTAGCTTAACCAACTGTAAGATCAATTGTTTCTAAACTGTTGCTTCCACACTTGTGTGTAGGAAAGGAGTTGGCAAGGTAGAGCCCATTCAATGCCATTGTTGACATTTGAACCAAAGAACTCGGGGTGTCCATCCACTTCCCCTAACCACTGATCTACCATGGCAACATGCCAACACAACATTAAATTCCCAACTGACTTGCATTTATGCCAGTAAACCTTGAGGAGGTCTCAATTATTTTGAGATGACTCACTCCAATGGTGATTTACTTCGTCATAAGCACCTTAAGTCTGGAGTTCATAGTTTTTTTGTAGCTTAACATTCTTTAACCTGGTTGGTCATATTGGATGATGATTGAAATTGGTAAGATAATGCTCAAATGATCTTGGGGTCCATGGAGTTTAAAGTTAATTGGCATTCATCTTTTCAGGATAAGGGAAAACCCTGAAAAAAACTTTATCCAGATAAATCACCATAAGCGAGATTAGAACTTGCAGCCTGTTCAATGTGAGGCAGACACGCTACCCAGGCAGGCATGTAGAAAAGTTGTCGGAAATGTAGAGACAGACTGAAGATTCAATGCCATAGCCAGGAACCACTGATCTGGTTTCCATCCAGTTGTTCTAACCATTGAGCTAACATGGTAACAAGCCCCACATTATTATATTCCCCAATTATCTTGCCTTTTTTCTTAGAAGACCGTGAAGATATCTATTATAAACTCCCAGCCTCATATCTTAACCAACTCTAAGGTCTACTATTCTCAATTAATTGTTTCTTCTCTACTATGTTGTGTAGGAAAGGATTTGGAAAGGTAGAGCCAGATTAAAAAACTCAATGCCATAGGCGAGATTTCAATCATGGATCTCCTTGTATCTGTGCCGTTGTTCTATCCACTGTCCTAATATGAGAACAAGCCAACAGTATTAAATTCCCCAACTGAGTGACATTTTTCCCAGAAAACCATGATAATATCTCAATTATAATTCCCCAGCCTCAGATTTTTTAAAATATTCTTATGAAACTTTTGTATACACACTTCATATTTATCAAGGCAGAGCTTTGAAAAAATAAATTTAGGAATAATTTTGATTTTTGTGCATGTGGCACAAATGAAACTTGCTTCAGATATTTAAACTAGGTCTCTATAACCTGCCCAATAAATTTATTACTGTCTGCATGACAATGTGGGAAGCAATTAAGAGTCATAGCATCAGTGGCAGCAAATCTAATCTCTTGTTACACAAAAATATGCAAAATTCCTTCAAAAGAGGAGGAATTTACATGTGCTCACACAGCATTCTAATTATACATACTTTCAATCTAAATATATTTAATACTATTATAGATTAAATTGTTAAATCATGATTTGAAGTATTAATGTTTCTGTTTTCTGTTACTAATAAGCCTTCATTGTATTAAAATATTTTTGTATTTCATTTCAGGAGTCCTGAAAGGTGTGTTGTTGCTGGGAAAGATCATCATTGACTCTGTAAGTGAAATACAATATGTGTGGTACATAGTAGCCAAAGTATCTTTTACCTTTCCCTACCACCTATCTGTAGAACATAAGGGCAGGTGCACCAATTTAGAGTAATGTCAACTTCTGTATTAAACCATTTTAAAAGACAACAATCTAAAACTACTATAGCAGAACCCAGTGCTTCAGATATTTTATTTATTTTATCTACTCTCGGAGAAAAGCATTACAGTAATAAATTTGAAGAATCCTGTAGTATGTTACAACGAAGAGAAGCATTATGCAAATGTCTGTTGTAATTTACTTTTGTGACTTTGTTATAGTAACCCATCTTTTGATTGAAGCCTAGTACTGTATCATATTGATAGGAAGATATTTTAACATCATGTTTATAGATTACCTGGAGCATATTATTGAACTGGGCATAGAAAATTATGTTTACCTAAATACATCAATGAAGGAAATAATGGGAATGCCTTAGTGTGTTTTCTATGGGAAAAATAATATGAAAGGTATAGTGTATATATGAAAATTACCTCAGCCATACATTACCAATAGCAGAGTTCAAGGAATGTTTTACTAATAGGAAAGAATCTTCTATCTTCATTTTGGATGTCTTTTGAGATCATTTAGACCCAAATTAAAAGTTAGAATCATTAGTAATATAAAGTTACAAACTAGTCATTATTCATAACGGAACTATTCACTGAGAATCATTTAAGATAAAAGTTAATATTAAATTAAATTTAAGCTAATTAGGAGTTTGCAAGATCAAGTTACCAAGTTTGTGTAGATTAAACATAAGCAGCTACCTACTCAGAAAGTGAATTTTACCGTACTTTATTTTGCCATCTAGGTTATGATTTTGCATTGTTGTCTAATTCCTTTTCAATATAAGATTACAGTCCAGGAGTCTTTGGGACATATAAGAAAACCTCAGAAAAACACATTGTGATTGTATATAGGATCTCTGAGTAAGTTATACTTTCTTTAATGATGTAGCTTGTTCATTTTGATATGTACATAACCTTTGCTGTTGGTGAAGACTTCAAACATCACCACACCTCAGTTGTTTAGTGCCCTGTTGATATAGCCTGTTTATATTTCACACATATTATTTTGGATTTGTCAATACAAATGACAAACTACCCATTAACCATTTATAGCTCACAAGTTGCACTGTCTAAATAATACTTAAATGAATGCTTAATTTTCATTGTGAATAGCTCCATACACTAAAACTCAGGCAGGAAGTCACCATGTCTCAATAATCTACCATTCAAATTTGTTGCACTGAAATATTTTTTCTTCTTCAGCTGACTGCTGTTAGTACTCATTCATCGCATTGTTGAGCTTAGGAAAAAAAAATAGCCCCAAAATAGTGAGTGTTTAAGCTAATTGTCCATTGTTCATTGTTTAACAAAGTGGATACTTGTGACAGAACTCATGTCCATGTTTTGTGTGCATATACAGAAAAAGCAAGGGGTGTGAAAATTTTCAGAATATCAAATTGGTAGTGCCTACCAATGATCTTAATGATGCCTAAGAACACCTCCTCTGAAGAAATTGTAGCTGCTATTTGTAATCTTGTAAGTTTTCCATTTCTACAAGTATTAAACCCATTCGATAGGGTTTGTAAATTTTTCACTTTAAATTCTAACAATTAGATCATCTTTTATTTTCAGTCTATATCATTTAAATGGATCTTCTTTATCTCTGTGAGCAAAAAGTAATCCATTTTGTGTAATTAGTTTCCCTTCAATGTCACAAAACTTAGTTCATTATCACATAAGTTGTTCATACAATCTAAACATATCTCCAGAATAATGAAAGTTTACCTGATTAATGGTAACTAAAGGACTAATTGCAGCTAGGCTCTCCAATATTACCTTTAGAGGAAACTGTTCTGATAATAGCATACTTCATAGTATGATCTTCCTTCATAAAAATTACTTCTGAAGTAATATTTTCTAATCAAGTGCACGCTACCATAAGACTGTTTTAAAATACATGATAGTGACAAGGGAAAAATATGTCAGTTAACATGTACATGCTCACTCCCACACAAAAACAATGCTCTTTAAACCCCTGCCCTATTTTGTTCAGTAATAGCACTTGAAAATCCTTCCACTTTCTTTCCAGGCTTGGAGCTTATCCAAGTTTTTGTTTTTAGTTACCTTGTCATACAGACACACACACTCGCCATCACATGTGTTCAGACACATTAGGATCTTTTGGTAATTTTAATCCAGATTCTTCAAAGACTTGTTATGAAAGCTTATTTCTATCCACTACCTGATAAGATAAATGTTTGTGGAAATAGTTCCAATACACATTTTTGAAGATATAGGGGAATAGCAAAATCCATATTCTTTACTTAAAATTGATTGTGTTATACTCATGCAAGTTTGGAAAGGTAGAAACAGATTGAAAAATTCATTCCATAGCTGGTATTTGAACCACAGATCTCTTCATTTCTGTCCAGTTGCTCTAATCAGTGAGCTAACATGACAACAAGCCAGCACAATATTTATTTCCACAGCTGACTTGTTTTTCCTGGAAAACCAAGAGAATAGCTCATATTACAAGGTGTCTGCCTCATAGCTTAACCAACTATAAGGTCATTTGTTTCTTCCACACTACTGTGTATCGGAAAGGAGTTGGCGAGGAAGAGCCTGAGCGAAAAATTCAATGCCATTGGGAGTTAGCAAGGAAGAGCCTGGGCCAAGAATTCATGACATTGTTGGCATTTAAGCCAAGGATCTCCAGGTGTCCATCCACTTCCCCTAACACCTATGTACCAAGGTAACATACCAACACAACATTAAATTCCCAACTGATTCACATTATGCTGGTAAACCATAAGGGGGTACCAATTATTTTGAGATGACACACCCCAATGGCAACTTAATTTGTCATAACACCATAATTATTGTCATAATTTAACCAACTATTAGGTTAATTAATACTAAATTACTAGCTGTTTGTAGGAAAGTAGTTGGAAATATAAGAGACAGACTGAGGATTCAGTGCCATATACAGGATTTGAATCACACAGTCTTCTGGTTTCCATCCAGTTGCTCTAACCATTAAGCTAACATGGCAACAAGCTGACAGTGCTATATTCCCCAACTAACTTTCCTTTTTTTTCTGGAAAACCACAAGGATATCTATTATAATGAATGTCCCAACCTTATAGCTTATTCAACTGTAAGATCAATTATTCTCAATTGTTTCTTCCCTACTATATTGTGTAGAAAAGGAGTTGGAAAGGTTCAGGTTGCACACCAGTTCTTGACAAATGACATTTTTAAATGATTAGATGCGAGTCGTATACTCATTTTTACTGTGTATTCTTGAAGCAATCATAAGGAATCAGAACTGTTTATTATTGTAACATAGTAATTGCTGACTTGTTTATCAAGGGTAGGCTAGGTCACTGTATCTTTGCTGAAGGTCATTCATCTAGAAGGAATGAGGAGCCTGTAGAGCCAGATTAAAAAGTTCAATGCCATAGTCTATATTTGAACCATGGATCTCCTTGTTTCCATACCATTACACTTTATATTTATCAAGATAAAGCTTTGTATAAATAAAATTATCAATAATTTTTATTTAAGTGTGTGTGGCATTGATAAAATTTGCTTCAAAAACTAAACTGGGTCTCTATAACCTGCCCAGTAAATGTATTACTTTCACCATGACAATGTGGGAAACAGTTAAGTGCCATAGCATTTTAAAACAATGGCAGCGAATCTAAAATTCTAAACATTTACAATAGATATATCAGAATTAGTTGGTGCTATTGAAAATTATGGATATAAATATTGGTTTCAAAGGGTCTCTATTTTTAGCTCTTGATCATCTTTTGTTACACAAAAATCACAAAATTCCTTCAAAAGAGGAGGAATTTACATGATACTAACACAGCATTCTAATTGTACTTACCTGCGGTCTAAATATGTTTAATACTCTCATAGTCTAAATTGTTAAATCATGATTTGAGATATTAATGTTCCTGTTCCCTGTCACAATTAAACATGCATTGTATTATAATATCTTTGTGTTTCATTTCAGGAGTCCTGAAAGGCATGCTATTGCTGGGAAAGATCTTCAGTGATTCCGTAAGTCAAATTCAATATTTTAAATACATAGCGGATGAAGTATATTTTTTCCTTCCCTTCCATCTATTTGTAGAACATGGCAGCGTGCACCAACTTATAGTAATGTCAACTTCTGTATTAAACCATTTTAAAAGACAACAATCTGTGACTACCATAGGAAAGTCAACTGCTTCAGACTATTTTGTTCATTTCATCTACTCTCGGAGAAAAGGACTATAGAAATAAGTTTGGAGAATCCTGTCAAGAAATTTGACAACAAAGAGAAGCATCGTGTAAATGTAGGTTGCAATTTTTTCTTGTGGGTTGGTTGGAGTAACTCAGCTGTCATTTGAAGTCTAATACTATATCATGTTTATAGGAAGATATTTAGACAACATGTTCGTAGATTACCTAGATTACATTATTGAACTTGGCAAAGAAAACATAGATTACGCTGATATGTGGATAAAGAAAATTATAGGAATGCCATAGTGTGTATTCCACAGGAAAGATGAAATAAAGCTGTAGTATGACATCGAGAAGGCTGTGAAATAAGTAAAATCTTGTTTGTTATTCTCCAGAATTTCTGGTTATTACTATTATTCCTGGATATTTTATCTTGTTTGATTAATGGTTTACCATTAATTTTAGAGTTTTCTTTTAAGTTTGGTACCATATGTAAATAATAACTGTGAGTATTGTGGTTTAAACTCGGCTTTCGAGTTGCCTAACCTAAAAATGGATTCCACCACCCAATGAGCTCAACCAACTACCAGCACAAGTAAGTCATCAATTAGTTATGCTCAAGCATCTCAAAGTATGTTGTTCCCTAAAAAGGAAAACGCCATTGTAATTGATTCAGCTGATTATGCTCCCACCATTGAATTTGTACAACAGTTAGCTACTAAAGTTAATCCATCTCACATAAAATTTGCTTCAAAAATCTGAAACAAAAGACTGTGTGTTAATCATAGCAATAACGAAATCACACAGGAGCTTATAAACAAAGTTAAGGCAATTACAGTAGGAGGTCAGGAGTTTCCAATTAGACCACTATTATCCCGTAATAAAAGGATAATTCTCTCCAAAGTGTGCCCTAGCATTCCACATTATGTGCTAGAGAACCAACTGTTGTCTTTCGGAATACAAACCCTTGCACCAATGTCTTTCTTGCAAGCGGGCTTCTCCGACCCCAGACTGTCTCATATATTGAGTTTTTGCCAGCAAACTTTCATTGCACCGGAAGATGAAAAGAAGCTTCCTGAATCATTTCAAGTGCTAGTAGATAACCTACCACATTGGATATATGTATCCTCTGACATTCCTATTTGCTTCCAATGTAAACAGCAAGGCCATATAGCAAAAGACTGTCCCTCTGCAGAAAACCAGGATTCAAACCCACATAGCATAGAACATAATAGTGACACAACAATGAATAACAAACATTTTATTCAGCCACCCACAACTAATACAGTAAGTGCTAGCGACAATGCAATAATACAAAACAGCATTACGCCTCAGTCTCCCACATGTAACACAGTTGGTACTAGTGAAACTGCAACAATGTAAACCAAGGCCCCCCTCCAGCCAACTGCAATTAATACGGAGGGCACTGACAGTGTTTCTAAGCTCACTTTACCTTCTCTTTCACCTAACCTTTCAAACTTCTCAATACTTCAGTCTACAGTTATATCATTGGCAGCCACTATTGGTGGCGACAACAAAATTAAAACCGAAAAACATGGCAACCTCACTGCAAAAAGGAAGAGATCATTGTCATCCACAAACTCTGATATGGCCTCTTCTATTTCCTTATCTGAAAGTGAAAAAGAAACCACGATTTCTGATTTTTCTGATTCAGAAATTGGCAGTGAAGTATCAGGAAAACCAAGGAAAAAGTCAAATAAACAATGAGTGAAAAAGAGAACCAGATCAGGTAATCTAGATCAAAGTGTGTAGGATAATACCAAGATAATGGTTGAATCTCAGGATGCAGAATTTCCCTTTTCAATAAACCAACTTTTGAACCTTTTCAACAGAACCAGGGGTGTCAAAAATGTCACCGATAAAGATTTCACAGAAGATCTAACAGCCTCAGTAACCATGTTGAAACGCATACTGCTAACTTTACCTAGCAAAGGAGCTAAAAACCAATGTTCACGATTGATTAAACAGTTAGAAGCTTCATGTATACAATCATAATGGATCTGATTCAATGGAATTGTAATGGATTTTATGCAAGAAGAGCCTATTTAAAACTACTTATCAATGATTTCAGACCAAAGGTACTATGTCTTTAGGAAACCAACTTTAAAAAACAACATTATGCTAAATTGCATGGCTATACAACATCCTTCTCTAACAGACAAAATGCCAAAATTGCGAGTGGCGGGGCGGCAAATTTTGTACAGTCAGAACATTATCTAAATGACATTCCTCTTCAAACCTCATTTGAGGCCACAGCAGTTAGAGTTAAATTAAATTTCACTGTTACCATTTGCAATATATGTATTCCTAATAGCCATGATTTAAATATCAATGAACTGGACAGTCTTCTTGCACAACTTCCCAGGCTGTTCTTATTCATTGGAGACTTTAATAGTCATAATATCCTATGGGGATCTTCAAAAAAAGACAGAAGGGGACAAATTATTGAACAATGGCTGGATAATCATGATGATCTCGTTCTGTTAAATACAGGTTTAGCCACGCACTTTAATGTGAGCAATGCTTCGGAAAGTGCAATAGATTTGACTTTTTCATCTAATGGCATTGCGGGAAAAATATCTTGGTCTTGTAATCAATACCTATATGACAGCGACCATTATCCTTTAAACATACAGTTTACGGATAGTCCCTCACTTCAGGGACTTAAAACTCACGAAAAATGGCTCTTCAATAAAACAAACTGGCCATTATTTCAACATTATATAAATGAAAATATTAATAGTTCAAATAAGCCAGCGTCCTTGCAAAAGAAAAATGTTACAGGCATTGTTCAACAGTTCACTAATCTAATTACATCAGCAGTTGAATGTGCCATTCCAAAAAGTTCTGCAACAGTGCACAAATGGCCAATTTCGTGGTGGAATGATGAATGCACATCAGTTATAAAAGCTAAAAAGAAAGCCTTTAGGAAGTTTAAGAAAAATAGATCTACAGAATATGGCATTGAATATAAAAAAGCTAGTGCAAAAGCATGTTATGTCCTTAAGTCTAAAATGACCAAGTCTTTTAATGATTTCACCTCTTCCATCACCAGTGAAACTCCCATCTCAACTATTTGGGCTAAGATAAAATCAGTGGGTGTAAAACGTTTTCCTTCCCTAGGAGTCGAGAGGATGATAATGGTGCAAAATACAATGATCGCCTAGCTATTAGCATGCTGTTTGCTAATGTCGTTGCCAATAATTCAAGTAACAACAACTTCGATCCAATTTTTTCTAAACCGTTCTCAGCTAAAACCACCACCACTAATGAAACTGTTAAATCTCAACTTAATTGCAATGAAGATCAGTTCAACCAACCATTTGCTATGGACGAACTTCTTCAATGGTTCAATGAAAGCAACCTTTCTGCTCCAGGACCAGATGATATCCATAACAGTTTCCTTAAAAATCTTCCACAAAAAGGAATTGACTATCTTTTCCAGTTGTTTAATTTTATATGGGTGACTTAAACCTTTCCTGAGCAATGGAGGGAAGCCATAGTTGTTCCCATTCCCAAATCTAACAAAGACCACTCCAAAGCAGTCAATTATCGGCCAATTTCTTTAACTTGTACCTTGTGCAAACTGTTGGAGAAAATAGTCTCCAGTCGCCTCAGATGGATTTTGGAAACAAACAATCTGATTTCACCCTATCAAAGTGGTTTCCGGCTGTTTCGTTCCACAGGTGATCACTTAGTCAATATAGTCACTGAAATTTGTGATGCCCTGGCATTGAAACACCACACAGTTGCGGTTACTTTGGACATTGAGAAGGCTTATGAAATGGTCTTCAGACCTAGGCTAATAGAGATTCTTTTAAACATGAAACTTAAAGGAAATATCTTAGCATTCATCATAAATTTCTTGGCTCATAGATACCTTAGAGTGGGCATCCAAGATAAATTGTCTCCCTCTATGGAAATGGTGAATGGTCTTCCTCAAGGTTCTGTAATGAGCGTACTTTTATTCCTTATTGCTATAAATGAACTAAGTGACCTGATTAAACATCCAGTCATCTTTGCGGATGATATTACTATTTTGTGCAGTGGGAAAAACATTCATTTGACAACGCATATCATTCAGGAATCCTTGAATAAAATCTACAAATGGGCAAGTAATTCAGGTTTCATTATATCTAAAAGAAAATCTGAATATATGGTTTTCTCTAGGACAAAAAAGGATTTACAAGCCGACATTAGTCTCAGGATTGGTGGCCGTAATTTATGTAGAACGAATACTTGTAAAATCCTTGGTATGACATTCGACCAGAAACATATGTGGAAACAACATATTATGTCTCTCAAGGCAGAATGTGCATCCCGACTAAACATCATTAAAATAGTCTCATCCCCTAAGTGAGGCACTGACACACAGTGCTTAATCAACTTGTATAGAAGTCTCGTCTAGTTCAAACTAGATTATGGGTCTGTAGTGTATAGCTCAACAAGTAAACAATTCCTTCAATTACTTGATCCCACTATCAATACTGCATGTCGTGTAAGTTTGGGAGCTTTTAGATCTAGTCCAAGCAACAGTATACTTGTGGAGGCAGGCCTTTTTCCTTTGGACCTACGACGCAAACAATTGTGCCTCAATTTCTGCTATTCAACATTCTGCTCACCAAATAATCTGACAAACAAATGTCTTTTTAATGCTTCAAAATCAGAAATATATTGTTCTCATCCTTGTTATCCAAAACCACTGCAAGAAAGACTCTTGGAATACTACACCGAATTCCAAATTGAAAAACCTTCTGTTCTTTTGAGATAACTTCATCCTCTCCCTCCATGGAAGTCTTTTATCCCATCCATTGATTTGGAGGTGTCGCAAATACCAAACTATTCAACAATTCCCAGATCAGTAATCCTGCCAATGATCTCTTTGCTTCACCAGAAATACCACAAACATTGCAAAGCGTACACCGATGGATCTAAACGAGACTCAAAATCTGGATGCGCCATAGTCAACTCCTCGCCTTCAGAAACCAACTCTTATCGTTTACCAGATTACTTCTCCATCTTTTCATGTGAAGCCTTGGCAGTCCTCAAAGCAATTGAAATATGCACAGAAAGACACAAAATCTACCATTTGCGATCTTCTCTGACTCCATGTCAACACTTACTGCTGTTGCTAATAGATTCTCTAAGAACCCACTCATTCAGAGTATACAAGATCGATTATATTACCACTACAATAACGGGTATCAAATTTCATTGGTATGGCTTCCATCATATAAAGGCATTACCGGAAATGAAAAGGCAGATGTGGCTGCTAAATATGCTATGAGGCTGCAACAAATTGAAGCTGGATTAAGTGGTACAGTTCAGGATGTAAAAAAGATGTTTAAAAGCTATATCGCCAACCACCGGGACAAACTGTGGAAATCTACGCCCTCAAAACTGCAACTGGTTAGGAAATCTATTACAGAACCGGCAATATCACACCTTAAATTCTGAAGAAAACAAAAAGTCCTACTTACCAGGTTGCGCATCGGCCACTTCAACCTCCGCCATGGTTATCTGATGAAGAAAACAACCAATGTTCAGCCCGAGAAGTCGTTTCAACATCTCAACTTATCCTCGAGTGCCCTGCTTTACTGAACGACACAAGGAACTTAAACCTCAAGAGCATCTTTATTCCATCTTTAACACTAGCGAAGGATGCAGAAAAGTTATCAAGTTAATGGAGATATCACAAATGTTGTCTTTTATATAGTGTGATTTAATTGTTATAACCACAGTTTGATACTATTATAATTGTTTACCAATTTACATGTACTATACTTTACTGTTACCAAAGTTCAATTAGTTAAGTTTATGACCACAGTTGTAATATATTTGTATTAAATTTTGTATACATATTGATCTTGTAAGAATATTGTGGTCGCTGATGACCTTTGTTGTTATAAAGTGACCTTAAATAAATAAATAAAATAAAAAAAAAAGCTGTAGTATGTACATGAAAATTGCCTTAGCCATACAATATTTATAACAGAATTTAAGGAGTGTTTCACCAGTAGGAAAGAATTTTCTATCTTCATTTAAAATTAAAATCATTAGTAATGTAAAGTTACAATTTGGACGTGATTCATAATGGAACTGTTCATAGTAAATCAGTTGAAATAAAAATGAGCATTGAATTAAATTTAAACTTATTAGAATTTTGCAAGAACAAGCTTTCAAGTTTGGGTATTTCAAACCTAAGCAACTACCCACTCAAAGAGTGAGTTTTATCATTTACTTTGCCATCTAGCTTTAGATTTACCATTGTTGTCTAATTCCATTTAGATATAACATCCCAGCCAGGATTCTCTGGAACATCTAAGAATACCTCAGAAAAATGGATTGTGATTGTACATAGGATCTCCATGTGAGTTATACTTTCTTTAATGATGTAGCGGGCTCTTGATCATTTTGATATGTACTGTCGTGGACACAAAAAATGAGTCTTTCCCAGAGTCCATGTGACAAAAATCTTGCACATGTTAGTGATTTTGGATCTTTATGACCCCCTATAAGAATTATCCCTTTTAATGCTCTTGGGTAGAAGATTTTACTTTATTAGAACAGAAAGTATTCGGATATATTCATCTTCGAAGAGCTTCATGTATCTTCATAAAAGCTGTGTTCACAATACACATAAAGGAACTGTAAAATGGTTAACTTATGTGTCCTGAAAACAGATCACAGAACAATATTACAGTGGCCGAGAGGTTTAAGAAGGCCTTGCTTCCACTCATAGGTTCCTAGGTTCAAATCTTGCACTATTTAGCAATTTTTTATATTAATTTTATGACTGAATATGTAGAACATAATATTGCATTAGTATAACTTTGGCATTTGAAGTTAGGGGCCTAACTATGCACACAAAAATGTAATACTATTAACACCCACATTAAATAACTAAAAAAATGTTTGTATATAAAATATCTTCTAAAGCTAAAACAAAAAATAAACACAATTACTATTGGGTGTATGAACCCTCAGCCTGTATAACTGCCCTCAATCTTCAGGGCATAGACAAAATTAAATGCCTGCAGTAATGTGAACAAGATGCTACAAGATGTCAGGGTTTTTGAATTTGTGCCCAGAAGCCATTTTTTGCCCTTTGCCCATTTAAATTGGGACGCAGCTCCCTTTATACCTCAGCCCACACATTCTCAATAAGGTTCAAATCTGGTGAGCAGTTTGATACCTTTCGAGATGTGTGGAGGATGATTATTCTGTACAAATTCAATAATTCCATGAGGATATTTCATCCTCACTCAGGCAACATAAATATTATTGAGTATTACTGTGTACTGCACACCGTTCAGTATATTGTCAAGCTACCACAGCAACCGTCCCTTTTTATTCAGCCCAAACAAGATACATATGTGCGACCATGATGGAAATGTGAAGTCACATTATTTCGGGACCCCTTTGGATGATAAACAATCACCTTTCCCTTATGTGTGGAAGAAAATGTCACCTCATCTGAGAATATCTCTTTATTCCAGTTGTGGTTGGCATTTTCTTGTTGGATCGGTTTGAGAAGGGTGTGTTGAGTAAAAATAAAAAATAAATTTAAAAAAAAAAAAACAAAGTTCCTACCTCCCAAAGAATCAAATTTGCTCAAAATTGGATTCCTAAAAAATGTTTAAAAACTATGATTTTCTTAAAAATACGTTTAGTATTTTTTCATACTATACAGATTCCATTTTTTTTTTCTTTTTCTTTTTTTTTCTTTCCATTGAGAGAGAACTGCTTGTATCTGATGTGTTGCATACCATTCTATGCAACACATGCTTTCGTTTGTAGTGTTTTGCTGTTCAGGAGAATAAATCCTTAAAAAAGCATCATAATAAGTATCATATTGTTAACTGTTACCAAATAACGTGTAACAAATAGTATGTCTAAAATAAACAGCCACTATGTGTTGATTCAACACCAATAAGAGAAGAAAAAAAAAGGTTTGTTGCATGCGAGAAGAGAACTTGTGACACGCACTAGAGGAGTAACTTACATTTTGCTACAGTGAACACACATGGAAGGCAGCAGGTTTTATAATGTCATACAATATAAACTGCATCATGTTTCATGTCAATATATTTCATTAATATTGATAGTTTGTAGTTGAAGAAGCTTAAGTTGTATATTTCATTATGTATATTAATCATATGGGTTGGTAATATTAAGACTTGGAACTTATGACAACCTGTTGCTGCCACTACACAACTGTATTGCAGATGGTGTAAGCAAGGTGCTATGCCATGTTAGATGAATTTGGTATTCCAGAGAACTCATTTTATATTCCTTAGGTGTACATAAGGTTATGCTGTCGATGATGACTTCAAAGATCACCACATTCCCCATTTATTTAATGACATCTTCCAATAGCCTGTTTATATTTCACACATATTATTTTGGATTTGTCGATACAAATGACAAGCTACCCATTAAACTTGCATAGCTCACAGGTTGCACTATCTAAATAATACTTAAATGAAGCTTAATTTTCATTGTGAATGGCCCCATATAGTAAAACACAGGCAGGAAGTCAGCATGTTGCAATTATCTTTCATTCAAATTTGTCGCACTGAAATATTCTTCTTCCTTGTATGACAGCAGTTAGTATTCATTCATTGTTTTGCTGAACTTGGGAACCAAAATCAAAAATAGTAAGTGTTTAGGCTAATTGTTCTTTTTAGCAGGATTAACTAATAATGTGGGTACTTTTGACTAATCTCATGTTCGAGTTTTTTCCCCATTTGGAGAAAAGTGTTTGAAAATTTCAAGAGTATCAAATGGGTAGTGATCTACAGTGCATTAATGATGCCTAAGAATGTTGCTTCTGAAGAATTTGAAGCTTCTATTTGTAAGTTTCTCCATTTCTGCAAGTATTAAACCCATTCATTATGGTTTGTATGTATTTATCTTTAAATTTGACATTCAAATCATGTTTCAAATCTATACCATTAAAATGGATATTTGTTATCTCTGTTAACAAAAAAATTAGTATATATATGTTTTTTGTCATTAGTTGCCCTTTAATGTTGCATAACCTAATCCAATATCACTCTAAGATGTCATACAAACTAAACAAATCTCAGAAAAATTGAGATCTTACCTGAGTAGTGGCAATTAATATCACTTTTAGAGGAAGATGTTCTGTTAATAGCATACTTCTGAATTAATATAGTCTAATCAGGTGCACAAAGACTGTTTTAAAATATGTGTTTGTGACAAGAGAAAGGTATGTCACTGTGAATATTGTACATGCTTGCACTCACACTTTCCAACGCCATTTTGACCTACCAATTTCTTTCTAAGTTTGGAGCTCATCCAAGTTTATAGTTGCCTTGTCATACAGACACACACTCACCCTCACATGTGTTCAGACACACACATTGGGATCTTTTGCTAAAAATGAAATATGTTATTCTGACATGACATAATTTAGTTTCATCCAGATTCGCCAAAGTATTGTTATTAAAGCTTATTTTTATCCACTTTCTGATAATCAAGATGAATCTTTGTGGAAATAGTTTTTATTATACATTTTTGAATGTACAAGGAATAACTAATAGTATTTACTTAAAATCAATTGTGTTACACTCACACGAGTTTGGAAAATTAGTGACAGACTGAGATATTGTCATAGCCAGGATTTGAACCATGGATCTCCTGACTTTTGTCCAGTTGCTCTAACCACTGAGTTAACATTGCAACAACCCAACCAAGTATTTATTTCCACAGGTGACTCCTGTTTTTCCTGGAAAACCAAGAGGATAACTCAAATTACAAGGTCCCCGCCTCATAGCTTAACCAACTCTAAGGACAGTTATTCACAATTAATTGTGTCTTCCACATTACCATGTGTAGAAAAGGAGTTGGCAAGGTAAAGCTGGACCAAAAAATCCATGCCCTAACGACTGATCTACCATGGCAACATGCCACCACAACATTATATTCCCAACTGATTCACGTTTATGCTGGTAAGCCACAAGAAGGACTCAAATTATTTTGAGATGACACACCCCATTGGCAACTTAATTTGTTTCAAGCACTTTAAGACCAGACTTCATAGTTTAACCAAATATTAGGTCAATTAATTGATTCTTCCACACTGGCCATTTGTAGGAAATTTGTTGGAAAGGTAGAAACAGACTGAAAAATTCAATGCCACAGTCAGAATTTGAACTCACGATCTTCTTGTTTCCGCCCAATTTCTCTAGCCTGTGAGCTAACAAGGTAACACCGTATTTTATTCCATAACAAACGAGCCTTTTTCCCAGAAAACCAGGAGCATATTTATTATAATGTCCCAACCTTCTAGCTTAACCAACTATAAGATCAATTACTCTCAATTAATTGTTTCTTCCACACTACGTTGTATAGGAAAGGAGTTGGAAAGGTAGAGCCAGATAAAGTTCTATGCCATAGTTAGGATTTGAACCATGGATCTCCTGGTTTCCGTCCCATTGCTCTAACCACTGTCTCATTATGACAAACCAATACAGTATTAAATTCAACTGATTCACATTTTGCCCAGAAAAGCACAATGATATCTCAAATTATAACATCCCAGCCTCAGTTTCTTCAAAATATTGTTATGGAAACTTTGTAGAAATAAATTTATCAGTCTTTTTGATTTAGGTGTATGTGGCATAAATAAAACTTGCTTTAGATATTAAAACTGGGTTTCAATAAGCTGTCCATTAAATTTATTAGTGTCTCTATGGCAATGTGGGAGGCAGTTAACCCTGCTCTGCTCATGTGGCATCTGGGAGACTCCACATGAGTTATTTTCGCATGTTATAAGAACACGGATACTGCACCTGACCGGTGCTTCCAGCTACCTTTGTATCATCTAATCACGCCTATAGTGTCACAGCCCCAAGTGTGCCAGTTGCACATTGGAGCTGAAGAAAGCAGGTAGTTTCCTTGCAAGTGTGATTGGAGTCCATGAGATGTCATGCAACCTTCATTGTTATAACAGTAATTTGTTTTTCTTTTACATTTCACTGTAGTATTCGTGGAAATTTTTAGACAAATACAATTTCAAGCACTCATTTTTATATTTCTAGGGTTCAAATGGTTTTGAAGAAGAGATATAATCCTAACATTCCAGAAGATATGAAGATCATTCTTGAATTACTAGAGCAAGAAAATAGTGATTTGGTAATTTACAGTGATGAGGAAAAAAATATTGTAGAGATGAGAGAAGAAAGCATGGGTACAGAACAAGAAGGGGATACTAGTGATTCAGGCAATTGTGCAAGTGATGGTGAATATTACGTGGGGCGTGAAAAGTGACCAAAAGGCAGAAATCTGTTCCTGCGAAAAATGTTTGCACTAAGCGACAAAACATTATTACTTTTTGCCTGGTGTAAAAGGATCTGCGGAAATTGCGAAGATGGCAAAACAGTGTTGGGAAGTTTTTTTTTATGACAAAATTTTATTCACTATTGTTGACTGTATGAATATGAAAATGTCTGAGGTGCAGCAAGCTACAGCCAGGAAAGATACACAAGGCCTACAAACATAAATTAAATTAAGGCTTTGGTAGGAATATTGTACTATGTGCAGCACAGAGAGATAATTATGCCAACACTAATGACATTTAGGCATCTAACTAAACAGGATAGAACTCTATCATCTGATAATGTCCGAAAACCATTTCAAATTCCTTCTCTATTACCTTAGGTTTGACGACAAAAGGACCAGGGGCGAAGGAAGAAGTTTGACAACATCGCTCCCATCAGAGAAGTGTTCACTGCTTTGGTAAACATTTGCAGAAAGGTAGGAGAATATTGCACTATAGATGAGAAATTAAAAGGTTTTCATGAAAAATGTTCTTTCTGGCAGTACATTCCTAGTAAGCCAAGCAAATATGGTCTGAAAGTTTTTGCTCTAATCGATGCTAGAATGTATCATACTGCAAATATGGAAATATATGCTGGGAAGCAGCCAATTGGCCCCTTTCAAGTGATTATTAAACCCTCTGATGTTGTCAAGCGTTTGAGTTCCATTATCTCTGGTCTGAAAGAAACATAATGCTTGATAACTGGTTCACTTCAGTTGAACTAGCAACTTTTCTGCATGAACCATAAGAAAAAACAAATATGAGATCCCTCCAGAATTAATAGAAACAAAGAATCAGCAGTGAAATCTTCTCTTTTTGAATTTCAAAAGAACTCTACTCTGGTATCATATTCACCAAAAGATTGTGCTAGTTCTCTCTACCATGCATCACGATGCATGTATAGATGAAGAAAGAGCAGACAAAAAGAAGCCTGAAATAATAACATTTTTCAATGCCACAAAATCTGAAGTAAATATGGTGGACCAGCTATGCAGCACATTTGATGTTCCTTGAAAAACCAATAGTTGGCCAATGGTAGGGTTTTTGTTTTTTTTTAATATTTTGAATGTGGGAGGTATAAATGCTCAACTTATCTTCCGATCAAACAATATGGACACTAAAATTTGCAGTCGCTTTCTAAAAATCTGGCCCATGAGCTGGCAGAAGATTATTTGCGGGTTCAGTGTCAAATGCTTCCTAAGAAATTGAAGATGGATATTGCAAGCATCTTTCCAGACACTGAGAAAACAGCAGAACATGCAAATGGTGGTACTTGTACAAAGAGGCAAAGGTGTGTTGATTGTGGTCGCTCCAAGAACAGGTATATGCAGTACAAGTGCCTAAATTGTAATAAATAAATGTCTGGAACATATGAAACAAATATATGGTGAATGTCATTGAACAATTTTATGCTCAACTTACAGCATGTATAGCAATAAGCTGAATATTCATTGTACTTTTTCAAGTGACTAGGCAGCTTTATGAAACAATTAGGTTTTTGTCTATACTGTGATTAGGCAACAATGGTTGCTAGTTCCTTTCTTGGCTATGGTGTTCTTTGTTTTACAATATTGTTTAGAAGCACACAGCTTTACCATCTTACTGTTACAATTATAATTTTTACAAAGGTTTGTGAAGATGGCCTTTCATTTCTTTGTGCATTGTCCTTTCATTTATTGCAATTGCTGAGACACACAATTATTATTGTAATTTTATTTTTATGGGATACCTTTTTTGTATTTTTAACTCTTTTATAAACAATATAGGCCTGTTTCTGTATATTATATTGTTTGATTTGTTATAACAGATCGGTTGCATTAGAAGTTTTACTTTTTTTTTTAATTTAATGTATTTTGTAACTCAATATGTAATTTGTCTTACATATTCTCCTGAATCACTTTTGAATTCATATTAAACTGCATATACATCCCTAAATAAAATTGAAAGGTATTAATAGTATTGGCATCTTTCAGATGCCCTGCAAGCTGCTACATTTATCCCGGCCACGCGAGCAGAGCAGGGTTAAGAGCCATAGCATCTTACAACAATGGCAGCTAATCTGAAATTCTAATGATTAACTATAGATATATCAGAATTGGTTGATATCCTAAAGAAATTTATGGATATAAACATTGGGTTTCAAAGGATCTCTGTTTTTAGCATGTTTTCTGTATCTCTCAAATGGCATAATTCCTTTTGAAAGAGGATTAGTTTACAGGGTACATACATAGCACTCAAAATGTACATTCTTGCAATCTATATATGCTTAAAATATACAACTTTAGTCTAAATTGTTGAGTTATGATTTCAGATAGTAATGTTTTTGTGTTTAATTTCAGGAATCCTGGAAAATGTGCCATTGCTGGGAAAGAACATTGATTCTGTAAATGGAATACATGTGAAGTACATAGTAGAGAAAGTATCTTTACTTTCCCTACCGCCTATCTGAAGAACATAAGGGCAGCATGCACCAACGTAGTATAAGTGTACTTCTATATTAAACCATTTAAGAAGACAACACTCTGATACTAGCATAGGAGAGTCACTGCTGAGCCATTTTATTCATCTTCTCTCAGGAAAATGAATACTTCACTACTCCATGGTATTACAGCCCCCTTTAACATCTAAGGTCGTATCGAGGGCTTTGCACCAGAAACAACTTGTCTGTAGGCTCTTTACGTTGGGTTTAAATTGTTTTATTTTCCTCAAACTCACACACTTTCACTCTTGCATACATACATCCAAATACTGTAGGGGATAGGGAATAATTTTGGTTAAAGAAAAATTCCCCGCCCCAGCCAGGATCTCCGGGTGAGAAGTCAATCTTTGAAGGGCTACAGCCTGCCTCACTATTGAAGCCCATTCTTTCCTATCTTGCATTCTCCTCCTCCTTCCCCTTATATCCAGCTCCTTCATATCCTCCTCTATAATCTTTATCCATTTCTTTCTCTTTCTTCCATGCCTTCTACCTCTTGCTGTTCTCTTTCATATTCTTTGCAATAGGGAGCCCTTCTCACTTCTTTCTACATGTTCTGCCCATTCAAGTCTTGTACTTTTAATATAGCTCACAATTTGGGGGCCATCGACCCTTATTAGTTCCATTTTGCCATTCCCCATTTTCATACTTAGGTCTGTAGTAATATCTTTCTTTCTCATACTGTACTTTTAAGCTCATCAGACTCTTAACATACATCGAGTTTCTGGTGCTTAAGTCACTACAAGTTTAATTACTGTTTTGTGTATTTTCTTTTTTCCCTTCTTGGAAAGATCCTTGGGTTTTAAAAGGGTAAGCAGGGCCCAAACACATCCATTTCCCATTTGTAATCTTACTTTAACTTCTTCCCCTGTTGTGCTATTTTCTGTTATTATTGAACTCAAGTATTTGAAGCTCCAAACCCTATTGAAATCACCATGTATATAGATATTTTAGTACTGTTAGCCCATCATTTTCATCTCTAAGACAATAATATATCTTGTTTTATTCATGTTTACTCTCAGTCCAAGTTTAGCTCCTTCCTGTTGTAACTAAGAAAACCTCAATTGCAGTTCTTGTACTCTTCTGCAAATTAGAACAGTATCATCTGCATAAGCCAATATCTGTGTCATCCTATTATAAATTGTACCACCTGGGTTAAGTTCCCTTTTTCTAACTGCTCTTTCTTTAAAATATTAAATAATAGTTTAGATAGTGCATATCCTTGCATCAGTCCTTGTTTAATTCATTCAATAGTTCTCCTGGGATAGATATTCTACCCATATTACCAATAAGAATCATTAGAGTCCAATTGGATTAGCTTCCTAGGCACATAAAGTTGAATTAGGGCATCACTAAAGGCCATTTTATCAGTGCTATCATATATCTGTTTAATCAATAAAAAGTACATGAAGCTCTACATTAAACTTACAACATCTTTCCATGATGGCCATAAGATAAGATTTTTATTCACCAAAAGAATTACAGGTTCAAAGGCTTTGTCAAGTAACAAATTACAAATTACATTTCTGTAATACAAGTTTAGGAAAATGCAGTAGTCATAAATTCATTTATATTGTAGAACATGTGGGTTAAGAGATGGTTTTTAACTTTATGTTTGAGTTGTTTCTGATTTAAGAGTTTCCAGTTACCCGGTAGTTTGTTAAAAAGAGATAGTCCTTGATGTAGTGTACTCTGCAGACAGGTTTTTTCTGCTTTGATGATTGAAATGCAAGTTTTGCGATCCCTTGGTATTATAGGAATGGTAGTCAAAATTCATGCTAAAATATAATAAATTCTTATGGATGAAAATAACAGTCTCCAAAATGTAAACACAAGTTAGTGGTAGAATATGGAATTCTCTGAACACTGGTTTTGTTGATGAATTTATGGGGACACGTTTCATGATTTTTACAATGCGCTTTTGTAGTATGAATAGGTCTTTTGTTAGTTGATCCCCAGAAGATTATACCATAAGAAAGTACAGAATGTACACATCCAAAATAAGCTGCTTTTAGGACTTCAGGAGAGGATACACGACTAAGGATTCTCATTGCATAGCTTAGTTTACTGAGCTTTGTAATTACAAAATTTATGTGAGTCTTCCAAGATAGGTCAGCATCAATCCATACCCCTAGAAACTTAGTGGTCTCTGTTTGCTTAATTTTTGATTGTCTGATGGTAATATTTACATTTGCTTGTTGGTTTACTTGAGAACTGAAGTGCACGCATACAGTTTTGTCAGCATTTAAAACCAGTTTATTTTTCTTCAAAGTTTTCATTTGCCCTGTTATTGCTGTCTTGAAGAACATTAAGATCTTTGCCGCTGGATGCGAAATTTGTGTCATCAGCAAACAGAACAGTATTTATATGTGGCAATTCACTTGGGAGATATTGATGTAAATATTAAATAATATTGGCCCTAAAATAGGACCTTGTGGGACGCCATGATCCACAGGTCTTTGGTGTGATCTGTATATGTTTATTTCTACAAACTGCTTCCTATTCTTTAGTAGGATTGAAACCATAGATTGGCTATTCCTCTGATACCATAAGAATTAAGTTTTTCAATTAATAACCTATGATTTACTGTATCAAAAGCTTTCGAGAGATCTAAAAATAAGCCAAGAGAATGATTTTTAAGATTTTTTGCTGTTAAGATATGAGATAGAAATGAAAATAAAGCACTATTAATGTTTTTATTTTTTCAAAAACCATACTAAGAATTAGAAATAAGGGAATGCGATTCCAGGAAAGTTACTAATCTGGTGTACATCACATTCTCAATAATCTTAGACAAAACTGATAATATAGATATTGGTCTACAATTTTCAATATGCTCTTTTTCCCCCTTTTTAAATAGTGGTGTAACTTTTGCTACTTTTAGAGTTTCAGGAAAATGGCCATTTGAAAAAGATGCATTGCAAATATCGGCAAGAGGTTTAGCAATTAAATGCGCACTTGCTTTTACTATTGCATCTGGTATGCCATCAGGTCCACAGGAGAATTTGTTTTTAAATTTTTTTACGATCATTATAATTTTGTTTTCAGTAACAGGAGCGAGAAATAAAGTGTCTCCTGTAAGATGTGTCAACAAGGTTGCATTGGTTGTTGTTGAAATTGTTAGTTGGTCCACTATATTTGTAAAATAATTATTAAAAATGTTACGTAATTTAGATTCATCACTTATATCCTTTCCTTAGTAATTGACCTTAATTTTCATTATTTTAGCATTGGAATTGGAATTAGCTTCTTTTTGAATAACTTCCCAGATTGCTTTATTTTTATTTTGAGCATTTAATATATTTCTATTATTATTTAGTTTCTTAGCTTCAAAAATTACTTTCCTAAGGATTTTACAGTATTGCTTGTAATATTTATGAAAAAGAGGATCACTGGAAGTTTTATATATCGAGTGTAGTAACTTCTTCCTTTAACAAGAGATTCGTATGCCATTTGTGGTCCAGTCCAATTGCTTTCTTTTTTTATTATTTGGATTCACCGTCTTTACTGGAAAGGCTATATTAAAGTAGTAAGAAAAGGTGTTGATAAAAATTTGGAACTTTTGTCTGTATTTGGTTTGTATAAAGTTTCACACCAGTCTTCTTTGCTAATAAGTAAGTGAAGTAATACATGTTCCCAAAATTGTAGAATCTCTTCTTTTAGATCTTATAGAACTGTTTCACTTGATCAGGCTCTGTAAGTGCTTTTCTGGGTAAATTAAGATCTAAAAATACTGCATTATGATCAGAGAAGCCCAAATCAGTATTATTTGTGGAGAGATTTTGAAGGGAATTGCTTATTATAATTTGATCTAAATATGTCATTGTTGTTTTTGTTACTCTGTTGGGGTATTTATTACTGGGAATAGGTTGAAAGAATGCAATAGTGAAACAAAATGCCTTTTCTTACCGCTATCTACTTAAAAATTGATATTAAAATCACCACATATAACAAAATGTTTTTGCTGCAATATTTGCAAGAGATGATCAAAGTTTTCAAAAAAAGTTTCTAAACATCCATTGGGAGATCTATAAATACAAATCACTATTAGCCTTATATCACACAGAGCTCTACTTTGACTGCAGCATGTTCAAAATCTTTTTCTCTGTTTAAGTGGCTAGAAGAAATACAATTTTTGGTTACTATAACATTTCCTACAAAAATGGCAACACCTCCATTTTTTAAAGAGGAACGACAAAACATACCTGCCATATTAAAATTTCTGATACCAGTTAGAGGTAATTCATGCTCACAAAACCAGTGTTCAGTAACACAAACTACCTTGATTTTTTTAAATTCAGAGTTTAAAGGAATTTCTAATTCATTTACCTTGTTTCGTATGCACTGTATGTTTTGTAACATGATAGGCAAATTAACAAGCTTATCATTCCTAGGGATACCAGGAGAACTATTCATGCTTGAGAGTGAGGAAACAGGAATGGGCAGCTGGGTAACTGGTAACTTATCAGAGATGTCACTATAACACTGAGAATTAGAACCAATAAAGATTATTGAGTAGTCCTGTGTACACTTTTCAGATTTTGTAACAAGTTTGCCCATTTGCTCAGTATCCACCAACTGGCACTTCAGTTTTGCTTAAGCACTGAAGAAATCACCTCGTTTAACAGTTTTCCAAATTTGTACGATCCTGTATGATTTAAATGAACGCCATCCCTAGTAAAATCGAAATTATGAAGCCAGAAATTTCCATCCACAAATAAACAGTCTTTAGCTGAGCACAACCAATCCAGTTCGGTATTTATCCTCATCGTTTTTTTAGCAGTTACTCCACTTAAGATAATTTTAGCAGTACTTGTTTGTGATCTAATGCTATGCACTAGGTCCATGGTTTCTCCCATGATGTGTTCCGCCATTACGCCCAGTCTGATATCATTAGTTCCCGCGTGCACCAGTATTTGAGAATGGAATCCCCGAGAACTAACACACGCTTCCTACTGTTAGGCCCTGCTTCCCTTGGCTCATGCCTAGGGCGTTGAACCCCTCTTTGGACATGTTTTTCTTCATTTGCATTTCCGAATTCCCGCAGAACTTCAAATCAATTGTAGCTTTCGAAACTTCCAGCTGGTTTGTTCACTAGTTCCCGCACCGGTAACACCTTTCTTGTAACGACTGAATAGAGGTCCTTTCCATTACCAGACTTCAACTTACTATTTGGAGCTTCATTCCCTGCTTATAATGCAATTATTTGCTTTTGGGCATTAGCAAGGTTCCTGTGCAGCAGATTTATAACTGTATGGAGGTACGCTATTGTTTCCGTCTCTTGCGTTAGTGTCATGGTTGCCGGGTCTTGTCTGCACTGCTTTTCATTGTCTGGCAAATACCTCTTTTTCAGCATCATCTTCTTTTCCTCATGTTTCTTGGTCAGCTTGACTGGCACAGAGAACTTCTTGTGAACCGTTTTGAACTTTCTCATTATTATTTAAATGTAAAACTTGAGTGTGTGCATGCATCACTACTCCTATGGCCACCATCTTGAATAATATGTGGTGAATAGTAGATTTCCCTTTCATAAATCAGGCTTAGTATTTGCAAATGAATTTTCCATTATTTTTGTTATTTTACTAGCTATTAATTTTGATATTACTTTATATACTAGATTAAGTAGTGTATCCCTCTATAATTCTTGCATATAGTCTTATACCCTTTCTTGTGTATTGGCCGTATAATGGCACTCTTCCAATCATCAGGAATTTCTTCATTAACCCATACTTCTTGGATCAGTTTAACAAAGCAAATTTCAAATTTGTCTTTCTCCATATTTTAACAATTTGGCTGTCATGCCTTATTCCCCTGGGAGCTTTATTTTCTTTCTTCTCCCAGATTGTATCTATTATTTCTTGTGCTCCTATATGCTGATCTAATCCTATTCATCTAGGGTCTAATGTTTTCTCTTCTCTTCATCATTTGGCAAGCTACTAAAATACTCTACCCATCTCTCCATTATATCTTCCTTGTCTCCAATCAAATTTCCTGTTGTATCTCTACAACAATCCATTCTTGCTCAGTATCCTTTCTTGAAGGGTTTTACTCTTGCATAAAAGTGTCTCATTTCCTATCTTTCCCAGTTGTTTAACTCCTGGATCATAGAATCTAGATAGGCCCTCATCTTTTTTCTAACTATCTTGACCACTTCTTTCCTTTTTGTTTTAAAGTTATCAGCACTGCTCTAGGTTTCTTTTGCAACCAATTTAATCATGCCAAGTTCCTTTCTTTAATCTTCCATTCACATTCTTCATACCATTTCCCTTTTTTCCTTCCTCTTCTCTCTAAGGTGTACCTCAGCCGATTCCATCACTATATCCATATGTATTCCATTGTTCAGGTACTCCACATCCAATGCCCTTTCCTCAAGTCTCTTATCAGCCTCCTTTTTAAATGGATCCACAATCACTGGCTACTTTAATTTTTGATTTGGAATCTAATTCTTTAGCTACATTTTGCATACTTTCTTCTGGCAATCCTCTTTATATTTTAACCTGCACTAGAAAATGATCAGTATCGTAGGCTGCTCCCCTTCTACTTCTTACATTCAATATATCTGATGCATTTTCCCTATCAGTACTTGATCTATGTGATTAATCTCTGTCCTATCTGGGGATACCCATGTTTGTTTCATACTGTAAGAAATATGAAAAAGAAAACAAAAAAGTAACATTTTGCAACTAATTGTTCACTAAATTTTATTCAACATCATCTAATGTTGAATGATTTTGTATATTTCAACTTGATTACTATGCATATAATTGTAAAAGAAATCTTGCAAATCAATTTGTAAGGTATTTAAAAGGTAGCATGTGACTTCATGTATAGCTTTTGTATGCAACTTATGCTAATGTCCTGGCAATGAACAATAGAGATGAGATAAACAACAATGTTCTTATAGTAAGATCATTATTCTGTGATATAGCTTCTGGAAAAGATATCATCACCAGAAAATGCAAATAAGTATCTCTTTAATACAATGCTATTGTAATTATAATATGTGACAATTATTATTGGAAAAGCACTGTCAATATTGCTATAAGAATTAATTGTAAAAGAGAAATATGACAAATAAGTAAAGAAAATGTAGCATCACAAAGCAAAAGATGCCAGTTCATAGTTTTAGTAAAAAGTTAATTTCAATGAAAATGGGCTTGTTTACACTTCTAAAATCTTTCCATCCTACAACATCCTATTTCTGAGATTAAGAAAACATTGTCTTCTCCATTTGCACCTGATTTCTCCAGGCACACTTTAGCCTGAGTCTTATGCTATCTGTACTGTTTAGAGCCAACCCCTACACCTGCATCCCTTAAAAGGGAATGCAACCGTTCAATGGGTATGGATGAAACTACTTCTTGTCCTATGAACATTTTCCCAAAAGCTTTATATCTCCACAAGCCAAAACCTCTCAGGAGCATAAAATTAAGAAAACATACTCACTGACTAGCAGTTAGCTGATTATGGCATTTACTATATCACACAGGACATAATTAAAGCAAATTTAAATTATACATGCTCAACAAGGTGACTTCCATTAGCCATTCAACAATACTGATGGGTTAGCAGAGAAATTTACAGCCATGCCAACTTGGAATTCTGGTAGCAAAAGATCAAATACCCTTCATTACCCATACCAGAAACTCCCACAATTTAACATGGAAATGCTTGGCGACAAATGACATCTAGTCTAGCGATCTGGAGTTAACACAGCCGATCTAAATCAATGGAAATTATACTGTTGCACATGTGGCGATTTTTATTAAAAGCAGAATGAAAATTGACAATTTATGCATTTTCTTTTCAATGTAGGTCACAAACAAGGAAACAAGCTTTAATATATATCAAGTATTGGATAAGTTATCTTTACAAGCCACACAATAAAATTATTATACAGCCTTCATTTAGGCGTACATTACAAGGAAGAATATGAATGGTAATAACTTATAATATGTTCTGAAGCTAACTTTTTAATTATTTATGTATTTTGTCTGCTGCCAAATAAAATCTAATTCTAATACAATTATTATGTGCTGAAAATATGAATATCAGGAACTCCCAAGACATATTTTGGAGAAAAGGTGATATTGACCCAGAGAATCTATCAAAGCTTAGAAAACCTAATCGAACATGACAATATTCAAATTGTGCTTAAAATATGAAACCTATAAATTTTGCATTATTATGCTCCTCAGCAGCCTGAAGAGTTTATCAATTAAATAATATTAGGTTTTCAGTCTATAGTCATTTTGGAATGTGACAGTAGAAAAAAAATTGTATTTTGCAGTTCCCTCTAAGCTAAGACAAACATTGCAGGCAAAGGCATATTTGACTGTAATCATACACATTATTTAATGCTGTAAAACATTCAAATATCTTGGGGATACATGTTCTATTTGAGCTTGTGGTGCATCATTTTTTTCTGTTTTATGTACAAATGTTTGCATCTTCTTTGGATAGTAAAAACATTTTTTAAAATATCTGTTGTTAATCCATATGAGTTTATTTACCTATTCTGCAACAACTATTTATGCAAAATTTTATACTTCTATGCCATATCAAGATAAGCATCAGCAGGAATGTTATATATATTTTTTGTGGATATTTGGGAATACACTTGACTAAAGTGATAGTCAAATTTTCTCAAAGCTGGTCACTATGTTACGTAGTTAAAATTCTGTTCATATACATGACCAGAATGAGAAAAAATATCTGATGTGTTCCATTCACATGACTTTCGTTAGCTGTACCACAAGCTAACTTTCCTTACAAAAGATTATTCTTTTATTACTTCATGCTAATTGGGATAAGCATTAGCAGCAATGGTCTTATTACTTGCTTTCTTGTAAGTAAAAGGAAAATAAGGGAGTTTACTAAAATGAGTCAAATCTTTTAAAGCTATTGCTATGTGAAACAATTTAAATTTGGTTCTCTTTTATATTCCCGGGAGTAAAACAAAAGAGATGAAATGACAGTTGACTTCCTTCTTGAGATAACTTTAATTAATTTAAAATTGAAAACAAAAACAAGAAATATCTAGGAAATGGTTAACTCTACAAAAATAGGTATATGACATAAATTGTGTTTTAATGAAGTGTATATTTTTGAGTAGAAAGTTTTTGTCTATCTCTTATGGTTTACTAGTTCTACAAAGGTCACCCAGAATTAAGAGTCTTCAGAGGCTATTCCCAAAAAATCAAAATATACATTTTATTTCTCATGAAAGTGTCTTATGTATAATGTCACTTTAATCAAAATCATTAAAAGAGCCTTTTTTGAAAAAGTCAAAATTTTCAAAATATGTTTCCTGTAAAGGGTATTTGAAGGTGAGGGGATTGGCTTAAAATGTTTGTGTCACATCCTTAGGAAGATATTGAACTTAAATACCAAGTTTGGTATTTAACAGACTTTTCGTTTTTGATCCATGCTGCCCACAGACACAAACACATCCATTTTTCTAAAAATGCTTTTTTGGATTCAAGGGGTCTCAAAACATGTATTTCTGGTGAAATCTCAGTATCAAGCTTTTGGGTTTGATACAATATATTCTCTATTATGTACAAAAGGCACAAAAAGAAACCGGCACTGTCTTGTTCCATACACCGCATTCCTTGCCATTTGTAGCGTACTTTATTACATCATGTTTTTATTGTATTGGCTGATACCGTCACCTTGTAGGCGAGTGTTCTATATGGAACCAATAGAGCATACCTATGTTGGGTTTGTCAACTCATTCGCTAATAGGTATAGCCACCTTACTCAATTGGAAGCGAGATTAGGTAATGTGTTCTACAACAGTAAGCTACAACCCCTCCTCCTCCCCCAATTAGAGTGATGGAGGGACCAGCGGCTATCAGAAGACACGCCCTATAAATGCCCCTAGACAATCAGAAATTTGATGTCTATTACTAATTTGTGCTCTGTGTACATTGAACACACATATTAGAGAAAGTAAAAATAAATATTGATTTAAAACATTAGTTTCCCATTTGAGAGTAGCATAAGTATGGAAAATTTAAATTCATAACAAATAATATCTTGGAAATGATTAACTATACTATAAGCTGTATGTATCTGACATAATTGTGTGCTTTAACAAGATCTACAATTTTTTATGTAGTTTGAGCTTTTCTATTGCTTATAGTTTACCAGCCATGCAAAAGTCATCCAAACAGAGGACTTCAGAGATTATTTCCTGAAAATTCAAGATACATATTTCATTTGTCATGAAAATATCCCTAATATATATGGTATTTTGATCAACATTGTTAAGAGTCAAATTTGAGACAGTTGAAAAATCTTCCATATAAAAAGTAGTTTGGTGCGGAGGAAATTTTGTTCAAAATCTTGGTGTTGCATATTATGCTAAGTTTCATATGTAATCAACTTTTTATTTCAGTTATGTTGTTCACAGACACACCTTTATTTAAAAATGCCATTTTATTTAGAGGTTCTCAAAACTTGTATTTATGTTGAAATCTTGGTATGCAATTTTTGGGTGGAATGCAATATTTTTTCTACCTACTATGTGCATGGTAGATAAAGTAAAAAATGGGGTGGATTATTTAATGAAAGTGTAAAGCACAATTTTGAGTTGTTTTTTTTTTTCTGGGTTCATAAATAACAGGTGACTAATGTTTCACATGTTCTAATTAATATGTTACCATATTTTGTACACTCAAATTACTAAGAATTGTTTCCCTGCATAGAGTACATTTTGAAAATTGAAAGGATGATAACTGTAAGTATATTTTCTCTCTCACCTAAAAATAAAGTAGTTCAAATTACCCTAGAAATGGATTGCTGGAGCATAGAAGTTAAATAAGTGAAACCTAGTGGGCTGAAAGACTGAAGGAGCCTATGAATTACTTACCAGATAGAGTTCCTAATAATTAAAGTTTTATTTATTTTTATTGCTCAGTATCTGTTTTGAGATTGCATTGTTTTAGCTCCAGCCAACATTCTACTTGTAATAGGTTTCTGATTATAGAAAATAAAAGATGTTTGTCCTCAGGTCTATGGCATCCAAATAAAATTCTCTGGCACGGAAATAGAATATATATTGTTTGAGAACACAAAAATAATTAACTTAAAACCTCAATAATGGTTAATGCAAGGTTCTAGTGGACAAGTATTTAAAAGAAAAAAGGTGGAAAATTTTAAGACTTAGAGGAAGTGTACAGCCGTATCTAGAATTTTTATAGTATAAACTTGAGCAAGGGAGTTAGCCAGCATATGGTGAATATTCTTAAAGCTATGTACAAGGAGAGCATATTTTTTATGAGAGTAGGAGCAGCAATGGTAACAAAAGAAATAAATCAAAGGAAGGGGTTAAGACAAGGATGTAAATTAAGTCTTGTGCTGTTCAACCTGTTCATAGACGATATACTTAAAAAGACAGGAAAAAGCATAATTGTTTTCCAACAATTAATAATGTAATGATATCAGGGCTATTATTTGTTGAAGATTTAGTTGTAGGATCCATCTTATTAATTGGGCTAAAGTAATCCTTGCGTCAAATAAATATTGTGAGGCGTAAACCAGGAGAAGACTCAAATTATAGTTTTCAAGAAAGGGGCAAAAGTGGAAGAAACAAGATTAAGAATATAATGTGGTTAGAGATTGTGTATTTTTAAGGGTCAAAGTTGATGGGGATGGGAAATGGGAGGAACAGATAAAACTGGCTGTGGTGAAAGGGAAAGGAACATTGACCACAATTAGGTGTAAATATAGGATAGCAGATGTAAATGTCAAATGGCTAGAAAGAATATATAATATGGTAGTTGAAGGAAATTGCTATATGAAGTTGAAATGTGGAGACTAGATGGTGGATGGGAAACGATGGACATGCATAGCACTTTCTGTAGAGAAGTTTACCAGATGCAACAGTAAAGGAATTTGCTCAAATTAATATGGGAAGTGTGGGAAGGAAAGTTATGATAATGGAGAGAGAACCCTTAAATAATGGTATAGAATACTAAATTTAGATGAAAGGAATTTGTTAAGGAAATGCTTAGAATTTCAAGAAAAGTATTTATGCAGAAGTGGATGGAGTTGCAGTAAGAAAAATGAACTAGGAAAAATTTGGAAGAGGTAATGCAATGTAAATGTATTTTGGAAAGGTGCTAGGAGCTGATTTGAAGTTATAGAAATATCAAAATTGCTTAGTAACAAAGGGGATAAAAGATCTCTAGAATTGTATGTACAAGTAAAAAAATACACGGGAAAGAGAAGGATATGTGAATAACTTAAATAAGGAACAGAAAGAGAGTGTTGCTTGGGTAATTTTTAGGTCCAATTTTTAACCAATCCGCAATCTTCCTCTTGGATTTGCCATACTAAATATGATACAGAAATTAACAACAAAGGGAAAATGTACAGTATTAGTTTAGATTAAAGCTCACTCAGGAATAAATGGAAATATAATTGCAGACAATATAGCAAAATCTGCAATGATGTCTGGCCAATTGTATCCACATACATTTGCAAGTGATCCAATTCCCCTGGTTAAAAATAAAGTTAAGGAATCTTAGAACAACTGGTGGAAAAATTCAGCACAATTTAAAGGCAAACATTATTTTTCAATAAATCCTCATGTACCTCAAAAGCAGTACGAAAACCCCAAGGAAAATGATAACAACTATAGCCCATTTAAAATTCAATCATGGATGCTTTGCTAAACATTTGTATAGAATTAAATGTTAAGAATACTCCTTTCTGCAATTACTGTGATGAACAGAAAGAAGATTGCAATCACATATTCTGTGCATGCAACAAACTATGGACAATAATACAAGATTTCCAGGATCAGATAGAGAAATTAGACATTCATCTTCCATGCAATGTTGCTCAATTACTTGCGACTCAAAATGTTCATGTATATACGGCTATGATAGCATTTTTAAACCATGTAAATATTAACATTTAAATGTAAATGTCCTGTATAATGTACTGTCTTTGGCTGTATGGATAATATCTAAATGCCAATAAATTAATTAAGAAAAAAAAAAAAAGAACGTCAAAGGGAATCCAACAGAAATCAAAGAGCTCACTAACTTGACAAAACTTTGCATTGAGCAAACACTTCAGTTTTTAGGGAAAGTATTTTGAACAAAAGGCAGGCCTAGCCATGGGAAATCCAATGTCTCCTTTTTGGCTGATTTACTTATGAGTGCTCTTAAGACCTTCCCATGGTTATTCAAATCTTGGCCAGATATGTTGATAATGTATTCACAATAGGAAACGTAGAAGATGCTCTGAAATTACTGAATCTGTAAGACGGTAACATTAAACTCACCATGAAATATACATGGTCAATCAACTCCCCTACCTTGATATAAAAATTATGAAGAAGAATAGCAACATAGCACTCATCCCCAAAATAACTTCAGCATAAATTTCCTCATAAAAGCGAACCAAAAAGAAAAAATGCCAGCTCATAAAAAATCTGGTATTTATAGAATAGATTGCAAAGAATGTGATGAAATATACGTAAGTCAAACTAAGCGAAACTTAGAGATGAGGCTTAAGGAACACTTTGGACACAAAATTGTCAACACAGCATCGCTTGTTAGGCAGGAACAAAAACCCACCAATTTAAATATTTGGGAGAAAATATTTCTTTGGAAATTTTGTCCAAGATTATGAACTTGGAGATCCCAATAGATGAAAATCTGATCACTAAATTTGTAGGACCACTGACAGAAGGACTAAGAGACAAATGTAACTATCAAAGGATGGCCAAACAGTTGCAGTCAGCAGATGATGAAATGATTCCTTGAAGCTAGTTCTGAGGTAATTAACCTAATTGAATGAAATTGTATAAATGCAACTGCTTCTAAACTATAATAGTTAATCTTTTCATTACGTCTTTCAATTCAAAAATGATAATAACTATCTTTACTTGTTCCTGAAAAATGGGGATTTTTGGATTAATTGTGTGTGTGTATATGAGCTTTCATATCTATATTGAAAGCTTCAAATCATTGTGAAAGTGTTTAACTTGAAAGTAGGTCATTACTAATGGTAACACTAAGTAATATATGCTCCTAAAAATATAATTTTCTTTTAAGCTTAGTCTTCAGTTATAATAAATAATCTAAAAGTGCCCCTCAATTATTTTTCATAACTGTCTCTCTTGATATCCAAAAACTGCAGTTTCAAGTTTCTGTTTATCATAAAGGCAGACTCTATTAATATATTAAAGAAAAGCAATTGTGTGTTAGTGATTTCCAGAACTTGGAAGACTGTTGGAGGGTTACAGAAGGCAGGTGTTCATCTGATATTTCACTTGTTTTATGTGAATATCAGGAAATTTTTCATCCATTACTTGGATTAGTCAGTACTCCATGAAATTACCGTTACAGGGGAGAGGGAAGAATTTACTCTTGGGATCATTGTGCGATAATTTCCTAAAGAAGGGGGTAAATGAAATTGCCACTGGAATTTAACAAGCTAACTGTATACTTGGGTAAGTCAGATAGCTTAAAATAAACAAATCTTCTTTTAGGGGAGGGTGGAGACTGAAATAAGGAGGAAGGGATCAATTGTAAATAATGGCTGTATGGCATTCTGCCTTATAACTAAGGCAACCACTGTATATTATAACATAAACATGGGGCAACATAGGACATAACCAAAAGTAGACTACTATTTAATTATGATCATTATCTCTGAACGCAATGTCATGCTGATCAGCTAATGAAAAATGAGATCATTTTTTAAAATAATGATAGTGATGATACAGCAAAATATATGCCCATTTCCCAAACTATAAAATAAAAAGAAAACAAAGTTCAAAAATTAAATTTCCCAGAAATTATGGGGACAAACTCCATAATCTTCTGATAGGAGGTAAAGGTGAACATAAAACAAAATATTCAGATTGTTGTTAGGAACATTTTCATGTGAATAGAAAAAAAAAAAAAAAAAACATTCAACAGATTAAAGCATTTGAGTACGATAAAATATCTAACAATGTTATAAAAATTATCTTGAACATCATTACTCCTCTAACATATTTAATTTCACTACAGTGACAGGTGAGTTTCCAGAATGCATAAAAATGAACATTATTGTGCTAATATTTATAAATGGTGAAATTACAGACCTATATCATGTTGAGTTCTTTTCAACAATATTCAAAAAGATAGTGTATATTAGAGTTTATTGTTTAATGAGCTATAATATGTTAACCACAAATCAGCATAACTTCATACAAGGGAAATCATTAGGCTTAAAGGATTGAAATATGCATATAGCTGTTTTTTTTTTTTTTGTCGTGCATTTGACTCAATAGAGCATATGTTTTTGAAAACTAAGTTCTATCATTTGGATATAAGAGGCATGGTAAATGAAATCTTGTCATTTGTTAAATGTATAACTATTACTCCAGTAAGTATTGACCTAGTTATGGAGTACCACAAGGTTCGGTCTTGGGATCTCTGTTGTTTACTTTATATGTAAACAATTTAAAACATTACAGTGATGTAGACTGTTTAACTATGTATGCAGATGATACTTCAGTTGCAGTGTGTACCAATAGCATCGATGAACTTAACCTGATTCTGTGAATTTTTTTAAAAAATGATGCACTGCAAAGAAACTCATTTTAAATGTTGATCAAAGTGCTTACATGAATTTTAAGATTCGGGTATTATTTTAAAGTCTCTTGATAAGACAAAGTTCTAAGGCATTGTTTTAGATAAAAACCTTACCTGGTGTGGTGAGATTGATTATATATGCACCAAATTAAAGCTGTTTTGCTATTAGATGCCCGAAATTGAGCTTGGACATTATTTTAATATAGAATATTGTAATATGGGGTTCTGCAACTGAAATAAATACAGTAATTTTATTAATTTAAGGAAATAGAGGCTAGTTACTGTGATACGTAGTCATATAATAAGAGAGTTGGAAAATTGAGAATGGGAATACACCCTGTTCCCGAAACGCACCAAGTGTCTGTTTTTTCAGTGATGTATTGTTGCCAATTCCCAACTCACTTATTATAGGGTATTTTTAATTCAAAAGAGAGTGCTTAGAATAGTTTTTAATATGAAGCTTATTTAGTCTCAATTGTGATGTTCCTAATTGTTTTACTAGAGGTATTAATGACATCCATATAGAAAAATATAAAACTAAATATTCAAAATCACCAAAGTGCCTCATAAGTAACATTGTCAATGCTATCCCATATCATATTATTAAAATGACGACATGCATAATTAAAATATCACTGCATTAATTTTTACATGAAAAAACATTTTACTGTTTATATCAATTATTTAATTAATATGCACTTTTATGAGGAGCCATCGGTACAGCATATCGCAATAGACAAGCTATCTATCCACTTCCATCACAAAACTGTGCAATGAATGAAAATAGTAATATTAAATTTAAAGGTAGTATTTAAGGAATAAAGAAGTATTAATTTATTTAATTTTATCATGTACAGGATTTCATGGTCTACACATAATCATTGGAACTGCATTACTTATTATATGTTTATACCAAATATTGCCTATACACTTCACATCAAATCACCATTTTGGTTTTGAGGCAAAAGCTTTTTAGTTCATAAAGTAATTATAGTAGTAGCATTTACATACTGTAATAACGTTAATTTTTTAAAGACTGGATGACTCAGAGTAAAGCTGACAAACTTGGGCATATTTCCATGGGGGGGGGGGGGACGACGAATGGGACACCCCCAGAAGCCATCCCCCTCCCCAAAAAACTGTATACAAGTCCTTCCATTTTTTTAAACTTCTGCTATACAACAGGCACATACTTAATATAGACAAGATATTGCTTATATACCATTTATTTTGTTTTGAGGCAAAAAGCTCTTGTAGTTCAAGTAATAGAAGTAGTAGCATTTACATACTGTAATAATGTTAATATTTAAGACTGAATGATTCAAGGTAAAGCTGACAAATCCTGGGACATATTTATGGCAGGGGGGGGGGGACGAATAGGACTGAATCCCCCCCCCCCAAAAAAAATCTGCGTACAAGTCCTTCCATTTTTTTTTTTAAACTTCAAAGTAACACATTTATTGAAATTCTCCATTATAAACAGCTTTCAATACTACAGAAATAAAGGCATATATTTAACTTAATATAATGTGAGAAGGGTTCCTTCTGACGCAGTCCAACAGAACACGACCATTTGAGGTTGCTCTAAAAATAAAGTTTATTGACTGTTAAGCTGTTTTACAACATTGCAATTGGTCTCATCAAGTACATAATTTATTGCATTACAAAATTGTAGCTTTATACAATTATTTACAGCATTTAAAACAGTTGAATATATTTGCTACATAACGAACTATTTACAGCATGTTTATTATAAATTAATAGTTACATTTTACAAAGCTAGCTTAGATGTTACTCATCTATGTGAAAATTACTACATTCAAAGAATTCTTCTACCGATTAAACAGCTTTATTTTTCCACCAATTGTCCAGAAATTTTTTGAATTTATGATTGGGTAATGAGGTAATATGTATTGGAAGTTTGTTGCTCATACCTAATCCTGAATTTTTGATACTCTTGAGTAAGGTAAGTCTATACTATAATTATTTTGTGTTATGTAGCCATGTACTGTCTGTCGGAGTGCATATTTTTTTTAGGTTTTCTGTTATGAACATCAATGAATGGTAAATGTACAATGCTGGCATGGTCATGAAGGCCGATGGGGGGGGAGGAACCAATCTGACCAGGCTCCCTTCCTCCCCAAAAAACCTGCATATAAGTCCTTCCATTCTTTTTAAACTTCAAAGTGACACATTTATTGAAATTCTCCATTATAGACAGCTTTCTATACCACAGAAATAAAGGCATATATTTAACTTAATATAATGTGAGAAGGGTTCTTTCTGTTGCTGTCAGACAGAACACAACCACTTTATGTTGCTCAAAGGAGCCCGGGGGGGGGGGGGGGCAATGGGACTGTTTTTTTAAATTTCAAAGTGACACATTTATTGAAATTCTCCATTATAGACAGCTTTCTATGCCACAGAAATAAAAGCATATATTTAACTTAATATAATGTGAGGTTTCCTTCTGTTGCAGTCAGACAGAACACAACCACATTAGGTTGCTCAAAGATGGGGGGGGGGGGGGGGCAATGGGACTGGACCCCCCCCCCAAAAAAAAAAAAAAAAACTGCTTACAAGATCTTCCGTTTTTTGTTAAACTTCAATGGGACACATTTATTGAAATTTTCCATTATAGACAGCTTTCTATACCACAGAAATAAATGCATATATTTAACTTAATATAATGTGAGAAGGGTTCCTTCTGTTGCAGTCAGACAGAACATGACCACTTTAAGTTGCTCAAAGTATAAGAATAAAGTTTATTGACTGTTAAGCTGTTTTACCACATTGCAATTGGCCTTGTCAATTACAAGCATTGCTCAAAGAAGGTTATATTTCAGGTCAGAGAAGAGCACCTTTCCAATGAGAAAACCTCTGCCCATTGGTCTAACACTGACATTGCACAGCCCTGAAGCCCACCTGAAACATAAAAGGGAAAACAAAATTATTTATAGAAAATGGGGGAAAGGAAGTCACAGTATAAAAGAAACAAACCCAGCCTGTTGACCAGGGAAAAACCCATGGTGAGAATGGGTGATCTTAAGAATGAGCCCTGGGACTTCCACAGCGTCAGACTCACAAGCTACTGCAGAGTAATTTACTCCATTGTCTAGCCCCCATTTGGCTGGGCATTTTATGTAGACCATTTAGCATTACCCAGGGTGCACCATGGGGAGGCGGCCTACTCTACACCCCTCCTAAACTAGTTTACAGTCCATTATCATTCACTGAAGGTAAACAAATTTCTAGAAATATATCAGCAATGCTAAAAATGCTGTTTAATTACACATGTGTTGATATTGATACCTCCTAAATTACTCAATACAAATATTCATATACATTAACTGCACTATGTGCCCTATTGAGAAAGCATCACACAAAAAATCTGATGTGTTCCATTCATATAACTTTCTTCAGCTGTTCCAAATACAAACTATTCTTACAAAAGATCATTCTTTTATCTGCATCATGCTAATTCAGATCTCTGAAGCTTCAATACACATTTGTTTTGCTAAATGTGTGCTATGATGTGCACTTCAAACATTTGAAGTAAACCAGTTTAACATGTTGACTGCGCTTATTGTTGGAGCTGTTATGTCTGATTTATCATACTTTAGGTCTCCAATGTCCAATACAAAAAAACTGTGTGCGTATATATAGTGGGCCCAGGTATCAGACATGTAATGATATCTAGTTATATGCAAATTTGTTATACTGAGTTTTTTTGTTCTGAGTACAACCTAAGAGGAGACAGATGGCAGTTGCTGCAGAGGCAGTGTCCGTCTCTGGAGTCCGCTATTGTACACAAGTGTTTTTCAATTACCAAGTGATTTATTACTGACACCACTCAGAAATGTAATATTTATTGGATTCCTAACATATTTGTAAACAAATCTTCATAATATGTATTAATTCAGTCTCTTTTAACAAAATGACAAATAGCATGCATTTTGTAATGAGTAACATTTTTCTTTAAGCAATTGCCAGAAACAAAACAAAACAATAAATAAATAAATAAAAAAAAACAAAAAGGGCACCAATCATTAACAAGTCCTCATATTGGTTTGCTTTTATTTTTACATTTTATGAGATTTATTAAAACAAGATAAACAAAAGCCAGGTCACAATCTTCACAAAAACTTGTTACCTTCACTTTCTTGTTTGCCTCCTGGCTTGCTAAGGTTTTTGTATTTTCTTTATAGCATTCCCTACACTGCTTTCTTTTCTTTCTCCCTCCTCCTTCTGGTCTGATAAAGGTATGAGCTTGTCTCATAACCTGAGTTGGCATAGTAGGCACCTTTGAAGCTGATTCCTTTGCAATTATTTTCCTGAAGTTTGAAATTAAGTTCTTTTCATTTGTCATATTGTAAATTATTCAAGAGTTAATAATTCCTATACAAAAAATAATTTCAAACATCAATTTTCTCTACCACTTCAGACCTCTTTAAAGCACAGATTGATATAAGTTCTGGTTACTCATGTTCGCTCCTTTTTTGGCTTTATTATACTTGCAACAACTCAGAGGCTTTAGTACTGAAATTCCCTGCCTTGATTGTCTGCATATGATACATTTGTAGAAATCTTGAGTACTTCTGCTTGTCCACCCACTTTATTATTTTCACTGCTCCTTTCTGCAGTCCATACATTTCTTTCTCCATCTTCTTCTTAAAGCTGGCAGGAAAACCTTTCTGGGTTCCTGCCTCTAGGTTCCACAATACACAACACTCTCACTATGTAAAACCATAAGTGGTAAACGATTAAAAATTTTGCATAAAGAAATCTGCCCTCTTTAACATATAAATCTAACAAGAGTTGATGTACAATTGCTTCTGAATGGCTGTTTGTCATTCCTTTCATTTCCTCCTTTATATACTATAACATTCAGAGTGTAACCCTCAGCAGTACAGAGTTGAAAGCCATATTTATGAGTTTTATTTGGGATGTACTGTTTAAAAGGTAGCCTCCACCTAAATAGTACCATGGACTTGTCAATAATAATATCTCTTCCAGGCTGAAGGTTATTTTGAAAATTCTTCAAAATCATGCTGAGAACCCTATTTATTTTGACCAGGCAATTTGTTGGTAATTATGCAGAAAATGAGCCCCTCTAAAAATTGAATGAAACTAAGTGCAATCATTGAATTTGGTATTTGTGATGACAATTTCAAAGGTTTTATTTAGTGGTTAACCTTGTTTTTTTATTATAGACAAATTTGTGTGCATGCTGGAACAGTTGGTATTTTGCATATATGATGGATATTTACCAAATAATTATATAAAAAGGGGTATTACATAAATAACAAAAGGTTTGATCTATACTAAAAAAACTAAGCTTGACCACAAAATAAAACCTTAGAAATCGTCATCACAAATAAAAGATCAATCAATAGCACTTAGTTTCATTCTAATTTTCAAGCGACCTAAGTTCTGCACAATAACCAATTGTATCTGCATCATCATTGATGTGAATATGGAGGTTGAATTGATCTCTTGACATATGTGAGAAATAAATTCATTTCTATACATTTTATCTTTTGATAAATATCCAGATGTACCAAACACATTGTAATGATAATTGAAAAGAAGTTACAGATCTCTTGTACATTTGCATCTTGCCATGAAATTTTTCTGCACTTATCAGACCCAGAATGAACCCCTCCTTTTGCTGTATATTTGTTAGTCTCATCAACAATTAAATCCTTTTTAGTGATCAAATGTTTGAAAATCTTCAATGACGCATGTCTCCACGTTTACATTAACATGACTTCTCAGCAAAATATTGAACCAAGATCTTAATAGGTTGCCAGGGTTGACAGCATTATCAGTTAAATCAGCAGCCTGTGTAGTCTCTTCTAAGCAGTGGCGAAGCATCTATTAATGCTCTAATGCCAAAAAAAAAAAAAAATCTAAAATAATTCGATCAAACTCATTTTAATCCGATCTGATTATGTAAGCTCGTAAAGTAGAATCGTTTTCAAATACTTTACATTTGAACTTCGGTTATGTGCCCAATAGCTGCTTGGATTTCTGTGCCTCTTAGGAGCATGTGCAGTAAGCCAGTTTCTTTCATGTGGTAGACAGGGTTCCAATGTGACCAATATGAGTTATAAAAGCCAGCATTTGATTTGTTTCTATGTTACCAGCAGATGGATGCATAAATCATGTGTAATGATAAGTCTTTCAGTTCCCCCTTACAGAGAACACCACTTCAAATCGCCTAGTTGGGCAGGGTGCAACTTCAGCAGGAGTATCTGAAATTAATTTTAACGAAACAGGAACATGTCTTCAGAAATTAAGAAGGCTAGCATTAGAAATAATTGACACAGTAGTAGTAAACATGGAAACTAGATTCAAGGACTTTCAAGAAATTTATTTTTCTGAACTTATAAATGAGAAAAAGTTTTCAGGTTATAGTAAGCCAAACAATTTTCCAACACATGATCTTGAAAATATGCTTCTTTGAAAGTGAAAGACTGAAAGGAGAGCTTATATTTATTTACAAGATAAATATCTACAGCCTCAGGATCTATTTAATCCATTTTAAACAATGGATGAAAAAATGCTGAATGTGTAAAATTACTGTTGTTGGTTCTTCCGATTCCAGCGACCACCGCTTCTTGCAAAAGATGCATGCACACATTAAATTGTGTTAACCTACCTTCGCAACACAATTACAAATACCAATCAATCTTGGCGATTTTGACTGTAGAGAAGGGAACTGTGAAATCTTCCACCGAACAACAGGAATTCATATGTCATTATGACTGGAGGACAAAACTAATTTACAAAAAGTTGTAACGATGGGTTACTATGCATTATACTTTTATTAAACTGTAGTTGTTTAATATGTTTATGTACTTATAAAGTCTGTAGTGCTTTTATGAAATCTTAGTAGCAACATGTAACTAAGCTAATTCTGTAATCTGTTTAAAAGTTTTCTTTTTTCAGATTTTTTTTCTTTTTCCAAAATTCACAATTATCAGCCTAATCTACAAAAAATGTCATGCTTGTAAGTCACCATCCATCACTTCTTCTTTAGGTGTATCTTCAGAACTTGATTCACTGGTATCTATTAGTAGGTAGTTTTTGTCCTGAATGCTATCATCACTACCAAATACATCACTTTCAGTTTTACTGTCACTGAATCTGTAATTTCCAGCCATACTCAGTGCTAACTCAACTAACTTCTGACTGCATGACATTGTGACTTCTTATCACTGCGACATACACATGAGAACTAGAATTTGCAGTCAACAATGAAGAAAATACCACAAAGCCACATGTATGTCTGCTGTCTCTGGAGGATAGTACTGTAAAATAGCTATGTTCATGATTTCAGTATGATATCAGTCTCTAGGGCGTGGTACAAGATAATCACATACATTTAATAAAGAGATTCGTACAAATCATTCCATACTTTCAAAATTTTTAAAGCAGTTTATGAGACCTTCCTAAGTTATGAAAAAACATGTACAAGCCTAACATTATGCCAGAAAGGGACAACATTGGATTCCTACATATGACCTGTAGTCCACATGTTAAGGAGTTATAAAGTTTTAAGTTCAAATAAGATTTGTACTCTGATTTAAAATTATCCTGTTTAACAAACCTCAACTTGGTGATACAAGAAGAAAAAATTCAGATTTTCTGGTTCTATTATTTCAAGACTATGGTACTTGGTAATTATTTACAAGTTGGGCCACTAACTCTCTCCGCTGCGACTTATACCATTTTGCACTCTAACGGGACCGGTGTGGTTAGAGGGGAATTAGGGGTGGGGAGATGGTTTAAAAAACTAATGTTGCTACCTGTTTATATGCACACACTAACCTAAACGGATTGGAACCTAACCTCGTGCTAAATTTGAAATCCACAGGCTTTGAAATTGTCATCATAAATACAAAGTCAATCAATCGCACTTAGTTTCATTCGATTTTAGAGTGGCCGAAGTTCTGCATAATAAAATTCACTGAACAGCTGTATCTGCATGAAACATACTTGTCATACATCAGCACAGCGTCTAGCGACATATGCCGGTGTTGCATTCCACAACACTGTTTGCCTGCCGCCGACAATGAAACTCAGGTTTTAGACACTTTAGTGACTAGTAGTATTATTATATATTTACATTGCAAAAGTACTACAAGACTTCTTTATTTATATTCTACTCCTTCTAGGCAGCATACTTCATAAATATTCACAAAAAAGGATCGCTACGCACATGTAATAAATTAGCGTTTAACTTAATTACGGAGCTTTTCTGATAAAAAAAATTGGTGAAAGTGTAACAAGTATAAACCAAACTTACAGTCAAACCACAATTTGTTTAATTTCTAGAGGGGCCGAAGTTCTCTATAATAACCTGGTACTTTTAGCACTAACAGAATAGTAAAATAAATTCCAACAGCAATGCCAGAGGGTAACAATTGTGCTGCATTGGGATACTTGGAGAGAACTCATGAATCAGAGCCACATATGATAAAACAACAATTTTTATTATACCTTGCACTTGCTCCAGGATTTTTATCTGCCTTTTAGTTTGTGATCTTGCCTTAACTGCTTAAGTGGACTGCTCCTAGTATATGCCCCCTCTTCATTGAGTGAAGACAGTAGGGAGAACCATGTTTTTCTTTAACCTATAAAGTATAAAAGTTAATAAAACAATTATAATCATCAGGCACAATACCATAGCATAATAGTTTATAAAATAGTATAGGCTAATTTCACAGTATGTTACTATGAGATCCATTTGTGAAAGTGGGCAATTGGACTGATGTTTAAGTAGCCAAGAAGTAGTAGTACTACTACCATCATCATCAAAACTCAGAGCTAACTTAAACTAAAATTCCCTTTAATTACCAATTTATATATTAATTTGTACTAACCCCCACATACTTTCATGCATGATCCAGATTTGATTATTCTGCCATTACAGTCACTGGTCTATTACAAGCTTTTAGGGCGCATACACAATCTAGTGGATTTCAAATCTGGACATATTTTCAACACTTTAAAATCCTGATAGCTGTAGCATTTCACCTTCAGAGCTAACAACCTAACACTGCCTTCAGTTACCATTCAAATTCTAAATTTAAATAGTTTACTGCAGATATGGGTAAAACTATACGATGGTTGCAGCACACACACACACACAGACACAGACACAGACACACAAAACTGTTTCAAGAAGTAGTTTGACTTCTACTGGCGTTCCATATTTGAAAGTGTTAAAACATTAAGTTGTTCAGATGCAAAAGTCACAGGTTGCCGAAGTTTTGACTTTTTCTTAGGATCATTGGGGATTTAGCTTCACAGATACCTCGGCTAGGCCCTGACGTCATTCCGCCTTCGGCCGCCAACTGCTACACTCCTCTGCTTAAAAAACATATCCCTCTGCTACGCTTTGCGGCTCAGAGCCCTCCACCTTGGACTACTCATTGCAGTTATAAAAGTTATGATAAAAGAATTTTACTTACCCTTGACTAATAAGGTTTGGATTGAAATCCGAGGTCTTGAAACGTTTAGCACAGATCGTGTGAGATCTGTTCAACTAAGTTGGCCCATTAATTTTAAAAACCTCGTCCACGTTGGCCCTTTTATTGAGCACAGATGCAACAGAAAGAAGAACAAACCTCAACCAACGCACTTAGCCGCAACTATTGTTACGTATGGGTAATGGTGGCCTTTATATTTGTGACTTTAACGAAATGTAACTTCTGGAGAATAAATAATCTTATGCATTATGACAGTGCTTACCTGGCTTTATGTCGAGGAAATTAAAAGGGAGGTATAGTACTGGCAATAAAAGTCTGCACTCACCTTCCTTGAAGGTTTTCATTCCCAAAACAAAAAAGTAATGGATATTCTTTAGTTAACGTCACACAAGAATTCTGTTAACAGTCCAACCACACGTGAGAGCCGTGCAGTTTTAACGAGGGCTGATGGAAGCGACCGAAGTTACAATTATTTTTTCGACGTTATTTTACGACGCTATTGCTAACTCGTGTGCGAGTCCGGCTACTGCTTTAAGGTTTGTTCCATTGTAGTGATGGGACAAAAATAACATAACAGTTATTTTGAAACAGTTTCAACACAACAATTGTTTGAAACAGTTGCACCACTAAAACTGTTTCATAAAACAATTCTGGAAATTGTGCTGTTCTTTCGTGTATCGTTTCCCCGCAAAAGACCCATGCAACAATAACAGCAACGCTGGAATAGTTGTTTCACTTATTGCAACAGTTTCTACACTGCGGTTGTTGTGTTCCATAACATAAATATTTTGTCATTACTTTAAAGTTTACCTTGTAGCGCGCGATGTGATGTTCTCATGAAATTCGAATATACTAAACAAACTTATTCCTGCGCTGTGGCCGAGTGGTCAGACCATTCGCCTCTCACCTAGACGGCCTGAGATCGATTCCAAGCGACCACATGTGAGATTTGTGGTGGACAAAGCGGGTTCTCCGGTTTCCCCCGCCATCGCATTCCACCGGTGTTCCATCTTCATTCCATGTATCACCAGTGTCATCGCCTGCGGTGCCTTGGTAGTAAAAGCGGGCGTTAAGCACTATAAAAAAACGTATTCCCTCTCGTTAACGCGCAACAATGCTTTGCTTGCAATTTGATAATTTCCTCTTTAGTGTACCTAGTGAGTGGTTGCATTTAGCGTATTGTGAGTTTATCGATGGACTGCGTTTATCTCAATAGGTGATACACAACATGTCTTGCAACAGTTTGCAGCTGGTCAATGCAGCGAAATAGTTTAGGGAATTTCTGTTGCAGTAAACTGTTATTTCTATTTTTTATTTATTATTATTATTATTAATTTGTTTCTCCAAAGCAAAAGCGGGGCATTTGTCTATAGCCGTGGTGGAATGGGCCTGTTTAAGGTTAACACACACCACTGTTGCTTGTTCACACTCCGCTTGACCTTCTCGATGCGGTTGGCCACAATTTAAACAACGGGGGGCATTCCGACAGTACTTTTCCCTATGATTGAAAAGGTCACAATTTCTACATATCATGACACAATCCAAATATGTATGAACCTCAAATCTCTGATAGTAAAGATAAGCAAAAGCTGGCAGCCGTTGTGCTCGGAACGTTAAGTTAATCGTTCTCGTCGGCACATACGAAATCTGTCCCCCTTCCACTACTCGACGATTGAAACGGTAAATATTTGTTACTATGGTTTGTTGGGTTTCTTGCATGTAGTGTTGAATTTCTTCCGAGTTTGTGTCTAAATCTACCCCTCTGATTACCCTAGTTATGAAAGCGTTGTATTGAAGAATATATGAAATTGTGTCAAGCTCCTGATCGAACTTGGAATCTAAGAATTTATTGGCCGTATCCGGCCCCTGGAAATGCACCTCTATCTGATTATAGCCGCTACGGTGTAGGTGGGAAACACCCTCCGCATGCTGAAATAACCAACGTCCTACTTTTAATGGATGTAATCAAGTGATATCCTTATCTTTCGACCTACCATAACGAAGTATGGGCCCATATCATCATATTGGTATCGCAAAGGTGGTCGATTCGGTGTAGCTCGAGTTGTCCCATTTGACAAGTCATGACCCTCCGCCGGTGTGGCGGGCAAAATTGTCACCGACTCTGTAGTAAGTAGTTCTACGCTTGCACCAATTGTATCATCTATAGCATCAATAATTTGAAATGGCGTATCCGCCGTTAACAAAGTCGTGTTGCCTGTACTATCCATTTCCTTAGCCGTCGTCATCCAAATCTCCCTATACCCCCGAAGGGATATTCTAAAAGAAAACCAAAATGAAACGGGCTTACTTTTCTTTTATAAAAAGTGAATCCAAAAACTAAGAAAAGCAAACACAAAAATAACCTCCTGTCGTCTACTGTATAGACGCACGGCCTAATCACACCCTGACGCTCACAACCTGCCAGCACAAGGACAGGACCATAAGTGACTCCACATGACCGAAGTTATTGCCGGCGCAAAACTTCTGGAATCGTGACCCTGACCACCAACCCAACTGGCGATCCTAGCTTATCGGAGTTGTGTATATGAGACCTTGCTTACTCAAAGTCACAGCGAGCAAGATTTGTACAGTCTGTATCGAAAGTGTTCCGCATATGTTTGTATTCAAAGAGGGCAGTAAATAGTATTCATTTTATTTTTTATTTTTTTAAATATTTTTTTTACCATAGCTCCTAAGTTTTCAAAGTGGCAAGGTATTACATAGTCAGGGCAGAGAAATATTTGCAAATGTCCTTGACTTCATGAAGCAAGCGGCAGATATGAAGGAAAAAATTGTATGTTCAGCCGAGTTCTTCAAAAGCCTGAAGAAAGTGATTGAAGGAGTAGCCAAAACAACTAGTATTTCACTGAGTTTGAAGAAAAACTGTGCCAACAATAGGTAGATTTCTCATCAAGTTGAATGATAGCATAAACTTTCAAAGTGGTGCTACAAGCCTCAGGACAATTATAACGTATTTTGAGGTTCAAGTGGAAGAAAACTAAACCAAACAGGAGAATCCCAATAGAAAAACACGACATACGATCATAGCGGGAAACCTACTTTACTTTTCTCTGGAAGTATAGGAGTGAGTTACTCGGATAAGTTTTTTTCGGCGGTATCCCTTATCCTGTGAAGACGAATGTCGAGTAACTTTAAGCTCCATGGACTCCGAGATCATTTGAGCATCATTTCACCGATTTCATTCATCGTTCGATATGACCAACCAAGTTTAAGGACGTTAAGTTAAAACAAAAAAAAATTGCAGTGAATTGGTGTTTAGAAGCAATGTTGGCAGCGTTGAAAGTTGTCTGCTACTGACCTTGGAAATGCGCAGGAAGTAGGTATCATTGGTATTTTATACGGGGAAATTTTTGCGTAATATAATATAATGAAGTCGTCTAAATAACTACCTATTTAACTATATCGCTACAATATCGCACAGGTAAAACCGCTTCCAGCGGTTAGGTACTGTGGCGAAATAACATTCCGTCTTAGACTCTGGACTTAAGCATATTGCCTACACAGCTGATACAGTACTCCAGAATAGGATCGCAGGTGTCCATTGTCTTCACTGCTTTGGCCGAGTATCAGATGCTGGTATTTGAAAATATCCGAAAGTGTTCTATTGCCAACACCTGTTTAGTTCACTGGACAACACCCAGGGGACGGAGGAACAGCTTCGATGCGGAGTTTTATGGGGACTTCGGACCAGTAGGTTCGTGAGGATACGCCGCAATTAGGTAAGAGCAAACAGCGAATCCAGCAGTACCCCAACAACAATTACTATTTTGTTTGTTTGTTTTGTTCTGTTCATCCGGTCCCATCTTCGAGCCAGGCCCGGGGACATTGAACATATACAGATAGCCAATTCTTCGATGCATGCAACTATTTTTTAATACCACCAATAATTATATATAACTACTGTTACAACGAAGATAAGTATTGCACAAATGTAGATTTGAGTTTACTGTTGTGATTTGGAGTAACTCATTTGTGGATTGAAGTCTAATGCTATATGACATTGATAGGAAGATAGTTTGATAACATGTAGATTACCTAGATTATATTATTGAACTTGGTGAAGAAAACATTACTACTATTCAATGGTTAACACTTGACATTACTTCAATATGTGGGTACTTTGTTATTCTGTCATTAGGGCTGCTTTGTAGTTACCTACTGGTCTGTTATAAACGTTTAGGGCCCAAAGCCGCAAAGTGTAGTGGAGGGATATTTTTTTTTATAAGTAGAGGAGTGTAGCTGAGGGAACTGTGAAGCTAAATCCCCAGTGATCGCAAGAAGAAGTCAAAACTTTGGCAATATGGCAACTTTCACATCTGAACAACTTAATGCTTTCAACACTTTCAAATATGGATCGCCAGTAGAAGTCACAAACTATTTCTTAAGACTGTTTGTGTGTGTTTGTGTCGATGTGTTTGGTGCAACTATCGTATAGCTTTATCAAAAAAAAAAAAAAAAAAAAAAAAAATGATTACCTGGATATGTCAAAGAAAACGATAATCTCTCTAATTATCTCTTTGAGATAATTTAGGCCCCTATTCAAAATTAAAATCGTTAGTGTGAAAGGTTAAAAACTGGATGTATATCGTAATGGAACTGTTCACAGTTAATCATTTAAGATAAAAACAAACATTAAATTTAAATTTATTAGAAGTTTGCAAGATCAAGCCTTCAAGTTTGTGTAGTCCAAACATAAGCAACTACCCACTCAGAGATGGATTTTTATTGCTTGTTATTCTGCCATCTAACAATCAGTATTCTCTGGGACATCTAAGAAAACCTCAGAAAAAAACACTCCTTTTATGCAGGATCTCTGTGTAAGTTATACTTTTTTCAATGATCTAGCTATTTCTTGTTCATTTTGGTATGTTCATAACCTTTGCAGTCGATGATGGCTTCGAAGACCACCACATTCCTCAGCTGTTTAATACCCTCTTGCAATAGCCTGTTTATATTTTGCACATATTATTTTGGATTTCTCAATACAAATGACAATATACTCATTAAACATCCATAGGTCACAAGCTGCTAAACAATACTTGAATGCTTAATTTTCATTGTAAATGGCCTCAGGCAGGAAGTCAGCATGTCGCAATAATCTGCCATTTAAATTTCTTGCATTGAGATATTTTTCTTCTTTGTGTAACTGCTGTTAGTATTCATTCATCACGTTGTTGAGCTTAGGAGCCAGAATAAAAAATATGCCCAAAATAGGAGTGCTTAAGCTAATCGTTCATTTTAACTGGTTTAGTAAACAAAGGGGGTACCTTTGACTGAACTTATGTTCATGTTTAGTCCTCATTTGCAGAAAAAGCAAAATGTTTCAAAATTTCAATAGTATGAAATTGGTAGTGGTCTACAGTGAATTATTGACACCTGAGAACATTGCCTCTGAAGAACTTCAAGCTGCTATTTGTAATCCTGATATATGGTGGACTTTGAGACAGTGATGTGTTTTAACAATTAAAATTGAAATCCCGCCAGGCGATCTACTCATCCAGAAGTTCATCAAACCACCACCAGGGACAGAGACAACCACCACAGCAAGCAACGCCGGCAGTCGACAAAAGGAATTGACAATGGAAGCACATGGCTTCTGAAACATGTTTTCCGAAATAAAAAAGTAAGTGATGTAGTGTTACAAAATCGACTCAACTAAATTTTAATTGCTATTTGTAAGTTTTCCATTTGTACAAGCATTAAACCCATTCATTATGTTTGTAAGTATTTCTCCTTAAATCTGACATTTAAATAATGTTTTATTTTCAATCTATGTAATTGAAATGGATCTTCATTATCTCTGTGAAAAAAAAGCAATATATTTTGCATAATTAGTTGCCCTTCAATGCCACATAACCAAATCCATTATCCTCAAAAGTTTTTCATACATTCTAAAAAAATCTCCAGAATAATTATATTTTAACTTGATTAGTGGTAAATAAAATACTAATTGCAGCTAGGCTCTCCAGTATTACCTTCAGAGGAAACTGTTTTGACAATAACTTACTTCCATACTAAATGTTACCTCTGAAGTAATAATTCTAATCAGATGTATGCTACCCTAAGATTGTTTTAAAATACATGATGTGACAAGGGAAAGATATGTCTGTGTAACATGTACATGCTTGTGGCCACACAAAAACAACACTCCCCCCTCCCCAATTTGTTTAGCAATAGCACTCAAAAACTTTTTTCTGTTTCAAAGAACTCCTACTACCTCCTTTCTAAGTTTGAGCTCCACCAAGGTTTTGTTTTTTAGTTACCTTGTCTTACAGACACACTCTTGCCATCTCATGTGTTCAGACCCACACATTAGGATCTTTTGCTAAAAATGAAATATGTTACTCTGATGTGATAATTTTACTCCCTTTGTTTATTTTCATCCAGATTCTTCAAAAAATTGTTATTAAAGCTTATTTCTATCCACTATCTAAGAATCAAGATAAAGTTTTGTGGAAATAGTTTCAGTACACATTTTTTAAGATACAAGGGAATAACAAAATCAGTAGGTATTTACTTAAAATCAGAGTGTTATACTCACACAAGGTAAGAAAGGTAGACAGAATCAGAAATTCATTGTTACAGCTGAGTGAGATTTGAACCACGGATTTCCTTAGTTTTGTCCAGTTGCTCTAACAACTGAGCTAAAATGGCAACAAGCCAGCACATATTAAGTTTCCCAGTTGGCTAATGTTTTTTCCTGGAAAACCAAGGGGTTAGCTCAAATTACAATACCCCCCCCCCCCACCTCATAGCTTAACCAACTATAAGGTAAATTATTCTCAATTGTTTCTTCCACACTACCATGTGTAAGAAAAGAGTTGGTAAGGTATAGCCAGATCAAAAGACTCAATACCATAGTAAGAATTTTAACCAAGGATCTCCTGGTATCCTCTAAAAACTGGTCCACCATGGTAACATGTCAATACAACATTAAATTCTCCAACTGACACATGTTTACCCTGGTAAGCCACAAGGAGCTCTCTTATTACTTTGAGATAACACACACCAATGGCAACTTACTTTATTGTAAGCACTTTAAGTCCGGACTTCATGGTTTAACCAAATTGATTCTTCCACACTAGCCATTTGTAGGAAATTGGTTGGAAAGGTAGAGACAGACTGCAAAATTCAGTGCCATAGACGGGATTTGAACCACGGATCTTCTGGTTTCCATCCAGTTGCTCTAATCATTGAGTTAAGATGGCAACAAGCCGACAGGGTATTAAATACCCCAACTAACTCACCTTTTTTCCTGGAAAACCATGAGGATTTTTGTTACAAAGTCCCAGCTTAACAACTATAAGATAAATTATTCTGTATTATTAGTTGTTTCTTCCACATTACAGTGTGTGGGAAAGGAGTAGGAAAGGTAGAACAAGATAAAATAGTTCAATGCTGTAGTCAGAATTTGAACCACAGATCTCCTGGTGTCCGTCCCATTGCTATAACCACTGTCGTTACATGACAACAAGCCAACACAGTATTAAATTCTCCAGCTGACTCAATTTTTCCCAGAAAACCATAACTTCTCAAATTATTACATCCCAGCCTGTTTCTTTATAATATTCATATGAAAACTTTTGTACGTTCACATGTTTAACAAGATAAGGATTTGTAAAAATAAATGTTACAATCATTTCGATTTAGGTGCAGATGAAACTTGCTTCAGATATATAAACTAGGTCTTTATAAGCTGCCTATTAAGTTTATTACTGTGTCCATGACAATGAGGGAAGCGTTTAAGAGGCATAACATCTGAAAACATTGGCAGCAAGTTGAATATTTGACCATTAACAGTAGATTTATCAGAACTGATTGCTCTTATAAAGAAATTTATGGATATAAACATTGTGTTTCAAAATATGCCCCAAAACAGTGAGTGTTTAATCTAATTGTTCATTTTAACAGGTTTAACAAACAATGTGTGTGATTTTGACTGAACTCATGTTCCTGTTTTGTCCCCATCTGGAGGAGAAAAAGAAAAGTGTTTGAAAATTTCAAGAGTATGAAATTGTTAGTGGTCTACAGTACATTAATGACTTCTAAGAACATTGCTTCTGAAGAACTTAATCTGCTAATTCTAAGTTTATGCAATTTTTAAAGTATTAAATACATTCGTTAAGGTTTTTAAGCATATTTCTTTAAATCATGTTTTATTTTCAATCTATATTATTTAAATGCATCCTTGTTATCTCTGCGTTTATTTTGCCTAATTAGTTGTCCTTCTATGTCACATAACTTAATCCATTATTTTTCCAAGTTATTCATGCAAACTAAACAAATCTCTGGAATAATGAGATCTTACTTGAATAGTGCTAAATAAAAGGGTAAATGCAACTAGGCTTCCCAATATTACTTTCAGAGGAAACTGCTCTGATAATAGCATACTTCCGTAGCATGATTTTCCTTGGTAAAGTTTACTTCCAGTGTATATTCTAATTATGTGCATGCTACTCTAGGAGGGTTTTAATATACATGATGGTGACAAGAGAAAGATATGTCAGTGTAAATTTTGTACATGTTCACTCCCAGACAAAAACAATGCACTTCCTGCCTCTCTCCCATTCTCTCTCTCTCTCTCTCTCCCTCCCAGTGATAGCACTCAAAAATGTCTTTTACCTTATACTTTGAGATTTTAGCTCATCCAAGTTCTTATTTTTTTAATTACCTTGTCATACATTTGATGGGTGAACAGAAATACATCTTTCAAAAATGGTTGGATGAATTTTTGGATGTTTTAACAACTTAAGTCGGTTGTATAAATTTGAATTACTTGAAACAGTGACATTGGAGATACTGAGAGAACAAGAACACGACTGGTTATGAAAAGGGATCATTCAACATTCATCATCTAACTATTCTAGTCCTGCCTTTTTTGTTCCTAAAGACCAGGCTACATTTTGAATCATAGTAGATTATAGATGTCTGAATTAAAAAATTACTCTAGACCAAGTTCCCGTACTCTATTTACATGAAAGTTATTATTTGTTTGCTAATTCAAAATACTTTATAACATTGGATCTTAATAGTACTTACTACCAAATTCCTTTAAGCAAAGAGTCAAATACACAGCTTATAATTTATTTGAGTTCAATGTATTGCCCATTGTCCTGGCTACTGGTGCTTAAGATTTAACAATTTAACTCAATTGCTAGAGAACATTTTTGGTGATATTAAATACAGATATTGGTATTAATTATTTAGATGATTTGCGCATGTATTGCCATACTTTTGAAGAACATGTGTTAAATGTCAAGGAAGTCTTGACGAGACTAAGGAAGGCTGGTTTGGCTGTGAATCCAGAGAAAATGAAATTTGCTTCAACTCATTTGAAATTCTTAGGTCATATCATAGCTCGTGATGGGATTTCCAATGATCAGATAGAGTCAAAATGAGTAGAGATTATCCAATTCATAAGAAGGTAAACCAAGTGTCCAAGTGTCAAGATTTATTGGAATGGTTAATTATTTTGTGAGATTTATCCCTAATTATGCTCATTTGGCAACTAAACTCAATATTTTGTGCAAAAAGATCATAACTTTTAAATGCGGTCCAGAGCAACAGTTGTTATAATAAGTTTAAATGGCTACAGATTTCTAGTCCTTCTTGCAGTGCCTGACTTTGGCAAAGATTTTATTTTACAAACTGAAGCAAGTTCCATTGCAATTTCTAGTTTCTTGTTTGAACAATCTTAGTAGGGGAGGAAAGTAATAGTTTATGCATTAAGGTCATTTATTCCAAATGAAGCTGTGTGTGTCGGTGGGCAGCATAGCTCAAAAGCAAAAAGAACGTTGAATACCAATATTCCATATATGAGTTAGAGGCATTAATGGTCTTTTATAGTTTACATAAGTTTAAATTCTATTCCCAACATAAAGAATTTAATTAAAAAACTGATAATCAGGCTTTCTTTTGGGTCTTAGCATCTTCTCGTAACACTGGAAAAATTGCTAGATGGGTGTTGTTTATTTCAGCATTTAAATTCAAAGTTCGTCATACAAGAGGGACCATAAATTGTATAGAAAATCCTCCATATTAGGTGTATGAGAATAATATCGAACAGATGTTTATGGAGAGCATTATGTGCCTATTTTAAGTATTCAACCAATTACCTTTAACATTTGGCTAAATTTCAGTTGGAAGATGATAAGCTGAGATCTGTTATATTCTTTCCCTCTGATCAGGAGTTAACATCCATTCATATTGCATCAACAAACCCTATGTTGTAAAGACATATGATAGTGCTCTCAGAAAAAAAATTACACCAGTATTATCATGAGGGATCCTTCGGCGTGCATCAAAGCATTTGCAAAACACAGCATAAGATCATCAGTACTTTAAATGGAAAGGTATGGACAATGATATGCAGGGCCAAGTGAGAGATTGCCACATTTGTCAGAAGAGCAAACCGATGCAAAATGCCTGTTTGAGACCCTTACCTACATGTATCACAGAGCAGCCTGTGGAGAAGCTGTTTTTGGATTATGTTGGTCTGTGATGGGCAGGCCCAAATTTAGGACCTCTGATGCCCCTGGGCAAAAAAGAACATTTGCTGCCCCCCCCCCCCCAACTTGCAATACATATATTGCTTAAATTTTCACAACATAGAGAATGGTTTCACTAGTTTGGATACTTAAGTATGAGTGGCAAACACCATAAGTGGGTTTATTAAAATTTAAGTAGAAACATCTTAACAGAAAGAATTTACACTAAAGATGCATCACCTCATATTAGATGTTAAAACATATACTGTTTAAATAACAAGAGGCTTCCTCCTTGCCTTGTCATTTGCAAACAAGTTTATGAGCTCGTCATAGTCCATTTTCACTGTAAAGTCAGACTCAATTGCAAGAACACCAAGATAACTAAGATGATCCTTCACTTGTGATGTTCTTAGATAATTATTTATGCGTCTTAGAACAGAAAATGATCTCTCAGTTGAGCAATTTGAAGCAGGAGTGCTCAAGTATATTTGTAGAACTATGTTTAAGTTTGGGTAAACATTCTCTAGACAGTTTCCTTTTAACATCTTGCACAGTTGTGTAAGAGAGTGCGGCACATTTTCATTCTTTTCTATGTAGCTTTTGAAGTGTAAGCATTCAAGTACAAATGTTGAATCTTCAAGATCCGAACTATAGACTTTCTGTAGTCTGGATGATGCTTCCTGAATTTCAAGTGGACTAAGCATCTTCAGATTTGTCAAAAACATAAATGGTTCACTGAATTCCTTGTAGGAAGAAACTCTGCTGTTCAGTTCTTCAATCAATTTATCCAGAATCAAAAGGAAAGACATCTGAATCATCATTTCCTTCAGAGTCTGAATCAGATTCATCAAAGAATCTTTTCTTTTTCTTAATGCATTTCTTATCCTGATCAATTGTAGTAATGTTACAAAGAGTTTCAAATTTCTTCTGTCCTGGATTCTTGAAAACTTCATATCCCATTTTCATATCTTCCAAAGAACCAAGCTAAGAACTATACAAATTACAAACAGTGGCTACATCCATGTCTGCTGTTTGTAGCTGCTTACTTACAACATTAAACCTTTCAAGAATGGAATCACAAACTACAGTCATAAAAGATGTTTCAAGACTACACAACTTCTTCATTATGCCTTTAGCTTCATATTTCACCAAAGACTTCTCACTTTCATTCTCTAACGATTGCCTCGCCATCTTTGTTCAAGTCAATTAATATTCCTCTGCAAGCGGCAAATTTAGAAGAACTTGACGTTTCATGTCTATGCTTTTTTTTCCCTCCAGCTTTCCAGTAATTTTGCCACCCCCTAAAATGTGCCGCCCTGGGCAGTTGCCTGGTTTGCCCTGCCGTAAATATGTTCCTGGTGATGGGAAACAAATTTTAGTCATGGTCAATGCTTTTAGTAAATATGCTTGGTAGTTACCAATACATGAAGCAAGTGCACTGTCAACTACAGGTGTGAAACAGATTGTTTATGTTTTGGTGTTCCCAAAGTTATAGTCACTTATAATACTTCATATTTTAAGGTTCAGATGTTGATAACCGTTTGTCAAATGTACACTAACCCATAGTAACCTAAACCTCGGTTAAGCAAAAGTGCAAATAAGAATCTGAAGGTGCGCTTATTGCCTTTTATCATAATGTTAGACCTTGGGATCGAGATTTGTATTGCCTAATGTATGGCAAATCAAGGATATTCTGCCAGTGAACTTAACCAGAGGAATATTATAAAAACATGGGAGAGAGTAAGAAAGAATTTACTTAGGTCTAGACTGAATTATCAATCTCATTATAATAAGGGCTGGCATAAGCATGGATTGGTATTGGGAGATGAAGTATTTTTTGAAAAATCACTCCCATAAGCTGTAAAGCTAACAAGTTCTCTGTCAAGCTCACTGCAAAGTATGTGGGTTCTCACTTAATTGTTAAATTTTTATCTGTGATGTCTGTTGTATTACAAAATAAGGATACTGCCAAACAAACTAGAGTACATATGTCCCAACTTAAGAAATTAATGCTAGCAAGTTTTTGATCTCCAAATTATTTTAAGTGTGTATGAATGTCAAGTTATATGCCTTATTGTATAAGTTGTACAGATGGTGGTCAATTATGTATGTAAGCCTGAGTGTTAGAGCTAAATTTGCCTTCCTTTTTCTTGTGGCGTTGTCCCCTTTATTGTTTTCTCCGAGAAAAGTTTGGCAGCTAGTCAGACGTGTTAGTATTGTAGCGAACATGTAGCTAATGTTTCCATATTTAGGGGAGGAATCGTTGAGTAAATGAGTGCAGTGTACTGATGTATTATGCCTCTGATTTGGGGTAAAAACAGGCAAGGTGACCAACAAATTTATAATATACCCCAGATTTGGAGAAGTTGACACTGTTTTGTAAAGCAAAGTTATGCATAGCCAAAAAATAAATAAATATAACAATAATAATTTTGGAGGTGGTTGTTGTTTTTGGGGGGGGAACTAAACTGGTACACCACATCTTGGTCCAATGTCAGTTTTATACTCATGCTCCAGATTTCCCCTATGACCCCTCCACTGTCTTACCAAGTGGAGGTCACCTCAGCTCACAAAGTGGGACACGAAGAGGGATCTACTTGAATGCTCATATCGTTCGTTTGGAAGAACAGGGCGTCAACTCAAAAACTACAGATTTTCAGAACATTTTCACAAAATTAAATGAATTTATTTGCCAAGACAAAAAAATCACACACTTTCGGGAGTTTGTATATGAACATTAACAACTTTAAGGTATATTAAAGTATAGCATTTTAATAATTCAAGCTCAGGCATTATCCAGTAAAGTCATAATTTTTGCAACCCTTATTTGGACTTGTAACACTTTTGCTCAGAAACTGTTACTTTTTGAAAACTTATATAAGCTATAATGTGCAATAAACACGCATTTTGGTTACAATAGCATTATGGCATGTGCAAAAATATAGAAAATATCCTATCTGACACCAGAAGTGCACAGTTCATGAACAGTGTGTAAATAATTAATCAAAACTACTACAGACTTTTGTAGAGCTCAAAGTAATATTTTGTAACAACTTTCTTTTTAATTAAGGAGAGCAGTCATTTCTTTTTGGCTTCATTAATGCCAATTTTCTGCTTATAAGTATTTTTCAAGTCTATGGCACGTGGATCTGTAGTTAGTCTTTTAATATTTATGATAAACACATTCATGAAATCTTGCTGGCTGTATGAAGTTTTGTAGAATATATTTCTGGAGCGGTCCTTCTCCACCTTGAGAATCTTGATCTCTGAAATTTTGAAGACTTTACCATAATTTTTTCTATTCATATTGTTTATTCCAATTTGTACAGCAAGGTCCTTGAGATCATAAAAGTCTTCTTAATTCTTATTTTGCTTGTGCAGTTATCTGAGTAGAAAATTGCATCTTTATCTGCATGTGAAGCACTGACAAGGTTTTCTTGCAAATTTTCCAGGTAGTGCCATACATAAGAGTTCATTGTTTCACTTGTAACCTTTTTCCACATAAAAATATAGCCCTTTTAGAATATTTTTATGGAAAAAAATGAAAAATGACCATTTTTGAGTTGACCCTGTTCTTCCAAACGAACAATATCAGCAACTTGCACATATCAGGAGACAGTGAATGGAATTAGCGATGTTCCCTGGTAATGCATAGTTGATTTGAATTTTTATTATTGGCAGTGCTTCTCATTAGAGCATGCAGCCTTAACTCAATAAAATTATACTTTCAAAATTCTAACATCATTAATTCACATGGATTATGGTTTACGTAAGCATGTGGCTGTCATTTATCAAGATAAAGCTTTGTAAAAATAAATTCATCATATATTTTGATTTAAGTACATTTGGGATACAGGCAACTTGCTTCAGATATTTAAACTGGTCTCTATAAGCTGCCATTTAAATTCATTACTATTGCCATGACAATGTGGGAAGCAATTAAAAGTAACAGTATCTTTAAACAATAGCAGCAGATTGAAAAATATAACCATTAATAATAGATATATCGGAATTGGCAGATTGTCATAAAATGGTTTATGGATTTAAACATTGTGTTTCAAAGAGATCTTGTCTTTTTGGTATCTCTTAACATTTAACAGTTACACAAAAATACATAAAATTTGTTTTGAAGGAAGAAGAGATAGCAGAATACTCACACAGCATTCAAAATATACATTCTGGCGATCTGAATCTGCTTAAAATATACCATTTTAGTTTAAATCATTAAGTCATGATTTGAGATAGTAATTTTTTCTGTTCCCTGTCACAGTTAAGCATGCATTGCATTAAAATGTTCTTGTGTTGCATTTCAGGAGTCCTGAAAAGTGTGCTGTTGCTGGGAGAGATCATCATTGATTCTGTAAGTGGAAAGTGGAATATAATACATGAAGTACATAGTAGAGAGAGTATCTTTTTATTAATTAATCCAACACTTATCTGGCTGACATCCCGAGAAGAAATCATTAATAACCAGCACCTGGAAAGTATAAACTCCTATCTTTTTATTGTTAAGTTAATTGTTTTTTCACATAAGCCATATGTAGGAGAGGAATTGGATAGGTAGAGTCAGACTGAAAAATTCAATACCATAGCTAGAAGCACTGACCTCCGGTCTCTAGTCAGTTGGTCTAACCACTGAGCTATCATGGCAACATGCTGGCACAGCATTAAATTTCTCAATTGACTTGCTTGTTTCCTGGTAAACCATAAGGTGATCACCTATCCAACTCCTGACCTACACATAGCTTGTGTGAAAAAGCAATTAAATTAACACTAATTGACCTAATAGTTGGCTAAACTAAGATGCCCGGGACTTAAAGTGCTTACGATGTTGTAAGTCGCCATTAGAGTTTGTCATCTCAAAATAATTTGAGATTACCTTGTGGTTTAACGGGAAACATGTGTGTCAATTGAGAAATTTAATGCCATGCTGGCATGTTGCCATGGTAGCTCAGTGGTTAGAGCAATCGGCCACCGGGACATCTGAGGCTCAAATTCCGCCTATGGCATTGAATTTTTCAGTCTGATTCTACCCGCCCAGTATCTTTTTACTTTCCCTGATGCCTATCTGTAGAACATAGGGCAGCATGCACTAACTTAGAGTAATGTGCACTTCTGTATGAAACCATTTCAAAGCACAGCACTCTGTGACTACTATAGGAGAGTCAACTGTTTCAGAGCTATTTTATTCACTTCATCTACTCTCAGGAAAATAAATACAGTAGTAAATTTTGGAGTGTCCTCTCAAACAGTATGTTATAATGAAGATAAGCATAGTGCAAATGTAGTTGGAATTTACTCTTGTGACTTGGTTGGCGCAACACAGTTGATTGAAGTCTAATACTATCATATTGATAGGAAGATATTTTTATTACATCATTCTAGATTATATTATTGGTTTTGGCAAAGAAAACAATGATTACCTAGATATGTCCATGAAGAAAACAATGGCAATGCCACAGTGTGTATTCTTTGGGAAAGAACAAATGAAAGCTCTAGTGTGTAAATGAAAATTACCTTGGCCACACGATACATATAACAGAATTCAACAAATGTTACATTAGTAGGAAGGAATCTTTTATCTTCATTTTGAACCTCTTCGAGACCATTTAAGCCCCAATATAAAATTAAAATAACTAGAAACTAAAGTTACAAACTGAGTGTGTATCATAATGGAACTGTTCACAGTAAGCTATTTAAAATAAAACTAAACTTTGATTTAAATTTAAACTTATTAGAAGTTTGCAATATTGTTTGTGTAGTTCAAACATAAACAACTGCCTACTCATAGAGTAGCTTTTATCATTTGTTATTCTGCCATCTAACTTCAGATTTGCCTTTGTTGTCTAATTCCATTTCAATATAAGATCACAGGCCAGGATTCTCCAGTACATTTAAGAAAATCTCAGAGAAATGCATTGTGATTATACATAAAATCTCTGTATGAGATGCTTTCTTTAATGATCTAGCTAGTTCATGTTCATTTTGATATGTATATAGCCTTTGCTGTGGGTGATGACTTCGAAGATCACTGCATTCCCCAGTTGTTTAATGCGCTGTTGCAATAGCCTGTTTATTTTTCACACATATTAATTTGAAATTGTTGGTACGAATGACAATGTACCCATTAAACATCCACCGGTCTCAAGTTGCCTAAACAATACTTGAATGCTTAATTTTCATTGTGAATGGCCTCGTACAGTAAAACTCAGGCAGGAAGTCAGCATGTCATGATAATCTGCCATTCAAATTTCTCACACTGAAATATTTTTCTTCTTCACATGACTGCTGTTAGTATTCATTCATCTCATTATTGAGCTTGGGAGCCAGAATAAAAAAATATGCCCAAAAATAGTGAGTATATAAGCGAATTGTTCATTTTCGTTGGTTTAACAAAGAATGTAGGTACTTTTAACAGAATTCATGCTCATGTTTTGTCCCCATTTTGAGAGCAAGTATAATGTTTGAAAATTTCAAGAGTATCAAATTGGCAGTGCATTTAGTGATGCTTAAGAACATTACTTCTGAAGAATTTTAAGCAGCTATCTTTAAATTTCCCCATTTCTACAAGCATTAAACCCACTGATTATGATTTTTAAGCATTTTTCTTTAAATCTGACATTTAAATCATGTTTTGTTTTCAATCTATATTACTTTAATGGATCTTTGTTATCTCTGTGAACAGAAAATAGCACATTTTGTGCAATTAGTTGCCATTAATGTTATTCATGCAAACAAAACAAAACTCCAAAATAATGAGATCTTACCTGAGTAATGATAACTAAAGGAGTAAATTGCAGTTAAGCTCAGACTTTTGGAGAAAACTGTTCTGATAATAATGTGCTTCCATAGTATGATCTTCCTTTGTAAATGTTACTTACAAAGTAATTTATTATAACCAGGTGCCCACTACCCTAAGAGGGTTTTAAAATGTATGATGTTCACTAGATTTGTCAGTGTAACATGTTGCACTCTCTCTCTCTGTTCCCTCACTCCCAAACATAGATGAACATGCGCACGCATGTACACACACAAAGGAAATTGTGTAGTAAACTACAAGATGGTACAAATCTTCAGTGTAGTACCTTACTTTCCATATTAAATACTCTCTGAATTTACTTATAAATGCATTTCCCTTTTACAGCTTTAAGTGTGTAGGTAATTTGTTATAGTAATAAGCACGTGTAACATATGGATCTTTCTATTCATTTAGTATGGTGCATAACTTTGTGTACGTTTTGCTTATGCCTAATATCATTAGACAGGAAAATATCATTATGGCATATTTCCTTGTTTTTAGTATAAGCTTCTATTCTTGAGATAGCTAGCAATTTAATTCTGTACAGATAGAATGAATAAGTGGTAAGAAATTCCTTTTCTTTATTTCTTTTTTTCAAATTTCTCTACAACTTTCTTTACTTATATGAACTTATATCGTCATAAACAGTTGGGGTTTAAGCTTTCTCCTTCATCCTCTGTACTTTCTAAAATTGCCATAATTAGCCCCTTAAGGCCAATTCCTCCATATATATTTTTATATGCACCCTTTATAACTCTAATAACCCATTGTTAATACTGTATCTTTCTGATGCTTTCCTAGTTTCATATCTTGGAACTATTTCAAATGTTCCTGGAAGATCTAAAACTGCAAACTGTATTTCTTTGCTGATTCAGTTTGCTTTCTCAATGAACAATCTATGCAATTTAATATAGCCTTGGTTTGTTGACCTGATATCAAAGTAGTTTGTTGATTCTAATTTATCAAGTATTTATTTTCTTATTTTCCTCTCCAGGATCCTTTTGTATGAAAGGAAGTCAAAGTAAAACTTATATTTTGTATTTAATTTAATTTATTGAACAAAATTGGAACACAAGTGTATCATTTTTCAAAATAGTCTCTATAACATTCAACACGCTTTCTCCAGTGAGGAGGTGAATGGATTCTTCTGAAAAAAAAAAAAAAAAAAAATTGTGGTCATGTGAGCAGCCACTGGTGCATCTCTTCATTGGAACAATTTTTTTTCCTCCCATCTCCCCTTTGAGTGGTTCAAAACATTGGTAATCATTTGGTGGGAGGCCTAGTGAGTATGGCGAATATTGAAGAGCATCAAAGTGAAGTTTATTGATTAGTTACAATTATTGCATGGTTCAAAACATTGGTAATCATTTGGTGGGAGGCCTAGTGAGTATGGCGAATATTGAAGAGCATCAAAGTGAAGTTTATTGATTAGTTACAATTATTGCATGAACAGTATGAGACTGAGCATTGTCATGTTGCAAAATGATACTGTAGCTTGAAGTCCATGACCTTTTGCTCTTATTGCAGGCCAAAGCTGACTTTTTAATTTGTTGGACTATGATGCACTTGTGATGGTATTTACCCTAGTAATGTAATGTTCCAAGACATTGCCTTGTTCTTCCCAAAAGAGAGTCAGCATAACCTTTGCCTGCAGTGCCATAGTACTAAAAGTGGGTGTTAAACACTATAAAAAAAATTAAAAAATCAGCATAACCTTCCCTGCAGATGGTTGTGTCTGGAACTTCTCTATCACACAATTGACCGTCATTATTTCATTTCTCATCTTTTCCTTTCCGAAATTCACTTCCATCTTCCCCAAGCTAAATTTCATCTTCTCCTCCATCTTCTTCATTCTGAATTTCATTTCCAAATCCATTTTCTCCATGCCAAATTTCATGGCTTGCGTTTCTGCCAGTAAGGGTTTTTATCATCTTTACCATATTATGTTAAATCCCCTCCCTGTTGTTTTTATTCTGATGCTTTTTCAACAATTCAGCAGCAAATTTTCCTCTCTTCACTTCGACATATCACAATTATTCTTGTCTCATCATTTCTCTAATGCAACTGATGCATGCTATGAACTCAGTTAGATCTCACTTTCCTGGTTTGCAGCTCTTCCTTTTATAGCTGTCAATGACAACAGAAATTTCCAGAAAAAGCAAACATTCTAACACATGTCCATTTCTCTCAGGTATGGCATTCCAAGGCTTTGATTTACTGCTGCCACTTTTCATGTGCTAAATTCACCTCCTATGCAACAGTGAATGCAGCTACCTAAAGGAAACCAACAGCACATGTGCAACAATCAGCAATAAGCTTTCCAAAGCAAGCCACTAACATAGTACAGTAACCACAGATCAGCAATGCAGTTACAATATCTCCAATTGTTTTATATATTTTTACTTTCTCTATCACATACTAATGGGTAGAGAAGGTATTGCATTCTACCCAAAAATTTGATTTCAAGTTTTCACCAGAAATACTTGTTTTGAGGCCCCTGAATAAAAAGGCATTTTTAGGAAAAGGTTTGTGTATGTGACTGTGAACTGCATAGCTTAAAAACAAAAAGATAAATACCACACCTGCTGTTTAAGTTAGTAAGTTCCAAAACTGTGACACAAAGCTTTTCAAGAAACTCCCCCTGCCAACCTAAACTACCATTTACATTGAAAATTTTCTGAAATTCCTTTTCTAAAAAATGGCTGTAGCAATTTTAATTAAAATACTTTGTTTTAGGCATTTGCATGAAAAAATGTATATTTTGAATTCTTGTGGAGTCCACTTCATTTGGAAAGAATTTTGTATAATCTTATATAACTGGTAAATTTTAAGTGATAGACAAGAGCATTCTATACAAAAAGATCTCTTTGAAACACAGTTTATTTTAAATAACTATTTCGTTGCATAACCCATTTTCAAGACATCTGCTATTAATGGTTCAAATAGTTCAAAACTTATCATTCTTTTAAAATTTTGTCAATATTCAGCTATTTCTCGTGACTGCATGGAAAGACAGTAGAATTTTAAGGCATGTACATAGCGTTCAGTTCTTCTGATTTGACTCATTATTCCATTTGTATCTATAACAAATTATGTAATTTATCCATTCCTACAAAGGCTTCTTACAATTAAAATTAAGTTGACAGAAAAATAAGCTTTCATAACAATAGTTTATAAATCCCTAATAAACGATAGAAGAGAATATAATGTGAATGTAACTCCTCAGATTTTCTCATAATGGAATGTAGCAGTGATTTACCAACAGGAAATATAGTCGTGACCAGAGACTTAAGAATAATGAATCTAGGAATTTTGAGGCAACATGTAGACAACATTTTGTGTTCTGCTCCTTTTGACCTTGCCTAGTGCAGAGTAAAACACAACTTCTGTCAGTAATAGTGTATGGAAGAGAAATTGAAAAATTATAATAGTTTTAGATAGTGCATTTTTAAATTGGACATACCTTGATAACAGAGTACAAGAGCAGTGAGTTCCCATTATAAGTGAAGATGATGGTAATAATTTGTATGTTTTTAGATGAGCTGAAGGCGGTGAAAGGAACTAAAATCATGGATGGTATCTTAAACACTTCAAATGATTCCTGCAATGCAAACAGCACTATGAAGCCACTGGAATTCAATGCAAACTTGGTGGCAAAGATTGAGGAGGACTATGAAAAGGATGAAAATTGTGTGAATAATTATTTACACCAAATGAATATCAATGCATGCGATGAAGCACATTATTCAAAAGACTTCACTGGGGATACACCAAATGGGGATATAGTCAAGAAGGATGAGACAGAAAGTGAAGATGATGAGCAACCAGTGCCAAATAATACAAATCCTCAGGGTGAAACTTTACTCAACAGTTACATTCTAGATGAAATCCTCAGTGAAAAGAAAAAGGTAAGCCATTTTGAAATGCATGGGATGCTTTCATTGTAGTCTCCATACTTACAAAAGCAAAACAAAAAGCGATCCTACTGTCATTCAGTATAAAATCATACACCTAGAACTACACTGCCACAACTCAAAAGTTGGCTGTTTTGAGTTACAATTATTTCCTGGTTCATGGAATGGTTCTTTAACAAAAATGAAAACCACCATATCTTGAACTGCCTCCAGAAGATAAACTGTATGAGAACCAGTCACATAGTAATAACTCTTTCATTAGCTATACCAATATGATTAAGTTTTGTACTTTTTGGATGAATTAATAAAGTCAGAGTTGCAATTCTATATATCTAGTTAACATCCTGAGTCAACGCTTTCAAATGCAGTTATCTCAAAAATGTGCTTTTTAGTTGTGTCAGTGTTGTTCTAGAGGTGCAAATGTGAACTTAAATAATGTAATCGCTAAAAATGATTCCACTTTTTTGTTTGAGACTACAAAAAGAGAAGCATCAGGGTGTAACTGGAAAACATTTTGGCTTTATATGTGCAACTAGGTACCATTTGGAAGATATAATTTTATTACATATGTATAATATTGTGTGAAAAATGTGACTATTCAGGTTGAATTCTGGTATGGTATCAAATATCTGCAATCGGAAAGTGTCCTTGGCATGTTACTGTGACTTTGCTTTGATTTTACCTTGCCTACCAAAATGAACACATTGCATTGTATTCAACATGTGACAAGAGCAGGGCATAATGAATCTCTCATATTGTGAAAATGGCTCATTGGTGTACTGCTACAGACCATTAAAATAGTTTGTTTTGATCACATTGTTTAAAACCACTGAGAATAAGAAATGTTGGAAAATTGAATTGGGTTGGAAAACTCAATGCCAAAACGGGGACTCAACAATGAATTTGATGAGGTAGTTTAATGCATATATAGGTAACTTGCCATAGTAGCTCAAGTGGTAAGAGCATCAGTACAGAGAGCCAAAGTTTCATGTTTGTTGTCCTGGCTGTAGTACTGAATATTTCATACTTGATTCAACTTTTCAAATAATTGTCAGTATACAGCCATTGTTAAAGAGCATTTATCAAAGCTCAAATAAATCATGAGAACAGGTTTTACCAACCGATGTTAAATTTTAACATAGAGAGATTTCACATTGAAGCTAATTCAAATTCTGTTTAATTCAATAATGTTTGCTGTAATATTGTGCAAATGAAGTAGGTGGTAAATGAAACATTAGAGGTTAAAATTCTGCCAACCAAACAAACGTCCTTTTCCAATATTAATTATTGTGAGATTTTATGCTGCTGGCCTTTCATTTAATGGTAAGTGATAGTGTTGGCATTTCTAAAGCTACCTTCTATCTGGAAGGTTTCCCAAACAGTATCTTCATGAAGCAAATAGTGTTTTTTGTTTGTTTTTTTTTTTTTTTAAATAAGTCTCTGCTTTTCCTTAGTCAGTAATAAAACACTATAGGCCACTTTTAGTTTCATTGCAGTGTCTGTCATCAGTTTTAAAGCATCTGAAATGCTCTTTACACTTTGTGGTTGGTGCTGCATTTTTATATTTGTATAAAATTACCACAATTTAGCTTATTGGATGTGGGGAAAAATGTGCATTCCAGTAACTTCATTATGATTTCCTTTCATGCTACCACCCCCCATGAGCCCACTATGGTAGGTACAGGCTTGGTGCCCCGAGCCAACCTTGACTTCCTCAGTCTGGGTTCCATTTAGTGGTAAGGGAGTCACTCTAAATGCCCATCCATGTTTAGGCCAAGCGTGGAGGCCGATGTCATTGAAATAGGATATCCTGGTTGGTTAAGGGTTACGTATCTGAGCCTGGGCCTTGTGTATTTTCAGTAACCAGGGAGGGTGTGCAAACTAATTTACTGCTTTGATTTCTGATTCACCTAAATGGGAGGTTAGGGACTAACCCATCCCTAGTCGACCATCCAGGAATTATACCAAACTCCAGGGTGAGTGACACAGCAAGTCCACTAAATCACCTGTTTAGCCCTGACATGCCAGTCGGGTGACCCTCATTGGGCTCTGTGGTGAGTGTGGAGCACTGTAGGATGAATCTAATACATTTTTCTATGGATAGTTGGTCCAAGATTATGTAGCGGACATAAAACTGGCCACAAAAGTACTAAACCGTGTCGATCAAATCAGAATAAAGAAAGGGTGTGCACCTATACTTCAGCAAATCAAAGCCAAAAAAATACAGAAGAATAAACACAAACAAAACCGGTAGTCTATTTAAAAGCAGGTAGGGGAAACACGACTGTCATAATGGAGAATAAAGGTTACATTTCAAAAGTTGAAACTCTTTTAGAGAATAAAGCATACACAGAAATAAGTAAAAATCCACTAAGCACACTGTCAACATCCTTAAAACAGACAGAACAAACAGAAATTATACCAAAAGAGATAAAATCAAAATGAAAGAAGCAAACCCAACTCTACCACGTCTTTATGCTCTGCCAAAAATTCACAAACCAGACAAACTCATGAGACCAATAGTCAATTGCATAAACTCTCCAACCTACAAATTATCAAAGTGGTTTCTCAACAAAGTCACTACCTTCTCGGAACCCAACAATCTTTCCATTAAAAATTCCTGGGAAGTAATAAAACACCTAGAACATTACACAGTTGCAAACAATGATTTGTTGGTCTCATTTGATGTGATGTCATTATTCACCAGCATTCCAGTCAAAAAATTACTTGAAACCTTCAAAGCTTGGCTCACAGACGTAGGCTTAAACAAGAAAGAAATAGAAGACTTCCATACTTGAACAAAACTATGCATCCATCAGAATTATTTCCAATTCGATGGCAGATTTTACAGACAATCCTCAGGCTTAGCAATGGGTAGCCCACTTTTGCCCTTTTTAGCAAATCTATACATGGTACAACTTAACTTCTAGTTTACCAAATATGTTCAAAAATGGTTTAGATATTACAATGTTTTTGTGGTGGTCCCCAAAAACTTATCAGAAGACTCTCTAAATTGAACCCACAAGACGGGCATGTACAATTCACAATGGAAACAGAGGAACACCAAATTCTACCATAACTGGACCTAAAACTAACATGGAAAGAACAAAAGATCACTTATGGCATCTACAGGAAGACTACATATACAGACAATTACATAAAATGGAATAGTTTCAACCCAGAACTTCACAAACAGGCAATCTTCAACAGCTCAGTACACAGACTCCTCAGCATCCCACTCGACTCAGAAGAGTATAACACAGACTACCTCCCATTAAGGCACATGGCTTCAGCCAGTGGTTCCAACCCAGACATCATTGACCAAAAAATTGAAAAACATAAGGAGAAATTAACATTAAAACAAATCACCACTTTGTCCATACAAAAACCAAAAGTTACATATAAAAAATTCACTTGTCACCTAACAGAAGATAAAAAATTCAAAAAATGTTTCAAGAAATACAGTATAAGTTGAGCTTTGTAACCAATTCAACATAAAAAAAATGCACTGAAAACAGACATTAAAGACCCCATATCTATGAATCAGAGACCAGGCATCTATAAAATTGACTGCAAGGTCTGCAAATTATGTTACATTGGTCAAACAAAAAGAAGACTGGAAACAAGGTTAAAAGAACATTTCGGTCACATTAAACAGAAACAGACAGATAAGTCGGCAGTAGCACACCATTTTTTGACATCACATTACAAAATAGAAAATAACATAAAGTTGCCTAAACCTATAAACAGCCCGGTAGCACTTACACTTTGGGAGAATATTCTCATTACATAACACTAAGACCAGCACATGAATTTTGAAATAGCGTCACATGATGATGAACTTCTGCTGAGAACACCAGATGTCTCTGCCATAACAGACCACAGTGCACAAATTCCAGCCATTAGTCGAACCTCAACTGAAGAAGGTCTAACAACACCTACAGGTGCATTTGTTAATATGTTTGACAAACCAGCCCACCATTTCCATCCACATAAAATGCATTTCTGCCAGTTCCTGATGTGAGTACATGTCGCTCAGTCAAACACTGAACAGAACACTCAATGTACCCTTTGCCTTGGAATGAACTGTCAGAGTGCGCTGTTAATATCTTCTGTAATGGCAAATACTTGCAGGAAGAAAAATGTTCTGGTGAATATCACTGTTTTAAAGGCCATAACTCAGAATTTTTTTAAAAATGTTTTTTATACATACATTATTTAACACCTGCTTTTACTACATATGGCACCACTGGGGAATAATTTGGAAAGAAGCATTTCCAGACATGGATTGTAATGGACTGCTTTTACTGTCTACATATGGAGAGTGCATACCTGAATTGTCCTCTATTTCTGAAACACTATGTATAGCTTATAAATGTGTGTTAGCTATGAAAGAATTATCCCTTAAGATGAATGTAGCAGAAAGACTATTTTAAATTTTGTCCCCTTATTCATAATTTTTACATGGGGTAACAATAATCCCCAGAAATCAATATTCAATGGAGTTGGTGTAAAGTTGGTTGATATGAAGAATCTACTACAGTCCTCTCCAAGAAGGCAATTTAAAATTGTTGAGTCCTGCGTATAGTCTGTAACTCTAGAGAAAAACGTTATTTTCAGTTACTTAAATAATAATGAATGTAAGCAGGTTTAATATTTAATTGTTCTTTATATATTTTAATGATATGCACACTAAATATTTTAAAATCCAATTCAAGTATCCCAGCAAGTATCCAAGGTGATCTCAAATATCAGAGATATCATACTCGAGAGCAACTTGCTATGTTACAAGAACTTTACATTTCTGATCTTTATAGTTCAACACCATTTGGGGTAGTTTATGCTTTGTGTTTAATATATAATCTATGTTTTAATGTAGTAACACATAAGTAGGAATGCAAATCAGACATGATTCAGTGCCATGGAGATAAAAGCATTGCTATGAACCTATTATTTTTCTGACTTCTGACTTAACCCTACAGGCAATACATATAATCTATTCCTCTTTTGTTTCAGATACTTTTGGAATCACCAGAAGTAGCACAAATTCTGCAGCAGCATTTTCTACATGAAAAATATGGTGGGTTTCAAAATGCTCCAAACCCTGATTAAAACTGTCAAGTTCATAATCACTATACTTGAAGAAATAGTCAACTATAAAACTAACTAAATAATAATCTAACACAACATTGTTCTGTTTGAGGGAAGCTTCACACACAGGGTATCATCTTATTGACCATTTACCCAACAACACTAAAAATAAGACCAATGTTAATATATTAAAACTAGACTGAAGGAATTTATGTACAGTAATATGTTTTATAGTAACAAAGAATATTTTAGCACACATAAATATTGTATACACAAACACAAGTTTCAGGTAGCGTATTAGTAGTCACAATACTGCCTTAAGTTCTGTCAGTAAAATTTAAACGTGCTGTAGTATGGAAATTCTGAATGAAGAAACATGGCAACTCTGTATATTGTCAACAAAATCACCTTTACTACTCCGCAAGTAACCAGCTTGCAATGTGCCAGTAACAGGCAAGAGAGAAAGATAGAGTGGGGAGTGCATAAAAATAGTATCACTGTATTGGCATTATTTCATTGTGGAAAGTGAGCTAAGGACATTTTTTTCAATATGGCGTGTTTCAAAATGCTCCAAACCCTGATTAAAACTCTCAAGTTTGTACTCAAAGCAATGGCTATCAGTAATTTAATACAACATTGTTCTGTTTGAGGGAAGCTTCACACACAGTGTATTATCTTATCGAATCACTTATCCAACAACATTAAAAATAAGACCAATGTTAATATACTTAAAAGTAGACTGAAGGAATTTATGTACAGTAATATTTTTTATAGTAACGAAGAATATTTGAGCACATGTAAAAATTATTCCTAGTAGCATTTACACGTTAAAACTTCTTGTCTGCCTGATTATTGTAAATATTGTATAGAATAACTACTTTTAACTTCTACCATTTATGTTCTGTTTTTGTAAATTTATATGTATATATCTGACATATCCCATAACATGTGCTTGTTCAGTTGGACAAAATAAATCAATCAATCAAACATCAGGCAATTGTTTCAGGATGTACTGAACCAGCATTAGGACTATAAAATTAGTTAATATATCATGGCAGGAACTAATGCTACCAGTATTAGAAAATACCTCAGTGGCACATGATAATACACCCAGATTTTCCTGGGTTCATCACTGGGGTTATGAATGAATGTCCTGGATACATTCACATTCAATTGGTTCTAAACTTTCAAGTTTTTCTCTCCCATGCAACAGTTCACAGTGGGTACTTCTATTTTACAGGCCACAATTTCAACAATGATATTATGAAGCAACTCAAATGTCATTGTGACATACAAAAGGGCTGCTTCCATTTGGAACAGAATCTTCGGACCATGACTACCTACCTCAACACTGCCATCCTATTGCATAATCAAAGCTTCCATAAAAGCTTGCATGATTGTCATTTCCATTTCCCTTAAAAGGCAACTTCTAGCCCTGGATAGAAATATGTTGGTGGCACTTTTTTACCTAGTTTTCTACAGCAGTTTTTTATAAGCACAACAGGCTTCAAACCTGGAATTCTTTTAAGAGTTCTTGAGAGTTTCTAATTTGTTATTGCTGTCTATAACTGGACCGGTTATAGTACCCTGATCAAGTTTTTACCTTCTTTGAACATGTTGTATACATACATAATGTATAGAAAAGGTATTGTATTCCACCCAAAAATTTGAGTCAAGATTTCACCAGAAATATATGTGTTGTCCCCTGAGTATTAAAAAAAAACAAAAAAAAACAACATATTTTTAGGAAAAAGTCCATTTGTGTGGACAGAATAGCTCAAAAACTAAAACTTGTTAAGTATCAAACTTGGTATTTAAGTTTTGTATCTTCCAAGGATGCAATACAAAGAAAATGGTCCCACCCAAACTATCCTTTAGATGGAAAAACTTTGGAAAATTTTGTTTTTCTCAAAAATTGCTATAACAATTTTGATTAAAATGTTGTATATTAAAGATATTTACATCAAAAATAAAATGTATGTATATCTTGAATTTTCTAGGAATAGCTTCTGAAGACCTGTTCATTCTGGTTAAATTTTGCTGAATTTTGCATAACTGGTAAACCGTAAGAAATTGACAAAAGCTTACTACACACAATGTATGTCATATACACCTTTGTTGTAGAGTTGACCATTTCCAAGATATTCCTTGTTATTGGTTTCAATTTTAAGCTACATACTTTAATCAAATGGGGTCATCTTTCGTTTCATGTCTTTTGTTTTTACTGCTGGCGGTGCAAAGCAATTGTTCACATAACAACCATCTTTTTAAAATATTTAACTATTTCTTTAACTCAGTGTATTCCCTTATTTCCCTTCTGCTTAGAAGGAAGCAAGTAATAAGACAATTTCTGCTAATGTTTATCTCAATCAGCATGATATAGATAAAATAATAATATTTTGTAATAATAGTTTGGCTGCAGAACAGGTAGAGAAAATCATATGAATGGAACACATCAGATATTTTTCTTTCTTCAGATATAATAAAGCGATGGTGGACAAGGCTCACTCCCTAAATAGTTTGGGTCTTTTGCCACATATACATAATGAGACATACAGACTGAGCCAAAATGCTTAATTATTATATTTTCTACAGTATTAGGTCTTCAATGATTCCAAAACATGCTATTCTGTTAAAGGACATAAAACTGTCATTCCATTTGTACTTGGACCTTCACTAATATCTCCATGCCAATTAGGAATACACTGTGATGGAATTGCATCTAGGAGCAACATTTTCTTCACCGGTAAATCTAATAATTCAGTTTTCAATTCCTATTTATAGACAATGGAAAGTAAATGCACTGAACATATACTTAAAGTATTGGGTTAAATTTGTCAGTACGCTTACAGCAAAACACCCACACATGCTTTATTTGCTCGTTTTCTTTCTCTCTCTCACCAAATAAACAAATTAATTGAAATCAGAACGAAGAAAAATTATACACATTAATATTTGTATAAAGAATAATAGAACAGTAGTATTAAGAAGGGATATTTGTAGAACATTGGGATGGTCACTCTGATTACGATTTTTAAGTGGTTTCCCCAGATCAGTAAGTAAAGCTGGGGTGATTCTTCTCCTACCACGAATTTTGTGTCCATTCTTTATTATCTGTTTTAAGAGTTGAACAACCAGGGAACGGCATTTGGCATGTTGCATCAGGGCAGTGGACTATGCTCTTTGAAACAGTTTCACCCAGTGTTTTCTGGGTCTGCTGAGGTTTCCATTCTCGGGGTCCCTTGGAACCCAAGGTGGAATGGGGCTAACATATGGCTCGCCGACATAAAAATGTGCTTCATCTTGAATTGTTAAGGACCCTGTCCTTACTAGCGCACATCATTGTATGATCTGGTTGCCCCTTGGTCTCTTCTCCCTTCCAAGGGTCACATTAGAAGCAAAAGGGCTACTGTGGTCTACTTGGGTTCTCTATTCCTGGTTTCCACAGGCTCACGTTAATGTCCCTCCACTCCTATACTGAAGCTAAATTAAACTTCAGTCCATGAAATGTTGTTCTTATGTGCTAATAGAAAATGTACAGAAAATTTAAGTTATATTTATATTTTATGTATCCTGCCAATATTCTATATAGGTATAATGTTCTTAACAAAATATTAAGACATTTATGAGAAAGTGAAAGATAAGACAGTTTTTCAAGTAGTGTGTAAATCTTAAACTTTCATCTTTGGAAGATACCTTGACTTAAAGAGCATGATTTTAAATTATATATTGCTAGGAATAACTCCAACATTTTATATACACCTGTTGTTGGGTGTGCAAAGTGAAGGGAAACGGAGGGTCTATTGTATGCCCATAGTCCTCCATATCTACCTGTTCTACTGAGGACAAAATTCCTGGTCGTCTGTAGTATTTTATAGGCCAGTGGGTACTACACTGTGAATGCTGCAAGGTAAAAGTATTGACTAACACTATGAAAGATACTTGTTTCCCTACTTCCTTGAATTCTCTTTAGAAAATTGATAGGGTGTAGGACAGGTATACAATGACCTTGGACACTACAACTTCAGGACATCTATTGTGGTTACCACCCCAGAAAGGAAGAGATGAAATTAAGAAACCATGGGTAGACAGTGAGAAAGACGCATTGAAATCCCTAACAATTGCAGGTTTGAAGATCAATCCTAATGCTGGAGCTTAGCAGTGAAGGCAATGAATGACCCAACCAAGCAGCCCTCTAATGTCCATGTTGAATACTCCTTCCTTGGAGGAAGTATTTGTCACAGTTGTCCAGCTCTTCCATATACCATGAAACTTGAACCCTTTATGAAACACAAGCACACAATGGAAGGGAAATGAGGGGTGTCAAATAGTGGTAGTTTTGGCTATTGATCGAGATACCACGAAACATCCCAACATCAGAGTTGGCAGCAGTCATAGTTTGAACCCAGAAGTTCCCAAATGCCAGCCTCAAATGTTTGGTTAGAATGGTGTTGTGTATGTAAATTCTAGATAGTTATTTTGGTGCTCAGTATAACATGATTCAATAAAATTGGTATCCGGCCTTTTTTCCCGAAGAAAAAAAATCCTAAGCATTCATTTAAAATGACTTAGTATTAGAACTATGCATGGACGGAGGACACTAGAGTAGAGCGCTGGACTTTGGCCCTTATAACCCTTTGCCTCTTATGTGACCTCAGGGAAGAGGATTGTGGGGATAGATCCAAAAGAGGATCAGATTCAGAAGATAGCTTACACAAGCATGTACAGAGTCCCTAACAGTTACAGACGGAATGCTTCCAACGCTGCACACAATGTCAGGATAAAGGTTTACAATATGTAAACCACCATCCAACCGTAACCTGCTGAATACCAGCATCTGGTCCTCCAAACCAAAAGAAATTAATAGGAAATAGATTACCCTAGCACCCTACATGCCATCCTCCAGAGAGTTTTATATTTCTGAGTGGCATGCACCATTCTAATGATGTAGTTGTTGAGAAAGCAAAGAAACATTGTATTTTACAATGAAACCAAGCTGCAAATTGATAGCCTGGATACACTTGTTCACTCCTACAGCTACAAAAGAAAAACATAACGCTGGCCAGCAGCATTCTTCATTAATTCCATTGATGTTGTGTAGGCTCTTCAATAATTGTTTTATTCTACATAGGCTATGTGTAAGACAGGAGTTGGAAAAGTTAAATCAGACTGAAAAATTCAGTGCCAATGCTACTGATTGACCTAATATCCTGTTAAGCTATGAAGCCCTGAATTTAAAGTAGTTATGGCATTGTAAGTTGTAATTCATGGATGTCATATCAAAATAAATTGAGAACTTCTTGTGGCTTACAGGGGAAAATATGATGCAGTTATAGAATCTAATGCCTCGTCGGAATGTTCCCACATTAGCTCAATGGTTAGAGCAACCGAAGACCAGAGATCTGTGGTTGAAATCCTGATTATCGCATTGCATTTTTCAGTCTGACTCTTCCTTTCTAGATAAGACTTTTCTTTATCAACCTTTTTGAGAATCTCATCAGTGAACTTATAAACAAAAGATCTATACTGGACTACATCAGAAATACTGTGTGCAGTAGAATCAACTTTACAAGACTGAAACCTGAATCATCAGATGCTGCAACTCCTGAAAGAAGTAATGCTACCCATATGACTGTAACAAGGGAAGAATGCAACCCAATTTAGAAGGGGATGCTGAGAACGACAGAAAGAGCACCCATAAATAACACCCATTTTATTTCCATAACTGCTACTTACTTTTTGCACCATTAGGTTTTCAATATAACAAATGTTTAAACCAAAAACGGCTATTTAGTTGGCCCTGTACTAGTTAGGTAATGTTTCGCTTTCAACTTTAAATTACATCCCCCCCCCCAGTTCCTTTTTCAGAATGTTTTCGCTTTTCAAAATACTCCTTAAATCACAGTAAATACTTAACTTAGTTACCTACCCTTCACATGGAGGATTTACACGTGAGTGCCTAAGGCCAGAAGCCTATCGAGGAATCAACAATATTAAATCACAAAATGAAGAACCCGGAATGAGGGATCGGCCCATAGCCAGGCATGAGAGTGAGGAAGTAGATGATATGAATTGAAGGCAAAGTGGATGATAGGAAAGTGATGACAGAACAACAGGTGGAATTAATGGCAGGGAAAACTGGAGTATCCAGAGGTTTATATAGATTATTAGCTTGAAATTTTCAGAAGGCTCAGAATGTATGACTTTAAAAATTCTTGTGCACCATTTAAAAATGTGAAATAGTTAAAGCAAAATTAGGTGGAAAATTCAATAACATTTGCACAATGTTTTCCTCATTAACTAATTAGTACTAATTCCTGCACAACAATTTCTTTAAATTTTAAACTATGCTCAAAATAGAAATTTGAGAGATACGATAAACCTTAGATCCAAGAACATTTCAAACAACCATATCAAAAAATGATCAATTATGAATGAAACTTAATATATTGACAATAACTCACTATAATGTTAAGAGCATAAATATATTTTATGTTATTAATTAATGTATGGTAAAAAGGTAAAATCAATCGGATAAAAGTGTTTGATATTTGGATTTTTACAGATACATTACTTTGAAGGAGACATGCCTTTTGTATACATGTTATTGAATTTTTAAAAATCTTGAATGGATTTATGGAAAACAATTATATTATGTTTCGGCTACTGTGGAATAATATTCAATCCTGAAGTTCTCTGAAAACTTCAAGCTAAGAAGTTATTAAATGTGCTCCAAAGAATATTGTGAGTGACGAAACATGCTGAAAGAAAGGAAATGAGAAAAATGAGCTTAAACTTCAGTGCAGTGGCTTGCCTAAACTGTACAGGGCCATTTTAATATACATTTGTGGTTTTAAAATGTTTATATAAACATAAGTGTACTGAAAAAATTACAATTTATAAGTATAATAAAGTGATAGCACCATGACAACAAGGTTAGATTGTTTGCCTCTCATCTAGGCGGCCCGGGTTCGATCCTAGCGGACTGTGTGTGACATTTGTGGTGCCTAGGTGAGCTTTCTCGTGGTTCCCGGTTTCATACCAGGCCTCGGGTTGATTACGCACACGGCTTCTCTCTGATCCAGAGCCTGTGCTCCTCAATAGGCGTTTCAGGCGCTGGCTTATATACAAGTCGGAATTACAATGAACTTTACTCAATGTACGGGACATAACGTGAAGTTGAAATATGCTACTAAACTGAAGACTTGTTAAGATATGAACTGTAACCTAAATGTCACAGCAATTGCATTTATTGGTAGTTTTTACTACCTAATTCTACTGCTTCCCGCTGATTGGTTATAATTGCCATGTGACATCAGTTAAAGTAACGGGAAGGGAAAGTTTGACGCTACCAAACCTTTAAGTTATGTTGCATTAAGTTATGTTACGTTAAGTTAACCTTAAATAGCTTCATTTAATATAAGATTTACGTATAAGTCACTTAAGTCAAGTCACATTACGTGATTCATTAATCTCGGTTAAGTTCTCAGTACGAGGAGGGCAAACAGGGAAAGAAAGAAAGAAAGAGAAGGCCATGCCGTGACCGAGTGGTAGGAATATATACAATACACATAGATACATACATATCCTTATGTTCTTTGGAAGGACAACAATTACGTATAAACAAATATGATACAGATCAGTAAAGTATGCTAGTATAGTTATTAACCATCTAACCATATATTTGTTATTATAATAAAATTGAGCTTAAAGAGGCACCACGAATTTAAAAAAATCTTGAGTTCCATTCACATGACTTTCTCTATCCGTTCTGCAAACAAACTATTGTTTCAAAAGAGATTATTTTATCTACATCATGCTAACCGAGATAAGAATTGGCAGAAATGGTCTTGATACTTTATTCCTTGTAAGCAGAAGAAAAATATGGCTAAACTGATATTCATATCTTTCAAAAGTTGATCACTATGTGAACAATTGAAGTTCGGTTCCTTTGCAAGGCCAGCAGTTAACAAAAGCGAGTTGAAAGGTAACCCATTTGAGAAAAGTTACATAGTTTAAACTTGAAACCAATAAGGAATATACTGGTAACGGTCAACTCTGCCACAAAAATACATATAATATAAATTGTTGTTTTAACGAGATGTACATTTTTGTGTAGTACGGTTTTGTATATTTCTTACGGTTTACTAGTTATGCAAAATTCAGCAAAATTCATCCGGGACGAACAGATCTTCAGAAGCGATTCCCATAAAATTCAATAAATGCAATGTATTGCATATAAATACAATTTATTTGCAATGTAAATATCTATAATATATGGTATTTTCATCAAAATCATTAGAGCCATTTTGAGAAAAACAAACTTTTCAAAAAATTTTACACGTCAGGGGTAGTTTTGAGTGGGGGAATTTTCTTTAAAATCGTTGTGTCCATCCTTGGAAGATAATAAACTTAAATACCAAGTTTAGTATTTAACTGTTTTTAAGTTTTTGGGCTATGCTGTCCACATACATACACATACACTGACCTTTTTCTAAAAATGTTTTTAGAATAGATTTACACAATCATAATGCTGTAAAGAAAGTAAAAGTAGAAAACTTTGAACATACATTTTGGAACATTGAACCGTACGCAGTAAATACGGTCTTACGATGTAAGTAAAATTATTTTTGAAATTGGACAACTCTTACTCCTGGTTATCCCTATACCGCCTAAAAGTCTTGCTACCGATGCATATATATTTTTAATATAAACAAGTAGGCTGTATGGAATAAACAATGGCACAACTTTGGTGAGCCATTATTGCCATTGCCGAAAAGAGTGTTGGGGATTTAGAGCGAAGTCACTGATAGCTCTACCACACTATTACTGAGTGGCCGCGCCGTGGCCGAGTGGTTAGACACTTGCCTCTCACCTAGGCGGCCCAGGTTCGATCCACGGCGACCGTGTGGGATTTATGGTGAACAAAGCGGCACAGGGGCGGGTTTTCTCCAGGTTCTCCGGTTTCCCCCACCTTCGCATTCCACCAGTGCTCCATTTTCATTCCAGTTATCAATGTCATCGCCTGCGGTGCCATATGTAGTAAAAGCGGGCGTTGAACACTCAAAAAAAAAAAAAAAAAAATGTGATGTGTTACACTCACATGACTTTCTCTAGTTGATCAACAAACAAACTTCTTACAAAATATTATTCTTCTTTCTACACACTGCTAATCAAGATAAACATTAGCACAACGTTTATAAGCAGAAGGAAGCTAAAGGAATGCACTAGGCTAAAGTGATAGTCAAATATTTTAAAAGCTATCGTTATGCAATTATTGTCATTGCAAATCGCTTCTTTCCTTGGCCAGGAGTAGAACAAAAGAAAAACGGACACTTCCTGTCTGAGCAGAGTGCAAGTGCTTTACTATTGAAACCAATAACAAGGAATATCTCGGAAACGATTACCTCCACACAAAAACGTATGGATATAAATTGCGTGTTTTGACGAGATCTACATATTTTGTGCAGTAAGTTTTTGCCTATCTTTTACGGTTTAGCGGTTAAGCAAACTTCGGCAAAATTCATCCAGAATAAAGAGGTCCTCAGAGATTATTTCCAGAAAATTCAGAATATACATAATTACCAAGTTTGTATTTAACCGTCTTTTCGTTTTTGAGCTACGCTGACCAGACACAGACAGTCACACACGCACGGACCTTTTTCTAAAATGCTTTTTTTCTGACTCAGAGGACACCAAAACATATATTTCCGGTGAAATCTCGACATCGAAGTTTTGGGTGGAATGCAATACCTTCTCCATCCACTATGTACATTGTACATGCGGGCTAGAGAAAGTAAAAATCCATGACTAACTCCGTGAGTCACAATGAGGGTGGGGAGGGGGTAATCGACAACGAATGCCGAACATTGATACCACTTTCTCAGATGTGAAGAAATCACTAATTCAAATGAAGTTGAGGAGTTTTGGTGACGATTATTGACATTTTAAGAGGGTGAGGTTTGCGAGTTGTTTTGTTTTTCTCTCGGATTCCTTTCTCAGCCCTAAGTTGCCGCACTCGAGTGCTGATTTCGAGGGTGTATTTACCAAATTACATTAATATTAAATGAGACACAGAAATTGGCGCTACAGTCACTTTATAATGATAAAGCATCCTTCACTTTTGGAGCGTAAATTATGGTGAGTAGATCTATGTTATATTTATTGACACATTTAACGTTGATATTTTATCTTTACATTGATATTTCCTGCGTTTCTTATTTATATAATGCGTATTTTGTTATATGTTTTTAAACATTGACACCGTACGATATTCCGTTCAGAAATATAGTTCATTTTTATATGCCAGTGCGGTTTTCAGATTGTCATAGGCTGGCAACAATAGCTGGAGCGCTGTTATGGTTACGTGTAGTGGCCGCTCGGCTGGAGGGAAGGGAGGTGAACAATATGTCACCAAAATCGGTACACCATTGCAGCGAAACATGTACTACATATTACGTTAACGGAACGGAAATTGACTTACTTAATTCTGGAGTGGAGATACAAGTACTTTAGCGATTTTGTTTAAATAAATTAAAAAAAAACTCTTGTAACCCTGTGTGTGACTTTGGAGTTTGGGTTTAGGTGGTTTGCGGTTGGAAACTGATTCTCTCAATTGCCAATTCTTCAAATTACTAGTCCCTAACTGAGTCGCAAATCTCCACTTGCAAGCAGAGTTTTCGAGCCTCCAGCAAACAGAGATTTTACTATGTTGCCCCTCACCTTTAATACAGGCTCGTTTTTTTTTTTTTTTTTTTTTTTTTTTGCTTGCTAATGGTTATTGCCCAGTGGAAGGCCGTCGTGTTTTGGAGAAAACTATAACTTTCGAAATTGTCTTATTACTTGCTTCCTTGTAAGCAGAAGGGAAAATGAGGGCATACTTAGGCTAAAGTACCAGTCAAATCTTCTAAACGCTGGTCGCTGTGTGAAACAATTGAGATTCGGTTCGATTAGCATGGTTCCGTTTGAGAAAATTTAGATAGTTTGAAATTGATAACAAAGGATTGCTGTTTCCTTATTTTTTCAGCAGATTTTTTTTTTTTGAGTAAATGTATACAGAAATCTTAAAATGCATTCTTAATTTTTTCAGATGGTATATTTGTGACGTTTTATACAAAACTGAAGTGTAAATAATATACTGTATGCGTAAAACATAAAACTGGAAAAAAGGCATATATAGAAAGGGTTCAAATAAAACACTGATTAGAAAATTTTGCTGGGCTTTCAAGAATGGCGGGCGAATCATGAAAAGTATTCGGCCAAAACGGTTCACATATAGAATATTTGCATAATACCTACCTATTAATAAAATATTGAACATTTTGTCATTTTGTGGTGTTCCAGGTACAGGTAACTCCGACATGTGGGTTAATTAAATGGATTATTTCCCCCAATGTTGTTATAATAATGTAGTTATCAGGGTTTTATTTCTTTTTGGTTGCTCTCGTGACTAACGTTTTCCAGCTCCTTAGCGTGGCACTTGCCTACTTCCAGAGAAGTAAAAGTGAAGTAATATGACTTAATTCTTTATAATTATAATTCTTTAAGATACTTAATCAAAGGCTTTTAGTATATTCCGGGCGAGATTTCCCAGCATCCGGGTTGAGAAGTTATTCAGCCCCTGCGCTTTACAGCCTATGCCGTAAACACTGTCCACTGCACCGCGTCGTGTCAATTTTGGCCGAAGTGACTGCTTTGCACCTCTGTACCTGAAGTGGCTTGCTCTCGTAGCGCGACAATGTGCACGCTGGCCTTCAGTTGTGAAGGTCCCAGGTTCAAGTACTACCTCTTAAAGGTAGTTTTCGTGTTTAGTAAATTTAAGAGAACTGATAGTTTGGCATAAAGTTTTCATTTCACTTAATTAGTTTATTATATGATTTTCATTAAAACACAAATCACAAATTGTTACTTGATAGACTATTGTAACATATGGTTTTATTGACTTAGGTAACAATTCTTTACAAATAAACAATTAAGTTCACTCGACGTAAGACCGTTTACAACTTATGGCAGCACGCCGTCCGTGGCTCGCGATATCACTGCAGTCACTCACGACTCGGTTCAAATCACTACATAACAATACACATTGAATCCTCCGTGTTTTAATAAGAGGAAAATGACGTCACAAGTTTTATGGAAATTTCTCGAAGCAGAGCACTCGAGAGGCACCGGAACTCGCATTCTGGAAGGTTCTGGTTACATCTGCGGCGCACTTCGGCCTTGTTTTCACCGGTGTACAACTCCAACGTCTCACATTCCAACTATCGCCGCCGCGTGCCTCAGCGAACGTGAGAGAAGGTCACACCCGTGGACGGCATTGTCACAATATACTTTAACGAACATCATAAAAATGCATAAGACATTGTGAATATAACTTACATTGAATGATATTTTACTATTTAAAGCTATTTTATCATACAAAAGTGAGCGAAAAAGTTCTCAGAGTTTACAAAATGCAATACGTATATATAAACTAGATAACGTTTACAGGTCCTTTTTTTTTCTCTCTCTTTTTTTTTTTTTTTTTTTTTTTTTTTTTTTTTTTTTATGTGGCTTAACGCCTTTTAACTTAGTTGGTCATATTGGACGATGAATGAAATTAGTGAAATAATGCTCAAATGATTTCGGGTTCCATGGAGCTTAAAGTTACTCGACATTCGTCCTTTTAGGACAAGGGAAAAACCCGAAAAAAAACTTATCCGGGTAACTTACCCTAAGCGAGATTTGAACTTACGACCTTTTGAACGTGAGGCAGACACGTTACCACCACACTACCCAGGCGGACTAGGCCCATATTATGATCATTGTGAACTTTTCTGGTCCCCAAAATAGTGCGGATGCAAGATCTCAGTCCAGCAATCATCGCCAGCTTAACCCGGCTGAACATGTGATGTCACGGCAAGCTAAGATGATGCGTTCCCTGAACTGTTGAGGGGTCATTGGCCGCTCCTGATACACGTTATCTTTAAGGATACCCACCTGTGAAAAATCCCAAAATCTACAATTTTGCTTGGATTGATTTTAAAATTTAACACAGCAATTGTAGCATTAAGAATGGTTCACACACTAATTTTCCAATTTTTGTGCAAAAATAGTTCCTGTAATATTAACATATTATTAGTGTTTTATTGTCATTTAATTAAATTATTCCACACGATGCAATTTCAGTTTCAGAAATATAATACTTTGAAGCTATACTGATAAATGCATCATTAGTAAATTGATGACTATTAGTTTAGGAGAAAAAACATTATTTAATTGTCATTTTATTCATGCTTCATTTTTGCTTGTGAAATATGAGATTTTATTATTTAATTACACAAGCACTGGTGATCTTAGAAAAAAATCATCTTATCAATTTTCTTTGGAACTGTTTTTATTCAATCATAAAAACTTTCAAGCTTCTGTTTTGAAAACTGTATCGTGTGGAACAATTTGAAGTTTTGAAAACGCTGAAAAATAAAAACACGAGAAAACAAAGTTTAAAGTTTAACATTCGAAGCAACACTGTTTCTGACCTGTATAATCTCTAGAAGGCACCTGCTGCATATCTTGGCCCTTCTTTTTTCTTTTTCTCCTCCTATGACGTTAATTTAGATAAGCCGAGTTTGCTGCTACTTCTCTTGACTGCTGGTTTACATACCTCATCACTTTGGTACAAGCGGCGTTTATCCCTTTCTGCAGTATTTTTATATGCAGCTGGACTAATTTTTTCTTCTATTAAGTGTTTTTTAATTCCTGACTAACTCTGCAACCCATGTTAAATTGTAAGACAGCTGATGTTACACAAATTTTAATTTCCTTTTTGAAATCAAAATTTATTTGGAGGCATTTAGACCATATTACATGATGAAGCGACTCATTTGCATTGTGAGTTTTGTCTAATGAGCACCTTTTTAGAAGTTCATCATTAGCTAGTCTTTGATATAGTACGGGCAAGGTTTTGCTAATGACTAGTGGCGAGAATGTTGTTTTCATTGTAGTGCCAATATGGGTAGGTACCGGGTCCCCTTTAGCACTTACTGTATTATAAAAACACCAAGACTTTGGACATTTATTACGTTGGGATTTTTCATCAGTTGATGAACAGTAATATTATGTAGCAAATATTGCAGATGTCATTAGATGTACATACATTAAATCTTTTATAGCTTTTCTGTAGTAATTTGTTAATTTCACTAATGATTGCTCTTTCAAACGTCCTACCGTTTTGCCCCCTTCCTTGCCCTTGGAACTACAATCCTTAATCAAATTTCGAAGATCTATCTCCAGTCTCTTATCCATATGATTAATGCACTCATCTTTGAACATTTGTACATCACCTGCTCCAAAAAGTCCGCGTCATTCAAACGTAGCTAATCGAAAGAAGCAAAGAAAATCACCATAATAGGTGATTTAAAGCACCACGCCCACTTATATTTATCTATTTAAATCGTGATACGGTTTAAAGCGCCGCATGACAATAAAAACAATAAGAAACTGAAGTACAGACATTACATTATTTAATTAGGTCAAAAAAGTGTTTCTCATTTGTTGCATTTTTGACTAATTTTCACAGATAACCCCCAAAAGAAATACTCTAATGGGGTTAGATCTGATGAGGGTGCTGGCCAACATATTGACCCATGCCGTCCGATACATCGCTCAGTGTAGATGGCATCGAGATAAGCCGTTACACGACAGGCTGAGTGATCTGGCGTCCCATCATTTTGGTACCACATAGCCGGTTCTGCAACGACACGTCAGCCAGTTGAGTAGGCAGCTGGTGTTGTACGAAGTGGATATACAGATTCCCAGTGAGTTAGTTGGCTGCCATAAAAATACGGGCCAGTGAAATGATCACCGAATATGCCAGCCCAAACGTTGACAACCCATCAGACTTGAAACCGCCTCTCGCATCCAATGTGGGTTTACAATACTCCAGTAATGCATGTTGTGGCGATTTACATGGCCTGTGTTGTGGAACCCTGCTTCGTCTGTAAATAACACAGTTGCCAATAAATGTGGATCTTATTCTATCTCTTTCTTTCTTTCCGTTTGCCCTCCTCGTATTAGGTTTTAAGCCAGGATTGCGATAAGCCTTACATAACGTGACTGGACTTAAGAGGACCAACCTGTGAAAATTTCAAATTCATGATTTTAAGTAACTGCGTACATTTTTTACCACATACCCTATTGTTATGTGTAATTAATACCCAAATTTTGCAAATACATAAAATAGTTTTTGAGAAAAGAAAATGGTTTTGGTTTTCTTAACTATTCTACCAAAAAAGATCCTTGCGCTTCAGTTTTCAAAATTTTGTAGCGAAATTTCATATTTACATTCTAAGAATATCACGCTAAAATATTAGCCGATGAGTTTCAAACTAATTAAGTATTAGTACAGCAAATGGTATGATAAATTATTCATTCACATTTTCTTCATTATTTTTGCGGATTCATTAATTTTGTTATACAGATATCTAATTAATTTTATTTAGAAAATTAATTCGATCATTTTTAATTAGTGTCGTTTAAGGTTCTTTGATAGAAAAATCAAATTGATTGCTGGAAATGTGCACCGCAAGGAGCATTTTGAACATTTACATGCGTTGGAAAATTCATTTAGAGAAATGCGCCATTTAATATTTGAAGTGCCATTTGTTTCCATTAAAACTTCCATTTGAAAGAGTTCAAGTGTTTGAATTGCAAGTGGCTGAAAATAAATTCGGCATATTAATCCGCAAATACCACGATATGTTAATGTGTTAAAAGCCAAAAGTCAATATTTTCAAGAATTTTGGTAAATTTTCGCAGGCTGGTCTCCTTAACGCGACTTAAGTGAAAGTCTAAACTCCGTGGCACAACAGCCCGACGTCGGTCCAAGGCCATCCCTTGCGTCCCCTGTTCCTGCCCATTGTAGGCGTCATAGAAGGGGTACAGTACTGGAGGGGGTTAATGCGGTCTACGCAACCTGCAGCCGCTACTTTTTCCTCAATTGGCACCCCCAAAGGACCTCATGAGGCTGAGTGCACCCCGGACCAGCTTTACCAGCGGAAGAAAATCCCCACGCGGGTACCAGGAATCGAAGCTCGGCCTCTCGCTTGGTAAACAGCCGCACTACCACCGCGCTAAGGAAACGAACCTAAGTGAAAGTATAACACTGTATTAAATGGAGCTATTAATGGAACGTAACCTAAAAGTTTGGCGGTCTCAGACTTTTCCTTCCTGTTATTTAACTGATTTCACATGGTATTTTTATAACCAATCGACGTGAAGCAGTAACATCGAGTAATACAACTTATCAATAAAAGTAATTCCTGTGACATTTAAGTTAAAGTTCATCCTGATAAGTCTTAGCAGCATATCTCAACTTCACGTTACGTCATATCACATTTAGTAAAGTACATTGTAATTCTGGCTTTACTCCCCAAGAACATATAAGCCACCGCCTGGAGTCAGACGCCTGTTGAGGAGCAGAGGCTCTGAATGTGTGATCAGCCCGAAGACTGGTATGAAACTGGCAATTGCTAAACCAGGAGAAAACTTACCTAAACACCGTTTTGTCCACCACAAATCCCACCTGCAGCCCTTTAGTACCGAACCTAAGCCACCTGGGTGAGAGGCAAGCAGTCCAACTACTCTTCTATGGTACTGCCACTTTATTATACTTACAAATTGTAATTTGTCAGTACACTGTTGTATCTTAAAGCCACAAATCCATACTTACTGTAAAACTCCAAAGATCTAAAGCTTTCCTCTCATTGATTTGACTTTTTTTACCATATATTAATAACACAAACATATTTGTGCCCTCAACATTATAATCAATTATGCCAAACATTGTTAATATATTACGTTTTATTCATAATTGATCATTTTTGATATGGTTGTATGAAATCTTCTTGGATCTAAGGTTTATCATATGTCTCTCAAATGTTTATTTTGAGCATAGTGCAAAATTAAAAGAAATTGTTGTGCAGGAATTAATACTAATTAGTTTACAAGCGAAAAATTGTGCAAATGTTATTGAATTTTTCACCTGATTTTGCTTGAAATATTTCATATTTTGAAATAGTGCACAACAATTTTTAAATCCATATATTCTGAAAGTCTTCTGAAAATTTCAAGCTAATAAGTTATATAAACTTCCGGGTACTCCGTTTTCCCTGCTATTTATTTCACCATCACCTTCCTATCATCTACTTTGCTTTCAATTCATATCATCCATGGGCCGATCCATCTTTCCAGGCTCTTCATTCTGTGATTAAATATCGTTGGTTCCTTGACAGGCTTCTGTACCTTAGGCACTCAAGTGTAAATCCTCCATACGAAAGATAAGTCAACTAACGTGAGCCAAGTATTAACTGTGGCCCAAAGAGTGTTTTGAAAAGTGAAACATTCTGAAAAATGAACTGAAAAAGAATGTTACCTAACTGGTACAGGACAACTAAATAGCCATTTGTGGTTTAAAACTTTGTTATATTAAAAAAACTAATGGTGCAATATGTAAGTAGCAGGTATGGGTTTCTAAAATATGCAGATAACAAAAAATTGAAACTGATAACACTTTTTACCAGATTTGGCCAATTCATTTCCTTAATCCTAGTAAGCCTACTTTTTCACACCCTAGTTGATAGGAACTGGACTCCCTGTTAATTGTTTATGGCTTTACTTTAGGTATTTGCTATGCATAAAGTGTTTTTTATATTACTATTTTTTATGCATGTGATAAATTATATGAATGTAAATGTAGGTGTTCAATGCATTAGTATACATGAATAACATTTTTCCAATAATCTATTTTTCACATTACATACATAACATTTTATGACTTTCATATATTGCTATTACCTTCCTACCTTTCAAATTTAATACACACCCTTTTAGAGCAAGAATGTTTTGCACAAACATACTTCTTGCTCTTATCATAAGTTTGCCTCTGCATTCTTCCCTTGTTACATCATAGGTTAGCATCACTTCTTTCAGGAGTTGCAGTGTCTGATAACGATTGATTCAGATTTCAATCTTGTAAGGTTGATTCTATTGCACACAGTATTTCTGATGCAGTCCCAGTCTAGATCTTTTGTTCATATGTTCACTGATGAGATTCTCAGCAATGTCGGTAAAGAAGAGCATTCGTCTAGAAAGGTGGAATTAGACTGAAAACTTCAATATCATAGCCAGAATTTGAAATGCGGAGCTCCCTGTCTTTGGTTTCTCCACCCACTGAGCTCTATGGGAACATACCGACATGGCATTAGAGTCCTTAACTGCATCACATTTTCCCTGGTAAGCCTAAGAAATTCTCAAATTGTTTTGATGATATAGCCAAATTGCATCTTACAATGTGGTAGCCTCTTTAAATTTAAGACTTCATATTTTAACCCACTATTCGGCTAATCAGTAGCATTGGTTTTGAAATTTTCAGTCTTATACCTACTACCCTTCCAACTCCTGTCTTACACATGGCTCATGTGGAATAAAGCAATTATTGAAAAGTTTTCGTCTGGTCTTATTTTTGGTTTTGTTTCACCGAAGTTCACTTTTGTGATTTGTGAACTAACTGTTAACTTCAAAGGTAATATGAGAATAAAACACACATTTATCTAGAATTGTGTGCAGTGTTACTTTGTTATTACTTAATGCCTAACCTTACCATCAAACCACGCTCCTGGATGAACGACCAACATGCTCTACCCATTCAGTGCAGCAGGTGATCTTCAGTGTCGCCAGCTACAATTTCGACAAATGCAAGTACAGTATTTTTCAGAACATGATAACACTCTGCCAAAGGTGGTATGGCTTAGGTTTGGGATTAGGAAGGGTGCAGCTGGAAACCAACCCTCACAGTTACCAAGTTTTCCACTTCCTGGTCCCTTAACTAAGGCAGGAACCTCAACTTGCAAGCAGTCTTCAGTCTTCAGTCTCCAGGAAAAAGAGATTTTACTGTTGCCTCTCACCCCTAGTACAAGATTGCCTTTTGTTTGCTAATGGTCATTGCCCAGTGGCAGGGGGGTAGTGGTCCCATTTGAGGGCCATTATGCTTTGGAAAAAACTATACCAGCATTTACTTAACAAATATACTAAACCTGTGAAAGGAGAATATTGCAACTGGTCTGCAGGTGGCAAATCATGAAATTCCATAAATTATGACACAAAAATATTTTTTCTTGCCACTAAGAACTTTATTTCATACAATCTGACTGACTAAACTTATATCTATAATTAGAGTAACACTACTGTATTAGATAAGCAGTATTGGAATAAATAAAGTATTTTAATGTCCCTGAACATGGCTTTTAAATTTCTAGCAGTAAGGGAAAAATAAAGACTTAATTTCCGAAGCCAAGTGTAATGCATAATACACTAAATAGTAATGTTCAGGTGAATATGGATTAGAATAAAGCTGTATAAAGCATTGAAAATTCCTCAAAACGATTGAACCACCTATAAGAAATTCAAGGCTCCATAAATACATAGGTGATTGTAATGAAGGCCCATGGACCACAAAATATACCGAGTGGAACAGATATTCATGTCAACCTGCCAAATACAAGTAGTGATAGATCTCTGTGAATGTATTAAAAATGTTATGAACACACCTTCCATTCTTCAAATATTTATGGTAAGAGCATGAAGAAGTTGAAAAGTGCTTGCTTTCCCTTGGAAATATGGCAGTTTTATGTACACCACAAAGAAAATTCTTGAAAGAGATGTCAACCAGGAAAAGTGTGGTGGCCAATTAAGTTTTGTTTCCTCCCAACTGTATGAAAGCCAAATGATTGCTGGCAAAAAACTGTCAGTAAAATAATAAGTGAGGAGAGTACAGTAGAGCCTCGGTATTTCAAGATTCTGTACACTTCGAACTGGTCTTAAGAAAATTAAAAAAAAATGTTCATAGTTTTACTGTTTCTTAAGGAGCAGCATTCTTACTTCACTTTTAAAGCATTTGGAGATTAAGTTTTTAGTTATAGTATCTAATTTGTTGTACATTAATACACCTAGGTGAGAAATACACAGAAGGCTCTTGGTAAGCCTAGCCAATGTATGAACGCATGCACGCACGCATATACGCACACACTCACAAGGTGTAGGTAGGAATACATATTTACTTGAGGTTCTTATGCACACTTTCAAAATTGCTTTTAATTTTCTTTTTTGAATTGTGAAAAATTCTACCACTTTAGAAGAGGATCTCAAAAGGAGATACCATAACTAATTAGAAACTCTATGCAGCTAAAATATATTACTATCTTTAGCACTTGAATGGAGCATGCATTAGCCAGAGTTCAAATGGCATAACACATCCGATTTAGTTTAACACCCAAATGGAAATGGAGTTTTATCTATGGACGCTCTTTAACTGCATGGTTCTCAGTGTTCCATTCTATATTGGGCATGAAAGACCACTTAGTTTTGCTCAGAGGCCTCTTTCATCAAGCTTGAGGTTCTTTTATGTGCCGTAAATCTATGACACTGGACAAACTGCTTTACCCCCCTTCTGGAGGAAGCCATGCTAAGGATTTTTATATGTAACACCCAGTTCAGATATATAGGCTTCTCATGAATGTTCATGATCAATCCAGATTCCCAGGGATTTTGTCACACTTTTTTTTACTATGAATATTTAAAATTATGTGATTGAGGGTGTGTGTGTGTGTGTGTGTGTGTGTGTGTGTGTGTGTGTGCGTGTGCGTGCGTGCATGTGTGTGTCTATACACACATATATATCATTATATCATTAATTTATCCTAAGTTCAACAAAAGCTTGCTTAACAAGTTATTGTTTGCTTCATTTACTTTTTCCTACAAGGAAAATGATACTGAAAACAATGTTTCTATCATCAGCAAACATAATTGTATGGGTATTAGGGATGTTCAATGGGAGATCATTAATGAAAATAAGGAACAATAATGGTTCGAGAATTGATCCTAGGGGCACTCCATGATTAACTTTTTATATTTCTGACTGGACTGTTTCTATTCTACAATCTGCTTCCTGTTTTACGTAAGATGCAAACCAGTCATTCCCAAATAGTCTAACTTTATTAACAAAATATCATGATTTAGTAGATCAAAAGCTTCAGTAAGATCTATAAATAGTCCAAGAGAGTGCTCTCTCATCTTTGGCATAATACATGTATAATGAGGCCAAATATAGCTTAAATAATGGATTTGTTTTCCTAAAACCAAACTGGGAGGAAGAAAAATTTCCATTAATTTGTAAGGATATGAGTCTATTATACACTATCTTTTCAAGTATTTTCGAGAGTATAGGCAAGAGTGGGATGGGTCTATAGTTTTGAATGTTGTTTTATCACCCTTTTTGAAGAGTGGCATTATCCTTGTCAATTTAATTTATCTGGAAAGGTACCTGAGGAGATGAAGAGATTACAAATAGCTACAAGAGGACAGATTGCACAATTAATGCATTTCTTAATAATAAAGCTAGGAATACCATCAATGCCAAAGAAAGATTTGTTTTAAAGCTTCTAACAATATTTTATATTTCCTTGAAGTTACTGGTGCAAGAAATTTAGTTTTATTACTATGGATTATGGTAACTAACAGACTCTTTTGTTGTATACAGGAGGATGTGTGTGTGTGTGTGTGTGTGTGTGTGTGTGTGTGTGTGTGTGTGTGTGTGTGTGTGTGTGTGTGTGTGTGTTAGTTTGTTTACTACAGCTGTAAAAATTATTAAACCCTTGGGCTATTTCTAATGGTTCTGCTAGGAGTTTCCCATTGTGTTATAATTCAATATTTTCTATGCATTTAGTGGAACTGGTCTCTGTTCTTTCTATATCCCAAACTGCTTTACTTCAGTTTTCAGACTCTAGAATATTTTTATTGTTATAGTATCGCTTTGCCTGTTTTAAGATTTTGGTGTAGTTTTTATAGTAGGTAGCAAACTGGGGGTCATTTGTGTTTTTACAAATATCATGCAGAAGTATTTTTTTTTCTATGAGATTTTTATACCTTTGGTGGTCCATTTCTTATTTTTAGTTTTTGCGTCATGCTTTTTTTTGTACATTTTTTCAGTAGGAAAGGTACATTCATGTTGCATGTAATGGGAGTTACAAGATTTTCTACTTTAGTATTTAAATCTATGTATTTCATCTACTGTATCAGACAAATTTTCTTTATCCATTAGGTATTTAAAATAGCCTATATTTTCCCTATTATATTTTTGAATTATTGTTTGCTGTGTAGAGCTGTATGTACCGGCTTCAGGGTTTGCTTTTTTTGTCCAATTGCTATAGAGTTGTGGTCTGAGAGTGCAGGGTTAATATTTTCTATAGTAGAAGAGAAGTAGTTATAATTGACTATTATTTGATCGAGGCATGTTTGACTGGTTTTAGTTATTCGAGTAGGTTTGTCTATTATGTTTTAAGATAAGATTGAATTAGTGATGTGAATTCTACATTTGTTCTAATACTGCTGTTTAAAAAGTCAATGTTGAAATCCCCACAAATCAGCAGGGGTTTATCTTCTCTAGTTAGCATAATAAGTAGAATTATAGAATTCTCTAAAAATATTTCTATACAACCATCTGGTGGTCTATAGACACATACAACCAACAACTTACCTTTGTATAAACGGATTTTAGGTACTACAGGCCCAAAGTGTTTTCTACGTTTAGAGTGACCATGTGGGTTCTTGGGTTACTTTATTTTTTTTTTTTTATATATATATATGCCTTTACAAAGATTGCTGCTCCTCCTTGAATGAAAGTGGATCTACAATAAATATTTGATAAACTAAAGTTTTGAATGTACAGAGAAGGGGCTTCATTTTCAAACAGCTAGTGTTCAGTTATGCTTAAGACACGTGTTTTTATATAGTCATGCAACAATACTTCTAATTCAGGCATCTTATTTCTTATACATTGAATATTCTGATGCATAAGGCAGAATTCTTTCCTTTGTTTGGTAGAATCTAATTCTGTGTTACTGTTGCCTACCTGGCTCATTTTACTGTATAGCAATTGATTTGAGTTTATGACACATTCAGTATATTTAGGCAATATTGTATCTGAATTAACCCCTAAATGTGTGTGGTTGAACAAGTTTACTGGTATCAGGCTTGGCTTGTTTTCATAAACTATCAAATTTTTCACTAAGCTTGGCATCAAAGTCAGATCTATAATACACTACTCATGTTTCACACTAAATTCACCTTCTAGTTTCCCTTCATCAGTGAAAAGATTACTTAATTCATTAATTTCCAAATTTATAGGATTCTTTATAATTAAGGTGAATGCCATCCCTCCCAAAATCACAATTGTTCAACCAAAAATTCCCGTCAACAAACAAGCAATTTTTTTGTGGATCACAATCAATTTAGTTCACTATTTATTTGCGCAGTTTTCCATACACTCATGTTATGCCATCTGAGTACACCACTTACAGTTATTTTGGTGTTTCTTGCCTGAGATCTGATGGTATTCACCAAGTCCATAGTTTCACCCATTATATCTTCCGCCATAACGCTGTGTCTGATGTTGGTGCCGGCGTGGACCAGCACTACTTCAGGATTCTTCTCCTTTAGGTTCATATTTTCCACTTTGCACTGTAATTCAATAATCCTTATGCCTGGCTAGGAGTACACTTCTATCCTTTCTCCTTACATGCATCACCCAAGGATTTCAGTATAGAATATCCTAGCACTTACACTGGTTTTAATACTTTATTTCCTTGGTCCACATTTTGAGTTCAGGTGAAACGTATATTCCCTTTTAGCACTTTCTTCATCCATACCGTGTAAAATATCAAACTGGTTGCGAGTTTGATTATAACTGCATTGCGCTCCATTGCCTCCCATGCCGGTAGTCCTTTTCTAATAAGAGTAGAATAGCTCCTGTTCTCATTTTTGTTGTTTAGCTTACCTTTAAGGTCCTCCTTTTCTGCTTTAAGCTCACAGATTTCCTTCTGTGCATTGCATAGGTCTCCTTTTAGCAAAGTGATTACTGCATGCAGAGATTTTATCCTTTCAGCTTCCCCCATTAGAATCAAGGTAGTAGGCTGCATTCCGTTCCTATTTTCATGGTTGGAGATTTCTGAATATAATTCTTTTCCATTACTACTATAACTTTCTCTTTTTTCTTCAACACCAATTTTGTTTTCAGTAATATTTACTTCACCAAGTTTTATCTCCTTCTGGCTATTTGAGCTTAAATGTTTCTCTGAATGCATGACAATACCCACAGCATATTACAGATTGACAGGTACCTATCATTAGGTTTGGAGGAGTGCACTTGCACTTTCTTTGTCAACCTTCACTAATTGGGACCGGATGTCAATGAATTGTACAGTGCATACTAAAGTTTCAGAAAAAATACTGTATTGTTACAGTTCCTACTCAGCGACAATGGTCATTAAAATACACTTAAGTAAAAATACAAATTTGACAGCAGTAACACACTGATTGTTGTTGTAGATGGTATGTACCAGTACATACTGTACTGTAGTGATCCCACCATATAATTGACGTATGCACTTTATTGGGTTTTTATTTACTTTTAACCATTATTGAGCTCATTAAGCATTCATGATTTACCTACTGATTTAATGTTTCCGTATAATCCAAATTTTTTGTAATTTGAGGTAACCTCAGCCCCAATTTGCTCAAATTACTGGGGCTCTGTACGGTATATAAGTTGAGGCAGTGGGGGCTCGTGGATTAAAAACTCAGGTGTTCACAAAATCAGCAATTTACCACCGCCGCAGCCACTGCCACTGCCGCCACTGCTACCGCCGTCGCCGCAACATCAAATCTAGTAATATTAGAAACAATGATAGTGCCTAATAACAATAATTATAGATTGTTATGCAAATCGTCACCCACCCAGTATTGTAAAGATGTAGAATTTCTTAGTCTTCGAGAAGTAACAGCAATATGAGGTGATGAAGGGGTGAAGTCCTTTGATACAGTTCATGTGAAGAATGATATTTACAGTGAATAATATTTACATTGTTTGAATTACATAATTAACACCAAATTTATTTGTAGAGAAATTTCACGCGCCGGTTTTTCAAATGTGCAAACTTTTCTATCACTCGGTAATTAAAGTCTTTTATGCTGTTGACCAATTTCTTCTCAATAGCAAGTATTGCCAATGCTGAAAGTTGGCCTTCACCCATCGTATTCCTAGTAAAGGTTTCAATTCTTTTTATTGTGGAAAAGCATATTTCTGGTTCTGATGAAGTCATGGTCGTAGTAATAACAATCTTCAGAAAAGTTCCTTCGTTGAGGTTATTTTCTGTTATGAACTGCTTAACTCCCGCATAAAATGCAAATTACTAAGAAAAATAGCGCGTCTCACAAAGACTGCAGTTGCACTTCCAGATAGTTTCAACTAAATCTAAAAATAGCAGACCTCCTGCTGATAAACAGAACCCTGGAGGTGTTAATGTGCATGAGGCCTGTGCTACAAGTGTTGTTGTCACATACTCAGGTTCTCAAATGTGTTCAATCTGAAGAGCAGAGCGTGGTATATTTAAACAAGTGGCACCGGATAGCGCATTTTATTAAATGTTTCCTGAAAGAGAAAAAGGAGATCCACTAAGAAACATTGGAGGTTCACGTGCTCTTGTGCTCCTACACAGCAGCTGTCACTGAGTTGAGGCCCGCTTGGCCTGATGAACTTCAACATCGCTAAACCTCAATGTTACTTCAGCCTGCGCAGTGTTGAGCGTGAACTTCATGTTTGCCAGCTGGTTCATCAAGTGGTTGAACTATGAGCCTCGTGAAGTTTGCCTAAGATAATACAAAGCTCACTTAAGCTTTATTTAAAGGGGTGAATATGATGGTTATTTTTCGTGAAAAGTATACCAGTTAGTTTTAAAATTAACTGAAGTTTGTGAAAGTTGTGCATAAGAAAATCATTAAAAATTGAATGTCTCAGTTATTCATGTGGAATTGACTGTTAAGGGCGAAATAATAGATGAATGGAGCTAGTGTGCCAATGTAATTCACAGGGATATTTTATTGTAAAATGTTAACTTGCATTTAGCTTGGTTACATTGAATTTTGAAATTGTCATAGGTCAAGTTATATCAGCCCAAACTGCACTATTTTATAAAACGGTTGTGTTTTTCTAAATTCTTTCTCAACAGTTATTACACAATAAAATTGTTAAAATTCAAAAAGCTTTCCAACTCAATGAAATATGTCACACATATTCCATAGTAGTCCTTCCTTCTCCTATCACATAACCAATTTATTTGTCAAGTGGGTGTGTGGGATGTGAATGAACTTAATTATTTTCAAATTGCATGCACATTCAAAATCAGTTAGCTCACATTTATAGCATGACAATTGCCCAATGAATAGCTCTATGGCTGAACTATGGAGCCAGTCAGGCTTTCCTTGTGTACCGATCGTATCATTACTCATTCATAGAGATGGTGCGCAACCAACGCATATACTTCACAAAGATTGTAACTTTGTTCATTGGTTATTCCTTATGTATCTGTTTTTAGGTCAAACACATACAGAGCTAATACCAGCTGGGAGGAGTCAAAATCCAGTATCTGAAGTGGAAACGTTGCGGAGAGAATTACTATCACAATCTGGGGAATGTGGCATATTTTATCCACCCGAGTGTACATAGCTCCAAATGGTGTAGTTTTTTACAAGGGCTGGAAAGAAATAGATGGCAACATATATTGCTTTTGTGAGCCATTTATTGTACAATCAACAAGGCTTCAACATAATCCTCTGCAGCATTTTGCACCATTTGCAAGATGTGCGGAAGTTGCAGGATACCAGCAATGGTGCCCTCTTTGTTGATGCCTGCAAGAGAAAGCTATATAGCTTGCAGTATGGCATCTCTGGTGTGGAAGCGCATCTCGCACAGTAGTTCTTTCATCTTAGGGAACAGATAAAAGTCATACGGACTCATGTCTAGTGAATAGGGTGGGTACTCTACAACCTGCCATGCCGATTGTGCAAACAGGTTCACCACAGCAACTCCATTTTGCTGTAAAGCAATGGGTGGATCCCTGACTCGGAAGCTGGGCCTCTTCCAACCTCGTTAGCCAATTCGTTGGAAGTTCACCTGCTGTCCACATGCAAGATTGAAACAATTGAATGGCTTGGTTTTTGACCCCATATTCACCTCTACTGGTTCCTGATGCACACCATCATGTCCTGCACGAAAACTTGCAACACATCATGGCACAGTCCGATATGGCAATACTTTTTCCCACATGCTTCACATAGTCCAGAGTGACATTCCTGGCATACTTTTTGTTTCTTTTGTTTTTCCTCAGCCCATTTTGATCTTTATCTGTGTATATGTTGTTCTAACTTGGAAAACATCCCCTTTAGGGCGGTGAGAATTGTCAACCTACATTCAACACATGCCAATCCTATCACTGCAGCATCTATACAATCTATTCAGCCTAAGTTTTGTAATTGTTTAAATGTTCTTATTTAACATTAAGCATTAGACCCACTGTAGGGTAAATCAAAACATTTTAAGGCGCTGTAAAAGCATCACGCATGAAAGCATGTAGAGTTTCTCTGCATTATTATTATACTTATGATTATTACAATGACGATTATTACAATTATTATAATATTGTTGTTATTCTTCTTCTTATTAGTGTTATGTTATTTAACAACAACAACAACAATAATAATAATAATAATACTTAACACATAAGCAGAGTATATCAAAATAAGGTCTTGTTCACCCTACATGATGTAGTGGTTACATTGCTAGCTTCATATACCCAAGGTCATAGGTTCAAACGTGGCAAAGGACAATGGATTTTTTTCGGGCATAAATATCCTTAGCATGGCTTAGAAGTAGTCATTGGCCCCATGTCATAGATTTACAGCACGTAAAATAACCTCAAGCCTAATATAGAGACCTCTGAGCAAAATTAAGTGGTCTTTCACACTTGATATAGAATTGGATGCCAAGAACCACAGGTTAAAGAGAGTCCATAAATAAAGCTCCATTTCCATTTGAAAGCCCTGTAATGAAAGTTATGCAAATACGACAACACATAGTATTTCATTGTTTATTATTATAATTATTATTAAGACACTGCGTATCATAATTGTAAATTTTGCACTCCCAGACTGTCATACTTTGATTTACTCTGTATTATTATATAATGTAAAATCTGATGTATTCCATTCACGTAACTTTCTCTAGCTATTCCATACACAAACCATTCTTTATTCTTTTATCTATATCATGCTAATCAAGATACACATTAGCAGAATATCGGTCTTATTACTTGCTTCCTTGTAAGTATAAGGGAAATAAATTTAGCATTTGACTAAATCAATAGTCAAATCTTTTAAAAGCTAGTAGTTATGAGAAACAATTGAGGTTCAGTTCACTTTGTATCATGCTGTTTGAGAAAGGTTAGGTAATTTAAAACTGAAACCAATAACAAGGAATATCTCGAAAACAGTCAAGTCTACAAGAAAAATGTATATTATGTGTTTTAAGGGGGGGGGTCCAGAGTTTCTAAGCAGTAAGTGGTTGTCCATCTCTTATCTCAAAACTCATCCAGAATAACGAGATCTTCAGAGTATATTTTCAGACCATTCAAAATATGCATTTTATTTGTGATGTAAATATCTTTAATATACACTATTTTAATCAATATTGTTGTAGCCAGTTTTGTGCAAAATTAAATTTTCAAAAAATTTTCCATGTAAGGGGTAAGTTTGTGGCATGGGGATTTTCTTGAAAAATCTTCATGTCACATGCTTGGAAGATACTAAACATAAACACCCAGTGTGGTTTTACACATTTTTTGGTTTTTTGATCTATGCTGTCCACAGACACACAGATACACCCTCAGACCTTTATCTAAAAATTCTTTTTTTGGACTCAGGGGACCTTAAAACATTTGTTGTGATATCTCAACATCAACATTTTTAGTGGAATGCAATACCTTCTCTATCAAAAATGTACATTGTACATATGGGCTAGAGAAAATAAAAAATGCAAATACTAAAACACATCATGTTCACTATTCGCATATGCAGAGAAAATCGGAACAAAAGGGTTTGAAACAAAAAAAAAAAAATCAAAGACAATAGAACTTAGTACAGTGAAATGTTACCTGCTTTTGTATTTGCATGCATTTTGTGACGAAGCATTCATGGTTTTTGTTTTTTTATGTGGCTTTTGCATATAGTGACCAATGCCATTGCTGCCATCACCACCAATAATAACAATAATAGCAATGATGACAATGGTGTTTATGATAGTGATTGCAGCAAAACATTACCTGTTCTCAAGCTTTTTTTTTTTTTTTTTTTTTTACGGTGCCTTAATGTGTTGATTTACCTCACAGTGGGTCTAATGTTGAGAACAGCTTATACACAATTTCCAATTTTAGCTATTGGCAGATACTGATAGGTGAAATAAAGAATATAATAAGTAATTCTCAATCTGAAAGTGACTTTATTTTCTCAAAAATAAAAGCTCTGTAACTGAAGTAAATACCATGTTAACCGTTTCATCCTATTTGCAATCTTCTTGTACATGAGATCACAAACTCTTAATAAAAATTTGACAACTACTCTCAATGGACAAGATTTCCTCAACGTTTCCACTGATATGCAATAGGAGTAGAACTCAGGTCACTTACATTAACATCATTGCTGATGGTGTTTATTTGGTTTTTTCCTACTGAGCTCTGCAATTCTTTAAACGTACGAGAGCTTATCTGCGAAATACAACACTGTTGGACCACCTGATATAACTATATAGAGTATTGTTAAATAAGCCAAGAATGCTCATTCATAAGTAAAGGAATGAAATAAATGTTAGTGAAGTTTGTTTTACTGAAGTACGAGTATTTCATGTTTGTTAGATGCAAGACCTAAAGTGCATCAGGTTATTACAAAGTCATTATGGAAATACTCCCTAATAATTGAAAATGAAATTATTAATTAATTTGTCCTTTTTCAATTTCTTAGATTCTTTTTTATATTTTAGGTCCTTTTAAAGTCCTACCATGCAATTTATAGGTATACAGCTTCTTAGCCCTAATTATTACCATACTGAATAACAGAAATGGAATTTAAAAACTTTATTCTTTAAAAGGATTTTACATGTATCTCATTACAAAAATGTCCAAATATAAAACTCTACTTTTTAACATTTTAGTACTTTTATTCTGTAATGTCAAATGCTGTGCTCAAGTTTATGTGCATACCTTTTATACTAAATGGTACTTGATCTCATTGTGCTAGGACAAGATCTCATAGAATTTCTACTCATGGAATAGGAGACCAAGTATACTATTCCATGGTATTATTGTTGCTATTCTGTTGTGTTTAACTATATGTGTAAATTTTGCACTTCATCTTGCACATCTTCATTTTTATTGCTTGATCCCCTACAAAAGAGAAGAATTAGTTGCAAAAGAGCACATTAGTGTTGATTTAAACTGTTCTACTGGTTTGAACTGTTCTGGTGCTCAAACTCGTAGAACATGTTCTATGAAAAGCTTATGGCTATCTGATATGTTATCATTACTTACTAAGAATAGGCATAGTCTAAAACTCAAAACTGAGTTACACTTTATATCATTTAGTGGACATATTGGGTCAAATAAAATGTTTGCTTTAATCTTAAATAAACTATTACTTAAAATTATTGGGATTTTGGGACAGTGATGTATAAATAAATTAAGTATTCATTTGAACTGATTGTAACACATATTTTACATCACTTCATTTTAATTACTTAGGTAATGTTTCAGAATTGCTGTTGCTTACATTATGAACTTTTCTTTGACTGCCAGTACCAGGTTATCAGATATTGTACACTCAACACCAAAAACATGCCTGGCAATGTGATTTTGCTGAGAGTGTGAATGTTTGATGGAGACTCAGGTCTTACCACCATTTTCATTGGTAGTGATAAATTGTATCACAAGCCGACTCATACGGACTTATATCTAAAAGCAGACAGCTTCCATCATAAGTCCCATAGAACCAGCGTACTTAACACTCTCGCACACAGGGCGGTTGCCATTTGTGACCAAGATCATTATCAAGAAGAATTCAAACACCTCAGTTACACATTCCGTCAGAACGGTTATACAGCACACATCAAAGCATCCATCTCTAGGGCCACACACAAGAAACTTCCTAACATCACGTGACAAATGACAGAAAAGCCAATGGCTACGTTACGTATCCCATACACTGGCAGGCTCTCAAGTATAATCAGCAGGGTATTAGCAAAACACAACATCAAAACGACACATGTCCCTCCACCCAAAATCAGAAATCTAGTCAGATTGGTCAAAGACTCTCGGTTTGAGAGTCCCAGGGGTCTACCTGATCCCATGCGAATGTGGAGTCCCCTAGATTGGGCAGACTGGAAGAACAATAACCACCAGGATCAAAGAACATGAAGCAAACATCCGTCTGATGCAACCCGAAAAATTAGGTATGGCAGAACCCTGTTTTGAAAATGACCATAGGGCCGACTTTAATAACAACACAATTATTGCCAAGGAGACTGGATATTGGCCACGTAGGGTAAAAGAAGCATTGGCAGAAAGATGCAATCTCAAGAGATTCAGGATTACAATTGAGCAAAGCTTGGAAACTGGCCTTAGACCTGCAAATAAGCCAGCAGAGAAAAACAAATCAGACCCTTAGATGAGACTCCTGAATCGCAATGTTTTCTTTCATGTCCGTGCTCCAATCCACCTCACTGGCCACGACTAGGCGTGCTGATTGGCCTGCATGGAACCCATGAACATATCTATATAAGAAGACCACATCAGTTCAATTCATTCAGTTACCCTGAAGACGGGAACAATGTATGCTCCCGAAATGTTGGTGCCTTACCATATCTGCACCTGGCTGGATGGGTTTGCATCTGTTGGTGGATTTAGGAACTTCTGGACAAGGATGTATCCAGGTGGCATTTCAAAATTCATCAAACAGTTTCTGTTCTTCCAGATGTGAATGTGTTCCCAGGTTTATAATTTTAAACTATTTCTTCAGACTTTTAATAAAATAGGAGTCTTCTCTCCAAAAATGTCATGCCACTGTATGTTCAGTTTTAATTTTATGTTCCTTGGATAATCCTTGTTCCTATTTACCTAATTTCTTTTTGTTTTTTATTTTCCCTGGGTCCAATTTTTCAGACTCTACACAATTTATCTTTTGTATTCCTGTTCTATTTTCTGTTGCAATTACATCTTTGACATTTGAATTTTTTAAGGGATTTTTAATTGTGAAGTTATTTGTGGGTAGTAGGATAATTTTGTTCTCTGAAGCTCTTTTTGAACTTGTTGAATGCCTAAGGTTGGTATGTGAACTTCCTTATTGTGATCTTGTCATCCATGTTTGTGATGAGGATGCTGGTGTGTTTGATGTGTTTTTTTGTTGTCTTTGATGCTTTCTGTATGTACATAGTAGGTAGTGTAGGTATTGTACTCCATCCAAATTTTGATATTGAGATTTCACTGGAAATATGTTTTGAAGACCCCCGAATAAAACATTTACAAATATGTCCATTTGCCTGTGTGTATGTACATGTGTGTATGTGGACAGCATAACTAAAAAAAAAATGAAAAGTTAGTTAAATACCAAACTTGGTAATTAAATTCAGTGTCTTTCAAGGATGCAACAGGAAGATTTTCAGGAAAACATACCACCCCAAACTACCCTTTATTTGGAACATTTTTTGAAATTTTTGATTTTCTAAAATTTTGTTCAACTGCTGTATATTAAAGTTATTTATATGTAAAATAAAACATATATTCTGAATTTCTTGGGAATAGCCTCTGGAGTCCCATCATTCTGAATGACATTTGAAAATTGGTAAACCATGAGAGACAGACAAAAACTTGTACTACAAAAAAATGCAGAACTCCTTAAAACACACTATTTATGTTCTATACAGTTTTTTTCCCTAGAACTAACCATTTCAGAGATATTTCTTAATTATTTGTTTCAATTTTAAAATACTTAAATTTTTCTCAAATGGCAATTACTCATCCTTTTCATACCTCTTTTGTTTTACTCCTGGCCATGGAAAGGGATCAGAATTTCAATGATAATCACATACCCACAGTTTTTAAAAGATTTGACTGTCACTTTAGCATACCAAATTCCCTTATTTACCCATACGGAATTAAGTAATCACTGCATTGGAAGTCAAAGCAAAATTGATAATGGAAGTGACAATACTTCTGAAACACATCCTATGTAGTTAAAATATAGATAAGTGATTAAATGTATTACAATCAATTCAAATCAACACTTAATTAAAAAGACTTACTTACATGTAAAGAACCTAAAATTATATGAATTCATCTTTGCATGACTTTGCTATACAGGAAAAAATTTGTCATATTTTTCTATAATACTTTCTTATTACAATAAGTAGTTTTGAGAAAAAAATTGGCAACATTTCAGGAATAAATCTTTATTCACAAAATGTAAATTTGTTTTATAGGAAATGCATCTAAGTGGAATATGCCTACAAGCCATACATTTTAACTGAGCAGGCATCATATGGAAATTAATCCTGACATATTGAACATGTACAGCTCCAATGTTGGTTTCTCACAGTGTCTAAGGAACATATTCATTTTTGGAATAAAAGAACTCAAAAAGAAGTAGGTACTATCTAAAGATCCTCCATTAGATGGAATGGCGCCAGCAAGTTGCCTCCAAAGGGTCAGGGACACTCAAAGCTGATTTCAGCCAATCCATAAGCTGCCAAAATGACAATAAATGTTAAATGGATAACTATATGCTATTTTTTAAAAATGTATGTGTTCAATAAGTTAAGCAATTAAAATAATGTGTAATGATGCCATATTAATTTATTTTTCAAGAAGTTTCTCTTAAGAGTCTGTTTGTTCAAATGCTCCCCATTTGGTCTCTGACATTCTTTGGGGAAACCTCATTCCACCAAACGATAGCTGGACCCACTTCTGAGGTGTGCTGTGCCTCATATCTGCAATGGTAGGCTGATGATGAGATGGCAGTGGAACAAGAGAATCTACAGCTTTACCATGGGCACTGAACTATGCTACGTCCTGGGGGGTTGTTTCACATTAGTAGTCAGAGGTGAAGGCTTGGACAGGGCAGACATAAGGTTGCCAAACCTAAGCAGGAAATTGAACCTGTAGAGAGCAGAGACTCATGAACCAAACTGAGCTAACTCTGCTCTAGTAAGAGTTAGGATCACACGGAAACAATGTTAATTATTACTGTGCATTGTCTCATTAAACTGAAAATATGCATGTAAGGACAAGCAAAAGTTGTAATTGAAAAGTATCCTGTATTTTACTGGGTTTCTTGAGGATTTTTGTTTAGGATTTCATGAATTGTTCAAATAGTATTAACAACTCTTGCATGAATTGCTGTATGTGTGAAAACCAACATTTTTGGTTATAAGTCAGATAAATAATTTCTGAGAAAAACATGCATAATGTTTGTCACATTGTTTTTACTTTTTTTTTTAATTTTTTTTTTAACCTAGTTGGTCATATCGGACGATGAATGAAATTGGTGAAATGATGCTCAAATGATCTCAGGGTCCAGGGAGCGTAAAGTTACTCAACATTCGTCTTCTCAGGATAAGGGAAAACCCCCCAAAAAAAAACCTTATCCAGGTATTTCACCCTAAGTGAGATTCGAACTCACGATCTGTTGAATGTGTAGCAGACATGCTACCATCACACTACCCAGGCAGGGGTTTTTACTGTTATTACAGCACAAAGCTCAACATCTGAAATTATAAATCCTGAAACTATCATACGCAACCTCAAGTCTTCTTATAACAATCAATGGATTACCTTTCATTGAGATAACATTTATATACCACAAAATTAAAAATTTGAAAAAGCAAGTTGATTAATCACTTTGCCATTTTAAATTTATTCTTATTGCACCTTTTCAGCATGGCTGAGGGTCAAATAGCTATGCAGTATGTACCAGAGTGGCATAAATGAAAATCCTCATAAGGCCCCTAAAATGTTCACATTTTCAGTTAGTCACAGTGCCAGGTTTTTTTTTTTTAATTGTCTTTTTGTATACTTTCAGAAATCTAAAATATGCAAAGTGCACTATACCATTTATAGGAATTAGAAAACAAGAATACTTACAGAGCAAAGCAAAGAATGAAAAGTTTTGTCCAAGATGTAAATAACATAGGCCTTAGGAACTTTGGTGGCAGAGTCATATATAGGCGAGACTTAGGTTAATAAAGGAGCTATATTTCCTAAAGTTAGTTTGTATTGCTCTTCTTTCGTTACTCCTTATAGTATTTGTAAGTTACAAAGCATTATCAGGAATTAGTAGTGTAAAATACTGCCCTCGGCTCATCATCAGCTTGGCAGTGACTGTTAGGGGATTTGCTGCATACAAGTTCAGCGAGTCATGGCAACTTACGCTTGTTACTTCTAATACTGAAATGAATTTATTCGCATCTGTAAAGTTCATGATTTGTTTAAGTTAACACGTACTCACTGTTATGAGCATAAGTGCAGATATTTTGTATTGGTAATTAAGAACAGTTTAATTAACATTGCATCAATATTTGTTTCATTTGCACATTTATTATTTTACTTATTAAGAAAGGTATGTTTTCAGGTTGGTGAGTACTTCCAAATAGGAGTGGAACACACAAAATATAAGTGTTTATTTTCCCTGAAAACGTGGGCTGTAGGGCATAACCTTGAGTAGGCAGGTCTCGCTATAACAAATTTTGCATCAGAACTGAGTTTGAATACTTTGTGTAAGGCCAATGACTCCACACTACCTAGGCCAACAAGTCACACATTGAGAAAATGTGGAAGCAATATGGGTCTATAATGACAGGTGTAATTAATTTTGCATGCAAGATCATGCAAAACACATCAGGTATTAAACTATGTGATTGGTTTGTAGGAAAATTGTTAGACAAAGAGAAAAAACAACCAACACACCGAAGTGGATACAAATTAAGGTACCATTTATTAAAATATATGTATCCTAACTCCTATCTTCCTGTATAGTATGAAATAGTACAATCTCTTGGGCTTATGTTGAGGAGTAATTTCATATTCACTTTAAAACAATCAGCAAGTGGTTCCGTTCTAAACATATCATGTATCAGTTTCCAATAAATGCTCTCAGTTAATTTATCTGTATTTTTTCTTTCTTTTTTTTTTCTTGTGCCTGCCCTTGTATACACTCCAAGAAAGATCCCATAGCTCAGCACTGGAGCAGCTGACAGCAAAGTTAAAGGACAACCACTTCAAAATGCTTAGCTATTTCACCTATCTTGTCAGTCATCAAGGTAATCATAGTTGTAATACTTAGAAGTAATCATGTTTATCACCTTACTGACTACTCATCATTATCATATGAATGTAGAAGAGGGTTGAACGACACCACATAGAATTAATTGGAGCTACAAACTTATTCAATTCTGCTATTCATAATATTATGTACTACTTCATATTTATCAAAAGTTTAGGATTATGTTGGATTAACATCCTTTTAATTGTCCATACAACAAATTAAGGTACTTTATGTTCCAGTACATTTTGGTTTAACCCATATCGTGATTGGCTGGTTAATGAAGTAATGTGTTTGCATCAACTTTGTCTCTAAGAGTGGAGCCATAATAGGCTAATATAGGACAAGGGTAGTAGTGTTTGATTCAGTTCTGATGGAACTCTTAAGGGCTGCCATGGATCCATCATACCCTTTGTGCTTCTACTGAATGTGGCAATAACTGTCAAAATTCTAGAAGTTCATTTCCACTGTAATTTCCAAACTCTCTGATAAGTCAAACATTGGCATATAGTTACATTCAATTTTTTGATTTATCCAAGTTCTTATGCTGTCTACTTACTCACACATCAATTATCTGAGCAGCAGTTTAACTTCAACACAAAGCCTAGATTAAGCTTCTTTTCCCAAATAAGATGAGAGGGCCAATATTATGGCATTTAACCAAGAATTTTCTTGGTTCGGTATCTGAAATATAGAAAGATAACTTCAGTTTTAAAATAAAATTAGATTATCTAAAATAAGTTATTTAACTCATCTACTCCATCTTACACTTCAGAGTGTGAACCACATTGATAGTCCTGCGTGATTTCAATTTTATTTAGCTTAGTTTTGACTAATCTAATGTGCAGACGTGTTATTATGAACTACTCTGATATACTGACATTAGTGGAAACCAGCATGACTAGGAAAAGTGTATCACATAAACAAAACAATAAAAACAGAAGAGGGAATGATATGTATGATCAATTACAATTAAGTATTATTTTACTTTTGACAGATATTACTCATAAGTGAATAATCAGCGAGTAACAATGCAGTCTCTATTATTAAAGGCATTCAGCAATCCTAGGCTTGCATGCCTACTTACAATCATAATGGTATCATTCCAATGTAGCAGCTTGACTCAGAAGCATGTAAGAAAATTTCAGGAAGCATTATACAGTAACAATTCTAAAATTAAACAAAGAGTGCATTACACTCATTTACTGCTAAACTGATATAGACTCTGTGTGTTCAGGGAAATTGTGCCTACTTTCGTATGCAGAGGATGTAACATACTAGAATACGTCTTATTTGATAAGGTTAAGGTGGCTTAAAGTGAACTTTTTCATTATTTTGCTTAACAGCATAAGTTAATTTTGTACTTTTAACTTCTTGTGAACTTATTAGACGATAATGTGCAGTATTTTGGATGGTATATATGAGGGAACTTGTAAGGAAAAATATACCAAGTAGATAAGGGCAGGGTATGTTCATGGCTGAAGTACATCTGCATACAGCACCATTAGGGAAACACATGTTGTAGACATAATGTTCTAATTTGCGTAAACCAAGTGCACCAAATATGTAATTTGACTGTTGTGCAATCAACAAGCTGAACGTGAGAGAAGTTTGAGTTTTAACATAAAAAAAAATATAATAAAGCATGAGCCAAAACATTCTCTAAATATAGCATTAAAAATATTTGAAACATTAATGGTACAGCATAGTTTATAAAACTGAACTGTCATTCTGTGGTGTAGGGCCCTAAAAATATTGTTTTGTTGGCCATTTTTTTTTCTAAGGAAAAATAGATTTGAACCACAAGTCATAATTTTGAGCTAAAATATATATAAATCTCTAAAGAACAAACATTCCTGTAATCACATTCTTTTGAAGAAGAGCTAAAACTTTGGTAAAAACTGCGGAATTTAATTCTGCATATAAACTATCAATTAGGGTAATCATTGAATAGCATAACAAGTTAAGTAAGGTAGATATTGGATTCAAGTGATTTCTTTGTTTTGTTTGCTGTCAATGCAGAGAAATCCTGCTCATACAGATGAGTAGAGGGGAATGGAAGAAGGCATGTAATGACATAGTCACTATGTTCAGTGAACTCTTAGTGTGTGAAACACCAGAAATCACAAATTGACATGTTTTTGATTTTTATTTTCAGTAAACTGTCAACAGACATTTCCAAAAGACTTTCTTTTAATTTTATGGGAAGATCAGAGGAATTGCTGGTGGCAGTGAAAAACAGATTTGTAATTCATTCATGTGTAATAACCTCATTCTCAATTTCTAGGAAGTATCTTAAAAGCTGTAACCTGAGATTTTGTAGGTGGAATTTGATTATTTCCAAAAGTCCATCAGCAATACTAATGTTATTTTGTCCATTATGTTCCCACAGAGTTGGAAAAACTGCAATACTCCATTTATTAAGGCAATCATTTCAAAATAAAATTGTTATAAAACCCCTTTATTTTCTCATGAGATTTAAAATGTTTTTGTCAAAACCTTGGAGTTGAAGATTGAGCTCGCTAAATTGTTGAATATATCTACTAAATAAGCTAATTGGAAAATCCACTCTTTATCTTCAAAAGGCTTCAACAGATTGGATTTCAATTTTGTAAGGAAACATTTTACCTCATTTTTCAGTTCAAAAGGACGAGTCAATACACATCCTCATTATAGCTGCGCACATCGGTGTGCAAAAACAATTGAGTGTGCATAGCTCCCATCCACTCATACATTTTTTTGAATAGACAGGAGTTCAGTGCATGTGACTTTATTAAACTGACTACTTTTATAGCAGTGTTCAAGGTTTTGTGTAAATCAGGAGTTATTTTTTTCACTACCATTTTCTCTGTGTATAATGTAATGTTGCCAAATTATTTTGGGGTTAATTTTGAGAATATGTGAAATAAGACCCCTTTTTTTAACTGTCAATGAAGCAACACCCTCTGTGAACAAACATCCACTCCATTCCCATGACAAATTTAATTTGAATCTTATACAGTTCTAAAGAATTTTAAAAATATCCTCACCTGTTGCATGTTCTCGTAATTGTTTACGTCGTCCTAGAATTTCATTAGCAAAATAATGTCAATGTCAAAATACTGAACTTATAGAAATAGTTCAGCATCATCGGATACACCCACTGATTCATCAATTTCAATTGCAAATCTTTTGTCTATTTAAATATTTTCTACTATTTGGTCAACAATATCTTGTACCATGTGAATTCTATGCCCTACACTTGTGTCAGAATTTGGAATTGTTTTGATTTTTTTTTTTTTTTTTTTTTTAACATTTAAGGTCATATCGGGGGCTTTCCACTTGAAACAACTCGCTGTCTGTAGGTACTTTTACGTTAGTTTAAATAATTTAGTTTTACTCAAACACGCACACATTCACACTCACATACAAACTTCCAGACTCTGTGGGGGATAGGGAATAATTCTGGCTAAAGAAAAATTCCCTGCCACAGCTGGGAATCGAAACCGGGACCCCCGGGTGAAAAGTCAGCTCACTCACCACTCGACCACAGAGGCAGTCTGTTTTGATCTTTGTGTAACATTTTATATGCTATAATCATAGAACCAGGAATAATAAGAGATTCAATGCAGTATAAGGTATATTTATTTTCTGCAAACTAGTAATACTAACTCACACAATGTCTCAGTGCCATTTTAGTTGGTTTTGTAAAACTGTATATCACGTTTGTACTGTTATTTAAATTTTCTGCTTTGCGCTGGAAAAATTTGACTGACTTGTCTTTATAATCACCATGATTGGTTAGCAATGTCTTTGAAGTAGGAATGGTTTTATAGAATTATTCTACAGAGTTTGGTTGCAAATAATACAGAGGGGAAGAGGTGGATCACACATATTTGATACAAAACCATATTTAATGTAAGATTCAGTGTAATATTTGTATTTCACATTTCTTGGGGTTCTTCAACTTGCTCATAGATGGTTTAACTTCAACACTATTTTCATCAGTGTCCTGTGGTGGAACATACATTGTCACACTTTTCACTTGCAGTGGTTCAACATTATCGCTACTATCACTTGTTTCAGTGAGCTTATGTTTTCCTCTTATAAAAAATTTATCCATCTTACAACAAACGTTAAAATATGTATCCACTATCACAATAAAGACATTCAACAATTCACAAATACAGTGCGTTCCCTGAGCGATCGAACTGCCCCATAACAGGTAAAGGCTGGCACGCTCTCTGCCAGAATTACACCTAAAGGACTGGCAGGTAACGTGTACGGAACTCTACTGTACTAAGTTACATTAGGCCTACATGAAATCACAATAGATGTTGAAATTGATGACCTTCAATGCGAATACATTCCCTACATCTCCGAAAACAGTTCTGGTTCACTTAAAGAAGTTCATCTTGACTGATTGCCTGTATTTCTCTCGTGATGTCCTTCAATTCTTGTAATGTGTGCAGGTTGGATGCATACACTTTATTCTTTAACATTCCCCATAAATAAAATACATGAAGATAGGTCAGGGGAACGAGATGGCCACAATCCTCCACTAATTATTCTGTCACCATACACACTTCGCAATTCATGCATAGAATTTGCAGCGGTGTGTACTGTAGCTGAGTCCTGCTGAAACCAACACAATTGTTCATCTCTTGTTAGTTGCGGAAAAAAAATTATTTAAAAAGGAATTTACATGAATGTGTAACCAACTGTTGTGTCGAAACTATTGCAATTGGTTTTTCCAGTCTGTTTATAATGTTGATGTGGACCCAGTTCCAATGCTCTTTACTGATGAAGCATGGTTTTACCTTCAAGGTCACATTTCTACCCAAAACAATAGATACCGGGCTATGGAAAATCCCCATATTATTAATGAAATTCCTCACCAAGCTGCAAAAGCTGGGGTTTGGGGTGCAGTAAGTGCATGTAGAATTATTGGTCCCATATTTTTCCACACAACAGTTGATTTACACGTTTATGTAAATTCCATTTTAAATAAATTTTTCGCAACTAACAAAAGATGAACCATTTTGTGGGTGGTTACAGCAGGACTCAGCTACAGCGCACACTGCTGCAAGTGCTATGCATGAACTGCGAAGTGTGTATGGTGACAGAATAATTAGTCCAGGATTATGGCCATCTCATTCCCCTGACCTATCTCTATGTGATTTTTATTTATGGGGAACGTTAAAGAATGAAGTGTACACATCCACCCCACACACACATTACAAGAATTGAAGGACAACATCACAAGAGAAATACAGGCAATCAGTCAAGATGAACTTCTTCGAGTGAACCAGAACTGTTTTCTTTGATATAGGGAATATATTTGCGTTGAAAGTCATCAATTTCAACATCTATTGTGATTTCAGGTAAGCATAATGTAAATTAGTACAGTAGTTAGAGTTCCATACATGTTACCTGCCAGTCATTTAGATATAATTCTGGCAGAGAGCCCTCACCCATTACAGTACAGCCGTGGGGCGGTTCGGTCGCTCAGGAAATGCACAGTATAAAGAATAAGATGTGATACTTTGAGTAAAGAAAATGAATCTGCACCTAACAGTCACGAAAATATACTGAGTATTGAACAGTCGGAAACTAATGTACATTCTCAGACACTGTTATTATTGTTGGCATTTGAAACAAACAACACAAATGACTATTGAGCACAGCTACATGTTACCATTGTTGTGAATACCAGTAGGGTAATTCAAATATCTCTGGCTGAACTATGTTTCGTTATTTTGTGATAATTCAGGAAACATATTATATATACCCTGAGGGAATGTGTACCCCAGGTTGAATATCACTACCCTAGTACATATACCATGCTATGCCACTGGAGATCATCTAGCTGAATGGAGCTTGCACACTGGCACCAACATGGAAATTAATGTCGCTAACACTCCAGATTCATATGGGTTTTAAGTATTCACAGTGGGAGACATGCTACAGAGCTTCTGCACTAACAAAATGCACTCAGCTTATTGCATATAATTGTATTATATAGATGAAAGAAAAGCTGAGCATAGAAATATTTAGCTTGTGTTTGATAGAAACAAAGATTAGCTAACTGCAATATGCAGTTCAACTTAAAATAAAACTATTATGCTAGATAACAATAACTGTGGTGTTTACAATGCTGATTTAAACACAGATGTACTATTAGGAGTTCCTTACATTTTAAAGTAATTTATATACTACATGTACCAGATTGAAAGCAACAGAAATGTTGTAGTGGCTGAGTGCAGATACCGGAAGCTGTAACATACCTATTGCATCATGCATTTATATTAATATAAAGAGATTTTTCCAAGACTTCTTTTCTGCAACAATGAGAAATGCCCAGGAGATTTTCTGCAGTGTATTGTAAAGGTTAAAATTTAGAACACCAACACAGGTGGCCAGTTTTGTTAAAAGCACAGACCCAAGATCTGGTCCTCCCTGTTATTTTTTCCTTTCTTTTTATTTGAGTCTTCATAGCTAGCAAATTCTAGGGTTGTACCCTAAACTTAGGCCTGAATAGTTTTGTCCATATGACATGTTAAATACATACCAACTTTATTGCTTAATAATTTGAAAATTTTGATTTTTTGAGTAGTTCTTTTAATATGGATTCTGAACGATACTATTGCTATATTCTGTCAACTTCTTTACCTGAAAGTTGGGGATTACATGCTAACATATGCATAATCATTACAGCTTTTAATACAAAATTTTATTTGTGGGAACCTCTTGTAACACACCTATATCTCCTAACTGAATATGGTTTATTAAGTATACCGAAGTTAACTGTAATGTAGCTGTCACTTTTCCACTATAACATTTGGAAGTATAACAAATATACCCTGGTCGCATAAGAACAGCAAGACATTTTGAGGTGAATGTATTTTTTAAATGTGAAAATATTGAAATTCTTTGACAGACATTCTGAAGACTTACACGGGGCACTTCAACACAATCTAGGATACAGGTGTATTTTCATTATGCATTTTAAGACCATATGACATATTATTTATAATAGTGGATCACTGTTGTCAGAAAATCCACTGCTTTATTTTCTCGAAAATATAGTGGATAGTAAATTTATAAGTGGCAGATATCATTGTTCTACTCTTACTGAAAATAACCTGAAGAGCAGCAAACCAATATGGAGTTTACATTTAAAGTATCAGCAGCATATGTTCTCTACTAAGAGTACACTTCTTATTTACAGAGGCTATAAATGATGATGATAATAGGATGTGGAACATAGTAAGCTTTGCAACAGCAATATCAAGAACATGCTGTTTATTCTCTCCTCTAAATTACATTCACAAATGACTGTTCAATGTCTACAAAGTAAGGCATTAGCAATGCAAACTCCTTTAGCAAGCTTTCCTCTGAAATAAATACTACTTACCATTTAGAAAAATGGACAGGTTGAAGCCAAAAACATAGCTTCACTATTTGTGGTATATCCAACCACATGCCAGTTTGTTCTGCTTCTTGTATAACTTTTCTCTATAACCCAATTATGCTTGGCATGCACAATACATTCTTGTTTAAGCAAGTGCTCGCTACAGCACACCAACTGGCATGAACAGCTCCTTATAACTAAATGGCAGCATGCTCATGGAAGGGTTTAGCAACAAACTAATGCATGAAACTTGTACAATTTCTGCTAGTTCAGGTGTGTCAGAAAACATTTCTGGGAAACATCAAAAGAAACAGTGCAGCACAAACAAGATCTTGAAACAGGTAAACCTGAAAGTGCTGCTAAAGGAACTCTGAGGTACATACAGGCTGTCATAAAAATAATAAGAGATTAATTCTGTAATTAAACTCATGCAGAAGTTTTAAAGTACCAACTTGACATCCATTATTGTTGGAGCAACACATCAATCGTACAATAATTACCAGGCAAATTAAGCAATAACAATATGATACATACAGAAGTACCTATTTCTTTGAAAGTGTCTAAGAGTTTCTTTTGCAATATTTTTAATATAAAACTTAACTTAGATTTAAAAAGCTCTGTTTTTAATATATGCTCAATTTGGACTTTGTATGGCAAGAAGATAAAACTGGAATCACTGAAGTGAATTGATATGTTGTTGGGTGGATTAATGGGTGGATGAGTTAAGGGTGGAAAGGTGGGTGGGTGTGTGGTTAGATGGTCAGATGGATGAGATGGTGGGTGGGTGGATGATAGGCTGGGTTGTTGGTAGGAAAGATGTGGGAGGGTGGCTGGATGGGTGGGTGAGTGGTTGGGTGTGGGTGAATAGGTGGATGGTCGATGAGTTAGTGGGTCAATGGATGGATGCTTGGTTGAGTAGGTGGGTGGATGAATGGATGAAGGAATGGATATATCAGTGGATGGATATGTGGGTGGATAGGTCGATGGATATATGTGTGGATGGATGAGTGGTTGGGTATTTGGGTGGATGGAAGAAGGAATGGCTGGGCTTTTGGATGATGGGTGTATGGGTGCATGGATGAGTGGGTGGGTGAATATATGACTGACTGGGTATTTGGTAGGATAAATGTTGTAGGTGGATGGGTGGGCGAGTGGTTGGGTATGGGTGAATAGGTGGGTGGTCGACGAGTTAGTGGCTCAATGGATGGATGAGTGGTTGAGTTGGTGGCTGGATGAATGGATATATAAATGGATGGCTATAAAAATGGATGGATATATGGGTGGATAGGTCGATGTATGTATGGTTGGATGGGTGGTTGGGTGGATGGATGGAAGAATGAGAGGCTGGGTTTTGGATGGATGCATGGGTTTGTGGGTGGATGGATGGATGGATGCATGGATTAATGAATGTAGGATGTGTGGTTGGATGGATGAGTATATGGGCCGGTAAGTGGGTATGTGTTTGGAAGAGTGAGTGAGTGAGTGAGTGAGTGAGTGAGTGAGTGGTTGGGTGGATGAAAGTATGAATGAGTGGGTGGTTATATGGGTTGCTGAATGGTTGGGTTGGTGCATGGGTGTGTGTGTGAGTCAATGGGTGGATGTTTGGGTTGATGAATGTGGTGGATGAATGGGTGGGTGACTGGTTGGATGGATGGATGAATGGGTGGGTGGGTGGGTGGATGCATTGTAGAATGGACAGATATATTGGTAGATGGTGGATGCATTGTAGAATGGACAGATATATTGGTAGATGGGACATATATGAATGGATGTGTGGATGGGTTGGCCAGCGATGAATGGTTGGGTGGATGGATGAGTGGATAGCTGGGTTAGTGGGTGTATTGATAAATAGATGAGTGGATGATGTGGTGAACAGATGGATGGGTGGGTGGTTGGTTGGATTGATGCAGGATGGGTGGGTCTATGAATGGTTGAATGGATGGGAGGTTGGGTAGGTGGGTGGAGGGGTGGTTTGATCGGTGGGTGAGTGGTTTATGGGTTGATGGATGAATGAGTGAGTGAGAAGGTGGGTGGGTAGGTGGTTGGTTGATTGGATGGGTGGATGGTTGAGTGGGTATGTTGATGGATGCATGGATGGAAGAATGGGAAGAGGGTTGCATGGGTAAGTAGGTGGATGGATGAATGGATAAATGGGTGGTTGGGTGGATGTATGAGAGTATGAGTGGATGGATGGGTTGGTGGATGATTGGACATTTGGGTGATTAGATGGATGGATGAAAACATGGTTGGATATACTGTTGGCTGGATGATGGGTTGTGTGATGAATGGATGTGGTTAGATAGATGGGTGAATAGGTGGGTGCGTGGAAGGGTGATTGAATAGATGGGTGAGTAGCTTGATGAGTGGATGGATGGGTGGGTGGATGAATGCATGAGTGGATGGATGGGTGGGTCGATGAATGGATGAATAGCTGGATGGATTGATGGTTCATGTATAGGTGGATGGATTGATGGTTCATGTATAGGTGGATGGTTTGTCGGGTTGGTAGTTTGATGATTGATTTTGTGTGTGTGGAAATATGAATGAGGGTGGGTTGATGTGTGGGTGGGTAGTTTTAAGAGTGAATAGGTGGGTCAGTGAGTGAGCTGCTTGGATGTGTGGGTGGAGGGCTGATGTGATAAATGGATAAATAAGTGAGTTGGTTAGATGTGTATGTGCAGGGGTGGTATGGTAAGTGGATAGAGTGATCCAGAATGAGAGAGAGAGAGAGAGAGGTTACCCATATTTAAAGCAATAACATGAACAGTGCTGCAGTTTCTATTAACTACAGCTATGGAATATGATCCTTAAAAAATTGAAGACTAATACCCAAAACATTGCATAGCTGGAATTGTGTTGAATATCTTAGGATTCTTAGGCCAGCATTAAATTCTTTCATTTAGGTAAAAAAAAACATGCATTCCCGCCCGCCCGCGCATGCATCCGCGCGCGCCCACCCACTCCCACCCCCACACCCACACACGTCCCAGAATTCAACCACACAAATTGGCAGGGTTTTAGAGGGGTCCTAGGCAAACAGTTTGAGATAGAGAAACTATTGTCTCTTTTGACAAATGCCAAAATTATGGCATGTTTTCTAGATCACCACAGCGGCCATAAATTAAAACAATGTGGGTATGGGGTACTCATTTTCATTCAGAATGCTTCATTAGTATACTAGTAGTCAAAGGAATGCAGTATTGGTGCGTAATCAATAACACATTTAAAATAATTGGGCTTCTAATTTTGTCAAAATTGCTTGTTCTTTGAGGGTGTGCATGCCACTGCCAACCTTTTGGTTTATTTCAGAGCATATTTAGTTAGCTAGAGCGCTTCATTAGCCCATACTGGTGGGCAATTTGGTATAGCGCTGGCCCAAGAATCCTATGATTCTAAGTTCGCACTGCTCTCTGAAGGTTCCATTTTTTATTTTTTTAATTTTCCTCTTTTTCTCAAAGAGGTACACAATTTGACCAGCATTAATGTGCCAAGCTTACATTTTTGAAGTCAGGATGATAAACTCTCCAGTATGAATTACTTTCCAAAGACTGTAAATGAAATCTACATAATATCTAATGTAATGAATGTGCATAGATTAATGTAATAAAGCAATTAGGTTTGTTGAAAGCATTTACATAAAGTGTGCTTTGAAGCTGAGAAACTACTATGATTTTAGTGGCGGTAAAAAAAAAAATATGCTGTGTTAGGATTGAACCAGTGATACTTTGGTTTCGTTTTAACTACTTTAGCTATTGTGCTACTGAAAATCTAGTCTAATTCCAACACCGTGAGAACCATGAAATGCGAAAAAGTGTGTTTATATTGTAGAAGTATACACATTATGTGTAAGAAATAAATTGTTTCAATGGTGCCAAACAGATATCATACATACTGACATTCTGAGACAATCGAAGCTACGGACTTCTAAGCTCATGTACTTTTTGGTACATGTGGTACTATTGTGCATGCATAAGGCACCAAAAGTATCAACCCGAATGATTAAGGGCCTGTTTAACTTCTTTGTTGTGTAGTACTACAAAAGTCACAATTGTAATGTACGTACATAATATGTCAACGTTTGAGACACCTTATTTTAGAAATTTCTTTGAGTGGTATATCAGGTGTTTAATTTAGTAGTTATAGAAACATTCTCCATTGCATCCACATGCTAATTATACATTACCTTTCTTTTATTTATCAGTATGAATAAATCATATTGAGTAACACAGCAAAATGTTTCATTATAAAATGCAAACAAAGGAGACAACAAAAAAAAAAGTATATGGAGAGGCTTGAACCTTCAAGTCTCGCAACATCCTAGCCTAATGCCAACATGCTAACCATAGTGCTAAATAATGCCACTATGTCTATGTCTCTCTGAAATCCGGGTGTACATGTCAAGGCCCATTGAGGTTTGATCAGTGGTGCACTAACCCTTAATACATTTTATGCTGTAGCAAAGAATTTAGAAGTATCTCAAACTCTGTGTGCGTCCGTGCATGCGTGTCAAGGATGTCCCAGAATATGACCGCATATTTATAGGATGTTACTGAAATGAATGCAGTATTTGTGTGGTCATAGGGAACAACCATACAAGTATTTTAACACAATGAACTTTAGGTCAGAAATTCCTTGTTATGGGTCTAGAGACATGCATGGAAAATTGTTGAAACACACATCTTTATTTATTTATGAGTTCTAAGAAAACTGGAAGGTATTACATGTTATTCTGCAGTAATTGTCGGAAATGGCGACCATTGACCTGGATGCACAGCTCCGTGCATCTCACCTTGGACTGATGAACACTAAGAAGCATATCTGAATGGTCCCTGATTTCTGCAGCCGTTGCCATGATCCTTGCTACAAGCTCTGCCTCTGTGTTCACAGGAGTCTCTTAGTTAAGAGACTTCATGTGTTCCCACAAAAAGAAATCCAATGGTGAGAAGTCTTGAGGCCTCGGTGGCCATGGAATGGATCCACCTCGACCAATTCATTGATCAGAAATATTCTGTCCAGGAAAGCTCTAACAGCACATGTGAAGTGAGGAGGGGCACTGTCATGTTGGAGGCACTTCCTACAGCACAAGTTGAGGGGATGGTCTTCAATAATTTTGGGAGCATCAATTCTCGGAGAAAGGTTAAGTAATGTTGCCCTGTCAGGTAAGGGGGAGCCAGATAAGGTCCCAGCAAGATGTTTAAAATTCCCGCCCAAACATTAACTGCAAATCTGTGTTGTGTTGCATGAGGATTAGCATATGTCCACACATAACTGTTTCTATTGTTGAAAATACTGTCATGGCAAAACAGGGCATCATCTGTCCACAACCCAATGGCGGGAAAATAAAAAATGTCCACTTACAGCATTAAGTAACAATAAGAAAGCGCAGTTTGATGACAAAAGTGATCACCCCCATGTTATTGAACTTTGTTGCATTTGAAAGGATGTAAGATCTTTGTGAAGAATGTTCCAAACAGTATGATTACTACCCTGAAGGCATTGCACCACGACTCGAGTGCTTGTTACGGAACTACTGTTAAATTGCTGCAACACTTTCCTCTTCAATATCTGGTGTATGCAGCCATAATAAACATTTTCTCGCACAACAATTTGCCATGCGTGTTTATTCTGTAGACCCATAAAATGCATTTCCAACCCAAGGTTTATTGTGTTAAAATATTTATATGGATGTTCTCTATCACCACACAAATAATCTGCACTAATCTAACTAAAACGATTTCATTGGACACATGGCCGTATTACAGGGAATTGCTTATCCTGCACTGTACTCTTTATACCTGGCCCTATTCCTCCTTCACTTTCCCTCCTCTCCGTGTGCGAATAATAAGTTGATGTGAAAAGTTTGTGCTGTACAAAGGGTGATAGGCATCGAGACCACCTGTTTACAGTGTTATAGTATGTTAGTGCTGTTATGGTGCCAAAATTTCTGTATATTTTAGTTCACAGAATCTTTATGTCTGATTCGTATGTGACGACAAACTGTTGTAGCAAGGTGAACAATGATTTATAAACTTATTTCCCCACTGTTGATGCACTTCACAGAGAAACATTTCACAATTGTGTGAATAAAATTAGCTTAAAATAAACCGCCATGTGATTACAGAGGAAAGAGAAAAGATCAGAGAATAGTTGCACAGCAATCCTGAATTTTACAAACTTCAGCTTGGAATGTCACTAAACTTCAAAACTTAAAGTCCCATAGTTCACTTATTGTCCACACGATAATGTGAGCAAAGTTAGTTTCTGGAAGTGGTATTGAATAATGCTAATGCTCAATCTATTGACCCACATTTATTTATTTTACGGGCTTAAGCAATGTTTTATTTTCATGGCTATGAAGAATTAATCACTGCCAATGCAAATGTTCTTAAAAGATGTGAGATTTCTGTGGGAACAAAGATATCCTTTCCAACACCTTCTATGATCAATATATATTGGTTATTGTAGTTATAATTTTATGAGAACTCAAGGGCATGAAATTAAGGGGTTATGTATAACGGACTCTGCCAACAAATAATGTGCTTGCTGGAGGCAAGAAAATTCTGTCTACTGAACTAAGGCTCTATAATACTTAGCCAAGAGTAACATGCATGCTTCAGTCTGCAGTCAGCTACTATAAACACACTGCAAGTTTAATATACCTGAGTCATGCTGAATATACACTTACCATTTCTTCAGCATCTAAAGTGGCTGAAGTAGAACGTCTGCCACCAGATCCAGCAGCTTGCCGTGGACCCATAGTCCTTGCAGCATTTTCTTTTTTGTTTGGAGATTTCTCCTTACCTAATTAAAGCAAAAAAGGAAAGTCACAGTGCAAATTAAAATCAGCAAGAGTTATGAGAATAAAGAAACATTAAGCTTCCTATGATTAACCCTGAAGTAGTCTTCAATATTTTGCAAATATTTTTCTAAAATTCTGAAATCAGACAGCATTAATGTCAAGTACTATCTGCTCCACATGATGTTGCATGAGTGAATCTTATAACAAAAATGTATATATAAAATTCTAATAGCATAATTTCACAAATAGAAAATGAAGTAACTCTCCTATGTGGAGCTTTTGTTTTAAACATAGTTATGTTTTATATTCATGTGTCTCTCTCTCTACTCACTCTTCTACAAACTATTCATCAGAAAGGATTTTTTTCTACCTACTCCTTGGTAATCCAGATAAACTTGCATTACACATTTAACATTTCATTTTAGAATTTTGGAAATCAGAATGTCATATTTTTTAAATTTCATGCAAGAATGCAAGAAAAATCAAATGTGCTGCATTCACATGACTTTTTCTACTTGTACCTGTACAAACTATCCTTACAAAAGCTTATTCTTCTATCTACTTTGATAATCAAGCTAAACCCATATTATACACTTCACTGTATGAATAAGCAGGACAGAGAAGGCCCTCAAGAGCATATATTACTGTGCAGATGCAAGAAGCAGCTACCTGATGGTCAGACTATGTGACTTATGCTGCGGTTTTGTAATTAGTTCTTCTCTGGTGTTATCATGCAGCAGTCATGATACGGAAACAACAAACTGGTTCACAGGGCATTAGTGTTTGGAGAAGGTCAATATAATGGCAGAAAATATAGCATGTTATAGACAGTGTTCTCCAGGAAGATGACACCCAATTCATAGTAACTTCCACCAGTTGGAATGACTTCTGAATCATAGTTGGCTGCAGGAATGAAATCTGCTACAAAGCGTACAATGCAAGGAGTCTGTGGTCTTAAATGTCATAAGACAGACCCTTCCAACTCTACTTGGCTAAGTCAGAGTACTCATGCATGCTCAACAACATTCCTTGGAGGCTGGCTGGAGAGGGAGAGAAGGTGTCACTGGGTGAAAGTCATAGCACAAGTGCTGGTGCTTCCAGACATTTCATTCCAACACTTCATTCTGCCCATTGATAGATTTTCCTCAATTGCATATTGTAGGTACACTGTTGTGAGATGTGAGTGATCCAATGCTCTTTGGTTCGCACCCAAGCTGAAACAGCTAAGAGAAACTGTTGATGCAAATTCTCAGTGCAGCTGTACAGCTGTTGGGTAGGATCTGCAATTCCATATTATAAGAATGGACTGAACAGCAAAAGGAGCCCCTCTGATTCACATTAGCAATAATTAAGTAAATTGTGGTTATATTTTCTATTGATGTACTTGAAATAAAATTTACGATGTATACTTAGTAATATGAGCTATTTTAGTAACATAAAATAATAAGCATAGTGCTAACATACACCACAAATAATAATGATGATAACAATGATAAATAAATAAATAATAATAATAATAATAATAATAAAGATAAGAACAATGGTAATGACAGTAACAATAATAACAATAACCACAATTATGATGATAATGATGATGGTGACGATATTATTAATATTAATAATAATATTAATAATAATAATAATAATAATAATAATAATAATAATAATAATAATAATAAATTTACATTATAATGCTAATTAAAATATGTTGTTTGTTGTTTTTTATTTTAGGTTGAAATGTAACATTTTGGCAATTATCACTTTTTAAGAATTGTTTTATGGACAGATGAATGCATTATTTATGGGAGTGATGGCAGTATCAACAATAACAGTGATAATGAACAGCACTTTTCCAATGACACCTCTAACTGCACTGTAAAGCAATGCACAGAAGTGGAATAGTAATGTTTTCCAGAAAAGAAACGGCAATCAACCTTAAATAAATATTGCAAGCAAATGCATTTGAAATAATAGGTTAAAAAATTATCAATGAAAATTCTGAAATTATGGTAATTGCTATACTTATATAGATATCCAAACTCAAATTTAGCCTGCAGTTGGAACTTTTCTCTGGCAGAAAATTGTAAGATAATTATAGATGATCTCAATGTGGAAAACACAAACAATAACTTATAGATGCATTAGATAGCTTTAACTAGATAGTAAAGATAGTATAGGGTGATCAACATAAAGCAGAAGAGGTTTCACAGCTCTTAGCCAGCCAGTGGTGAAGCATATGGTTTCAGTGTGAGTTGCCTATGTGGCACGTGTTTATTAGTTGATGCAATATAGTGGATATTAAGTGAAATGGCTGTAGTTGGGTACCAGTACACCTTCCCCCAAAAGTACTCGTTAATGATTCATGCATCCGTACAAAATCTGTGAACGCTGAAAGGAGATTATTTCAAGAGAGATTTCCTGATGTTCAATTTACAGGTAAATTAAGTACATGAAATGGAAAGCTTTTTGATAAGAAACGTAACAAACACATACAGTACTCATAGAGGAAACTTTAGATAACATTGGATATGCTTTGGAAAGAGCTCCTAGAAAATCACTTCGTCTTTCCCAAAATGAAAATTTCTTATGGCTGTGTTCAAGTGGCTACAAAGTTTTTCAAGTTAAAGCTTTTTATAATTACTACAGTGCAAAATTTTAAAACGGATGTCCCTGCATTAAGAATGTGATTTTGAGAAGGAATTTTGAATCAGGCACATGATGGATCCTAATCTAATTTCTAATTTGGGGTGAATCATGATTCCACTTAAGAGGGTACCTATATTAATACATAAAACGATCCTTATTGGAGTGCTGAAAAACCTAGCAAACTTCACCAAGAATGAATGGGATGTGGTGTGTTATTAGCAGTGAGGGGATGTTGCGTGTTATTAACAGTGAGAGGATAATAGACACAATTTTTTTTCCAGAAATAATAGAGGTATGTGCAAATATTTTGCGGCCATTTCTCAGGGAATTAAATGAGAGGGGAGAGGGAAAGAGACTACACAACTTTCCAGCAGGAATTTATAATGGCACATACAGCCAACCTTTCCTTGTCGGAAATACATGAAGTGTTTGAAAACAGAGTTATCACTAACAGTATATAGCCCTGCATTCCCAGGATTTAAGCCCAAGCAATTTTTATAGCTGTATGGGGGGTTAAAAAGAAAGTGTGTAACAAATTCAAACAATTTAGAGGAATTAAATAACTCAGAAGTTTGAGACAAGTGAAGTTTTATCAATGTGATGTTGAAAATGAGTCGGAATAGTAAGTATAAGTGAGGTGAGTGTTACTATTCCGACTCATTTTCAACATCACAATTTAGAGGAACTTAAAAACACTATTTCTCAGAGGAAATTGCAGTTCATTAAAATGGGGATATTTTATACATACATATTATTTTAAAAGTGAAAAAATTAGATATCTACAAGTTTGCTTTTTTAATCACAAAAACCAATGCAAACAATTTAATCAAAAGTCTTTTGAAACAAAAATAATAAAAGGAGAATAGAAAATTCATACAATATTACTAAGAACAGATAGACCTTAGTCAATAAAAGTGTGAAACTCACTATTAATGAAATCAAAATGTTAGTTTAATGGAAAATGGACAGCCCAATGTGAATCTTAATGAAATAGTTGCTTGTTTAACCATTACTTTATAAATATTTGGAAAATTACAATATAGTAACTGGTAGTATTTTAAATAGCCAAAGTTTATGTAGTATTAAAGTAACACAGGCTATTCGTCTCAATGAAGTGGATGAAACAGAAGTAGATATAGAATAAGTCAATATAAAAACAATAGTTCACCTAGTGTAGATGACATTTCATCATCTGTTCCTCAAACTTGTAAGGATTACCTTTTTAGTATACTAACTACTACTTAACAGATTTCTCTAAGGAAAATGCAACATTTCCTGACTTGTTAATCATAAGCGTTGTTTAACCAATACTTTAAAATACAAAAGAGGATGTAGTGCTTAATTATAGACCAACAATATTAACTTCCTTTATTGCTAAGCTGTTTGAAAATATAATAAACTAAAGGCTTATAAGTTTTTTCCAATTTAAGAGTTTATTAAACACTTATCATCTTGACTTTCAAAAAGAATTATCAAGCTTCTCAACTGAATCTGAACCTATACAAAGGGTATTTACAAACTTTGAGCAAAGTGTCAAATATGTTGGTATATTCCCAGATTTAGTAATAGGCTTTCATAGTATACCTATACAAAAAGTAAGAAAACAATCTGCAAGGCTATTAACACCATTTAATCTTCAAGAATTGCCAACAGCTCTGTAACTAGTTTATGTTTTATAATCATAAGGTTTTGTTATGCATTACAAAATATCTCTGTTTTATATATGTTATTATGTTATCTGTTGTTCCTCAGCTATTTACTCTCACTAACTATGATAAAAGAAACCAAATGTGAAGTCTAACTTTAAATGTATAAGCTTAAAACAGAATGTGCTGCAGCAAAACATTACTAATGGATAAGTATAAATTTCATTTCATTTTTATTTTGTCTAGAAGCACTATACAGGCAATGACGTCTGTTAAAAGCAGTACATTAACCTTGTCACAATAAATTACAAATCAAGTTCACAAAATTTATCATTAAAATATTCATGTATAGAATAAAAAGGATGTTTGACTAACCATGTATATATCCTGAACTTAAGATTCTGCATATTTAAACATTCAACACTATCAGGCAAGTTATTGTACAACTTAATACCTAAGTACATATAACTATTCTGAGATTTTGTTAATTGATAATAAGGAATGTATACATTGAACCTGAATCTAGTACTATAACTATGAATATCCATTCTCAAAATATGTCTATTACAAGAGGCATGTGTAAATACTAAATTATCTAAAATATAAAGACTGTAAATAATTAGAAGCCTAGCTCAATAAATAGGGGGTCTACATGGGGTTATATAGGAACTTTTATTAACTATCCAAATAATTTTCTTTTGAAGACAAAAAATTTCATTTACTTTGTTAGTACCACCCCAAAGAATTAGGCCATATCTTATTACAGGTTCAAAAGAAGCAAAATACATACTTCTCACATATTCAATTGGGATAGAATCTATCAAATTACAAATTAAAAAAATAATGCCAGATAGTCTCTTTTTTAAATATTCAATATGGGTGGTCCACCACGATAATTGGTTATCAATATATATATATATATATATACACCTAAGAACTTAGTACTTGCCTGATACTGCAATGCTAAGTTGTCTGATATTCTTTTTAAAATGAATAAAACAGAGATAGTCTTGGATTTATTTAAAAATAAACTATTTGCTTCAAACCATTCCGAAGCTTTAGCCATTATGGTTTTATATTGATTATTTAATTCATTTGGGTCCTTTCCACTTGATACAAAAGTATTATCATCTGCAAAAATTATGGTATCTGTGGGTATTTTACTTGGTAAGTCATTAAGTGCAATTAAAAACAGCAAAGGGGGCACCACTAGCTATGTGGGACATAGATGAACATTCACCATTTACATAAACCAATTGTTTTCCACCAAATAAATAGGATTTCATGAGATTCAATTGAGTACTTTGTGTGCCATAATAGAAAAGTTTTTCTAATAAAATATTATGATCAATGGAATCAAAAGCCTTACTCAAGTCACAAAAATTAGTTTTTAATTGGTAGTCGAATATACACACATGTGCTTCACAAAAACTTACTTTTATGCAGAACTAGTTTCGCATGCGTGTTACATGCATTGTCTACTGCTTTCGAGTCGAGTCGAAAGCAGTAGACAATGCATGTAACACGCATGCGAAACTAGTTCTGCGTAAAAGTAAGTTTTTGTGAAGCACATGTGTGTATATTCGACTACCAATTAAAAACTAATTGCTAGCTTCACAGTGTACCACTTCCAGTATTCAAAATCACAAAAATTAGTTAATACATATCCACCCTTTTCAAATGAGGAATGTATTATGTCAACCAAACTTTGTATTGCTGCAGTAATATTTCTACCCTTAGAAAAGCTGTATTGATTTTTGTTAAACAAGTCAAAAGTTATTGAAAAAGGTATTTATTTGCTCAAACATAATGTGCTCAAAATTTTTTCCAATAACAGGAATGAGAGATATTGGCCTATAATTTACAGCTTCGTATGCACTTCCTTTTTTATACACAGGAATTACTTTAGCAATTTGCAGGCAATCAGGAAAAATTCCTTCCTGCAAACAAAGATTAAAGCAATCTGTATGTGGGTAAAGAATTATATCAATAATCCTCTTTAAAAAGTTATTTGACATATCATAAATATATGTACTCCTAGAACCTTTATAAAGCACTGGTTAAATGTCTCAGCAGATGCTGGGATAGGTCTATTATTTCCACAATTTCTTGATTTATTAATTAGGTACCAAGCAGTTTTACTTTTATTTCTTGAATTCTGTATCACACTAATATTTCTCATCATTTTACTCTCTTCTAGCTTTTGTTTATAGAATTTCCTATTTAGATAATATCTTTGCTTAGCCACTTCAGAACCTAATTGTTTAAATATATCATAATACATCCTAAGCCTGATTCAAAGCTGTTTTAATTCATCAGAAAGCTGAATCTTATTTCCAGAATAAACTTTTTTGTTCATTGTACACTTTTTATCTCAATTTCATAATCATAAGTGTTATTAGGAATTGAAAAAGTATAAGGTAAGAGCTAAACATATACAAAATAGGTGTATTTAGAATGAGGAGATGAATCACACTCGGCTATCAGAGAAGAACAAGAAAATATCACATAGCACCTTAAGTGATTAGCAGAAGAAAGACCTGAAGTACATCCTGCAAGAACATTCCGTACAGAGTTGATAAATGTTCCATCAGAAGTAGTAAGCCACTTGCTAGATGGGGAAAATATGAAGAACAGCATTAGGCAAGAATGAAGACTTGAGAAGCACCTCTACAAAATCTTGCGCAAAAACCAGGAAGATGCCAGTGACTTCTAGCAGGTGATCTGTTTCTCCCCCATGACTCTTTAAAGGGGAAGGGCAACGGAATGCAAAAAACAGATTTTTATTGTTTGGCACTAAAAGATTCTTGGAATTATTGTTGAACAGTTCCACATAATTCTTGAATGGGATGTTTGAGGTAAATCCTTGTTCGCAATTATTGAACTTTACGGCGACTTGGAGTAAACCTAAGTAGAGGGTATATACAAGTTCCCCTTCATTATCGCATTACTCAGATCAAAGGGCTCACTATACATACTAAAGTCATCCATGTTGTTTTAAGGGACACGGGGAGTGAAATTTAAATTTATTTTTTTGTTTATAGATTTTCTGAAAACTGTTCTGTAATTGCAATGCTGTTTCGTCAATATAAATATGAAACTTCATTAAAATAGGAAACATATTGAAATATATCAATTATATCATAAATTTTATTATGCAAATATATTGCATAATCAAACTGTTCTACACCCCTCAAACTCTGAGAGAAGTTGTGGAATTTATTAATCAGAGCTTTGAAACAAACTCACAGACATTGCATGGTGATATTTCAATATCTTTGATTAATGAATCATTATGATTTTTTAAAATTTTAGACAGTTTAGTATCTAAAAGTATTCACCTTTTCATAAAGTTTATTTTTGAAAAATTACTGTTGGTGTTAGGATAATTTTGTCAGTTGCAAAATTGCAATATATTATTCTGCATATTCTGGGAAATTTTAGTTCAATTTAAATAAAAACTGAGATGAATGGAAAATTTTGAAAATGTGGAAAGAGAGTTTTGATAAAAATGTTGTTTTATAAAATAGTATGCTAAGAAATATGTGCATTGCACTTTATATGGCTGTAGAGCCCAAAGCAAGGGAGACAGCTAAATGTTGATTCCCTATGGATGGACAAAGGTACCAACAATCTTTGCTATAAAAGAGCAATTTTTTATTTTTTTAATGACTGTAGCCAAAATTTCACTGCCAGTGTCCCTTAACCCTTTATTGCCCAAATTATTTTGCTACATATGCTGAACATCCTCTTATTCCTAAACCGGCTTTCTTCTCTATTCCCAAATCACTACCACTGAAGTGATTTGAACAATCACGAGTGTTATGTTGATAGTTAAAAAATACATAGGTATGAGCCTTTCACTCTATTCCTTCCAGCATTACCTTCAATTTCTCTAGGCTGCAGTCAAGGATTCATGGTTGTAGGCTAGAAACAACTTTTCATCCCCTCCTGCATAATGTGCGGCAGCATCCTTCCTCTCACATGCTGCCACAGGTGCTTTGCAGGATCACACACAAGCTGCTGCAGCAGCAAGACTATACAGCATTGAACATTTTATGTGAACAAATTTTTAATTTCTTTAGTAGATATGTACAACTTACATAGCAGAGAAGGTATTGTATTCCACTAAAAATTGATACTGAGATTTCACTGGGAATACATGTTCTGACACCCCCTGTATACAAAAAAAAAAAAAAAAAGCATTTTTAGATAGAGGATACTCACGATGCAAATAAAATGCATATTTTCAATTTCCTAGGAATATCCTCTGAAGACCTCTTTATTCTGGATGAATTTGCTGAATTTTACATAACTGTTAAACCATGTATGATAGGCAAAAACTTACGTCACAAAAATTGTAGATCTTGTTAAAACACATAATATATGTCATATATGTTTTTCTTGTATATGGGCTGTTTTCAAGATATTCCTAGTTGGTTTCAATTTTAAATACTTAACTTTTCTCAAATGGGAAGACACGGTTCGTTTAGTCTCTCTTATTTTACTGCTGGCCATGCAAAGCGAACCAAATTTCAATAGTTTCTCATAGCGACCAGTTTTTAAAGTATTTGATTATTGCTTTTTCCTAGTATATTACCTGATATCCCTTCTTACAAAGAAGCAAGTAATAAAATCAATTCTGCTAATGTGTGTAAAGAGCATCAAAATTTGAATTAAGATCTCTATATGTTCTCAAAACTTTAAATGTGATGTACATTAAACATATTAATGTTTCCTAACCCAATATGAAATATGTATGATACAACAATACATAACAAGTATAGGACAAATAACCTAATTTGCTTCCAGATTGTTATAAGTAAATACCACTTTGTCTAAATTCAGCACTTTCAGAGCTAAAAAAGAGCGGCCAGGGCAGCAAAATAGTTCTAACAGAGTTGGCTAAATTTGTAAGAACTACTCCATGAAAAACCAATGCATTTTAACATAGCATTGCTTACTCTCAATAACCATGAATTCCGAAAACTACAAAAGTTAGGAAAGACATCCAGAATATCACAGCACATTGGCTTATAATATCTGGGTCTAGATTTATTCCTAATAATATTAGGAAGTAGTGTACTAAGAATTTATATTGAGCAAAATATTTTAGAAAAAACACATTTTTGGAATACAAAGACCATAAAAATGTGCCTGGTGCTGTGATTTTGCTGAAAATGTGAACATTTAATGGGGACTTGGATCTTACAATTTCCATTGGTGGCATTCTGGTAAACTAAAAGACAATAAAAATATGCCTGGCTCTGTAATTTTGCTGAAAATGTGAACGTTTGACAGGTGCTCATGACAATTTTCATTGGTGCCATTCCGGTACACTCAAAGGTAATAAAATTATGCGTGGCACTATGATTTTGCTGAATATGTGAATGTTTGACGAGGACTCTGGTCTTACAATGATTTTCATTGGTGCCACTCTCATAAGTACATCTTCAATCTCAAGTTGCAACACTCTTACAGCTGCAGCCTCTGCTTCATACATTGGTAATGTAAGTGACTTGCACCACAGCTCTCCATTAAAATATTCATAAGCAAAAATCCCTGATGTGTCCTACACACCATCTACTCCTTTATAGTTTGTTTCCTTGCACGATGTCACATGGCAGTAATAATATTTTATAGGTTTAGTGCCTGCTTTTTACTACATATTTACTCCAAATGGCACCACAGGTGATGACACTGATGATACAATGAATGAAGATGGAGGACTGGTGGAATGCGATGACAGGGGAAACCTGAGAACCCAGAGGATATCCACTGCTTTGTCCACCACAAATTCTACATGCAGTCACTTGGGATCGGACCTGGGCCATCTTGATGAGAGAGGAGTGGTCTAACCACTCAGAAACAGTGTGCTGTAATCATTTTTGCCTCCTAGTTTATATGTGTATCAGCTTCTTGCTCCTATTATTCTTGTTCATTGCTGTAGTGCAAGAAAAGCCAACTTTATGTGAGGAACTCTTTCAGTTTTAGGGTTTCCTTAGGAGTGAGTTTCAGGATTTTAAATGGCTCTTGTTTTTAACATCATTAAAATAGAGTGCACAGATGCTTCCTGTATCCATTAACAATTATTAACTCTCTTGCAAATCTATACCTATTGTTTTTTAAGTTACTGTCTTAAAAGTACCCAGGGATACAATTTCTAGATGTTGCAGTATTTATCTAAATTTTTTTAAAATGTTGTCACCTATTGCCCTTACAAACTTATAATTGTATTTTAAATTTCATAGGATATCTTTAATATTTTTTAGAAAAATAATGCTTATATTATTTGTTATAATTAAGCAAGTGTATTACACGATGTAGAAAACATAATTTTGAAAAAAATAACCACAAAACTTACAACTTATTATTTAAATGTGAATAATAAAAAAACTGTATAAAGAATTTTATTGACCATTTGGGTTGCTTCACAAAAAAGTTGTTAAAGACTTTAAATGTAACTTTGCAACAATAAATCCCCAGCGATCAAAGAGTTTAAAGTGTGACTAAAATCACATGCCAGTTTTTGTTGTTTTTTTTTCCTTTACTTAATTCTCTTCGAGTTTCTGGTGAAAAATATCAATGAGGTTGGTTTCACACTATGGCATGTGAAACACTTTTGATGCAAAAGCATAAAAAAATGAAGGTGCTGTAAAAGACATTGTAAGTGACTACAGACCATTAGGCCACGTGCTCTTGGATATTAAAATTGTTAGGTGTTGAAGGCTTAAAGGACCCTGAGAGCAAAAAGTATGTGTGTACAAAAAGGGCCAAAAAAATATCACTGCACCTGGCATCTACATTGTATTATTTATTGTTGTATGTGGCCTTGCAAAGCCATGGTTGCTTGTTTTAGGACACAGTATTGGGGTGAGCCACTCCAGCTAAATAGTTACACCAATAATAACAAAAGTTACAAAATGGCATAGAAATGTAATATATGTTTATGCTCTTGATTGTATTAGCTAAAATAGAAAGAGGTAGAATGAATGCATTTAGTTTGTTATACAGATTGGTAGCCATACCCTATCGGCTAGTGCACGACATGCCTCAAAAAACCCAGAAAATGACACAAAAATCACAGAAGATTTTCTTTGGCATTTAATGTACATTCGCATGCACAAAAGGTAGCCCACAATGGAACATCGTTATATATGTTGACAATGGTAAGTTTAGTTCCGTCCTCTGCCAGAGCGACCTCCTCTGGTCCTCAAAGATAATTCAAGCCATTAGATTGGCAGGGCACTTTATCTCTCCTACGATACGACCGAACTACTGAAGATTAATATTAAAACTTAAATTTTGTATTTGCTTCTTGTGAGTACCATTTTTTTTAATATGGGTTTTGTTATTCTCTGTCGATGAGGACAATAACTTTAACCTTTGTTCACATGTTGCAGCTGCTGTCCAGGCATGCAAATAGTGTTTCAGCTGTTCCTTTAAGTTTAAAAATAATATATTAATTGGTTTAGCCTTTCCATTTTTTATTGTTACATTTATATCCCATATTTAATCATATTCATCAAATTTCCTTTTACTTTTGGGACATATTATTGCATTTCAGCAAAGGTGTTAACTTGTGTACAGTTCTTATTGGATATTATTTCTTTGGGCTCTTTTACTTTTGATCACACATTCATACTTCCAGACTCTAGGGAGGGTAGGGAATGACATTAGCTAGAGAAGTCTTCTCACCCCAGCAGGGAATCGAACCTGTCCCTTTGCACAGGATTCAAGTGCAATTGAATGAACTATGGGGCCAGCTAGTCTTACCTTGTGTAACAATCACGGCAGTACTCTTTTATAGAACGGTGTGTGACTCGCACCTACATTTCACAAAGATTATAGCATTGTTTATTGGTTAAATCTTCTGTCTTGTCTGTTTCTTCAGACCAGACACATTGAGAACTGATGCCAGCTGGGAGAAGTCAAAATAAGGTTACCTGAAGGAGAAAACCTTGTGGAAAGAAAAACTTTATTACACTGTAAGGGCAAGGGCCACGTTTTGTGCATGTGAGTGTACATATATAATTAAAGATAAAAGCTCAAAGTACCTTTAGATATAAGTATTAATTTACTAATTGTTTGAGAAATGTTACTAACTTTCAGCTATGGATACCCTTAAGGAAATAAGTGAAAAGACATGCCTTTTTCCTTCGCTTGTCTGCTGTGGTGCGCAGCCTACACCAGTGCAACACAGCAGCTTGGGATTACTAACTATTCACATTCATGTGGAGTTTCAGAAATAGAATCAATAAAGAAGTTTAGTTGCTACTTGGAATTGGGGATTTTGTAACAGTGATGTATGCTATATAATCATCTGAGTCAATTGTCACACTTTAACATTACTTATATGTCCTTAGTAATAAAATACAAGTGATATTAAAGTGTTATAATCGACTCAAATGATACTTTATACATAGTTTAGTTGTTATTATTGCTGTTGTTAAGCCATTCTAGCACATGGATACAAAACAACTTGATGTATCCTAATCTTGTATTCTAGTACTTTGGATATTTACCTGATTGGTCAGTCTTTGCCTCAGGAGCTCTCCTACAACATATTTGTTGAGCAGCCTCACAATTTTCCACTGAAAGAGGTGTTCTTTCTGGTACTGGAGACAATGATGGCCGGAAGGGCTCCTTGGTCTTTTGTTTTGAGGAGCGTTGATGTCTCTGGCGACAAGGCATGCGAACGAGTGGACGCACATCTCTTGCGACTCCCAATGGGTTGTTTTGTATCTGAGGAAATTGTGCAGAAGAAAATGGCTTTTATAACTACTATTTGCTTTGAGTTCCACTGTGAACAACCTGAAGAAGTGGGCAAAGAAAAAAAGGCCAATTCTGAACCTACTATTCCCCTTTACAAGGACAAATACTGTCTTATAAATGCCTGCTATATACAATAGCAGTTGTGGCCATCAGACGTTCTATTCTCATCCTCAGAAATCATTTGTATGCATTTTAATATTGATATTAAAATTGTTTCATAATTTTAAAGCTAATACAGTAGTATTATTATGACAAAATTGGTACATGCTATTTTATGAGATTTGGAGTTTATTAAAATAAGAACTGAAGCTTTCCTGGCGACGTGTTAATTCAAACTCTTCTCGGGCTTCTAGCCAGGTAAAAACTTGGCTTGACACCAACGTTTCGAAGAAGTGCATCTTCCTCGTCTTCAGGGTGAACTGATGGTTTGAGCTTGCGGAGACTGGTATTTATAAGAGCTGGGATGAAGCTAACATCTGATTGGTTCGCGTGATATTATGGCCTGGTATTTAAGATGACTGAGACATGGGCACAGACTTCATAGAAAACTATTTATTGCAGTTATTCGGCTAATGTTTTGTGTTTGAGCACGCACCTGCTAGAAAATAAGTTTTGGAAGACCTAATCCTCTACCTGCAGTCTTCCAAAACTTATTTTCTAGCAGGTGCGTGCTCAAACACAAAACATTAGCCGAATAACTGCAATAAATAGTTTTCTACGAAGTCCGTGCCCATGTATCAGTCATCTTAAATACCAGGCCATAATATCACGCAAACCAATCAGATGTTAGCTTCATCCCAGCTCTTATAAATACCAGTCTCCGCAAGCTCAAACCATCAGTTCACCCTGAAGACGAGGAAGATGCACTTCTTCGAAACGTTGGTGTCAAGCCAAGTTTTTACCTGGCTAGAAGCCCGAGAAGAGTTTGAATTGGAGTTTATTGTTACTAACTTGACAGGTTTTCTCTACTTAGTCATATAATTTATTTTTATCATTGTAAACTATTTCTAAAAACATTAATTGTATAGTTATGCTTTGTCTACAAGACAGCCTCAATTGAGGAAATAAATAAGTAAATACATAACTAGGCAATTAACTCAGGTCATAAAGTTGGATTCCATGGGAAAATATATCTTAAAGGTATGTGTATGCCATACAATTTGAATTAGAGGCAAATAATTAAGCACATAATTAAATCAACCTTTTAATAGGCAACTCTGATTATATATTCAGATTTTCCATGAAAAACTGGGCTCATGTCATGTAAACTCTATCAAATGAAGCTGTCATTAGAAGTAATGACAGAATGCGGATTAAATTTTTTTCAGAATTGATCTAATTAAAATTGATGTTATCTTGAAATTATCCTAAAAATGTGACATTTTATTCTCATGTCAGAAATTAAAGTGTTATTCCTGAATTAATGAAAGTAACTATAATAAAAATGTTTAGGTTTGATTGTATATTCAGATTTCAGAATCCCAGTGTAGATTTAAAGAGAGAGAGAGAGAGAGAGAGAGAGAGAGAGAGAGAGAGAGAGAGAGAGAGAGAGAGAGAGAGAGAGACAGAGAGAGAGACAGTGTGTGCGTGCATGTGTGTGTGCGTGTGGTGCGCGCATTGTTCATGTTATATGCTCATTAGCTCCACTTTGTGTCTGTATATTTACAATTAATCAGTAATGTTCTTCTATTATTTGTTATTTATGTTATGTGTTCATTTGCATGTATTTTACCTGCACCGTTATTGTGTTCAGCATGTTATATTTTGGATTTTTCCATTATGTTAACTGAAAGAGAAGGCCAAAGGTCTTATCTCTGCCAAAATAAATAAATACCTGAAAGTAATAATCAGGCATCAGTTGTAGGTCACAGCAGCAGACAGAAGTTGGGACATGGGTTATGATTATGTAGGATTAAATCCCTTCTAATCATCTAAATGTTTATAAAGCACTGAGGAGGTATAATATGGCGTAAAAGTATCCAAATTACTGTAAAGTAAGAGAAATCACTGTGAACCATATCATATATATATAAAAGGATGTTCAATATCTGTTTTGTCATAGAAGCATGTAAAAAATTGTCTGAATGGTGTTTATATTAATAGTGCTATAAGCATTAACAAACGATGAATGTTAACTAGAGCATAAAATGGGAATGGAAACTTAAACTAATCATGGTGAAAAATGAAATATTCTTGTCGTTATGTAATGTTTTATTGCTAACTTTTCATTTTGGTTAACAATGGGAGAGTAAGCTAGAATTGCGATGATTAAATTTCCTGTTCATTCATGCTATAATAGCAAAGATTAAGCATGTGTTCAATAATTAATTATTATAAAAGCGGGTTTATGTTGCAATATTCAATATTTCTGAAATACATTTCTTCATGCAACTGTATACAAATGGCTGTTACAGCTATATTTACTGGCTTTATTTGGTAATGCTCCCATAGGATCCGCTCTGCCAAGATTAATTATTATTTACTGCTTCTGTGGATCCAACAATGGGATGAACAGTGCCTCAATAGAAGCTTCTGGTGACCAATTGCTTCCATGGTATGGTTCTTCATTGAAATGAGTCTGAAAGTACAAGCACCGGAATGTCAGCACAATATCGGGTAGCTATTTCAATAGTTCTCTAATATGAGAGAGATCTGACGGAAAATGACGCAATTTGTGGTGCTTTAGCACATTCCCAATGAGCATTAGGTTATTAGGTTGAATAAAAAACAAAGATTAACCTGGCTGAAATTAAAATTGTTCTTATATCTGGCCTATGAGATAGTACTGCCTAAGAGCATTTTATTCTCCTCCTTTCCTTCCTTTCTTAGGCAAATTGACAGTATAGCTTATTTCGTATCTGCCCTAGGGAGCTAATAAAAATACAGTGTTTGGAGATTACTTTTTGGTGAACACCTACCTTACGTTAATTATAAAGGAATTATAAAAGAGCACTTTGTTAGATCAAATATGGGTAACTGTAGGATATTATATAAAGGGGAATTAAAGTTGAACTTGCAATATTTTCCTGTTAGTTTGCAATGATTGCTGAAATGTTGATTTCCAAAACTGTGAGTTGAGAGGATAGCTGCCATGTGCTCATTCTTGTACCATCTATGCAAGAATGCCTAAGAAGTAAATGATCCTTCACGCATTCAAACCAAAAGTGGATATTTACATTTGTGAAAGATAGTATGTACATAAGTAGGCATGGTGGAAACACATGAAGATATATACTACTTTCAAAATCCTACACATAATACTAACAACAATGCAGAGCTTATAATACATCATATTAAAGGTTTTGAACACAAGTGATCCCTTTATTGAGCACATTGGTTTATTTGCTTAAAAATCTAATTCTGTTTTACACATAATTACTGGAACACTAAACAAGCCTTCAAAGTTTGAAATATCTTTGCCTCCATGGGTGCAGTTTTGCCTTAAGTTCTATAAGGATCATGAAGACAGTGATTACATTATGATAATTTTTAGATTAGCGATTTTTTTAATGTAGATCAAATTTTATCAGATTGGAACATGACTTTCTTACACTCAGTGCTAAAAATTAATCTATTTGCGTGTTTGGCCATTTTTTCACTTTGTAACAGGTTTAACTGCTTCAATAACTTTAGCCTCAGCCATTTGTTTGTGATGTTGGCGAACTAGCAAACGAGAACTAATGTCCCTTTTGCACTACAGCCTCAATGCTTTTAATGTGGACTGAAGTAAGACACGTTCTCCACTCAACCTCGATACAAAATACGTTTGACCAGATATGCTCGCCACAACCCAGGGTTCGTTTCTCCCAAGTCTAATAGTCATCATAGTCTAAAAATATCCAAGTGACTGGATGTCCACAGGAAATGATACTCTTTTTAATTTAAACACAGTCCAACTTTCAAGGAAGAATGTTGTATTCAACTTTCCTAACATTTACAATAATATGACATTCACTCGTGGATCACCCACGTAAGAGTAAGAATTAACATTGCATTTGCATATATATTTTCCCCCAAATAACACCATCACCACATATAAAATAATAACAGGTATTAACAAACTAAAAGGTATTAAGGCTGGGTAACTAGATCTGTGATCATATACACAATATCATTCAACTTTACAGTAAAAAGGGGAAAATATTAACTTTGTACAACACTTGTGAATTTTACTCTGAATGCACCACTTTCTTGCTCAAGTATCAGAATTTTAGCAGAATGTACTTATATCTTGAATTAGAATGTGCTTCATAAATTGAAATAACACAATATTTCTTTATATATGGCCGACAATATGCCATGAATTACTCTGTCTAGCGCACTGCACTACCATTGCACTTTTCCTGTGAGACTTGGTCAGGGACTTTAAACAGGAACATTTACTTCCTACCTTAAATTCAGTAGCGTCCGAAAACCTCATCTAACTTGGAAATCCATGTCAAACGAGTAGCTTTTCCCAACATGGTGGCTGCAGGGGATCCATGTCCTTGCCAGGGAAAATTCTGGGTGGAGGAATCACTCATTCTGCTCCCAAAATTATTCCATCTATACAGCACCTTATTCCATCAAAGAAACCAAGAGTGAATGCCGCTATATTTCACAGCATTCTGACGAACAGCAATTAACACGTCCAGGCAGACTAACATCAAATTGGTTATGCATAAACCACCGGCAACAGACCTTCAGAAACTTGACCTTTCCACCATCACATGACACAAAGGAAGAAATACTTTTTTTCCTTCCCCATCGAGAATATAACTTTTTCATTGATGTTCTAGACGACTTACACATTTGCGTAAATGAACATTTTCAAAGGACATTACATTTAAGTAATGCCAGTGTCATATATATTTTTGCTGAAGAATTACTGTCAATGGCTGCCTCATACATCACGTCTCTGAACTGCATACAACTGGGTTGTACCACGTCAGGGTTAGCTCATCGCTGACCCAATCGTAACTCTGCTACTCACGTAATGAATGCTGACTGACTCTGTCAGATCCAGAATCAGAATCCGACTAAGAATGAGGTGTTCTGGTCTCGACTCTTTTCTCTCGATTGTCTCAGGTTTACCAACCATTGGGCACTACCAAACTGGTGGCTTTCGGACCTCTCAAACTCATCTGCTAAATAGAGGTCTACATCATCTATTGTAGGAAACTTATCCTTGACATTTCCTGCAATGTTACAACTTATGTGCATTAAATATGTTAAATGCATCTACAAGTAGATATGTTTGATGTATCTACCACTTTTATAGTGTTTAATGCCCGCATTTACTATAATGGTAGTGCAAGCGATGACACTGATGATACATGGAATGAAGATGGAGTACTAGTAGAATACAACAGCAAGGAAACCAGAGCAAACCTTCCCTCACTCTGCTTTGTCCTCCCTCCACAAATTTCACATGCATTGTCTGGGATCAAACCTGGGCCACCTTGGTGAGAGGCCAGTGGTCTAACCACTTGGCTACAGTTCGGTCATGTATCTACCAGGTGGCCCAACTGCCCTATTTGATATGTGCAGATATGCCTTCTCGCCTGTGGTGCCACAAGTAGCAACAACAGGCATTAAACAATATCACCCCCTCCCCCCCTCCTGCCAAAAAATATGACTTCATGAGTTAAAAGATTGTCAGAACTCAAGAGGCTATTTCAAGTTTAAAAACAAGAGCAGTAAAACAAAGACCGCTCACCCAGCTCCCCACTGACAGGTTTTAACTCTCAATAGGCATGCTGAGTTTTACAATTCTTTTAAGAGATATCTGAATAAATCAAATACGGGGCAATTAGACCACCTGACATATACCATTGCAGGCAATGAATATAATCATATTTGATTTTGTACACATTTTTAACGTTTACATTGTACCTGCATCTTTACTTACTTTTCATTTGTAAGTCCATGCAGCAGCTAAGTATGAAATGCTAGTTATTGAGCTTTTTAAGGTAACATTTAGGCATGGATAAGCAATCGCCTCTTTCTTGCTACATAAGTTTGCATTCTGTTTTCTTATAATTAATATTTCTATCATTCACTATTGGCGAAAGAAAAGTCAGCAATACACATGCATTAAGTGTAATGGAAATTCTAAACTGCGCTGCCCTTTTGAAACTCTTCGTTCCTCTCCAATGATGCACTTACTGCACTTGTGTCATGCTATGCCATTTTAGAGTTTTTGGAAAGTTACAAATTTTAACAAAAAGAAAAGAGGTGGAATAAGAATTATAGCCAATGTTAAACATGGTTATAGTTTTATGGACAATTACTACATCAGATTGGAGTTTCATCACCATCCTCCTCCACGCTCTTTCATTTTTTTTTTTTTGGTAGTGTTTAACGACCGCTTCAATTACTTATGGCACCGCAGGCGGCACACTCTTTCAGACAGGCCCTTAGTACTGCTTTATTAACTACCATCATTTATAAACTGATTTAGACACACATTATGAGCATGTTTGGTGATGCTAAAATAAATCATAATGGCGTTTATAAACGTTATACAATAAGCATTAACAAACAACAATTATTGACTGTGACATATGAGAAAGTAATCTGAAGTCACCATTATCATAGTACTTCTTCTATTGTGCCAAAATCCCAATGATTAAACATGTGTTCCATATTGAATTATTTCAAAATTGTCTCTTTTTATCATAGGCTTCTAAAAGATATGTCCTCATTCCATGATAAACTATTGAGTTCTACTACTCAACCATGATATGAATGCACTTGAAAGAGAGCACCAGTGTTTTGTTGATATTGTCAAGACTTGGAATGCAAGAGTACTGAGGGAAAAGCAACAGTGCAAACATAGTTGCACAATGAAAACGTTACTAACTTGCTGCTGTCTTCACATTATATTTCTCGGAAACAGCAACCCAGTGTACGGTTGTTTTGCATGACTCTTCTCCCAACACGAGCTCCTCTTGTTGAGAAACTTGTCTCACCACCGAAAGCATTCGTATCAGGTTGACTAGTATAGATGTTGTTTATTGTGTATTTGCTGACATTCCCATATACATCTCTTTGTTTCCTTTACTGTAAATTGAATATAATTGAGCATAAGTGACTTACTTACCCTTCTGCTGCAGCTGCCACTGCAAGATACATGTCTTTGGGGACCAAAATCAAATGAACCATATCTGCGTCGATGTGAATTGTTCTGAAAAAAGGCAAGTCAGAACATTAGCAAAATATTGGTTAAGTCTTTAAACATTTATCTAAATTCAGAGACATCCACAGAAGTGTTTCATTTTGCAATATTTCCACAGAACCAATGGCTTTTAGATTGTAACTGATTGCTTTCCTTGAGGTTATTCATCCCCTCAAACCGATGAAAAATTTTTATACTGAATGGTTTTATGTTTGCTGCACAGATAGAAATTGATGTGGCTGTATAGTTGCATTCATAGAATTTCCACATATTAGTGTAAATAGAAAGAGGTGGTTTAGTCCAAAGTAAATGACTGCCTGTAAAGAAAGAGATAGGAGATAAATGGTTTGCCTATAATGTTCCAATGCTTAGTAGTCACACTATTTACATTGAAAATCTTTGTGTCACATTTTTGGAACGTACTGAACCTAAACTTCAAGTTTGGTATTTATCAAACCTTTTGGTTTTGAGTTATGATATTCATTCACAAACCGCTTAGACATTCCTAAATAGAGCTCTTTTTCTAACTTTTTATTCAGTTTGCTTTAAGAGACGTTAATCAGAAGATATCTTGTGAGACAGTAGTAATGAATACAAGATGATTTAAATGATTAATAAGCAAGATAATGTAAATAAGTATATATAATAATAGAAATGAGATATGTTATAAGAAGATGTGAGCTTAAGCTAATTTGTAAGAGAGATGAGCTACCTGAAACTGAACATGGGTCATAAAAGAGAAATCTTAAGCAAAGTGAAATAGATAAAAGAATGTCATTTAACAAAAAAGACAATGTAAGCTTGTGGGGGTGGTGAGATTGTGAAAGGCTGGAAAGTTACTGAGAGTTAGCAGCCTAAGCTAAGTATTACAATAGTTTCTATTGGTTCATGAAAAGAGATGCTACTGGCAGAAGGAAAAACAAGCCTATTAGAGCACAATTCGAATGCTTAGGCAGAGCAATGATGTTCGATATATACTCTAGAGACTCAAGTTCTGGTACAGCTCATCCTTATTTACTGCACAGTTCAGTTCATCTTTAGTAGCAGTTCATTCAATTGTTCTCCATAGTACATCAGTGTTACAGATTAGTTACATAAGAAATGTAATTCAACCATTTAAATTTAATTTGTAAGTGAATGTGTGTAATACAGTTTCAGTTCAGATCTCAGAGAATTATAAAATGTATATAAATTGTGAATATTTATGGCAACAGTTTCAATACAACGCTCAAAGTTAAAATGTGTTATCTTAGATATAGTTCCTTTTACCATTCACACCATGTTAAGAGATACTTGCTCCCGGAAAACCTAAGTAGCTGGAGCAAAAATATGAATAATATATTAAAAACATAATTAATCATAATCAGAGATAAAGAGCAGCAGGTGTGACTGTGCACTTGGTGTCCAATTCTTGGTTAGAATGCAATTCTTACATCCCAGAGAGAGAGAGAGAGGGCGAGAGGGATGGCGAGAGGGGGAGGGAGGGAGGGATGGGGGAGAGAGAGAATAGGCTTTACAATGGATAACCCAATTTCACCACTTCTGGCAGACCTTCACATTAGCTACCTGGAAACACACATAATCTCAGCATTCCCACAAATCTTCAAGACTTGGCATAGATATGTTGATGACATCTTGTCATAGTCCCCAAACGTTTCATACAGGGCTCTCTCAAATTACTTAATATCAACAGGAAACAATACCGTTCACAATAAAAATTGTAAAAGATAACCAACTACCTTCCATTTTTAGATATTAAAATAATCAAAGAAAGCAACAAACTGTTCTTTAGTATCTATCACAAAGCCACACACTCTGACAACTATATAAAGAATTATGGCGACAATCCTATAACGCACAAACATGCAGTAATCAATAGCCTCACCCATAGACTTGTCTTCACACCATTAAAAGATGAAGAATACAACACAGAATACAAACATATAATATCTACTGCAAGAAACAATGGCTTCAACCTAAAATTAATAGATAAAAAAATCAAATAATGGAAATTAATCACAGAAACTACAAAATTGAGCCCAGCAATAATAAACCTTGCTTCAAAAAGTTCACGTATCACCCAAAACTACACCTCAAATTTCAAAAAAAATAAAATCCCACTTGCCCCAGAAAAAAATGCTCTGCAATAACCAAAAAGACCAAATCCCAGAACATAAAAAATCAGCAATCTACAGAATAAATTGCGCAGATTGCAACAAATTTTACATTGGTAAAACAAAGAGAGACTTCAAGAACACATAAGAGTAGTAAAATACAAACAAAAAAAAACTGACAAATCAGCCATTGCACACCACTTTTGGTCTACTAACCATGAAATAGTACCTAACATACACCTTATAAAACCCGCCAGATATGTGGCACAGCTTGACGTCTGGGAAAACATCCATATCATTAAAAACCAATACCATGTTTTCAACTTTGAATTGACATCACAAAATATATTGTTTAGGTTTGTCACTCAGCCACCAGGGACTAGCACACCTCAACATAGAACACCCTGTAGAAATCCAGTTGGAAACCATCGACAATGATGCCCATAGGGCTTCAAAACCTGTCTGGAAAAATTATATGTAAGTGATACTTAAGTGTTACAAACTCAACTCAAAAATATTCTATTCATATGCATCACTGTTCCAAAACACCCTTTCATTAAAATTGTTCTTAATGTTAGTTAATTTTATTTCCTAACTTTGCACTTTTATAAATAAGGGCAGAATAAGCTAGAATTATGATAATTAAATCTCCCATTCACTCATGCTATAATAATAATTAAATATGTGTTCAATAATTAATTATTTCAAAGGTGTGCTTTTTTCACAACGTTCAATGTTTCTGAACTACACTAAGTTTGCTAAAAACCTTGGCTATCAGGTACACGGTCTGTCTCTTGGTCAAGTACTGTATGCTTGGCTGGCAGTTGCATGGCCCATTACTCAGTCACACATGCGTGGACATCAAATAAAATCCCAAATCACGTTAACAATTATCAGAATAAACACAAAACATACCTTATCAAAAGAGATGTTGGAAATTCTGTCTATCTATGTACATCAATACATCTATGGAACCTTCTGAGGAAATTTTTAATTCACACACATTAGCTCAGCTTCCAAAATAGCATTAATTTCTGTCCTGATTTTTTTTTTTTTTTTTTTTTTTTTGGGTAGCTTAACATCCTTGTACCTGGTTTATCATATCGGACAATGAATGAAATCCGTGAAATGATACTCAAATGATCTCAGGGTCCAAGGAGCTTCTAGTTACTCAATATTCATCTTCTCAGGATAAGGGAAAACTCCCAAAAAATCTTATCCAGTATCAGCCATATTCAAACTCGTGCCCTGTTGAATGAGGCAGATACACTACCACCACACCACCCAGGCAGGCTTTTTAATTCTTCTAATATGCAGGGATTAGTTTTGTATACTTCATTTTTCAAGTTGCCCCATAAATAAAAATCTCATGCATAAGATCAGGATGCTGAGTGGGCCTTAAACCATTACTAATGATTCTATCCTCAAAAATGTCCACAATAAACTGTAATGATTCATCAACTGTGTGTGCGGTGGCAGAATCCTGCTGGAAATATCCACACCAATATTCAATGTCTGTCAGCTGTTCAAAACATGGTGCCAGTATATTATTTCTGTATCTTTCTGCATTTATGGTACACTTATAGAAAATACGCCCTACTATTCTCTATCCATTTATTGTGCACCATGCTTGAATTTTTTGATCATACAACAGAGTTTCATGAACGAAATTGGGTTTGCCTGCAGCATTATATTGGTTGTGTTGTGATGACACACGCCCATGTAAATGAAACCATGCTTTTTCGCTGAACATATTAATCAAGGATCAATTGCTCCATCATTAACACTCAAATCCAGTTTAAAAAAATTATCTGACTTTGAAATCATGTGGTAGCAATTCCTAGACAACAGTAACCTTGTATGGTTTGAGTTTTAAAGGTCTCGTTGCATTCCATGTTGAAGTTTTCAAAATGTCAGTTTCTTATGCAAGGCATCTAAGAGCTTTCTGAGGTGACCATTCTAACCTTTCTCCGATTTTGTCTAATTTCTGCTCTGTAAGCACACGCCTGTTTACCTTTCTTTTCCTATCACAAATTGGTCCCATCTCCCTGAATTTATTTACAAGCATACAAATGGCCTCTCATGCACGCTAAGAAATTTAGTTTCAAACTGCCTTACAACTTCTCTAATGTCTGCCTCACATTCAACAGGTCGCGGGCTTGAATCTCGCTTAGGGTGAGTTACCCGGATTATATTTGTTTGGGGTTTTCCTTTATCCTGAGAAGACAAATGCCTAGTAACCTTACGCTCCATGGACCCAAAAGTCATTTCAGCATAATTTCACCATCTTCATCCAGGATGACCAGCCAGGTTAAAGGACAATAAGCTACAAAATAAATAAATAAGTTAAAAAAAAATTCCCTACAGGATAATGAATGCACATATGCATCATACATAAACAGTCTTGGTACTGTATACTGCATTTTGAAAGCACTTCAAGCAAAACTAAACATTTCTAAAAAAACTCCTAATGTAATTCACATGTAAAATGACTAGAACAGAAGTAAGAGTGACACATGTGTAATGATAGAATGAATGTAGGATGTGCGCGCAGGGAACTGCAATGAAGGCCATACTGTCCATGCACCTGGCAGCCAAGTTTTGTAATAAACATACTGTAGATGTCTCCATGCAGCTGTATACAAATGGCTGCTACAGGGCCTAATTTCGTAATCTTTTCACAGCATCCATTCTGTTTTTTTTACTACAAATTCAAAATAATTCAACATTAATTATTTTCTTACAGTTTCCTTGGATCCAACACCTGGATGAGCAGCACTTTGCTTAGAAGCATGTGATCTACAATTGCATCGCTTATTAGCCTTTGAAGTGGAATAAGTCTGAAAATGTAAGCAGAATATTGGTTACCTATTTAAATATTTCTTTGATGAGAGAGAGATCTGCTGGAAAATGAAAGAATGTGCAATGTTTTAGCATTAAATTGTAAGGTGGAATAAAATGACAGAGATTAACTCGGCTCAGATAAAAATTGTTCTTCTGGCTAACTTTTGAAATAGTACTGCCAAGAGGCATTTTATCTCCTCCTTTCCTCCCCTTCTTAAACAGATTGATAGTATGGTTCGGTTGCATATCTGCCCTAGTGAAATAATAAAAATACAATGATTGATGACTATTTTATAGAAAACACCTCCCCGCCTTAATTATAGAGGATTTATCTAACACCACAACGATAGAGCAAATACAGGTAATTGTAGGGAGAAGGTTATCATTGTAATAAATAGCAATAGAATAAAACAGCAAAAAATTCAGGGAAGAAGGATGCTTCATAATCTTAAAAAGTAAATACTACATATAAGCTTTACTTTCCATATTTTAATATTATTGAGAATATTATTACAGTCTAGACAAATTTATGAGTAATTAATATCATTTGAGATGCAAGGAGAGTAACGCTTGTTACCCTCCTGATGTAATCCATAAAACATTTTGGTGCTATTACTGACAGTAAGCTTAGTTGAGACAGTAAGAGTAAGGATATTTGTAGCAAAGAAGATACTTTCATCCATACCCTCAAGTGATTAAATTACCCCAACTTATAAATTTAACAAACACTTTGGTACCACAGTGATAATTGCTCTATTTTAGTTGCATGAAGGGTACCCCACTTTTATTTAAATCAATGGCAAATGTTTCAGTATTTTCAGATGTTTTATATGGTCTTTTCTCCTGACTTTGCCAAAGGCAACAGCTTATTCTTCTGTGGGCCTCTCTCCTCACCATGGCATTTCATAAAAGCAGCATTTGCACATTGTGGTGCCTTGGATGCCATATTATTTTCACTATATAATCAACGTTTCTCACATTTTTTGCTATACGATCATCTTTATGGTGATACCTTAAATTATACATACATTAATAATTCGAGAATGCCAAGATGCATTTTATCTCCTCCTTTCCTCCCCTTCTTAAACAGATTGATAGTACGGTTCGGTTGCATATATGCCCTAGTGAGATAATAAAAATACAGTGATTGATGACTATTTTATAGAGAACACCTCCTCGCCTTAATTATAAAGGATTTATCTAACACCACAATGATAAAGCAAATACAGGTAACTGTAGGGAGAAGATTATCATTGTAGTAAATAACCACAGAATAAAACACCGAGAAATTCAGGGAAGAAGGATGCTTCATAATCTTAAAAAGTCAATACTACATATAAGCTTTGCTTTCCATATTTTAATATTATGGAGAATATTATTACAGTCTAGCCAACTTTATGAGTAATTAATATCATTTGAGATGCAAGGAGAGTATTTGTCTTTCCTTTAGACCAATGACAAATGTCTTGGTATTTACAGAGGTTGCACACCCCCATCTCTCCTAACTTTGTGAAGAAAAATAGTGTCTCACCTGTGGGAATCTCTTCTCATCATGAGATTTTCTTAAAGCAGGATTTGCAGGTGCTTTAGATCCCGCATTATTTTCGCATTATATATTTAATATTTCTTACTATATTTGCTACAGAAACACATAGATGACGATGACTTAAAATACAAATACATTCACTGACTGAAAACTGTCACAGTGTGGTGTTACAAATCAAACATGACCAAGATTCTGTTTGCTCAAGAACCTGTGGTTTAGTCTTAGGTATCAATCCCTCAAAAGCAAAAGCATTGCCATTGGATCATCAAAGGGTATTAAGATCCAAAGACCTAAGTTATACTCAACTCTATAAAATTAACGCTTGTTACCCCTCTGATGTAATCCATAAAACATTTTGGTGCTATTGCTGACAGTAAACTTAGTTGAGACAGTAAGATTAAGGATATTTTTAGCAAAGAAGAATCTTTCATCCATACCCTCAAGTGATTAAGTATACCCCAACCTATAAATTTAACAAACACTTTGGTACCACAGTGGTAATTGCTCTATTTTGGAAGGGCTCACTGAGCTTCTTTATGCTCATCATTTTTCACCATGAACATTGCTATGTTCTGGAATTAATTACAACAGGATGTCAGAAGCTGCCATACTTTTAATACTTCTTGTCCTAAATTCAACATTTTAGTTAAATACAATTGTTAATTTAGAAGCAAAATCCCCATTTTCACTATATATGTGTGTGTGTGTGTATATATATAAATATATACATATATACACACACACACACAGTTTTACACATAATCTTTTGATAGTTATTACTATTAACCTACTTTTGCCTTATTTTCAATTGACATTGTTACACTTTTTATGTATTTTATTTCAACTGTGTAAAGTAGTACCATGCTGTGTCCCCATATTTATAGTTAATTAGTATTTTTCGACTAATGTTTGTGTTACTTTTGTTGTATGTTCATTTACATATATTTTGCTTTCAGCACATTGTGTTCAGGATCTTATATTTCAATTCTGATAAGTTAATGAATAGGCCAAATGGTCTTATCTCTACCAAAATTAATGGATAAATAAATAAATACTTGAAAGCAATAGTCAGGACTCAGTGTGGGTGACACCAACATCAGTAGCAGCAGAGAAGGTGGGAATGGACATTATGATTAAGTATGATTAAATCATTTAAATATCTATTAACTACTGTAAAGTATAATATGACTGCAAAAGTATGCAAATCAGTGTGAAGCAAGAAACATTGCTATGAAACATATCAGATATCTAAAGGATATCAAATACCTGTTGTGTCATAGAAGGTGGGAATAAAACTTGTTTGAATGGCATTTATATCAATAGTACTATAAGCAATATAAAACATTAAGAATAAACTTAGTGAGAATAAAAATTAGACCGATCGTGGTTCTGAACTAAATATTCTTGTCAATATTTAACACTAGTTAATTTTTATTGCCAACTTTGCATTTTTGTGAACAAGAGGATAATAGGCTAGAATTGTGATGATTAAATCTCACAGTTGTGTATGCTAGAATAGCAATGAGTAAACATGCATTTAAAAATTAATTATTTCAAAGGCATATTTTTGTTGCAACATTCAATGTTTCTGAACAAGATGTAATCTAGCAGCTGAATACAAACAGCTGCTACAGCTACATTAACTGGCCTATTTGGTAACATTCCCATGAGTCCATTACATTTTCTCTACTACAAATTCAATATAATTCAACATTAACTATTTGCTTACAGCTTCCTTGGGTCCAACACGCAGATGAGCAGCACCTTGCTTAAAAGTATCTGATGGCCAATTGTATCTCTCTGGAGGAGAAGGTATCTGAAAAGGTAAGCTCCGGAACATCAGCACAATATTGGTTAGGTATTTCAATAGTCTTTAATAATTGTTAATTATAGGCAATAACCTAAATATATATATTTACAGTCCTACACATATATTTTATGATACTTATTACTGTTAACATAGTCTCTCATTATTTTCAATCAATATGATTGCTCTTTGTTTTATTTCAATTTTGTATACATTTGCTCACTTTGTGAATCTATATTTTTAAAAAATTACTATTGTTCTCATAACATTTAAGTTACTTATGTTGTGTTTTTATTCACATATAATTTAGCACCACTTTCATTGTGTTCAGGATCTTATATCTCAGATTATTGTGTTTTGTTAAATGAAACAGAAGGTCAAATTCTCTTAAACCTGCCAAAATAAGTGGGGGGGGGGGATAATAATAAATACGTGATTTTAATAATCAGACCTTAGTTATGGGTGAAAACAGCATCAGACAGAAGTTGGGAACAACATTATGATTAGGTACTATACATTACCTTCTAAATATCTAACTCTTTGTAAAGAACCATAAAGTACAAGGGAATCATAATATGGTTGTAAAACTGTTTGAATAAGTGTAAAGCAGGAGCAATTGTTGTGTACCATATCAGATATATAAGGAATATGGAATATTTGTTGTCATAGAAGCTGAGTATTAAACTGTTTGAATGGCATTTATATCAGTAGTGCTATAAGCGTTAATAAACAACAGCATTAAACTAAGAGTATAAAGTAACAATTCAAAATTAAACTAATTGGGCCTATGAATTACATTTGGTCATGTATTAAATAGTCTTTAGTAAGAGGGTGATCTGCTCGAAAAAAAATAGAATTTGCATTTAGTACAATCATTAGGTTGTTAAGTGCAATAAATGATACATATTAACTAGGCTCTGATTAGAATTGTTTTTCTGGCTAGCTTATGAGAAAGTACTGCTAAGGAGCATTTTATTCCCCTCCTTTCTTTCCCTTCCTAGGCAAAATGACAGTATGTATCTGTTGCACATCTGCACTAGTAAGAAAATAAAAATACACTACTTGATGACTGCTTCATAGGAAAGACAGACCTCACCTTAATTGTAAACAAATTATAAGAAGTGCAATGTTAGAGCAAAAATGGATAATTGAAGGGAGAAGGTTATCATTGTAGTAAATAACAATAGGATAAAATAGATAGTATTTCCAGAAAGAAAGATGCATCGTAATCTTATGTCAATGCTCGATATAAACCCTGGTTACAAAGTTAAAACTTAGGAGCATATTATTACATTCTAAGCTAATTTATGGGCAATTAACATCATTTTAGTTGCATGAAGGGTATTCCACCTTTATTTAAATCAATGGCAAATGTCTCAGTATTTTCAGATGTTTTTTATGCTCTTTTCTCCTGACTTTGCCGAAGGCAATAGCTTATTCTTCTCTGGACCTCTTTCCTTATCATGGCATTTCATAAAAGCAGCATTTGCACATTGTGGTGCCTTGGATGCCATATTATTTTCACTATATAATCAATGTTTCTCACATTTTTTGCTATACGAACATCTTTATGGTGATACCTTAAATTATACATACATTAATAATTCGAGAATGTTCATAGTGTGGTGTTCAAAAATAAGCATGACCTAGATTCTGTTTACTCATTAGACTGTGCTTTAAACCATGGTATCAAACCCTCTAAAGCTTAAGCGTTGCTTTTGGAACATCAGCAGGTATTAATAACCATAGAGCCACATTGTATTCAATGTTATAAAATAACTAGCTTGCTACCCACCCCGGCTTCACACAGGTGGTGTACCTAATGGAAGCACTGAGACAAAGTGTTCCGTTTACAATATGATCATGCAATGAAATAAAATTGCAATTAAACAATTTGACACTACTTGATTTTAATGCCTTGTAATGTATAATTTTCCTTCCGGATAGAAAACAGTAGCGGTGATGGTTTGCCGATTCTTGAGCAGGCAATGTATAACTGCCCATGCGAAAAATACGGCAATTCAAGGTATTTACACATTTCTAACGATTGATGTTGGGATTTATTATCATTGCGAATGCAAGGCACACAGGAAACTGAACAGCTTAAATTCAAAAGGAAAGTAGGTTGGCATTAGTGGTATTCTTGCAATAAGCACATCCTCACCTTTAAACTTTACTATGATTATAAGCTTAAATCACATTTTTCATATTTTTATTAACAGCGAGTCTTGTTTCGTTGCACACTTCTGGCATTATTATTACTGAGCTGTAAATTATGTGGCAGTAGTCCTGGCAAATCTAATGAATTTGGGAGTTCAGGTAGATAATTAACAACTTCATTTGGATCGGTAATGTAATCGATCGACTTAAATGAATGCATTTGTCCATCAATTTTACTCTGAATTTTTATATCTACAATCTAATCATCTACATTCTTACTAGTTGCTCCTAAAATGGCTTGTTCGCTCAACCTTGCATAGCTTTTGTAATTTACACCAATATTTGGGAACACTTTGGATTTTAATTCTTCCTTTGATGTTGTGAAGTGACAAAAATTTGGTGGAAACGAAATGAGGCCAGTAGAAGTATAAATACAATTTTCCCATTACCTATGTCTAATAATGCCTTTGCATCTGCAAAGCGCAATGAAGCTTAATGATCTGCACAATGTAGCATATATAGTTGGCATTGCGAAAAGGATGAAGTCAGCACACCCATAAGGTAGTGAGGAAAGGAGGCATATGCAGTTAACAGTATGGGCAAGCAAGGATGCCATTGGCATAATAACAATATGGCAGTGCTTTCATAGTGTGACAAATAAACACTGAACTGGGTAATGAATTACCTTAAGGAGAAAGTGACAAAGTAATATTTAGGCTTCTTCCGAATCTCTTTCTCTCCTTTATTCCTAATGTTTCCCACCTCTTTCTTTATTTTCTTCTATGTCAAAACAGCCATTTTGAAGGCTAACAATGACATAACTAAAGAGCAAGTAGATCTGGTTGGGCAAGTGATAAGTTTTATTTGATGATAGCTTTGTATATTAAATTTAGCCATTTAACCCAAAATATTACTTGATCAAATTAAGAGCATTTAAGAGCACCGCAAATGCAGTGTGATGGTAATGGGGGTATTTTCATGATCTGATGAAATCACCTTTAACTAACTCATGTACCACATAACCTCAAATAATCAACATCTGCAATAGGAAGTTAACCTAAAATGATTTACTATCCGGGTCCCATCATTTATCCGCCATTTTCAGATTCCAAGAAGGATTATTGATTATATGCAGAGCTTATAACTTATTCATTTTAAAAAATTACAACAAAAATATAATTATTTCTTATTTCTTTATTTAAACAATGTGACCAAGGGAACGATAGCTAGTACATAAAAAAATATATCTGATTTCCACTGCTATCTTCCATCATTGACTCCATAACCAGGTGCTTTCCCTTAACAAGAAAAATTGAGCAGTACTATGGTCATCTGGTGGCAAATAAATAAACATGTACTTTAGGTGTTCGTCGCCAGGAAAGCAAGAGTAAAATTTCTCATGAAGAAACAATATCCTGGTGCCAACACTAGAATTTAATATCTTTATTGAAGTGAAACAATCATAAATGTGAAAGAATTTAGTATAAATTCAACGGCAGTAGGTTTTGAAGATAGGCTTTTATGGATAAATCTTTTAATAAAATCCACCTTTATTTATTTTTATGCAACTAAGCCCAAACATTTCTATCACTTTAAATGCCAATAACTTTTTGTGGTAAAATGGTCATAAGTGAATCCATAAAATATTTTCGTTCTGCACACAAATCTGGCAATGGTAGCCAAGGTGGTTAATGCACAGACTTTTGAAATGCATGTCTGAGGTTCATACACCATCTGGACCATTCTCTCAGAGTGAGAACCCCTCCCACTTTCCTTTCCTTCCAGTTTTTCCTGTCATCATAATTAACAAACGTTGTGTGATAACCTAATCTCAGCCCTAGAACATATCCTTTTTCCTAATGTTTATTTCATTACATGCAGGTATAATCAGTGTTCACTTCCTGTGGTATGCAATATGATTGGACATTAAGCACTACTGAAAAGTCCCATACATTTACATTACATAAATACAAGTTCCATTAAGGGGACCTTGCCTGTCCCATCTTATCAATGTTTAATTGGCCAACTTTGATGTACTTCTACTAAGAAGCTATTATAACTTGAGGAATGAGTTTTTAGAGGTTATAGCAAGGGCCTTTACTAATATTTTAACAGGGGGATTTCGCATTTTCTAAGATATTTATTTAAATATAATTTTTGGTTATTATAGAGAACTTCGACCCCTCTAGAAATTAAACAAATTATGGTTTGACTGTAAGTTTGGTTTATACTTGTTACGTTTTCACCAATTATTTTTTTTTATCGGAAAAGCTCCGTAATTAATTTAAACGCTAATTTATTACGGGCGCGTAGCGATCCTTTTTTGTGAATATTTATGAAGTATGCTGCCTAGAAGGAGTAGAATATAAATAAAGAAGTCTTGTAGTACTTTTGCAATGTAAATATATAATAATACTACACACTAAAGTGCCTAAAACCTGGGTTTCATTGTCGGCGGCAGGTGAACAATGTTGTGGAATGCAACACTGGCATATGTCGCTAGACGCTGTGCTGATGTATGACAAGTATGTTTCACGCAGATACAGCTGTTCAGTGAATTTTATTATGCAGAACTTCGGCCACTCTAAAATCGAATGAAACTAAGTGCGATTGATTCACTTTGTATTTATGATGACAATTTCAAAGCCTGTGGATTTCAAATTTAGCGCGAGGTTAGGTTCCAATCCGTTTAGGTTAGTGTGTGTATATAAACAGGTAGCAACATTAGTTCCTAATCCCCCTCTAACCACACCGGTCCCGTTAGAGTGCAAAACTGGTATAAGTCGCAGCGGAGAGAGTTAGCCGCCCAACTTGTAAATAATTACCTAATTTTTTTCTCAAACGCAAATTTTTATTGTAAAAAAATTGACATTTTCCACCATTACTCACACTAAAATTTTAAAAGCATAAAAACACAGCGTTAAAATAATTAGTGTGATGGAACAAATAGCTGGTGAAACTTTCAAGCCTCTGTCATTAATGGTTTCAGAGAAAAAATGCATTTAATGACAGTAAAACAAACTTACGGAAAATGTAAAGAAAATGTTACCTTTCAATACATTCCTGGGTAATTATTTACAAGTTGGGCCGCTAACTCTCTCCGCTGCGACTTATGCCAGTTTTGCACTCTTAACGGGACCGGTGTGGTTAGAGAGGGATTATGGGTGGGGAGATGGTTTAAAAAAGTAATGTTGTATCCATTGCGCTGTTAGGAGTTGTTGGAAATATCGATAATGAGGTACTACCACGATATAAAATTAGAAACATAAATTTATATACACACACTAACCTAAACGGATTGGAACCTAACCTCGCGCTAAATTTGAAATCCACAGGCTTTGAAACTGTCATCATAAATACAAAGTCACTCAATCGCACTTAGTTTAATTCTATTTTAGAGTGGCCGAAGTTCTGCACAATAAAATTCACTGAACAGTTGTATCTGCGTGAAACATACTTGTCATACATCAGCACAGCGTCTAGCGTCATATGCCGGTGTTGCATTCCACAACACTGTTCGCCTGCCGCCGACAATGAAACCCAGGTTTTAGGCACTTTAGTGTGTAGTATTATTATGTATTTACATTGCAAAAGTACTACAAGACTTCTTTATATTCTACTCCTTCTAGGCAGCATACTTCATAAATATTCACAAAAAAGGATCGCTACGCGTAATAAATTAGCGTTTAACTTACTCTATAATTACCCATTCCTGCCCTGTAAGATGGATTATCTGGGTCTTCCTCCAACGTATCTGGGAGCTTTCGTTTTGTGCTTCTTCTTTTTTGCCACAAGTTTTATATTTATAATTTTATTTGTATTAGCTGAATTACAGTTTTCTAGTTTTGCTGCGTACAGTTCATCAATGTCTTTCATTATTTTTGGCACAATAACTAACCTTGTAGTCCACATGTTCCTCAATAACACACTTTCATTATTTTCTAGTCTCCCGTGATGAACTGGGAATTTTACTTTCTTCCCTGCATTTACATGCCTTATAATACTTTACCCGTATTTCTGCCTATAATGACATGAAAAACTGAATGTATATACCAACAGCTAGTTTACACTTTCAGAAACAATAACAAATACGCCATGTTATGCAAGAACACCAACATTACAAAAGAAACATGACCTTACAGACAGTTTAGCCACAACAAAAAATTACCCTAGAACGGCGGTAAATTCAAAATTACGCTCCTAAGATTGAATCTGTCCTAAATCGTTCTAACTAGGCGACCACACCCACAATAAAAGTTGCAGCATGCAATTAAAAAATGTTACGTACCAAAATAAACAGGATTAAATGCACTATTTTACAAGATAAAAACATTTTTTAGATTTCCTGGGGCCGGATCCGGTTAAACATATTTTTGTTGGGTTTCCGGTAATCGATGGCTTTGGAAAGTGATACTGTCTTATCCAAATATATTTCAATCATCAGTCTTTTTTGTCTCCCATAAAAAATTGTAATTTCTAGTGCTGTGTGGAGTGATTTTTTAAGTTGTTAAATAACTCCTGGTGCAAGAATGAAAATCAAACGACTGAAGTGTGGGAATCCGGAAGTATAATTAAGTTCTTTGCAGTGTATATAAAACCTATATCAAAATTAATCTTCAATATTGCATATTATAGGAGAGAGCATTTTATTAGAACAAGCAGATTTTTTAAAGGAGGATGATTAGAAATATCATCTACCGATTTTCCAACTCTCTTTAAAGCACAATTATAAACAATAAAATAGACATAAATAATCGAGACATACCTTTATGTCCAGCGCAGTAAAAAATCTATACGAGGAAATAAAACACAAAATTGATAGATAAAAACAGTTCTGAATATGTAGCTGTAAACAAAGTTTTGAGTGAAAAGAAAATACCTTTAACTGTTAGATCTACAAAATACTAAAGGAATGAAAACTTAGGTTGAACAGTTGATTAATCATTATTTTAATATCATATAGATTTACAAAGTTAATTCCTGACAATCAAGTTACAGGAGATGAAAATTTAAGAAATAATAAAAAGCAACATTTGATTGGGAAGAGTTAAATCGTTAAAAGCAAAAATATTGCCTTAAAACAAACAAAAAATGAAGGCAAAAAAAAATAACTATTGTCACTTCGAGGCTTCCATAAAAGTAGGTAAAATTGTCAATATCAATAAAGTAAAGTGATAAATTTATAGAATTTGATATACCTACTGGTTGTAACGCATCCTCATATTTTGATACTGATATCTACAAAAATGTAATAAGATCAATCATACTGGCCGAATTATTCACATGAACATAAGAATTAACCAGTGAACGATGTTATAATCATTGAGAAATGTAGGCGTGGGTGGCACACCGTCTCCGTCAAAAAGTATCGCTAAGATCGCATCCAAGAAAGGACTTGATTGCCTCCGTGGTTGAGTGAGCAGCAAACTGATTGCTCACCCGGCGGTTCCAGGTTCGATTCCAGACCGGGCTTGAACATTTTTCTATAGTTAGGATTATTCCCCACACCTCATCGGGTCTGGAAGTGAAGATATTTTAGAGAATGTGAGTGCGAAAATCCTAAGTAAGGTTACAAAAGTTGAAACAGCAAAAACACCAATGCTCCAGTCTAAAAGCCACCGGAGCTAAAGAAGGCTATAGGAATTAAAAAAACAGGTAACACTTACACCATTAATCGCTATTCTAGAAGAAGGGGTGACAATTTATGTGTATGTGTCGCTAAAACGTACTCTCAAGGACATAAAAAATGCTCTTGGCGCTGTGATTTTGCTGAAAATGTGAACGGTTGACGGGGATTCGGGTCTTTCGAGACTTTTCATTGGTGCAATTCTGCCACAACATACCAGGCGAGTAAGGAAAGGCAAAGCTAATTGGGCAATCCACCCCTTTATCCTTCAACTCCGCTCGACGCTCCCTGAGAACAGGTTGACATGTACAAACAGTGTATTAATTTTGTCCACCACGTGTGCGAATTACCTTGGCATTAGAACCTGTAACTCAGAGAAAAGATTCATCTAACTTTGTATCACCCGGTGGGTGAAAGAGGTGGCTTATTGTCCAACCAGACATTTTGGGGATCACCAGTTCGCAATTCAGAACCTTATTTGTCGCAAGTTACGTTTCATGTGCAACTCCTGCTCCCTTTCGATAATGTGGCATGTTCAATACGGTTTAAGAGCAAAGCAAGGCTATATGAGAGGCCTCTTCTGAATCAAAAGGTGGCACACGCAACAACTAGCTCCCAAACAGGTGAAAGACATGGGCGGAGACAGCGAAAACACCCCGTCTTATTTTAAGTATTTCCAGACGCGTATTTAATGTCTTTGGTGTACAACGCTACGGCAGCTAAACGGAGGTTAAATTTATTACTGTCATCGAACGAGAATACCGAACTGGTATTAATAAAACGGTAATGCAGCATGAAAATACAAGGTTTAAGCTGTAATGTTAGCCTTTCGCAATTCGGCGATATTTTAGGGGAAGTAAAGTATCCTAATCCAGTGGCTAGAATTATGCTCTGGAAAAAGAGGTGGTCTTTGGGTGGAATACAATACCCTCTCTATACACCATGTATATAGATCGTGCGCAGAAAGCAAACATTGCTAGGCACTTCTTTACAGTTAGGTCATATCTACCTATGCTGTGGTGGACTTAAATCAGCAAAGAGACCCAACATACCTAATATGTGGAAGTACACCCCTAAAGAAAATAAACATGTAAATAAAGCTTATTATTTTGTTTTAAAATGTTAAAAAAACCATTACATACAGTGAAGCTATCAATTTTGTTCAAACCTGGATAGGTATCTATTTCCAACACGTGCTTCACTTGGGACACGTACTCCATCTACACCATGACCAAGTGGAGCACGTGTTGGAAATAGATGTCCAGATTTGAATAAAATTATTATTTTTTGTTGAATGTCTCAGCTTCTTCCTACTAAATGATACATTTTCCCCTATTCCTTCCTCCATTGCTTAGTCTATGCTAATACTTAACACACTGGGCCAAAGGACCTGGCAAAATGTTAGTTAAGTTATGCAAGATCTATTTTCATTTTCAGTATTGCTTTTGCAGTATAGAATTTCAGCAGTAAGGTAAGGTTCACATCTTAAAATATGTGATTATTTTGAAAAGGTGGAGAATTAAGTTAATCACGAAGAGGTATCTACATGCTTGAAGAATCATATCAATTACAGAATAAATGCTTGGTTCCAGTAAACTTATTCCTTTATAAAATGCATTTATTATACATACCTACCTAATCCTTAACCTTGGAAATTTAATAATTTCAGAATGCTTGCCAATAATATAATTTTGTTACAATGTTTATGGGTTCAACTAAGAAACGAGACTGAGAATGTTTTTAAAAAATGTTTTTTCCATTGATACATTTGCTGATATTAGTACTGGAGGGATTAAATTATACAATAAACTACAACTCAAGTTAATCTTTCACGGATATATCAAAATTAAAATTTAAACACAAATTAAAAGAATATTTGAGTACAGCCTAGATGAGTAATAAAGTAAGTTGCAAAACGCACCTACTTCTAGGTAACTGTAGATATCATATGCATCACGTATATGCGTTTTACCTTTAAGACTGGACATTGCCAAGGCATAAGCTTATTCATTAAGTTTATAAATAATTTATTATTGATAAAGGATATTTTCTCAAATTTTAATAATTAAGGGGTTTTAAGATATAATAAAGGAAATATAAAATTGTTAAAATCTGTCCTGTTAGAATGTACCCTACATTGATAAACTGTATCAATGGAATTATTGTTTATGTTATTATTATTATTATTATTATTATTATTATTATTATTATTATTATTATTATTATCATCATTATTAGCAGTAGTGGTATTAATGTTATTTTTATAAGTATATGCAAATAATTTTCAACAGCACCCTTATTTTCTTGAAGATGTAGGATTATCATATATGGGTGAATTTTAAAAACTTTGCTTCTCATTTTTTTTCTTGCTAATGATAGCTGTCTACAAGATACAGTTGTAATAACTCACATGGATAACAGAACTTCTATTTGGTAGAGCAAGACAAAGATTTAAAGAAAATTTTAAATTACACAGCTAATACACTAGTGAAATACTTTGAATCCATACATTTAAAATGTAACACGCAAAAAATTAAAGGAATGTGGTCCTGCAGATACACCAAAGAACATATTTAATATAGAATTAAAATTAAACAACAGCACTAATGAAGAAGTTAAATCACATAGATTTCTTGGAATTATAGTTGATAAACAGTGCCATGCGCTCAAAATGTGGATCAGTATGTAATACTATCAGCAAAGCTATATATAGATATTTTCAAAATTGTAAAGACGTAAGGCTTCTACCGATGATCTGTTAGGGATTCATATACCCATACTTTCATTGTGGGATTAAAATTTGAGATGCAACTGCAAAATTTCACATGAAAAGGTTGTTAATTCTACAGAAGAAGTGCATCAAATTGGTAAACCTTAAAATAAAGGAATCGCGCAAGGAGACATTCATTAATTAGAACTTCTTCACTGCCTACTCTTTGTATGTATATAGAACTTTACTACTTGTACGCATAGAATTAATCTGATAAACAATCACGTTCACAATTAAAGTACAAGAAACAGTGATTACTAACCCAGATAACAGACTTTTTGTTACGTATTGGATAATTTTGTTTCAGATATTGGTTTAAGGAATATTACCTACCTAAAGCATGAATGTTACACTACATTAATGACTTATTTTTGCTAAGCCACATTTGACTTTGTTGTTTAAATCTGATCTTTTAATATTTTAACGCAAATAGATTTTGTACTTGAGAGAAAACCATTTTATGATTTCGTATTTATGAACATGTAGTGAAAATGTTACATATGTAAAATGAGAGATTACATTTTTAATATTCGAGTATTGTGCTTTTAGCTCAAGTATCTAGTTTTTTTATCTGCGGTAAAATAGCATGCTGTTTATTCTGTAAAAAAAATGGTTACATAGATACGTTTAGAGCTTAACTTTTTCGCTTTTAAGATGTAATATGTGCACTATTAAATGCAATAATTACATTTAGCATATAAAAAGCACGAGCTTTCAGAACTTCCATTCAGATTTGCTGTGACTGAAACGGTTTCTTTGATGTATCTAAGTAGATATAAATTCTATATGTTGGTGTTTATTTTTATTTTAAAGCAGCTCTAAAGAGAGAAAATAAATGTTTCTATAATGCATCACCATTTAGCGTAAACAAATTCCTTTTAAAACTAATCATTGATCGCCGTGTATTAAATTCTGGTGGTGGGACAAAAATAACACAACAGTTATTTTGAAACAGTTTATCTAACACAACTATTTGAAACTGTTTCACCACTAAAACTGTTTCATAAAACACTTCTGGAAATTGTGTTATTCTTTCATGTATCGCTTCCCCGCAACAGACCCATGCAACAGTTACAGCAACGCCTAAGTAGTAGTTTCACTTATTGTAACAGTTACTATGTGCGGTTGTTGTGTTCCATTAGCGTAAATATTTTGTCTTTGCTTACCGCAAGGTACGCCTTTATACCTTGTAGCGCGTGGCCTGATATTATAATCCGCGTAATTCCAATGTTCTAATCAAACTCATTCCCTCTCGTTAACGCGCAACAAACTTTACTTCCATTATTTGATAATTTCCTCTTCCGTGTACCAAGCGAGTGGTTGCATTTGGGGCATTGTGATTTTATCAATGCATGTCTGCAACAGTTTAGGGAACTTTTGTTGCACGAAACTGTTATTTCGAAACTGTTGTGTGGTTGCAACAGAAACAGATTAAACTGTTTCGCAAAAAGAACAACTTTTCCCACCACTATTAAATTCGATAGTTGATAATCACTAGATTGGTGCAAAACTGAAATGTTAGAAATTTTTATTTCATGCGCATAAATGCAAAACTGACACAAAAGCCATACAGAAAGGGTTAGTAAAGTTAAAGTTATCTCATGGCAATGTTAAACATTTTGCTGAGATTTTCATAATGGCGAATCACGGAAAATGTTCACTCAAAATGTTTCGTATGTATCCATAAAATATGCAAATGATACTTATAATTAAAAATTCGAAAATGTTCTCATTTGCACCTAAAAGCTGCGTATCTCTTTCGTTTAAATCACGCAAGTAATGAATTTGATTCACCAATCACGTACAAATTATTTAATTCTTCGCCCACGGCCTCCAAGTCCGGAAGTCAATCTTACTATTAATGCTTTGCTGCACGAAAAAATTACACACTCGCTCTGTTCGATAATTCACTTTATATGTCTGGTTTAGTGATGATGCAACGAAAATGCCCTTCTTACGAGCACCACCAAATATGAAGCATGCATTCGCATTAAAACGTGGTGCACTACTGTTTTCACAACTTCTGATTTATCATAACTTTATGACTAGATTCCTAAATGCTATTTTGAAAATTAATTCAGTTGTAAGTTAGAAGTACACAGAAGTTACTCACCATCCTGGTTTTCACGTTTTCTTCCGCTATTCAAACACCAGATAACTTGTTAAACTCGCAGAAGGTAATGAGCGTCGGGATGCAGAAGTCTAGAATCTAACGTTGTATGTGTCGGCAGTGTTCGGGGCATCTCGGCAATGTTCGTTCCCCCTCCATCAGGATGCAGCGCAACGTTGCAGTTTGCCTTCCGAATCGCAAATGCGAAAAGAAAAATATTGTTTTCATATTTTATATTTAGGTCATAATGGCTATCTTAGTATTGTGTGGATCATTTTACTCAGCATTATAAAATTATTTCACATGCCTTCTCACACTTGTTCATGACACGGAATCGTAGGAAGTGGCCAATCCAGAACATTGGCGCGTAAAATTCCAAACAATCGGAACTCATCTCTACATTTAAAAGCTTTTTTTTTCTCACACCCATGGGCAATTGTTTTTCTAAATTTATCGCAACTACATGCATTTGTTTTCTCTCTAAATATCAGTTTGCAGTGATGGCAGAAGTTCCAATAGACATATTAATTGCAATCATGCTTTACTAAAATGGGTAGAGCTTTACGCTGCAGCGAGTGAGATGCGTTATCGTGCTCTGCGTTGCCAGGTCGCTATTCCCACTCTTTTCATATTTCCTTCACTCGCACACTGAGCATGCAGATCTGCCTGGTGACATAATGTTTATTCATGTGTGTTATGAAAGCTATTTGTACGGCTCTGCTACGAATATTACATTCCTCGTGAATTATTTTTTTGCAAAATTTGAATATTTTGTCTTAGCGCAAGTAGTATTTATGAGAAGCAGAATCACTTAGCGCGTTACTCCCCAGTTAAGCGCGAATGCAATATGTCAACACAGCAGCACTCCAATTGGCTCGGCCTGGTGGCGCTCAAGTATAAACTTCATCACATTACTGTAAGCCAAAATAATAGAATGTAACTGTATAAAGAGATCTGTGTTTATTTTATTTTACGTGATATAATGCAGCAATACAAAGAGATCTGAAAGTTATCAAATGTACATCAAGTTGCAGTGATTTCGGTGCAAATATACGTCAGACAAATGGGATTTTAGGAATATAATTCTTCGTGTCCATATAGGCTAATCATTGTTATTTTATTCACGAAATAGTTTTATTAAATACATCTCGAGCTACAACTTTTCTCTAAATAAATTTGTCGATAAAAGGTGGAACCCTCCTTATATTACTTATGATAAAATTAGGCCTGCCCTCTGTCAAAGTGACGTCTCCTAGTCCTCAAATAAACCTACTTCTAACAGCTTGATTGGTTGGGCACTTTAAGTATCTCAAAATATGGCCGTACAGCAGAAAATAAACAATGCAACTATATAGATGTGCATAATCCTACTATGCGAATCCATTAAGACAATGCTGCATTGAATTTTGGAGCGAAACATATACCTATCTATTATTTTTATATATAGGTATATATGCCTATTATATACCTACATATATTATACCAAAGTGTTAACCTATTATGTAATATTTGTATCACGTTACATATAATACCAAATATAAACACACACGAAACACTTTAATTTTTACTTTCTCTACCAAGTACTATGTACAGATAGGTACATACAGTAAATAAAAGTGTCCCAGCAATTTATAATTTCTCAATACGTACTATGTCAATGTATAGAGAAGGTATTGTATTGCACCAAAAAAATCGATACAGAGGTTTCACCGGAAATACGTGTTTTGAGACACCCTGAATTCAAAAATATTTAGAAAAAGATCCGCGCGTGTGTACGTGCTCAAGCCTGTGGACAGCATAGCTCAAGAACAAAACGCCCGTTAAATACCGTTGGTACTTATAGCATCTCCCAGGGATGCGACACGAAGATTTTCAAGAAAATCTCCCAACCACAAGCTACCTTTACATGGAAAAATGTTTCGAAATTTATGATTTTCTCAAAAATAGCTCTAATGATTTTGAGTAAAATATTGTATATTAAAGATTTACATGACACATAAGATATACCTATACATCTATTGAATTTTCTTGGAATGCCTTTGAGGACCTCTTTATTCTAGATGAATTTCACTGAATTTTTCATAACTGGTAATCCGTAAGAGATAGAAATTTCTTCTTCTTCTTCTTCTTCTTCTTCTTCTTCTTCTTATTATTATTATTATTATTATTAGGGATTATATATTTATATAGTAATTCTATTATTCGTTTTTCTTTATTTTACATAAATGATTTATGAAACTTTATTTATACCTACATTAAAATAATTTTAGCTTTTATAATTAACTATATATTTAGTGTATTTATGATTATCTAAAGCACACGTTGAAGCTACTGTGTCAGGTTCAATAATTTTAACAGAGATTTTGCTTAAATTAGGGGGATATGGATAATTACAGGCATTCAAATATTTAATGAGAATTATTATATTAATGCATTTTTAGTTACAGTAATATGTTTAAGTTAAGTTGATATAGGTAAAGGCCTTAATTGCTTATTCATCTGTAGCTCAGATAGGATTAGTAGTTAGGGGACTAATAACATTAAATGCTTGAGGATGTTATATAACTTTTGTTTTAATAATTGCTCATGGTTTATTTCTTCCGATTGATTTTTTTTAGCAAATATTAATTATGAGCGTTTGGGGCGGTGAGGATTATTAATTTAAAAAAATTGGATGATCTTTATTATCTTCTTGCACCCATTCTTTAAATTTATTAGGACAATTTGGTTTACTGAATAGAATAGTTAAATGTGAATACCTAGTAATGTTATTTCTTATAATAATTTCAGTTTTACAGTTGCTTGCATAGTAATGTTATATTCTTACAATTAACATGGAATTTATTATTCTGGAACTTATAGAAGAGAAAGAGGTTATTGTTATGAGCATTTATTCTTAATGATATTATATTTGGTTGTTCATGGTGCATTTAAATCTGTGTTTATATTCTAAGTCAATGCGTCTACGGTTAATTTTCAGTTTACTGTTTGTCTGTTTAAGCCTGCTGCTTTAGCAGTTTCAACGATAGGTCCCTTCCCTATTTTTCGCCTGAGGTGACTTGGTAGTAAAAGCGGGCGTTAAACACTATAAAAAAAAAAAAAAAAAAAATCCCTATTATATTGGCTTCCATGTACTGAAACACATTACGTATTATCAGTTGGGAGTTTTTAGTTAGTGTTTCGGCTTGCTTCCTTTTCCTCTTCCTTCACTTTGTGTCCCTCTAGCGACACTAGAAGTAGGAACAACATTATTACTGTCACCAGTAGTATTATCACTACGAGAAAAACTAGCTGGATTATAGACACTATTATCATTATTTCCAGCATCAAAACTAGATGTATCCTAAGGCTTCCATATATTTAAGAACACTACTTGTACCTGTGAATTTCAATAAAAACTTCATGAATGAGAGCGAAAATAGCTGCTTTTCGCCACGAGGACTTAACGTCTTTCTATCATTTGTGGTTTCTACGCATTCATTGGCTGAAGTGATGCCCTCATTGGTACACTGCAAAACGTCGGCGACTTCCCAAAATAATCAGTGCGTTATCAGAGAGGTTTCTTTTAACAAAGATAAAGTGCATGTTAACATTTTCAGTAGCACGTTTTATAGGAGATGTTGCTTTATTAATAGCTATTGAATGTGTATTAAATTTTGGGAAATTAAATTGTATTTTTATTTGGACTTTATGGTAATTGCGTTTAACTTCATTTTTAATGTTTTAGCGGGAATAACAAAAAGTGCTCAAATTCTTCACGACTATGATTTCCGGCCGCTATGTCGGCTTCTACACCTGTACCAGTATTAGTTCATTCTTCAACTTTGGTTACGGCAGGAGTTGATTTATTAATTCGTTTTAGTAAAGTTTTTCCTAGATGATTATTAAAATTGTTAATTGTAAACTCTGTTTTAACAATATTTATATCAAGATAAGGGCCTACTTTTGAATATGATAGATATAAAGACAGTTAATACTCTATTTACTTATATTAAAGCACCTGGGTTTAATAATGAGGATTTTATTAATGGGATTCTCATATTTAGGTTTTTTATTTAGCTATTAAATCATGCTTTATCTAAGGCATTTTTTATATATGCAGGAATTCATAATGTAAACGCTTTTAAGAATATTAGTTTTGTAGGAAATTTATGAATGTTTACACCTTTTACTTATGCATTCTTATGGTATCAAATGTTGCTTTGTGTGGTATAACTTTTTGCAAATTTTATTCTAAGGATATAATTTTAGAAGTAATTTCTTTTAGAAATGTAAATATATTTATGTATTTTTTCTACAGGATTAACATTACGTTCATTTTATTATGTTTTTAAGGGGATTTTAATTTAGTACCAATATATAAATTAAGAGAAGAGAAATGAGGAACAATTTACGGAATATTGGGATTAATAATATTTGCAGCTTTTGGAGGAAGAATATTAAGCTAAATAACTTTCCAGCTGCTTATTTTATTTATTTACCATTACTTATCTGCGAAATTGATACCAATTTTGGTAATACAATGGGATCATGATTATGGAGAATTTTATTTATATGTATATTAAATTATTATTTTAATTTATTTAAATATTATGGAATTATTACTTTTTCAGGTTCTGTAAGTTTTATGTATACGAATTGTAGGTACTAAAGGAGTTAGACAAAATCGTTTCGTAATTGGCTTAAATTTAATTAGGTGTGTTGATTTGGGTTGAACTGAGTATTTTGGTGCTCAAAATGAATATTATATTACAGTAAAATCAACAGGATTTAATGAGCGATTTCAAACTAATGATTTAAAAAAAAACATATTTCAATATTTTAGTTATGTTAACTTTGGTAATATTTATAATTTATTTAAATATCTTATAAAGAGTGTAGCTGTGAAGCTGTTTTTGAGATAATTATTTGATTTGAATATATTTATAAACATTAAGCTTTTGTTTTTACAGTGAAAATTTAATGATCTAATTGTTTTCCTTGAATATATTTATAAATATTAAGCTTTTGTTTTTACAATGAAAATTTAATGCTTATAATTGAGAATGCGCTCGAGGACTTAAAAACGTTTAGTTCAAATAATTTATGACAATGTTAAGGATTTTCTGTTTTAAAATATTCAGTTTCATTCAGTTAATGGTTTCTTCTTCCAAAAACTTTCGGCAAATACAACCTGCCTTAAAACATCAAGCTCCTGCAGCGTGCATGAACGAGCCACCCATTCAACTCCTCAGTATACAATATCCCAAGCATCACAGATTGCTGAAACTTCATATTTACGTGAAGTTTAGCACATAGCTCAATATGAAGTTTGGTATTTAACTAATTTTCCTTTTAGAGTTAGGCTGTTCTACATACTCAAAACGTGAATTTCTGAATTTCACGTAACATTTCTATATTCATATTTTGTGATGGAACTTCTTATTATAGTTATGCAGTAGATTAATTTAAAATTAATAATTTATGGTGTGTGCGTGTATTAAATCACAAAAGCTTAGTTATGCGTTTTATTAGGGATTAGATGTTTTGCTCTGCACTTTAATGCAGATGTTTATGTTTGAAATGTGTATATAGTTACTTATAGTAAAGGAACTATATATATTCTAGATTGGAGGATAAGTTATACTGGGAATAAACGGGAAATGTGTCATTTTTAAAACTTAAACGGGAAGCTTGACGAGTTAGAGAAAATTTTAGAGAAAATCTATTTTAGTGATTTATCATATAAATTTTATTACAAATGTATTACTGTAGCATTCTGCCAGGAAGCAAAAATGTTAACGGTTTTTTTTTGTTGCTATCTCTGCTAGACACATGTTTCTAGCTGACCAGTAAAAGCAAAGGTGAACTAATAGATAACATCCAAATAAGTCTGGAACTGTCTGGCATGCTGGCTAACAAGGTTACTCTTGGATGGGTGCTGGATCTCCGTTAATCTTTGATGATTAAAAAGCGGATACTCTTACTAAGAAAGCATCCGCTCAATCGTTTACTGGACCAGTATAACCTTTTTGGCATTCCTTTAAATATTGTACAAAGAAGCTCGACAGGTGAATTTTTTTTTTTTTTTTTTTTTTTTTTTTTTTTTTTTTTTTTTTTTTTTGCCAAAGGCAATAGGTTCAAATTGAAGTAAGCGAATGATGAATGAATATCGTATCACTTACTGAAGATGTTCTAAAAATAATCATTCCCTTAATAATCCTAATAATCCTGCGTTATTAAGAAGACATTGTTTATTCAGGAAACACCTTCATACAATGGGTATCTTTAAATAAGAACAGGGTTATTTAAATAAGAACCAGTTTACAGAATATGCAATGATGAAAATGAAACTGCTGCTATTATAATCTTTAGTCGTGGTATAGGCACAAAAAGATACAACATACTGGGTAATGTATACCCTGAGGAAGATATTTTTACAAATAGTTTTAGTTAAAAGCCTACTGTTGCTTATTAAAGGAACAGTTATATTTAACTAAAGATATAAAGACAGGTGAAAATGCAATAAACATTACAGACTTTCAATATTAAGGGAACATTTAACTCGCCATCATCTTTATATAAATAAAATCAAATATGTAACAAAATCATCATCACTGTTGATTACTACATATCTTGTCTTACATTTGGACGCAAATTTAACTTGGAAGATGCAAATAAGTAAACTGATACGAAGCCTGCGTAACAGATTGCATGAAGTTAAACATTTATTCATAAGACCCTAGCCACTTCACTTGAAAAGAATAATATACTTGTCATTGATTAGACCTATATGGATGTGTGGTTGTGCAATATGGGGATCTGCATCAAACTCCCAGACAAAACAGACAAGACAGTTATAGGACTGCTACCTCAAAACAAGTTTTTTGTGTACTTACATATATGTAAAAATTGTACCAACACAATTGTATTGTACATAATATATAACAAAATTATTTTGAATAATAAAACTGTTGATTACTATATTAGTACGCTGTTGAGAAAGAATTATGTAAACTTCAAGCATTGAACTGAGGCTGCTCTTATTGCATACTTTAAAGAAGTGGAAAGAAGTTCACATATGGAATTATTCCAAGCAAAAGCTTGCAAAAGCTTTTCGTGTGTACAGAACAGAAAATGATTCTTTTGTGCTCTTCTTGCGCAAAGCCGGCAGCTGCAGTGCTTCTTTGTGTTTCTTTCGGTGCAGCAGCGACACTCCATAAAGTAGATAAACATGTCCCCAACCATGCAAACCGACTCCACGGCGGGTGGTTAAAAAGCGAATACGTAAGAGATGTGGGCATGTTTAAGGCAAGCCACTGTTGCTACAGGAAATGACGTCACCTCTGGTCTAAAAAGAAACAAACCGAAGAATATTCCCTTCTTATTGCATAGGCGTTGCCAATTCTCACCCAGCAGTAGAATGCACGAAATATTCTTTCAAAAAGAATTGAAAATGTTTGCCTTCTCTGCTATGAAAGTACTTGCAGCAAGTACAGGACTAAACAAAAATTCGGTACCAAGATTTCACAGGAAATACATGCTTTAATCTAAAATGCTGTGATCTAAAAAAATTCTGATGTGTTCCATTCACATGACTTTCTCTACACCTCTACAACAAATTATTGTTAAAAAGCTTATTCTTCCATCCACATCATACTAAAACATTAGCAGAAACTGTCCATATTACTTGGTCTCTTGTAAGTAGAAGGCAAAGAGCTAATGTGTTCCGTTCGCAAGATATCCTCAAACTGTTTGGCAAACAAACTTTTACTCAAAAGATTAATCTGTTAATCAAGATAAACATAAGCAGAATTAGTCTTATTAGTAGCTCCTTATAAGTAGAAGAGAAATAAGAAATTGCACAGGCTAAAGCGATAATCTCGTCCTTTAAAAACCGGTCGCTGTGTGAAACAATTGAAATTCCAATCTCTTTGCTTTCCAGGAGTAAACAAACGAGAAACGAGAAGAAAGATGTCTTTTGGTTTGAGAAAATTTAAGTGGCTAAAATTGAAACTAATAATCCGGAATATCTCTAAAATGGTTAACTCAGGAAAAAAAAATGTAAATAACATAAATTGTGTGTTTTAATGAGGCCTACATTTTTTGTGTAGTAAGTTTTTGTAGCTATATCTCTTACAGTTTGTCATTTATACAAAAGACAGTCAGAATGAGGAGGTCTTCAGAGACTATTCCCAGAAAGTCCAAGTTATATATTTCGTCTGTCCTAAAAATATCTTGAACATACGGTATTTTAATCGAAATCGTTAGAGCCATTTTTCAGAAAATAAAAATGTTCTATAAACTTACCATGTAAAGGGTAGTTTGGGGTTAAAGAAAACATGCTTTAGGAATGTTTTGTGTGCTCAGTATATTTTGTGTATATTGAGTTTTAATATACAGCAACTCATTTTTAATGAAATTGGGTGATTTTGAATAAATATCTGTAATGTGAAGTTAAAGTTAATTCACATATAGGTAATAAAACGTTTGATAATCTCAAAATACCCCAGTAAACGATTCAAAATCCACTGAAGACTTTCTTTGGCGGGAGCGTACAATTAATTACCTTTAATTTTATTTTACTCTTCTGTAAAATTTGTGAGTAAACGTAATTGTTTACATTTAATAAACTTACTTTAAATAAAATCAATCTAATTTGAGTAATATTACCACTTTCTGATTATTTTTGTGTTAATCCATTTTAACTTCTATTTAACTCGGTCTCATCAATTTTGCTATATTTAACCTTTGTTAAACCTTTAACCGCTCCTCTACCTTCATTTTATTTTGTCATGCTATTTTTTGTAAATTTTTCTTCGGAATTACCTTTTTGTTTTATCTTTTTTATTTCATTATTATTATTATTATTTATAAAGTTATTAAATTATGCACAGTTCTTTTGCCTATTATTTTATACAACCATAATATAATTCCACTTATTTATCTTCTTCAATAGTTTGACAGTTTAATTTTCTATATTATGTACTATAAGTATACCATTACTTTATCAGCTTTTACACTATGCTGTATTTTAATTTCTTTAATTTGAAAAACAATTGTTGAACGTAATTAATTTCCATTACTTTAAAGCAATTATACGATGTATGTTGTTAGGATAATTCTGTCGCCTGTAATATTATCTACAACAGGTACTTCGGCACATTCTGAGAAAGCTAAGTTGTATTTAAAAAAAAAATTGTAATGCATGGACAAATTTTAAGGTACGAAAATGTAGTTTTGAGGAGAGAGAAAAAAAGCTGTTAGATAAAGTAGTATACTAAGAAAAAGGTATAGATGTTGCTCGATCTGTAAGGGTAGAAAACACCTAGATGTTGATTTTCTATAAATACCCATAGTTTTCAAGGGCTATTTGCTATACAAAAGAGTGTTCATTAAAGGCAGAATGAAGTTATAATATTTCGAATTCAGTAACAGAAACTTTTGGTACATCACTGACACATGGACAAGATTATACTATACTGTAGAATATATAAATTAACACGATTTATAATTAATTTTAATATGATAGAAATAGCTTTAAATGTCTCGTCCTTATATATAATTTCTCTCCGTTTCCTAAATTCATTTGACGTCTGTCCAGCTAGGATTTGGCTTCTTTTATGGAAGTATTTGTATCAGTTGAACTTGTATATATGTAAACAAGTTACAGTTTTGTTTAGAATCAAAATATATCAGGTTTTATAACCAATATTTTCTTTCGCTAAGTTTTTTGTATTCCTGGCACGTTTTAGAGTTATCTACTAATTCTACTACTAGCAATTGCTTTTGACATGAGTACTTCTTAACCTTCTGGGAACGCAGGGAGTATTTATAGCTCTATTATCCCTTAAAATATTCGCTATGGAATATAATATCTCTCTGTATAGGTAAACCTAGCATCGTGTAAAATTATAATAAAACAAAAGTCTGGCAAACATTAAAGTGAACAAGCCATTCAAGACTGCCTCTGATATCTTCAAATACAGCTTAATTGGCTATAGTGGAGCGTAGAAAGTGGAATCAGAACCTAAATATGTAATAAATGCGTTAAGACAGCATACAAAAAGAAATATCCTTATTTTAGCATTATCATGTCTAAAACTTCTGAGAAAATCTATTTAAGTACATTTTGAATTGTATCAGTCGGTCATAAGCATGAAGAGGTTTTGGTGACTAAACAAAGCAATCATGTTAACCGCACAATGTATAGGTGACATTAGAAAACTACTGTGACAGACATTCCTCTCCCTTTCCCTCCACAACAGTCGGTTCTGTTGCAACTGTTCCATTTATTTCCCTGAATATAAACCATTAGAGCACTTTGATCGTGTGCCTGTAATCGCACATTTTGATCACAATGAGAATTAGTATCCCGTAGCACAATTTGGCTGAGAAAATTTCAGCATGAATAGTAAACCATCATGGCTACAGGTTGCAGTAGGTATACTAAGCTTAATGTTACGACAAAATTGTTAATATTGTTTATCTCTGTACGGAGAGAAATCGCCGTCTTAGTGCAGAGAAGGAATTTTCACTATCATATTTTCAGAATCGTGTCAGTAGTATTACCTCTACAATGTATTTACAAGCATTTATAATACCAGAAGTTCTTGAGGCAATACAAATGGTTTCAGAAATATTGAGTAAATTTTAAGCTGCAACTGTTAAAGGATGACAAAGAAATTTAAAAGTATTACCTATATAGAAGAGTTCGGGGCACACAGAAATGTAGAAAACGGTGAACATGTTTCTGTGTCAGAGAATCAGAAGCAAGTCCGATGTTTGCTATTCGTTTGCTCAAACTATGTCCGGTTATGTATGTAGAACCTATTTTTTTTTTCTAAAATAGTGCATCTTTTTCTATTATTAGGGGTTTCTAGTTGCAGAAAATGTCGGTAGTGTAGATATTCTATGATATTCCAAACAAAACTCCAACGCTACGTACTATTTATCCTAATAAGAGGAAATTATTTTGCTAGCATCAAAAATATTAGAGCAATTCAGGAGAAAAGTTAACAGTAATAAAAAGGTAAGGACTGATTTAAGACACTCATCGACTATCCGTGAAGGATTCGAGTTAAATATGAAGTTGTTTTGGTATATTTTTTTCCACATTCAGGTCTCCACGTATGTTTTCTCCATGTATTCTTTGGCTTTAATTGACCAAAAAGTTTCTAAAGACATAGTCAGGCTTCATTATGCTCTCCTATATGAGGGGAAGGAAGAATAAAGTGGGGGATTAAATTCTCTCATTGGCCCTTAAATTTAATCAATAGGCGTGAGCTTCTCGCGCGGCTCCTCCTTGCGGCGCATGAGCCGAGTATTTTGTTCAAGGTAGGGCCTTCAGAAATAGGATCAACTACCAAAAACGCCATCCTAATTCCTTATCCAATGTGGATTCACAGGAGCCTTTCTAAATGGTACCATTTATTTTCGTATCTATTGTGAAAAGTATTCTATCAACCGTGTTACTTATCTATGCACTTCCTGCTAATCTTTAGAATTTAGAAATTTTGGCACAATTTAATTTTATTGCAGCTGCACAAAGGTATCTAACATTTAAATGTTGTATGTAGCAGTTCTTACGGAATGTAAGGAAAGTAAACAAGATCACCAGTTTGGTTAAAATATCTACTAAACATTAAAAGTTACTCAGCAACATTGCGGAAAGTCTAGCGCAAACGTAGCCTAATAATAATAATAATAATAATAATAATAATAATAATAATAATAATAATAATAATAATAATAATAATAAAAATTGTTGTATGTTTTAAAAAACCTTTTCTTTTTTCGTGCAATAGATTTGTCTGTCTCTTATAATTTCCGTGTACGTGGGTATATAAAACCACATAGAAACAATAACCAGCACTAAATAGACTTTAAAAGAAAATTCCAGATACACCTACAGTTCGCGCACCAGTTCTTGACGAATGGCATTTTTAAATGAGAGATTAGATGCGAGTCACTTAGCTTTACTGTGTATTCTCGAAACGTAATCATGAGGAAGCAGAGCTGTTTGTTATTGTAACATAAACTATTTGCTGACCTGTTTACCAAGGTATGGTCAGCTCACTTTATCTTCGATAAACAGCATTCGTCTAGAAGGAACGAGCAGCCTATACCTACACGTAATCTTTCATATTAAAGGAACGATTTTAATAAAGAACCTACGCAATCTGGCGCAATTCTCCGTAGTCTAGGGGTACATACCATGCTAGCCCAAAATACCTTTTGGCGGAGATTCTAATGCGACGAAGTGCAACGGATCTTTTAGGGCGCAGAATTCTTAGCATGTTTTTTTTTTTTTTTTTTTTTTTTTTTTTTTTTTTTTTTTTTTTTTTTAAATACAGTTCCGGAGTCTGATCGGGACTCCGGCGCTGTATACTCTACTTTTTATTTACCTAATTTGTTTACTTTGATTACTGTATTTCTGTTTTACCTTATACGCACACATACACAAACATATAACACCCATGCCCAAGGTGGGACTCGAACCCACGATCCCCTGCGCTGCGAAACACCAAAGCGAGAGGGTTTGGCGAGCGCGGCCATGGGGACCGGCTCCTTCGGAAGGAACGTGAAAACGGAGCTCGTGTTGAAGATTTATGGCACGTAAAGAACCTTGTACCTGACAAAGAGACCTCTGAACAAAATTAAGCGATCTTTCGTGCCCAACATACCTATAGCGGGAAATTGATGCTTTCTTTAACTGCAATTCTATCATGGTGTTATTTTAGATCTACTAGGAACACATTTTCAAATTTTCGTAATTGAATTTTTAATTTTTTAAAAAAATGATTGTTGCTTTAAAAATGAATAAATAAAAATAACTATTTATTTTGCAATAAAATCATAACAGTTTTATCTATTTGAATTTTTAAAATGTAGTTCATACTAAAACCTGCATACAATCTGCTGCTAGTAATAGAAAAGTAATACAGAAAAATTTTATACCTGCGTTATTACATTTGCTACAGTATCTTTCCAGTTTCCACTTCTGTGACCCTTTTTTGTGTGTATTTTCCTATTCTGTGGGATGACATTGGTTTAAAAATCAATACTTATTATCGTTTCATATAAAAGTTGATGTATTAAATAGGTTACACTTTTTAATTCTTACTTCTCATTAAAGTTAAGGGGAAAATATGAATTATAGAAATACCTTCATATTTGGTTTGGAGCTGATAAGTTTCTATTTATATACAGTCCAGTGCAGGGAAGTATGGCGATGCTGTGGCTTTTGATACGTTTGTTTATTTAATTGACGAAACCATTTCACAATTTGTGTTTCACAACACCCCGGGTTTTCCAATATCCTATTGGTTTGTAATCAAGTTCGACACGCAAGCAATGATCGACGAACAAAGGGCGTGGCTAAGGTGAGTGGAAAGGAAGCAATTTAAACCCGAGTGGACCGATCATCACTTCTTGGCAGAATAGTTGGTAGCCGTAATAAGGAACTTACGGGCAGGGTGGAGGGGGGTCCTGAATTAATTACTAGAAGTTTACTTTAGTTCCATGATGGTCTTTATGTTTTCCCACTTATATTTGCCTACTTAAAGAAAACATGCTTTAGGAATGTTTTGTATACTCAGTATATTTTGTGTATATTGAGTTTTAATTTACAGCAACTCATTTTTAATGAAATTGGTTGATTTTGAATAAATATCTGTAATGTGAAGTTCAAGTTAATACACATATAGGTAATAAAACGTTTGATAATCTCAAAATACCCCAGTAAACAATACAAAATCCACCGAAGATTTTCTTTGGCGGGAGCGTACAATTAATTACCTTTAATTTTATTTATTTTACTCTTCCATAAAATTTGTGATTAAATGTAATTGTTTACATTTAATAAACTTACATTAAATAAAATCAATCTAATTTGAATAATATTACCACTTTCTGTTTATTTTTGTGTTAATCTATTTTAACTTCTTTTTAGCTCAGTCTCATCAATTTTGCTATATTTAACCTTGGTTAAACATTTAACCGCTCCTCTATCTTCATTTTATTTTGTCATGCTATTTTTTGTAAATTTTTCTTTGGAATTACCTTTTTGTTTCATTTTTTTATTTCATTTCATTATTATTAATTATAAAGTTATTAAATTATGCACAGTTCTTTAATTCCACTTATTTATCTTCTTCAATAATTTGACAGTTTAATTCACTTTTCTATATTATGTACAATAAGTACACCATTACTTTATGAGCTTTTACACTATGCTGTATTTTAATTTCTTTAATTTGAAAAAAAATTGTTGAACGTTATTAATTTCCATTACTTTAAAGCAATTATACGATTTGAGCTTAACTTATTTAACCCCTAAATGTATTTATATTCTTCTTCAACTAATTATTTCCTTCAATTTACATCTTATTTCCTCTTAAATAATTTCACAATACGTCTTTTATCTAACCAATTTCACTCTTAAAACACTTTTAATTATTTTAACCTACTACAGCTTTATAACTTTCCAATACCATTTCATATGTTTTTTTTTTTCTTTCCTCTATTATATTCATATTTACTAAACCTCAACTACATTTTCTAGTTTGCAAACAAAACTAATTTTTAACCTCATGGGTTAAAATTATAAGATCTGTATATTATATATATCATGGCACCTAATTTATTATACCTAACAGGGCATATATTTTGGATCTTACCATTTGTTTTCAAAACAATTATCTACAACTTTTAATACAATACCTACAATTATTCTACAGGCAATAAATTACAACTAGCAAGCAAAAATAAACTCAAAATAAAACAATAAAACATAAGTTTGGATTTAGGAAACAATTATGTAACTTAAAACTAAACCAGAATTCTATTCCTATGTAGATTCTGGTCGCGCCGTGGCCGAGTGGTTAGACCATTCGTCTCTCACCTAGATCCCAAGGTTCGATCCCAAGAGACCGTATGTGAGATTTGTGGTGGACAATGCTGTTCAGGAGCGGGTTTCCTCCGGGTTCTCCGGTTTCCCCCGCCATCTCATAACACCGGTGCTTCATTTTCATTCCGTGTATCACCAGTGTCATCACCTGCGGTGCCATGGTAATAAAAGCGGGTGTTAAACACTATCAAAAAATTTAGTAGATTCTCAGTGCAGTACTCCTGAGAAACAACATAATGTTGGCAGTACATTAAAAGAATGAAAACAATTGAACAATTTAAAGCGGCTGCCCCGTAGCTCACTCGGTAAAGCACCTGAATGCTACGTTAAGGGTCCCGCGTTCGGTTCACAGCAGAAGGAGTAAGGCTTTTTTTCTAGCCCAGACTATTCCCTATCCTCCCCATAGTCTGGAAGTGTGAATATGAATACGCGCGCGCGTGTATGTGTATGATTTAATGACTAAAATTAATAATGCGTAGAAACCTAGTGACATCAGTACACGAGTTAGCATCATTACTGATAGTCAATACTTATCTTCCAAAGGGAAAATTCCGTTGGTGCCATAGGACCATGCCGTTAAAGGCGGTTTATAAATGAAACAATAAAAAACATATATTTAGCATGAAAAACAGATATCTCCAAAATGTCATTTGCTACATAAAAGTTACTTGAAACAACAGAGTGTTTTAAAGAGACCTGCGGTTTTGTATAGTGCATGTTTATCTATCGCTTAGCGTTTACCAGTTCTAAAATAGGTTAAATAAATCCATCCCTTTTGTATACCACCAAATTCCCAGCTTTATATTTTGTAAACAAGGGTTTACTCAGATCTGAACCAACTACAACGTCAGTAAATCAATCGTCATCCACGCCAGTTGCAAATATTGGACCATGCTCCTTCGAACGAATTTACGGTGGTTTAGATTATACGCTCCATACATATGTTTTGATGGTTGCATATGCAGCAAGGCTCGCGGTGCCCCATCTTAGTTTCCCGTCTCACGTTCAAACCAGTCGTCCTCCGTGGCCAAGGGGTATCATGTTTCCCTCTATTCCCAAGGTCGCGGGTTCAAACCCGGAGGAGGGCGATGGATCCTCATGGGTAAAAATCCTTAGCATGGCTTCCTTCAGAAGGCAAGCAAAGCCGTTGGTGTCGTAGATATACGGCACGCGACGTTATAGATTCTAGCTCAGTTTTAGATTTGACTCTGCCATTGGACGATTGATCAGCATGGCTGCCTATGCGCAAGCAGACAGAACGAACGGAAGACTGTGAATTTCGCATTGGAAAGTAGAGCCGATTTTCGGAAAGTCCATTTTTACCCCTTTTCCGATCCAGTTCATTTACATACATCCATCCCAACGTAGCCTAGCCTCGACGAAAACTCGAAATCTTTCGTTCACCTGTTATGTAGCCACGTTGTCTCCGTTACCAATAGGAAAGGCTCAGGAAAGAGCCTTAGTCTAAAACTGAACTAGAATCTGCAATCTCACATGACGTAAAATAACCTCAACCCTGATAAACAAAATCAAGGGGTATTTCACGCCTAATATACGATAAGAACCGCAGCAATTAAAGGGCGTCCATAAATAAAACTCAGCTTCAGTTTCCTACAGTTCCTTTGATATTATTGATTGCGGATCTTCTTTGTTATATTACATTACTAGCTGGAAAGCCCTAACACTTTCTGACCACAGTCTAATAATTCTTACATTACAAATTAATGTAGATCATGATAATTTATGTGCAGATCATTACTTAAGAAGAAAAATTAGAACAAAAAATATTAAATAGTCTAATTTCAAAGCTGCAATTCAAGGAGTTATGGAACAATATCTGTATTATCTAAAATGCAAACAGGTAGAATGAAACAACTTTTCAAATCATGAATAAAATAGTTAATATAGGTACCTATGTGAAAAACATCTGCCATAAATGTCTCAGAAACCAATTAAAATCCATTGGTGGAGTATCGAGTTAGATATACCTATTATGAAAAAGATTAGGTTATTACATCATACAGAAGATTTAATTGATGCAACTGCAAAATTCTTCTTGTCAGGTATGCATCGATATAAATAAGTGCCCTAAAAATGTAAAACAAAAGTAAAGGAGGCAAAATTCCAATGCTGGAAAAACATATGTTCTGTTGAATAGTTAACGTGCTGCATGCAATGTATTTTGAAAAATTTAAGGACTACAACCTTATTTAAACATTACTACACAAAAGTACATAATTTGTTCACTCTTCTCGTTGTTTCAGAAAAAATTACCTGTCTAACGTTTACATTCACATGAACTTCTCTACCCTATATCGTTTATTAGTGGACAGGTATACAAATATTCTTGCAAAACCCTATTTTCTATGTAATTCATTCTAATTGTGATAAATCTCTGTAGAAATAGGTAAATTACACATTTCCTTATACAGGGAAAAGCGCAGTTTAACAACTGGACAATATACCTATGCTAACCTTAGAATTCCATACATTTCCATGCAATTGCAAGGGACAAATGAAAATCGATGGGACCTAAAAAGAGTAACAAAAGATTTAACAATTCGAACAGTTCATGAACGTTATCATATAAAAAGCTGTTTGCGTGCGCAAGAAGTCATCCCTAATGAAACGTTGTTGTTTATGTTGACAATGGTAAATCTAGCGATGCCCTCTGCCAGCGTGAAGATAAATCTAATCACTGAATTCCGAAAAATGGCCGAAAGTAATATTACAAGAATTATATATAACGTAATAAAATATAAATACAGACTTAACTTACTCTTTCTCTTTTAATAAAGTAGAAGTTTATATTTGAATTCTACACAAACGTTTTCTTTCTGTCATTTTCAAATCATCTAATGGATTTTAATGACCTTGTGTTTCTTTGAAGTAAAGTTTGGTTTTAAGCCTGAAACCTGTTTTCGTTTTGTTTTTCAATTCAGAGTATACTCACAAGCATAAAACGTGGCCAAAATGGAATGTACCTACCCTTCTGTTCTGCTGGTAAAATCTCCCTTCACCCTCTTTCGTCAGAGCATAGGTAATTCTAGCCACTAAATTATAAGGGTATTTTACTTTCCTTTAAAGATGGCTGAACTGCTTATGGCAACATTAAATCTCAGTCCTTGTGTTTTCGTTCTACGAGTGCAATTTTTTGGTTGTTTCCGTACGATTAGGGAAATAAATTTATTCCTGGTCTACATATTATAAGCGTTGTTCATCTTAACAAGACTTGCAAATAAGCCGTCACCCCCTCATCAAGAATGTAGAACAATGATAAAATTTGTTAGCGTTTCCTTCTTTTTTGTTATAATTGTTCCTTTTATACCCCGCATTTAACAGCAATGGTAATATTGACGACCTTTTAGCTTTGAAACATATTATTGTATTTCAACAATGATGAAAAGTCGTGTACTGTTCTAATTGAATTAGAGAATAATCTTGGATATAGAAAAATTCGCACCTCCCCGGGCCGGGAATCGAACCCGGGACTCATCGCACAGCAGGTAGGTGCTCTACCGTCTGAACTACAGTACAGGCTAGCCTTTCCCTGTATACCAATCATGTGATATACCTTCCTAAGGACGGTTTTCGACCCACACCTACACTTCACGATTATAACATAGTTCATTTGTTAGTTCTTATGACTGTTTTTCTGGTCACAGAACTGATTGACTGGGAGCAGTCAAGGTTTGGTTAACTTAGGGGAAAAAAAAACACCATTACAATCTAGAGAAATAGATCACTTTTGTGCTCGCGACTGTACACTTTTGTGTAGCACGTTCATGTCTATCGCTGCATCTATAGGCTTATACCTACAAGATTTTACAAATTTCCTTCCGAATGAAGGAATTCAAACAAGCTATTCAAAGAAAAATCAAGATATTCATTTCATTTTTCTTGCAAATTTCCTTAATGTAAGATATTACAATAAAAATTTTTAGAGCTATTTTGAGAAAGGAAAGAATTTAAAAAAATGTTTCATGTAAAGGGTAGTTTTGAATGAGGGATTATCTTGAAAATGTTCGTGTCGTATATTTGGAAAATATTATACACGTATACAAAGTTTGGTATTCATCCGACTTATCGTTTTTAGTGTTTGAGTTATCCTGTTCACACAACACACACGCAAGCATGCGCACACACTGACAAACGCACAGTTCGCCTTTCTGAAAAGATTTTTTTATTCAATAGGTCTTCAAAACATGTATTGCAGGTGATTTCTCCACATCGATTTTTTGTCGGAATGTAATGGAAGCCTTTTCTACCTAAAACGCACATTTTAAAGTAAACAATAGGTAGCTATAAGTCTTTAACTTGTCTGCATTTTATAACAATCTCTCCTCGGTGTTCGAATTAATGCCATATCTTAAAAATGTAGAAAAATTCAATGCCGGTCTTTAAACTTCTTTCTCTCGGAGTTTTTACTGAAAATTTGAATGAGATTGGTAGACCGTTAGAAGGAATCATCATATGGAGCGTTTTTTATCAGCAAAAGTGTCAGAAAAATCAAATTTAAGTAAGATACATTAGAAGTAAATACGGACCATCAGGCAGTGAACTCTTGGGCATTTAAATAGCCACTACTTTAAAGGGTTCTGAAAGCAAAAACCATAGTATATTCTTGGAGAGAGGGTTCAAATATTTTTGGACAACATTGTAATTCTTGTAATTTGTAATAATTTTTACTTGCTCCTCACGTATTATGTGAATAGCACATAGAGAAGATATTGTATTCCACCCAACAGTTCGATGCCGAGATTTCACCGGAAATACATGTTTTGAAACCCGCTGAATCCATTTTTTTTTTGCAAAAACATCCGCGTGTGTGTGTGTCTCCGAGCAACATAGCTCAAAAACGAAAAGTACCACACTTGGTATCTATTGAAGTTCAGTATCTTCCAAGGAAGCGACTCGAAGAATTTAAATTAAATTCGCCCCTCCAACTACCCTTTACATTGACAATTTTTCAAAAATTCTGATTTTTTCAAAAACGGCTAAAAATATTTTGATTAAAATACCATATATCAAAGATATTTACACGAAAAAATTTATATCTTGAATTTTCTGGGAATAGCTTCAGAAGATCTCTTCATTATAGATAACTTTTGCATAGCTTGTGATTCCTGTAGATCTTGTTAAAACAACAATTTATATCCTATACACTTTTTCATAGAATTGGCCGTTTCCGAGATATTACTTTTTATTGGTTCCAGTTTAAAATTGCTTAAAATTCTCTCATACAACTTTTCATATCCTGTACATGCAAAGAAACGGATTTCAATCCCATAGCAACCGGCTTTCAAAAGATTTGGTTATCAGTTTAGCCTAGTCAATTCCCTTCTACTTAGAGGAAACAAGTAATAAGACCATTTCTGCCATTGTTTATCTTGATTAGCAGATAGAAGAATAAGCTTTTTAAGAGTAATTTGTTACAGAGATGTAGAGTAACCCATGTGAATGGAACACAGCAGATTTTTTTTTTTTTTTTTTTTAATTTGACGAAAATGTAGCGGTGACGCTTGTAGCCAGGAAATACTTCAGAAGGTTTGGAAAATTTGAATCTGACAGAGCTTTTCATCTCAGAATGTTTAATGTTAATAGAACTGTTCAGAACACAGTAGACATATTTTATACGTAGCCACTGAGCTTGCATGTATAAAATTGTACAGGCATTCTCCATTTTTCTGACATGTTAGTCTGACTTATACTGAATCCAACATGACCAGAACAAAAGTCCGACATTATTTACTATCTGTGCTGAATCGAGAGGGGGATGTATGGAGAATAGTAACTATTTACTTCTGATTCTGCAGAAATACATTACGCTAGCGAATCTCTTATTCTTGGGTCCTAAGACGCAAAGCGTAGTCCACGGTTGAGGGTTTTAAGCCGCAAAGCGCTTCCGAAAGTTCTATGAAGCTAAACTTCTAATGGAGGAATTCTGCGTTCATTTAGGTTAGCACACATGCCGCATCCTGGGTAATTTTTACATCACCAATTTCGGCACCTTCTAGATAGATAAGGCCTCACAACACCACTGTGACGTCACGTGTAAGAGGCGATCGCTTGCTTAGCATTGACATGCACTGCGTCAATGATAAATACTGGTTTGTGTGCGCAAAATACATGAACAAATAATATTTTACTCATCTTAATATATAGAAGTCAGTGTATGCATGTATGCAGGTATAGGTATATGTATGCATTTATGTATGCATGCATGTATTTGTAATAGAATTCTACACTGTTGTTCCGATTTCGACCAAACTTGCCACAGATAATTTTTGACACAAGGCGAAAAATGCTGTCTAGCTTATAATTCACATTCCGTTCTATATTTCACTCACATGACTTTCTCTGCACATTCTCCAGTATACTATGATAACAGAGGTTTATTTTTCATGTTAATCCAGATATCCATTCACACAATTCGAACACAGTTTTAAAACTCCATATTCCGTTTGATGTTACATTCACAAAGCTTTCTCTACATATTCTCTAACGACTATGATTATAAGGATTATTCTTCATACTAATTGAGATATCCATTTACAAAACTCCAACAGAGTTAAACCTTAGTTACTGTGTAGCTTACAATTTGACACTCCGTTCGATATTACATTCACAGGACTTTCTCTGCACCTTTTCCAACACACTAAAAGCAAGAGCTTATTCTTCCCGTTAATCGAGATACCAATTTACACTCGTTCAACAGAATTAGCCCTTAGTTGCAGTCTAGCTTAGGATTAGATATTCGTTCGATGTTACGTTCACAGGGATTTCTCTACACTTCTCCAACACAGTATGCTATTTTAATACAAATAGTGCAAAAATAGTATACCTACTTTTGGGCAAGTGAAACTTAAAACTATGCTGTAGGTATAAATCGTCAAACCACGAACAACAACGGTGATGTTGGCTAGTTAAATTGAATTAATTAAAAAGAAAAAGGAAATAAACTAAAAAGCAGTTAAACAGGATCCCATGTAAGCTTATAATGGTTGCATTTATCTCTTACTTAAAATTACAATAAAATTTAATAAGCGAAAGCCTATACTAAATGTCCTTTAAAAGCACTATGCTTACCGTAAAAAAAAAACTTATTTAAAAATGAATTTATTTACTTTGATATCTTTTTTTGTTTGCGATTGTTTTATCATTATTCTATGTCCATAAAGCTTAATGCAGGTCTGCATGTTCCTGGATACTTACAACTATTTCTAATTGATTGAATGCAGACTAATTAAAGCAACTGTTAATTTTAATGTAAATGTTTTCCCTGAAAGAAATGTAGACCTTACATGATAAATGTTTCTATATTTTTTAATATTTAGAAAAGTATAACACTGGAGGAATAGCGTATCTAGAATAACTAGTGCAGCAATGTTCGAGCTTAGATGTTTAAAATTTGAAACATTGTGGACAACAACTGCACCGTGTGGAATATTTTGAATGTAATACGGTGTATGAAAAACGAAATCATGATGCCGTTTCATACGTTTTAACTCTTTCCAGTGGGAAAGGCTGTCTACTTCCTACGTCATAGCCATAGAGAGAGGTTTTCTGGAGCATTTCAGGACTTTCTCTTCGCTCCAAAGTGCTAAATTAGCTCCAAATTTAATTTCTGTAGGCCGTGTTTATGTTTGCTGGTTGAAACATGGCTTCTTCTAGCCGAAGGTTACGAACCGAAGAGAAAATAAGAGCTGCAGTTCACGATGTATTGGAAAAAAACGAATGATTTTGAATCTTCAGACCTTGATGAAAGCGTTTCTGACATCGACATAAGAGAAGAAGACATATTTTCTAGCTTCAGCAATAAAAATTCGCCCTATATCAATGGACCTCGTACGCATGTAAATAATCGGTGTCCTTATCAAAATGTATTTACGGAGGTGTATTACGAACATTATTTAAACTAAACATCTGGGGGTTTGCGGTTCTGTTGTGAGCATTACTCCCTGTCTTCCTCGTGAATTATTTTTTGCAAAATTTGTAGTATTATTTATGAGAGATGGTATCATTTAGCGCGTTACTCCCCAGTTAAGCGGCAATGCAGCAGCACTCCGATTGGCTATTTGAACAACGTGTCCGATCATCATTGCATTTTGAAAAGTGCAACAGAGAATCTAAGTAAGCACTCATATTTTGTAAAGATAGAATTACAAAGATTTTAACTTACTCTCATACATCAAAGTCATATGTAGGTCGGGGTATTATATTCCTAGGATTTCTCCTGATGAGCCAGAACGCGGACTGAAATTTAACAGACTTATAAAATCAGTTTGTACTATTCCGCTAGAATGAGTTACGATTCGCTCTTAAGAATCTGATGTATTCCATTCACACGATTTTCTCTGCAAGCTATTGTTACAAAAGATTATTCCTTTATCTACATCGCGGTAATCGAGATAAACTTTAGCAGAAATAGTTGTATTGGTTCCTTCTTAGTTGCAGGGACATAAGGTAATGCACTAGGCTGAAGAAATAGTCAAATCTTTTAAAAGCCGGCCGATATGTGAAACAATTGAAATTCGTTTTCGCTCTCAATGGTCAGGAGTAAAACAAAAGAGAGACGATGAACTCCTGTTAACTCTATTAAAAAAAGCTCTGGCATAAATTGTGTGCATTAACGAGATATACTTTTTTGTAATAAGTTATTGTCTATGTCTTACGGTTTACCAGTTATGAAAAATTTATCCAGAATGAAGAGGTCTTCAGAGGCTATTTCCAGAAAATTTAAGATATACGTTTTATTTGCCATGTAAATATATTTCATATAAGGTAATTTAATCAAAATCTTTACAGCTTGGTTTTTACAAAATTCCAAATCCTACAAAGTGTGGAGCATATTGAAAGATAAATTAACCCCTATTATTTATCAATCACTAAACATATCTACATATGCACACCTCCGTGCATAAAGTCTATAAAAGAATGCACCTGTTTATGTCGTCACTGACAGTATCGCACCCCACCGGTAGTGTAGTATTAAAATACAAAAGGTAAGTATTAATTTTACCCTTCGGGCTTACTTTTGGGGAGGTAAAGCTGATGTTGGAGGAAATGGTGGAATGAGTGGCGGGGAAACTGGAGGACCCAAAGAAACCCGTCCAGACTGTACTTCATCCACCATAAATCCCACATGTGGGCAGCCTAGATGGGAGGCTAGCGATCTAACCACTCGGTCAGGGAGTCTCCGAGTCCATCTTTGCGTGCAGAAATAGATTTCACAGTGCTGCAAGAACGTCTATGAGAATTACAGTGATTATGCTCTTCGGTAAATCTTACAGCCGGATTCGTTTTGGGATAGGGTAATATTTTCAGACGAAAGGGTTCTTTATACTAATGTTAAACACATACTGATTTTAATGTAAATATTTTTAAGAATTAGCAGTTAGTATCTCTGACGGCATTCTTTTAATGTATTTATTGCTATAAGATATTACATTAGTTTTGTACACTCAAAGACATTGAAAATGTGTCTGGAGATACTTATCGCAAGACGGGGACTTTTCACTGTCCCCGGACTTGTCTTCTACCTGTTTTAGCGCTGGTTGTCTGGGGAAGGATTGTAAGGGCATTGGGCGTAGAGTTGCATTAAAACTTGAGACTTTCGGTAGCTGCATTTATTCCTACCCATTTCTATATATTATCTAGTCAAATTTCATTTACATCACTGTCGCACAATTGCCATGTGGCGGACTAGCATACGATTATGAAAACTAAAAATGCTGTAAATAGGAAGAAGGTTGTCAAAATTGTTGTATAAGATGTTTTCAAGAGTTCGGAAAACACGGCCAAAGCTAGACCAGCCAAAGAAGACATCTACAAAAAAGGCGAATCCAATTTTTTTTGTAGTCGTCTTACCCTCCCCTTATGTAGGACTGACACCCACCTAGGACTTACAAGCGGACTCCTAGGGTTTAGAAGCCTGTCGGGGAGCCAGAATGGAGAACGAGTGGTCAATCCGTAGCCAGGCATGAGCATGAGGAAGTGGGTGATATGAAATGTAAGCGAAGTGGATGATTAGGAAAGCACCCTGTCAATCCAGTAGAAATAATTATTCTCAAGAATAAGAGATGGTAGCGATTGTAGACAGTCATTTTTGAGAAAAACCACCACTTCCTGTCTGAGAAAATTATAAGTACTTTACGATTGAACCCAATAACAAGGAATATCTTGGAAACGGTTACCTCCACAACAAAACTGTAAAGGACATAAATTGTGGTTTTGACGAGATCTACGTTTTTTTGTTTAGTACGTTTTTGTCTATCTGTTACGGTTTAGCAGTTAAACAACATTCGGCAAAATCCATCCAGAATAAAGAGGTCTTCAGAGGCTATTCCCAGAAAATTCAAGATAGGTATACATTTTATTTGGGATGTGAATATCTTTAATATATGGTATTTTAATCAAAACCGTTAGAGTCATTTTTCAGAAAATCAAAATGTTCGAAAATTTTACCATGTAAAGGGTAGTTTGTGGAGGGGGGATTATCTTGAAAATCTTAGTGTCGCGTCCGTGGAAGAAACTAAACCTAAGTACCAAGTTTGATATTTAAAGGTCTTTTCGTTTTTGAGCTATGCTGTCCACAGACACACACACAGAGACACTTTTGCGTGGAATATAATACATTCTCTATCCTTTATGTACATTGTATATACGGTGCTAGAGAAAGTAAGAAAGAGCTGTATTTTTTGGAGAAAAAAACAGTTTTTGTTACACTGCAATAAGCAGCTATGTTTTACACAGCAAGCCGTAAAAATATATTCGGCGATTATGACCAGGCGTTAGTCAGGTTATGTTTGATTTTCAACTAAAACTTTCGGTTTATACTGTAGTATATGTACACCTTATGTAATAGTTCTTGCACCCAAAAATAAATTAAAAGAATATTACCAGAGATAGCAAATGATATTTCTTAAAAATATTTATTTAAAAAATCAGGTGCTCAGCATTAGGATAAAGAACCGGTATTTATTATGATTGCCTAAAATGATAATTTTAAAGTCTCAACCATTTTAAAGGCATGTTTACGTCGATGCTACAATTAATTTTTAAAAAACTGGCACAGTAAAAACCTATTAATTAGTATTAAACTCCAAGAAAGTCGTATGATTTTTAACATATAAGTAGATAATTTTCTTTTAAATTAAAGAGGCTTGTATTATAAAAATAATGAATCAAATCTCAGTGTTTTGGACACATTGGTTTTAAAAATGTAAAGTTAAATACCTACATATTTTATATACCACCTGATACAGATTTTCCTAGTTTCGTTTCGTAATCGGCTTACCTTCCCATATTTATAGGACTGACACCCCACTAGGACAAGCCATTGCCTAGGGGTCAGAAGCCTGTCGGGGAGCCAACGGCACGAAACCACAGAATGGAAAACCTGTTACGAGGGGTCGTTCCGTAGCCAGGAATGAACATGCGGAAGTGGATTATATGAAATGTAGGAGAAATTGATGATTGGAAAGGTGATGATGGAGCAATTGGTGGAATGAGTGGTGGGGGAAACTGGAAGACCTGGAGAGAACCCACCCAGACGCCGCTTCGTCCACCACGAATCCCATATGCGTGCTCTTTGGATCGAACCCGGGAGGCCTAGATGGGAGGCGAGCGGTCTAACCACCCACCCACGGCGCTGGCACAAATATTCCTATGGGCCACAAAGTCATATAATATACTGAAATCGAAAAACAAAGCTTTGAACTATGAACTATACACGTTATATTAATTTAATTAATGCAACGATTCTAAGGTTATGTTATACTTTGTTTCAGGGAGTAAATACTGAAGAACTAGTTAAGGGTTACAGTCATATTTTCAGAAAAGCACTACTGCAGAGGAGAATTAATCATATGTTTTACTGTTCATTGAGGAAAAAAATATCTAAGTCAATATTTCATAGACTAGTATACAATATCATCACAGAGTCAAATGTTCTGTTACAGAATGTTAAAGTTAGCCCAATCTATCCGGAATCAAAGCTATGTTGCGCAACTAATCATAACTGATTGGCATATTATTTTATTATTATTATTATTATTATAATAATAATAATAATAATAATAATAATAATAATAATAATAAAATAATAATAAAAATTGAGGGGGGTAAATTGGATAGGTTGATGGGTAAATTGAGTAAAATAACACAAAGGCCCTTCCTCCCAAAAAAAAGTCAAACTTTTAAGAACAAATACAACAATAATAATAATAGTAATAATAATAAAAGATGTTGAAGAGGGGTGAATTGGATTGGTTGATGAGGGGTAAATTGAGTAAAATAAAGGCCCTTCCTCTAAAAAAATAATTTTCGCCCAAAATTCAAATTTTTAAGAAGAAGAAGAACAACAACAACAATAATAATAGTAATAATCATCATCTTAATAAATGGTAAACACTTTCTATCAATAATTAGGGTTTTCAAAAATATGTATTATCATTGGGAGTCACTTAATAAGTTGTAATATAATCCATATTCCCGTTTACCTAGAATAAACTATAAAATAAATCAGCTGTTACCTCAAATTGTAATCCTATTTAACAAGAACCAAATACATAAATGAACCTTTTTGAGAATATTTTCTAGAACAGTAGCTACAAAAGTTTATTAAATGCAACACAACTTTTTGCAACTCTGTAGTATGAATAAAAAAATTGCAATGGTTCCTAACGGATCCAAAAAGATACGAAAACGGACATTAATATTTAAGCCCAGGAATTTTCTTATAAAAATACTTTGTGTTTACAAATCTAAATTAGATCGTAGTAAAAAAAAGAAAACTATTGATCCTGAAAGTGTAACGAGCAATCCTAAACATTTTTATGTTTGTTATCGTCCTACGGCTTTGCACTGAAGTGTGTTTAGATATTCTGTGTTTAAATATGGTATTTACGATCTTTCTTTCATCGCTTTCTTCACTATGCAGTGTTTACTGTATGGGTTTGTTTTTATACTGTTTTTATACTAAATGGCCACAAATTATAGTCTTAGAGTAATTCAAATATATATCTCAGAGGCTAATTTGTATGCTACAATAAATATCCAAGACCACCACAAAATGGGAATCGATCATATCTTACATCCAAAGCTGTGGCTAAGTTTTAACAATTTTGAAAGCATATTTATGCCGATATTACATTTAAAGTTTAGGAACTTTACATATGATATACCTATGAATTATTACCTATTAACGTCCTAGTAGGTCACGTGACTTTTAATTTAGGATTTTACTATTAAACCGAAGAGATTTGTGTGTGAAAGTTGATAAACAGAAATTTCACTATTTTAAATGTATTCACTTTCAGAAAACAAATTTTGTTTGGTTATTGATAAGGCGAATTACTTTAACAGTAAAAATATCTCCAAAGCTATAACGGGGTATTCAACATGAAGTGATAGTCCATTTATTTTCAACATGCTATTTTACTCGTTCTTCAAGTCGTTAGTGGGGAAGGATGTAGTAGTGGAGCTAAAAAGCGATCTCAGTATTTGTGGTACACTTCATTCTGTAGACCAGTATCTCAACATCAAGCTCACAGATCCTGATAAATATCCACACATGCTGTCGGTGAAAAACTGCTTCATCAGAGGCTCAGTTGTACGATATGTGCAACTACCAGCAGATGAAGTAGACACACAGCTTCTCTAGGATGCTGCAAGGAAAGAGGCCGCTGTGCAGTCTCGTTAATAAACTTTATGAGCTCAAGTGAAAAGAGATGAATCTTTATAAAGAACCTTTTGTTGAAGTTAAGTGAGGAACACTGACTTGAGAGCTTGTGTGTTATTAAGGACACATTTTTGTAATTCATACTTTGCGTAGTTATCATCAGTTAAATAAAGAATGATATTTTGTTTAAGTGCATTTCGCTTTCATGTGAAAATGTTTACATATCTTGATTTTATACCTTAAAGCAAATTATTGCTGTAATGAGTGGTGGAAACAAATCAAAGTACAGAGTAGAAAAAAAGAAAAGAAAAGGTAAATGCATTCCTTTATTAAATGTACTATCACGCGTAAATGCGCTTATTGCTCACAAATGAATGCCAAGAAATTAAATTAAAAACCAAAATGACCTATTCAGTGGAACGAGACTTTATATGGTGGTTTGTAGTTTGCACCGCACGTTGGACAGTCATATGTAATAGGAATTTTACGTTGTTGAGTTTTACGCCTCAACGTGGGTGCTTATGTGCGGCGTACGTAAGTGTCACTTCAAATCAACTCCACTACACTCACGTACCTGGTACTGAAGCTGTTCTTGGATGGGCTGCTACGGCGTTGCTCAGACTCGCACGATCATTGACTCTCTCTGGCGTGGATTTGGCAAGTGGGAGGAGTTGTAGGAGTGATCTTTTAATTGTGAAGAAAACACTTGTGAACTTTTACGGCTATTTATTCCATAAGGAGATTCCTTGCTGTACACTGTTATCCTGCTGACTGGTACTCTTACCATTCACTCTCAATTACACTGTTTCTAAGTTGAGTGCATGGCACAATTCACTCTCAAGTAGTCACGAGCCGACTATTAAATAGGTGAGCGACGTCACTTTAATTCACTAACAGTTTCTTCTCACAACAATCTTACTTTGCGAACAGAGGTTTTCAGTTGCACGTCATTACTTCGCGAACAGAGTTTTTTTTTTTTACAAAACGACGACCTACAGCATCTCGTGGACAGATTCTTGACAAACGACGTTGCCTCTCACGGGCAAATTCTTAGCAAAACGACCACGATGTGTTGTACCATACTTCTTTTATAATAAAAACGGTATCATGGTGGCTTCTTCCTGATTGGTTAGAAAGTCCGCCAAAATGACACCATCGTGACCCAAAAACCATTGCGAATCTCACAGAATACGTCATAATAACCACGTGATACTACGAATATAAAGCAGAAGTCCCTTCGTGGGTTTTAAACTGGGCTGCCACTGTGTAAGGAAATCGTACGTGACTTACACAAAAGAGTCAACTTTTCACCCCTCTCTGCAGTCTGGCGTCAGGATTCTGTGTAGCTTTCAAGTCAACAACTGACTTCTTGGTTCCTATGTATACAATTTTATAAATGTTAGCTTTCTTTACTTATATACATCTAGATAAGTAATAGAATGATTGTCATTATTACGACGAGGCTAATTAACGGTCTCATCATGTTAGTTTTATTTATTTAATGAACCGGTTCTTAAGTATCATGTGTCTTATACTTCACTGAGTAGAAATAAGTCCAGATTTCAGAGATTAATATACTATAGGGGAATCATTATATATGCATTGCTCTACACTTGCACGTTTAAGAAAGACCAATTAGTCCGTAATAAAACCATTTTGCTCAACAAATGAAAAAAGATTTGGTTATTATATTATTATCACCATCATAAACATCACCATCATAATCATCATAATTCACGACAAATATAAACAGGGTTTCCAAAGAAGTGAATTATCATTGGGAGTCAGTTAATAAGTTGTAATGGGCCTATATTCCGTATTCCCGTTTTACCTAGAGTAAAAAATAAGAATAAAACATCTGCTACTCTATATTCCTTATCTTATTTAACAAGAACCAAATACAGAAATCAACCATTTTGAGAATATTTTGTACAAGAGTGGCTACTGAAGTTTATCTTCTTTACAATTAATGGAACTATAAGAAAATTGTAATTGATCAAAAGGTTTATAATAGACCCAACAATAAGTAAAAACGTACAATGCTAATTAAGTCAAGGAATTTCGGAATAATAGTTATTTATGATACAAGCGGTAAAAATGGTGTTTTCTGTTGTGAATAGGAAGCTTACGAAACGAGCCCGTAGGCCAAGTTTCGTAATCCTACAACCAATGTAAAAGAATTTTAACAAGTGTGTCATACACTATTTTTAGACAGTTCTGAATTTTTGTAGACTTATTAAAATTAAAAATAGATTGTTTTACCTATTTCACGGATTTCATGCTTAACGGTATGCGATATTCAGTTGTTGCCTTGCTTAGCATCAGTGCTGACAACATGGTGACTTACTCGTACAGAACGAAAACAGTCTATACAACGGAGGCAGTGAAAATAATAAACCTATGTAATTCTGATTTCTTGACCTTTTTGGTAGCAGTTGTAATTTTGCTATCTCCACTGCTTGCATAATTAATTTCCTCTGGTTCAGCAGAGTCCATGTTCATGACATTCAAATCATCCTCCATTTTATGGATCAATACGAGCTTTAGGTGTCATAGCCTACTTGAACGAGGCCGTGGTCGCATAAACCAAAGTTAGCTATATTGGAGTGTTATACATTGAGTGACAGAATTTTCTAATTTTAGGATTACTGACATCTAGTAAAAGACCTACATTTAGCATCAGCTGTCTAAAAAAGTACTTTGTGTTTGAAAAGCAATATAAAAAGTGTTCTTACTGAAAATGTAATGAGTATCTTATACAATTTTGGATGCTTACTATCGTTTTGCGACTTCTGCACTGAATTGATGTATTCTGAGTTAAATTTGTAGCTCTGTACCGTGTGGTGCTCACTGTAAGGGTTTGTTTGCATTTGGTGTCGAAATTTTGCGTAAATGGGCACACTATATGCACACATATTAGTATCTTAGATTAAATAAAATACTCATTACAAAACCTAATTTGTATGCTCCAATTATAACCAACATTTTTTTTTTGCAATATAATTTATTTTGGGTCGCTTTAACAGCATGGTCATATCATGTACAAATTGTACATAAAATAGTTATTTACACATTGGTAAAATACAAAATGGTTACATTTATACTTTACAATAATTCAAAAGGTTTCCATTGTCTTATAAATATTATTGTCTTTTTACTTATCTGGTGGTTATGTAGAGCACTTAGTAAGTCACTGAAGCCGGACTGAAGTCTCTGTTTGGCGTATCTCGGACACTGCAGCAGGACATATAAGACAGTAAGTGGTGTGTTGCAGGTCTCACATTTTGATTCTGGATCTTTATTAATGATGAAGGAATGTGTCAGTTTGCAGTGTCCAATCCTGAGACGGGCAATTATTGTTTGCTCACGACGTTCTAATTTTCAGAGGGGTTCGAAGAAATTGGTAACTAAAAAGTTGTTCATCCATTTACCAGCACCAAATGGGAATGAATGAGCCTTGCACCCAAAGTTGTATTTAAGTTTTAACCGTTTTAAAAGCATACTTACACCGATATTACGTTTCATTTTCATGGCACTCGCATAGAATATAACTATAAATTAGTATTAATGTACAAGTAGGTCCTGTGACGTTTAACATTAGAGTTTCCTGTTAAATTAGAGGCTCCATGAGAAAATTGATAAACAGAAATTTCACTGCGTTAAAAAGACTGACTTTAAAAATGAAAAATCAGATGCATAACTTTATTAAATCTGCTATCTGGAGAAATATCCCTTTGGGTACGTATGAAAGTCATAAGTTCGAATTAAAGGCCAAAATAGACTATTCATGCCAGCCTACTTTTGTTTAATGCTAGGATACTTATAGTTTTCCTTTTCTTTGCTTCAGGGGTAAATACCGATTAATAGATGAAGGGCTAAGGCCATATATTCAGAAAAGCGCAACTCCCAGGCGAACATATGATGTGTTTTACGTTTCACTGTGAAGAAATTAACCCTTAAGTCAATATTTTAGAGGTTAGTATACCTACAGGGAATCATAACATAGTAAATTCTTTGTAACTCCATTTTTAAGTAAGCCCATCCTTCCAGAATGAAAACCATGTTGCCCAACCAACTAAAAGTAATTAGGATATTTTGTATTATCACCAACATAATGATCATCAGAACTAGTGAATATTTTCTATCAATAACTACGTTTTTTTTGTCTAAACAATGTGTGTTGTAACTGGGTGTCACTTATAAGCTGTAGTAATATTTTCTGTATTCCCGTTTCACCTAGAATAAAATATAAAACAAAAGCACTGTTACTCAAAATTCCAATCTTATTTAACAAGAACCAAATACATTAGTTAACCTTTTTGATAACATTTTATAGGGAACTGCAACAAAAATTATATTAAATACAACACATAGTTTTTATAACTCCTAAGGACGAATAAGAAATCATCTGTCATTAATCAGATGGTCTCTAACTGAACAAAAAGATATAAAATGGGCAATGGAATTTATAAAGGGGTTTCTAAAAATCAGTAAGCTGTGTTTACAAATCCAAATTAGAAGAAAACAGAAAAATGCATTAATACTGAAAATGTAATGAGTGATCTTAAACATATTCAATCGTATAGAAACCGTATTTATGCTGATATTGCATTTAATTTTTCAAAACATGGCATGTGTTAGTATTAAAGTCCAAGAAAATCGTGTGACTTTTAACATAAGACTTTCTGTTAAATTAAAGAAGCTTGACGTGAAAATTGATACATAGAAAATTCACTGTTTTAAAGATTTTGACTCTAGAAATTATAATCAAATGCATGCTTTTATTAAATGTGCTATCTGTGGAAATGTGCCACTGGCAAAAAATTAATGTCATACATGGAAACTAAAAGTTAAAATGAACTGTTCATGCTATCTTATTTTACTTAATGCAACGATTTTTAAGGTTTCCCTTTATTCACCGAATAACAGGTGATTGGCTAAAGTCATATTTTCAGAAAAGAACAACTCCCAGGCGGACGAATGACGTGTTTTACGTTTCACTGAGAAGAAAGCAAATGCTTGTAGGCCAATATTTCAGAGATTAATATTCCTATAGGAGAATCATTATGTAGTGAATTCAGGCGGCTCAGGTGTTTCGTGTGGGAATGGATTTTCCGGAGGTTGTGGGATTGGTTTCCCTAGGCTGACCTCCTCTGACCCATGGCTTTTTTGTGGTTTTCACTAGGCGAATGCTGGAGAGGATTGTTCATTTCGTCGAACCTTTTGTCCCTGCATTTCATCTTCATTTCGTCCCAACCGGTCTCTATCAGGTTGTAAATGTCAACGAGGACTGCAACAAAGACGCGTCACGCGTCTGAAAATGCAGCTCTCGGCAGCGGGATGGCGATAGTGTTAGTCTGCGCATTCATATGGTCTATCTGTGACTAAGACAGGGGCTCCTGGCGCTCCCCACGTCGAGTTGAAGAACTGCTTTTAAACTGTTATGGACCCTCCACGATGACCCTCTCCCTGTCCGGATATCGGCCGCCCTCTGAAATTACACTCATCTCATCCTTCCTCCAGGGGTCTGATGTACAATGAGCCCACGGCTGCAATGTAGAGGACCCCTCCGTAACGTACACACACTAACATATACACATATAAACAATTCCTTATCTCTGTATATTTAAGTAAGCCCAGTTGGTCCGGAAGCAAACACATGTTGCTCAGCCAATAAAAAATGTTTTGAACATTATTTTATTATTACCATTATCAATATCACTGTCATAATCATCATTAGAAATAGCAAATATTTTCTATTAATAATTAGAGTTTTCAGAAGGCAGTGTTATCTTTGAGAGTCACTTAATAGGTTGTAACATATTCTGTATTCCCGCTTTACCTAGAATAAAATAACAAATAAATCAGCTGTTACTCCAAGTGCGAATGTTATTTAAAAATAACCAATGTGAAGATTAAGCTTTTTGATAATATTTTATAGAAGACTGGTTATAGAAGTTACATCAAATGCTACACATTTCTTACAAATGTGTAAGACAAATAAGACATTTGTAATTGCTCAAATGGTTTCTAACCGATCCAAAATATATAAAAAAGGGGAATGATATTTATGCCCTGGGGTTTCAGAAAAACAATAATTTGTGTGTATTAATATAAATTAGACGGCAGTAGAAAAATAAGTGTGGATGCTGAAAATATAATAAGCAATCTTAAAAATTGTTTGATGCTTGTTATCGTCTTGCGGCTTGTGCATTAAACTGGTTATATTTTGCGTTAAAATATGATAATTCCGGTCTTACCTTTATGGTTGTCTTATCAAGTGGTGCCTAGTTTAAGGGTGTGTTTGCAGTTGCAGTTGCATTTTTTTTTTTGCCGCAAATGGTAAGTATTATTTGGTATACACAAATCAGTGGATATTCTAGAGTAAATCAGACACGCATATGAGAAACATAATTCTATACTCCAATTATAACCAAGAAATTGTTCATCCATCAACCGCCACAAAATGGGAATAGATGATGTCTTGCATTCAAAGCTGTAGCTAAGTTTGCGACCGTATATTAGCACGACGTATATATTACTAATTTAATCATTCGTTTGTACATGTTTAATATAAGAAATATCTGCTCAGTAGAACGCAGAATCTCAGCGTGTATAAGCTCGCTTTGTATTCTTCAAGGCTATGTGCTTTGTTAAAAATAACAAGAATTTTAGAGCATTAGGGACACAAGTAACAACCCTTGGGAGGAAGAAAGGTTCACTCCCTTATATTTTGGAAAGAGGGAATTTCTCATTGTAGAGAAAGGTCACGTGGGTGGAAAATAAGAAAAATCCCCGACCGTCACGTAACAACGCTACTTTATGCGCCTTTTTCAGCCAATCAAAAAGGTGAACAACACACGGACCTTTTAGTATATAAATGATGTGCGTACAAGAAATCGGGCTCACAAGGTAGGAAATCACGTATAAGAAATCGGACACACATGCAAATCCAGAATATAAGAAATGTGACGAGACATTGTCTAAGAAATCGCGCGGCGTCCAGGGTAGGAAATCGATGTGTTATAAGTTAATCTGACGGGCAATTATTACCATAAATGTTATACGGACCGTGAAACTCAAGATTACGGTTGCGAGTGTAAAAATAAAATAACTCAGTAAAAGTGGAACTAGCACTTAAACAAAATTATGTCATCAAGTTCGCGATCGGTTATGTCGGGAGGCGCTCGCAGGGTTAGTGCCTCAATCCAAACACAGATCATCAATAAAAGAAATCATCAGTGAAATTAAGTGAAATTTCTCTTTTATTTGAGTCTACCAAAAGTGTTACACACCTTTGTCATTCTTTCCCCCCTGAGCAAGAGACAACTCATGGTCTACAAGAACGAGCTTAGCCGGAGCAACAAAAGGAATCTGTACACTCTTAATGTAGAGAATTTCACGAGCAGTAACCCTCGACCAACTCCAAGTAGACATTGACTCATCTGATAGCGTCATATTGTTGCAACAACGTGATACCAGAAATAAAACTGCGACATGTTAGTATACTAACGTGGCAACAATAAAACCACGACATATTGATGCACCAATGTGACGCACAACAATAAAAACTACAGCAAGTTTTAAACTTTTAAAAGCATATTTATGCCGATATTGGATGTATTTTTAAGAACCTGGCATAGGAGATACCAATGCGTTAGTACGAAACTCCAAGTAACTTACATGACTTTTAATGTAATTTTCAGTTACATTAAAGAGGCTTGATTTAAAAATTGATATGTAGTAATTTTACTGTTTTAAAGATCATTTAAAGGACTTTGAAAATGAAAAACCATGCATAATTTTATTACATGTACTACCAGGAAGATATTCCATTTATCATCAATTAATGACATAAATTGTAATTGAAAACCAAAATTAATTACTCATGCTATCTTATTTTATTTTATGCAATGAAAAGCAAAACTCTCGGGAGAACGTGAGGTGTGTTTTATGTTTCACTGAGAATATATCAAATATCTAGGTGAATATTTCAGAAATTAGTATACCTATAGGAAAATCACAACATAGTCGATTCCATATCCCTGTATGTATATGTAAGCCCAGTCACTCCAAAATCAAAATCATGAACCCAAACAATGAAAACAGTTTTCAATAATATCTTATTATCTTAAATATTATCTTGTCAATATCACCAACATTATCATCACCAGAAACAGTAAATACTTTCTATCATTAATTAGGGTTTTCAGAAAGGAGCATTATCAACGGGAGTCACTAAATAAGTTCAGATATACTGTATATCCTCGTTTTTTCTAGAATCAAACAAAATAAAGCAGTTTTTCTCCAAATTCTAATATTGTTCAATAAGCACTAAGTACAAAGTTAACCATTTTGAGAATATTTTGTGGACAAGTGGCTATATAAGCTATATTAAATGCAACACACCCGTTTTGCAACTGCGTAAGACGAATAACAAGATTGCAATCGCTCAAATGATATGTAACAGATCCAAACAGATGTAAGAACGGATAATGATATGTAAGCCCAGGGATTGCGGAATTGAAGTACCTACTTTGTGTTTACAAATCTAAATAAGAAGGTAATAGAACAACACTTATGTGTTGTTACATTCACATTGCTTTCTCTAGGTGCTCCGCAAACTTTTCTCACAAAAGATTATTCTTTTATCTATTTCATTCTGTTCGAGATAAAAATTAGCAGAAATGGTCTTTTTACTTTCTTCTTTGCAAGTAAAAGGGAAATAAGGTATGCACCAAGCTAAATCGATAATCCAATCTCTTAAAAGCCGGTCGCTATTTGAAACAGTTGAGATTCCGTTCTCTTTGCTTGTTTGGAGTCAAACCAAAGATACTAAAAGGAACATATCTTCCGTTTGAGAAGGGTTTAAATGCCTAAAATTGTAACGTCTAACACGGAGTATCTTAAAACGGCTAACAACAAAAATATAGGTATATTTCATAAATTGTGTATTTTAAAGCGATCCGCAATTTTTGTGCAGTAGCTTCTGTTTATCTCTTATATTTTAGCAGTTATTGAAAAGTTGTACTAAAATCAACCAGATTGGAGAGATCTTCAGACGCTCTTCCCAAAAAACCTCGTACATTTAATTTGTCATGTAAATATGTGTAATATGCAGTATTTTAATCAAAATCGTTAGAGTCACTTTTGAGAAAAACAAGCGTTTTCCGTATAAAGGGTAATTTCGTGTGGGGGGATTTTCTTGAAAATCTTGGCATCGCATCCCTTGAAAATACGAAACTTAAATACCAACCTTTTCGTTTTTCATTTTTTTGTTGTCCGCAAACGCACACATCAACGTTTTTAAAAAATGGCATTTTGTGTTAAGGGGACTTCAAAACACACATTTTCCGGTGAAACATCGGGTTCGAATCAGTGGAATGCAATATATTCTCTATCTACTATATATGTTGCATATAGATATGCATATAGATATATATGAGACAGTAAAAAGGGATGATCCTGTAAATATTGTGATTAATATTAAACGTTTTCTTATACTTATCGACTTGCGAGTAGTATTAGTCCCGGATTACCCAAGTGGATTAACGTTAATCCTGCCGCTAGATGTCCTAGTGTCGCTGTTAATCCACCTTAATCCGGTGGATTAAGAGTGAGGGCTTTAAGTTTGAAAAAGCGCCGCGGAAGGATTAACGTTAATTCAATGGGATAATCCGGTTTGTGGATTACCACAAGAATCCACCTTAATCCGATGTATTAAGGATGGATTAAGAGTGAGGGTGGTAAGTTTGAAAAGTGCTGTTAGAGCGGAAGGATTATTGGAATCGCAAATGGGAGAATTCGGGTTGTGGATTACCACCAGTTTGAAGTGGATTAAGGTCACGTGACTTGGAGAAGTGTTGGTTGAAGTGATGAGGATGGAAGTTTGGGTAGGAAAGAGGGTTTGATATGGTGGGCCGAGGTAAAAATGGGATCAGGATGTGACGTGGAGATGTGTTATCGGTTAAAATAAGACGGGCTATGATTGGTGGATAGGAATAAGATAGGTGGTAGGGATTGGTGGAAATAAAGTGTCTTGTGATTGGTTGGAGTATTTGGATTAAGGATGAAGAAAAAGATAAAGCGACGTGGGAGCAGCGAAGTGATGTGCTCGGGAGTTGGGAAAGGAAAGAGAGAATGCTTTGCAAGAACGCTGTAAAATGCTATGAGGATGTGGCGTGGCATGATTTGATTGGTGGAAATAAAGAGTAATGTGATTGGTGGAGAGAATGAAATGGAAGCTTGAGATTGGTGGGAATAAGACGCGATGTGATTTTGTGGATGAGTGTAGTGGGTGATAATGGTGTAAAAGGGGTGTAAAGTGGGGGTGTAGGTGATAGATTGCAAGCATGATTGTGTTTGTGATAGTGTTGGTGACGGCGGTGTTAAGCAGCGCTGAGAAAAGCTGCGTTAGTTTTGGGAGGTGTGGGTTCGAGTTGAATGACGAGACGGGTCATTTGGAAAATGTGACGAGGTGTGATAAGGATTACGAATTGATGCCTAATTGCACTGCGTATAAAGGAAGGGTAGTGGGTGTAGATTTGGATCTGACTTTATTAACCTGGGACACTAAACAACGTGTATAATTGTTTAAAGTCGATAACGAGATGTCAGAGGGGGGCGAAGGTGTTCAGGGATGATGTATGGGGGTGTCAAGATTGGTCAGATGGAGTGTCCGGAGGAGGTACATTGTAAAAGGAAGTTGTGGGTGTGAGAAAGGTAGGAAGAGTGAGGAGACAGACAGGTGTAAATTTTATAAAAAATCCGGTGAGCATGTATATTAGCGAAAACAGTTCGATTCTTGTGGAGATGATAGACTGTAGTTTGTTGATGGATACGGTAGAGATGCCGGAGGGGTTGGACTTGGAATGGAATTTGACTCCGGAGGAGACGGAGCTGGTGATGGCTTATAGTGTGGTGAATGAGATGAATTCATATTTTTCTGACAATTTTGTATACATATTTGGTGAATGTGGGAATGGTGAGTGGTAGTTAAGTTGGGTGGAGGGATGAAAATAAGTGGAAGGGTGGAGAGAGTGAGTAGGTGGTCTGCGGAGGGGAATTTGAAAATAAATGTGGAACGTAACGGAAATGGTGGGGAAGCTGGGAGGGTGTCGGTGAATAGTATAAGTAAAGCGGCATCGGAGAGGTGTAAGAAGGGGTTTAATTCGATGAAGCAGAATATGAAAAAGGAATGCGATAGCAAGATGAAGGTGATAAAAAGGGAGATGGACCTTGCAAAGAAGGAGAAGCGAGAATGTGAGGAGAGCTCCAGAGGAATGCGAGAAATGGTGGAAAGAATGGAAAAAGAGCTGGAAGAGAAGTAGCAGAATGTGACCAGACAGCATGAATTGGTGAACAGAATAAAAGCTAATGTAGGTAAATTGTACGATGAATTAAAAGCCCTAAAGGGAATCATTGGGAAATTGGAAAATGCATCAACTGGAGGAGTGGAAGAATTCTCTAATTATGAAGAAACGTACGAAGAAGACCTAGAGGGGAAAGGACGAGGAGAGGAGGATGGTGGAGAGAATGGTGAGGAAGAGGGGGATGAACGGGAAGTGGAATTTGAAGGGAAATGAAAAGTAGAAGGTAACTGAAATTGAAATACATTTATATTATAACAAAAACAAATGACAATATAATGGAGCTGAAAACCGTTGTTTAACATCCAGTACTTTGCTTTGCTAAACCGGTAATTATCAATTAAGATGGATATATTTGTATTACCATGCTATGAGTAGCAGACAACAGAAATATTTCTTATTGGCTGAACAAGATTAATTGTTTATTTTATTTTGTTTATAGAAAACATGTTTTATGACAGCTATGAAAAACGAGGAGAGAAGCAAAGGAGCCCTGTCTAGGGAAAATGCGTTAAGGAAAATGAAAATATGTATATAAACATGCAAAGAATGAAGTAATGTAGTAATGGATATATTTTTAAAACCAATAAAATAGAATCCACAAAACAGTGCAGTGCACGAAAGATATCGATGAAATACATCTTAAAGTGGTTGTTATACACAAAAAAAAAACAACACAATGTACATACCTTGATATAAGAACAATACTGACAAATTATATACACTTTGAAGAGTTAAAACACTTATATACGTTGGTGTAAGAACAACGCTGAGAAATCATACACTTTGAAAAAAAGAAGCACTTATATGCAAAAAAAAAAAAAAAAAAAAAAAAAATCACGAAGAAGAAAAGCGTGCCTACCGGAGTCTGAAATGTGGTCTGCGGTGAGTTGTGCAAGCAGAACTTGTGGTCGCTTGTTTCAAGTAGCGACGACAGCTTGATTGGTTAACAGCACCGGTAAGCGGCAAGACAAGATCAGCCGGATGATCCTCCTCGTGCTGTGCAGGCTGCGGGACGGTGGAGAAGAACCTGTCATATCCGTCATCGGTGCAGTCGGATGACGTGCACCACACTTGGCTGTGTTGCACCACCACCATCACCGGAGGAGGAGGAGGAGGAGGAGGAGGAGGAGGAGAAAGCTAAGTAAACAGCTTTCTGCGGGTGCGCCTTTGGTGAAATTTTGCTGGTGCGCAGGACAGCACCTGCAGGAGCGACGCGGGTGGAGGAGAAATGTGGGGCGAGGCTGGTATAGGTGGGGAAATGTGCTCTTGAGGCGATATGGGGATAAATGTAAGATGCTGGGGAGACGGAGAAGGAGGGAGAGATGCTACGCCTAAGGACGCGGGTTCGGTTCCTTTGAAGATTGAAGGAGGGTTCGCAAGGGTAGAATGCGGAGATGTAGAGGTAAGACTTGGTGGGGGAGAGAGTTTGTGATCGGAAGAAGACGGACTTTGTTGGCAATGCAGCTGAAGACGTCGATTTTGTGGGGAAAGAGAAGAGAGGATGATGACAGAAGATGATGAGGAAATATCAGAAGAAGGTGGTATCGGAGAGGAGTTTTGCAAAGATGGAAGTGTAGCTCCTGCAGCGGTGGTACTGGAGGCGGCAGCGGGAAACACTCCGCTGTCGGCGCTGGTGACCTGCTGCCACTCTGCAGAGTTCCCCAGCATTTCCACAGAATCTGCAGAAGATGATGACGAATCTAGGTGGTAGTGGTGGCCGTCGTCGTTTGGCCTCGCTGCAGGCTGTTGGTGAAAGGCATCTGGTGGTAAAACGTGGGGTTCGTCAGGTTGATGGTGAAAGCCCTCCTGCGGTGAAACAGCCTGAGGAGGAAAGGCGTCCTGAAACGGTGGTAGCAAGGGCGGTTGCACAGGCTGAATAGGTTGATGGTAGATCGCTCGGACCGCTGGTGAAAGAAGATGAAGTGTTCCAAACCCGTCCGGTTGAATTTGCACGTAATGGTTGTATACGGGGTAGTGTTGCTGCTGAGAGAGAAGCTGTGTATACATTCTTCCCGATTCCGGAGACCAAAAAAGAAGTTCCGTAGTGACGGTCACGGGAGCAACTTGTGGTTCCATGTTGTTACGTTAAACTGTAATCCAAGACTGAAAATGCAGGCAGGAGGGCAAAGTGTCGAGTTTTGAAAGGACGGTGTAGCAGGAGTGAGGATTTGCGTCAAGCAAATATGGCTGCCGTGATAAGAAGGCATAAAAGCATCGTTAGGTTTAAAAATTGGTGTGGGAACGGATACTCATTAGCCTGAAAATCTTGAAATGTGGTTTTGCGGTGGACGGAATAAAACCTTGGTTCATATCGCAACTGGATGCAGCGGTGGCTCGATGGTGTGACCGGAAATGTACCGTTAAAGTCCCAGATTACAACTTGGGAAACTGCGGCGAGATAACCCTTTGGGTTTTTAATGAGGCCTTTAACTGATTGTGCAGGTGGAAACTGCGGACCCGATAAGCCGTCTATGAAAGCATTGGGTGATAAGCCGCTGGCCTAAGTGAGAATTTCCGGAATAAAAGTGAATATTACGAATATCGAGTGTTGGTTATCTTTCTCATATATATATATATATATATGACTTTACGCGTATGCTGCGTCCTTACGAATGATTATTCGCGTCGTGTGGAAGCACTGCGTTTGATTTACGCCGTAAACATATATGAAGCCATACAGTGGACTTTAAGGTTTTCTTGGAGAATATATACCTTAAAAAAGAGGCAAAGAAAAAAAAAAGAGTAGTTTGCAGGTCAAGAAGTGATTGTGCGCATTGTGTTTATAAGCCTTTCATATAACAGTGGAGACGGGAAATGGGGTGAGTGAAAACTTAACCTTGCATCCCGAGTTCGACATCATAAGTCGCAAACAGAGAACCGTGAAGAAACTTTTATTCTGGTTATACAGAAACCGAAATTACCGTGAACCCGGTGCCAAGTGATGCAAACCCCGAGCAAGGATATTCTAAATTTTGCCAAAGAATAGTTGTTGGAGAACGAGACCGAATGTTTAGATCTATGCATATCGGACGACAAGCAGACGTCCAAAGCCTTCAATATGAGCGTTAGGCGCCTCGAGCAGGTGAACGCCGAGGCAGTTGTACAATGTATAGAAAGTGATTCAGAGTAACCAAGAGTTCTTGCTAGGAGGGCCGCTTAAAGTCACGTTTGTATGGAGAGCCCGCCTGATCGGAATCGGGATGGGTGAGTCTGGGGATTAAATGATGTCTACTTTCACGTACCTTCACCCCACTTTCATCCCTCTGCTGGTCTCTGGAGCATGAGATCTCGAACGTCGTACTTCTCATGGCTCGGTGCACATCCCGTTCACTTAAGCTGTAAGTTTATTTTGGAATTTGGGTTTTCCACATACAGACTCTGTGAACTCCTACAATTTCCAGTAATCGCTGTTTATTTTGATCCTTATTAAGAACAGCAGTCCGTTGCCAGGACAGAGCCACACATTTAGGATCTATATTTCTGGGCAAAACTACGCGAATATAAAAATACTAGTTTCCATTTAGAAATGTTGTTACCGTAGCGTGGTGAACGTGTTTTAAAACTGCACTAACTTTTGTAAGCGACAACTGCACTGTCTTACCTCTGCACTGTTCTGCCGAGTACTGCCCGGGACATTCATACAATATCCAGGTATGCAGGTAAAACTCTGTTATTATCAGTCGATCACACCTGCACCTGACGAGGTGTAAAATTTGTTGATCTGACCATTTTCTGTCCTTTGCAGAACTCCTTATTTACTGCATTTCCATCTTTTTTCCATGGCATACTTGCCAAATATAAACTTTTAATTTTCCCCTCTAACCCTATATTCATGTGTTTCACTTAAATAATAGTATTTAACATCATTAATTTAATTGTATTAATTATTGTCTTTGATAATTAGTTCTAGTTATTATCTTGTTTTTCTGATTGATAAAAACGGGTTCATTTGCCCAATTGACATAAGACATGAGCATATGCATTCTGTGTAACGGATTATGTCAATTACTCCGCAAAACTGGTTTCTTTGTATTATTAGTGTGGGTTCCTTTGTCTCTCCCTATTTCTTTTTTATGCTCTACCCCGTAGGATCTGTCTACATATATCAATCTTACAATAAATTCATCTTCTCCCTTCACCAAAGAAACTTATGTAGCACAATACATTTTACATATTTAAAATTACGTTACAAAAATACAATTTTTAACATAACAATATTTTTTTACAATTGGCATGTGTCCATACACCACATTCATTTCTCTCATTATCTTTTATAATCTCTTATCACCAAAGACCGATATGTTTGGAACAGGTTACAAATCATTATCTATCAACTAATGTATACATACATACATACATACATACATACATACATACATACATACATACATACATACATACATACTCATACACAATTCCACTTAATATGATGCGGAGTCTTTCACAGTCCTTTTGGAGTCTTCCAATCTCACTAATCACTCTTATTGTTTGTGTAAATTGTCCTACATGATATTCCTCGATACTCCTTTTCATACGGTTGAAACTCATTCATAGTTCTCATATATATTTGCATTCCTATACACCTTATTACATATAAACGAACTATATTTTTGGTACCTTCTCTGTATTCTAACATTGGTCGTGATGGCTTTTTATCATGCTCAAGTTTACCATTAAGCTAATAAAATATCTCCAGCTCATTTCAAAACCAATGAGTGTGGCAGGTGTACTCACTTCCCCACTATATTTTCTAAGTTCATGCTTCAAGCCATTTGCCTATGTGACTGTTGACAATTATATTTGGACGAACACAGTATACTGACATTTCTATCCATGATCTCCTGTTTCTGTGTACATTAATCCTTTTTAATTCTTTATCATTAATATTATTATTAATTATGACTATCTGTTTTGTGAGCAGCCTCTCTTCCCTTCATTATTTATTGTTAACTTGTCGCTCAATTATTGCTCGTGACTGTCCTCTAAGGATTCGCGTTTATAATTCCCTTCCTGTTAAAAACTATCCTGTCACAATGTAACACACATACAACATCCTGATAGACGAATCACAATGCTACCCTTTAACATGAAATATTTCTTATATGCAACCTTTACAATTGCTTTATTCTCAATGATACCTAGCAACAAATTGAGATCCTCAAAATCCAAATAAGCAAGAAAATTAATACATAATACACTAAAAGTCCCTTTATATAATACTTTCATTTTTCCAAAATATCAATCACCTCAAAAATTTCATAACTTTGTGTCATTTTCTCCCACAGATAAATGACCCATTACTTTTGCAAAGATATACAAACTTTAATTGCTTTAAAATTTGAAACATGAATATCTCATAACATTCAATAGTTTAAATGTTATTAATTTTTCTTAATTATTATGATTCCTTGGTACAGGGGTTTCTATCACGTTCTCCCTTTAGCAAAAAAATCACTTAATTTACCCTTAGCTTTGGTTCTGTGGATAATAACATTGAGAACAAGTTGTGCGGTGTAGTTTACTCTTGTGACGATGCTTCGTTATTTCGCACTCTGATGACATACGGTCTGATGAGGTCTATATTGTACTCGACCCAGCGAGTATGTTTTTCGTTCGCTAGTATCCGAAACTAAATCGACAGGTCTCTCACAGTTCATTCACATAGATTAGAATTGGGAAGTTAACTCGAAATAGTTATAATTTTAATTACTGCACCATTCAGTTCCATTATACCTTTTTATATGATGTATGTCCAAAGTAGCACAATTGTTTAACCTCTCATTTCTTCTAGATACATTCGAGTTTTCCTCAGCCAGGATGGAGGTGTAAGGACCTGCGTTTCTCCCGATGCAGGCACCTGATTCTACAAATACCTCATAAGACTTCAAGGACACTTCATTATAGGATTCATTAACTTCGGAGCAACACTGTCTTTCACTTTTAGTGTTCACCATTGTCGGAACTATCCGCATTAAATCTTCATTTCCTTCTATTCTAATCAATTGAATAAAAACATTTTCTCCCTAAATTTCTTCCTCCTCTACCGTCATCCCGGTATCAGCTGTCTCATGTAACTCTGCAAACCGCGAGGTTTAACAATTATCTCCTTCGTACAATGTGATGTTTCCTTACCTAAAGCTAATTTTAGCCCTTGTAGAGTGGAGCATATCGCAACCCATTATAATCTGTACTGCACGATTGGGAATCACAAAACATACAGATTCAATCATTTATTCATTTATTACTTTGAGTAATAACTGTTTGCTTATTTTCTGCTTAACCTTGCCTACGGTAACGTCTGTGTATACTTATCCTTTAACATAATAATTTTGAAAAGATTCTGGTTAATGACCGACACTGAACAGCCTGTGTCTACAGTGATTAGGGTGTTTTCCCTTTCTACTAATGCTTGTATGCGCGGCGCCTCTCGTACACGCTGTTCTGAGAACGTGAACACATATTTTGTTTGTGTTGATAACATATTTATTTCCTGCGCAGTGTTCCGGCTTTCTGTGTTCGTTGTAGCTATGAGAAACCTTTCGATCCCTTCCGACTTTAGCCGGGTCATTTCAGGTCACTGGAAATCACCCATTACTCGTTTCCCGTCGGTTGCGTTTGTGGAGCAGGCGTGTGCATATTGCCCTGTCCACCGATATTCGCGTTTTGATAGGTGCCTGAAGACACCGTCTGTCTAGGAGACCTTGGCCGTTGCCACTCGGCTTGTGGAGGTACCGGACTCCTTCGATTAAAAGGACTCTCTCCTTGGTCTTGAGCATAATTGGCATTGGTTCTTTGCCTCTGGTTCCCTCGCCAGTAGTCTCTATCTCTCCTTGGTCTACAGTGTTCGGCTTGCATGTATTCCATTCGAAATCCTTGGGAAGGGATATTTTGTTCCCGAAGCCTGTAAGTATTGTCCCTGCCTCTTGGCACTGCATTTCCATATTGATCCCTCGCTTGATGCTGGTTCCAATTATTCGAATTTTGTGACGGTCGTGCCCGTTCTCCGCCAAAGGTTCTTTGCGCACGTGTCCGATTAGTCTGCTGCTCTCTTGTTCCCGAGTTCGAAGTATTTGTCCCCTGCAGATCAGTCAGTAGCACCACTGCATCCTGCAGTGTTTGTGGGCGTGCTACAATAACATGATTTCTTATATTATCCGACAGGTGTGCCGCCATGAGTGTGACGAATTCAGGCCCTGACAGAGGGGGCTGCAGACATTTAGCTCTCAGAGCATAGCGGAGGAAATAGTCCACATCCAGGTTGATATCTGCCATTATTAATTCTGCTGCGTGTCTGGTACTGGGCGCTTGCTCCCCAAAATTTGTCCAACAACGCGATTCTAAACACGTCATAACTTGTCCTCGGAGTTATTGCTATGCGGTGCCAGTTTAGTGCACTATCGGTAAGTGCCCTAGCTATTAACACCATTTTGTATGCCTCCGGTACCCCTTTAAGTAAAAAGTACCCTTGTATATTTAAAATAAACTGTTTGGCGTTATCGCGCAAGGCGTCAAAGTGTGGAAGAGGAAACTCACTCAGAATAGGTAAGCTTTCTGGGTCTGGCTAGTTACTGTTTAATTAATACCTCTAGTTCCCTGTGCTACCTGCTCGGTGTTTCCGTCATTTGGTACTCCGCCCTGTCCTCAGTTTCCCCATAAACATCTGTCATGTGATTCACTGACCCCACTAATGGCCTCCTCAACTGGAGTCTTTTCTTTATTTCTCGTATGTCTTTGCTCCTATTACTTATTGCTTGAGCATTTGTGAGTTGCGGAGAGACCATTTGCGTAACTTGGTTTTGCACCTGTACAACTTTATTTCTATGTGCTTGTTCCCTTTTTTCTAAGGCACCCTTCATTGAGTTAAGCTCTTTTGTTATTTTTAAATCTAATTCCCGATGCCCCTGTCCCTGAGCGTCGCAATTGGCCTTTGTCAACTCACGTACATTAGGTTCTAGAACACTCATTTCCCTACTACTTTTTATGATTTCGGTATGTACTGAGCGTTCCAGTATCAACAGAGACGATTTGGTGGAGGACAGATCAGCATTTATCTCTGCCATTTCGTCACGTATTGAACCCCGTGATGTATAAAATTCATGTGACAATTCCCCTACTCTTTCCTCTACCAACATGATTACCGTTTCTGTGTTTCTTTCTATCTCTGTTTGTTGTAGTTCTAACTTATTGGCAATTTCTATTATATTAGCCGTTTGCTGGTCAAACCTCTCGTTTATATCAGCAGCCTGTTGCTCAAATTTTACATCAAACCTTTCATTTATCAATGCCGTCTGCTGTTCAAATTTAGTATTTATATTAGTGCAGAGCTGGGAAAACATACTCTGTAACATTTGTGCAACACTATTTTCAACGCTAGGTGTCTTAATCGTAGAAACTCCACTACTTTGCTCTACATCTTTAACATTTACATGTTTAAAATGTCCTACATCTATCAAAATTGGTTCCCTAGTGTCTGCGTTTACTTCCTCAACTAATTCTACGTTATCTACAGATCCCTCCATATTATTTTCCAAGCCCTGAATTCTCCATATTTCCTAAAACTTTCTTACTTCTTAATTTCATCAAATTACTCTTTAATTACTCCTATTAGACTACAAAATTCCTTATTATGCCTCACTACCGAAAATATGCATTTATAAATAAGCAACAATAAACAATATCTATGCATTTATAAAATCAACAATAAATAATCTCTATTACATATGTAAGTGCCTTGCTGTAAAATTTAACAATAATTTCAACTTACATCTGTTCCTGTTGGCTTCCTCCATCCGTTGCGGTATTAATCTGGCAGTTGAAACTTTCACTACACTTCACTTATTTGAGGGAACAATTACTTTTGCTGCGGAAGCTGCTTGATATAAATCCTGGAAGGGTGAAGTTTTGTAGTTTTATCCCTGTTGTTGTTTTATTCCATCGTTGTCCTGATTTGTTAGGCGTGATCGTCCGGTGTGAATTTCAGCATTAGGTGTAGCAATTATGTGTGAATTTTACATGAAATTACGTGATTAACATTTTGTTCCTTTAGGGATGTTTCCGTAGCCTGACACGTTGGGCGCCATATTATATGAGCCCGCCTGGTCAGAATCGGGATGGGCGAGTCTGGGGATTAAATGATGTCTACTTTCACGTACTTTCACCCCACTTTCATCCCTCTGCTGGTCTCTGGAGCATGAGATCTCGAACGTCGTACTTCTCAGGGCGCGGTGCACATCCCGTTCACGTAAGCTGTAAGTTTATTTTGGTATTTGGGTTTTCCACATACAGACACTGTGAACACTTACCATTTCCAGTAATCGCTGTTTATTTTGATCCTTATTAAGACCGGCAGTCCGTTGCCAGGGCAGAGTCACACATTTAAGATCTATGCTTCTGGGCAAAACTCCGCGAATATAAAAATACTAGTTTCCATTTAGAAATGTTGTTACCGTAGCGTGGTGAACATGTTTTAAAACTGCACTCACTTTTGTAAGCGACAACTGCCCTGTCCTACCTCAGCACTGTTCTGCCGAGTACTGCCCACACATTCATAAAGTATCCAGGTATGCAGGTAAAACCCTGTTATTATAAGTCGATCACACCTGCACCTGGCGAGGGGTAAAATTTGTTGATCTGACCATTTTCTGTCCTTTGGAGAACTCCTTATTTACTGCATTTCCATCTTTTTGTTCCACAGCATACTGGCCCAAATATAAACTTTTAGTTTTCCCCTCTAACCCTATAATCATGTGTTTCACTTAAATAATAGTATTTAACATCATTAATTTAATTATATTAATTATTGTCTTTGATTATTAGTTCTAGTTATTATCATCTTTTTCCGATTGATAAAAACGGGTTCAATGAACAAAGAGAGTCTCGGGTTCGTGCTACAAGTCGTGTAATGATTGCAAGGCTAATAAGGACATTATAGCAATTCGTAACAAAGACCACCTGTGCTTACCTAGATCCATTGTCGTGGGTAAAGCGAGGGTGGATGGTGCTGGGGAGAACGGGTGTGCTACTTCAACACCAACTCCGTCATCGCCGTCTCGCGTGCGTGTGCGCATGCGTGTGCGCATGCGTGTGCGCGTGCGTGCGCGTGGACGCCATCCGTCGGACGACTGCTCGGAGTCATGACGGACGAGTTGGAAAAGTACGGTCGGGATGAGCTTGTCGCCGATTTGCGCGGAAACCTTCCTGTCGTAGACGTATGCGCTAGCAAGCTTTCATCGTACCAGATCTTGCACGCTCTTCGGTCCTCTACAGACATGCCCTTAAGGGCAGTAATACTGTTTGTCGGGAATCGCACCCACGTAGTTCTCGTTTTCCTTCGTATTAAACAGGTAGGGAAAATAGCCTTTGCATTCGTTCAATGGGAAGGTCTTGGAAAAGCGAGAGAGGGCCATGGGTATGAAGTTCAGCGAGTCGAGAAACGTGACGTCATCATACCTCATTTTGTAGATCTTGCTATCGTTCATAATCAGCTCCGGCGTCCAGCTTAAATGCTCCTCCATGTATTTCAATAAAAACTGCCCATCGTACTCTCTAAGGTTATGGACCACCACGAACACGTCCCAGGCTTCGAACCTCACCTACAGCATGTGCTCAAACAGTTGTTTCACGGGGTCGTCCATAAAAACCCATTCTTTCAAGCCACATTACAATACGCCATCTTGCGAGGCTCGTCGATGCAAAGAACGCACGCTTGATACAACACGCACAAGTTAGAGACATGCTCGCACGTATTTTCTTTCCCATTGTATCTAGTGTTTTCAGTACACTCAAAGTCGATGAACATGCAATGGTTTCTTTTGTTCTTTGAAGCGCACGGCTGCATGCAGCACATATGCTCGGCGTTCATGTGAGTCTTGCAATGGCTACAGTACTTTTCACCGCACTTATGAACGGCTTTTTTGTGCCTCAAGTTAACAAGCTTGTCGCAAGACGCGCACACTTTCTCAACGTCGCACACAGACAGCGACTTGGCGTAGAAAGCACCCTCTTTGGCGTGAGTCGAAAAACATACAGGACCCTTAAAGTCGCGATTGCAGGCGGCACATTATATGTATACTGCATATCGCTTATCGCACATTTTGGGCAATTTTCGTCGCACCTGAGTTGTTCTTTTTTGTTCGTGGACGGATGGTGGAATTGTCGGCAGTACCACTTTGCATTTAAAGGCCTTGTGGAGGTCCACGGTGGCGTTAAAATGGCCGTCGTGGTAGATGACGTCAATGAACTTTAAAGCCTTTGTTTCGGGTGATGCGTGCAACATGTTCTTACCCGTATGATCTCCAAAGGCCGTTATGGCGTAACCCTTTAACGCAACATTAAAATCTCTTACGTCATCCACGGTGAATCCGCCATTTAATTTCCCTACGTCAAAGCGCTACGGCATTTTGATTTTGCAAAAATTCGCTGCGCGTCATCGTCCTGTAATTGACGTCATTATCCGCTCTACCTTTGCTCACAAAGGTGGCTCTCGGTAACCACAAATCGTCTTTGTTCCCTATTTCTATAATTCCATTATTACCGCTACACGCCATGCACGGTCCGTGACACGAACCCGAGACCTTTTTGGTCCACACAAAAGTAATTTTAAGTGGTACTCCCAACAAAAACTGTTGGTTGCTCTGAACAACTTTTTCAATAGATTTCACAAAAGCATCGGCATTCACCTGTACGATGCGTCTAACGCCCAAGTTAAACGCCTTCAAAGGCGTTCGAAATCAATATGCCCAAATATCTGGATTAGTTGTCTAGCAAGTTTTCTTTCGCAAAATTGACAATGTTGTTAAACAGTTCGGTAACCCATCGTGCCGAGTTTGCATCTTCGTCTGCCGGGTTCGCAACAATTTCGGTCTCGGTATAACCAGCGAAGAGCCTTTTCATGCTTCTCTCCCTATGAGATATAATTTCGAACCTGGGATGCAAAGTTTCGTCTTTGCTTACCTCGATTTTGGGCTCCATTCCTACAAGACATGCTTGAACGCAACCAAATAAAATCCTACGCGCCTGCAAAGAAAATCTTTCTTTCGCATCCTCTTTTAAGTTATATGTAAACAAACAAAAAAAAAAAAAAAAACCAGCTTGAGTCAAATATATATATGCACTTTAAAATAACGAATTTCTATAACGCGCGTTCTGTATCGATCACGTTGCTGTTAATATAAAAAATCGAGACGAAGGTAGATATGTCACATCAATATAACGAAAGCCTAATGCATATGCTTTTCTTCCCAGTATTCAAAATTTGACAGCGAATGCAACACTTTAGAGAGCGGTCTATCGCGTCGTGCTTTTAAAAGGTCGCTTATCGCAACCACAATATCCACGACCCCGTGAAACAACTGTTTGAGCACATACTGCAGATGAGGTTCGAAGCCTGGGACGTGTTCGTGGTGTTCCATAACCTTAGAGCGTACGATGGGCAGTTTTTATTGAAATACATGGAGGAGCATTTAAGCTGGACGCCGGAGCTGATTGTGAACGATAGCAAGATCTACAAAATGAGGTATGATGACGTCACGTTTATCGACTCGCTGAACTTCATACCCATGGCCCTCTCTCGCTTTTCCAAGACCTTCGCATTGAACGAATGCAAAGGCTATTTTCCCTACCTGTTTAATACGAAGAAAAAAGAGAACTACGTGGGTGCGATTCCCGACAAACAGTATTACTGCTCTTAAGGGCATGACAATAGAGGTCCGAAGAGCGTGCAAGATGTGGTACGATGAAAGGTTGCTAGCGCATACGTCTTCGACAGGAAGGTTTCCGCGCAAATCGGCGACAAGCTCATCCCGACCGTACTTCTCCAACTCGTCCGTCATGACTCCGAGCAGGCGTCCGACGGATGGCGTCCACACACACGCACGCACACACGAATGCGCACACGCACGCGCGACGGCGATGACGGAGTTGGTGTTGAAGTAGCACACGCGTTCTCCCCAGCACCATCCACCCTCGCTTTACCCACGACAATAGGTCTAGGTAAGCACAGGTGGTCTTTGTTACGAAATTCTATAATGTCCTTATTAGCCTTGCATTCATTACACGACTTGTAGCACGAAACCGAGACTCTCTTTGTCCCTACAAACGTGACTTTAAGTGGCTCTCCTAACAAGAACTCTTGGTTACTCTTCATCACTTTCTCTACATTGTACAACTGCCTCGGCGTTAGGGCTTCTAATTCATCGTACAATTTAGCTACATTAGCTTTTATTCTGTTTACCAATTCATGCTGTCTGGTCACATCCTGCTTCTTCTCTTCCAGTTCTTTTTCCATTCTTTCCACCATTTCTTGCATTCCTCTTGAACTCTCCTCACATTCTCGCTTCTCCTTCTTTGCAAGGTCCATCTCCCTTTTTATCACCTTCCTCTTGCTATCGCATTCCTTTTTCATCTTCTGTTTCATCGAATTCAACCCCTTCTTATACCTCTCCGATGCCGCTTTTCTTAGACTATTCACAGACATCCTCCCAGCTTCCCCACCATTTCCCTTACGTTCCACATTTATTTTCAAATTCCCCTCCGCAGACCACCTACTCGCTCTCTTCACCCTTCCACTTATTTTCATCCCTCCACCCAGACTTAACTCCCACTCGCCAATCCCACATTCCCAAATATGTATACAAAATTGTCAGAAAAATATGAATTCATGTCATTCACCACACCGTCTCCGTCTCCTCCGGAGTCAATTTCCATTCCAAGTCAAATCCCTCCGGCAACTCTACCGTATCCATCAACAAACTACAGTCTATCATCTCCACAAGAATCGAACTGTTTTCGCTAGTATACATGCTCACCGGATGTTTTATAAAATTTACACCTGTCTGTCTCCTCACTCTGCCTACCTTTCTCACACCCACAACTTCCTTTTACAATGTACCTCCTCCGGACACTCCATCTGACCAATCTTGACACCCCCATACATCATCCCTGAACACCTTCGCCCCCTCTGACATCTCGTTATCGACTTTAAACAATTATACACGTTGTTTAGTGTCCCAGGTTAATAAAGTCAGATCCAAACCCACTACCCTTCCGGTATATGCACATGCAATTAGGCACCAATTCGTAATCCTTATCACACCTCGTCACATTTTCCAAATGACCCGTCTCGTCGTTCAACTCGAACCCACACCTCCCAAAACTAACGCAGCTTTTCTCAGCGCTACTTAACACCGCCATCACCAACACTATCACAAACACAATCATGCTTGCAATCTATCACCTACACCCCCACTTTACACCCCTTTTACACCATTATCACCCACTACACTCATCCACCCAATCACATCGCGTCTTATTGCCACCAATCTCATGTTGCCATTTCATTCTCTCCACCAATTACATTACTCTTTATTTCCACCAATCAAATCATGCCACGCCACTTCCTCATACCATTTTTACAGCGTTCTTGCAAATCATTCCCTCTTTCCCTTCCCAACTCCCGAGCACATCACTTCTCTGCTCCCACGGCACTTTATTTTTTCTTCATCCTTAATCGAAATACTCCAATCAATCACAAGACACTTTATTTCCACCAATCCCTACCATCCATCTCATATCTATCCACCAATCATAGCCCGTCTTATTTTAACCGATAACACATTTCCACGTCACATCCTCATCCCATTTTTACCTCGGCCCACCATATCAAACCCTCTTTCCTACCCAAACTTCCATCCTCATCACTTCAACCAACACTTCTTCAAGTCACGTGACCTTAATTCACTTCTAACTGGTGGTAATCCACAACCCGAGTTATCCCATTGGCGATTCCAATAATCCTTCCGCTCTAACGGCACTTTTCAAACTTACCACCCTCACTCTTAATCCATCCTTAATACATCGGATTAAGGTGGATTGTTGTGGTAATCCACAAACTGGATTATCCCATTGGATTAGCGTTAATCCTTCCGCGGCGCTTTTTCAAACTTAAAGCCCTCACTCTTAATCCATCGGATTAAGGTGGATTAACAGCGACACTAGCACGTCTAACGGCAGGATTAGCGTTAATTCACTTGGATAATCCGCGACTAATACTACTCTTGCGTCTTCTGGGATGAACTGTGTGATTACTGTGTTTATATATAAATAATTCTTTCTTACCTTCATTGTTGTCAGAACCAGTGCTTAGAGTAGTCTTTAGGCTTCATGAGTCGAATATTTTCACGGAATGACGATACATGGTGTTCTCAAATTAGATTATTAGACTAATAATACAACCAGTTCATTGCAGAAATCGCCAGACGATAACAAATATCTAAAAAGGGTTAAGATTATTCAGTAAATCTTCAAGATAAAGGTTTCTTCTATTCCTTTCTAATTTAGATTTGTAAATAATAAATACGTTTATTCCGATCTCCCTGGGTGTAAATACCATTGTCCGGTTTTACATCTTTTTGTATGTGTTAGAAATCATTTGAGAAATTACTGTTTTCTTATTCGCCCTACATAGCTGTAAAAAGCATGTGTTGCATTTAGTATAACTCTATAAATTTTGTACATTATACTCTCAAAAAGGCTATTTTGTGTTTTCCATTCTTATTATATAAGATTGGAATTTGCAGGGCAGATTTTTTATTTCATATTTCATTTTAGTAAAAACGCTAATACAGCATATACTACAAGCTATTAAGTAACTCCCAGTGATAATAAAATTTTGAAAACCCTATGAATGGGTGGATGCACGAAAGAACAGACTAAAAGAAATGCATGGATAAATTGAATGGATGATCGTGGAATGGAGGGATGGAGGGAACGAGGGATCGGGAGATGGAGGTATTGAAGAATGGAGCGATGGATGGACGGAAGATGAATGGAGGTATAGAAAGATCGCTGGGTGGAGGGATGGATGAATGGAGAGATGGAGGGATGATGAAGACGCGGGATCGAGGGATGGAGGAATGGTGAAAGGGATGCGGCATGGAAGAAACCAGGGGTGGATTGATTGAGGGATGGATGGATGAGTGGAGGGATGGAGGAATGTAGGGATGGAGGGATGGAGGGACCGAGAGGTCAAAGGATGGGACGATGGAGGGATCAAGAAATAGAGGGATGGAAAGATCGCATGATTGAGGGATGGGGGCATTGAGGGATCACCGGATGGAGGAATGGAGGGAGGGTTGAATTGAAGAATGGATGGTGGGATAGATGGAGGGATGGAGGAACCCCGGGTTGGTGTAATCGAGGGATGGTGCAAGGGATGCATGGAGAAATGGTGTGGAGGAATGGAGGAATGGTGGGATGAAGGAATGGATGGATGATTGGATGGAAGGATAAAAGGCTGGAGGGTTCTAGGAGATGAGGATGTAGTGATCGAGGTATGAAGGGATATAGCTCGGTATGACGAAGGGAAGGAGGGAGGGAAGTTGGAATGGAGCTATCTTGGGACGGAGGTTTGGAGATTTGACTGGATGGAGAGATGGAGGGATGGAGACATAGATCGATCGCGGGATGGAGGAATGGAGGGAGGGAGATTGGAGGGGATGGTGGGTGGGTTGGGATGAATGAATTTTGGGATGAGCGGAGGAATGAAGGGATAGAGGGATATATGGTAGAATGGAGGTATGGAGGAATCGCGTGATGGAGTGATGGAAGGAGGGATTGGTCGAGGAACGAGGGATGTAGGGGTGGACTGATGGAGGGATGAATGGAGGGATGGGGGCATGGAGAATGCCGGGCTGGAGGGATGTATGGAATTATGGAGTGTGAGGGGGAGAGATCGAGTGATGGATGAATGGAGGGTTTGAACGATAGTGTTGGACGTCTGTATGTTAGGAAGGAGGCATGGGCATACGAGGGATGGAGTGATTGATAGATGGAGGGATTATATGATTGATGAATGGATGGAGAGATTAGTGCACGGAGGGATCGAGGGATCGAAGAAAGGGGTTGAAGGGATCGAGGAGTGGAGGGATGGAGTAATGGTGAAAAGGATGGATGGTTTGATGGATGGAACGATGGATCGAATGTTGGAGGCATGGATGGATAAAGTGATCGATGGATGGATGGATGGATGGATGGAGGGATAGTTGGAAGGATGGATGGATGTTTGAATGGATAGATCGAGGGATAGTGGGTTAGAGGGATGGACAGATGGATCAATGCAGAGATACTGGGATGGTCAGAGGGATCGCGGGTTGAAGGAATGGTGGGGACGAAGGAAGGGAGAGTGGGTGGCAGGTAGGGTTGAATGGACGTTGTGATGAGTAGAGGAATGAAGGGATAGATGGGGTAGATAGTAGAATGGAGGTATGGAGGAAAAGTGGGATGCAGTATTTGAGGGTTGGGGTGATAGAAGCAGAGGTGAATCGAAGGATGAAGGAATGCAGAGATGGTGGGCTGTATGGAGTGATAGAGGTATGGAACATTGGAGTGTGTGAGGGGGGATGGAGGGACAGAGGATTAAAGGGATGGAGAGTTGGACGGAGATAGAGGGATGAGGGATGAAGTGATCACTGGATGGAGGTATGGAGGATTGGAGAGTGAACGGATGGATAGAGGGATGAAGGGGTGAGAGATAATGGATGGAGCAATGGATCAATGAATAGATGGATGAAAGAATCTTTGGAAGGAGTAATAGAGGGATGGATGGGTGAATGGAGGGTGTGGTACATGGAGGGAACGAGGGATGGTGGGATGGGAAAATATTGGGAGGGATCGAGGGATGGAGAGCTATAGCTATGGAGGTTTGGATGGATGGAGCAATGGAAGGATGTAATGATGAAGGGATTGAGGGTTCAAGTGATGGATGAATAGAGGGATGTAGAGATGGAGGCAGGGAAGTAGGGAGTGAGAGATGTAGGGAGGTACGAACATAGGGAAGGTGGGAGGTATCGTGGGATGGGAGATGGAGCCAGAAGGTATTAAGGGAGGGTGGGAGGGATGGATAGCTAGATGGAGAGATCGCAGGATGGAAGGATTGAGGGTGCAGGGAGGGATCGGGGAATGGCGGAATGTAATGATGAAGGATGGTTGGATGATTGGAGGGATGGATGGAGAGAAATGGATGTAGGGATGGATGGGTGGATGGATAAATGAAGTGGAGGCATGGAGGGATGAAGGGAAGGCTGAATGGAGTAATGGGGATGTAGGAATGGAGTGATGGAGGTATATATGAAGTGATGCAGGAATGGATGGAGGGATGGAATGATGATGGGTGGGGGGAGGGAGGGATGATGGAGGGATCGAGAAATGGAAGGGGGAATGTTTGACAGATGAATGCACGAATGAGGGTTGGAACTATGGTTGGAGAGAAGGAGGGACCGCGGGAGGAATTGATGGGTGAATGGATGGGTGAATGGAGGATGGAGGGAAGATGGGAAAGATAAGGGATCGAGGGAGGAAGGTCGAGGGTTCGTCGAATGGAGGGATGGAAGGTTATAGGGATTGATGGCTGGATGGAACGATGGATGGACTCAATGATGGAGGGATGGAAGAATTGTTGAATAGATAGATGGATAGATGGATGAAGAATGGATGGATTGAGCTTTGAAGGGATGGTGGGATGGATGGTTGGCTAGATGTATGGATGGAGGTTTGGAGTGTTGGACGAATGGGTGGTGGGATGAAGGGGAGGAGGGATGAGGTATGGAGCGATGGATGGATGGGTGGATAGAGGGGCCGTGGGTAGGAAGGATGGAAGGATTTGTGGTACATGGATAGAACGATGGAGGGATGGAGGGTCCGAGGGGTGGTTGTAGGGATTGAGGATTTGAGGGATGGAGGGATGCAGTGCGTGACGGTTGGATAGATGGAGAAATGTATGGGTGAATTGTTGGGGGGATAGGGGGATTGAGGGATGCAGGAATGGAGGGATGACGGAAGGAATAAGGGATCGACGGAGGTAGTCGGATGTATCGAGGAATGGAGGGATGGAGGGTTAAATGGAGGGATGAATGGATGGATAAATGGAACGGTGGCTTGATGGAATGATTCAGGATTGGAGGGATGAATGGTTGGAGGTAGTGATTGATAACATATGGAGGAAGGGATGGAGGGAAAGATGTTGGGAGCAAGGGATGTAAGACGGTAAGATCGAAGGTTGAGAGGGAAGCATGGGAGATGGACGAATGGATGGAGGGATCGTGTGATGGGGGACGGAGGGTTTGAGAGTCGGGAGATGGAAACAATGGAAAGGATTAGTGATAGGGAGGGATGGATAGCTGGAGGGATGGATGCATGGAAATATTACGGGCTGGAGGGATCGAGGGATGGAGGGGTAAATAATTGGAGGGAGGGATCTATTGATCGAGGGGTCCAGATAAGTAGATATGAAGGGAGAGATGGACGGAATGATGGGGGGATGGAGGAATGGATGGAGGGATGAATGAATAGATCGTTGGATGGAAGGAGGGAGGGACGGATGGATGAAGGAAGGTATTGCAGGCTGGAGGGATGGATGAATGGATCGATGGATGGATGGGTGGATGGATGGACGGACGAACGGACGGACGGATGCATGGATGGTTGGAAGGATAGATGGATAGATGAATGGCTGGATGGACGGACGCACGGAGGTATGCACGGATGAATGGATGTATGGACGGACGGACGGAGGTAAGGACGGATGAAAAGATGGAGGGATCGTGTGACGGGGAACGGAGGGTTTGAGAGTCGGGAGATGGAAGCAATGGGGTAGGAATGGTTAGTGGTAGGGAGGGGTGGATAGACGGAGGGATGGAAGCATGGACATATTACGGGCTGGAAGGATAGAGGGATGGAGGGGTAATTAATTGGAGGGAGGGATCTATTGACCGGGGGGTCCAGATATGTAGATATGAAGAGAGAGATGGACGGAGTGATGGGGGGATGGAGCAATAGATGGAGGGATGTAGGAAGAGATCGTTGGATGGATAAATGGATGGATGGAGGGATGGATGAATGGATCGATGGATGGATGGACGGACGAACGGACGGACGGATGGATAGATGATTGGAAGGATAGATGGATAGATGAATGGCTGGATGGACGGACGCACTGAGGTATGCACGGAAGAATGGATGGCTGGACGGACGGACGGAGGTATGGACAGATGAATGGATGGATGGACGGAAGGACGAGTAGATGGATGGATGGGTGTATGGAATAATGAAATAATGGATGGATAGATGGAAGGATGGATGGATGGATAGATGTACGGACGGAATGATAGACGTAAGAGTAAATTGCCTGCGTGTTGGGTTGCTTACTGTTCATTTGATTATAAGCTTCCACACGACACATAGTGGAAGGAACATGTTTACGCACTGTATAAACGGAGAGCCTGCTTGCTCTACCATAATATCAGTCAAATCGGTGACGTTTTATGTAGTTCCTGCTGAGAAGACACATTGCGTCAATGGGGTATAAAATGTATATATATTTTTTTAACGATTTGGAAAAAAGTAAGTTGTTTCTTCACAGATTAGTTTTCAAACGTTTTTAAAATTGAGACTTCATGTCAGTGTTACTTTTTTTTTGGATAGTGTTTAACACTCTTTTACTGCAAATAACACAATGTTACTTTGAAATATTAGTTTCATTATTTATACAATAGCAGTTACACTGCCTACCTAAATCGTCACTGCTACAACACAAAAGTGCAAATGCTATATTCACCATCACATCAACTTATTTATAAATGCAGAATGCCTATTGGGCACACACACACACACACACACACACACACATCATGTTTAAATGACTCTGCATATTTTGTGCTATAGCTAAGTGCAATCAACAGCTACAACCACAAGCAAAAAACGCTCAATATGTCAACCGTACCTATCCTATATTAAAATACACTTTTTCACAGAAATAAGAAATGTTTAACATAATTGTTATACAAGCATTCACGTCATAATAAACCGTTTTAAATGGCCTTCTGTATTTTTGCTCTCTGTACCGATTAAGTGTACATGCCTACCTAATAGGCAGATAAGATATTTTATTTCCCTCGATCCGGTATTTGAGCAGAAATATGTGTTTTTGAGGACTCCCGAAATTAAAAAAAAAAAAATTAGAAGATCAGAGTATCTGTCACTTTTTTGTGAGTAGGCATGTGTCGTCCTCCTAATTTAAGGGTAACGTTCTAGCCTCTGATTCCTAACGTCGAGGGTTTAAACCCAGTGGAGGTGATGGATTTTTTTCGGAGTGAAAATCCTTGGCATGGCTTCTTTAGGAAGGGAAGTAAAGTCGTTGTTCCCCTGTCATAGATTTACGGTACGTAAATGATCCGCAAGCCTGACAGAGAGCAAAATTAAAAGGTCTTTTACGTCCAATATAGGATGAAACGCTGAGTCATAGCAGTTAAAGAGCTGCTTTAAATAAAACTCAATGTAATTTAATGTGTGAGTGGACAGCATAACTCAAAAACGAAAAGTCTGTTTTATACCAAACTTGGTGCTTAAGCTTAGTAAGTTTCAGTGATGCGACACGAATATTTTCTGGAGAATCCCCATCCCCAAACTACACTTTTCATGGAAGATTTTTTCGAAGTGTTTGGTTTACTCAAAATGGTTCTGACGATTTTCAATAAAATACCATATATTAAATATATTTACCTTCCTAATTATCAAGTAGGTATAACCTTCATTCCCCATTTACCAGCTAATGTAATTCAGGGATGAATAAGACTATTTCTTGAATTGTATTAACGGAGCAAGAGAGGTAACTTTGCTCTAAGTGAACCCGGATGCAGTTCGCTACAGGTCTTGTTAGCACATTCTAAATACGTTTAAAAGGACACATAAGTAGGAATTGGTCATACACGGTTTGCCTTAGCTACAAAAGTATGTTGTATTTGGTGCTGGTCTCTTCTTGTAGTGTTTTATTATCTACACCTGTCTACGCTGCCGGGCTGTGGCCGAGTGTTAGTAGCATTCACCTCTCATTAGGCGGCCCGGGATCCATCCCAATCGTTCGCCGATCCCGGTGGCCGCGCTCGCTAAAGCGTCTCGCTTTGGCGCATTGTGGTACACAGGATTGTGGGTTCGAGTCCCGCCTTGGGCATTGGTGTTTCTGTGTTTGTAAATGTGTCTATGTTTGTGTATGTATATGTAAAACGAAAACATTAAGAATATTAAGGTCTACTAAGGAAATATAGGAAACTGGAAAAAATTGAGAGAAAAAAGGAATACAGCGCCGGAGTCCTGACAAGCCTCCGGAACTGTACTTTTAATAAAAAAAAAAAAATCGAACACGTGTGGAAATTGTGACGGACAAGGCGGCGCAGGGTCAGATTTCCTCCAAGCTGGCCGGTTTCCCGCCATATCATTCCAGCGGAGTTACATCTTCATTCCATGAATCATCAGTGTCATCGCCTGCGGTGTAGAAGTGGTTAAAGCGGGCGGGAAACACTATTTAAAAAAAAAAAACTGTCTATAGTTCTACAATGAACAAAGAATGCCCGTAAATTCTCCCGGTCAGTTGCAGAGTGGTAAGAGCATTCGCCACCAAAAAGGCGGCGAAAGTGCAAAATGTAATTAAACCATTTGTGTAACAGAACCATTTTTCTTTAATGTTGCTTCTACTTGGCAATCTCTCATCTATTAATCCTGGATTAATGTCTTCTGAATTAGCTTTTGTAATTTGCAATTCACATATTGCACTTTATTTTACACTATAATTAAAGTTTACGTCACTGAGTACATTACCTTCAATTATTTGACAGTGAGCAACGATATTGAAGAGTTCTTCTTAACGTTGAGTAATACAGTAAACACGCTTCCTGATACATTGGTTTTGATTTTTATATTTGATTTAACTTGTGTATGCGGTGTGGGTAGTTAGCTTCGGGATCCATCTGCTTTCTGCATCAAGTTGAAAGTACACTTGTCCATACTGCCGGGCTATGGCTGAGTGGTAACAGCACTCGCCTCCAATAAGGCGGCGCGGGTTCCATCTCAGGCGAACTCATGGGGGAATTGTGATGGACAAAATGTCAGATTTCCTTCAGGTTCGCCGGTTTCCCGCCATCTCAGTCCAGCGGTGCTAAATTTTCATTCCATGGCAGTGTCATCGCCTATTTTCTGCTCGTAGTTGAAATGATAGTGAAACACTATTTTCAAAATGCTGCCTATAGTTCTACAATAACAAAGAATCCCCGTAAATTTTACGTGACTTTTAGATTGTAAAATTGCCTATTACAGAAAAACGATTGTGTGGTTACACATTCTGGATCTGAAAATTCAGTTCCGGGAATATAATACTATGCCAAAATACACTAACAGTTTCACTCTTGAAAAACATTTGTCCATTGCTAATTATATTTTTCAATATTTGGGTCTTTGACCGTTCTCTTTAAGGCGATTCATAAGACATTATACCTAATAGTCTGCATACAGTACGCTTGTGTCTAACCATGAAAGTTTACCAACAATACTAGTGTACCTACCTACGGATAAACCTCCAAAGAAATGGATTTTATAGGCCGCTACAGGGAATATAAAAATATAAACTTAACTTTCCTCCTAAAGGTCTACTTAACTTTACCAAACAGAAAAGCCCTAAATACGTTTCTCTAAAATTGCACGTTAGTGAAAATAATGGGAAAGTACAAAATGTAATTACACCAATCGTTTCACAGAAAAACCCTTCTTAAGTGTGGCTTCTGCTTTGCAGTCCTTCACATTAATACCGATTTAAAGTCCATTAAATAAGCATTTGTGATTTGCATATTACATCTTTCTCTTGACTTTACTCTATAATAACAGTTTATATCTCTGAGTACATACCTTCAATAATTAGTCACTGAACAATGGAATTGTAGACTTATTTTTAACGTTGAGTAACACTGTAAAGACGCTTCCTGATAAGTTTGTTTTGACATTAATATATGATTTATTTTGTGTATGCGGTGTTGGTAGTTAGCTTCGGGATCCATCTTCTTTCTGCATCAAGTTGAGAGTACTCTAGGCGTTCCCGGGCTTTATGCGAAGTTAAGATTCAATATGACTTTACTGCCCATAAAGACCGAGACACGTCCAGAGCATATTCGAGCCAGGAATACTTCAGCGCTTATTTCAGAGCGGGTTATCTCATGCAGCTTCGTCTGAGGCCCGCATTCGGGAAGCTGTAGTTTCGATTCCCAAATCCGAACTTCCTCACTCAAGGAACTGGTCTCAGGGCGTCATAAGAATGATGGGAAGGTTGCATTCATGCGTCAAATTTTCCGTTTCACGGTTTCTTGTTCTCAAAAGTTCCTTGCCATTTCTTTCGGAATTGTAAGATCTGACGATGCTGTTGGGCGCAATGCGACTGAATTCTTGCTTGCGAAATGTTAAGGGTTAGTGCTGGCGTTAGATGCAACTTTTTGAATAAATAAAAATAGTTTTTATATTGAACTTCGGGTCTAAACCTTCAAATATTCTCTGCACACACTCAGTTTCCTTAAGTTCAAACTTTCCATGTATTTCTTCACCATGGGTGTTGTCTCTACGTTCTTTATCTCGTATACTTGAGGCTCCCTCCGAGATTTATTACTTATCTCAATCGCCATACTCTTTTCCCTTTAACTCCACATTCTGATATAAATTCAGTAATACACGTCCGAATACATTTATCTCGTACCAAAATACGCTAGTTGAAGAAAAATGCCGTTTCCGTTTTAACATTTTTTGATTACCTTGTTCGACGCCTCACAAGATCCATGATGTCAATGAGACTCTGAAGATAAACATCCTGTGTGAATGATTGAATAAATGAATAAATAAGTGTATTTCTTTTAATACCATACAATGATTTTCATCAAATGCATGGGCTCCAGGGGCCGTGGTGTGGAGGCGTATAGTCATATTATCACCTTCCCCAACCAACTCGTAGCCTTGTTTGGTGCACCTAAAATGAAATAACATTTTTAAATGGTAAAAAATATATATGTATATGCAAAATTAACTTACTATAAACATGGAAAACTTAATTTGAAAAGCAATACCTATATAAATTTTAAAGGAAATAACGGAGGTAATTAATTAGCGCAAGGAGGTCCAGGGTTTGGCCCAGGAACGTGTGGAGTTAGTGAACTGAATTCTCTTAACACTTGCCTTTTTTCGTTGGTTGTGTTAACATGATGTTGGCTGTACAGTTCTGTTCTTCCATTGGTTAACTTTATTTGCTGCATTTGGTACCTTTTTTTATAAGTGATTTTAAGACACGAGAGGAAAAATAAATCGAATTATATCATAGCAATAACATATAATCAAGTTGTTACCTACACTTGTCCATACTGCCGGGCTGTGGCTGAGTGGTAACAGCACTCGCCTCCAATAAGGCGGCCCGGGTTCCATCTCAGGCGAACTCATGGGGGAATTGTGATGGACAAAATGTCAGATTTCCTTCAGGTTCGCCGGTTTCCCGCCATCTCAGTCCAGCGGTGCTAAATTTTCATTCCATGGCAGTGTCATCGCCTATTTTCTGCTGGTAGTTGAAATTGTAGTGAAACACTATTTTCAAAATGCTGCCTATAGTTCTAGAATAACAAAGAATCCCCGTAAATTTTACGTGACTTTTAGATTGTAAAATTGCCTATTACAGACAAGCGATTGTGTGGTTAAAATTTTTGACCTGAAAATTCAGTTCCGGGAATATAATATTATGCCAATATAAACTAACAGTTTCACTCTTGAAAAACATTTGTCCATTGCTAATTATATTGTTCAATATTTGGATCTTGGACCGTTCTCTTTAAGGCGATTCAAAAGACATTATACCTAATAGTCTGCATACGGTACGCTTGTGTCTATCCATGAAAGTTCACCAGCAATACTAGTGTAACTACCTACGGATAAACCTCCAAAAGATTTTATAGGCCGCTACAGGGAATATAAAAATATAAACTTAACTTTCCTCCTAAAGAACTACTTAAGTTTACCAAACAGAAAAGCCCTAAATAGGTTTCTCTAAAATTGCACGTTAGTGAAAATAATGGGAAAGTACAAAATGTAATTACACCATTCGTTTCACAGAAAAACCCTTCTTAAGTGTGGCTTCTGCTTGGCAGACCTTCACATTAAAACTGATTTAAAGTATATTAAATACGCATTTGTGATGTTCTTATCACAGCTTTCTCTTGACTTTACTCCTTAATAACAGTTTACATCTCTGAGTACATTACCTTCAATAATTGGTCAGTGAACAATGGAATTGTAGACTTATTTTTAACGTTGAGTAATACCTTAAAGACGCTTCCTTTTTATATTGAACTTCGGGTCTAAACCTTCAAATAATCTCTGCACATAGTCAGTTTCCTTAAGTTCAAACTTTTTATGTATTTCTTTACCATGGGTGTTGTCTCTACGTTTTTCAATCTCGTATACTAGAGGCTCCCTCCGAGATTTATTAGTTATCGCAATCGCCGTACTCTTTTCACTTTAATTCCACATAATGATATAAATTCAGTAAGACACGCCCGAATACATATATCTCACACCAGATGTTTCCTAGACGTCGAGCAGTGCGGACGTACCAGAGAGAGGCAGGTAGTAGGAGAAAAATGAGTGTGGATCTGGTTGTTTACTGGGCAAGGATAGGAATGTGATCGGGTAGGCGACCGCGGAAAGCAGGTAGAGAGGCGACAGGAGCTACGGAAACTACGAAGAATTATTGTTTAATGGCTTTTGTATTACTAGCCCTGCTTGTGATAGGAGGAGTTGAAATAAATCCAGGACCTGTAGGAGATGAAAGATTTGGAAGCTGCAACAAAGCACTGAGGACCGGACTGGTTTGTATTTCATACGCGAGATGGTCCATTTTGGCTTTCAAAAATTAAGAGAGAATAGAACATAGAAGAAAACTGGTCATGTAAAAACTGTAGGAGAGATGTGACCTTCACCGCAAATGATAAAAAATTGTAGCAGCTGCATGAGGAACTACGAGACTTACGCGACAAGCTGAAAACAGCGGAAGATATTGTTCGGAAGCTTAAAGAAGAAAACAGCTTACTGAGGGAGACAAGGGAGGATGGCGTAAAAAAAAAGAGGAGAAACCACGTTTGATCATGGGCGACTCTATCGTTAGACATGCGGGAACTACAAATGCAAAGGTAGCTTGCTATCCTGGCATAAAGACTGAGGGCCTACTGAGTGAAATTGAGAAGAAACGAGAGGAGGAAGAAAGCAACTACCGGATTATCGTATTACACGTTGGAAGTAATGACCTATGAAGGAATTTTGACTATGTGATGGGAGACATGTATGATTTAGTTAAGAAGACAAAGGCACTATTTCCCACTGCAAACATTGTCATCAATGGAGTTTTGAGGCGACGCGATATCAACTGGAGGAAGGTAATGCAGGTAAACGACGCGTTTTCGTGATTGGCTGAACGACTGTATCTGTAGTTTGTGGACTCAAATTCGTGGATTGATGACTGGGTCTATGGACGGGATGGTGTTCACCTATACAGAAGGGGGAACTTCAAAGTTGGCAGCATTGTTTACGAGGGTATTTGAGTGGAGCGGTGGCACCGGGCGGCATTGACAACGGTTTCGGGGAAGCAACAATTCTCAGGTAAGGGCACATTCCGTAAGGCTGTTACAGGTAAATTGCCGTAGCATCATAAACAAAACATTAGAATTTTGGAATTTAATGGAAATACGTAACCCAAGTGTGATTATAGGTACGGAGTCATGGCTCAGCTTTAATATTGATGACGCGGAGATATTTAGATCAGATTACAGGGTGTTTAGGAGGGACAGGGAAGGAAGGGGTGGGGGAATTTTTATTTGTACCAAGTTAGAGTTAAACAGTAAGATATTGTGGGTGGAAGAAGACGTAAAATTAAGGCCATTGAAATTATCGATCCGAAAACGAAGCAAATAACATTACATTAATAGCGTGTTACAGACCACCTGGCGAAACTAACTTTAAAACTCTTCATAAACTAGTGGAAATATTTTCTTCGCAAACGGGAAACAATGTTATTTTAGCAGGAGATCTAAATTTGCCAAATGTAAACTGGAATGGGCAGTTATCAGAAGGCGAAGCTCAATATGTCGTTAACCTTCTGGTTTGGGATCATGGGTTATCTCAGGTAGTCAAAACAGATACCTGGAAATCGGCTGTACTGGACGTGTTTCTATGCCTGAGTCATTGTTTAGCGCATGTGAGGTTTTGCCAGGTATAAGTGACCACAGCTGTGTACAATTAGACATAAACTGGAAGGTGAGAAACCGGTTTTAAGGAGAGGAAATTATTAGTTTTAATTTCTGCAGAGCAGACGTAGATGGAATTCAGACTTTTCTCAAAAAGCAATTTTGCCTGTTTGTAAAAGCTGCAACAAATGTAGATGCAGCATGGGATACTTTCAAAATACTTATTTCGGTATCAATAAAGAAATACGTTCCACACAAAGTTATCAAACAAAACAGTGATCCAGAATATTATACAAGACCATCAGAATACTTAAACAAAAGTCTAGGCGCGCACTTCATAAACGGAAGAAGTCAGATTGGCATATTAACAGATATAAAGAATTAGCTAAACAATTGAAAGGCGAAACGTTGCAAGCCCAGGAGCGGTTCTTAGAACAAATTCTAAGCGGGACCAATAATATTTGGAAATATTTTTACAATTATATAAGTAGACGCAGGGAAATAAACTTGGCATACCAGAACTCAAGGAAAATGCAATTGCCATATTGAACGATAAGAAAAAAGCGAGCGCATTAAATTCACATTTTGTGTCTGTTTTTAACAAAGCGGATTATAATTAAACTGGAAATTGAGGATAGTGTAAAATCCGTTTTTCAAATAATGGCATCCGAATTGCGCAGAAGGATCAGAATGTTGCAAAATCGAAAGTCGAGTGGGCCTGATAATATACCGACCGAAATACTAAAAATTGGAGGTGAATCCACGATTCCGTACCTAATGATTTTATTTAATATGTTAATAAATAACTGTGTCTTACCGGAATACTGGAAAACCGCGATTGTAGTTCCAATTCATAAAGGGGGAAATAAAACAGAATTAAATAATTATCGACCAGTCAGCCTAACCTCAGTAGTGTGCAAATTAATGGAACATTTAATTGTGGAATATATACGGGGGGAATTGGAAAGCAAAAATTGGTTCAATAAAGCGCAATATGGGTTTAGATCTGGATACTCGAGTGAAAGCCAGATAACGTCATTATTTCAAGATTTAACAGAGGAGGTGGATACAGGTGGAAGGACAGATGCAGTGGTGATAGATTTTTCCAAAGCTTTTAATGCTGTATCATATAATTTACTTATCCAGGAGCTAACTGCTACAGGAATTGATAAACGCGTAGATTTATGGGTTACAATTTTTTGGAAGGAAGATTGTAAGGGGTAAAAGTAGGCAAGGAGCTATCTGAGAGGGGTATGGTAAGCTCGGGCGTCCCTTAAGGCTCAGTACTGGGGTCGTTACTTTTTCTTATTTTTGTAAATGACAAAACTGTTAATATAAATGCCAGATAAGATTGTTGCAGACGATTGTATTATTTACAATAACATTAGAAATGTTGAAGATGAGACTGCTTTTCAGGGTGATTTAAATGAAACTAGTGATTGGGCTGCTGCAAAAAACATGAAAATTAACGCTGGCAAAAGTAAGTCATTTGCATTTAATAGATCTAGGGGGAAAATTCTGCAAAACTATCACATGGGTGGGGAAAAAATTCCACAGGTGGACAACTGCAAATTCTTGGGAGTTTACTTGGCGAGTAACGCTGGATGGGACGAGCAGGTAAATTCTGTATCTAAGAAAGCGTGGAAAACACTGCACTTCCTAATGAGGATTTTAAAAAAGGGAAAAGCAAAGTGCAGGGAAATCGCGTACAAGTCCTTACTGCGGCCGGTCATGGAATTTGGAGTACTTTGTTGGGTGTGAAATGGCGTGTTATTTATGGACGCTCTTTAACTGCTTTGGTTCTCAGCGTCCCATTCTATATTGGGCGTGAAAGATCGCTTAATTTTGCTAAGAGACCTCTCTTATCAGGCGTGAGGTTCTTTTACGTGCCGTAAATCTACGACACGGGACCCACGGCTTTACTTCCCTTCCGAAGGCCCGAAAAAATCCATCGTCCTCCGCCGGGTTTGAACCCGCGACCTTGGGTATATGAAGTTAGCATGGTAACCATTACACCATGGAGGGCGACGCTTGTTGGGAACCGTATAGAGTAAATCAAATTGATTCGTTAGAAAAGATTCAGAGAAGGGCTATAACATTCATAAAAAGGGGTAAATATTTTGGGCCTACAAACGCTGAGGAGATAAAATGGGAGCCGCTGAAAGTTAGGCGTGAGAAACAGACGTTGTGCGCTTTATTTAAAGCTTACGCTTGCGTGGGAGGACGTTACGGTGAAACTGGCAAAACCCAACTTACTATGCACGAAACGATCATCTGTTCAAAATTAAGGGTAGAAGATACAGAACTGACGTGGGAAATTTCTCCTTTGTAAAAAGAACCATAAAAGACTGGAATGAATTGCCTGGAGCAGCCTTTCGGGGTTGTCCTCTGTCTCCGAAGAAATTTAGGAAAAATCTTGATATTAATGTTGGATAATTTATGTAAATATTCCTTAAATGAAATGCTTGTGATTTTATATTGTTGTAAACACAAATATTCAATTGGTTGGTGATTCTAATTATGAAATTAATTAATCTGAATTGAGAGGAAAATTAATGTTTTCATATTTGTTGAAAATAACTATTATATCTAGGTTACAAAGCCATAAACTGGCAGCTGTGATTTTTGTTCATATATCTTGTATACATATATAACTCTGCCACCGTGAGATACCCACTTACAGAGAAATACATACATACATACACACATACATACATACATACATACAGACATACATACATACATACACACATACATACATACATACATACATACATACATACATACATACATACATACATACATACATACATACATACATACATACATACATGCATGCATACAGTATACATGCATACATGCATACATACATACATACATACATTATACATACCGACAGACATATAAACACACACATACATACATACATACACACACAAACACATACATACATGCATACACACACACAAACACATACATACATACATACATACATACATACACACACAAACACATACATATATACGTACATACCTACCTACCTACCTACCCACCCACACACCTACCTACCTACCTGCCTGCCTGCCTGCCTGCCTGCCTGCCTACCTACAAAATACATTACTTGAAGAAAACTGCCGTTTCCGTTTTAACATTTTTTGATTACCTTGTTCGACGCCTCACAAGATCCAGAATGTCAATGAGATCTGAAGATAAAAATCCTGTGTGAATGATTGAATAAATGAATGAATAAGTGTATTTCTTTTAATACCATGCAATGATCTTCATCAATCGCATAGAGTCCGTGGGCCGTGGTGTAGAGGCGAAAAGTCATACATCACCATCCCCTACCAACTAGTAACCTTGCTTGGTGCACCTAAAATGAAATAACATTTTGAAATGGTAAAAAATATGTATACACAAAATTAACTTACTATAAAAATTGTCAACTTAATTTTAAAAACAATACCTATTTAAATTTTAATGGAAATAACGGAGGTATTTAATTACCGCAAGGAGATCCAGGGTTTGGCCCAGGAACGTGTGGAGTCAGTGAATTGAATTCACTTTAAACTTGCCTTTTTTCGTTGGTTGTGTTAACATGATGTTGGCTGGCCAGTTCTGTTTTTCCATTGGTTAATTTTATTTGCTTCATTTGGTACCTTTATTTATCAGTGATTTTAAGACACGAGAGGAAAAATAAATCGAATTATATCATAGCAATAGCATTTAAACAACTTGTTATCTACAGCTGTCTACACTGCCGGGCAGTGGCTGAGTGTTAATAGCACTCGCCACCTATAAGGTGGCACGGGTTCGATCTCAGGCGAACGCATGAGGAAATTGTGATGGACAAAATGTCAGATTTCCTTCAGGTTCGCCGGTTTCCCACATCTCTGTCCAGCGGTGTTACATCTTCATTCCATGTCGGTGCCATCACATATGATATACTAATAATTGAAGCGGGCGTGAAACACTATTTTCAAAAAAAAACTGTCTATAGTACTACAATGAACAAAGAATGCCCGCAAATTCTACATGAAATTAAGATTGTAAAATTGCTAATTACAGAGAAAAGATTGTGTAATCACAACCTCAGGACCTGAAAATTTAGTTTCGGGAATATAATATTGTGCAAATATACATTGACTGTTTCTCTGTTGAAAAAAATTTGTTCATTGGTAATTAATTTTTTTTAATTATTTGGATATTTGACTTTCCTCTTTAAGACAATTCATAAGATGTTACAGCTATTAGCCTGCATTAGTGGTGGTGGTGGTAGTGGTTATAGTTAAGATGGTAGTGGTAGCAGTAGTAGTGGTATTGGTAGAGGTAGTAGTAGTAGTAGTGGTATTGGTAGAGGTAGTAGTATTGTAGTAGTATTAGTAGTAATATTGTAGTAGTACTGGTCGTCTCCTTAGCGCGGTGGTAGCGTTGCTGCTTACCAAGCGGGAGACCTGGGTTCGATCCCCAGTACCGGCGTGGGGATTTTTCCCCCGCTGGGACACCTGGCCCGGGGTGCACTCAGCCTCGTAAGGTCCCTGGGGGGCAAATTGAGGAGCTACTTGATGGAGAAGTAGCGGCTCCAGGTCGCGAGGACCGCATTAACCGGCCGGGGGGACTCGAGGCGCTGACCACGTCTCACCCTCCAATACTGCACCCCATCCATGACGTCTGTAGTGGACCGAGATGGGGGACGCGCTGCCGGGCGGTAGGCCAAGGTTCCCCGTGAGCTGTCGTGCCATGGAGTTATATAGTTATTGTAGTAGTAATATTACTATTGTAGTGGTACTAGTAGTACTAGTAGAACTAGTAGTAATAGTATTATAGTAGCAGTATTGAAGTAGTACTAGTAATAGTACTATTGTAGTAGTATTAGCAGTACTAGTAGTAGTACTAGCAGTACTAGTAGTAGTACTAGTAGTGCTAGCATTATAGTAGTAGTATTATAGTAGTAGTATTATGGTAGTAGTGATAGTAGTAGTGGATGAAGTATTATAGTAGTAGTAGTTGTAGTAGTATTATTGTAGCTGTACTATAGTCGTAGTATTTTAGTAGTAATAATAGTAGTACTAGTAATAGTAGTATAGTAGGAGTACTATAGTAGTAGTACTATAGTAGTTGTATTATAGTAGTAGTATTATAGTAGTAGTTGTAGTATTGTAGTAGTAGTGGTAGTAGTATTATAGTAGTAAAATAGTAGTAGTATTGTAGTAGCATTGTAGTAGTAGTAGTAGTAGTAGTAGTGGTTATAGTAGTATTGTAGTAATATTATAGTAGTATTATAGTAGTGGTACTATGGTAGTAGTTGTATCATAGTAGTAGTTGTAGTAGTATTATAGAAGAAGTATTATAGTAGTTTTGTAGTAGTATTGAGGTAGCAGTGGTATCATAGTAGTAGTATTATTATAGTAGTAGTAATAGTAGTAGTAATAGTAGTAGTAATAGTAGTAGTAGTAGCAGCAGTAGCAGCAGCAGTAGCAGTAGGTAAATTGTGTGGTCACTGTCTGGAGTGAAGGATTTTAGCTAAATTTCTGAACAGTTGAATGTATACGTTGGTGGTTTGTGACTTTAAGAGAACCAACATTTCAACAAATTACAGTATGGAATTTCGGCTCAATTTTGGGAGGTATGTTAGCTCACGAGCTAACTAGTCATACCTAAGACTTTCCAACAAAGATTTTGTTTAATTTTGAGTTCTGTATTACAGAAGCAGCAAATATCCCAATAAAAGAAATAGAGACAACCAATGGAGTTATATGTCACATATTGAGAACCACAAAAGAACCAAATTGAGAAAATTAAAGAAGAAACTGTCATCGTAATTCACACACGCTGATGATATTGATGAAACGTTTTACTTTCTTTCCACGAAAAAGTTCTCGAGAAGCATATGCGAAAAAGCAAAGAATCAGTGTATTCAATGTATGCCGTGCGGTCATTTAAACTGCACCCGCGGTGTCAAATGGCTATTATTTCTGTGAACTATCGTTCTCATATTCCATATGAAGATTAAGTGAGGCTTGACAACCTTTGCTATAGGTTGTGCTCATGAACACAAATAGCATTAACATATTCATGTGTTTGAATTGCTCAGTCACTGAATTTAAATGTTGTGTTATTTTCGTTTCATTTGTTTGTTTCTCAACTTGTGACATTATATTTAGACAATAGGGTAATTTGGCAATGCTTTAAATATTTACTGTTTCCTAAATACCTTTGTGAAATTTTGTATATTTTTATTTTCTAAACTAATCTTTATATCTTATCTTTCAGACAGAGCGATTTACAAATTCACGTTAGCCATATTAAAGCTCATAATAATGAGAATTTCATCTAGGCCCGGGCTCCCCTACTCATTCTGCAACATGCTTTATATAAAATAATCAATAACGTCTTATAAGCTTAAATTTAGATAAATAAATTTTTTCAAGAAATAAATTACACAAAAATATTTACGATTTGGGTCCTATTAGGCTTAAGCATGTTGAACCGGGAGCATCAATTTTCTTAAGTTAAAATGGAATGGATATAATCTTTAATCAGAAAAACATGTGGTTGTTAGCATTTGTGTTTGGAGTTATTCAACACACGTCAAAAACTTTGTTAATGAATACCACCTCAACTTTTGCATTCAAATTTACGGCGGCTGAAACAGTTTTGTGTGTGTATAGTTATACTATTTCTGTGAAACGCTTCCAATTATGTCAACAAAAACGATATCATGTTGCATACAACAATAACTAAATGCAGTAAAAACGAAAAGGTTACTGATTTGAACAGATTATTAAGCATACTTGATGTTTCCCCAAAATTACACAGATGCATGTTCATTTTGATTTGAGGACGGCAATAAAGAGGGAGACAAAATAAGAGTTTCTGAAAATCGGAGAATCTTTGAACCAAAATAGCGGTAGACTGTTTTGAGGTATGCTGTCACCAGAAACTTCAAAATCTAAATTCCTATTCGCCTGTGATATCTTGAAAATCTAAGCTCTTAAAGATACTATCTATATTTTTACAAAGTACAAATCATGTCTGTAAATTCTACATTTAACTAAACATGAAATATAGCAAAATACCGCAAGTTTATAATCACAGCTCCTGGACCTGTAAACTTACTTCAGTGAAAAACAGTTTATATATCCTAACAGAATGACAGATTGACACTTGAAAACGACTCTTTAAATAATACATAACATTTTTAAATAACAGAAAATGTTCTCTTTCCCTTAGACGCTATATCTATCTTTTACTTTCCATACTGTTATGTTTATCCTTAACCTATTACTAATAATACACAGTATACCTAATTACGGATTTTTTTTCCAAAAGGAATGGACTTCTTAGACCATTATAATGAATAAGAAAACACAAATTATGTTTTTCTTCTAATGTTTTAAATACCTACATTAACTTACCAAAGAGAAACTTCCTCATATACCTATTTATAAATCTACTGGAATATGAAAAAGGAGAGTGAGACTGAACAAAATGTAATTAAATCAATTCCTCTTACAATACAATCCTTCTTTAGTGTTGCTTCTGTGCGGCAAAGGATTTTTTTAATCCTTATTTGAAGACTATAAAATAAACATTTGCAATTTTTTTAAGTAACTTTTCACTTCACTGTACACTTTATAATAAAGTTTTCATCACTGAGTACATTATTGGCAATTATTGCCCAGTTAACAAGTCTGAAAAAAGGCTATAGGCGCTTCTAGATTCAATCTATTTTCTAGTTTTTTTATTCGAATTTTATTTGTATATGCTGTATTGGAGGGACGCTTAGGGATTCTTCTGTCTGGCTGCATTAAGTTGAAAGTACTCCAGACGTTCCCAGGATTCAAGGTGTCTAAAGATTGAACATCACTTAAAACCCCTTAAATCCCGAGACCCGTCCAGAGAATTTTCGAGCTAGGAATACTTCAGCTCTTAATAAAGAGCGGGTGAATTCATGCAGTGTTGTTTGTGGCCCACGTCCGGGAGGTTGTAGTTTCAATTCCCAAATCCGGACATTCTGCCTCATGGAGGCAAACCCGGGTGGTCGCCCGGAGAATGGCGGGAAGGTAACTTTCATGCATCGAATTTTCTGGTCCACCATTTCTTGTACTCATCAGTTCCTTGTCATTTCTTTCGGAGTCTAAATACCAGAGGATGGTGTAGGACAGATTAGGGCTAGATTCTTGCTTGCGTAGTGTGTATGGTGACGTTGAATTCAGTGAAAAACAGTTTGGGGTGCCCCTCTTTTGAGTAAGACGCAAAGAACCTTAAGGACATAGGTTCATCTGTTCCAATGACTATGGAACCGGTTTTGTGTAATGGAAAACTAATCTATCAGTTGTTGTTTACCATAAACACGTTCTAATAACAGTGCTGTATGTAAATATAGTGCCTGACACCTGAGAAGCACACATAAAATGTGTCACGCTACTGATTCTAAAAGAATCAGGTTAAAAAAACAACAAACGCTTTATATGAAAGTTGTACATTTGCAATATTATTATACACTTTTGCACAAAAAGTAAAAATAATGCTCTTTCGTTATTATGCAAGCATTTATGTCATCATAAACCATTTTTAACTGCAACCTGTATTTTTGCTCACCGTTCTACTTATGATATACTAATCTATATAATTGGTAGAGAAGATATTTTAATCTAGCCAAAAATCTAAATCCCAGATTTCAGCGGAATAGTGTATTTTGGGGACTTGCGAATGGGTTAGTGTGTCTGTATGATTGTGTGTTGTGTGTCGTCCTACGTGTTATCTAAGAGAGGAAAATTATTGTTGTAAATACAAATATTAAATTGGTTGGTGATTCTAATTATAAACTTAGTTAATCTGAATTGAGAGGAAAATTAATGCTTTCATATTTGTTGTAAATAACTTTTATATCTAGGTTACAAAGCCATAAACTGGCAGCTGTGATTTATTGTTCATATATCTTGAATACATATATAACTCTGCCACCGTGTGATACCCACTTGCAGAGAAATAAATACATACATACATGTATACATACATACATGCATACAGTATACATGCATACATGCATACATACATTCATACATACATACATAAATTATACATACCGACAGACATACAAACACACACATATATACATACATACATACATACATACATGCATACATACATACATGCATACATGCATACATACATACATTCATACACACTTACATACATACATACATACATGCATACATGCATACATACATACATGCATGCATGCATCCATGCATCCATACATACATACATCCATACTTACATACATACATACATACATACATACATACATACATACATACATACATACATACATACATACATGTTTCCGAGTGTGAAAGAGGACGGTCGTGTTTTGTGTCTTGCTCGTAGCTACCTGGAAGAAGTTCGACAATGGAAAGCGTACGAGATCTCATTGAGCAGTTGAGGCAAGAAATGCGTGTAGGATTTGAAAAGTGCAGCCTAAAATCGCTGGAAAGTGCCGTGTAGAATGTGACAGTTCGAATGCGTGCTCTGGAAGAGAAAATAGATTATTTAGAGAACCAGCCTCGTAGAAATAATATTGTAGTATATGGTGTGAAGGTAGAAGCGGGAGAGAGTTGGGAGATGACGGAGGAAATAGTGAAAAGGGTCATCTCACAAATAGGATTCGAGATCCGCGAGTTTGATGTGGAGAGAGCCCATCGTGTAGGTCGACGTGGCAATGTAAGGCGACCTATTGTGTGCAAACTGGCCCATTATAAACTCAAGGTGGCCATCCTTCGAGATGCTCGTTATTTACGGGGAACGGGAATAAGCATTAGCGAGGACTTTAGCCAGCGTGTAAGAGAAGAGAGAGAATTCTTAAAGGGACACATGTTCGAGGCCAGGAGGCAGGGCTGTCATGCCGTATTGCGCTATGACAAGCTCTTCATTAATGGACTAGTATGGAACCGACAGGAGCTGGAGCGCATGGAACAGCCTAGAAGTAGTGCGGAAACCGAACCCAGGACAGGGCAGCTAGAGCAGGTAGCCAGTGCATCAGCCCAGCAGGTAGCAGGTCCCTCAGCAGAACATCAGGTGCCTCAAGTTATGTCGACAGGGAGGGGAAAAGAGGAGAGGAGGGTGAGACAGTCTTCGCCGGAAAAGTCAACAACAACGCCCCTCTGTGCCCTTAGGCTGACAACAGCTCGACAAAGGGTCGGCAAAGTTGTAGGAAGACCAACAGCAAGGAAACAATAGGACCCAACCCCTTCTCTGAGGATTGTCACAAAGATCATCGAAGGCTTCAAAAAAAGGTTGGGTAGCGAGAATTTCTTGTATTTCCTTAGTGATTTAGACGTTGTAAGTTTAACAGAAACTTGGTTGAAAAACGGAGAAAATGTAACACTTGCTAATTTCCATAGTTTTAGTAGGGGAAGGGAGACACGGGGAAGGAGGGGAAGGTGGCCAGGAGGGGTATCAGTTTCATTCAGGTCTGAGCTGGAGGCTGAGATAACTAAATTAGAAATCAGTTTGGAAGGGGTGATTGCTGTATCTTTGGCACAGGGGGGAGTACAAATAATAGTTATAGGATTATACAACCAGCCAGCAACGTCCAAGTATGCAAACAGGAATTTCTTCAGTGACTTAACCGAAACGTTAGTGCAGTTACAGGAAAAGTTTCCAGGAACTGAATTAATTCTCTTAGGAGATTTTAATGCGAGGTTAGGAGGGGAGAATATTTCTCTAACGGGGGGTCATCAATGGGGGGAGGAATTCCGCGAAGGTCAACGAAAGAGCAAGGATAGTTTTATTAATGGGGAGGGCAGACAATTACTTGCTTTCTGTGATGCCTTCTCTTTAGAAATAATGAATGGCAAGTACGGTGAGGATCGAGAGGGAGAACTCACTTTCATAAATGAAAATGGGGGTAGTGTAATAGATTTTATTTTAGTAAGTCAGGGTTTAATTGGCAGAATTAGAAATTGTTGGGTGGGGGATCGTATCGAGTCACATCACTGTCCGGTTGTCCTGGAACTGAATATAGAGACGGCCATGGTGGCGCATGCACCAGAAGAGGGGCAGGGGGACGAAGGGAGATTCGTTAGTAAATTTATATGGAAACCGATAGAAAAAGAAGCATTTGTTGATAAATTAGAAAGGAGATTAGGGGAAAGGAACGCAGACACAGCGGAGGAACTAACGCATATAATAGCAACGGCTGCGGGGACAATGAAAGTCCAAATGCATGGTAAGGTAAAACGATTCAATGGTTGGTATGACCAGCAATGCAGAACTGTAAAGAAACAAGCAGAGGAGGCTCTGTCAAAATTCAGAAGGGAGGGGGGAGATGACATTAGGAAAATGTTTACAAAAAAGCGAAGGGAGTATAAACAGCTCTTACGGGAAAAGAGAACTACGTGGCAAGACAAAATTACTCAGAAAATTAGTAATATTTTAACGCGGGGGGATAACGCTGAGATGTGGCAAGTAGTAAAACATTTAAGAGGCAACCGTCAGGCGCCCAACGAAATTTCTCCCAGAAAATGGGCAATGCATTTTATGGGAATATTCGGGAAAGGTGAAAGGGAAGGAATTTGTATAAAGGAAATGCAAATTTTGGGAAACCTTGAGATCCCAATACTGGACGAGGAAATATCAGCACGAGAAATAGCACAGGCGCTAAGGAGTCTGAAGGGAGGCAAAGCTCCAGGGTTGGATGGGCTGCCCCCGGAAGTTTTTAAAGCCGCAGCCAATGTTAATGAGTTTGGTAGGAGTATGCTCCAGATATGTAACAGATTGTTTATTGAGGGGAATTACCCTACCTGCTGGGGAAAGGGCATTATTCATCCCATTTATAAAGGGAAGGGAACTATTGGAAATCCGGATAACTATAGGGGGGTTACTCTGTTGCCAATTATGGAAAAAAATTATTGTAGAGTGTTATATAACCGGATAAAGGACTGGGAATCTAAATTTGGCAAACTTTCAAAATTTCAAATGGGTTTCAGAGAAGGACACAGTACCGTAGATGCCTCTTTTATATTAGACACTTTAAGGACGAAGCAAATGTTAGTTAAGCGGGGAAAGCTTCATTGTGCTTTTGTGGACTTTAAGAAGGCATTTGACTCTATCAATCGAAATGCATTATGGTACAAACTAGGCAGAAAGGGGTTATCAAGTAAAATGGTTAGAGCATTGCAGGCAATATATAAAAATGTCCAATTCTGTGTGAAGTACGACAGAAACAGAGTGTCCGAGAGCTGCCGAAGCTATAGGGGAGTGAGGCAGGGTGGTATTTTATCTCCCTTGCTATTTAATCTCTTTGTGGATGATATTACTGATACAATGATAGCAGAGAATATTCAAGCACCAGTAGTAGCGGATTTGCAGATCCCAACACTTTTATGCGCAGACGATTTAGTATTGTGCTCTACGACAGTAAACGGATTGCAACGAGGACTGGACAAACTTAAGAACTATTGCGATGAATGGCTACTTACAGTTAATGTGAATAAGACTAAGGCAATGACTTTCAAAAAGGGTTGTGTTTATAGCAGGGAGGAGACTTGGACATATGCAGGACAGATACTGGACAATATTAAATCCTTTGTGTACTTAGGACTCACATTTACAATGAACGGAAAATGGACAAAACACATTGACATTACGAAACACAAGGCAAGGGTGAAAGCGGCGGAAGCTCTCCGGATACGCTGCAGAATTCCGAATATCTCCATAACCTTAATGGAAACTGTGTACGGAGCGACAGTTAGATCCACGATGACATACGGAGGAGAAATATGGGGGTGGGAACAAACAGGGAATCTGGATCAAGTGAGGACCCAATTTTTGAAAGGAATTCTGGGTGTAGGGAGGGGTACGGCAAACTGCGGAATAATGAGGGAATTCGGGGTACATAGTGAAACGATAGAGTGCAAAATTAGAGCAGTTAAATATTGGATGAGAATCGTTCACGGAAATCAATCTCTAATTAGGGCAGTCTGCTACCGTGAACAGTTGCGAATGGAAGGTAATTTGACGTGGGCATCAAAATTAAAGAAAGGGTTGGAAACCATTGGGATGGGAGACATTTGGATGGCGGGGCAGGAAAACAGGCGAAGTATTTGGAGAAAAATTAAGAAACGTCTCTGTGATATTGACAGACAGCAAATAATTGCGCAATGTACAGAGAAGGTGTCATTAGAAGTACAGTCTGGGCTGAAATCGGAGTGGGGTATGGAGCAATTCATAAAAACAGGTACCAAACTCATTAGAGAGGGGCTCGCGTGGATTAGACTGGAGCATGGAGGAGCACGAAAATTTCTGACGAGAATGGTATAAGAATCTGTCCCATTTGCGAGGAGGAAGAGTCGTGGACTCACATCTTGACAAGATGTAGGGGTACGGAGGAATGGCGGGAAAAATATTTGCGGCGATTTTTTACCACTGCGAATGTAGGGATAGAAGCATGTTGGACGCTACTGGCAGGCACGGAAAACATGGACGGGCTAGGTAAATTTATACTTAAGGCAAGACAGCTGAGAGCTGAGGAGGCTGCCAATAGGGAAGGGGGGGGGGGTTATGATCAACTAAACAAAAGTGACTACAATGTTCTACATACATGCATATTATATCATACTTAGGTCACTGTTTGGTTAGGGTTGTATATATTATGTGTATATATATATGTCTTTTAAGTGTAATTATCTAGGATAAGAGGGTGTATTTATGAAGGTGTACTCTGTGCTGTAAATTTAAATTGCTATATTTGAATATCTTTGTATCTTTATTTTCGGATTCACTCTTAATTTTTATTGTTGTTTAATAATACTTTTGACTGTGTATTTCCTTTGTCTTTTTATTTTCGTGTTTACACTTTTAATTCTTTGTTGTGGTTGTTGTTTTAATATTGCTTGTAATGTGTACTACAAAGCACGTACTGTCTGTGGACCCGTGCGACTGTTGAAATTCTAAGTATGATATTGCTATATTAATAAATACACTTATTCATACATACATACATACATGCATGCATGCACACATACATACATACATACATACATGCATGCATACATACATACATACATCTATACATACATACATACATACATACATACATACATACATACATACATACATACATACATACACACACATACATACATACATACATACATACATACATACATACAAACATACATACATACATACATACATACACACATACATACACACATACATACATACATACATACATACATACATACATACATACATACATACATACATACATACATACATACATACATACATACAAAATACGCTACTTGATGAAAAATGCCGTTTCCGTTTTAACATTTTTTGATTACCTTGATCGACGCCTCACAAGATCCATGATGTCAATGAGATCTGAAGATAAACATCCTGTGTGAATGATTGAATAAATGAATGAATATATGTACTTCTTTTAATACCATACAATGGTCTTCATCAATCGCATGAGGTCCATTGGTCGTGGTGTAGAGGCGAAAAGTCATATCATCACCATCCCCTACCAACTCGTAACCTTGTTTTGTGTACATAAATTGAAATAACATTTTTAAATGGTAAAAAATATGTATACCCAAAATTAACTTACTATAAAAATTGTCAACTTAATTTTAAAAACAATACCTATTTAAATTTTAATGGAAATAACGGAGGTATTTAATTACCGCAAGGAGATCCAGGATTTGGCCCAGGAACATGTGGAGCTAGTGAATTGAATTCGCTTTAAACTTGCCTTTTTTCGTTGGTTGTGTTAACATGATGTTGGCTGCCCAGTTCTGTTTTTCCATTGGTTAATTTTATTTGCTTCATTTGGTACCTTTATTTATCAGTGATTTTAAGACACGAGAGGAAAAATAAATCGAATTATATCATAGCAATAGCATTTAATCAACTTGTTACCTACAGCTGTCTACACTGCCGTTCAGTGGCTGAGTGTTAACAGCACTCGCCACCAATAAGGTGGCCCGGGTTCGATCTCAGGCGAAAGCATGAGGAAATTGTGATGGACAAAATGTCAGATTTGCTTCAGGTTCGCTGTATTATAGTCGTAGTATTATAATAGTAGTAATAGTAGTAGTATTAGTACTAGTAGTAGTATTATAGTTGGAGTAATATAGTAGTAGTACTATAGTAGTTGTATTATAGTAGTAGTATTGTAGTAGTATTGTAGTAGTATTATAGTAGTAGTTGTATTGTAGTAGTAGTAGTAGTGGTGGAAGTAGTATTATAGTAGTAGTATTGTAGTAGTAAAATAGTAGTAGTATTGTAGTAGTATTGTAGAAGTAGTAGTGGTAGTAGTGGTTATAGTAGTATGGTAGTAATATTATAGTAGTATTATAGTAGTGGTACCATGGTAGTAGTTGTATCATAGTAGTAGTTGTATTAGTAGTATTATAGAAGAAGTATTATAGTAGTTTTGTAGTAGTATTGAGGCAGCAGTAGTATCATAGTAGTAGTATTGTTGTAGTAGTAGTAATAATAGTAGTAGTAGTAATAGTAATAGTAGTAATAGTAGTAGTAATAGTAGCAGCAGTAGTAGCAGCAGCAGCAGCAGTAGCAGTAGGTAAATTGTGTGGTCACTGTCTGGAGTGAAGGATTTTAGCCAAATTTCTGAACATTTGAATGTATACGTTGGTGGTTTGTGACTTTAAGAGAACCACCATTTCAACAAATTACAGCGGGGAATATCGGCTCACTGTTTGGAGGTATGTTAGCTCACGAGCTAACTAGTCATACCTAAGACTTTCCAACAAAGATTTTGTTTAATTTTGAGTTCTGTATTACAGAAGCAGCAAATATCCCAAAAAAAGAAATAGAGACAATCAATGGAGCTATATGTCACATATTGAGAACCACAAAAGAAACAAGTTGAGAAAATTAAAGAAGAAACTGTCATCGTAATGCACAAACACGCTGATGATATTGATGAAACGTTTTACTTTCTTTCCACGAAAAAGTTCTCGAGAAGCATATGTGAAAAAGCAAAGAATCAGTGCATTCAATGTATGCCGTGCTGTCATTTAAACTGCACCCGCGGTGTCAAATGGCAATTATTTCTGCGAACTATCGTTCTCATATTGCATATGAAGATTAAGTGAGGCTTGACAACTTTTCTATAGGTTGTGCTCATGAACACAAATAACATTAACATATTCATGTGTTTGAATTGCTCAGTCAGTGAATTTAAATGTTGTGTTATTTTCGTTTTAATTGTTTGTTTCTCAAATTGTGACAGTATATTTACACAATAGGGTATTTTTGGCAAGTGTGTCCATGCTTTAAATATTTACTGTTTTCTAAATACCTTTGTGAGATTTTGTAGATTTTTATTTTCTAAACCAATCTTAATATCTTATCTTTCAGACAGAGCGATTTACAAATTCACATTAGCCACATTAAAGCGCATAATAATGAGAATTTCATCTCGGCCCGGGCTCCCCTACTCATTCTGCAACATGCTTTATATAAAATAAACAATAACGTCTTATAAGCTTAAATTTAGATAAACAAAAGTTTTCAAGAAATAAATTACACAAAAATATTTACGATTTGGGTCCTATTAGGCTTAAGCATGTTGAACCGGGGGCATCACTTTTCTTAAGTTAAAATAGAATGGATATAATCGTTAAATCAGAAAAACATGTGGTTGTTAGCATTTGTGTTTGGAGTTATTCAACACACGTCAAAAACTTTGCTAATGAATAAAACCTCAAAATTTGCATTCAAATTTACGGCGGCTGAAACAGTTTTGTGTATGTATAGTTATACTATTTCTGTGAAACGCTTCCAATTATGTCAACAAAAACGCTATCATGTTGCATACAACAATAACTAAATGCAGTAAATACGAAAAGGTTACTGATTTGAACAGATTATTAGGCATACTTGTTGTTTCACCAAAATTACGCAGATGCATGTTCATTTTGATTTGAGGACGGCAATAAAGACGGAGACAAAATAAGAGTTTCTGAAAATCGGAGAATCTTTGAACCAAAATAGCGGTAGACTGTTTTGAGGTATGCTGTCACCAGAAACTTCAAAATCTAAATTCCTATTCGCCTGTGATATCTTGAAAATCTAAGCTCTTAAAGATACTATCTATATTTTTACAAAGTACAAATCATGTCTGTAAATTCTACATTTAACTAAACATGAAATATAGCAAAATACCGCAAGTTTATAATCACAGCTCCTGGACCTGTAAACTTACTTCAGTGAAAAACTGTTTATATATCCTAACAGAATGACAGATTGACACTTGAAAACGACTCTTTAAATAATACATAACATTTTTAAATAACAGAAAATGTTCTCTTCCCCTTAGACGCTATATCTATCTTTTACTTTCCATACGGCTATGTTTATCCTTAACCGATTACTAATAATACACAGTATACCTAATTACGGGCTTTTTTCCAAAAGGAATGGACTTCTTAGACCATTATAATGAATAAAAAAACACAAATTATGTTTTTCTTCAAATATTCTAAATACCTACATTAACTTACCAAAGAGAAATTTCCTCATATAACTATTTATAAATCTACTGGAATATGAAAAAGGAGAGTGAGACTGAACAAAATGTAATTAAATCAATTCCTCTTACAGTACAATTCTTCTTTAATGTTGCTTCTGTGTGGCAAAGGACTTTTTTAATCCTTATTTGAAGACTATAAAATGAACATTTGCAATTTTTTTAAGTAACCTTTCACTTCACTGTACACTTTATAATAAAGTTTTCATCACTGAGTACATTATCTAGAATTATTGCCCAGTTAACAGTAACATTGTAAAATTTTTCTTAAGTCTGAAAAAAGGCTATAGGCGCTTCTAGATTCAATCTATTTTCTAGTTTTTTATTCTAATTTTATTATATATGCTATATTGGAGAGACGCTTAGGGATTCTTCTGTCTGGCTGCATTAAGTTGAAAGTACACCAGACGTTCCCAGGATTCAAGGGGTCTAAAGATTGAACATCACTTAAAACCCCTTAAATCCCGAGACCCGTCCAGAGAATTTTTGAGCTAGGAATACTTCAGCTCTTAATAAAGAGCGGGTGAATTCATGCAGTGTTGTTTGTGGCCCAAGTCCGGGAGGTTGTAGTTTCAATTCCCAAATCCGGACATTCTGCCTCATGGAGGCAAACCCGGGTGGTCGCCCGGAGAATGGCGGGAAGGTAACTTTCATGCATCGAATTTTCTGGTCCACCATTTCTTGTACTCATCAGTTCCTTGTCATTTCTTTCGGAGTCTAAATACCAGAGGATGGTGTAGGACAGATTGGGGCTAGATTCTTGCTTGCGTAGTGTGTATGGTGACGTTGAATTCAGTGAAAAACAGTTTGGGGTGCCCCTCTTTTGAGTAAGACGCAAACAACCTTAAGGACATAGGTTCATCTGTTCCAATGACTATGGAACCGGTTTTTGTAATGGAAAACTAATCTAACAGTTGTTGTTTACCATAAACACGTTCTAATAACAGTGCTGTATGTAAATATAGTGCCTGACACCTGAGAAGCACACATAAAATGTGTCACGCTACTGATTCTAAAAGAATCAGGTTAAAAAAACAACAAACGCTTTATATGAATGTTGTACATTTGCAATATTATTATACACTTTTACACAAAAAGTAAAAATAATGCTCTTTCGTTATTATGCAAGCATTTATGTCATCATAAACCATTTTTAACTGCAACCTGTATTTTTGCTCACCGTTCTACTTATGATATACTAATCTATATAATTGGTAGAGAAGATATTTTAATCTAGCCAAAAATCTAAATCCCAGATTTCAGCGGAATAGTGTATTTTGGGGACTTGCGAATGGGTTAGTGTGTCTGTCTGATTGTGTGTTTGAGTGTGAATATGTGAGTTGTGTGTCGTCCTACGTGTTATCTAAGAGAGGAAAATTATTGTTGTAAATACAAACATTAAATTGGTTGGTGATTCTAATTATAAACTTAGTTAATCTGAATTGAGAGGAAAATTAATGTTTTCATATTTGTTGTAAATAACTATTATATCTAGGTTACAATGCCATAAACTGGCAGCCATGATTTATTGTTCATATATCTTGTATACATACATAACTCTGCCACCGTGTGATACCCACCTGCAGAGAAATAAATGCATACATACATGTATACAGTATACATACATGCATACATACATACATACATACATACATACATACATACATACATACATACATACATACATACATACACACACAAACAAACACACACAAACAAACACATACATACATGCATGTATACATACATACATATTTACAACCATACATACATACATATATACATACATACATACATGCATGCATACATGCATACATGCATACATGCATACATGCATACATGCATACATGCATACATTCTTACATACATACATACATACATACATACGTACGTACGCAAGTTTATAATCACACCTACTGGACCAGTAAACTTACTTCAGTAAAAAACTGTTTATATATCCTGACAGAATGACAGATTGACACTTGAAAACGACTCTTTAAATAATACATAACATTTTTAAATAACAGAAAATGTTCTCTTCCCCTTTGACGCTATATCTATCTTTTACTTTCCATACTGTTATGTTCATCCTTAACCTATTACTAATAATTCACAGTATACCTAATTACGGATTTTTTTCCAAAAGGAATGGACTTCTTAGACCATTATAATAAATAAGAAAACACAAATTTTGTTTTTCTTCTAATATCTTAAATACCTACATTAACTTACCAAAGAGAAACTTCCTCATATAACTATTTATAAATCTACTGGAATATGAAAAAGGAGAGTGATCTGAACAAAATGTAATTAAATCAATTCCTCTTACAATACAATCCTTCTTTAGTGTTGCTTCTGTGCGGCAAAGGATTTTTTTAATCCTTATTTGAAGACTATAAAATAAACATTTGCAATTTTTTTAGGTAACCTTTCACTTCACTGTACACTTTATAATAAAGTTTTCATCACTGAGTACATTATCTAGAATTATTGCCCAGTTAACAGTAACATTGTAAAATTTTTCTTAAGTCTGAAAAAAGGCTATAGGCGCTTCTAGATTCAATCTATTTTCTAGTTTTTTTATTCGAATTTTATTTGTATATGCTGTATTGGAGGGACGCTTAGGGATTCTTCTGTCTGGCTGCATTAAGTTGAAAGTACTCCAGACGTTCCCAGGATTCAAGGTGTCTAAAGATTGAACATCACTTAAAACCCCTTAAATCCCGAGACCCGTCCAGAGAATTTTCGAGCTAGGAATACTTCAGCTCTTAATAAAGAGCGGGTGAATTCATGCAGTGTTGTTTGTGGCCCTCGTCCGGGAGGTTGTAGTTTCAATTCCCAAATCCGGACATTCTGCCTCATGGAGGCAAACCCGGGTGGTCGCCAGGAGAATGGCGGGAAGGTAACTTTCATGCATCGAATTTTCTGGTCCACCATTTCTTGTACTCATCAGTTCCTTGTCATTTCTTTCGAGTCTAAATACCAGAGGATGGTGTAGGACAGATTGGGGCTAGATTCTTGCTTGCGTATTGTGTATGGTGACGTTGAATTCAGTGAAAAACAGTTTGGGGTGCCCCTCTTTTGAGTAAGACGCAAAGAACCTTAAGGACATAAGTTCATCTGTTCCAATGACTATGGAACCGGTTTTGTGTAATGGAAAACTAATCTATCAGTTGTTTACCATAAACACGTTCTAATAACAGTGCTGTATGTAAATATAGTGCCTGACATCTGAGAAGCACACATAAAATGTGTCACGCTACTGATTCTATAAGAATTAGGTTAGAAAAACAACAAACGCTTTATATGAAAGTTGTACATTTGCAATATTATTATACACTTTTACACAAAAAGTAAAAATAATGCTCTTTCGTTATTATGCAAGCATGTATGTCATCATAAACCATTTTTAACTGCAACCTGTATTTTTGCTCACCGTTCTACTTATGATATACTAATCTATATAATTGGTAGAGAAGATATTTTAATCTAGCCAAAAATCTAAATCCCAGATTTCAGCGGAATAGTGTATTTTGGGGTCTTGCGAATGGGTTAGTGTGTCTGTCTGATTGTGTGTTTGAGTGTTAATATGTGTGTTGTGTGTCGTCCTACGTGTTATCTAAGAGAGGAAAATTATTGTTGTAAATACAAATATTAAATTGGTTGGTGATTCTAATTATAAACTTAGTTAATCTGAATTGAGAGGAAAATTAATGTTTTCATATTTGTTGTAAATAACTATAATATCTAGGTTACAAAGCCATAAACTGGCAGCCATGATTTATTGTCATATATCTTGTATACATATATAACTCTGCCACCGTGTGATACCCACCTGCAGAGAAATAAATGCATACATACATGTATACAGTATACATACATGCATACATACATACATACAAACACATACATACATACATACATACATACATACATACATACATACATACACACACAAACACATACATACATACATGCATGCATACATACATACATATATACAACCATACATACATACATACATACATAAATACATTACATACATACATACATGCATACATGCATACATGCATACATACATACATGCATACATGCATACATGCATACATACATACATACATACCTTGATCGACGCCTCACAAGGTCCATGATGTCAATGAGATCTGAAGATAAACACCCTGTGTGAATGATTGAATAAATGAATGAATATATGTATTTCTTTTAATACCATACAATGGTCTTCATCAATCGCATGAGGTCCATTGGTCGTGGTGTAGAGGCGAAAAGTCATATCAGCACCATCCGCTACCAACTCGTAACCTTGTTTGGTGCACATAAATTGAAATAACATTTTTAAATGGTAAAAAATATGTATACCCAAAATTAACTTACTATAAAAATTGTCAACTTAATTTTAAAAACAATACCTATTTAACTTTTAATGGAAATAACGGAGGTATTTAATTACCGCAAGGAGATCCAGGATTTGGCCCAGGAATATGTGGAGCTAGTGAATTGAATTCGCTTTAAACTTGCCTTTTTTCGTTGGTTGTGTTAACATGATGTTGGCTGCCCAGGTCTGTTTTTCCATTGGTTAATTTTATTTGCTTCATTTGGTACCTTTATTTATCAGTGATTTTAAGACACGAGAGGAAAAATAAATCGAATTATATCATAGCAATAGCATTTAATCAACTTGTTACCTACAGCTGTCTACACTGCCGGGCAGTGGCTGAGTGTTAACAGCACTCGCCACCAATAATGTGGCCGGGGTTCGATCTCAGGCGAACGCATGAGGAAATTGTGATGGACAAAATGTCAGATTTCCTTCAGGTTCGCTGTATTATAGTCGTAGTATTATAATAGTCGTAATATTAGTAGTACTAGTACTAGTAGTAGTATTATAGTTGGAGTAATATAGTAGTAGTACTATAGTAGTAGTACTATAGTAGTTGTATTATAGTAGTAGTATTGTAGTAGTAAAATAGTAGTAGTATTGTAGTAGTATTGTAGAAGTAGTAGTGGTAGTAGTGGTTATAGTTGTATGGTAGTAATATTATAGTAGTATAGTAGTGGTACCGTGGTAGTAGTTGTATCATAGTAGTAGTTGTGTTAGTAGTATTATAGAAGAAGTGTTATAGTAGTTTTGTAGTAGTATTGAGGCAGCAGTAGTATCATAGTAGTAGTATTGTTGTAGTAGTAGTAATAATAGTAGTTGTAATAGTAGTAGTAGTAATAGTAGTAATAGTAGTAGTAATAGTAGTAGTAATAGTAGCAGCAGTAGTAGCAGCAGCAGCAGCAGCAGTAGCAGTAGGTAAATTGTGTGGTCACTGCCTGGAGTGAAGGATTTTAGCCAAATTTCTGAACATTTGAATGTATACGTTGGTGGTTTGTGACTTTAAGAGAACCACCATTTCAACAAATTACAGCGGGGAATATCGGCTCACTGTTTGGAGGTATGTTAGCTCACGAGCTAACTAGTCATACCTAAGACTTTCCAACAAAGATTTTGTTTAATTTTGAGTTCTGTATTACAGAAGCAGCAAATATCCCAATAAAAGAAATAGAGACAACCAATGGAGTTATATGTCACATATTGAGAACCACAAAAGAAACAAGTTGAGAAAATTAAAGAAGAAACTGTCATCGTAATGCACAAACACGCCGATGATATTGATGAAACGTTTTACTTTCTTTCCACGAAAAACTTCTCGAGAAGCATATGTGAAAAAGCAAAGAATCAGTGAATTCAATGTATGCCGTGCTGTCATTTAAACTGCACCCGCGGTGTCAAATGGCAATTATTTCTGTGAACTATCGTTCTCATATTGCATATGAAGATTAAGTGAGGCTTGACAACTTTTCTATAGGTTGTGCTCATGAACACAAATAACATTAACATATTCATGTGTTTGAATTGCTCAGTCAGTGAATTTAAATGTTGTGTTATTTTCGTTTTAATTGTTTGTTTCTCAAATTGTGACAGTATATTTACACAATAGGGTATTTTTGGCAAGTGTGTCCATGCTTTAAATATTTACTGTTTTCTAAATACCTTTGTGAGATTTTGTAGATTTTTATTTTCTAAACCAATCTTAATATCTTATCTTTCAGACAGAGCGATTTACAAATTCACGTTAGCCATATTAAAGCACATAATAATGAGAATTTCATCTCGGCCCGGGCTCCCCTACACATTCTGCAACATGCTTTATATAAAATAAACAATAACGTCTTATAAGCTTAAATTTAGATAAACAAAAGTTTTCAAGAAATAAATTACACAAAAATATTTACGATTTGGGTCCTATTAGGCTTAAGCATGTTGAACCGGGAGCATCAATTTTCTTAAGTTAAAATAGAATGGATATAATCGTTAAATCAGAAAAACATGTGGTTGTTAGCATTTGTGTTTGGAGTTATTCAACACACGTCAAAAACTTTGCTAATGAATACCACCTCAAAATTTGCATTCAAATTTACGGCGGCTGAAACAGTTTTGTGTATGTATAGTTATACTATTTCTGTGAAACGCTTCCAATTATGTCAACAAAAACGCTATCATGTTGCATACAACAATAACTAAATGCAGTAAAAACGAAAAGGTTACTGATTTGAACAGATTATTCAGCATACTTGATGTTTCCCCAAAATTACACAGATGCATGTTCATTTTGATTTGAGGACGGCAATAAATAGGGAGACAAAATAAGAGTTTCTGAAAATCGGAGAATCTTTGAACCAAAATAGCGGTAGACTGTTTTGAGGTATACTGTCACCAGAAACTTCAAAATCTAAATTCCTATTCGCCTGTGATATCTTGAAAATCTAAGCTCTTAAAGATACTATCTATATTTTTACAAAGTACAAATCATGTCTGTAAATTCTACATTTAACTAAACATGAAATATAGCAAAATACCGCAAGTTTATAATCACAGCTCCTGGACCTGTAAACTTACTTCAGTGAAAAACTGTTTATATATCCTAACAGAATGACAGATTGACACTTGAAAACGACTCTTTAAATAATACATAACATTTTTAAATAACAGAAAATGTTCTCTTCCCCTTAGACGCTATATCTATCTTTTACTTTCCATACGGCTATGTTTATCCTTAACCTATTACTAATAATACACAGTATACCTAATTACGGACTTTTTTCCAAAAGGAATGGACTTCTTAGACCATTATAATGAATAAAAAAACACAAATTATGTTTTTCTTCTAATATTCTAAATACCTACATTAACTTACCAAAGAGAAATGTCCTCATATAACTATTTATAAATCTAGTGGAATATGAAAAAGGAGAGTGAGACTGAACAAAATGTAATTAAATCAATTCCTCTTACAGTACAATTCTTCTTTAATGTTGCTTCTGTGTGCCAAAGGACTTTTTTAATCCTTATTTGAAGACTATAAAATAAACATTTGCAATTTTTTTAAGTAACCTTTCACTTCACTGTACACTTTATAATAAAGTTTTCATCACTGAGTACATTATCTAGAATTATTGCCCAGTTAACAGTAACATTGTAAAATTTTTCTTAAGTCTGAAAAAAGGCTATAGGCGCTTCTAGATTCAATCTATTTTCTAATTTTTTTATTCGAATTTTATTTGTATCTGCTGTATTGGAGGGACGCTTAGGGATTCTTCTGTCTGGCTGCATTAAGTTGAAAGTACTCCAGACGTTCCCAGGATTCAAGGTGCCTAAAGATTGAACATCACTTAAAACCCCTTAAATCCCGAGACCCGTCCAGAGAATTTTTGAGCTAGGAATACTTCAGCTCTTAATAAAGACCGGGTGAATTCATGCAGTGTTGTCTGTGGCCCACGTCCGGGAGGTTGTAGTTTCAATTCCCAAGTCCGGACATTCTGCCTCATGGAGGTAAACCCGGGTGTTCGCCAGGAGAATGGCGGGAAGGTAACTTTCATGCATCGAATTTTCTGGTCCACCATTTCTTGTACTCATCAGTTCCTTGTCATTTCTTTCGGAGTCTAAATACCAGAGGATGGTGTAGGACAGATTAGGGCTAGATTCTTGCTTGCGTAGTGTGTATGGTGACGTTGAATTCAGTGAAAAACAGTTTGGGGGTGCCCCTCTTTTGAGTAAGACGCAAACAACCTTAAGGACATAAGTTCATCTGTTCCAATGACTATGGAACCGGTTTTGTGTAATGGAAAATTAATCTATCAGTTGTTGTTTACCATAAACACGTTCTAATAACAGTGCTGTATGTAAATATAGTGCCTGACACCTGAGAAGCACACATAAAATGTGTCACGCTACTGATTCTAAAAGAATCAGGTTAAAAAAAACAACAAACGCTTTATATGAAAGTTGTACATTTGCAATATTATTATACACTTTTACACAAAAAGTAAAAATAATGCTCTTTCGTTATTATGCAAGCATTTATGTCATCATAAACCATTTTTAACTGCAACCTGTATTTTTGCTCACCGTTCTACTTATGATATACTAATCTATATAATTGGTAGAGAAGATATTTTAATCTAGCCAAAAATCTAAATCCCAGATTTCAGCGGAATAGTGTATTTTGGGGACTTGCGAATGGGTTAGTGTGTCTGTCTGATTGTGTGTTTGAGTGTGAATATGTGTGTTGTGTGTCGTCCTACGTGTTATCTAAGAGAGGAAAATTATTGTTGTAAATACAAATATTAAATTGGTTGGTGATTCCAATTATAAACTTAGTTAATCTGAATTGAGAGGAAAATTAATGTTTTCATATTTGTTGTAAATAACTATTATATCTAGGTTACAAAGCCATAAACTGGCAGCCGTGATTTATTGTTCATATATCTTGTATACATATATAACTCTGCCACCTTGTGATACCCACCTGCAGAGAAATAAATGCATACATACATTTATACAGTATACATACATGCATACATACATACATACATACAAACACACACATACATACATACATACATACACACACAAACACACACATACATACATGCATGCATACATACATACAACCATACATACATACATACATACATACATACATACATACATACATGCATACATGCATACATACATACATGCATACATACATGCATACATACATACATACATACATACATACATAAATACATACATACGTACATACATACATACATACATATATACTCGTACATACATACATACGTACATACATACATACATACATACATACATACATACATACATACATACATACACACATACATACATACATACATACATACATACATACATACATACATACATACATACATACATACATACATACGTACGTACGTACGCAGGTTTATAATCACAGCTACTGGACCTGTAAACTTACTTCAGTAAAAAACTGTTTATATATCCTGACAGAATGACAGATTGACACTTGAAAACGACTCTTTAAATAATACATAACATTTTTAAATAACAGAAAATGTTCTCTTCCCCTTAGACGCTATATCTATCTTTTACTTTCCATACTGTTATGTTTATCCTTAACCTATTACTAATAATTCACAGTATACCTAATTACGGATTTTTTTCCAAAAGGAATGGACTTCTTAGACCATTATAATGAATAAGAAAACACAAATTTTGTTTTTTTCTAATATTTTAAATACCTACATTAACTTACCAAAGAGAAACTTCCTCATATAACTATTTATAAATCTACTGGAATATGAAAAAGGAGAGTGATCTGAACAAAATGTAATTAAATCAATTCCTCTTAAAATACAATCCTTGTTTAGTGTTGCTTCTGTGCGGCAAAGGATTTTTTTAATCCTTATTTGAAGACTATAAAATAAACATTTGCAATTTTTTTAAGTAACCTTTCAGTTCACTGTACACTTTATAATAAAGTTTTCATCACTGAGTACATTATCTAGAATTATTGCCCAGTTAACAGTAACATTGTAAAATTTTTCTTAAGTCTGAAAAAAGGCTATAGGCGCTTCTAGATTCAATCTATTTTCTAGTTTTTTTATTCAAATTTTATTTGTATATGCTGTATTGGAGGGACGCTTAGGGATTCTTCTGTCTGGCTGCATTAAGTTGAAAGTACTCCAGACGTTCCCAGGATTCAAGGTGTCTAAAGATTGAACATCACTTAAAACCCCTTAAATCCCGAGACCCGTCCAGAGAATTTTCGAGCTAGGAATACTTCAGCTCTTAATAAAGAGCGGGTGAATTCATGCAGTGTTGTTTGTGGCCCTCGTCCGGGAGGTTGTAGTTTCAATTCCCAAATCCGGACATTCTGCCTCATGGAGGTAAACCCGGGTGGTCACCAGGAGAATGGCGGGAAGGTAACTTTCATGCATCGAATTTTCTGGTCCACCATTTCTTGTACTCATCAGTTCCTTGTCATTTCTTTCGGAGTCTAAATACCAGAGGATGGTGTAGGACAGATTAGGGCTAGATTCTTCCTTGCGTAGTGTGTATGGTGACGTTGAATTCAGTGAAAAACAGTTTGGGGTGCCCCTCTTTTGAGTAAGACGCAAAGAACCTTAAGGACATAGGTTCATCTGTTCCAATGACTATGGAACCGGTTTTGTGTAATGGAAAACTAATCTATCAGTTGTTGTTTACCATAAACACGTTCTAATAACAGTGCTGTATGTAAATATAGTGCCTGACGTCTGAGAAGCACACACAAAATGTGTCACGCTACTGATTCTAAAAGAATCAGGTTAAAAAAACTACAAACGCTTTATATGAAAGTTGTACATTTGCAATATTATTATACACTTTTACACAAAAAGTAAAAATAATGCTCTTTCGTTATTATGCAAGCATTTATGTCATCATAAACCATTTTTAACTGCAACCTGTATTTTTGCTCACCGTTCTACTTATGATACACTAATCTATATAATTGGTAGAAAAGATATTTTAATCTAGCCAAAAATCTAAATCCCAGATTTCAGCGGAATAGTGTATTTTGGGGACTTGCGAATGGGTTAGTGTGTCTGTCTGATTGTGTGTTTGAGTGTGAATATGTGAGTTGTGTGTCGTCCTACGTGTTATCTAAGAGAGGAAAATTATTGTTGTAAATACAAATATTAAATTGGTTGGTGATTCTAATTATAAACTTAGTTAATCTGAATTGAGAGGAAAATTAATGTTTTCATATTTGTTGTAAATAACTATTATATCTAGGTTACAAAGCCATAAACTGGCAGCCATGATTTATAGTTCAGATATCTTGTATACATATATAACTCTGCCACCGTGTGATACCCACCTGCAGAGAAATAAATGCGTACATACATGTATACAGTATACATACATGCATACATACATACAAACACATACATACATACATACATACATACATACATACATACATACATACATACATACATACATACATACATACATACATACATACATACATACATACATACATACATACATACATACATACATACATACATACATAATGCATACATACATACATACATGCATACATACATACACACACAAACACACACATACATGCATGCATACATACATACATATATACAACCATACATACATACATACATACATACATACATACATACCTACATACATACATACATACATACATACATACATACACACATACATACATACATACATACATATATACTTTACATACATACATACATACATACATGTATACATGCATACATGCATACATTCATTCATACATACATACATACATACATACATACATACATGTATACATGCATACATGCATACATTCATTCATACATACATACATACATACATACATACATACATACGTACCTACGTACGTACGCAAGTTTATAATCACAGCTACTGGACCTGTAAACTTACTTCAGTAAAAAACTGTTTATATATCCTGACAGAATGACATATTGACACTTGAAAACGACTCTTTAAATAATACATAACATTTTTAAATAACAGAAAATGTTCTCTTCCCCTTAGACGCTATATGTATCTTTTACTTTCCATACTGTTATGTTTATCCTTAACCTATTACTAATAATTCACAGTATACCTCATTACGGATTTTTTTCCAAAAGGAATGGACTTCTTAGACCATTATAATGAATAAGAAAACACAAATTATGTTTTTCTTCTAATATTTTAAATACCTACATTAACTTACCAAAGAAAAACTTCCTCATATAACTATTTATAAATCTACTGGAATATGAAAAAGGAGAGTGAGACTGAACAAAATGTAATTAAATCAATTCCTCTTACAATATAATCCTTCTTTAGTGTTGCTTCTGTGCGGCAAATGATTTTTTTTAATCCATATTTGAAGCCTATAAAATAAACATTTGAAATGTTTTTAAGTAACCTTTCACTTCACTGTACACTTTATAATAAAGTTTTCATCACTGAGTACATTATCGGCAATTATTGCCCAGTTAACAGTAACATTGTAAAATTTATCTTAAGTCTGAAAAAAGGCTATAGGCGCTTCTAGATTCAATCTATTTTCTAGTTTTTTATTCGAATTTTATTTGTATATGCTGTATTGGAGGGACGCTTAGGGATTCTTCTGTCTGGCTGCATTAAGTTGAAAGTACTCCAGACGTTCCCAGGATTCAAGGGGTCTAAAGATTGAACATCACTTAAAACCCCTTAAATCCCGAGACACGTCCAGAGAATTTTCGAGCTAGGAATACTTCAGCTCTTAATAAAGAGCGGGTGAACTCATGCAGTGTTTTCTGTGGCCCACGTCCGGGAGGTTGTAGTTTCAATTCCCAAATCCGGACATTCTGCCTCATGGAGGTAAACCCGGGTGGTCGCCAGGAGAATGGCGGGAAGGTAACTTTCATGCATCGAATTTTCTGGTCCACCATTTCTTGTACTCATCAGTTCCTTGTCATTTCTTTCGGAGTCTAAATACCAGAGGATGGTGTAGGACAGATTAGGGCTAGATTCTTGCTTGCGTAGTGTGTATGGTGACGTTGAATTCAGTGAAAAACAGTTTCGGGTGCCCCTCTTTTGAGTAAGACGCAAAGAACCTTAAGGGCATAGGTTCATCTGTTCCAATGACTATGGAACCGGTTTTGTGTAATGGAAAACTAATCTATCAGTTGTTGTTTACCATAAACACGTTCTAATAACAGTGCTGTATGTAAATATAGCGCCTGACACCTGAGAAGCACACACAAAATGTGTCACGATACTGATTCTAAAAGAATCAGGTTAAAAAAAACAACAAACGCTTTATATGAAAGTTGTACATTTGCAATATTATTATACACTTTTACACAAAAAGTAAAAATAATGCTCTTTCGTTATTATGCAAGCATTTATGTCATCATAAACCATTTTTAACTGCAACCTGTATTTTTGCTCACCGTTCTACTTATGATATACTAATCTATATAATTGGTAGAGAAGATATTTTAATCTAGCCAAAAATCTAAATCCCAGATTTCAGCGGAATAGTGTATTTTGGGGACTTGCGAATGGGTTAGTGTGTCTGTCTGATTGTGTGTTTGAGTGTGAATATGTGTGTTGTGTGTCGTCCTACGTGTTATCTAAGAGAGGAAAATTATTGTTGTAAATACAAATATTAAATTGGTTGGTGATTCCAATTATAAACTTAGTTAATCTGAATTGAGAGGAAAATTAATGTTTTCATATTTGTTGTAAATAACTATTATATCTAGGTTACAAAGCCATAAACTGGCAGCCGTGATTTATTGTTCATATATCTTGTATACATATATAACTCTGCCACCTTGTGATACCCACCTGCAGAGAAATAAATGCATACATACATTTATACAGTATACATACATGCATACATACATACATACAAACACACACATACATACATACATACATACATACATACACACACAAACACACACATACATACATGCATGCATACATACATACAACCATACATACATACATACATACATACATACATACATACATACATACATACATACATACATACATACATACATACATACATACATACATGCATACATACATACATGCATACATACATGCATACATACATACATACATACATAAATACATACATACGTACATACATACATACATACATATATACTCGTACATACATACATACGTACATACATACATACATACATACATACATACATACATACATACATACATACATACATACATACACACACATACATACATACATACATACATACATACATACATACATACATACATACATACATACATACATACATACATACATACGTACGTACGTACGCAGGTTTATAATCACAGCTACTGGACCTGTAAACTTACTTCAGTAAAAAACTGTTTATATATCCCGACAGAATGACAGATTGACACTTGAAAACGACTCTTTAAATAATACATAACATTTTTAAATAACAGAAAATGTTCTCTTCCCCTTAGACGCTATATCTATCTTTTACTTTCCATACTGTTATGTTTATCCTTAACCTATTACTAATAATTCACAGTATACCTAATTACGGATTTTTTTCCAAAAGGAATGGACTTCTTAGACCACTATAATGAATAAGAAAACACAAATTTTGTTTTTCTTCTAATATTTTAAATACCTACATTAACTTACCAAAGAGAAACTTCCTCATATAACTATTTATAAATCTACTGAAATATGAAAAAGGAGAGTGATCTGAACAAAATGTAATTAAATCAATTCCTCTTAAAATACAATCCTTGTTTAGTGTTGCTTCTGTGCGGCAAAGGATTTTTTTAATCCTTATTTGAAGACTATAAAATAAACATTTGCAATTTTTTTAAGTAACCTTTCAGTTCACTGTACACTTTATAATAAAGTTTTCATCACTGAGTACATTATCTAGAATTATTGCCCAGTTAACAGTAACATTGTAAAATTTTTCTTAAGTCTGAAAAAAGGCTATAGGCGCTTCTAGATTCAATCTATTTTCTAGTTTTTTTATTCAAATTTTATTTGTATATGCTGTATTGGAGGGACGCTTAGGGATTCTTCTGTCTGGCTGCATTAAGTTGAAAGTACTCCAGACGTTCCCAGGATTCAAGGTGTCTAAAGATTGAACATCACTTAAAACCCCTTAAATCCCGAGACCCGTCCAGAGAATTTTCGAGCTAGGAATACTTCAGCTCTTAATAAAGAGCGGGTGAATTCATGCAGTGTTGTTTGTGGCCCTCGTCCGGGAGGTTGTAGTTTCAATTCCCAAATCCGGACATTCTGCCTCATGGAGGTAAACCCGGGTGGTCACCAGGAGAATGGCGGGAAGGTAACTTTCATGCATCGAATTTTCTGGTCCACCATTTCTTGTACTCATCAGTTCCTTGTCATTTCTTTCGGAGTCTAAATACCAGAGGATGGTGTAGGACAGATTAGGGCTAGATTCTTCCTTGCGTAGTGTGTATGGTGACGTTGAATTCAGTGAAAAACAGTTTGGGGTGCCCCTCTTTTGAGTAAGACGCAAAGAACCTTAAGGACATAGGTTCATCTGTTCCAATGACTATGGAACCGGTTTTGTGTAATGGAAAACTAATCTATCAGTTGTTGTTTACCATAAACACGTTCTAATAACAGTGCTGTATGTAAATATAGTGCCTGACGTCTGAGAAGCACACACAAAATGTGTCACGCTACTGATTCTAAAAGAATCAGGTTAAAAAAACTACAAACGCTTTATATGAAAGTTGTACATTTGCAATATTATTATACACTTTTACACAAAAAGTAAAAATAATGCTCTTTCGTTATTATGCAAGCATTTATGTCATCATAAACCATTTTTAACTGCAACCTGTATTTTTGCTCACCGTTCTACTTATGATACACTAATCTATATAATTGGTAGAAAAGATATTTTAATCTAGCCAAAAATCTAAATCCCAGATTTCAGCGGAATAGTGTATTTTGGGGACTTGCGAATGGGTTAGTGTGTCTGTCTGATTGTGTGTTTGAGTGTGAATATGTGAGTTGTGTGTCGTCCTACGTGTTATCTAAGAGAGGAAAATTATTGTTGTAAATACAAACATTAAATTGGTTGGTGATTCTAATTATAAACTTAGTTAATCTGAATTGAGAGGAAAATTAATGTTTTCATATTTGTTGTAAATAACTATTATATCTAGGTTACAAAGCCATAAACTGGCAGCCATGATTTATAGTTCAGATATCTTGTATACATATATAACTCTGCCACCGTGTGATACCCACCTGCAGAGAAATAAATGCGTACATACATGTATACAGTATACATACATGCATACATACATACAAACACATACATACATACATACATACATACATACATACATACATACATACATACATACATACATACATACATAATGCATACATACATACATACATGCATACATACATACACACACAAACACACACATACATGCATGCATACATACATACATATATACAACCATACATACATACATACATACATACATACATACATACATACATACATACATACATACATACATACATACATACATACATACATACATACACACATACATACATACATACATACATACATATATACTTTACATACATACATACATACATGTATACATGCATACATGCATACATTCATTCATACATACATACATACATACATACATGTATACATGCATACATGCATACATTCATTCATACATACATACATACATACATACATACATACATACATACATACATACATACGTACCTACGTACGTACGCAAGTTTATAATCACAGCTACTGGACCTGTAAACTTACTTCAGTAAAAAACTGTTTATATATCCTGACAGAATGACATATTGACACTTGAAAACGACTCTTTAAATAATACATAACATTTTTAAATAACAGAAAATGTTCTCTTCCCCTTAGACGCTATATCTATCTTTTACTTTCCATACGGCTATGTTTATCCTTAACCTATTACTAATAATACACAGTATACCTAATTACGGACTTTTTTCCAAAAGGAATGGACTTCTTAGACCATTATAATGAATAAAAAAACACAAATTATGTTTTTCTTCTAATATTCTAAATACCTACATTAACTTACCAAAGAGAAATGTCCTCATATAACTATTTATAAATCTAGTGGAATATGAAAAAGGAGAGTGAGACTGAACAAAATGTAATTAAATCAATTCCTCTTACAGTACAATTCTTCTTTAATGTTGCTTCTGTGTGCCAAAGGACTTTTTTAATCCTTATTTGAAGACTATAAAATAAACATTTGCAATTTTTTTAAGTAACCTTTCACTTCACTGTACACTTTATAATAAAGTTTTCATCACTGAGTACATTATCTAGAATTATTGCCCAGTTAACAGTAACATTGTAAAATTTTTCTTAAGTCTGAAAAAAGGCTATAGGCGCTTCTAGATTCAATCTATTTTCTAATTTTTTTATTCGAATTTTATTTGTATCTGCTGTATTGGAGGGACGCTTAGGGATTCTTCTGTCTGGCTGCATTAAGTTGAAAGTACTCCAGACGTTCCCAGGATTCAAGGTGCCTAAAGATTGAACATCACTTAAAACCCCTTAAATCCCGAGACCCGTCCAGAGAATTTTTGAGCTAGGAATACTTCAGCTCTTAATAAAGACCGGGTGAATTCATGCAGTGTTGTCTGTGGCCCACGTCCGGGAGGTTGTAGTTTCAATTCCCAAGTCCGGACATTCTGCCTCATGGAGGTAAACCCGGGTGTTCGCCAGGAGAATGGCGGGAAGGTAACTTTCATGCATCGAATTTTCTGGTCCACCATTTCTTGTACTCATCAGTTCCTTGTCATTTCTTTCGGAGTCTAAATACCAGAGGATGGTGTAGGACAGATTAGGGCTAGATTCTTGCTTGCGTAGTGTGTATGGTGACGTTGAATTCAGTGAAAAACAGTTTGGGGGTGCCCCTCTTTTGAGTAAGACGCAAACAACCTTAAGGACATAAGTTCATCTGTTCCAATGACTATGGAACCGGTTTTGTGTAATGGAAAATTAATCTATCAGTTGTTGTTTACCATAAACACGTTCTAATAACAGTGCTGTATGTAAATATAGTGCCTGACACCTGAGAAGCACACATAAAATGTGTCACGCTACTGATTCTAAAAGAATCAGGTTAAAAAAAACAACAAACGCTTTATATGAAAGTTGTACATTTGCAATATTATTATACACTTTTACACAAAAAGTAAAAATAATGCTCTTTCGTTATTATGCAAGCATTTATGTCATCATAAACCATTTTTAACTGCAACCTGTATTTTTGCTCACCGTTCTACTTATGATATACTAATCTATATAATTGGTAGAGAAGATATTTTAATCTAGCCAAAAATCTAAATCCCAGATTTCAGCGGAATAGTGTATTTTGGGGACTTGCGAATGGGTTAGTGTGTCTCTCTGATTGTGTGTTTGAGTGTGAATATGTGTGTTGTGTGTCGTCCTACGTGTTATCTAAGAGAGGAAAATTATTGTTGTAAATACAAATATTAAATTGGTTGGTGATTCCAATTATAAACTTAGTTAATCTGAATTGAGAGGAAAATTAATGTTTTCATATTTGTTGTAAATAACTATTATATCTAGGTTACAAAGCCATAAACTGGCAGCCGTGATTTATTGTTCATATATCTTGTATACATATATAACTCTGCCACCTTGTGATACCCACCTGCAGAGAAATAAATGCATACATACATTTATACAGTATACATACATGCATACATACATACATACAAATACACACATACATACATACATACATACACACACAAACACACACATACATACATGCATGCATACATACATACAACCATACATACATACATACATACATACATACATACATACATACATACATACATACATACATACATACATACATACATACATACATGCATACATGCATACATACATGCATACATACATGCATACATACATACATACATACATACATACATACATACATAAATACATACATACGTACATACATACATACATACATACATATATACTCGTACATACATACATACGTACATACATACATACATACATACATACATACATACATACATACATACATACATACATACACACACACATACATACATACATACATACATACATACATACATACATACATACATACATACATACATACATACATACATACATACATACATACATACATACGTACGTACGTACGCAGGTTTATAATCACAGCTACTGGACCTGTAAACTTACTTCAGTAAAAAACTGTTTATATATCCTGACAGAATGACAGATTGACACTTGAAAACGACTCTTTAAATAATACATAACATTTTTAAATAACAGAAAATGTTCTCTTCCCCTTAGACGCTATATCTATCTTTTACTTTCCATACTGTTATGTTTATCCTTAACCTATTACTAATAATTCACAGTATACCTAATTACGGATTTTTTTCCAAAAGGAATGGACTTCTTAGACCATTATAATGAATAAGAAAACACAAATTTTGTTTTTCTTCTAATATTTTAAATACCTACATTAACTTACCAAAGAGAAACTTCCTCATATAACTATTTATAAATCTACTGGAATATGAAAAAGGAGAGTGATCTGAACAAAATGTAATTAAATCAATTCCTCTTAAAATACAATCCTTGTTTAGTGTTGCTTCTGTGCGGCAAAGGATTTTTTTAATCCTTATTTGAAGACTATAAAATAAACATTTGCAATTTTTTTAAGTAACCTTTCAGTTCACTGTACACTTTATAATAAAGTTTTCATCACTGAGTACATTATCTAGAATTATTGCCCAGTTAACAGTAACATTGTAAAATTTTTCTTAAGTCTGAAAAAAGGCTATAGGCGCTTCTAGATTCAATCTATTTTCTAGTTTTTTTATTCAAATTTTATTTGTATATGCTGTATTGGAGGGACGCTTAGGGATTCTTCTGTCTGGCTGCATTAAGTTGAAAGTACTCCAGACGTTCCCAGGATTCAAGGTGTCTAAAGATTGAACATCACTTAAAACCCCTTAAATCCCGAGACCCGTCCAGAGAATTTTCGAGCTAGGAATACTTCAGCTCTTAATAAAGAGCGGGTGAATTCATGCAGTGTTGTTTGTGGCCCTCGTCCGGGAGGTTGTAGTTTCAATTCCCAAATCCGGACATTCTGCCTCATGGAGGTAAACCCGGGTGGTCACCAGGAGAATGGCGGGAAGGTAACTTTCATGCATCGAATTTTCTGGTCCACCATTTCTTGTACTCATCAGTTCCTTGTCATTTCTTTCGGAGTCTAAATACCAGAGGATGGTGTAGGACAGATTAGGGCTAGATTCTTCCTTGCGTAGTGTGTATGGTGACGTTGAATTCAGTGAAAAACAGTTTGGGGTGCCCCTCTTTTGAGTAAGACGCAAAGAACCTTAAGGACATAGGTTCATCTGTTCCAATGACTATGGAACCGGTTTTGTGTAATGGAAAACTAATCTATCAGTTGTTGTTTACCATAAACACGTTCTAATAACAGTGCTGTATGTAAATATAGTGCCTGACGTCTGAGAAGCACACACAAAATGTGTCACGCTACTGATTCTAAAAGAATCAGGTTAAAAAAACTACAAACGCTTTATATGAAAGTTGTACATTTGCAATATTATTATACACTTTTACACAAAAAGTAAAAATAATGCTCTTTCGTTATTATGCAAGCATTTATGTCATCATAAACCATTTTTAACTGCAACCTGTATTTTTGCTCACCGTTCTACTTATGATACACTAATCTATATAATTGGTAGAAAAGATATTTTAATCTAGCCAAAAATCTAAATCCCAGATTTCAGCGGAATAGTGTATTTTGGGGACTTGCGAATGGGTTAGTGTGTCTGTCTGATTGTGTGTTTGAGTGTGAATATGTGAGTTGTGTGTCGTCCTACGTGTTATCTAAGAGAGGAAAATTATTGTTGTAAATACAAACATTAAATTGGTTGGTGATTCTAATTATAAATTTAGTTAATCTGAATTGAGAGGAAAATTAATGTTTTCATATTTGTTGTAAATAACTATTATATCTAGGTTACAAAGCCATAAACTGGCAGCCATGATTTATAGTTCAGATATCTTGTATACATATATAACTCTGCCACCGTGTGATACCCACCTGCAGAGAAATAAATGCGTACATACATGTATACAGTATACATACATGCATACATACATACAAACACATACATACATACATACATACATACATACATACATACATACATACATACATACATACATACATAATGCATACATACATACATACATGCATACATACATACACACACACAAACACACACATACATGCATGCATACATACATACATATATACAACCATACATACATACATACATACATACATACATACATACATACATACACACATACATACATACATACATACATACATACATACATACATACATACATACATACATACATACATACATACATACATATATACTTTACATACATACATACATACATACATACATGTATACATGCATACATGCATACATTCATTCATACATACATACATACATACATACATACATACATACACACATACATGTATACATGCATACATGCATACATTCATTCATACATACATACATACATACATACATACATACATACATACATACGTACCTACGTACGTACGCAAGTTTATAATCACAGCTACTGGACCTGTAAACTTACTTCAGTAAAAAACTGTTTATATATCCTGACAGAATGACATATTGACACTTGAAAACGACTCTTTAAATAATACATAACATTTTTAAATAACAGAAAATGTTCTCTTCCCCTTAGACGCTATATGTATCTTTTACTTTCCATACTGTTATGTTTATCCTTAACCTATTACTAATAATTCACAGTATACCTCATTACGGATTTTTTTCCAAAAGGAATGGACTTCTTAGACCATTATAATGAATAAGAAAACACAAATTATGTTTTTCTTCTAATATTTTAAATACCTACATTAACTTACCAAAGAAAAACTTCCTCATATAACTATTTATAAATCTACTGGAATATGAAAAAGGAGAGTGAGACTGAACAAAATGTAATTAAATCAATTCCTCTTACAATATAATCCTTCTTTAGTGTTGCTTCTGTGCGGCAAATGATTTTTTTTAATCCATATTTGAAGCCTATAAAATAAACATTTGAAATGTTTTTAAGTAACCTTTCACTTCACTGTACACTTTATAATAAAGTTTTCATCACTGAGTACATTATCGGCAATTATTGCCCAGTTAACAGTAACATTGTAAAATTTATCTTAAGTCTGAAAAAAGGCTATAGGCGCTTCTAGATTCAATCTATTTTCTAGTTTTTTATTCGAATTTTATTTGTATATGCTGTATTGGAGGGACGCTTAGGGATTCTTCTGTCTGGCTGCATTAAGTTGAAAGTACTCCAGACGTTCCCAGGATTCAAGGGGTCTAAAGATTGAACATCACTTAAAACCCCTTAAATCCCGAGACACGTCCAGAGAATTTTCGAGCTAGGAATACTTCAGCTCTTAATAAAGAGCGGGTGAACTCATGCAGTGTTTTCTGTGGCCCACGTCCGGGAGGTTGTAGTTTCAATTCCCAAATCCGGACATTCTGCCTCATGGAGGTAAACCCGGGTGGTCGCCAGGAGAATGGCGGGAAGGTAACTTTCATGCATCGAATTTTCTGGTCCACCATTTCTTGTACTCATCAGTTCCTTGTCATTTCTTTCGGAGTCTAAATACCAGAGGATGGTGTAGGACAGATTAGGGCTAGATTCTTGCTTGCGTAGTGTGTATGGTGACGTTGAATTCAGTGAAAAACAGTTTCGGGTGCCCCTCTTTTGAGTAAGACGCAAACAACCTTAAGGACATAGGTTCATCTGTTCCAATGACTATGGAACCGGTTTTTGTAATGGAAAACTAATCTAACAGTTGTTGTTTACCATAAACACGTTCTAATAACAGTGCTGTATGTAAATATAGTGCCTGACACCTGAGAAGCACACATAAAATGTGTCACGCTACTGATTCTAAAAGAATCAGGTTAAAAAAACAACAAACGCTTTATATGAATGTTGTACATTTGCAATATTATTATACACTTTTACACAAAAAGTAAAAATAATGCTCTTTCGTTATTATGCAAGCATTTATGTCATCATAAACCATTTTTAACTGCAACCTGTATTTTTGCTCACCGTTCTACTTATGATATACTAATCTATATAATTGGTAGAGAAGATATTTTAATCTAGCCAAAAATCTAAATCCCAGATTTCAGCGGAATAGTGTATTTTGGGGACTTGCGAATGGGTTAGTGTGTCTGTCTGATTGTGTGTTTGAGTGTGAATATGTGAGTTGTGTGTCGTCCTACGTGTTATCTAAGAGAGGAAAATTATTGTTGTAAATACAAACATTAAATTGGTTGGTGATTCTAATTATAAACTTAGTTAATCTGAATTGAGAGGAAAATTAATGTTTTCATATTTGTTGTAAATAACTATTATATCTAGGTTACAATGCCATAAACTGGCAGCCATGATTTATTGTTCATATATCTTGTATACATACATAACTCTGCCACCGTGTGATACCCACCTGCAGAGAAATAAATGCATACATACATGTATACAGTATACATACATGCATACATACATACATACATACATACATACATACATACATACATACATACATACATACATACATACACACACAAACAAACACACACAAACAAACACATACATACATGCATGTATACATACATACATATTTACAACCATACATACATACATATATACATACATACATACATGCATGCATACATGCATACATGCATACATGCATACATGCATACATGCATACATGCATACATTCTTACATACATACATACATACATACATACATACATACATACGTACGTACGCAAGTTTATAATCACACCTACTGGACCAGTAAACTTACTTCAGTAAAAAACTGTTTATATATCCTGACAGAATGACAGATTGACACTTGAAAACGACTCTTTAAATAATACATAACATTTTTAAATAACAGAAAATGTTCTCTTCCCCTTTGACGCTATATCTATCTTTTACTTTCCATACTGTTATGTTCATCCTTAACCTATTACTAATAATTCACAGTATACCTAATTACGGATTTTTTTCCAAAAGGAATGGACTTCTTAGACCATTATAATAAATAAGAAAACACAAATTTTGTTTTTCTTCTAATATCTTAAATACCTACATTAACTTACCAAAGAGAAACTTCCTCATATAACTATTTATAAATCTACTGGAATATGAAAAAGGAGAGTGATCTGAACAAAATGTAATTAAATCAATTCCTCTTACAATACAATCCTTCTTTAGTGTTGCTTCTGTGCGGCAAAGGATTTTTTTAATCCTTATTTGAAGACTATAAAATAAACATTTGCAATTTTTTTAGGTAACCTTTCACTTCACTGTACACTTTATAATAAAGTTTTCATCACTGAGTACATTATCTAGAATTATTGCCCAGTTAACAGTAACATTGTAAAATTTTTCTTAAGTCTGAAAAAAGGCTATAGGCGCTTCTAGATTCAATCTATTTTCTAGTTTTTTTATTCGAATTTTATTTGTATATGCTGTATTGGAGGGACGCTTAGGGATTCTTCTGTCTGGCTGCATTAAGTTGAAAGTACTCCAGACGTTCCCAGGATTCAAGGTGTCTAAAGATTGAACATCACTTAAAACCCCTTAAATCCCGAGACCCGTCCAGAGAATTTTCGAGCTAGGAATACTTCAGCTCTTAATAAAGAGCGGGTGAATTCATGCAGTGTTGTTTGTGGCCCTCGTCCGGGAGGTTGTAGTTTCAATTCCCAAATCCGGACATTCTGCCTCATGGAGGCAAACCCGGGTGGTCGCCAGGAGAATGGCGGGAAGGTAACTTTCATGCATCGAATTTTCTGGTCCACCATTTCTTGTACTCATCAGTTCCTTGTCATTTCTTTCGAGTCTAAATACCAGAGGATGGTGTAGGACAGATTGGGGCTAGATTCTTGCTTGCGTATTGTGTATGGTGACGTTGAATTCAGTGAAAAACAGTTTGGGGTGCCCCTCTTTTGAGTAAGACGCAAAGAACCTTAAGGACATAAGTTCATCTGTTCCAATGACTATGGAACCGGTTTTGTGTAATGGAAAACTAATCTATCAGTTGTTTACCATAAACACGTTCTAATAACAGTGCTGTATGTAAATATAGTGCCTGACATCTGAGAAGCACACATAAAATGTGTCACGCTACTGATTCTATAAGAATTAGGTTAGAAAAACAACAAACGCTTTATATGAAAGTTGTACATTTGCAATATTATTATACACTTTTACACAAAAAGTAAAAATAATGCTCTTTCGTTATTATGCAAGCATGTATGTCATCATAAACCATTTTTAACTGCAACCTGTATTTTTGCTCACCGTTCTACTTATGATATACTAATCTATATAATTGGTAGAGAAGATATTTTAATCTAGCCAAAAATCTAAATCCCAGATTTCAGCGGAATAGTGTATTTTGGGGTCTTGCGAATGGGTTAGTGTGTCTGTCTGATTGTGTGTTTGAGTGTTAATATGTGTGTTGTGTGTCGTCCTACGTGTTATCTAAGAGAGGAAAATTATTGTTGTAAATACAAATATTAAATTGGTTGGTGATTCTAATTATAAACTTAGTTAATCTGAATTGAGAGGAAAATTAATGTTTTCATATTTGTTGTAAATAACTATAATATCTAGGTTACAAAGCCATAAACTGGCAGCCATGATTTATTGTCATATATCTTGTATACATATATAACTCTGCCACCGTGTGATACCCACCTGCAGAGAAATAAATGCATACATACATGTATACAGTATACATACATGCATACATACATACATACAAACACATACATACATACATACATACATACATACATACATACATACACACACAAACACATACATACATACATGCATGCATACATACATACATATATACAACCATACATACATACATACATACATAAATACATTACATACATACATACATGCATACATGCATACATGCATACATACATACATGCATACATGCATACATGCATACATACATACATACATACATACCTTGATCGACGCCTCACAAGGTCCATGATGTCAATGAGATCTGAAGATAAACACCCTGTGTGAATGATTGAATAAATGAATGAATATATGTATTTCTTTTAATACCATACAATGGTCTTCATCAATCGCATGAGGTCCATTGGTCGTGGTGTAGAGGCGAAAAGTCATATCAGCACCATCCGCTACCAACTCGTAACCTTGTTTGGTGCACATAAATTGAAATAACATTTTTAAATGGTAAAAAATATGTATACCCAAAATTAACTTACTATAAAAATTGTCAACTTAATTTTAAAAACAATACCTATTTAACTTTTAATGGAAATAACGGAGGTATTTAATTACCGCAAGGAGATCCAGGATTTGGCCCAGGAATATGTGGAGCTAGTGAATTGAATTCGCTTTAAACTTGCCTTTTTTCGTTGGTTGTGTTAACATGATGTTGGCTGCCCAGGTCTGTTTTTCCATTGGTTAATTTTATTTGCTTCATTTGGTACCTTTATTTATCAGTGATTTTAAGACACGAGAGGAAAAATAAATCGAATTATATCATAGCAATAGCATTTAATCAACTTGTTACCTACAGCTGTCTACACTGCCGGGCAGTGGCTGAGTGTTAACAGCACTCGCCACCAATAATGTGGCCGGGGTTCGATCTCAGGCGAACGCATGAGGAAATTGTGATGGACAAAATGTCAGATTTCCTTCAGGTTCGCTGTATTATAGTCGTAGTATTATAATAGTCGTAATATTAGTAGTACTAGTACTAGTAGTAGTATTATAGTTGGAGTAATATAGTAGTAGTACTATAGTAGTAGTACTATAGTAGTTGTATTATAGTAGTAGTATTGTAGTAGTAAAATAGTAGTAGTATTGTAGTAGTATTGTAGAAGTAGTAGTGGTAGTAGTGGTTATAGTTGTATGGTAGTAATATTATAGTAGTATAGTAGTGGTACCGTGGTAGTAGTTGTATCATAGTAGTAGTTGTGTTAGTAGTATTATAGAAGAAGTGTTATAGTAGTTTTGTAGTAGTATTGAGGCAGCAGTAGTATCATAGTAGTAGTATTGTTGTAGTAGTAGTAATAATAGTAGTTGTAATAGTAGTAGTAGTAATAGTAGTAATAGTAGTAGTAATAGTAGTAGTAATAGTAGCAGCAGTAGTAGCAGCAGCAGCAGCAGCAGTAGCAGTAGGTAAATTGTGTGGTCACTGCCTGGAGTGAAGGATTTTAGCCAAATTTCTGAACATTTGAATGTATACGTTGGTGGTTTGTGACTTTAAGAGAACCACCATTTCAACAAATTACAGCGGGGAATATCGGCTCACTGTTTGGAGGTATGTTAGCTCACGAGCTAACTAGTCATACCTAAGACTTTCCAACAAAGATTTTGTTTAATTTTGAGTTCTGTATTACAGAAGCAGCAAATATCCCAATAAAAGAAATAGAGACAACCAATGGAGTTATATGTCACATATTGAGAACCACAAAAGAAACAAGTTGAGAAAATTAAAGAAGAAACTGTCATCGTAATGCACAAACACGCCGATGATATTGATGAAACGTTTTACTTTCTTTCCACGAAAAACTTCTCGAGAAGCATATGTGAAAAAGCAAAGAATCAGTGAATTCAATGTATGCCGTGCTGTCATTTAAACTGCACCCGCGGTGTCAAATGGCAATTATTTCTGTGAACTATCGTTCTCATATTGCATATGAAGATTAAGTGAGGCTTGACAACTTTTCTATAGGTTGTGCTCATGAACACAAATAACATTAACATATTCATGTGTTTGAATTGCTCAGTCAGTGAATTTAAATGTTGTGTTATTTTCGTTTTAATTGTTTGTTTCTCAAATTGTGACAGTATATTTACACAATAGGGTATTTTTGGCAAGTGTGTCCATGCTTTAAATATTTACTGTTTTCTAAATACCTTTGTGAGATTTTGTAGATTTTTATTTTCTAAACCAATCTTAATATCTTATCTTTCAGACAGAGCGATTTACAAATTCACGTTAGCCATATTAAAGCACATAATAATGAGAATTTCATCTCGGCCCGGGCTCCCCTACACATTCTGCAACATGCTTTATATAAAATAAACAATAACGTCTTATAAGCTTAAATTTAGATAAACAAAAGTTTTCAAGAAATAAATTACACAAAAATATTTACGATTTGGGTCCTATTAGGCTTAAGCATGTTGAACCGGGAGCATCAATTTTCTTAAGTTAAAATAGAATGGATATAATCGTTAAATCAGAAAAACATGTGGTTGTTAGCATTTGTGTTTGGAGTTATTCAACACACGTCAAAAACTTTGCTAATGAATACCACCTCAAAATTTGCATTCAAATTTACGGCGGCTGAAACAGTTTTGTGTATGTATAGTTATACTATTTCTGTGAAACGCTTCCAATTATGTCAACAAAAACGCTATCATGTTGCATACAACAATAACTAAATGCAGTAAAAACGAAAAGGTTACTGATTTGAACAGATTATTCAGCATACTTGATGTTTCCCCAAAATTACACAGATGCATGTTCATTTTGATTTGAGGACGGCAATAAATAGGGAGACAAAATAAGAGTTTCTGAAAATCGGAGAATCTTTGAACCAAAATAGCGGTAGACTGTTTTGAGGTATACTGTCACCAGAAACTTCAAAATCTAAATTCCTATTCGCCTGTGATATCTTGAAAATCTAAGCTCTTAAAGATACTATCTATATTTTTACAAAGTACAAATCATGTCTGTAAATTCTACATTTAACTAAACATGAAATATAGCAAAATACCGCAAGTTTATAATCACAGCTCCTGGACCTGTAAACTTACTTCAGTGAAAAACTGTTTATATATCCTAACAGAATGACAGATTGACACTTGAAAACGACTCTTTAAATAATACATAACATTTTTAAATAACAGAAAATGTTCTCTTCCCCTTAGACGCTATATCTATCTTTTACTTTCCATACGGCTATGTTTATCCTTAACCTATTACTAATAATACACAGTATACCTAATTACGGACTTTTTTCCAAAAGGAATGGACTTCTTAGACCATTATAATGAATAAAAAAACACAAATTATGTTTTTCTTCTAATATTCTAAATACCTACATTAACTTACCAAAGAGAAATGTCCTCATATAACTATTTATAAATCTAGTGGAATATGAAAAAGGAGAGTGAGACTGAACAAAATGTAATTAAATCAATTCCTCTTACAGTACAATTCTTCTTTAATGTTGCTTCTGTGTGCCAAAGGACTTTTTTAATCCTTATTTGAAGACTATAAAATAAACATTTGCAATTTTTTTAAGTAACCTTTCACTTCACTGTACACTTTATAATAAAGTTTTCATCACTGAGTACATTATCTAGAATTATTGCCCAGTTAACAGTAACATTGTAAAATTTTTCTTAAGTCTGAAAAAAGGCTATAGGCGCTTCTAGATTCAATCTATTTTCTAATTTTTTTATTCGAATTTTATTTGTATCTGCTGTATTGGAGGGACGCTTAGGGATTCTTCTGTCTGGCTGCATTAAGTTGAAAGTACTCCAGACGTTCCCAGGATTCAAGGTGCCTAAAGATTGAACATCACTTAAAACCCCTTAAATCCCGAGACCCGTCCAGAGAATTTTTGAGCTAGGAATACTTCAGCTCTTAATAAAGACCGGGTGAATTCATGCAGTGTTGTCTGTGGCCCACGTCCGGGAGGTTGTAGTTTCAATTCCCAAGTCCGGACATTCTGCCTCATGGAGGTAAACCCGGGTGTTCGCCAGGAGAATGGCGGGAAGGTAACTTTCATGCATCGAATTTTCTGGTCCACCATTTCTTGTACTCATCAGTTCCTTGTCATTTCTTTCGGAGTCTAAATACCAGAGGATGGTGTAGGACAGATTAGGGCTAGATTCTTGCTTGCGTAGTGTGTATGGTGACGTTGAATTCAGTGAAAAACAGTTTGGGGGTGCCCCTCTTTTGAGTAAGACGCAAACAACCTTAAGGACATAAGTTCATCTGTTCCAATGACTATGGAACCGGTTTTGTGTAATGGAAAATTAATCTATCAGTTGTTGTTTACCATAAACACGTTCTAATAACAGTGCTGTATGTAAATATAGTGCCTGACACCTGAGAAGCACACATAAAATGTGTCACGCTACTGATTCTAAAAGAATCAGGTTAAAAAAAACAACAAACGCTTTATATGAAAGTTGTACATTTGCAATATTATTATACACTTTTACACAAAAAGTAAAAATAATGCTCTTTCGTTATTATGCAAGCATTTATGTCATCATAAACCATTTTTAACTGCAACCTGTATTTTTGCTCACCGTTCTACTTATGATATACTAATCTATATAATTGGTAGAGAAGATATTTTAATCTAGCCAAAAATCTAAATCCCAGATTTCAGCGGAATAGTGTATTTTGGGGACTTGCGAATGGGTTAGTGTGTCTGTCTGATTGTGTGTTTGAGTGTGAATATGTGTGTTGTGTGTCGTCCTACGTGTTATCTAAGAGAGGAAAATTATTGTTGTAAATACAAATATTAAATTGGTTGGTGATTCCAATTATAAACTTAGTTAATCTGAATTGAGAGGAAAATTAATGTTTTCATATTTGTTGTAAATAACTATTATATCTAGGTTACAAAGCCATAAACTGGCAGCCGTGATTTATTGTTCATATATCTTGTATACATATATAACTCTGCCACCTTGTGATACCCACCTGCAGAGAAATAAATGCATACATACATTTATACAGTATACATACATGCATACATACATACATACATACAAACACACACATACATACATACATACATACACACACAAACACACACATACATACATGCATGCATACATACATACAACCATACATACATACATACATACATACATACATACATACATACATACATACATACATACATGCATACATGCATACATACATACATGCATACATACATGCATACATACATACATACATACATACATAAATACATACATACGTACATACATACATACATACATATATACTCGTACATACATACATACGTACATACATACATACATACATACATACATACATACATACATACATACATACACACATACATACATACATACATACATACATACATACATACATACATACATACATACATACATACATACATACATACATACATACATACGTACGTACGTACGCAGGTTTATAATCACAGCTACTGGACCTGTAAACTTACTTCAGTAAAAAACTGTTTATATATCCTGACAGAATGACAGATTGACACTTGAAAACGACTCTTTAAATAATACATAACATTTTTAAATAACAGAAAATGTTCTCTTCCCCTTAGACGCTATATCTATCTTTTACTTTCCATACTGTTATGTTTATCCTTAACCTATTACTAATAATTCACAGTATACCTAATTACGGATTTTTTTCCAAAAGGAATGGACTTCTTAGACCATTATAATGAATAAGAAAACACAAATTTTGTTTTTTTCTAATATTTTAAATACCTACATTAACTTACCAAAGAGAAACTTCCTCATATAACTATTTATAAATCTACTGGAATATGAAAAAGGAGAGTGATCTGAACAAAATGTAATTAAATCAATTCCTCTTAAAATACAATCCTTGTTTAGTGTTGCTTCTGTGCGGCAAAGGATTTTTTTAATCCTTATTTGAAGACTATAAAATAAACATTTGCAATTTTTTTAAGTAACCTTTCAGTTCACTGTACACTTTATAATAAAGTTTTCATCACTGAGTACATTATCTAGAATTATTGCCCAGTTAACAGTAACATTGTAAAATTTTTCTTAAGTCTGAAAAAAGGCTATAGGCGCTTCTAGATTCAATCTATTTTCTAGTTTTTTTATTCAAATTTTATTTGTATATGCTGTATTGGAGGGACGCTTAGGGATTCTTCTGTCTGGCTGCATTAAGTTGAAAGTACTCCAGACGTTCCCAGGATTCAAGGTGTCTAAAGATTGAACATCACTTAAAACCCCTTAAATCCCGAGACCCGTCCAGAGAATTTTCGAGCTAGGAATACTTCAGCTCTTAATAAAGAGCGGGTGAATTCATGCAGTGTTGTTTGTGGCCCTCGTCCGGGAGGTTGTAGTTTCAATTCCCAAATCCGGACATTCTGCCTCATGGAGGTAAACCCGGGTGGTCACCAGGAGAATGGCGGGAAGGTAACTTTCATGCATCGAATTTTCTGGTCCACCATTTCTTGTACTCATCAGTTCCTTGTCATTTCTTTCGGAGTCTAAATACCAGAGGATGGTGTAGGACAGATTAGGGCTAGATTCTTCCTTGCGTAGTGTGTATGGTGACGTTGAATTCAGTGAAAAACAGTTTGGGGTGCCCCTCTTTTGAGTAAGACGCAAAGAACCTTAAGGACATAGGTTCATCTGTTCCAATGACTATGGAACCGGTTTTGTGTAATGGAAAACTAATCTATCAGTTGTTGTTTACCATAAACACGTTCTAATAACAGTGCTGTATGTAAATATAGTGCCTGACGTCTGAGAAGCACACACAAAATGTGTCACGCTACTGATTCTAAAAGAATCAGGTTAAAAAAACTACAAACGCTTTATATGAAAGTTGTACATTTGCAATATTATTATACACTTTTACACAAAAAGTAAAAATAATGCTCTTTCGTTATTATGCAAGCATTTATGTCATCATAAACCATTTTTAACTGCAACCTGTATTTTTGCTCACCGTTCTACTTATGATACACTAATCTATATAATTGGTAGAAAAGATATTTTAATCTAGCCAAAAATCTAAATCCCAGATTTCAGCGGAATAGTGTATTTTGGGGACTTGCGAATGGGTTAGTGTGTCTGTCTGATTGTGTGTTTGAGTGTGAATATGTGAGTTGTGTGTCGTCCTACGTGTTATCTAAGAGAGGAAAATTATTGTTGTAAATACAAATATTAAATTGGTTGGTGATTCTAATTATAAACTTAGTTAATCTGAATTGAGAGGAAAATTAATGTTTTCATATTTGTTGTAAATAACTATTATATCTAGGTTACAAAGCCATAAACTGGCAGCCATGATTTATAGTTCAGATATCTTGTATACATATATAACTCTGCCACCGTGTGATACCCACCTGCAGAGAAATAAATGCGTACATACATGTATACAGTATACATACATGCATACATACATACAAACACATACATACATACATACATACATACATACATACATACATACATACATACATACATACATACATACATACATACATACATACATACATACATACATACATACATACATACATACATACATACATACATACATACATAATGCATACATACATACATACATGCATACATACATACACACACAAACACACACATACATGCATGCATACATACATACATATATACAACCATACATACATACATACATACATACATACATACATACCTACATACATACATACATACATACATACATACACACATACATACATACATACATACATATATACTTTACATACATACATACATACATACATACATGTATACATGCATACATGCATACATTCATTCATACATACATACATACATACATACATACATGTATACATGCATACATGCATACATTCATTCATACATACATACATACATACATACATACATACATACATACATACATACGTACCTACGTACGTACGCAAGTTTATAATCACAGCTACTGGACCTGTAAACTTACTTCAGTAAAAAACTGTTTATATATCCTGACAGAATGACATATTGACACTTGAAAACGACTCTTTAAATAATACATAACATTTTTAAATAACAGAAAATGTTCTCTTCCCCTTAGACGCTATATGTATCTTTTACTTTCCATACTGTTATGTTTATCCTTAACCTATTACTAATAATTCACAGTATACCTCATTACGGATTTTTTTCCAAAAGGAATGGACTTCTTAGACCATTATAATGAATAAGAAAACACAAATTATGTTTTTCTTCTAATATTTTAAATACCTACATTAACTTACCAAAGAAAAACTTCCTCATATAACTATTTATAAATCTACTGGAATATGAAAAAGGAGAGTGAGACTGAACAAAATGTAATTAAATCAATTCCTCTTACAATATAATCCTTCTTTAGTGTTGCTTCTGTGCGGCAAATGATTTTTTTTAATCCATATTTGAAGCCTATAAAATAAACATTTGAAATGTTTTTAAGTAACCTTTCACTTCACTGTACACTTTATAATAAAGTTTTCATCACTGAGTACATTATCGGCAATTATTGCCCAGTTAACAGTAACATTGTAAAATTTATCTTAAGTCTGAAAAAAGGCTATAGGCGCTTCTAGATTCAATCTATTTTCTAGTTTTTTATTCGAATTTTATTTGTATATGCTGTATTGGAGGGACGCTTAGGGATTCTTCTGTCTGGCTGCATTAAGTTGAAAGTACTCCAGACGTTCCCAGGATTCAAGGGGTCTAAAGATTGAACATCACTTAAAACCCCTTAAATCCCGAGACACGTCCAGAGAATTTTCGAGCTAGGAATACTTCAGCTCTTAATAAAGAGCGGGTGAACTCATGCAGTGTTTTCTGTGGCCCACGTCCGGGAGGTTGTAGTTTCAATTCCCAAATCCGGACATTCTGCCTCATGGAGGTAAACCCGGGTGGTCGCCAGGAGAATGGCGGGAAGGTAACTTTCATGCATCGAATTTTCTGGTCCACCATTTCTTGTACTCATCAGTTCCTTGTCATTTCTTTCGGAGTCTAAATACCAGAGGATGGTGTAGGACAGATTAGGGCTAGATTCTTGCTTGCGTAGTGTGTATGGTGACGTTGAATTCAGTGAAAAACAGTTTCGGGTGCCCCTCTTTTGAGTAAGACGCAAAGAACCTTAAGGGCATAGGTTCATCTGTTCCAATGACTATGGAACCGGTTTTGTGTAATGGAAAACTAATCTATCAGTTGTTGTTTACCATAAACACGTTCTAATAACAGTGCTGTATGTAAATATAGCGCCTGACACCTGAGAAGCACACACAAAATGTGTCACGATACTGATTCTAAAAGAATCAGGTTAAAAAAAACAACAAACGCTTTATATGAAAGTTGTACATTTGCAATATTATTATACACTTTTACACAAAAAGTAAAAATAATGCTCTTTCGTTATTATGCAAGCATTTATGTCATCATAAACCATTTTTAACTGCAACCTGTATTTTTGCTCACCGTTCTACTTATGATATACTAATCTATATAATTGGTAGAGAAGATATTTTAATCTAGCCAAAAATCTAAATCCCAGATTTCAGCGGAATAGTGTATTTTGGGGACTTGCGAATGGGTTAGTGTGTCTGTCTGATTGTGTGTTTGAGTGTGAATATGTGTGTTGTGTGTCGTCCTACGTGTTATCTAAGAGAGGAAAATTATTGTTGTAAATACAAATATTAAATTGGTTGGTGATTCCAATTATAAACTTAGTTAATCTGAATTGAGAGGAAAATTAATGTTTTCATATTTGTTGTAAATAACTATTATATCTAGGTTACAAAGCCATAAACTGGCAGCCGTGATTTATTGTTCATATATCTTGTATACATATATAACTCTGCCACCTTGTGATACCCACCTGCAGAGAAATAAATGCATACATACATTTATACAGTATACATACATGCATACATACATACATACAAACACACACATACATACATACATACATACATACATACATACACACACAAACACACACATACATACATGCATGCATACATACATACAACCATACATACATACATACATACATACATACATACATACATACATACATACATACATACATACATGCATACATACATACATGCATACATACATGCATACATACATACATACATACATAAATACATACATACGTACATACATACATACATACATATATACTCGTACATACATACATACGTACATACATACATACATACATACATACATACATACATACATACATACATACATACATACACACACATACATACATACATACATACATACATACATACATACATACATACATACATACATACATACATACATACATACATACATACATACATACATACATACATACATACATACGTACGTACGTACGCAGGTTTATAATCACAGCTACTGGACCTGTAAACTTACTTCAGTAAAAAACTGTTTATATATCCCGACAGAATGACAGATTGACACTTGAAAACGACTCTTTAAATAATACATAACATTTTTAAATAACAGAAAATGTTCTCTTCCCCTTAGACGCTATATCTATCTTTTACTTTCCATACTGTTATGTTTATCCTTAACCTATTACTAATAATTCACAGTATACCTAATTACGGATTTTTTTCCAAAAGGAATGGACTTCTTAGACCACTATAATGAATAAGAAAACACAAATTTTGTTTTTCTTCTAATATTTTAAATACCTACATTAACTTACCAAAGAGAAACTTCCTCATATAACTATTTATAAATCTACTGAAATATGAAAAAGGAGAGTGATCTGAACAAAATGTAATTAAATCAATTCCTCTTAAAATACAATCCTTGTTTAGTGTTGCTTCTGTGCGGCAAAGGATTTTTTTAATCCTTATTTGAAGACTATAAAATAAACATTTGCAATTTTTTTAAGTAACCTTTCAGTTCACTGTACACTTTATAATAAAGTTTTCATCACTGAGTACATTATCTAGAATTATTGCCCAGTTAACAGTAACATTGTAAAATTTTTCTTAAGTCTGAAAAAAGGCTATAGGCGCTTCTAGATTCAATCTATTTTCTAGTTTTTTTATTCAAATTTTATTTGTATATGCTGTATTGGAGGGACGCTTAGGGATTCTTCTGTCTGGCTGCATTAAGTTGAAAGTACTCCAGACGTTCCCAGGATTCAAGGTGTCTAAAGATTGAACATCACTTAAAACCCCTTAAATCCCGAGACCCGTCCAGAGAATTTTCGAGCTAGGAATACTTCAGCTCTTAATAAAGAGCGGGTGAATTCATGCAGTGTTGTTTGTGGCCCTCGTCCGGGAGGTTGTAGTTTCAATTCCCAAATCCGGACATTCTGCCTCATGGAGGTAAACCCGGGTGGTCACCAGGAGAATGGCGGGAAGGTAACTTTCATGCATCGAATTTTCTGGTCCACCATTTCTTGTACTCATCAGTTCCTTGTCATTTCTTTCGGAGTCTAAATACCAGAGGATGGTGTAGGACAGATTAGGGCTAGATTCTTCCTTGCGTAGTGTGTATGGTGACGTTGAATTCAGTGAAAAACAGTTTGGGGTGCCCCTCTTTTGAGTAAGACGCAAAGAACCTTAAGGACATAGGTTCATCTGTTCCAATGACTATGGAACCGGTTTTGTGTAATGGAAAACTAATCTATCAGTTGTTGTTTACCATAAACACGTTCTAATAACAGTGCTGTATGTAAATATAGTGCCTGACGTCTGAGAAGCACACACAAAATGTGTCACGCTACTGATTCTAAAAGAATCAGGTTAAAAAAACTACAAACGCTTTATATGAAAGTTGTACATTTGCAATATTATTATACACTTTTACACAAAAAGTAAAAATAATGCTCTTTCGTTATTATGCAAGCATTTATGTCATCATAAACCATTTTTAACTGCAACCTGTATTTTTGCTCACCGTTCTACTTATGATACACTAATCTATATAATTGGTAGAAAAGATATTTTAATCTAGCCAAAAATCTAAATCCCAGATTTCAGCGGAATAGTGTATTTTGGGGACTTGCGAATGGGTTAGTGTGTCTGTCTGATTGTGTGTTTGAGTGTGAATATGTGAGTTGTGTGTCGTCCTACGTGTTATCTAAGAGAGGAAAATTATTGTTGTAAATACAAACATTAAATTGGTTGGTGATTCTAATTATAAACTTAGTTAATCTGAATTGAGAGGAAAATTAATGTTTTCATATTTGTTGTAAATAACTATTATATCTAGGTTACAAAGCCATAAACTGGCAGCCATGATTTATAGTTCAGATATCTTGTATACATATATAACTCTGCCACCGTGTGATACCCACCTGCAGAGAAATAAATGCGTACATACATGTATACAGTATACATACATGCATACATACATACAAACACATACATACATACATACATACATACATACATACATACATACATACATACATACATACATACATACATACATAATGCATACATACATACATACATGCATACATACATACACACACAAACACACACATACATGCATGCATACATACATACATATATACAACCATACATACATACATACATACATACATACATACATACATACATACATACATACATACATACACACATACATACATACATACATACATACATACACACATACATACATACATACATACATACATATATACTTTACATACATACATACATACATGTATACATGCATACATGCATACATTCATTCATACATACATACATACATACATACATACATACATGTATACATGCATACATGCATACATTCATTCATACATACATACATACATACATACATACATACATACATACATACATACATACGTACCTACGTACGTACGCAAGTTTATAATCACAGCTACTGGACCTGTAAACTTACTTCAGTAAAAAACTGTTTATATATCCTGACAGAATGACATATTGACACTTGAAAACGACTCTTTAAATAATACATAACATTTTTAAATAACAGAAAATGTTCTCTTCCCCTTAGACGCTATATCTATCTTTTACTTTCCATACGGCTATGTTTATCCTTAACCTATTACTAATAATACACAGTATACCTAATTACGGACTTTTTTCCAAAAGGAATGGACTTCTTAGACCATTATAATGAATAAAAAAACACAAATTATGTTTTTCTTCTAATATTCTAAATACCTACATTAACTTACCAAAGAGAAATGTCCTCATATAACTATTTATAAATCTAGTGGAATATGAAAAAGGAGAGTGAGACTGAACAAAATGTAATTAAATCAATTCCTCTTACAGTACAATTCTTCTTTAATGTTGCTTCTGTGTGCCAAAGGACTTTTTTAATCCTTATTTGAAGACTATAAAATAAACATTTGCAATTTTTTTAAGTAACCTTTCACTTCACTGTACACTTTATAATAAAGTTTTCATCACTGAGTACATTATCTAGAATTATTGCCCAGTTAACAGTAACATTGTAAAATTTTTCTTAAGTCTGAAAAAAGGCTATAGGCGCTTCTAGATTCAATCTATTTTCTAATTTTTTTATTCGAATTTTATTTGTATCTGCTGTATTGGAGGGACGCTTAGGGATTCTTCTGTCTGGCTGCATTAAGTTGAAAGTACTCCAGACGTTCCCAGGATTCAAGGTGCCTAAAGATTGAACATCACTTAAAACCCCTTAAATCCCGAGACCCGTCCAGAGAATTTTTGAGCTAGGAATACTTCAGCTCTTAATAAAGACCGGGTGAATTCATGCAGTGTTGTCTGTGGCCCACGTCCGGGAGGTTGTAGTTTCAATTCCCAAGTCCGGACATTCTGCCTCATGGAGGTAAACCCGGGTGTTCGCCAGGAGAATGGCGGGAAGGTAACTTTCATGCATCGAATTTTCTGGTCCACCATTTCTTGTACTCATCAGTTCCTTGTCATTTCTTTCGGAGTCTAAATACCAGAGGATGGTGTAGGACAGATTAGGGCTAGATTCTTGCTTGCGTAGTGTGTATGGTGACGTTGAATTCAGTGAAAAACAGTTTGGGGGTGCCCCTCTTTTGAGTAAGACGCAAACAACCTTAAGGACATAAGTTCATCTGTTCCAATGACTATGGAACCGGTTTTGTGTAATGGAAAATTAATCTATCAGTTGTTGTTTACCATAAACACGTTCTAATAACAGTGCTGTATGTAAATATAGTGCCTGACACCTGAGAAGCACACATAAAATGTGTCACGCTACTGATTCTAAAAGAATCAGGTTAAAAAAAACAACAAACGCTTTATATGAAAGTTGTACATTTGCAATATTATTATACACTTTTACACAAAAAGTAAAAATAATGCTCTTTCGTTATTATGCAAGCATTTATGTCATCATAAACCATTTTTAACTGCAACCTGTATTTTTGCTCACCGTTCTACTTATGATATACTAATCTATATAATTGGTAGAGAAGATATTTTAATCTAGCCAAAAATCTAAATCCCAGATTTCAGCGGAATAGTGTATTTTGGGGACTTGCGAATGGGTTAGTGTGTCTCTCTGATTGTGTGTTTGAGTGTGAATATGTGTGTTGTGTGTCGTCCTACGTGTTATCTAAGAGAGGAAAATTATTGTTGTAAATACAAATATTAAATTGGTTGGTGATTCCAATTATAAACTTAGTTAATCTGAATTGAGAGGAAAATTAATGTTTTCATATTTGTTGTAAATAACTATTATATCTAGGTTACAAAGCCATAAACTGGCAGCCGTGATTTATTGTTCATATATCTTGTATACATATATAACTCTGCCACCTTGTGATACCCACCTGCAGAGAAATAAATGCATACATACATTTATACAGTATACATACATGCATACATACATACATACAAATACACACATACATACATACATACATACACACACAAACACACACATACATACATGCATGCATACATACATACAACCATACATACATACATACATACATACATACATACATACATACATACATACATACATACATACATACATACATACATACATACATGCATACATGCATACATACATGCATACATACATGCATACATACATACATACATACATACATACATACATACATACATAAATACATACATACGTACATACATACATACATACATACATATATACTCGTACATACATACATACGTACATACATACATACATACATACATACATACATACATACATACATACATACATACACACACACATACATACATACATACATACATACATACATACATACATACATACATACATACATACATACATACATACATACATACATACATACGTACGTACGTACGCAGGTTTATAATCACAGCTACTGGACCTGTAAACTTACTTCAGTAAAAAACTGTTTATATATCCTGACAGAATGACAGATTGACACTTGAAAACGACTCTTTAAATAATACATAACATTTTTAAATAACAGAAAATGTTCTCTTCCCCTTAGACGCTATATCTATCTTTTACTTTCCATACTGTTATGTTTATCCTTAACCTATTACTAATAATTCACAGTATACCTAATTACGGATTTTTTTCCAAAAGGAATGGACTTCTTAGACCATTATAATGAATAAGAAAACACAAATTTTGTTTTTCTTCTAATATTTTAAATACCTACATTAACTTACCAAAGAGAAACTTCCTCATATAACTATTTATAAATCTACTGGAATATGAAAAAGGAGAGTGATCTGAACAAAATGTAATTAAATCAATTCCTCTTAAAATACAATCCTTGTTTAGTGTTGCTTCTGTGCGGCAAAGGATTTTTTTAATCCTTATTTGAAGACTATAAAATAAACATTTGCAATTTTTTTAAGTAACCTTTCAGTTCACTGTACACTTTATAATAAAGTTTTCATCACTGAGTACATTATCTAGAATTATTGCCCAGTTAACAGTAACATTGTAAAATTTTTCTTAAGTCTGAAAAAAGGCTATAGGCGCTTCTAGATTCAATCTATTTTCTAGTTTTTTTATTCAAATTTTATTTGTATATGCTGTATTGGAGGGACGCTTAGGGATTCTTCTGTCTGGCTGCATTAAGTTGAAAGTACTCCAGACGTTCCCAGGATTCAAGGTGTCTAAAGATTGAACATCACTTAAAACCCCTTAAATCCCGAGACCCGTCCAGAGAATTTTCGAGCTAGGAATACTTCAGCTCTTATTAAAGAGCGGGTGAATTCATGCAGTGTTGTTTGTGGCCCTCGTCCGGGAGGTTGTAGTTTCAATTCCCAAATCCGGACATTCTGCCTCATGGAGGTAAACCCGGGTGGTCACCAGGAGAATGGCGGGAAGGTAACTTTCATGCATCGAATTTTCTGGTCCACCATTTCTTGTACTCATCAGTTCCTTGTCATTTCTTTCGGAGTCTAAATACCAGAGGATGGTGTAGGACAGATTAGGGCTAGATTCTTCCTTGCGTAGTGTGTATGGTGACGTTGAATTCAGTGAAAAACAGTTTGGGGTGCCCCTCTTTTGAGTAAGACGCAAAGAACCTTAAGGACATAGGTTCATCTGTTCCAATGACTATGGAACCGGTTTTGTGTAATGGAAAACTAATCTATCAGTTGTTGTTTACCATAAACACGTTCTAATAACAGTGCTGTATGTAAATATAGTGCCTGACGTCTGAGAAGCACACACAAAATGTGTCACGCTACTGATTCTAAAAGAATCAGGTTAAAAAAACTACAAACGCTTTATATGAAAGTTGTACATTTGCAATATTATTATACACTTTTACACAAAAAGTAAAAATAATGCTCTTTCGTTATTATGCAAGCATTTATGTCATCATAAACCATTTTTAACTGCAACCTGTATTTTTGCTCACCGTTCTACTTATGATACACTAATCTATATAATTGGTAGAAAAGATATTTTAATCTAGCCAAAAATCTAAATCCCAGATTTCAGCGGAATAGTGTATTTTGGGGACTTGCGAATGGGTTAGTGTGTCTGTCTGATTGTGTGTTTGAGTGTGAATATGTGAGTTGTGTGTCGTCCTACGTGTTATCTAAGAGAGGAAAATTATTGTTGTAAATACAAACATTAAATTGGTTGGTGATTCTAATTATAAATTTAGTTAATCTGAATTGAGAGGAAAATTAATGTTTTCATATTTGTTGTAAATAACTATTATATCTAGGTTACAAAGCCATAAACTGGCAGCCATGATTTATAGTTCAGATATCTTGTATACATATATAACTCTGCCACCGTGTGATACCCACCTGCAGAGAAATAAATGCGTACATACATGTATACAGTATACATACATGCATACATACATACAAACACATACATACATACATACATACATACATACATACATACATACATACATACATACATACATACATAATGCATACATACATACATACATGCATACATACATACACACACACAAACACACACATACATGCATGCATACATACATACATATATACAACCATACATACATACATACATACATACATACATACATACATACATACATACATACATACATACACACATACATACATACATACATACATACATACATACATACATACATACATACATACATACATACATACATACATACATACATATATACTTTACATACATACATACATACATACATACATGTATACATGCATACATGCATACATTCATTCATACATACATACATACATACATACATACATACATACATACATACACACATACATGTATACATGCATACATGCATACATTCATTCATACATACATACATACATACATACATACATACATACATACATACATACATACATACATACATACATACATACGTACCTACGTACGTACGCAAGTTTATAATCACAGCTACTGGACCTGTAAACTTACTTCAGTAAAAAACTGTTTATATATCCTGACAGAATGACATATTGACACTTGAAAACGACTCTTTAAATAATACATAACATTTTTAAATAACAGAAAATGTTCTCTTCCCCTTAGACGCTATATGTATCTTTTACTTTCCATACTGTTATGTTTATCCTTAACCTATTACTAATAATTCACAGTATACCTCATTACGGATTTTTTTCCAAAAGGAATGGACTTCTTAGACCATTATAATGAATAAGAAAACACAAATTATGTTTTTCTTCTAATATTTTAAATACCTACATTAACTTACCAAAGAAAAACTTCCTCATATAACTATTTATAAATCTACTGGAATATGAAAAAGGAGAGTGAGACTGAACAAAATGTAATTAAATCAATTCCTCTTACAATATAATCCTTCTTTAGTGTTGCTTCTGTGCGGCAAATGATTTTTTTTAATCCATATTTGAAGCCTATAAAATAAACATTTGAAATGTTTTTAAGTAACCTTTCACTTCACTGTACACTTTATAATAAAGTTTTCATCACTGAGTACATTATCGGCAATTATTGCCCAGTTAACAGTAACATTGTAAAATTTATCTTAAGTCTGAAAAAAGGCTATAGGCGCTTCTAGATTCAATCTATTTTCTAGTTTTTTATTCGAATTTTATTTGTATATGCTGTATTGGAGGGACGCTTAGGGATTCTTCTGTCTGGCTGCATTAAGTTGAAAGTACTCCAGACGTTCCCAGGATTCAAGGGGTCTAAAGATTGAACATCACTTAAAACCCCTTAAATCCCGAGACACGTCCAGAGAATTTTCGAGCTAGGAATACTTCAGCTCTTAATAAAGAGCGGGTGAACTCATGCAGTGTTTTCTGTGGCCCACGTCCGGGAGGTTGTAGTTTCAATTCCCAAATCCGGACATTCTGCCTCATGGAGGTAAACCCGGGTGGTCGCCAGGAGAATGGCGGGAAGGTAACTTTCATGCATCGAATTTTCTGGTCCACCATTTCTTGTACTCATCAGTTCCTTGTCATTTCTTTCGGAGTCTAAATACCAGAGGATGGTGTAGGACAGATTAGGGCTAGATTCTTGCTTGCGTAGTGTGTATGGTGACGTTGAATTCAGTGAAAAACAGTTTCGGGTGCCCCTCTTTTGAGTAAGACGCAAAGAACCTTAAGGGCATAGGTTCATCTGTTCCAATGACTATGGAACCGGTTTTGTGTAATGGAAAACTAATCTATCAGTTGTTGTTTACCATAAACACGTTCTAATAACAGTGCTGTATGTAAATATAGCGCCTGACACCTGAGAAGCACACATAAAATGTGTCACGATACTGATTCTAAAAGAATCAGGTTAAAAAAAACAACAAACGCTTTATATGAAAGTTGTACATTTGCAATATTATTATACACTTTTACACAAAAAGTAAAAATAATGCTCTTTCGTTATTATGCAAGCATTTATGTCATCATAAACCATTTTTAACTGCAACCTGTATTTTTGCTCACCGTTCTACTTATGATATACTAATCTATATAATTGGTAGAGAAGATATTTTAATCTAGCCAAAAATCTAAATCCCAGATTTCAGCGGAATAGTGTATTTTGGGGACTTGCGAATGGGTTAGTGTGTCTGTCTGATTGTGTGTTTGAGTGTGAATATGTGTGTTGTGTGTCGTCCTACGTGTTATCTAAGAGAGGAAAATTATTGTTGTAAATACAAATATTAAATTGGTTGGTGATTCCAATTATAAACTTAGTTAATCTGAATTGAGAGGAAAATTAATGTTTTCATATTTGTTGTAAATAACTATTATATCTAGGTTACAAAGCCATAAACTGGCAGCCGTGATTTATTGTTCATATATCTTGTATACATATATAACTCTGCCACCTTGTGATACCCACCTGCAGAGAAATAAATGCATACATACATTTATACAGTATACATACATGCATACATACATACATACAAACACACACATACATACATACATACATACATACATACACACACAAACACACACATACATACATGCATGCATACATACATACAACCATACATACATACATACATACATACATACATACATACATACATACATACATACATACATACATACATACATACATACATACATACATACATACATACATACATACATACATACATACATACATACATACATGCATACATGCATACATACATGCATACATACATACATACATACATACATACATACATAAATACATACATACGTACATACATACATACATACATATATACTCGTACATACATACATACGTACATACATACATACATACATACATACATACATACATACATACATACATACATACATACATACATACATACATACATACACACACATACATACATACATACATACATACATACATACATACATACATACATACATACATACATACATACATACATACATACATACATACATACATACATACATACATACGTACGTACGTACGCAGGTTTATAATCACAGCTACTGGACCTGTAAACTTACTTCAGTAAAAAACTGTTTATATATCCTGACAGAATGACAGATTGACACTTGAAAACGACTCTTTAAATAATACATAACATTTTTAAATAACAGAAAATGTTCTCTTCCCCTTAGACGCTATATCTATCTTTTACTTTCCATACTGTTATGTTTATCCTTAACCTATTACTAATAATTCACAGTATACCTAATTACGGATTTTTTTCCAAAAGGAATGGACTTCTTAGACCATTATAATGAATAAGAAAACACAAATTTTGTTTTTCTTCTAATATTTTAAATACCTACATTAACTTACCAAAGAGAAACTTCCTCATATAACTATTTATAAATCTACTGAAATATGAAAAAGGAGAGTGATCTGAACAAAATGTAATTAAATCAATTCCTCTTAAAATACAATCCTTGTTTAGTGTTGCTTCTGTGCGGCAAAGGATTTTTTTAATCCTTATTTGAAGACTATAAAATAAACATTTGCAATTGTTTTAAGTAACCTTTCAGTTCACTGTACACTTTATAATAAAGTTTTCATCACTGAGTACATTATCTAGAATTATTGCCCAGTTAACAGTAACATTGTAAAATTTTTCTTAAGTCTGAAAAAAGGCTATAGGCGCTTCTAGATTCAATCTATTTTCTAGTTTTTTTATTCAAATTTTATTTGTATATGCTGTATTGGAGGGACGCTTAGGGATTCTTCTGTCTGGCTGCATTAAGTTGAAAGTACTCCAGACGTTCCCAGGATTCAAGGTGTCTAAAGATTGAACATCACTTAAAACCCCTTAAATCCCGAGACCCGTCCAGAGAATTTTCGAGCTAGGAATACTTCAGCTCTTAATAAAGAGCGGGTGAATTCATGCAGTGTTGTTTGTGGCCCTCGTCCGGGAGGTTGTAGTTTCAATTCCCAAATCCGGACATTCTGCCTCATGGAGGTAAACCCGGGTGGTCACCAGGAGAATGGCGGGAAGGTAACTTTCATGCATCGAATTTTCTGGTCCACCATTTCTTGTACTCATCAGTTCCTTGTCATTTCTTTCGGAGTCTAAATACCAGAGGATGGTGTAGGACAGATTAGGGCTAGATTCTTCCTTGCGTAGTGTGTATGGTGACGTTGAATTCAGTGAAAAACAGTTTGGGGTGCCCCTCTTTTGAGTAAGACGCAAAGAACCTTAAGGACATAGGTTCATCTGTTCCAATGACTATGGAACCGGTTTTGTGTAATGGAAAACTAATCTATCAGTTGTTGTTTACCATAAACACGTTCTAATAACAGTGCTGTATGTAAATATAGTGCCTGACGTCTGAGAAGCACACACAAAATGTGTCACGCTACTGATTCTAAAAGAATCAGGTTAAAAAAACTACAAACGCTTTATATGAAAGTTGTACATTTGCAATATTATTATACACTTTTACACAAAAAGTAAAAATAATGCTCTTTCGTTATTATGCAAGCATTTATGTCATCATAAACCATTTTTAACTGCAACCTGTATTTTTGCTCACCGTTCTACTTATGATACACTAATCTATATAATTGGTAGAAAAGATATTTTAATCTAGCCAAAAATCTAAATCCCAGATTTCAGCGGAATAGTGTATTTTGGGGACTTGCGAATGGGTTAGTGTGTCTGTCTGATTGTGTGTTTGAGTGTGAATATGTGAGTTGTGTGTCGTCCTACGTGTTATCTAAGAGAGGAAAATTATTGTTGTAAATACAAACATTAAATTGGTTGGTGATTCTAATTATAAACTTAGTTAATCTGAATTGAGAGGAAAATTAATGTTTTCATATTTGTTGTAAATAACTATTATATCTAGGTTACAAAGCCATAAACTGGCAGCCATGATTTATAGTTCAGATATCTTGTATACATATATAACTCTGCCACCGTGTGATACCCACCTGCAGAGAAATAAATGCGTACATACATGTATACAGTATACATACATGCATACATACATACAAACACATACATACATACATACATACATACATACATACATACATACATACATACATACATACATACATACATACATACATACATACATACATACATACATACATACATACATACATACATACATACATACATAATGCATACATACATACATGCATACATACATACACACACAAACACACACATACATGCATGCATACATACATACATATATACAACCATACATACATACATACATACATACATACATACATACACACATACATACATACATACATACATACATATATACATTACATACATACATACATACATGTATACATGCATACATGCATACATTCATTCATACATACATACATACATACATACATACATACATACATACATACATGTATACATGCATACATGCATACATTCATTCATACATACATACATACATACATACATACATACATACATACATACATACATACATACATACATACATACATACGTACCTACGTACGTACGCAAGTTTATAATCACAGCTACTGGACCTGTAAACTTACTTCAGTAAAAAACTGTTTATATATCCTGACAGAATGACATATTGACACTTGAAAACGACTCTTTAAATAATACATAACATTTTTAAATAACAGAAAATGTTCTCTTCCCCTTAGACGCTATATGTATCTTTTACTTTCCATACTGTTATGTTTATCCTTAACCTATTACTAATAATTCACAGTATACCTCATTACGGATTTTTTTCCAAAAGGAATGGACTTCTTAGACCATTATAATGAATAAGAAAACACAAATTATGTTTTTCTTCTAATATTTTAAATACCTACATTAACTTACCAAAGAAAAACTTCCTCATATAACTATTTATAAATCTACTGGAATATGAAAAAGGAGAGTGAGACTGAACAAAATGTAATTAAATCAATTCCTCTTACAATATAATCCTTCTTTAGTGTTGCTTCTGTGCGGCAAATGATTTTTTTTAATCCATATTTGAAGCCTATAAAATAAACATTTGAAATGTTTTTAAGTAACCTTTCACTTCACTGTACACTTTATAATAAAGTTTTCATCACTGAGTACATTATCGGCAATTATTGCCCAGTTAACAGTAACATTGTAAAATTTATCTTAAGTCTGAAAAAAGGCTATAGGCGCTTCTAGATTCAATCTATTTTCTAGTTTTTTATTCGAATTTTATTTGTATATGCTGTATTGGAGGGACGCTTAGGGATTCTTCTGTCTGGCTGCATTAAGTTGAAAGTACTCCAGACGTTCCCAGGATTCAAGGGGTCTAAAGATTGAACATCACTTAAAACCCCTTAAATCCCGAGACACGTCCAGAGAATTTTCGAGCTAGGAATACTTCAGCTCTTAATAAAGAGCGGGTGAACTCATGCAGTGTTTTCTGTGGCCCACGTCCGGGAGGTTGTAGTTTCAATTCCCAAATCCGGACATTCTGCCTCATGGAGGTAAACCCGGGTGGTCGCCAGGAGAATGGCGGGAAGGTAACTTTCATGCATCGAATTTTCTGGTCCACCATTTCTTGTACTCATCAGTTCCTTGTCATTTCTTTCGGAGTCTAAATACCAGAGGATGGTGTAGGACAGATTAGGGCTAGATTCTTGCTTGCGTAGTGTGTATGGTGACGTTGAATTCAGTGAAAAACAGTTTCGGGTGCCCCTCTTTTGAGTAAGACGCAAAGAACCTTAAGGGCATAGGTTCATCTGTTCCAATGACTATGGAACCGGTTTTGTGTAATGGAAAACTAATCTATCAGTTGTTGTTTACCATAAACACGTTCTAATAACAGTGCTGTATGTAAATATAGCGCCTGACACCTGAGAAGCACACATAAAATGTGTCACGATACTGATTCTAAAAGAATCAGGTTAAAAAAACAACAAAACGCTTTATATGAAAGTTGTACATTTGCAATATTATTATACACTTTTACACAAAAAGTAAAAATAATGCTCTTTCGTTATTATGCAAGCATTTATGTCATCATAAACCATTTTTAACTGCAACCTGTATTTTTGCTCACCGATCTACTTATGATATACTAATCTATATAATTGGTAGAGAAGATATTTTAATCTAGCCAAACATCTAAATCCCAGATTTCAGCGGAATAGTGTATTTTGGGGACTTGCGAATGGGTCAGTGTGTCTGTATATTGTGTGTTTGAGTGTGAATATGTGTGTTGTGTGTCGTCCTACGTGTTATCTAAGAGAGGAAAATTATTGTTGTAAATACAAATATTAAATTGGTTGGTGATTCTAATTATAAACTTAGTTAATCTGAATTGAGAGGAAAATTAATGTTTTCATATTTGTTGTAAATAACTATTATATCTAGGTTACAAAGCCATAAACTGGCAGCTGTGATTTATTGTTCATATATCTTGTATACATATATAACTCTGCCACCGTATGATACCCACCTGCAGAGAAATAAATGCATACATACATGTATACAGTATACATACATACATGCATACATACATACATACATACAAAGACACACATACATACATACATACATACATACATACATACATACATACACACACAAACACACACATACATACATCCATGCATACATACATACAACCATACCTACATACATACATATATACATTACATACATTACATACATACATACATACATACATACATACATACATACATACATACATACATACATACCTTGATCGACGCCTCACAAGGTCCATGATGTCAATGAGATCTGAAGATAAACACCCTGTGTGAATGATTGAATAAATGAATGAATATATGTATTTCTTTTAATACCATACAATGGTCTTCATCAATCGCATGAGGTCCATTGGTCGTGGTGTAGAGGCGAAAAGTCATATCAGCACCATCCCCTACCAACTCGTAACCTTGTTTGGTGCACATAAATTGAAATAACATTTTTAAATGGTAAAAAATATGTATACCCAAAATTAACTTACTATAAAAATTGTCAACTTAATTTTAAAAACAATACCTATTTAACTTTTAATGGAAATAACGGAGGTATTTAATTACCGCAAGGAGATCCAGGATTTGGCCCAGGAACATGTGGAGCTAGTGAATTGAATTCGCTAAAAACTTGCCTTTTTTCGTTGGTTGTGTTAACATGATGTTGGCTGCCCAGTTCTGTTTTTCCATTGGTTAATTTTATTTGCTTCATTTGGTACCTTTATTTATCAGTGATTTTAAGACACGAGAGGAAAAATAAATCGAATTATATCATAGCAATAGCATTTAATCATCTTGTTACCTACAGCTGTCTACACTGCCGGGCAGTGGCTGAGTGTTAACAGCACTCGCCACCAATAAGGTGGCCCGGGTTCGATCTCAGGCGAACGCATGAGGAAATTGTGATGGACAAAATGTCAGATTTCCTTCAGGTTCGCTGTATTATAGTCGTAGTATTATAATAGTAGTAATAGTAGTAGTACTAGTACTAGTAGTAGTATTATAGTAGCTGTATTATAATAGTAGTATTGTAGTAGTATTGTAGTAGTATTATAGTAGTAGTAGTGGTGGAAGTAGTATTATAGTAGTAGTATTGTAGTAGTAAAATAGTAGTAGTATTGTAGTAGTATTGTAGAAGTAGTAGTGGTAGTAGTGGTTATAGTAGTATGGTAGTAATATTATAGTAGTATTATAGTAGTGGTACCGTGGTAGTAGTTGTATCATAGTATTAGTTGTATTAGTAGTATTATAGAAGAAGTATTATAGTAGTTTTGTAGTAGTTTTGAGGCAGCAGTAGTATCATAGTAGTAGTATTGTTGTAGTAGTAGTAATAATAGTAGTAGTACTAGTAGTAGTAGTAATAGTAATAGTAGTAATAGTAGTAGTAATAGTAGTAGTAATAGTAGCAGCAGTAGTAATAGTAGCAGCAGCAGCAGCAGTAGCAGTAGGTAAATTGTGTGGTCACTGTCTGGAGTGAAGGATTTTAGCCAAATTTCTGAACATTTGAATGTATACGTTGGTGGTTTGTGACTTTAAGAGGACCACCATTTCAACAAATTACAGCGGGGAATATCGGCTCACTGTTTGGAGGTATGTTAGCTCACGAGCTAACTAGTCATACCTAAGACTTTCCAACAAAGATTTTGTTTAATTTTGAGTTCTGTATTACAGAAGCAGCAAATATCCCAAAAAAAGAAATAGAGACAATCAATGGAGCTATATGTCACATATTGAGAACCACAAAAGAAACAAGTTGAGAAAATTAAAGAAGAAACTGTCATCGTAATGCACAAACACGCTGATGATATTGATGAAACGTTTTACTTTCTTTCCACGAAAAACTTCTCGAGAAGCATATGTGAAAAAGCAAAGAATCAGTGCATTCAATGTATGCCGTGCTGTCATTTAAACTGCACCCGCGGTGTCAAATGGCAATTATTTCTGCGAACTATCGTTCTCATATTGCATATGAAGATTAAGTGAGGCTTGACAACTTTTCTATAGGTTGTGCTCATGAACACAAATAACATTAACATATTCATGTGTTTGAATTGCTCAGTCAGTGAATTTAAATGTTGTGTTATTTTCGTTTTAATTGTTTGTTTCTCAAATTGTGACAGTATATTTACACAATAGGGTATTTTTGGCAAGTGTGTCCATGCTTTAAATATTTACTGTTTTCTAAATACCTTTGTGAGATTTTGTAGATTTTTATTTTCTAAACCAATCTTAATATCTTATCTTTCAGACAGAGCGATTTACAAATTCACGTTAGCCATATTAAAGCACATAATAATGAGAATTTCATCTCGGCCCGGGCTCCCTACTCATTCTGCAACATGCTTTATATAAAATAACAATAACGTCTTATAAGCTTAAATTTAGATAAATAAATGTTTTCAAGAAATAAATTACACAAAAATATTTACGATTTGGGTCCTAGTAGGCTTAAGCATGTTGAACCGGGAGAATCACACATGAAATGTGTCAGGCTATTGATTCCTAAAGAATCAGGTTAAAACAACAACAAAACGCTTTAATATGAAAGTTGTACATTTGCAAGATTATTACACAATTTTACACAAAAAGTAAAAATAATGCTTTTTCGTTATTATGCAAGCATTTTGTCATCATAAACCATTTTTAACTGCAACCTGTATTTTTGCTCTCCGTGCTACTTATGATATACTAATCTATATAATTGTTAGAGAAGATATTTTAATCTAGCCAAAAATCTACATCCCAGATTTCAGCGGAATAGTGTATTTTGGGACTTGCGAATGGGTCAGTGTGTCTGTCTGATTGTGTGTTTGAGTGTGAATATGTGTGTTGTGTGTCGTCCTACGTGTTCTAGGAGTAACATAATAATTTCTGTTTCTCCAGGTCGCAGGTTCAAAGCCGGTGGAGTGCGATAGATCTTTTAAACCGTAGAAATCCTTATACTGACTTCTTTCGGAAGGTAAACAAAGCCGTTTGTCCCGTGTCGTAGATTTTTGGCATGCAAGGGACCTCAAGCTTGATAAACGGAACTCTTAAGAAAAGAGGTGTTCGTTCACGTTATATATAGAACGAGATCCTGAGAACCGTAGCAGTTAAAGGGCGTATGAATAAAACTGGATTTAAATTTATATAGTGTGTGTTTGTGTATAGACAACATAACTGAAGAACAAAAATTCGGTTCTATAGCAAACTTGGTATCAAAAATTAGTACCATCCAGCAATGCAACACTAAGATGTTAGGGAAATCCTCCATCCCTAAACTACACTTTACATGGAAGATTTATCGAATAGTTTAGTTCCTGAAAATGGTTCTAAAGATTTTGAATAGAATACCGTATATTAAAGATATTTAGTTTCGCAATTACCAAGTGTAACTAGCGTTCCCCAGTACGGGACTGAATCCCAAATAGTAAGTTAGCTAATGTAATTTATTGATGAAGCAAGGCTATTTATTCGATTGTATTAGGTAATGGAGCAAGAGGGGTAGCCTTGCTCTATGTGAACCTGGATCTAGATCGATAAATGGTCTTGATAGCACACTGTAAATAAGTTTAAAGAGATACGGAAATAGGGATTTGTCATCCACCGTTACCCTTTGTTACAAAATTGTGTAGTATTTGGTGCTCGTCTCTACGTGTAGTGTTTTCTTGTGCTCTCAGAGCCCTGAAAGTATAGGTCCCAGAAAAAAAACAAAAAACTTTACAATATAAGCTTTAAGGAGTAGTAAATTGTGAGGCCTGTGTGGAGTGAAGCCTTTTAACATGATCACAGAACAGTTGAAAATTTATATTGGTGATGTGTGACTGTTGAAGAGAACAAACCTTTCAACAACATACATCGGGGTAAGTTACCACTTTTTGTGAGGTAAATGTGCTTACTGAGCAACTAACCTAGCCTTTAACTTTCCAAAAAAGTTTTTACTTAATTTTGTGATCTGTATTACAGAAAATACAAATATACCAATAAAACATATAGAAACTAATGGAGGTTCTGTTTGTGTCTCATACATGTAGGGTAATTATTAAAAGCCTATAAGCTTAAATTTATGATCATTAATGTTCTCAATAGTTAAATTGCAGTAAAATATTTATAACTGCGATTAGACCGTAATTTTCACATGCTAATTAGAAAAAAAGATTGTCAATCATTTTGGGCATAAAGAAGTGTTGAAAATTTGAACCGGGCGTAGCCTGTATAGCCTGATTACTCAAGTATGCATGCCAATGCTGGGGCAAGTCCGTAGCCCGTTTACCGCTTGGCTCGTACCTATATTGTACACCGAACCACCTGCGTGCAAGTAACGGAAGTGCATAAGCCTCTTATGGGCGTCAACCCCCAGGGGAAGACTACCGAAAAACACGTTAAGGCCGATATTTAACAGCTTACGTCAACTAACTTTTCTGGTTAGTGGCGGAGGACATTAAAAGCCTGTCACAATCCTCTAGGCATCATCGTCCAGAGTTACCCAATCTCCCACTCGTATCGGGCACATGCCAGGTGGGTCGAACCCAATCTAATCAGCTCCCTTTTGGGAATGGCTCAGATGTTCGGCCCGACTACTTCTAGTAACGTCAGAAGTGCCAAGGGTGCTCAGGGTCCGCAGCGCTCGCACCGGAGCCGCTGAAGAGGTCGGAACCTCTCCCCTACGGGGCTTTCTGTGCAACAAAAGGGGCACTGTCTATGCTTGGATCACTAGCCGTACGGATCTGAACAGCCTACGGTCTCTGTCCACATCCAACCCTACTTGACCACGTAAGACGCAAAAAGAGACTAAAGGACATGCATACACTACTTTGCCCCAATGAATGTGGAACCCTTACTTGTGTAATGGAAATTCCGACCATAATGAGTTGTTTACCTTGAAATACATACTGAAATGTCAATTAGCAGTTATGTTTGTAATTTTCGCGCCTGGTATCTGAGAATAAGACACAAAATGCGTCACAGTGGTGATTCCGAAAAAAGCTTAATTCACTTTCAGATTATCCCTTACTGTTGTTTGCTCAGATATGAAGTTGCTCATACATAGTGAATAGGGAACTACTTTTGACGCCTTTAATGTCTTGTGTTATTTGTGTTATGTCTCTTAAACGGTGGGTTTCTTTAAGTTTTTGTAATGCCAAATCATACCGGAGGTATCGCCTGCGGTGCCACAAGTAGCAAAAGCGGGTCCGTTTTAGGAACTGTTAATAATTCCAAATTAGTGTCAAGGTCATTAAAGGAATGACCGCGGAAAGGGAAGTTATGTTGAATTTTATTTCATAGATTTGCATCTTTTACGGGCAGCAAAAGTTGTACTATATCATGGTTTTAACTTCGGCACCATGGATCTCGGAATACTGCTATACTTCAGAATGATTATGTGAACATATATCTAATCAAGCACAAACTAATAGCTTTCATTTGCCCCTTTTTCCCTAGTATATTCATAACACAGATGAATGTCGGCTAGACAGATCCCGATAGTATAAATGAACAAATTATTGGCAGTTAGTATGTCGTATAGCTAATAAATTTCCTGCAATGGAATGTTAGCACGAGGTCAAAATATATGGGCAAAACCTCTTTTGCAACACTTTTGTTATATTGTTTTAGCCTATAGAATATATTGGATTTTCGTTTATGTTTAATTAATTCAGTTGAGAAAGTTGGTTTGCTTTGTATTTAATACGGGTTTATATACTTTCGTTTTTAATACTTCAGCTGTTCTGTAACAGTTAATTTGATGATCTGCACACGAAAGCGTCTGGTTTTTTCATTCAACTCTTTGAATAAATGATACATGGTTTTTGTATTGAACTTTGCGTCTAATTATTTAAACAATCCCTTGATATATAATCACTTTCCTAAATCTCAAAACTGTGAATGTATTCTTCACCCTGTGTTTTGTCTCTTCGTTTCTCCATCTCAGATCCTAGGGTCTCTCTCCGAGAATTATTAATTGTCTAAGCCTCCGTACTCTTTTCACTTTAATTCCATCCTCTGATAGAAATTTACATCCAAATATGTAGATATCTTACCATAACATACTATCTGAAGAAAATCGCAGTTTCCTTTTTAATTTCTTGAAATAACATTTTTCAAAGCCTCACAAGACCCATGATGTCTCTGAAACGCTGAAGATACACATATTGTATAAATGAAAAAATACGTGTATTTATTTAAATATTATTCTCTTATCTTCAACAATTGCACATAGACTGTGGTATACATTGGAATAGTTATATTATACCTATCCCGTACCACTTCTTAACAATGTTTGGTGCACCTAAAATTATACCATTTCTAAAAGATGAAAAATGTAAATACAAAATTAATTTATTAAAAAAATTTACTACTTCATCTTTAATGCAATACCTATCTACCTTTCAATAGAGGTAACGGAGAAATTTCATTAGCTGCAAGGATATCCAGATTTGGAGCAGGAAAATTTGGAGTTAGTTGTACTCAAATCGTTTTACTTTTACCTCTTTTCTTTGGTTGCATTTCCATGATGTTAACTGCAGTTCTGTTCTTCCATTTCTTAATTTTATTTGCTGCAATTTATATTCTTCATTAAAAATGATTGTAAGACACCCGAGGAACAATTAATCGAATTATATCACAGCAACAACATTTCATCATACACCTGTACTGCCGGGCTGTGACTGAGTGGTAAGAGAATTCTCCTCACATAAGGTGGCTCGGGTTCAATCCCAGGTAAGCGCATGTGGAAATTGCGATGGACAAAGCGGTGCAGGGTCGGATTTCCTCCAGGGGCGCCGGTTTCCTGGCATCTCATTCCAGCGGTGCGACATCTTCATTCCATGTCTCATCAGCGTCATCGCCTGCGCTGTAGTCTAAGTTAAAGCGGACGTGAAACACTGTTCTTAAAAGAGCTCTTACGAAAATATAATAATATGCCAATATGCAAGGACATTTAACTCCAGAGAAACTTTAGTTCATTAATATATATTATTTTTAAATATCTGGATCTTTGCCCTTCCTCTTTAGGGCGATTCATAAGACGTAATACCTATTAATCTTCATAGAGTACACTTGTGTCTATCCTTAAAAGTTTACCAGCAATACTAGTATATCTACTTACGGATAAACTTCCAAAAGAAACAAATTTAATAGCTACGACCAGGAGTATCAATCTATAAAATTTACCTTTCCTTTCAAAGAACTACTTACATTTAACAAACAGAAAAATCCTAAATGCTTTTCTCTAAAATTAAAGGGTAATGATAAAAATGAGAGTACAAAAATATTTAAACCTCTTTTACAGTAAAACTGTTTCTTTATGTTGTTTCTGTGTGGCAAACTATCAACTTATAATCCTGATATAAAGCCTGTTAAATAAGGATTGGACATTTTTTGCATGTAACACCTGCTTCCTGACTTTACTCTTTATATTAATATGTGACATCCATGAGTTCTTTAACTCTAATTATTGGCCAGCTAACAATGATATTGTAGAACTCTTCTTTATTTTACTTCTTGATATAATATTCTTTGACTTCTTTTATTCAAATTTGTTTTGTGTATGCTGTACTGGCGGGAAGCTTAGGGATTCTTCTGCGTGGCTGCATTAAGTTGAAAGTACTCTAGACGTTCCCAGGATTCAACGACCGCGAAGCTTTAACATCACTTAACAGCCTTTAAAGCCCGAGTCACGTCCAGAGCATGTCCGAGCCAGAAATACTTCAGCTCTTACTACAGAGCGAGTTAGCTCGCATTCGGGAAGTCATAGTTTCCATTCTCAAATTCGGTCTTCCTGAGTCATGAAGGTTACCCCGTGTGATGGTCAGGAGAAATCTGGGAAGGTTGTCTGCATGCATCGAATTTTCCGGTCCACCATTTCTTGTTCTCATCTGTTCCTAGTCATTTCTTTTGGAGTTGAAAGACCAGAGGATGGTGTTGGGCGTAATGAGGCTGGATGGTTGCTTGTGTAGTGTGAGGAGCTAATGGTGGCGTACCGCATTCACATCATCATGAACCATTTAAGTCACAGAGTGTATTTTTCCTTACTGTACCAATTAAAATATACATACCTACATACCTACATAATGGATAAACATGATATTTTATTTCACCCAAGAATTTGTATCTGTGATTTTAATGGAATAATGTGTTTTTGAGGACTCGGGAATTTGAAAAAAATAGAAAATCTATGATACAAATAAATGACGGCTACACTTATCTCAATACCGAACAAACAACTTTTTGGCTGTTAATATCCCATGTAGCTAATAAGTTTCCTGCTATCTATTTGTGGTAATTGGAATGTTCTTCACGGTGTCAAAATATAATGGAGAAGTTTCTTCCTAGGTACCTTTGTCACATTGTCTACCCTAAAGAGTTTATTGGATTTTGAGTTATCTTTTGATAATTTAGCTGAAGAAGTCGTTTTTCTTTGTATCTCATATAGGATTAATTATATTTGTTTCACCAAATCTGGAAGTCGATTTGTTGCGATACAAAAGAGAAAGTGTGTTTTTCATTGAAATTTATTGCTTAAAGCGTGTAATTAGGTAAATGTTATACATCGGTGTAACGCTTTGAAGAGACGGTATTTAGTTTTATATAGAGCCTTGGTTATAAACATTTATACAATTCCCGGTAGTATTCACTTTCTTTAAGTTCCAAACTTTTAATTTGGTTCCTGCGCCCGAAGTTTTGTATCTTTGTTTTTCATTTCGTATGCTAAAGACTCTCTCCCAGGAATGATAGTTATCGCAATTTCTCCTTATCTCTTCCTTTTAATTCCATCCACTGATGGTGCCTTAAATTTGAATACAATGAAAGATCAGTTGCCGTAACGTGCCTTTTGAAGAAAGTTGTAGTTTTCGTTTCAACATTGTCAGACCATCTTGTACAACGCCGCGCAAGATCTACGGTATGTATGAGACCTGAAGATACTCGTCTTAAATTTCGTTAGAATTCCTGGTGCACAGTCTGAAAGACAGAGTTTCACGATAATGATTGTTGCGAGTTGGTGCACCTAAAATGAAATAGTATTTTAAAATAATGAAGTTACATACACAAAATTAATTTATTACAAAAAAATTACAACTTACTTTTGAATGCAATACTTATTTACTTTTTAATAAAAGTAACGGATTAATGTCATTACCTGCAATTAGATCATTTTTCGTTGTTTGCATTTCCATGATATTGGTTGCCCAGCACTTTTCTTCTATGTACTTAATTACATTTCCTGCATGGTATATTCTTATTTTAACACTCATTTTTAGATACTTGGGGAGTAAAAAATAGAATTATATCACAGTAATAATATTTAATGAATAATTATCTACACCTGACTATACTGCCGGGCGTTGGTTGAGGTTTATATCACTCGCCTGTAACAAGGCGCAGGTTCGATCCCAGGAGACTGCATGTGGGAAATTGTGGAGGACCAAGCGACGCGGATTACCTCCAACCTCGCCGGTTTGCCGGTAAATCATTCCAGCAGAGCTGAATCTTCATTCCATATATGTGTTATCAATTTCATCTCCTGTGGTGTAGCAGTAGCAAAAGATGGCGTTATACATTACTAAAACCATCTATACCTTTACAATGAACAGTTGCAGTAAATTCTTCATGAAATTCAGCATAAAAAGTTGCTAATTACAGAAAAATCGATTGTATAGTCACATGTCCTGGACCTGAAGCCATACTTCAGAGAATAGAATATTAAGCCAATATAAAATGACATTTTTACACCTGAAGTACAGTTTTTCATCAACATTTATAGAATTTTTTTTAAATTATTGGTCTTTGGACCTTCTTTTGTAGGGCGACACATAAGACCTTTTATTAGTCTTGATACATTACCGTCGGGTCTATCAATTACCTACAAGTATTACACAGCATATCTACTAATGAATAGGCTTGCAAAGCAACAGATTTTCAAAGGCCGCTACCAGGAATGGCAAATATAAATTCTACCTTTCCTCTAGCATCTCTCCCTTATTACAAAGACAAACGCTTTGCTCAAAAATTGAGCGTGCATAACTTGACTACTCAGGTATTGGTGACAATCCAGAGACAAATCCGTGGGGTTTTTCCATTAGGCCAGTACTTTATACATTGTATCCCCCTGCGTGCAGGTATCGAATTTCTTGCCTACAGAGACGATAGTAGATACGCCACTTACGCGCGTCAACACGAGGAGAAGACTAACAGAAACCACGGTAGGGTCGACATTCACCAGCGTAGATATACTAACCTTGCTGGTTAGAGTCGGAGGACTTTAAGTTGTGTCACATCCCCCCAGGTGTCACCCACAAACGTACCCAATATCTGACGGGTATCGTGTCATTTCCCTGTCGAGTTAACCCAATCCTAACAGCTCCCTTTCGGTAGGGGCTCACATGATTCGGCCCGAATACTTCTTGTAACGTCAGAAGTACCATGGGTGCTCGGGGTCCGCAGCGCTCGCACCGGAGCAGCTGAAGAGGACGGAATCTCCCCTCTACGGAGCTGCTATAGCCTTTCTGTGAAAAGGCGTCCATTTTTTTCAACAAAAACCGCTATGGTACTCCATAAAATACTAACTTAATATAGTGAACGAATGGGTTCCTGATTTGAACAAAATGTAAAGCAGACTTGATTCTTTCTTAAAATTAACTTGTACATCTTTATTTTTATTTGACGGCATCAACAAACAGAGAAAAACAAAGATTTGCCAGGAGGGGCGTCTTTGGCTATGGGGGAAGTTTTGTACCAAAATAGCTTTAGATTATAACTTGTGTATAAACCTATGCCCAATAGAAAGATTATATATTCATCATGCTAGAGCATTATTGCTGGTTGTATTTTGAGAACATTGCATAGTCTAAACTATCAGTGACAATTTGTCCAGAGATGTGCTCCATGAATTGACTCTGGCTAATAAAGGATTCAGTAGACTAAAACGCTCTGTTGGATGATTATTACAAACACTTGGAATGAATTAAAGACATCTACATCTATAAGCGTTCATGCAACATGTTTGTTTCGTTCTTAAAAGTCTGCCAGTAATACTAAATATACACAATATTCCTCCGAAAGGAAGGTACTTCATATGCTGTCAACTGAAACTCCAAAATATAAATTCTAGTTTCCTTGTAATACCTTAAACATTTAAATGCTATTAAAAACGCTTCCTATATCTCTACAATGGATAAACGCAGCTCATAATTTCTACATGTAACTAATCATGAACATTGAAAACTACTCAAAAGTCTATTTTATAGTCACACGTTAAAGATCTGAAAGCTTGCTCAGTGAATATAATAATATCTCAATATAAAGTGACAGATAGAATCTTGAAAAAGAAATTTTGATTAATATATTCTTCTGGTAAACTGTTGGACTTTAGCGCTTGCTGTTTATATCGAGTCTTAGTCTCTTTTAGTTTTCATACAGTAAGTTTGTGCGTATCCTTAAAATATTACTGGTAACACACAGAATAAGTACTCACTTACGGAAAACCTTCAAAACGAAAGGACTTCGTAGGCCGTTACAAGGAATATAAAAATATAAATGCCAGTTTTCTTCGAATATTTGAACTACCTACATTAAGTTTCCAAAGAGAAAAGTCCTAAACACGTTTTTATAAGGTTGCGGGAAAATGATAAAATAGAATGAAACATCACAATATGTAATTAAAACATTGCCTTTTACAGTAGGTATATTCGCAAATGTTTGCTCCAGAGTGAGAAAGGCTCAGATTTTCATCCTGATTGTCTACTAAGTGATCATTTCTAATTTGTATATCACACCTTTCATTTGACTTTACTTTTTAACATAAATTTTACATCACTAAGTACATTATCAGCAATTTTTGCCAGATACCAATGACATTGTAGAATTCTTCTCAATGATGAGTAATACTTGAAAGGCCCTTCTAGATACGATTTTTGACTTGTTTTATTCGAATTTTATTTGTGTATACTGTATTGGTGGAAGCTTAAAGATTTTTCTGCCTGGTTGCATTTAGTTGAAAGTACCCTAGGCATTCCCAGGATTCAAGAGAGGAGAAGCTTCTACTTCACTTAACCATCCTTAAAACCCGAGATACATCCAGGATATGTTCGTCGCCAGGAATACATTGGTTCTTATTATAGAGAAAGTTAGCTCATGCGGCCTCGTCAGTGACTCTCATTCGGGAGGTCGTAGTTATGATTTCAAAGTCCGGACTTCCTGACTCATAGAGGCTACCCCGGGTCTAGAGGAGAATGCTGAAAACATGCTTATATCCATCGAGTTTTCCGGTCCACCATTTCTTGTTCTCATCAATACCTTGATGGAGGATTCAAGACTGAATACATAATTATTCAATAGCAGCATTGATATTTTTAATTTAAAAAAGTGGTTAATAATATCAATTTTTATCAGACACACCTCCATGAATTAGCAGCAGAGTGACGCTTTGGAAACTAGAGCTCATATTCAAATCATGTTGCAATGAATATGCGAGTGTATGGTTTCGGGTATACATCCCGTCTTAGTTCATTTATTTCGATTTCTCACAAGAGTGAATCATCTTGTCAGACAATTGTAAAACAACACAATTATTGTTATTATTATATTCAACAGGAAAGTTAAAATAATTCATCATCCTGGTGCATTATTGCTGGTTGTATTGTGAGAACACGCGATAGTCTAAACTACCTGTTACCATTTGTTCTGGAACGTGCTTCATGATTTGACTCTGGCTGATAAACATGCCGTTGTGTTAGATACTTGTCACAAAAGTAATGTCATGTATTTAAGGTATCTATATCTAGAAATCTTCGTGCAATACGTCGGTGTCTATCCTTAGAAGAACCAGTAATACAGAATATGCGTACTTACAAAAGTCCGTGCAAAACAAAAGGACTTCATATGCTCCCACCAGCAATTTCAAAATATAAATTCTATTTTTCCTCTAATAGCTTAAAATCTCTAATAATATTAACAAAATTATACATCCACGATAGACATAAAATATCTGTAAATTCTACATAATACTGCACTTGAAATATTGCAAATTTCAGCAAAATCTATTTTATAGTCAGAACTCCTGGACCTGAAAACATACCGTACTGAAAGACAGTCAATATAATAATATAAATCCAGGACTGACACTTGAAAAACACATTTTAAATTATGTATAATATTTTTAAAGTAATGAACATTTTTCAATCGTCTTTGTTGTATTTCCAACACTATGTATCTATGTTTTAGTCTAATACACTACTATGCTTAAAATATTACAAATAATACTTTGTGTATCTACCTACTGATATTTCTCCAAAATAACTGGACTTCCTAGGCCATTACAAGTAATATACAAATTAAAATTCTGTTTTTGCTGTAATATATAAAACACCTACATTAATTATCCAAAGAGAAAAATTATAAATACCTTATTATAAAGCTGCGGGAATTTGAAAAAGCACAATGAGACAGTACACTTTGTAATTAAGCGAATGCCTTTTACAGTAAATTTGTTCTTTAATGTTGCTTCTGTGTGGCAAAAGTCAGTTCTTTAGCCTGATTTGAAGACTAAAAAATAAATATTTGCAGTTTTCATATGTAACCATTCACTTGACTTTATACTTCATGATAATGCTTTTCACAACTGAGTAAGCTATCTGCAATTATTGCCCAGTTAATATTGCCAATCAAAAATTCTTCTGTATATTGAGTAATACAATAATGGTGCTTCTTGATACAACTTATTTTGAGTTCTTTTATTCCAATTTTTTTTTTTTTTTTTTTTTTTTTGTATATGCTGTACTGCAGAGACGCTTAGGGATTCTTCTGTCTGGCTGCATTAAGTTGAAAATGCTCTAGACGTTCCCAGGATTCAAGGGCTTTAGAGATTCAACATCACTTTACAGCCCTTAAAGCCCGAGACACGTCCAGAGAGTGTCCGAGCCAAGAATACTTCAGCTCTTATTAAAGAGCGGTTTAACTCATGCGGTGTCGTCTTTGGCCCACATTCGGGAGGCTGTAGTTTCGATTCCCAAATCCGGGCCCTCTGACACTTGGAGGTTACCCCGGGTGGTTGTCAGGAGAATTCTGGGAGGGTTGCCTTCATGCATCGAACTTTCCGGTCCACCATTTCTTGTTCTCAAAAGTTCCCTGTCATTTCTTTCGGAGTTGAAAGACCATACGATGGTGTAGGACGGATTGGGGCTAGATGCTTGCGTAGTGTGTATGATGGCGTTGAGTTCATTACTGTTTGATGGGTCCTTGAGGCAACACGCAAAGAACCTTAAGGGTTGCTCTGTTCCCATGAATTTGGAACCGCTGTTGGGTAATCAGTTGTTGTTTACCTTAAACACGTTGTAATAACAGTGCTGCATGCAATTATGGTGCCTGTTACCTGTGAGTCAGACAAAAAATGTGTCACACTACTGATGCAAAAAGAAGCTGAATTCAGTCTGGGATTATCCCTTGCTGTAGTTTACTCCGATATGAAGTTGCTCGTGCATAGTGGTTAAGGCGCAAAGTTTGAAGTATTTTATGTGTGTGTGCGTTGCATCTCTTTAACGGTGGATTTCTTTGTAATAGCAATGCCTAATCAAACTGGATATATCATACAAATTACATAGTCTATACTCCCTTTTTGGAAGTGTTTATAATAAAAAAATCGGTATTGAAGCCATTAAATGAATAAACGCGGACAGGGAAGTAATGTTGAATAGCTTTGCATCTGTGATGGGGTGGCAATAGTCATACCAAGTCATGGTTTTAATTCCGGCAATGCACTTCCGGAATTACTGCTGTTATTTAGAATGGTTGAGTGAACATAGCTCTAATTAAACACAATTTAGAATATTCATTTGCCCTTTTCCCCCAGTACGTTCATGATACAGATGAATGACGGTTATATTCATCTCAATATAATGAACAAACAAATTATTGGCAGTTAATATCCCATATTGTTATTGGTTTGACGTTTATGCTTTTATAATTTAGTTCAAGAAATCGTGTTTCTTTGTATTCAATATAGGCTTATTTAAATTTGTTTAGAACATTTCACATACTCTGCAGGTTAATTTTTTGAGATACAAAAGAGAGTGTGTGTTTTTCATTAAAATTTATTGCTTAGAGCTTGTAGCTATATAAATGGTTGCAACTCTTTGAAGAGATGATTCACAGTTTCTATTTAGAGCATTGTGTATAAAAAGGTATTTAATAATCTCTTGTTGTATTCACTTTCTTTAACTTCGAAACTTTTAAAGTGGTCCTGCACCCTGTGCTTTGTGTCTTTGTTTTTCGTCTCATATCCTAAGGACTCTCACACAGTCTGGAAGTATGTTCGTAGTGTTTGTGTTTAAAGGGGCAAGTAAACGTAAAGAACCTACAGAAAACGAATTGCTTCTAATGTCTTAGACCCCGATATGGCCTTAGATATTAATTGAGGCTATTTAAATGAAACTTCATATGAACTTGTGAGTTTTACTTGACTGAATGATAATGCTTGTCATTTCATGAATGCCAGAAATTCTGTCGTGTTTTTTCGGCACAGATGCATCGCGTAAGGGGCTTATTAAAAACGAATATGATGTATTAAAGGTGTCTATATCTATCAGTCTTCTTGTAATACGTTTGTATCTAGCCTTAAAAGAGTAACAGTAATACACAATTTACCAGGTTACGAAATTCCTTCCCAAAAAGAAAAAACTTCATATGTTTGTCATCAGATTTCAACTTATAAATTTTACCTTAAAACATAATACTATTACAAATCTGTAGATACCTTGAAAATAAACAAAGGATGTTTGTAAATTCTACATGAAGCTAAACAAGAAATATTGCAAGCTTATGGTCACAACTACTGCACCTGAATACATACTTCAGTGAGAATCAGTCAAAATATCAATACAGAATGACAGACTGACACTTGTAAAACACACTTTAAATAAATTATAACATGTTTGAATAATTAAACATATTCTCTTCAACCTGGACGCTATATCTGTCTTTTAGTTTTCACGCAGTACGCTTGTATATATCCTTTAAACATTAGTAATAATATACAGTTACAAGGAATAACAAACCATAGATAGTGTTTCTCCTGTAATAGTTTAAACATTTTTCATTAATTTTCCAAAGATAAAGACCCTAAATGCCCTTTTATAGACCTGAGGCAAAAATATAAACAAGGTTGAGGCAGTACAAAATGTAATTAAACCCAATCCTTACACAGTAAGGTTCTTCTTTAACGTCGCTTCTATGTCAGACCTTAATCCTGAATTGAAGACTATAAAAGAAGCATTTTCAATTTATATGTGTACCCATCTTCTTGGCTTTATAGTTTATTAAAATGTTTTTCATAATTGGGTACGCTATCTCTAATTATCATACAGTTAAGATTGTCAATGTGGATTTCTTCTTAATGTTGTGTAACAGAAAACGCGCTTCTAGATACAATTTATTTTGACCTGTATTATTAAATTTTATTTATGTATGGTGTATTAGTGAGAAGCTTAAGGATTCTTCTGCCTGGCTGCATTAAGTTGAAAGTACTCGAGTCGTTCCCAGGCTGACAATGATATTAGGATCTAACTCAACCTAAGACCACTGACAGCCCGGGACACGTCCAGAGCATGTTTGAGCCAGGAATAGTACAATTCGTATTACAAAACGAGTTAGCTTATGCGGTCTGGTCTGTGGCCCGCATTTCTGTGTTCGTAGTTTCGATTCCATTATCCGGGAGTCCTGACTCATGGTTGTTACCCCGGGTGGCCAAGAGAATGCTGAGATGTTCCTTTCATGAATTGAACTTTCCGATCCAGCATTAGCTGTTCTCATCAGTTCTTTGGCAGTACTAATGAAGATGAACTATCAGACGATGATGTTGGCCAGAATGGGGCTGGTTCTTGCTTGCAAAGTGTGCAGAAATAATATATGTGTCGAACACAGTACCGTTGGGTACTTTGCGCAGACGAATAAACATAGTGTCCTGATCCCACGTGCACCTCAAACGAAATAGCATTTTAAAATATTTAAAATGCATTAACAAATTAAATAATACAAACATTGAAATCTTAGTTTTAATGCCATAATTATTTAATTATTAATAGAAGTAAGGGATAATTGAATTACCTAGGAGGAGATGAAGTCTTTGGAGCAAAAATCACTATTCCTTTGAACCATGACTTGAAGCTTTCCTGGCGGCGGTATGATAATACTTTTCTCGGGGGATCAGCCAGGTAGATTCTGGAATTCTTAAATTATTCCAGAATTGACCTAAATGACAGCCCGAGAAAAGTTATGTTTATTCCTTTGAAGTTGGTGCACTCCAGTCTTTTTACACTTGCCATTTTTCGTTGTTTGCATTTCCACGTTGTTGGCTACGAAGTGATTTATTTCCAATACTTAAAGTTATTTACTCGGTTGTATATTCTTATTTAACACTGATTTAAAGAAAATTGAGAGACAAAAATTCGAATATCACATAAATAACATTTAATCAACTATTAACTATATCTCTCTTAACTATGGGGACGTGGCTAGTATTTATTATACTCGCGTAACAAGGCGGCCCAGTTTTGACCACACGAGACCACATGTGGAAACTGTGGTGGACAAAGCGGCTCAGGGTCAAGCTTACTCCGGATTCCCCGGTTTCCCTCCATCTCATTTCAGCTCTGCTCCATCTTCAAACTATGTAGGCGTTATCAGTATCATCGCCTGTGGTATAGCAGTGGTAAATGTGGGCGTGAAACACTATTCAATCTGTCAATACCCCTACAATGAAAAAATAATGTCATGAATTCTATATGGAGTTATCAATGTAAAATTGCCAATTACTGCAAAAATCGGTTGTATAGTCACAAGTGTTGGACCTTAAACCAGACTTCAGACTGTATAATAAAATAAGGATATAAGATGCTTTAAATTATTGGACTTTTGCTCTTCTTCTTTAGCGTTCCTCATACGACATTTCATTTATTAGTCATGATACTTTACCGTTGTGTCTATTAAAAGTTTACCAGAATTACATAGCAAAGCAAAAGGATTTTATAGGCGGCTACCAGGAATATCAAGATATAAACTCCAGCTTTCTTTTACCTTACCCTTACCTACCTTGCAACAAATACAAATGCTTTTCTCAAAAATTGAGCGTGCCTAACCTGACTACACAAGTATGCATGCCAGGGACAAGTCCTTGGGTTTTTCCGTTTGGTCAATATCCTGAAAGTTCGGAAGCACTTGCTAACAGGGTCGGAATTGAACACCTCTGGGAGAAGACTACGTTAAACCGAGAGCGATGTTTACCACCTTAGTCCTACTTACGTTTCTGGTTAGTGCCGGAGGACACTAAAGTGTGTCACAAACACGCAGGCGTCATCGCCCAAACTTACCCAAACTGTTACGGGAATCGGGCCACTGCCAGGTTGAGTACAACCCCATCCGAATAAATCCCTTTCGGGAGGGGCTCATGTGTTCGCCCCGACTACTTCTAGTAACTTCAGAAGTACCACGGGTGCTCGGGGTCCGCAGCGCTCGCACCGGAGCAGCTGAAGAGGCCGAAACCTCCCCCCTACGGGACTGCTATATCATTTCTGTGAAATCGTGTCTAATTATGTCAACAAAAACCGCTATTCTATTGCATATGATACTAACTAAATACAGTGAACGAAGAGATTAGTGATTTGAACAATATTTAAGGCAGTATTGATTTTCTTAAAACTAAACGTGTATATATTCATTTTAGTTTTACTTCAGCAATAATGGGAGACAAAAAGGTTTGCAAGGACAGGCGTTTACGGATATGGGAGAGGTTTTGAATCAAAATAGCAGCAGAATATATCTGGTGTTGAGAGTTCGCGCAAATAGAAGAATCTGACGTTTTCCATTCACATGTGTTTCATTGCCTATATCACTGTAAGAGATTATCGCTAAAAAGCTTATTCATCTAACTACTTAATGGTTATTGAGAAAAGCATTTGCAGAAAATGTCATTTTTACTTGGTTCCTTGTAAGCGGAAGTGTAAAATCGGTAAACAAACCATTTTTTGGAAACATAAGTCTGCTGTCTACAGCATGCTAACCAAGATAAATATGAGCTAAATAACTCTTATTACTACTTTCTTTAGAAGTAGAAGGGATATAAGAAAATGCACTGGCTATTGCTATAGCCTCGTAATTTTAAAGCGGCTAGCTCCATGGAACAATTGAAATGAAATCTCTTCGCTAGCCGGGAGTAGAGAAACGAGAAAAAGGGTGTCTTCCAGTTTGAGAAAATTGTAAGTGATTTTAAATTGAAATCAGAACCCAGGATGACTGCCTCCGTAGTCGAATAGCCAGAGAGCTAATTTCTCATCCTCCAGATCCAGGTTTCGATTCCAGGCCGAGGCGGGGAATTTTTCTTTAACGAGCATCATTCGCTATCCTACACAGGGTCTGGAAGTATGTTCGTAGTGTTTGTGTTTAAAGGGGCAAGTAAACGTAAAGAACCTACAGAAAACGAATTGCTTCTAATGTCTTAGACCCCGATATGGCCTTAGATGTTAATTGAGGCTATTTAAATGAAACTTCATATGAACTTGTGAGTTTTACTTGACTGAATGATAATGCTTGTCATTTCATGAATGCCAAAAATTCTGTCGTGTTTTTTCGGCACAGATGCATCGCGTAAGGGGCTTATTAAAAACGAATATGATGTATTAAAGGTGTCTATATCTATCAGTCTTCTTGTAATACGTTTGTATCTAGCCTTAAAAGAGTAACAGTAATACACAATTTACCAGGTTACGAAATTCCTTCCCAAAAAGAAAAAACTTCATATGTTTGTCATCACATTTCAACTTATAAATTTTACCTTAAAACATAATACTATTACAAATCTGTAGATACCTTGAAAATAAACAAAGGATGTTTGTAAATTCTACATGAAGCTAAACAAGAAATATTGCAAGCTTATGGTCACAACTACTGCACCTGAAAACATACTTCAGTGAGAATCAGTCAAAATATCAATACAGAATGACAGACTGACACTTGTAAAACACACTTTAAATAAATTATAACATGTTTGAATAATTAAACATATTCTCTTCAACCTGGACGCTATATCTGTCTTTTAGTTTTCACGCAGTACGCTTGTATATATCCTTTAAACATTAGTAATAATATACAGTTACAAGGAATAACAAACCATAGATAGTGTTTCTCCTGTAATAGTTTAAACATTTTTCATTAATTTTCCAAAGATAAAGACCCTAAATGCCCTTTTATAGACCTGAGGCAAAAATATAAACAAGGTTGAGGCAGTACAAAATGTAATTAAACCAAATCCTTACACAGTAAGCTTCTTCTTTAACGTCGCTTCTATGTCAGACCTTAATCCTGAATTGAAGACTATAAAAGAAGCATTTTCAATTTATATGTGTACCCATCTTCTTCACTTTATAGTTTATTAAAATGTTTTTCATAATTGGGTACGCTATCTCTAATTATCATACAGTTAAGATTGTCAATGTGGATTTCTTCTTAATGTTGTGTAACAGAAAACGCGCTTCTAGATACAATTTATTTTGACCAGTATTATTAAATTTTATTTATGTATGGTGTATTAGTGAGAAGCTTAAGGATTCTTCTGCCTGGCTGCATTAAGTTGAAAGTACTCGAGTCGTTCCCAGGCTGACAATGATATTAGGATCTAACTCAACCTAAGACCACTGACAGCCCGGGACACGTCCAGAGCATGTTTGAGCCAGGAATAGTACAATTCGTATTACAAAACGAGTTAGCTTATGCGGTCTGGTCTGTGGCCCGCATTTCTGTGTTCGTAGTTTCGATTCCATTCTCCGGGAGTCCTGACTCATGGTTGTTACCCCGGGTGGCCAAGAGAATGCTGAGATGTTCCTTTCATGAATTGAACTTTCCGATCCAGCATTAGCTGTTCTCATCAGTTCTTTGGCAGTACTAATGAAGATGAACTATCAGACGATGATGTTGGCCAGAATGGGGCTGGTTCTTGCTTGCAAAGTGTGCAGAAATAATATATGTGTCGAACACAGTACCGTAGGGTACTTTGCGCAGACGAATAAACATAGTGTCCTGATCCCACGTGCACCTCAAACGAAATAGCATTTTAAAATATTTAAAATGCATTAACAAATTAAATAATACAAACATTGAAATCTTAGTTTTAATGCCATAATTATTTAATTATTAATAGAAGTAAGGGATAATTGAATTACCTAGGAGGAGATGAAGTCTTTGGAGCAAAAATCACTATTCCTTTGAACCATGACTTGAAGCTTTCCTGGCGGCGGTATGATAATACTTTTCTCGGGGGATCAGCCAGGTAGATTCTGGAATTCTTAAATTATTCCAGAATTGACCTAAATGACAGCCCGAGAAAAGTTATGTTTATTCCTTTGAAGTTGGTGCACTCCAGTCTTTTTACACTTGCCATTTTTCGTTGTTTGCATTTCCACGTTGTTGGCTACGAAGTGATTTATTTCCAATACTTAAAGTTATTTACTCGGTTGTATATTCTTATTTAACACTGATTTAAAGAAAATTGAGAGACAAAAATTCGAATATCACATAAATAACATTTAATCAACTATTAACTATATCTCTCTTAACTATGGGGACGTGGCTAGTATTTATTATACTCGCGTAACAAGGCGGCCCAGTTTTGACCACACGAGACCACATGTGGAAACTGTGGTGGACAAAGCGGCTCAGGGTCAAGCTTACTCCGGATTCCCCGGTTTCCCTCCATCTCATTTCAGCTCTGCTCCATCTTCAAACTATGTAGGCGTTATCAGTATCATCGCCTGTGGTATAGCAGTGGTAAATGTGGGCGTGAAACACTATTCAATCTGTCAATACCCCTACAATGAAAAAATAATGTCATGAATTCTATATGGAGTTATCAATGTAAAATTGCCAATTACTGCAAAAATCGGTTGTATAGTCACAAGTGTTGGACCTTAAACCAGACTTCAGACTGTATAATAAAATAAGGATATAAGATGCTTTAAATTATTGGACTTTTGCTCTTCTTCTTTAGCGTTCCTCATACGACATTTCATTTATTAGTCATGATACTTTACCGTTGTGTCTATTAAAAGTTTACCAGAATTACATAGCAAAGCAAAAGGATTTTATAGGCGGCTACCAGGAATATCAAGATATAAACTCCAGCTTTCTTTTACCTTACCCTTACCTACCTTGCAACAAATACAAATGCTTTTCTCAAAAATTGAGCGTGCCTAACCTGACTACACAAGTATGCATGCCAGGGACAAGTCCTTGGGTTTTTCCGTTTGGTCAATATCCTGAAAGTTCGGAAGCACTTGCTAACAGGGTCGGAATTGAACACCTCTGGGAGAAGACTACGTTAAACCGAGAGCGATGTTTACCACCTTAGTCCTACTTACGTTTCTGGTTAGTGCCGGAGGACACTAAAGTGTGTCACAAACACGCAGGCGTCATCGCCCAAACTTACCCAAACTGTTACGGGAATCGGGCCACTGCCAGGTTGAGTACAACCCCATCCGAATAAATCCCTTTCGGGAGGGGCTCATGTGTTCGCCCCGACTACTTCTAGTAACTTCAGAAGTACCACGGGTGCTCGGGGTCCGCAGCGCTCGCACCGGAGCAGCTGAAGAGGCCGAAAACTCCCCCCTACGGGACTGCTATAGCATTTCTGTGAAATCGTGTTTAATGATGTCAACAAAAACCGCTATTCTATTGCATATGATACTAACTAAATACAGTGAACGAAGAGATTAGTGATTTGAACAATATTTAAGGCAGTATTGATTTTCTTAAAACTAAACGTGTATATATTCATTTTAGTTTTACTTCAGCAATAATGGGAGACAAAAAGGTTTGCAAGGACAGGCGTTTACGGATATGGGAGAGGTTTTGAATCAAAATAGCAGCAGAATATATCTGGTGTTGAGAGTTCGCGCAAATAGAAGAATTTGACGTGTTCCATTCACATGTGTTTCATTGCCTATATCACTGTAAGAGATTATCGCTAAAAAGCTTATTCATCTAACTACTTAATGGTTATTGAGAAAAGTATTTGCAGAAAATGTCATTTTTACTTGGTTCCTTGTAAGCGGAAGTGTAAAATCGGTAAACAAACCACTTTTTGGAAACATAAGTCTGCTGTCTACAGCATGCTAACCAAGATAAATATGAGCTAAATAACTCTTATTACTACTTTCTTTAGAAGTAGAAGGGATATAAGAAAATGCACTGGCTATTGCTATAGCCTCGTAATTTTAAAGCGGCTAGCTCCATGGAACAATTGAAATGAAATCTCTTCGCTAGCCGGGAGTAGAGAAACGAGAAAAAGGGTGTCTTCCAGTTTGAGAAAATTGTAAGTGATTTTAAATTGAAATCAGAACCCAGGATGACTGCCTCCGTAGTCGAGTAGCCAGAGAGCTAATTTCTCATCCTCCAGATCCAGGTTTCGATTCCAGGCCGAGGCGGGGAATTTTTCTTTAACGAGCATCATTCGCTATCCTACACAGGGTCTGGAAGTATGTTCGTAGTGTTTGTGTTTAAAGGGGCAAGTAAACGTAAAGAACCTACAGAAAACGAATTGCTTCTAATGTCTTAGACCCCGATATGGCCTTAGATGTTAATTGAGGCTATTTAAATGAAACTTCATATGAACTTGTGAGTTTTACTTGACTGAATGATAATGCTTGTCATTTCATGAATGCCAGAAATTCTGTCGTGTTTTTTCGGCACAGATGCATCGCGTAAGGGGCTTATTAAAAACGAATATGATGTATTAAAGGTGTCTATATCTATCAGTCTTCTTGTAATACGTTTGTATCTAGCCTTAAAACAGTAACAGTAATACACAATTTACCAGGTTACGAAATTCCTTCCCAAAAAGAAAAAACTTCATATGTTTGTCATCAGATTTCAACTTATAAATTTTACCTTAAAACATAATACTATTACAAATCTGTAGATACCTTGAAAATAAACAAAGGATGTTTGTAAATTCTACATGAAGCTAAACAAGAAATATTGCAAGCTTATGGTCACAACTACTGCACCTGAAAACATACTTCAGTGAGAATCAGTCAAAATATCAATACAGAATGACAGACTGACACTTGTAAAACACACTTTAAATAAATTATAACATGTTTGAATAATTAAACATATTCTCTTCAACCTGGACGCTATATCTGTCTTTTAGTTTTCACGCAGTACGCTTGTATATATCCTTTAAACATTAGTAATAATATACAGTTACAAGGAATAACAAACCATAGATAGTGTTTCTCCTGTAATAGTTTAAACATTTTTCATTAATTTTCCAAAGATAAAGACCCTAAATGCCCTTTTATAGACCTGAGGCAAAAATATAAACAAGGTTGAGGCAGTACAAAATGTAATTAAACCAAATCCTTACACAGTAAGCTTCTTCTTTAACGTCGCTTCTATGTCAGACCTTAATCCTGAATTGAAGACTATAAAAGAAGCATTTTCAATTTATATGTGTACCCATCTTCTTGGCTTTATAGTTTATTAAAATGTTTTTCATAATTGGGTACGCTATCTCTAATTATCATACAGTTAAGATTGTCAATGTGGATTTCTTCTTAATGTTGTGTAACAGAAAACGCGCTTCTAGATACAATTTATTTTGACCTGTATTATTAAATTTTATTTATGTATGGTGTATTAGTGAGAAGCTTAAGGATTCTTCTGCCTGGCTGCATTAAGTTGAAAGTACTCGAGTCGTTCCCAGGCTGACAATGATATTAGGATCTAACTCAACCTAAGACCACTGACAGCCCGGGACACGTCCAGAGCATGTTTGAGCCAGGAATAGTACAATTCGTATTACAAAACGAGTTAGCTTATGCGGTCTGGTCTGTGGCCCGCATTTCTGTGTTCGTAGTTTCGATTCCATTCTCCGGGAGTCCTGACTCATGGTTGTTACCCCGGGTGGCCAAGAGAATGCTGAGATGTTCCTTTCATGAATTGAACTTTCCGATCCAGCATTAGCTGTTCTCATCAGTTCTTTGGCAGTACTAATGAAGATGAACTATCAGACGATGATGTTGGCCAGAATGGGGCTGGTTCTTGCTTGCAAAGTGTGCAGAAATAATATATGTGTCGAACACAGTACCGTTGGGTACTTTGCGCAGACGAATAAACATAGTGTCCTGATCCCACGTGCACCTCAAACGAAATAGCATTTTAAAATATTTAAAATGCATTAACAAATTAAATAATACAAACATTGAAATCTTAGTTTTAATGCCATAATTATTTAATTATTAATAGAAGTAAGGGATAATTGAATTACCTAGGAGGAGATGAAGTCTTTGGAGCAAAAATCACTATTCCTTTGAACCATGACTTGAAGCTTTCCTGGCGGCGGTATGATAATACTTTTCTCGGGGGATCAGCCAGGTAGATTCTGGAATTCTTAAATTATTCCAGAATTGACCTAAATGACAGCCCGAGAAAAGTTATGTTTATTCCTTTGAAGTTGGTGCACTCCAGTCTTTTTACACTTGCCATTTTTCGTTGTTTGCATTTCCACGTTGTTGGCTACGAAGTGATTTATTTCCAATACTTAAAGTTATTTACTCGGTTGTATATTCTTATTTAACACTGATTTAAAGAAAATTGAGAGACAAAAATTCGAATATCACATAAATAACATTTAATCAACTATTAACTATATCTCTCTTAACTATGGGGACGTGGCTAGTATTTATTATACTCGCGTAACAAGGCGGCCCAGTTTTGACCACACGAGACCACATGTGGAAACTGTGGTGGACAAAGCGGCTCAGGGTCAAGCTTACTCCGGATTCCCCGGTTTCCCTCCATCTCATTTCAGCTCTGCTCCATCTTCAAACTATGTAGGCGTTATCAGTATCATCGCCTGTGGTATAGCAGTGGTAAATGTGGGCGTGAAACACTATTCAATCTGTCAATACCCCTACAATGAAAAAATAATGTCATGAATTCTATATGGAGTTATCAATGTAAAATTGCCAATTACTGCAAAAATCGGTTGTATAGTCACAAGTGTTGGACCTTAAACCAGACTTCAGACTGTATAATAAAATAAGGATATAAGATGCTTTAAATTATTGGACTTTTGCTCTTCTTCTTTAGCGTTCCTCATACGACATTTCATTTATTAGTCATGATACTTTACCGTTGTGTCTATTAAAAGTTTACCAGAATTACATAGCAAAGCAAAAGGATTTTATAGGCGGCTACCAGGAATATCAAGATATAAACTCCAGCTTTCTTTTACCTTACCCTTACCTACCTTGCAACAAATACAAATGCTTTTCTCAAAAATTGAGCGTGCCTAACCTGACTACACAAGTATGCATGCCAGGGACAAGTCCTTGGGTTTTTCCGTTTGGTCAATATCCTGAAAGTTCGGAAGCACTTGCTAACAGGGTCGGAATTGAACACCTCTGGGAGAAGACTACGTTAAACCGAGAGCGATGTTTACCACCTTAGTCCTACTTACGTTTCTGGTTAGTGCCGGAGGACACTAAAGTGTGTCACAAACACGCAGGCGTCATCGCCCAAACTTACCCAAACTGTTACGGGAATCGGGCCACTGCCAGGTTGAGTACAACCCCATCCGAATAAATCCCTTTCGGGAGGGGCTCATGTGTTCGCCCCGACTACTTCTAGTAACTTCAGAAGTACCACGGGTGCTCGGGGTCCGCAGCGCTCGCACCGGAGCAGCTGAAGAGGCCGAAACCTCCCCCCTACGGGACTGCTATATCATTTCTGTGAAATCGTGTCTAATTATGTCAACAAAAACCGCTATTCTATTGCATATGATACTAACTAAATACAGTGAACGAAGAGATTAGTGATTTGAACAATATTTAAGGCAGTATTGATTTTCTTAAAACTAAACGTGTATATATTCATTTTAGTTTTACTTCAGCAATAATGGGAGACAAAAAGGTTTGCAAGGACAGGCGTTTACGGATATGGGAGAGGTTTTGAATCAAAATAGCAGCAGAATATATCTGGTGTTGAGAGTTCGCGCAAATAGAAGAATCTGACGTTTTCCATTCACATGTGTTTCATTGCCTATATCACTGTAAGAGATTATCGCTAAAAAGCTTATTCATCTAACTACTTAATGGTTATTGAGAAAAGCATTTGCAGAAAATGTCATTTTTACTTGGTTCCTTGTAAGCGGAAGTGTAAAATCGGTAAACAAACCATTTTTTGGAAACATAAGTCTGCTGTCTACAGCATGCTAACCAAGATAAATATGAGCTAAATAACTCTTATTACTACTTTCTTTAGAAGTAGAAGGGATATAAGAAAATGCACTGGCTATTGCTATAGCCTCGTAATTTTAAAGCGGCTAGCTCCATGGAACAATTGAAATGAAATCTCTTCGCTAGCCGGGAGTAGAGAAACGAGAAAAAGGGTGTCTTCCAGTTTGAGAAAATTGTAAGTGATTTTAAATTGAAATCAGAACCCAGGATGACTGCCTCCGTAGTCGAATAGCCAGAGAGCTAATTTCTCATCCTCCAGATCCAGGTTTCGATACCAGGCCGAGGCGGGGAATTTTTCTTTAACGAGCATCATTCGCTATCCTACACAGGGTCTGGAAGTATGTTCGTAGTGTTTGTGTTTAAAGGGGCAAGTAAACGTAAAGAACCTACAGAAAACGAATTGCTTCTAATGTCTTAGACCCCGATATGGCCTTAGATGTTAATTGAGGCTATTTAAATGAAACTTCATATGAACTTGTGAGTTTTACTTGACTGAATGATAATGCTTGTCATTTCATGAATGCCAGAAATTCTGTCGTGTTTTTTCGGCACAGATGCATCGCGTAAGGGGCTTATTAAAAACGAATATGATGTATTAAAGGTGTCTATATCTATCAGTCTTCTTGTAATACGTTTGTATCTAGCCTTAAAAGAGTAACAGTAATACACAATTTACCAGGTTACGAAATTCCTTCCCAAAAAGAAAAAACTTCATATGTTTGTCATCACATTTCAACTTATAAATTTTACCTTAAAACATAATACTATTACAAATCTGTAAATACCTTGAAAATAAACAAAGGATGTTTGTAAATTCTACATGAAGCTAACCAAGAAATATTGCAAGCTTATGGTCACAACTACTGCACCTGAAAACATACTTCAGTGAGAATCAGTCAAAATATCAATACAGAATGACAGACTGACACTTGTAAAACACACTTTAAATAAATTATAACATGTTTGAATAATTAAACATATTCTCTTCAACCTGGACGCTATATCTGTCTTTTAGTTTTCACGCAGTACGCTTGTATATATCCTTTAAACATTAGTAATAATATACAGTTACAAGGAATAACAAACCATAGATAGTGTTTCTCCTGTAATAGTTTAAACATTTTTCATTAATTTTCCAAAGATAAAGACCCTAAATGCCCTTTTATAGACCTGAGGCAAAAATATAAACAAGGTTGAGGCAGTACAAAATGTAATTAAACCAAATCCTTACACAGTAAGCTTCTTCTTTAACGTCGCTTCTATGTCAGACCTTAATCCTGAATTGAAGACTATAAAAGAAGCATTTTCAATTTATATGTGTACCCATCTTCTTCACTTTATAGTTTATTAAAATGTTTTTCATAATTGGGTACGCTATCTCTAATTATCATACAGTTAAGATTGTCAATGTGGATTTCTTCTTAATGTTGTGTAACAGAAAACGCGCTTCTAGATACAATTTATTTTGACCAGTATTATTAAATTTTATTTATGTATGGTGTATTAGTGAGAAGCTTAAGGATTCTTCTGCCTGGCTGCATTAAGTTGAAAGTACTCGAGTCGTTCCCAGGCTGACAATGATATTAGGATCTAACTCAACCTAAGACCACTGACAGCCCGGGACACGTCCAGAGCATGTTTGAGCCAGGAATAGTACAATTCGTATTACAAAACGAGTTAGCTTATGCGGTCTGGTCTGTGGCCCGCATTTCTGTGTTCGTAGTTTCGATTCCATTCTCCGGGAGTCCTGACTCATGGTTGTTACCCCGGGTGGCCAAGAGAATGCTGAGATGTTCCTTTCATGAATTGAACTTTCCGATCCAGCATTAGCTGTTCTCATCAGTTCTTTGGCAGTACTAATGAAGATGAACTATCAGACGATGATGTTGGCCAGAATGGGGCTGGTTCTTGCTTGCAAAGTGTGCAGAAATAATATATGTGTCGAACACAGTACCGTAGGGTACTTTGCGCAGACGAATAAACATAGTGTCCTGATCCCACGTGCACCTCAAACGAAATAGCATTTTAAAATATTTAAAATGCATTAACAAATTAAATAATACAAACATTGAAATCTTAGTTTTAATGCCATAATTATTTAATTATTAATAGAAGTAAGGGATAATTGAATTACCTAGGAGGAGATGAAGTCTTTGGAGCAAAAATCACTATTCCTTTGAACCATGACTTGAAGCTTTCCTGGCGGCGGTATGATAATACTTTTCTCGGGGGATCAGCCAGGTAGATTCTGGAATTCTTAAATTATTCCAGAATTGACCTAAATGACAGCCCGAGAAAAGTTATGTTTATTCCTTTGAAGTTGGTGCACTCCAGTCTTTTTACACTTGCCATTTTTCGTTGTTTGCATTTCCACGTTGTTGGCTACGAAGTGATTTATTTCCAATACTTAAAGTTATTTACTCGGTTGTATATTCTTATTTAACACTGATTTAAAGAAAATTGAGAGACAAAAATTCGAATATCACATAAATAACATTTAATCAACTATTAACTATATCTCTCTTAACTATGGGGACGTGGCTAGTATTTATTATACTCGCGTAACAAGGCGGCCCAGTTTTGACCACACGAGACCACATGTGGAAACTGTGGTGGACAAAGCGGCTCAGGGTCAAGCTTACTCCGGATTCCCCGGTTTCCCTCCATCTCATTTCAGCTCTGCTCCATCTTCAAACTATGTAGGCGTTATCAGTATCATCGCCTGTGGTATAGCAGTGGTAAATGTGGGCGTGAAACACTATTCAATCTGTCAATACCCCTACAATGAAAAAATAATGTCATGAATTCTATATGGAGTTATCAATGTAAAATTGCCAATTACTGCAAAAATCGGTTGTATAGTCACAAGTGTTGGACCTTAAACCAGACTTCAGACTGTATAATAAAATAAGGATATAAGATGCTTTAAATTATTGGACTTTTGCTCTTCTTCTTTAGCGTTCCTCATACGACATTTCATTTATTAGTCATGATACTTTACCGTTGTGTCTATTAAAAGTTTACCAGAATTACATAGCAAAGCAAAAGGATTTTATAGGCGGCTACCAGGAATATCAAGATATAAACTCCAGCTTTCTTTTACCTTACCCTTACCTACCTTGCAACAAATACAAATGCTTTTCTCAAAAATTGAGCGTGCCTAACCTGACTACACAAGTATGCATGCCAGGGACAAGTCCTTGGGTTTTTCCGTTTGGTCAATATCCTGAAAGTTCGGAAGCACTTGCTAACAGGGTCGGAATTGAACACCTCTGGGAGAAGACTACGTTAAACCGAGAGCGATGTTTACCACCTTAGTCCTACTTACGTTTCTGGTTAGTGCCGGAGGACACTAAAGTGTGTCACAAACACGCAGGCGTCATCGCCCAAACTTACCCAAACTGTTACGGGAATCGGGCCACTGCCAGGTTGAGTACAACCCCATCCGAATAAATCCCTTTCGGGAGGGGCTCATGTGTTCGCCCCGACTACTTCTAGTAACTTCAGAAGTACCACGGGTGCTCGGGGTCCGCAGCGCTCGCACCGGAGCAGCTGAAGAGGCCGAAAACTCCCCCCTACGGGACTGCTATAGCATTTCTGTGAAATCGTGTTTAATGATGTCAACAAAAACCGCTATTCTATTGCATATGATACTAACTAAATACAGTGAACGAAGAGATTAGTGATTTGAACAATATTTAAGGCAGTATTGATTTTCTTAAAACTAAACGTGTATATATTCATTTTAGTTTTACTTCAGCAATAATGGGAGACAAAAAGGTTTGCAAGGACAGGCGTTTACGGATATGGGAGAGGTTTTGAATCAAAATAGCAGCAGAATATATCTGGTGTTGAGAGTTCGCGCAAATAGAAGAATTTGACGTGTTCCATTCACATGTGTTTCATTGCCTATATCACTGTAAGAGATTATCGCTAAAAAGCTTATTCATCTAACTACTTAATGGTTATTGAGAAAAGTATTTGCAGAAAATGTCATTTTTACTTGGTTCCTTGTAAGCGGAAGTGTAAAATCGGTAAACAAACCACTTTTTGGAAACATAAGTCTGCTGTTTACAGCATGCTAACCAAGATAAATATGAGCTAAATAACTCTTATTACTACTTTCTTTAGAAGTAGAAGGGATATAAGAAAATGCACTGGCTATTGCTATAGCCTCGTAATTTTAAAGCGGCTAGCTCCATGGAACAATTGAAATGAAATCTCTTCGCTAGCCGGGAGTAGAGAAACGAGAAAAAGGGTGTCTTCCAGTTTGAGAAAATTGTAAGTGATTTTAAATTGAAATCAGAACCCAGGATGACTGCCTCCGTAGTCGAGTAGCCAGAGAGCTAATTTCTCATCCTCCAGATCCAGGTTTCGATTCCAGGCCGAGGCGGGGAATTTTTCTTTAACGAGCATCATTCGCTATCCTACACAGGGTCTGGAAGTATGTTCGTAGTGTTTGTGTTTAAAGGGGCAAGTAAACGTAAAGAACCTACAGAAAACGAATTGCTTCTAATGTCTTAGACCCCGATATGGCCTTAGATGTTAATTGAGGCTATTTAAATGAAACTTCATATGAACTTGTGAGTTTTACTTGACTGAATGATAATGCTTGTCATTTCATGAATGCCAGAAATTCTGTCGTGTTTTTTCGGCACAGATGCATCGCGTAAGGGGCTTATTAAAAACGAATATGATGTATTAAAGGTGTCTATATCTATCAGTCTTCTTGTAATACGTTTGTATCTAGCCTTAAAACAGTAACAGTAATACACAATTTACCAGGTTACGAAATTCCTTCCCAAAAAGAAAAAACTTCATATGTTTGTCATCAGATTTCAACTTATAAATTTTACCTTAAAACATAATACTATTACAAATCTGTAGATACCTTGAAAATAAACAAAGGATGTTTGTAAATTCTACATGAAGCTAAACAAGAAATATTGCAAGCTTATGGTCACAACTACTGCACCTGAAAACATACTTCAGTGAGAATCAGTCAAAATATCAATACAGAATGACAGACTGACACTTGTAAAACACACTTTAAATAAATTATAACATGTTTGAATAATTAAACATATTCTCTTCAACCTGGACGCTATATCTGTCTTTTAGTTTTCACGCAGTACGCTTGTATATATCCTTTAAACATTAGTAATAATATACAGTTACAAGGAATAACAAACCATAGATAGTGTTTCTCCTGTAATAGTTTAAACATTTTTCATTAATTTTCCAAAGATAAAGACCCTAAATGCCCTTTTATAGACCTGAGGCAAAAATATAAACAAGGTTGAGGCAGTACAAAATGTAATTAAACCAAATCCTTACACAGTAAGCTTCTTCTTTAACGTCGCTTCTATGTCAGACCTTAATCCTGAATTGAAGACTATAAAAGAAGCATTTTCAATTTATATGTGTACCCATCTTCTTGGCTTTATAGTTTATTAAAATGTTTTTCATAATTGGGTACGCTATCTCTAATTATCATACAGTTAAGATTGTCAATGTGGATTTCTTCTTAATGTTGTGTAACAGAAAACGCGCTTCTAGATACAATTTATTTTGACCTGTATTATTAAATTTTATTTATGTATGGTGTATTAGTGAGAAGCTTAAGGATTCTTCTGCCTGGCTGCATTAAGTTGAAAGTACTCGAGTCGTTCCCAGGCTGACAATGATATTAGGATCTAACTCAACCTAAGACCACTGACAGCCCGGGACACGTCCAGAGCATGTTTGAGCCAGGAATAGTACAATTCGTATTACAAAACGAGTTAGCTTATGCGGTCTGGTCTGTGGCCCGCATTTCTGTGTTCGTAGTTTCGATTCCATTCTCCGGGAGTCCTGACTCATGGTTGTTACCCCGGGTGGCCAAGAGAATGCTGAGGTGTTCCTTTCATGAATTGAACTTTCCGATCCAGCATTAGCTGTTCTCCTCAGTTCTTTGGCAGTACTAATGAAGATGAACTATCAGACGATGATGTTGGCCAGAATGGGGCTGGTTCTTGCTTGCAAAGTGTGCAGAAATAATATATGTGTCGAACACAGTACCGTAGGGTACTTTGCGCAGACGAATAAACATAGTGTCCTGATCCCACGTGCACCTCAAACGAAATAGCATTTTAAAATATTTAAAATGCATTAACAAATTAAATAATACAAACATTGAAATCTTAGTTTTAATGCCATAATTATTTAATTATTAATAGAAGTAAGGGATAATTGAATTACCTAGGAGGAGATGAAGTCTTTGGAGCAAAAATCACTATTCCTTTGAACCATGACTTGAAGCTTTCCTGGCGGCGGTATGATAATACTTTTCTCGGGGGATCAGCCAGGTAGATTCTGGAATTCTTAAATTATTCCAGAATTCACCTAAATGACAGCCCGAGAAAAGTTATGTTTATTCCTTTGAAGTTGGTGCACTCCAGTCTTTTTACACTTGCCATTTTTCGTTGTTTGCATTTCCACGTTGTTGGCTACGAAGTGATTTATTTCCAATACTTAAAGTTATTTACTCGGTTGTATATTCTTATTTAACACTGATTTAAAGAAAATTGAGAGACAAAAATTCGAATACCACATAAATAACATTTAATCAACTATTAACTACATCTCTCTTAACTATGGGGACGTGGCTAGTATTTATTATACTCGCGTAACAAGGCGGCCCAGTTTTGACCACACGAGACCACATGTGGAAACTGTGGTGGACAAAGCGGCTCAGGGTCAAGCTTACTCCGGATTCCCCGGTTTCCCTCCATCTCATTTCAGCTCTGCTCCATCTTCAATCTATGTAGGCGTTATCAGTATCATCGCCTGTGGTATAGCAGTGGTAAATGTGGGCGTGAAACACTGTTCAAGCTGTCAATACCCCTACAATGAAAAAATAATGTCATGAATTCTATATGGAGTTATCAATGTAAAATTGCCAATTACTGCAAAAATCGGTTGTATAGTCACAAGTGTTGGACCTTAAACCAGACTTCAGACTGTATAATAAAATAAGGATATAAGATGCTTTAAATTATTGGACTTTTGCTCTTCTTCTTTAGCGTTCCTCACACGACATTTCATTTATTAGTCATGATACTTTACCGTTGTGTCTATTAAAAGTTTACCAGAATTACATAGCAAAGCAAAAGGATTTTATAGGCGGCTACCAGGAATATCAAGATATAAACTCCAGCTTTCTTTTACCTTACCCTTACCTACCTTGCAACAAATACAAATGCTTTTCTCAAAAATTGAGCGTGCCTAACCTGACTACACAAGTATGCATGCCAGGGACAAGTCCTTGGGTTTTTCCGTTTGGTCAATATCCTGAAAGTTCGGAAGCACTTGCTAACAGGGTCGGAATTGAACACCTCTGGGAGAAGACTACGTTAAACCGAGAGCGATGTTTACCACCTTAGTCCTACTTACGTTTCTGGTTAGTGCCGGAGGACACTAAAGTGTGTCACAAACACGCAGGCGTCATCGCCCAAACTTACCCAAACTGTTACGGGAATCGGGCCACTGCCAGGTTGAGTACAACCCCATCCGAATAAATCCCTTTCGGGAGGGGCTCATGTGTTCGCCCCGACTACTTCTAGTAACTTCAGAAGTACCACGGGTGCTCGGGGTCCGCAGCGCTCGCACCGGAGCAGCTGAAGAGGCCGAAACCTCCCCCCTACGGGACTGCTATATCATTTCTGTGAAATCGTGTCTAATTATGTCAACAAAAACCGCTATTCTATTGCATATGATACTAACTAAATACAGTGAACGAAGAGATTAGTGATTTGAACAATATTTAAGGCAGTATTGATTTTCTTAAAACTAAACGTGTATATATTCATTTTAGTTTTACTTCAGCAATAATGGGAGACAAAAAGGTTTGCAAGGACAGGCGTTTACGGATATGGGAGAGGTTTTGAATCAAAATAGCAGCAGAATATATCTGGTGTTGAGAGTTCGCGCAAATAGAAGAATCTGACGTGTTCCATTCACATGTGTTTCATTGCCTATATCACTGTAAGAGATTATCGCTAAAAAGCTTATTCATCTAACTACTTAATGGTTATTGAGAAAAGCATTTGCAGAAAATGTCATTTTTACTTGGTTCCTTGTAAGCGGAAGTGTAAAATCGGTAAACAAACCATTTTTTGGAAACATAAGTCTGCTGTCTACAGCATGCTAACCAAGATAAATATGAGCTAAATAACTCTTATTACTACTCTCTTTAGAAGTAGAAGGGATATAAGAAAATGCACTGGCTATTGCTATAGCCTCGTAATTTTAAAGCGGCTAGCTCCATGGAACAATTGAAATGAAATCTCTTCGCTAGCCGGGAGTAGAGAAACGAGAAAAAGGGTGTCTTCCAGTTTGAGAAAATTGTAAGTGATTTTAAATTGAAATCAGAACCCAGGATGACTGCCTCCGTAGTCGAGTAGCCAGAGAGCTAATTTCTCATCCTCCAGATCCAGGTTTCGATTCCACGCCGAGGCGGGGAATTTTTCTTTAACGAGCATCATTCGCTATCCTACACAGGGTCTGGAAGTATGTTCGTAGTGTTTGTGTTTAAAGGGGCAAGTAAACGTAAAGAACCTACAGAAAACGAATTGCTTCTAATGTCTTAGACCCCGATATGGCCTTAGATGTTAATTGAGGCTATTTAAATGAAACTTCATATGAACTTGTGAGTTTTACTTGACTGAATGATAATGCTTGTCATTTCATGAATGCCAGAAATTCTGTCGTGTTTTTTCGGCACAGATGCATCGCGTAAGGGGCTTATTAAAAACGAATATGATGTATTAAAGGTGTCTATATCTATCAGTCTTCTTGTAATACGTTTGTATCTAGCCTTAAAAGAGTAACAGTAATACACAATTTACCAGGTTACGAAATTCCTTCCCAAAAAGAAAAAACTTCATATGTTTGTCATCAGATTTCAACTTATAAATTTTACCTTAAAACATAATACTATTACAAATCTGTAGATACCTTGAAAATAAACAAAGGATGTTTGTAAATTCTACATGAAGCTAAACAAGAAATATTGCAAGCTTATGGTCACAACTACTGCACCTGAAAACATACTTCAGTGAGAATCAGTCAAAATATCAATACAGAATGACAGACTGACACTTGTAAAACACAGTTTAAATAAATTATAACATGTTTGAATAATTAAACATATTCTCTTCAACCTGGACGCTATATCTGTCTTTTAGTTTTCACGCAGTACGCTTGTATATATCCTTTAAACATTAGTAATAATATACAGTTACAAGGAATAACAAACCATAGATAGTGTTTCTCCTGTAATAGTTTAAACATTTTTCATTAATTTTCCAAAGATAAAGACCCTAAATGCCCTTTTATAGACCTGAGGCAAAAATATAAACAAGGTTGAGGCAGTACAAAATGTAATTAAACCAAATCCTTACACAGTAAGCTTCTTCTTTAACGTCGCTTCTATGTCAGACCTTAATCCTGAATTGAAGACTATAAAAGAAGCATTTTCAATTTATATGTGTACCCATCTTCTTGGCTTTATAGTTTATTAAAATGTTTTTCATAATTGGGTACGCTATCTCTAATTATCATACAGTTAAGATTGTCAATGTGGATTTCTTCTTAATGTTGTGTAACAGAAAACGCGCTTCTAGATACAATTTATTTTGACCTGTATTATTAAATTTTATTTATGTATGGTGTATTAGTGAGAAGCTTAAGGATTCTTCTGCCTGGCTGCATTAAGTTGAAAGTACTCGAGTCGTTCCCAGGCTGACAATGATATTAGGATCTAACTCAACCTAAGACCACTGACAGCCCGGGACATGTCCAGAGCATGTATGAGCCAGGAATAGTACAATTCGTATTACAAAACGAGTTAGCTTATGCGGTCTGGTCTGTGGCCCGCATTTCTGTGTTCGTAGTTTCGATTCCATTATCCGGGAGTCCTGACTCATGGTTGTTACCCCGGGTGGCCAAGAGAATGCTGAGATGTTCCTTTCATGAATTGAGCTTTCCGATCCAGCATTAGCTGTTCTCATCAGTTCTTTGGCAGTACTAATGAAGATGAACTATCAGACGATGATGTTGGCCAGAATGGGGCTGGTTCTTGCTTGCAAAGTGTGCAGAAATAATATATGTGTCGAACACAGTACCGTAGGGTACTTTGCGCAGACGAATAAACATAGTGTCCTGATCCCACGTGCACCTCAAACGAAATAGCATTTTAAAATATTTAAAATGCATTAACAAATTAAATAATACAAACATTGAAATCTTAGTTTTAATGCCATAATTATTTAATTATTAATAGAAGTAAGGGATAATTGAATTACCTAGGAGGAGATGAAGTCTTTGGAGCAAAAATCACTATTCCTTTGAACCATGACTTGAAGCTTTCCTGGCGGCGGTATGATAATACTTTTCTCGGGGGATCAGCCAGGTAGATTCTGGAATTCTTAAATTATTCCAGAATTCACCTAAATGACAGCCCGAGAAAAGTTATGTTTATTCCTTTGAAGTTGGTGCGCTCCAGTCTTTTTACACTTGCCATATTTCGTTGTTTGCATTTCCACGTTGTTGGCTACGAAGTGATTTATTTCCAATACTTAAAGTTATTTACTCGGTTGTATATTCTTATTTAACACTGATTTAAAGAAAATTGAGAGACAAAAATTCGAATACCACATAAATAACATTTAATCAACTATTAACTATATCTCTCTTAACTATGGGGACGTGGCTAGTATTTATTATACTCGCGTAACAAGGCGGCCCAGTTTTGACCACACGAGACCACATGTGGAAACTGTGGTGGACAAAGCGGCTCAGGGTCAAGCTTACTCCGGATTCCCCGGTTTCCCTCCATCTCATTTCAGCTCTGCTCCATCTTCAATCTATGTAGGCGTTATCAGTATCATCGCCTGTGGTATAGCAGTGGTAAATGTGGGCGTGAAACACTGTTCAAGCTGTCAATACCCCTACAATGAAAAAATAATGTCATGAATTCTATATGGAGTTATCAATGTAAAATTGCCAATTACTGCAAAAATCGGTTGTATAGTCGCAAGTGTTGGACCTTAAACCAGACTTCAGACTGTATAATAAAATAAGTATATAAGATGCTTTAAATTATTGGACTTTTGCTCTTCTTCTTTAGCGTTCCTCATACGACATTTCATTTATTAGTCATGATACTTTACCGTTGTGTCTATTAAAAGTTTACCAGAATTACATAGCAAAGCAAAAGGATTTTATAGGCGGCTACCAGGAATATCAAGATATAAACTCCAGCTTTCTTTTACCTTACCCTTACCTACCTTGCAACAAATACAAATGCTTTTCTCAAAAATTGAGCGTGCCTAACCTGACTACACAAGTATGCATGCCAGGGACAAGTCCTTGGGTTTTTCCGTTTGGTCAATATCCTGAAAGTTCGGAAGCACTTGCTAACAGGGTCGGAATTGAACACCTCTGGGAGAAGACTACGTTAAACCGAGAGCGATGTTTACCACCTTAGTCCTACTTACGTTTCTGGTTAGTGCCGGAGGACACTAAAGTGTGTCACAAACACGCAGGCGTCATCGCCCAAACTTACCCAAACTGTTACGGGAATCGGGCCACTGCCAGGTTGAGTACAACCCCATCCGAATAAATCCCTTTCGGGAGGGGCTCATGTGTTCGCCCCGACTACTTCTAGTAACTTCAGAAGTACCACGGGTGCTCGGGGTCCGCAGCGCTCGCACCGGAGCAGCTGAAGAGGCCGAAACCTCCCCCCTACGGGACTGCTATATCATTTCTGTGAAATCGTGTCTAATTATGTCAACAAAAACCGCTATTCTATTGCATATGATACTAACTAAATACAGTGAACGAAGAGATTAGTGATTTGAACAATATTTAAGGCAGTATTGATTTTCTTAAAACTAAACGTGTATATATTCATTTTAGTTTTACTTCAGCAATAATGGGAGACAAAAAGGTTTGCAAGGACAGGCGTTTACGGATATGGGAGAGGTTTTGAATCAAAATAGCAGCAGAATATATCTGGTGTTGAGAGTTCGCGCAAATAGAAGAATCTGACGTGTTCCATTCACATGTGTTTCATTGCCTATATCACTGTAAGAGATTATCGCTAAAAAGCTTATTCATCTAACTACTTAATGGTTATTGAGAAAAGCATTTGCAGAAAATGTCATTTTTACTTGGTTCCTTGTAAGCGGAAGTGTAAAATCGGTAAACAAACCATTTTTTGGAAACATAAGTCTGCTGTCTACAGCATGCTAACCAAGATAAATATGAGCTAAATAACTCTTATTACTACTCTCTTTAGAAGTAGAAGGGATATAAGAAAATGCACTGGCTATTGCTATAGCCACGTAATTTTAAAGCGGATAGCTCCATGGAACAATTGAAATGAAATCTCTTCGCTAGCCGGGAGTAGAGAAACGAGAAAAAGGGTGTCTTCCAGTTTGAGAAAATTGTAAGTGATTTTAAATTGAAATCAGAACCCAGGATGACTGCCTCCGTAGTCGAGTAGCCAGAGAGCTAATTTCTCATCCTCCAGATCCAGGTTTCGATTCCACGCCGAGGCGGGGAATTTTTCTTTAACGAGCATCATTCGCTATCCTACACAGGGTCTGGAAGTATGTTCGTAGTGTTTGTGTTTAAAGGGGCAAGTAAACGTAAAGAACCTACAGAAAACGAATTGCTTCTAATGTCTTAGACCCCGATATGGCCTTAGATGTTAATTGAGGCTATTTAAATGAAACTTCATATGAACTTGTGAGTTTTACTTGACTGAATGATAATGCTTGTCATTTCATGAATGCCAGAAATTCTGTCGTGTTTTTTCGGCACAGATGCATCGCGTAAGGGGCTTATTAAAAACGAATATGATGTATTAAAGGTGTCTATATCTATCAGTCTTCTTGTAATACGTTTGTATCTAGCCTTAAAAGAGTAACTGTAATACACAATTTACCAGGTTACGAAATTCCTTCCCAAAAAGAAAAAACTTCATATGTTTGTCATCACATTTCAACTTATAAATTTTACCTTAAAACATAATACTATTACAAATCTGTAGATACCTTGAAAATAAACAAAGGATGTTTGTAAATTCTACATGAAGCTAAACAAGAAATATTGCAAGCTTATGGTCACAACTACTGCACCTGAAAACATACCTCAGTGAGAATCAGTCCAAATATCAATACAGAATGACAGACTGACACTTGTAAAACACACTTTAAATAAATTATAACATGTTTGAATAATTAAACATATTCTCTTCAACCTGGACGCTATATCTGTCTTTTAGTTTTCACGCAGTACGCTTGTATATATCCTTTAAACATTAGTAATAATATACAGTTACAAGGAATAACAAACCATAGATAGTGTTTCTCCTGTAATAGTTTAAACATTTTTCATTAATTTTCCAAAGATAAAGAACCTAAATGCCCTTTTATAGACCTGAGGCAAAAATATAAACAAGGTTGAGGCAGTACAAAATGTAATTAAACCAAATCCTTACACAGTAAGCTTCTTCTTTAACGTCGCTTCTATGTCAGACCTTAATCCTGAATTGAAGACTATAAAAGAAGCATTTTCAATTTATATGTGTACCCATCTTCTTGGCTTTATAGTTTATTAAAATGTTTTTCATAATTGGGTACGCTATCTCTAATTATCATACAGTTAAGATTGTCAATGTGGATTTCTTCTTAATGTTGTGTAACAGAAAACGCGCTTCTAGATACAATTTATTTTGACCTGTATTATTAAATTTTATTTATGTATGGTGTATTAGTGAGAAGCTTAAGGATTCTTCTGCCTGGCTGCATTAAGTTGAAAGTACTCGAGTCGTTCCCAGGCTGACAATGATATTAGGATCTAACCCAACCTAAGACCACTGACAGCCCGGGACACGTCCAGAGCATGTTTGAGCCAGGAATAGTACAATTCGTATTACAAAACGAGTTAGCTTATGCGGTCTGGTCTGTGGCCCGCATTTCTGTGTTCGTAGTTTCGATTCCATTATCCGGGAGTCCTGACTCATGGTTGTTACCCCGGGTGGCCAAGAGAATGCTGAGATGTTCCTTTCATGAATTGAACTTTCCGATCCAGCATTAGCTCTTCTCATCAGTTCTTTGGCAGTACTAATGAAGATGAACTATCAGACGATGATGTTGGCCAGAATGGGGCTGGTTCTTGCTTGCAAAGTGTGCAGAAATAATATATGTGTCGAACACAGTACCGTAGGGTACTTTGCGCAGACGAATAAACATAGTGTCCTGATCCCACGTGCACCTCAAACGAAATAGCATTTTAAAATATTTAAAATGCATTAACAAATTAAATAATACAAACATTGAAATCTTAGTTTTAATGCCATAATTATTTAATTATTAATAGAAGTAAGGGATAATTGAATTACCTAGGAGGAGATGAAGTCTTTGGAGCAAAAATCACTATTCCTTTGAACCATGACTTGAAGCTTTCCTGGCGGCGGTATGATAATACTTTTCTCGGGGGATCAGCCAGGTAGATTCTGGAATTCTTAAATTATTCCAGAATTCACCTAAATGACAGCCCGAGAAAAGTTATGTTTATTCCTTTGAAGTTGGTGCACTCCAGTCTTTTTACACTTGCCATTTTTCGTTGTTTGCATTTCCACGTTGTTGGTTACGAAGTGATTTATTTCCAATACTTAAAGTTATTTACTCGGTTGTATATTCTTATTTAACACTGATTTAAAGAAAATTGAGAGACAAAAATTCGAATATCACATAAATAACATTTAATCAACTATTAACTATATCTCTCTTAACTATGGGGACGTGGCTAGTATTTATTATACTCGCGTAACAAGGCGGCCCAGTTTTGACCACACGAGACCACATGTGGAAACTGTGGTGGACAAAGCGGCTCAGGGTCAAGCTTACTCCGGATTCCCCGGTTTCCCTCCATCTCATTTCAGCTCTGCTCCATCTTCAATCTATGTAGGCGTTATCAGTATCATCGCCTGTGGTATAGCAGTGGTAAATGTGGGCGTGAAACACTGTTCAAGCTGTCAATACCCCTACAATGAAAAAATAATGTCATGAATTCTATATGGAGTTATCAATGTAAAATTGCCAATTACTGCAAAAATCGGCTGTATAGTCACAAGTGTTGGACCTTAAACCAGACTTCAGACTGTATAATAAAATAAGGATATAAGATGCTTTAAATTATTGGACTTTTGCTCTTCTTCTTTAGCGTTCCTCATACGACATTTCATTTATTAGTCATGATACTTTACCGTTGTGTCTATTAAAAGTTTACCAGAATTACATAGCAAAGCAAAAGGATTTTATAGGCGGCTACCAGGAATATCAAGATATAAACTCCAGCTTTCTTTTACCTTACCCTTACCTACCTTGCAACAAATACAAATGCTTTTCTCAAAAATTGAGCGTGCCTAACCTGACTACACAAGTATGCATGCCAGGGACAAGTCCTTGGGTTTTTCCGTTTGGTCAATATCCTGAAAGTTCGGAAGCACTTGCTAACAGGGTCGGAATTGAACACCTCTGGGAGAAGACTACGTTAAACCGAGAGCGATGTTTACCACCTTAGTCCTACTTACGTTTCTGGTTAGTGCCGGAGGACACTAAAGTGTGTCACAAACACGCAGGCGTCATCGCCCAAACTTACCCAAACTGTTACGGGAATCGGGCCACTGCCAGGTTGAGTACAACCCCATCCGAATAAATCCCTTTCGGGAGGGGCTCATGTGTTCGCCCCGACTACTTCTAGTAACTTCAGAAGTACCACGGGTGCTCGGGGTCCGCAGCGCTCGCACCGGAGCAGCTGAAGAGGCCGAAACCTCCCCCCTACGGGACTGCTATATCATTTCTGTAAAATCGTGTCTAATTATGTCAACAAAAACCGCTATTCTATTGCATATGATACTAACTAAATACAGTGAACGAAGAGATTAGTGATTTGAACAATATTTAAGGCAGTATTGATTTTCTTAAAACTAAACGTGTATATATTCATTTTAGTTTTACTTCAGCAATAATGGGAGACAAAAAGGTTTGCAAGGACAGGCGTTTACGGATATGGGAGAGGTTTTGAATCAAAATAGCAGCAGAATATATCTGGTGTTGAGAGTTCGCGCAAATAGAAGAATCTGACGTGTTCCATTCACATGTGTTTCATTGCCTATATCACTGTAAGAGATTATCGCTAAAAAGCTTATTCATCTAACTACTTAATGGTTATTGAGAAAAGCATTTGCAGAAAATGTCATTTTTACTTGGTTCCTTGTAAGCGGAAGTGTAAAATCGGTAAACAAACCATTTTTTGGAAACATAAGTCTGCTGTCTACAGCATGCTAACCAAGATAAATATGAGCTAAATAACTCTTATTACTACTTTCTTTAGAAGTAGAAGGGATATAAGCAAATGCACTGGCTATTGCTATAGCCTCGTAATTTTAAAGCGGCTAGCTCCATGGAACAATTGAAATGAAATCTCTTCGCTAGCCGGGAGTAGAGAAACGAGAAAAAGGGTGTCTTCCAGTTTGAGAAAATTGTAAGTGATTTTAAATTGAAATCAGAACCCAGGATGACTGCCTCCGTAGTCGAGTAGCCAGAGAGCTAATTTCTCATCCTCCAGATCCAGGTTTCGATTCCAGGCTGAGGCGGGGAATTTTTCTTTAACGAGCATCATTCGCTATCCTACACAGGGTCTGGAAGTATGTTCGTAGTGTTTGTGTTTAAAGGGGCAAGTAAACGTAAAGAACCTACAGAAAACGAATTGCTTCCAATGTCTTAGACCCCGATATGGCCTTAGATGTTAATTGAGGCTATTTAAATGAAACTTCATATGAACTTGTGAGTTTTACTTGACTGAATGATAATGCTTGTCATTTCATGAATGCCAGAAATTCTGTCGTGTTTTTTCGGCACAGATGCATCGCGTAAGGGGCTTATTAAAAACGAATATGATGTATTAAAGGTGTCTATATCTATCAGTCTTCTTGTAATACGTTTGTATCTAGCCTTAAAAGAGTAACAGTAATACACAATTTACCAGGTTACGAAATTCCTTCCCAAAAAGAAAAAACTTCATATGTTTGTCATCAGATTTCAACTTATAAATTTTACCTTAAAACATAATACTATTACAAATCTGTAGATACCTTGAAAATAAACAAAGGATGTTTGTAAATTCTACATGAAGCTAAACAAGAAATATTGCAAGCTTATGGTCACAACTACTGCACCTGAAAACATACTTCAGTGAGAATCAGTCAAAATATCAATACAGAATGACAGACTGACACTTGTAAAACACACTTTAAATAAATTATAACATGTTTGAATAATTAAACACATTCTCTTCAACCTGGACGCTATATCTGTCTTTTAGTTTTCACGCAGTACGCTTGTATATATCCTTTAAACATTAGTAATAATATACAGTTACAAGGAATAACAAACCATAGATAGTGTTTCTCCTGTAGTAGTTTAAACATTTTTCATTAATTTTCCAAAGATAAAGACCCTAAATGCCCTTTTATAGACCTGAGGCAAAAATATAAACAAGGTTGAGGCAGTACAAAATGTAATTAAACCAAATCCTTACACAGTAAGCTTCTTCTTTAACGTCGCTTCTATGTCAGACCTTAATCCTGAATTGAAGACTATAAAAGAAGCATTTTCAATTTATATGTGTACCCATCTTCTTGGCTTTATAGTTTATTAAAATGTTTTTCATAATTGGGTACGCTATCTCTAATTATCATACAGTTAAGATTGTCAATGTGGATTGCTTCTTAATGTTGTGTAACAGAAAACGCGCTTCTAGATACAATTTATTTTGACCTGTATTATTAAATTTTATTTATGTATGGTGTATTAGTGAGAAGCTTAAGGATTCTTCTGCCTGGCTGCATTAAGTTGAAAGTACTCGAGTCGTTCCCAGGCTGACAATGATATTAGGATCTAACTCAACCTAAGACCACTGACAGCCCGGGACACGTCCAGAGCATGTTTGAGCCAGGAATAGTACAATTCGTATTACAAAACGAGTTAGCTTATGCGGTCTGGTCTGTGGCCCGCATTTCTGTGTTCGTAGTTTCGATTCCATTATCCGGGAGTCCTGACTCAAGGTTGTTACCCCGGGTGGCCAAGAGAATGCTGAGATGTTCCTTTCATGAATTGAACTTTCCGATCCAGCATTAGCTGTTCTCATCAGTTCTTTGGCAGTACTAATGAAGATGAACTATCAGACGATGATGTTGGCCAGAATGGGGCTGGTTCTTGCTTGCAAAGTGTGCAGAAATAATATATGTGTCGAACACAGTACCGTAGGGTACTTTGCGCAGACGAATAAACATAGTGTCCTGATCCCACGTGCACCTCAAACGAAATAGCATTTTAAAATATTTAAAATGCATTAACAAATTAAATAATACAAACATTGAAATCTTAGTTTTAATGCCATAATTATTTAATTATTAATAGAAGTAAGGGATAATTGAATTACCTAGGAGGAGATGAATTCTTTGGAGCAAAAATCACTATTCCTTTGAACCATGACTTGAAGCTTTCCTGGCGGCGGTATGATAATACTTTTCTCGGGGGATCAGCCAGGTAGATTCTGGAATTCTTAAATTATTCCAGAATTCACCTAAATGACAGCCCGAGAAAAGTTATGTTTATTCCTTTGAAGTTGGTGCACTCCAGTCTTTTTACACTTGCCATTTTTCGTTGTTTGCATTTCCACGTTGTTGGCTACGAAGTGATTTATTTCCAATACTTAAAGTTATTTACTCGGTTGTATATTCTTATTTAACACTGATTTAAAGAAAATTGAGAGACAAAAATTCGAATATCACATAAATAACATTTAATCAACTATTAACTATATCTCTCTTAACTATGGGGACGTGGCTAGTATTTATTATACTCGCGTAACAAGGCGGCCCAGTTTTGACCACACGAGACCACATGTGGAAACTGTGGTGGAAAAAGCGGCTCAGGGTCAAGCTTACTCCGGATTCCCCTGTTTCCCTCCATCTCATTTCAGCTCTGCTCCATCTTCAATCTATGTAGGCGTTATCAGTATCATCGCCTGTGGTATAGCAGTGGTAAATGTGGGCGTGAAACACTGTTCAAGCTGTCAATACCCCTACAATGAAAAAATAATGTCATGAATTCTATATGGAGTTATCAATGTAAAATTGCCAATTACTGCAAAAATCGGTTGTATAGTCACAAGTGTTGGACCTTAAACCAGACTTCAGACTGTATAATAAAATGAGGATATAAGATGCTTTAAATTATTGGACTTTTGCTCTTCTTCTTTAGCGTTCCTCATACGACATTTCATTTATTAGTCATGATACTTTACCGTTGTGTCTATTAAAAGTTTACCAGAATTACATAGCAAAGCAAAAGGATTTTATAGGCGGCTACCAGGAATATCAAGATATAAACTCCAGCTTTCTTTTACCTTACCCTTACCTACCTTGCAACAAATACAAATGCTTTTCTCAAAAATTGAGCGTGCCTAACCTGACTACACAAGTATGCATGCCAGGGACAAGTCCTTGGGTTTTTCCGTTTGGTCAATATCCTGAAAGTTCGGAAGCACTTGCTAACAGGGTCGGAATTGAACACCTCTAGGAGAAGACTACGTTAAACCGAGAGCGATGTTTACCACCTTAGTCCTACTTACGTTTCTGGTCAGTGCCGGAGGACACTAAAGTGTGTCACAAACACGCAGGCGTCATCGCCCAAACTTACCCAAACTGTTACGGGAATCGGGCCACTGCCAGGTTGAGTACAACCCCATCCGAATAAATCCCTTTCGGGAGGGGCTCATGTGTTCGCCCCGACTACTTCTAGTAACTTCAGAAGTACCACGGGTGCTCGGGGTCCCCAGCGCTCGCACCGGAGCAGCTGAAGAGGCCGAAACCTCCCCCCTACGGGACTGCTATATCATTTCTGTGAAATCGTGTCTAATTATGTCAACAAAAACCGCTATTCTATTGCATATGATACTAACTAAATACAGTGAACGAAGAGATTAGTGATTTGAACAATATTTAAGGCAGTATTGATTTTCTTAAAACTAAACGTGTATATATTCATTTTAGTTTTACTTCAGCAATAATGGGAGACAAAAAGGTTTGCAAGGACAGGCGTTTACGGATATGGGAGAGGTTTTGAATCAAAATAGCAGCAGAATATATCTGGTGTTGAGAGTTCGCGCAAATAGAAGAATCTGACGTGTTCCATTCACATGTGTTTCATTGCCTATATCACTGTAAGAGATTATCGCTAAAAAGCTTATTCATCTAACTACTTAATGGTTATTGAGAAAAGCATTTGCAGAAAATGTCATTTTTACTTGGTTCCTTGTAAGCGGAAGTGTAAAATCGGTAAACAAACCATTTTTTGGAAACATAAGTCTGCTGTCTACAGCATGCTAACCAAGATAAATATGAGCTAAATAACTCTTATTACTACTTTCTTTAGAAGTAGAAGGGATATAAGAAAATGCACTGGCTATTGCTATAGCCTCGTAATTTTAAAGCGGCTAGCTCCATGGAACAATTGAAATGAAATCTCTTCGCTAGCCGGGAGTAGAGAAACGAGAAAAAGGGTGTCTTCCAGTTTGAGAAAATTGTAAGTGATTTTAAATTGAAATCAGAACCCAGGATGACTGCCTCCGTAGTCGAGTAGCCAGAGAGCTAATTTCTCATCCTCCAGATCCAGGTTTCGATTCCAGGCCGAGGCGGGGAATTTTTCTTTAACGAGCATCATTCGCTATCCTACACAGGGTCTGGAAGTATGTTCGTAGTGTTTGTGTTTAAAGGGGCAAGTAAACGTAAAGAACCTACAGAAAACGAATTGCTTCTAATGTCTTAGACCCCGATATGGCCTTAGATGTTAATTGAGGCTATTTAAATGAAACTTCATATGAACTTGTGAGTTTTACTTGACTGAATGATAATGCTTGTCATTTCATGAATGCCAGAAATTCTGTCGTGTTTTTTCGGCACAGATGCATCGCGTAAGGGGCTTATTAAAAACGAATATGATGTATTAAAGGTGTCTATATCTATCAGTCTTCTTGTAATACGTTTGTATCTAGCCTTAAAAGAGTAACAGTAATACACAATTTACCAGGTTACGAAATTCCTTCCCAAAAAGAAAAAACTTCATATGTTTGTCATCACATTTCAACTTATAAATTTTACCTTAAACCATAATACTATTACAAATCTGTAGATACCTTGAAAATAAACAAAGGATGTTTGTAAATTCTACATGAAGCTAAACAAGAAATATTGCAAGCTTATGGTCACAACTACTGCACCTGAAAACATACTTCAGTGAGAATCAGTCAAAATATCAATACAGAATGACAGACTGACACTTGTAAAACACACTTTAAATAAATTATAACATGTTTGAGTAATTAAACATATTCTCTTCAACCTGGACGCTATATCTGTCTTTTAGTTTTCACGCAGTACGCTTGTATATATCCTTTAAACATTAGTAATAATATACAGTTACAAGGAATAACAAACCATAGATGGTGTTTCTCCTGTAATAGTTTAAACATTTTTCATTAATTTTCCAAAGATAAAGACCCTAAATGCCCTTTTCTAGACCTGAGGCAAAAATATAAACAAGTTTGAGGCAGTACAAAATGTAATTAAACCAAATCCTTACACAGTAAGCTTCTTCTTTAACGTCGCTTCTATGTCAGACCTTAATCCTGAATTGAAGACTATAAAAGAAGCATTTTCAATTTATATGTGTACCCATCTTCTTGGCTTTATAGTTTATTAAAATGTTTTTCATAATTGGGTACGCTATCTCTAATTATCATACAGTTAAGATTGTCAATGTGGATTTCTTCTTAATGTTGTGTAACAGAAAACGCGCTTCTAGATACAATTTATTTTGACCTGTATTATTAAATTTTATTTATGTATGGTGTATTAGTGAGAAGCTTAAGGATTCTTCTGCCTGGCTGCATTAAGTTGAAAGTACTCGAGTCGTTCCCAGGCTGACAATGATATTAGGATCTAACTCAACCTAAGACCACTGACAGCCCGGGACACGTCCAGAGCATGTTTGAGCCAGGAATAGTACAATTCGTATTACAAAACGAGTTAGCTTATGCGGTCTGGTCTGTGGCACGCATTTCTGTGTTCGTAGTTTCGATTCCATTATCCGGGAGTCCTGACTCATGGTTGTTACCCCGGGTGGCCAAGAGAATGCTGAGATGTTCCTTTCATGAATTGAACTTTCCGATCCAGCATTAGCTGTTCTCCTCAGTTCTTTGGCAGTACTAATGAAGATGAACTATCAGACGATGATGTTGGCCAGAATGGGGCTGGTTCTTGCTTGCAAAGTGTGCAGAAATAATATATGTGTCGAACACAGTACCGTAGGGTACTTTGCGCAGACGAATAAACATAGTGTCCTGATCCCACGTGCACCTCAAACGAAATAGCATTTTAAAATATTTAAAATGCATTAACAAATTAAATAATACAAACATTGAAATCTTAGTTTTAATGCCATAATTATTTAATTATTAATAGAAGTAAGGGATAATTGAATTACCTAGGAGGAGATGAAGTCTTTGGAGCAAAAATCACTATTCCTTTGAACCATGACTTGAAGCTTTCCTGGCGGCGGTATGATAATACTTTTCTAGGGGGATCAGCCAGGTAGATTCTGGAATTCTTAAATTATTCCAGAATTCACCTAAATGACAGCCCGAGAAAAGTTATGTTTATTCCTTTGAAGTTGGTGCACTCCAGTCTTTTTACACTTGCCATTTTTCGTTGTTTGCATTTCCACGTTGTTGGCTACGAAGTGATTTATTTCCAATACTTAAAGTTATTTACTCGGTTGTATATTCTTATTTAACACTGATTTAAAGAAAATTGAGAGACAAAAATTCGAATATCACATAAATAACATTTAATCAACTATTAACTATATCTCTCTTAACTATGGGGACGTGGCTAGTATTTATTATACTCGCGTAACAAGGCGGCCCAGTTTTGACCACACGAGACCACATGTGGAAACTGTGGTGGACAAAGCGGCTCAGGGTCAAGCTTACTCCGGATTCCCCGGTTTCCCTCCATCTCATTTCAGCTCTGCTCCATCTTCAATCTATGTAGGCGTTATCAGTATCATCGCCTGTGGTATAGCAGTGGTAAATGTGGGCGTGAAACACTGTTCAAGCTGTCAATACCCCTACAATGAAAAAATAATGTCATGAATTCTATATGGAGTTATCAATGTAAAATTGCCAATTACTGCAAAAATCGGTTGTATAGTCCCAAGTGTTGGACCTTAAACCAGACTTCAGACTGTATAATAAAATGAGGATATAAGATGCTTTAAATTATTGGACTTTTGCTCTTCTTCTTTAGCGTTCCTCATACGACATTTCATTTATTAGTCATGATACTTTACCGTTGTGTCTATTAAAAGTTTACCAGAATTACATAGCAAAGCAAAAGGATTTTATAGGCGGCTACCAGGAATATCAAGATATAAACTCCAGCTTTCTTTTACCTTACCCTTACCTACCTTGCAACAAATACAAATGCTTTTCTCAAAAATTGAGCGTGCCTAACCTGACTACACAAGTATGCATGCCAGGGACAAGTCCTTGGGTTTTTCCGTTTGGTCAATATCCTGAAAGTTCGGAAGCACTTGCTAACAGGGTCGGAATTGAACACCTCTGGGAGAAGACTACGTTAAACCGAGAGCGATGTTTACCACCTTAGTCCTACTTACGTTTCTGGTTAGTGCCGGAGGACACTAAAGTGTGTCACAAACACGCAGGCGTCATCGCCCAAACTTACCCAAACTGTTACGGGAATCGGGCCACTGCCAGGTTGAGTACAACCCCATCCGAATAAATCCCTTTCGGGAGGGGCTCATGTGTTCGCCCCGACTACTTCTAGTAACTTCAGAAGTACCACGGGTGCTCGGGGTCCGCAGCGCTCGCACCGGAGCAGCTGAAGAGGCCGAAACCTCCCCCCTACGGGACTGCTATATCATTTCTGTAAAATCGTGTCTAATTATGTCAACAAAAACCGCTATTCTATTGCATATGATACTAACTAAATACAGTGAACGAAGAGATTAGTGATTTGAACAATATTTAAGGCAGTATTGATTTTCTTAAAACTAAACGTGTATATATTCATTTTAGTTTTACTTCAGCAATAATGGGAGACAAAAAGGTTTGCAAGGACAGGCGTTTACGGATATGGGAGAGGTTTTGAATCAAAATAGCAGCAGAATATATCTGGTGTTGAGAGTTCGCGCAAATAGAAGAATCTGACGTGTTCCATTCACATGTGTTTCATTGCCTATATCACTGTAAGAGATTATCGCTAAAAAGCTTATTCATCTAACTACTTAATGGTTATTGAGAAAAGCATTTGCAGAAAATGTCATTTTTACTTGGTTCCTTGTAAGCGGAAGTGTAAAATCGGTAAACAAACCATTTTTTGGAAACATAAGTCTGCTGTCTACAGCATGCTAACCAAGATAAATATGAGCTAAATAACTCTTATTACTACTTTCTTTAGAAGTAGAAGGGATATAAGAAAATGCACTGGCTATTGCTATAGCCTCGTAATTTTAAAGCGGCTAGCTCCATGGAACAATTGAAATGAAATCTCTTCGCTAGCCGGGAGTAGAGAAACGAGAAAAAGGGTGTCTTCCAGTTTGAGAAAATTGTAAGTGATTTTAAATTGAAATCAGAACCCAGGATGACTGCCTCCGTAGTCGAGTAGCCAGAGAGCTAATTTCTCATCCTCCAGATCCAGGTTTCGATTCCAGGCCGAGGCGGGGAATTTTTCTTTAACGAGCATCATTCGCTATCCTACACAGGGTCTGGAAGTATGTTCGTAGTGTTTGTGTTTAAAGGGGCAAGTAAACGTAAAGAACCTACAGAAAACGAATGCTTCTAATGTCTTAGACCCCGATATGGCCTTAGATGTTAATTGAGGCTATTTAAATGAAACTTCATATGAACTTGTGAGTTTTACTTGACTGAATGATAATGCTTGTCATTTCATGAATGCCAGAAATTCTGTCGTGTTTTTTCGGCACAGATGCATCGCGTAAGGGGCTTATTAAAAACGAATATGATGTATTAAAGGTGTCTATATCTATCAGTCTTCTTGTAATACGTTTGTATCTAGCCTTAAAACAGTAACAGTAATACACAATTTACCAGGTTACGAAATTCCTTCCCAAAAAGAAAAAACTTCATATGTTTGTCATCACATTTCAACTTATAAATTTTACCTTAAAACATAATACTATTACAAATCTGTAGATACCTTGAAAATAAACAAAGGATGTTTGTAAATTCTACATGAAGCTAAACAAGAAATATTGCAAGCTTATGGTCACAACTACTGCACCTGAAAACATACTTCAGTGAGAATCAGTCAAAATATCAATACAGAATGACAGACTGACACTTGTAAAACACACTTTAAATAAATTATAACATGTTTGAATAATTAAACATATTCTCTTCAACCTGGACGCTATATCTGTCTTTTAGTTTTCACGCAGTACGCTTGTATATATCCTTTAAACATTAGTAATAATATACAGTTACAAGGAATAACAAACCATAGTTAGTGTTTCTCCTGTAATAGTTTAAACATTTTTCATTAATTTTCCAAAGATAAAGACCCTAAATGCCCTTTTCTAGACCTGAGGCAAAAATATAAACAAGGTTGAGGCAGTACAAAATGTAATTAAACCAAATCCTTACACAGTAAGCTTCTTCTTTAACGTCGCTTCTATGTCAGACCTTAATCCTGAATTGAAGACTATAAAAGAAGCATTTTCAATTTATATGTGTACCCATCTTCTTGGCTTTATAGTTTATTAAAATGTTTTTCATAATTGGGTACGCTATCTCTAATTATCATACAGTTAAGATTGTCAATGTGGATTTCTTCTTAATGTTGTGTAACAGAAAACGCGCTTCTAGATACAATTTATTTTGACCTGTATTATTAAATTTTATTTATGTATGGTGTATTAGTGAGAAGCTTAAGGATTCTTCTGCCTGGCTGCATTAAGTTGAAAGTACTCGAGTCGTTCCCAGGCTGACAATGATATTAGGATCTAACTCAACCTAAGACCACTGACAGCCCGGGACACGTCCAGAGCATGTTTGAGCCAGGAATAGTACAATTCGTATTACAAAACGAGTTAGCTTATGCGGTCTGGTCTGTGGCCCGCATTTCTGTGTTCGTAGTTTCGATTCCATTATCCGGGAGTCCTGACTCATGGTTGTTACCCCGGGTGGCCAAGAGAATGCTGAGATGTTCCTTTCATGAATTGAACTTTCCGATCCAGCATTAGCTGTTCTCATCAGTTCTTTGGCAGTACTAATGAAGATGAACTATCAGACGATGATGTTGGCCAGAATGGGGCTGGTTCTTGCTTGCAAAGTGTGCAGAAATAATATATGTGTCGAACACAGTACCGTAGGGTACTTTGCGCAGACGAATAAACATAGTGTCCTGATCCCACGTGCACCTCAAACGAAATAGCATTTTAAAATATTTAAAATGCATTAACAAATTAAATAATACAAACATTGAAATCTTAGTTTTAATGCCATAATTATTTAATTATTAATAGAAGTAAGGGATAATTGAATTACCTAGGAGGAGATGAAGTCTTTGGAGCAAAAATCACTATTCCTTTGAACCATGACTTGAAGCTTTCCTGGCGGCGGTATGATAATACTTTTCTAGGGGGATCAGCCAGGTAGATTCTGGAATTCTTAAATTATTCCAGAATTCACCTAAATGACAGCCCGAGAAAAGTTATGTTTATTCCTTTGAAGTTGGTGCACTCCAGTCTTTTTACACTTGCCATTTTTCGTTGTTTGCATTTCCACGTTGTTGGCTACGAAGTGATTTATTTCCAATACTTAAAGTTATTTACTCGGTTGTATATTCTTATTTAACACTGATTTAAAGAAAATTGAGAGACAAAAATTCGAATATCACATAAATTACATTTAATCAACTATTAACTATATCTCTCTTAACTATGGGGACGTGGCTAGTATTTATTATACTCGCGTAACAAGGCGGCCCAGTTTTGACCACACGAGACTACATGTGGAAACTGTGGTGGACAAAGCGGCTCAGGGTCAAGCTTACTCCGGATTCCCCGGTTTCCCTCCATCTCATTTCAGCTCTGCTCCATCTTCAATCTATGTAGGCGTTATCAGTATCATCGCCTGTGGTATAGCAGTGGTAAATGTGGGCGTGAAACACTGTTCAAGCTGTCAATACCCCTACAATGAAAAAATAATGTCATGAATTCTATATGGAGTTATCAATGTAAAATTGCCAATTACTGCAAAAATCGGTTGTATAGTCACAAGTGTTGGACCTTAAACCAGACTTCAGACTGTATAATAAAATAAGGATATAAGATGCTTTAAATTATTGGACTTTTGCTCTTCTTCTTTAGCGTTCCTCATACGACATTTCATTTATTAGTCATGATACTTTACCGTTGTGTCTATTAAAAGTTTACCAGAATTACATAGCAAAGCAAAAGGATTTTATAGGCGGCTACCAGGAATATCAAGATATAAACTCCAGCTTTCTTTTACCTTACCCTTACCTACCTTGCAACAAATACAAATGCTTTTCTCAAAAATTGAGCGTGCCTAACCTGACTACACAAGTATGCATGCCAGGGACAAGTCCTTGGGTTTTTCCGTTTGGTCAATATCCTGAAAGTTCGGAAGCACTTGCTAACAGGGTCGGAATTGAACACCTCTGGGAGAAGACTACGTTAAACCGAGAGCGATGTTTACCACCTTAGTCCTACTTACGTTTCTGGTTAGTGCCGGAGGACACTAAAGTGTGTCACAAACACGCAGGCGTCATCGCCCAAACTTACCCAAACTGTTACGGGAATCGGGCCACTGCCAGGTTGAGTACAACCCCATCCGAATAAATCCCTTTCGGGAGGGGCTCATGTGTTCGCCCCGACTACTTCTAGTAACTTCAGAAGTACCACGGGTGCTCGGGGTCCGCAGCGCTCGCACCGGAGCAGCTGAAGAGGCCGAAACCTCCCCCCTACGGGACTGCTATATCATTTCTGTGAAATCTTGTCTAATTATGTCAACAAAAACCGCTATTCTATTGCATATGATACTAACTAAATACAGTGAACGAAGAGATTAGTGATTTGAACAATATTTAAGGCAGTATTGATTTTCTTAAAACTAAACGTGTATATATTCATTTTAGTTTTACTTCAGCAATAATGGGAGACAAAAAGGTTTGCAAGGACAGGCGTTTACGGATATGGGAGAGGTTTTGAATCAAAATAGCAGCAGAATATATCTGGTGTTGAGAGTTCGCGCAAATAGAAGAATCTGACGTGTTCCATTCACATGTGTTTCATTGCCTATATCACTGTAAGAGATTATCGCTAAAAAGCTTATTCATCTAACTACTTAATGGTTATTGAGAAAAGCATTTGCAGAAAATGTCATTTTTACTTGGTTCCTTGTAAGCGGAAGTGTAAAATCGGTAAACAAACCATTTTTTGGAAACATAAGTCTGCTGTCTACAGCATGCTAACAAAGATAAATATGAGCTAAATAACTCTTATTACTACTTTCTTTAGAAGTAGAAGGGATATAAGAAAATGCACTGGCTATTGCTATAGCCTCGTAATTTTAAAGCGGCTAGCTCCATGGAACAATTGAAATGAAATCTCTTCGCTAGCCGGGAGTAGAGAAACGAGAAAAAGGGTGTCTTCCAGTTTGAGAAAATTGTAAGTGATTTTAAATTGAAATCAGAACCCAGGATGACTGCCTCCGTAGTCGAGTAGCCAGAGAGCTAATTTCTCATCCTCCAGATCCAGGTTTCGATTCCAGGCCGAGGCGGGGAATTTTTCTTTAACGAGCATCATTCACTATCCTACACAGGGTCTGGAAGTATGTTCGTAGTGTTTGTGTTTAAAGGGGCAAGTAAACGTAAAGAACCTACAGAAAACGAATTGCTTCTAATGTCTTAGACCCCGATATGGCCTTAGATGTTAATTGAGGCTATTTAAATGAAACTTCATATGAACTTGTGAGTTTTACTTGACTGAATGATAATGCTTGCCATTTCATGAATGCCAGAAATTCTGTCGTGTTTTTTCGGCACAGATGCATCGCGTAAGGGGCTTATTAAAAACGAATATGATGTATTAAAGGTGTCTATATCTATCAGTCTTCTTGTAATACGTTTGTATCTAGCCTTAAAAGAGTAACAGTAATACACAATTTACCAGGTTACGAAATTCCTTCCCAAAAAGAAAAAACTTCATATGTTTGTCATCAGATTTCAACTTATAAATTTTACCTTAAAACATAATACTATTACAAATCTGTAGATACCTTGAAAATAAACAAAGGATGTTTGTAAATTCTACATGAAGCTAAACAAGAAATATTGCAAGCTTATGGTCACAACTACTGCACCTGAAAACATACTTCAGTGAGAATCAGTCAAAATATCAATACAGAATGACAGACTGACACTTGTAAAACACACTTTAAATAAATTATAACATGTTTGAATAATTAAACATATTCTCTTCAACCTGGACGCTATATCTGTCTTTTAGTTTTCACGCAGTACGCTTGTATATATCCTTTAAACATTAGTAATAATATACAGTTACAAGGAATAACAAACCATAGATGGTGTTTCTCCTGTAATAGTTTAAACATTTTTCATTAATTTTCCAAAGATAAAGACCCTAAATGCCCTTTTCTAGACCTGAGGCAAAAATATAAACAAGGTTGAGGCAGTACAAAATGTAATTAAACCAAATCCTTACACAGTAAGCTTCTTCTTTAACGTCGCTTCTATGTCAGACCTTAATCCTGAATTGAAGACTATAAAAGAAGCATTTTCAATTTATATGTGTACCCATCTTCTTGGCTTTATAGTTTATTAAAATGTTTTTCATAATTGGGTACGCTATCTCTAATTATCATACAGTTAAGATTGTCAATGTGGATTTCTTCTTAATGTTGTGTAACAGAAAACGCGCTTCTAGATACAATTTATTTTGACCTGTATTATTAAATTTTATTTATGTATGGTGTATTAGTGAGAAGCTTAAGGATTCTTCTGCCTGGCTGCATTAAGTTGAAAGTACTCGAGTCGTTCCCAGGCTGACAATGATATTAGGATCTAACTCAACCTAAGACCACTGACAGCCCGGGACACGTCCAGAGCATGTTTGAGCCAGGAATAGTACAATTCGTATTACAAAACGAGTTAGCTTATGCGGTCTGGTCTGTGGCCCGCATTTCTGTGTTCGTAGTTTCGATTCCATTATCCGGGAGTCCTGACTCATGGTTGTTACCCCGGGTGGCCAAGAGAATGCTGAGATGTTCCTTTCATGAATTGAACTTTCCGATCCAGCATTAGCTGTTCTCATCAGTTCTTTGGCAGTACTAATGAAGATGAACTATCAGACGATGATGTTGGCCAGAATGGGGCTGGTTCTTGCTTGCAAAGTGTGCAGAAATAATATATGTGTCGAACACAGTACCGTAGGGTACTTTGCGCAGACGAATAAACATAGTGTCCTGATCCCACGTGCACCTCAAACGAAATAGCATTTTAAAATATTTAAAATGCATTAACAAATTAAATAATACAAACATTGAAATCTTAGTTTTAATGCCATAATTATTTAATTATTAATAGAAGTAAGGGATAATTGAATTACCTAGGAGGAGATGAAGTCTTTGGAGCAAAAATCACTATTCCTTTGAACCATGACTTGAAGCTTTCCTGGCGGCGGTATGATAATACTTTTCTCGGGGGATCAGCCAGGTAGATTCTGGAATTCTTAAATTATTCCAGAATTGACCTAAATGACAGCCCGAGAAAAGTTATGTTTATTCCTTTGAAGTTGGTGCACTCCAGTCTTTTTACACTTGCCATTTTTCGTTGTTTGCATTTCCACGTTGTTGGCTACGAAGTGATTTATTTCCAATACTTAAAGTTATTTACTCGGTTGTATATTCTTATTTAACACTGATTTAAAGAAAATTGAGAGACAAAAATTCGAATATCACATAAATAACATTTAATCAACTATTAACTATATCTCTCTTAACTATGGGGACGTGGCTAGTATTTATTATACTCGCGTAACAAGGCGGCCCAGTTTTGACCACACGAGACCACATGTGGAAACTGTGGTGGACAAAGCGGCTCAGGGTCAAGCTTACTCCGGATTCCCCGGTTTCCCTCCATCTCATTTCAGCTCTGCTCCATCTTCAAACTATGTAGGCGTTATCAGTATCATCGCCTGTGGTATAGCAGTGGTAAATGTGGGCGTGAAACACTATTCAATCTGTCAATACCCCTACAATGAAAAAATAATGTCATGAATTCTATATGGAGTTATCAATGTAAAATTGCCAATTACTGCAAAAATCGGTTGTATAGTCACAAGTGTTGGACCTTAAACCAGACTTCAGACTGTATAATAAAATAAGGATATAAGATGCTTTAAATTATTGGACTTTTGCTCTTCTTCTTTAGCGTTCCTCATACGACATTTCATTTATTAGTCATGATACTTTACCGTTGTGTCTATTAAAAGTTTACCAGAATTACATAGCAAAGCAAAAGGATTTTATAGGCGGCTACCAGGAATATCAAGATATAAACTCCAGCTTTCTTTTACCTTACCCTTACCTACCTTGCAACAAATACAAATGCTTTTCTCAAAAATTGAGCGTGCCTAACCTGACTACACAAGTATGCATGCCAGGGACAAGTCCTTGGGTTTTTCCGTTTGGTCAATATCCTGAAAGTTCGGAAGCACTTGCTAACAGGGTCGGAATTGAACACCTCTGGGAGAAGACTACGTTAAACCGAGAGCGATGTTTACCACCTTAGTCCTACTTACGTTTCTGGTTAGTGCCGGAGGACACTAAAGTGTGTCACAAACACGCAGGCGTCATCGCCCAAACTTACCCAAACTTTTACGGGAATCGGGCCACTGCCAGGTTGAGTACAACCCCATCCGAATAAATCCCTTTCGGGAGGGGCTCATGTGTTCGCCCCGACTACTTCTAGTAACTTCAGAAGTACCACGGGTGCTCGGGGTCCGCAGCGCTCGCACCGGAGCAGCTGAAGAGGCCGAAACCTCCCCCCTACGGGACTGCTATATCATTTCTGTGAAATCGTGTCTAATCATGTCAACAAAAACCGCTATTCTATTGCATATGATACTAACTAAATACAGTGAACGAAGAGATTAGTGATTTGAACAATATTTAAGGCAGTATTTATTTTCTTAAAACTAAACGTGTATATATTCATTTTAGTTTTACTTCAGCAATAATGGGAGACAAAAAGGTTTGCAAGGACAGGCGTTTACGGATATGGGAGAGGTTTTGAATCAAAATAGCAGCAGAATATATCTGGTGTTGAGAGTTCGCGCAAATAGAAGAATCTGACGTGTTCCATTCACATGTGTTTCATTGCCTATATCACTGTAAGAGATTATCGCTAAAAAGCTTATTCATCTAACTACTTAATGGTTATTGAGAAAAGCATTTGCAGAAAATGTCATTTTTACTTGGTTCCTTGTAAGCGGAAGTGTAAAATCGGTAAACAAACCATTTTTTGGAAACATAAGTCTGCTGTCTACAGCATGCTAACCAAGATAAATATGAGCTAAATAACTCTTATTACTACTTTCTTTAGAAGTAGAAGGGATATAAGAAAATGCACTGGCTATTGCTATAGCCTCGTAATTTTAAAGCGGCTAGCTCCATGGAACAATTGAAATGAAATCTCTTCGCTAGCCGGGAGTAGAGAAACGAGAAAAAGGGTGTCTTCCAGTTTGAGAAAATTGTAAGTGATTTTAAATTGAAATCAGAACCCAGGATGACTGCCTCCGTAGTCGAGTAGCCAGAGAGCTAATTTCTCATCCTCCAGATCCAGGTTTCGATTCCAGGCCGAGGCGGGGAATTTTTCTTTAACGAGCATCATTCGCTATCCTACACAGGGTCTGGAAGTATGTTCGTAGTGTTTGTGTTTAAAGGGGCAAGTAAACGTAAAGAACCTACAGAAAACGAATTGCTTCTAATGTCTTAGACCCCGATATGGCCTTAGATGTTAATTGAGGCTATTTAAATGAAACTTCATATGAACTTGTGAGTTTTACTTGACTGAATGATAATGCTTGTCATTTCATGAATGCCAGAAATTCTGTCGTGTTTTTTCAGCACAGATGCATCGCGTAAGGGGCTTATTAAAAACGAATATGATGTATTAAAGGTGTCTATATCTATCAGTCTTCTTGTAATACGTTTGTATCTAGCCTTAAAAGAGTAACAGTAATACACAATTTACCAGGTTACGAAATTCCTTCCCAAAAAGAAAAAACTTCATATGTTTGTCATCACATTTCAACTTATAAATTTTACCTTAAAACATAATACTATTACAAATCTGTAGATACCTTGAAAATAAACAAAGGATGTTTGTAAATTCTACATGAAGCTAAACAAGAAATATTGCAAGCTTATGGTCACAACTACTGCACCTGAAAACATACTTCAGTGAGAATCAGTCAAAATATCAATACAGAATGACAGACTGACACTTGTAAAACACACTTTAAATAAATTATAACATGTTTGAATAATTAAACATATTCTCTTCAACCTGGACGCTATATCTGTCTTTTAGTTTTCACGCAGTACGCTTGTATATATCCTTTAAACATTAGTAATAATATACAGTTACAAGGAATAACAAACCATAGATAGTGTTTCTCCTGTAATAGTTTAAACATTTTTCATTAATTTTCCAAAGATAAAGACCCTAAATGCCCTTTTATAGACCTGAGGCAAAAATATAAACAAGGTTGAGGCAGTACAAAATGTAATTAAACCAAATCCTTACACAGTAAGCTTCTTCTTTAACGTCGCTTCTATGTCAGACCTTAAACCTGAATTGAAGACTATAAAAGAAGCATTTTCAATTTATATGTGTACCCATCTTCTTGGCTTTATAGTTTATTAAAATGTTTTTCATAATTGGGTACGCTATCTCTGATTATCATACAGTTAAGATTGTCAATGTGGATTTCTTCTTAATGTTGTGTAACAGAAAACGCGCTTCTAGATACAATTTATTTTGACCTGTATTATTAAATTTTATTTATGTATGGTGTATTAGTGAGAAGCTTAAGGATTCTTCTGCCTGGCTGCATTAAGTTGAAAGTACTCGAGTCGTTCCCAGGCTGACAATGATATTAGGATCTAACTCAACCTAAGACCACTGGCAGCCCGGGACACGTCCAGAGCATGTTTGAGCCAGGAATAGTACAATTCGTATTACAAAACGAGTTAGCTTATGCGGTCTGGTCTGTGGCCCGCATTTCTGTGTTCGTAGTTTCGATTCCATTATCCGGGAGTCCTGACTCATGGTTGTTACCCCGGGTGGCCAAGAGAATGCTGAGATGTTCCTTTCATGAATTGAACTTTCCGATCCAGCATTAGCTGTTCTCATCAGTTCTTTGGCAGTACTAATGAAGATGAACTATCAGACGATGATGTTGGCCAGAATGGGGCTGGTTCTTGCTTGCAAAGTGTGCAGAAATAATATATGTGTCGAACACAGTACCGTAGGGTACTTTGCGCAGACGAATAAACATAGTGTCCTGATCCCACGTGCACCTCAAACGAAATAGCATTTTAAAATATTTAAAATGCATTAACAAATTAAATAATACAAACATTGAAATCTTAGTTTTAATGCCATAATTATTTAATTATTAATAGAAGTAAGGGATAATTGAATTACCTAGGAGGAGATGAAGTCTTTGGAGCAAAAATCACTATTCCTTTGAACCATGACTTGAAGCTTTCCTGTCGGCGGTATGATAATACTTTTCTCGGGGGATCAGCCAGGTAGATTCTGGAATTCTTAAATTATTCCAGAATTCACCTAAATGACAGCCCGAGAAAAGTTATGTTTATTCCTTTGAAGTTGGTGCACTCCAGTCTTTTTACACTTGCCATTTTTCGTTGTTTGCATTTCCACGTTGTTGGCTACGAAGTGATTTATTTCCAATACTTAAAGTTATTTACTCGGTTGTATATTCTTATTTAACACTGATTTAAAGAAAATTGAGAGACAAAAATTCGAATATCACATAAATAACATTTAATCAACTATTAACCATATCTCTCTTAACTATGGGGACGTGGCTAGTATTTATTATACTCGCGTAACAAGGCGGCCCAGTTTTGACCACACGAGACCACATGTGGAAACTGTGGTGGACAAAGCGGCTCAGGGTCAAGCTTACTCCGGATTCCCCGGTTTCCCTCCATCTCATTTCAGCTCTGCTCCATCTTCAATCTATGTAGGCGTTATCAGTATCATCGCCTGTGGTATAGCAGTGGTAAATGTGGGCGTGAAACACTATTCAAGCTGTCAATACCCCTACAATGAAAAAATAATGTCATGAATTCTATATGGAGTTATCAATGTAAAATTGCCAATTACTGCAAAAATCGGTTGTATAGTCACAAGTGTTGGACCTTAAACCAGACTTCAGACTGTATAATAAAATAAGGATATAAGATGCTTTAAATTATTGGACTTTTGCTCTTCTTCTTTAGCGTTCCTCATACGACATTTCATTTATTAGTCATGATACTTTACCGTTGTGTCTATTAAAAGTTTACCAGAATTACATAGCAAAGCAAAAGGATTTTATAGGCGGCTACCAGGAATATCAAGATATAAACTCCAGCTTTCTTTTACCTTACCCTTACCTACCTTGCAACAAATACAAATGCTTTTCTCAAAAATTGAGCGTGCCTAACCTGACTACACAAGTATGCATGCCAGGGACAAGTCCTTGGGTTTTTCCGATTGGTCAATATCCTGAAAGTTCGGAAGCACTTGCTAACAGGGTCGGAATTGAACACCTCTGGGAGAAGACTACGTTAAACCGAGAGCGATGTTTACCACCTTAGTCCTACTTACGTTTCTGGTTAGTGCCGGAGGACACTAAAGTGTGTCACAAACACGCAGGCGTCATCGCCCAAACTTACCCAAACTGTTACGGGAATCGGGCCACTGCCAGGTTGAGTACAACCCCATCCGAATAAATCCCTTTCGGGAGGGGCTCATGTGTTCGCCCCGACTACTTCTAGTAACTTCAGAAGTACCACGGGTGCTCGGGGTCCGCAGCGCTCGCACCGGAGCAGCTGAAGAGGCCGAAACCTCCCCCCTACGGGACTGCTATATCATTTCTGTGAAATCGTGTCTAATCATGTCAACAAAAACCGCTATTCTATTGCATATGATACTAACTAAATACAGTGAACGAAGAGATTAGTGATTTGAACAATATTTAAGGCAGTATTGATTTTCTTAAAACTAAACGTGTATATATTCATTTTAGTTTTACTTCAGCAATAATGGGAGACAAAAAGGTTTGCAAGGACAGGCGTTTACGGATATGGGAGAGGTTTTGAATCAAAATAGCAGCAGAATATATCTGGTGTTGAGAGTTCGCGCAAATAGAAGAATCTGACGTGTTCCATTCACATGTGTTTCATTGCCTATATCACTGTAAGAGATTATCGCTAAAAAGCTTATTCATCTAACTACTTAATGGTTATTGAGAAAAGCATTTGCAGAAAATGTCATTTTTACTTGGTTCCTTGTAAGCGGAAGTGTAAAATCGGTAAACAAACCATTTTTTGGAAACATAAGTCTGCTGTCTACAGCATGCTAACCAAGATAAATATGAGCTAAATAACTCTTATTACTACTTTCTTTAGAAGTAGAAGGGATATAAGAAAATGCACTGGCTATTGCTATAGCCTCGTAATTTTAAAGCGGCTAGCTCCATGGAACAATTGAAATGAAATCTCTTCGCTAACCGGGAGTAGAGAAACGAGAAAAAGGGTGTATTCCAGTTTGAGAAAATTGTAAGTGATTTTAAATTGAAATCAGAACCCAGGATGACTGCCTCCGTAGTCGAGTAGCCAGAGAGCTAATTTCTCATCCTCCAGATCCAGGTTTCGATTCCAGGCCGAGGCGGGGAATTTTTCTTTAACGAGCATCATTCGCTATCCTACACAGGGTCTGGAAGTATGTTCGTAGTGTTTGTGTTTAAAGGGGCAAGTAAACGTAAAGAACCTACAGAAAACGAATTGCTTCTAATGTCTTAGACCCCGATATGGCCTTAGATGTTAATTGAGGCTATTTAAATGAAACTTCATATGAACTTGTGAGTTTTACTTGACTGAATGATAATGCTTGTCATTTCATGAATGCCAGAAATTCTGTCGTGTTTTTTCAGCACAGATGCATCGCGTAAGGGGCTTATTAAAAACGAATATGATGTATTAAAGGTGTCTATATCTATCAGTCTTCTTGTAATACGTTTGTATCTAGCCTTAAAAGAGTAACAGTAATACACAATTTACCAGGTTACGAAATTCCTTCCCAAAAAGAAAAAACTTCATATGTTTGTCATCACATTTCAACTTATAAATTTTACCTTAAAACATAATACTATTACAAATCTGTAGATACCTTGAAAATAAACAAAGGATGTTTGTAAATTCTACATGAAGCTAAACAAGAAATATTGCAAGCTTATGGTCACAACTACTGCACCTGAAAACATACTTCAGTGAGAATCAGTCAAAATATCAATACAGAATGACAGACTGACACTTGTAAAACACACTTTAAATAAATTATAACATGTTTGAATAATTAAACATATTCTCTTCAACCTGGACGCTATATCTGTCTTTTAGTTTTCACGCAGTACGCTTGTATATATCCTTTAAACATTAGTAATAATATACAGTTACAAGGAATAACAAACCATAGATAGTGTTTCTCCTGTAATAGTTTAAACATTTTTCATTAATTTTCCAAAGATAAAGACCCTAAATGCCCTTTTCTAGACCTGAGGCAAAAATATAAACAAGGTTGAGGCAGTACAAAATCTAATTAAACCAAATCCTTACACAGTAAGCTTCTTCTTTAACGTCGCTTCTATGTCAGACCTTAATCCTGAATTGAAGACTATAAAAGAAGCATTTTCAATTTATATGTGTACCCATCTTCTTGGCTTTATAGTTTATTAAAATGTTTTTCATAATTGGGTACGCTATCTCTAATTATCATACAGTTAAGATTGTCAATGTGGATTTCTTCTTAATGTTGTGTAACAGAAAACGCGCTTCTAGATACAATTTATTTTGACCTGTATTATTAAATTTTATTTATGTATGGTGTATTAGTGAGAAGCTTAAGGATTCTTCTGCCTGGCTGCATTAAGTTGAAAGTACTCGAGTCGTTCCCAGGCTGACAATGATATTAGGATCTAACTCAACCTAAGACCACTGACAGCCCGGGACACGTCCAGAGCATGTTTGAGCCAGGAATAGTACAATTCGTATTACAAAACGAGTTAGCTTATGCGGTCTGGTCTGTGGCCCGCATTTCTGTGTTCGTAGTTTCGATTCCATTCTCCGGGAGTCCTGACTCATGGTTGTTACCCCGGGTGGCCAAGAGAATGCTGAGATGTTCCTTTCATGAATTGAACTTTCCGATCCAGCATTACCTGTTCTCATCAGTTCTTTGGCAGTACTAATGAAGATGAACTATCAGACGATGATGTTGGCCAGAATGGGGCTGGTTCTTGCTTGCAAAGTGTGCAGAAATAATATATGTGTCGAACACAGTACCGTAGGGTACTTTGCGCAGACGAATAAACATAGTGTCCTGATCCCACGTGCACCTCAAACGAAATAGCATTTTAAAATATTTAAAATGCATTAACAAATTAAATAATACAAACATTGAAATCTTAGTTTTAATGCCATAATTATTTAATTATTAATAGAAGTAAGGGATAATTGAATTACCTAGGAGGAGATGAAGTCTTTGGAGCAAAAATCACTATTCCTTTGAACCATGACTTGAAGCTTTCCTGGCGGCGGTATGATAATACTTTTCTCGGGGGATCAGCCAGGTAGATTCTGGAATTCTTAAATTATTCCAGAATTCACCTAAATGACAGCCCGAGAAAAGTTATGTTTATTCCTTTGAAGTTGGTGCACTCCAGTCTTTTTACACTTGCCATTTTTCGTTGTTTGCATTTCCACGTTGTTGGCTACGAAGTGATTTATTTCCAATACTTAAAGTTATTTACTCGGTTGTATATTCTTATTTAACACTGATTTAAAGAAAATTGAGAGACAAAAATTCGAATATCACATAAATAACATTTAATCAACTATTAACTATATCTCTCTTAACTATGGGGACGTGGCTAGTATTTATTATACTCGCGTAACAAGGCGGCCCAGTTTTGACCACACGAGACCACATGTGGAAACTGTGGTGGACAAAGCGGCTCAGGGTCAAGCTTACTCCGGATTCCCCGGTTTCCCTCCATCTCATTTCAGCTCTGCTCCATCTTCAATCTATGTAGGCGTTATCAGTATCATCGCCTGTGGTATAGCAGTGGTAAATGTGGGCGTGAAACACTATTCAAGCTGTCAATACCCCTACAATGAAAAAATAATGTCATGAATTCTATATGGAGTTATCAATGTAAAATTGCCAATTACTGCAAAAATCGGTTGTATAGTCACAAGTGTTGGACCTTAAACCAGACTTCAGACTGTATAATAAAATAAGGATATAAGATGCTTTAAATTATTGGACTTTTGCTCTTCTTCTTTAGCGTTCCTCATACGACATTTCATTTATTAGTCATGATACTTTACCGTTGTGTCTATTAAAAGTTTACCAGAATTACATAGCAAAGCAAAAGGATTTTATAGGCGGCTACCAGGAATATCAAGATATAAACTCCAGCTTTCTTTTACCTTACCCTTACCTACCTTGCAACAAATACAAATGCTTTTCTCAAAAATTGAGCGTGCCTAACCTGACTACACAAGTATGCATGCCAGGGACAAGTCCTTGGGTTTTTCCGATTGGTCAATATCCTGAAAGTTCGGAAGCACTTGCTAACAGGGTCGGAATTGAACACCTCTGGGAGAAGACTACGTTAAACCGAGAGCGATGTTTACCACCTTAGTCCTACTTACGTTTCTGGTTAGTGCCGGAGGACACTAAAGTGTGTCACAAACACGCAGGCGTCATCGCCCAAACTTACCCAAACTGTTACGGGAATCGGGCCACTGCCAGGTTGAGTACAACCCCATCCGAATAAATCCCTTTCGGGAGGGGCTCATGTGTTCGCCCCGACTACTTCTAGTAACTTCAGAAGTACCACGGGTGCTCGGGGTCCGCAGCGCTCGCACCGGAGCAGCTGAAGAGGCCGAAACCTCCCCCCTACGGGACTGCTATATCATTTCTGTGAAATCGTGTCTAATCATGTCAACAAAAACCGCTATTCTATTGCATATGATACTAACTAAATACAGTGAACGAAGAGATTAGTGATTTGAACAATATTTAAGGCAGTATTGATTTTCTTAAAACTAAACGTGTATATATTCATTTTAGTTTTACTTCAGCAATAATGGGAGACAAAAAGGTTTGCAAGGACAGGCGTTTACGGATATGGGAGAGGTTTTGAATCAAAATAGCAGCAGAATATATCTGGTGTTGAGAGTTCGCGCAAATAGAAGAGTCTGACGTGTTCCATTCACATGTGTTTCATTGCCTATATCACTGTAAGAGATTATCGCTAAAAAGCTTATTCATCTAACTACTTAATGGTTATTGAGAAAAGCATTTGCAGAAAATGTCATTTTTACTTGGTTCCTTGTAAGCGGAAGTGTAAAATCGGTAAACAAACCATTTTTTGGAAACATAAGTCTGCTGTCTACAGCATGCTAACCAAGATAAATATGAGCTAAATAACTCTTATTACTACTTTCTTTAGAAGTAGAAGGGATATAAGAAAATGCACTGGCTATTGCTATAGCCTCGTAATTTTAAAGCGGCTAGCTCCATGGAACAATTGAAATGAAATCTCTTCGCTAGCCGGGAGTAGAGAAACGAGAAAAAGGGTGTCTTCCAGTTTGAGAAAATTGTAAGTGATTTTAAATTGAAATCAGAACCCAGGATGACTGCCTCCGTAGTCGAGTAGCCAGAGAGCTAATTTCTCATCCTCCAGATCCAGGTTTCGATTCCAGGCCGAGGCGGGGAATTTTTCTTTAACGAGCATCATTCGCTATCCTACACAGGGTCTGGAAGTATGTTCGTAGTGTTTGTGTTTAAAGGGGCAAGTAAACGTAAAGAACCTACAGAAAACGAATTGCTTCTAATGTCTTAGACCCCGATATGGCCTTAGATGTTAATTGAGGCTATTTAAATGAAACTTCATATGAACTTGTGAGTTTTACTTGACTGAATGATAATGCTTGTCATTTCATGAATGCCAGAAATTCTGTCGTGTTTTTTCGGCACAGATGCATCGCGTAAGGGGCTTATTAAAAACGAATATGATGTATTAAAGGTGTCTATATCTATCAGTCTTCTTGTAATACGTTTGTATCTAGCCTTAAAAGAGTAACAGTAATACACAATTTACCAGGTTACGAAATTCCTTCCCAAAAAGAAAAAACTTCATATGTTTGTCATCACATTTCAACTTATAAATTTTACCTTAAAACATAATACTATTACAAATCTGTAGATACCTTGAAAATAAACAAAGGATGTTTGTAAATTCTACATGAAGCTAAACAAGAAATATTGCAAGCTTATGGTCACAACTACTGCACCTGAAAACATACTTCAGTGAGAATCAGTCAAAATATCAATACAGAATGACAGACTGACACTTGTAAAACACACTTTAAATAAATTATAACATTTTTGAATAATTAAACATATTCTCTTCAACCTGGACGCTATATCTGTCTTTTAGTTTTCACGCAGTACGCTTGTATATATCCTTTAAACATTAGTAATAATATACAGTTACAAGGAATAACAAACCATAGATAGTGTTTCTCCTGTAATAGTTTAAACATTTTTCATTAATTTTCCAAAGATAACTCCATGGCACGACAGCTCACGGGGAACCTTGGCCTACCGCCCGGCCGCTGCGTCCCCCATCTCGGTCCACTACAGACGTCATGGATGGGGTGCAGTATTGGAGGGTGAGACGTGGTCAGCGCCTCGAGTCCCTCCCGGCCGGTTAATGCGGTCCTCACGACCTGTAGCCGCTACTTCTCCATCAAGTAGCTCCTCAATTGGCCCCCCAGGGACCTTACGAGGCTGAGTGCACCCCGGGCCAGGTCTCCCAGCGGGGGAAAAATCCCCACGCCGGTACTGGGGATCGAACCCAGGTCTCCCGCTTGGTAAGTAGCTATGCTACCATCGCGCTAAGGAGACGACCATTTTCCAAAGATAAAGACCCTAAATGCCCATTTATAGACCTGAGGCAAAAATATAAACAAGGTTGAGGCAGTACAAAATGTAATTAAACCAAATCCTTACACAGTAAGCTTCTTCTTTAACGTCGCTTCTATGTCAGACCTTAATCCTGAATTGAAGACTATAAAAGAAGCATTTTCAATTTATATGTGTACCCATCTTCTTGGCTTTATAGTTTATTAAAATGTTTTTCATAATTGGGTACGCTATCTCTAATTATCATACAGTTAAGATTGTCAATGTGGATTTCTTCTTAATGTTGTGTAACAGAAAACGCGCTTCTAGATACAATTTATTTTGACCTGTATTATTAAATTTTATTTATGTATGGTGTATTAGTGAGAAGCTTAAGGATTCTTCTGCCTGGCTGCATTAAGTTGAAAGTACTCGAGTCGTTCCCAGGCTGACAATGATATTAGGATCTAACTCAACCTAAGACCACTGACAGCCCGGGACACGTCCAGAGCATGTTTGAGCCAGGAATAGTACAATTCGTATTACAAAACGAGTTAGCTTATGCGGTCTGGTCTGTGGCCCGCATTTCTGTGTTCGTAGTTTCGATTCCATTCTCCGGGAGTCCTGACTCATGGTTGTTACCCCGGGTGGCCAAGAGAATGCTGAGATGTTCCTTTCATGAATTGAACTTTCCGATCCAGCATTACCTGTTCTCATCAGTTCTTTGGCAGTACTAATGAAGATGAACTATCAGACGATGATGTTGGCCAGAATGGGGCTGGTTCTTGCTTGCAAAGTGTGCAGAAATAATATATGTGTCGAACACAGTACCGTAGGGTACTTTGCGCAGACGAATAAACATAGTGTCCTGATCCCACGTGCACCTCAAACGAAATAGCATTTTAAAATATTTAAAATGCATTAACAAATTAAATAATACAAACATTGAAATCTTAGTTTTAATGCCATAATTATTTAATTATTAATAGAAGTAAGGGATAATTGAATTACCTAGGAGGAGATGAAGTCTTTGGAGCAAAAATCACTATTCCTTTGAACCATGACTTGAAGCTTTCCTGGCGGCGGTATGATAATACTTTTCTCGGGGGATCAGCCAGGTAGATTCTGGAATTCTTAAATTATTCCAGAATTCACCTAAATGACAGCCCGAGAAAAGTTATGTTTATTCCTTTGAAGTTGGTGCACTCCAGTCTTTTTACACTTGCCATTTTTCGTTGTTTGCATTTCCACGTTGTTGGCTACGAAGTGATTTATTTCCAATACTTAAAGTTATTTACTCGGTTGTATATTCTTATTTAACACTGATTTAAAGAAAATTGAGAGACAAAAATTCGAATATCACATAAATAACATTTAATCAACTATTAACTATATCTCTCTTAACTATGGGGACGTGGCTAGTATTTATTATACTCGCGTAACAAGGCGGCCCAGTTTTGACCACACGAGACCACATGTGGAAACTGTGGTGGACAAAGCGGCTCAGGGTCAAGCTTACTCCGGATTCCCCGGTTTCCCTCCATCTCATTTCAGCTCTGCTCCATCTTCAATCTATGTAGGCGTTATCAGTATCATCGCCTGTGGTATAGCAGTGGTAAATGTGGGCGTGAAACACTATTCAAGCTGTCAATACCCCTACAATGAAAAAATAATGTCATGAATTCTATATGGAGTTATCAATGTAAAATTGCCAATTACTGCAAAAATCGGTTGTATAGTCACAAGTGTTGGACCTTAAACCAGACTTCAGACTGTATAATAAAATAAGGATATAAGATGCTTTAAATTATTGGACTTTTGCTCTTCTTCTTTAGCGTTCCTCATACGACATTTCATTTATTAGTCATGATACTTTACCGTTGTGTCTATTAAAAGTTTACCAGAATTACATAGCAAAGCAAAAGGATTTTATAGGCGGCTACCAGGAATATCAAGATATAAACTCCAGCTTTCTTTTACCTTACCCTTACCTACCTTGCAACAAATACAAATGCTTTTCTCAAAAATTGAGCGTGCCTAACCTGACTACACAAGTATGCATGCCAGGGACAAGTCCTTGGGTTTTTCCGATTGGTCAATATCCTGAAAGTTCGGAAGCACTTGCTAACAGGGTCGGAATTGAACACCTCTGGGAGAAGACTACGTTAAACCGAGAGCGATGTTTACCACCTTAGTCCTACTTACGATTCTGGTTAGTGCCGGAGGACACTAAAGTGTGTCACAAACACGCAGGCGTCATCGCCCAAACTTACCCAAACTGTTACGGGAATCGGGCCACTGCCAGGTTGAGTACAACCCCATCCGAATAAATCCCTTTCGGGAGGGGCTCATGTGTTCGCCCCGACTACTTCTAGTGACTTCAGAAGTACCACGGGTGCTCGGGGTCCGCAGCGCTCGCACCGGAGCAGCTGAAGAGGCCGAAACCTCCCCCCTACGGGACTGCTATATCATTTCTGTGAAATCGTGTCTAATCATGTCAACAAAAACCGCTATTCTATTGCATATGATACTAACTAAATACAGTGAACAAAGAGATTAATGATTTGAACAATATTTAAGGCAGTATTGATTTTCTTAAAACTAAACGTGTATATATTCATTTTAGTTTTACTGTAGCAATAATGGGAGACAAAAAGGTTTGCAAGGACAGGCGTTTACGGATATGGGAGAGGTTTTGAATCAAAATAGCAGCAGAATATATCTGGTGTTGAGAGTTCGCGCAAATAGAAGAGTCTGACGTGTTCCATTCACATGTGTTTCATTGCCTATATCACTGTAAGAGATTATCGCTAAAAAGCTTATTCATCTAACTACTTAATGGTTATTGAGAAAAGCATTTGCAGAAAATGTCATTTTTACTTGGTTCCTTGTAAGCGGAAGTGTAAAATCGGTAAACAAACCATTTTTTGGAAACATAAGTCTGCTGTCTACAGCATGCTAACCAAGATAAATATGAGCTAAATAACTCTTATTACTACTTTCTTTAGAAGTAGAAGGGATATAAGAAAATGCACTGGCTATTGCTATAGCCTCGTAATTTTAAAGCGGCTAGCTCCATGGAACAATTGAAATGAAATCTCTTCGCTAGCCGGGAGTAGAGAAACGAGAAAAAGGGTGTCTTCCAGTTTGAGAAAATTGTAAGTGATTTTAAATTGAAATCAGAACCCAGGATGACTGCCTCCGTAGTCGAGTAGCCAGAGAGCTAATTTCTCATCCTCCAGATCCAGGTTTCGATTCCAGGCCGAGGCGGGGAATTTTTCTTTAACGAGCATCATTCGCTATCCTACACAGGGTCTGGAAGTATGTTCGTAGTGTTTGTGTTTAAAGGGGCAAGTAAACGTAAAGAACCTACAGAAAACGAATTGCTTCTAATGTCTTAGACCCCGATATGGCCTTAGATGTTAATTGAGGCTATTTAAATGAAACTTCATATGAACTTGTGAGTTTTACTTGACTGAATGATAATGCTTGTCATTTCATGAATGCCAGAAATTCTGTCGTGTTTTTTCGGCACAGATGCATCGCGTAAGGGGCTTATTAAAAACGAATATGATGTATTAAAGGTGTCTATATCTATCAGTCTTCTTGTAATACGTTTGTATCTAGCCTTAAAAGAGTAACAGTAATACACAATTTACCAGGTTACGAAATTCCTTCCCAAAAAGAAAAAACTTCATATGTTTGTCATCACATTTCAACTTATAAATTTTACCTTAAAACATAATACTATTACAAATCTGTAGATACCTTGAAAATAAACAAAGGATGTTTGTAAATTCTACATGAAGCTAAACAAGAAATATTGCAAGCTTATGGTCACAACTACTGCACCTGAAAACATACTTCAGTGAGAATCAGTCAAAATATCAATACAGAATGACAGACTGACACTTGTAAAACACACTTTAAATAAATTATAACATGTTTGAATAATTAAACATATTCTCTTCAACCTGGACGCTATATCTGTCTTTTAGTTTTCACGCAGTACGCTTGTATATATCCTTTAAACATTAGTAATAATATACAGTTACAAGGAATAACAAACCATAGATGGTGTTTCTCCTATAATAGTTTAAACATTTTTCATTAATTTTCCAAAGATAAAGACCCTAAATGCCCTTTTATAGACCTGAGGCAAAAATATAAACAAGGTTGAGGCAGTACAAAATGTAATTAAACCAAATCCTTACACAGTAAGCTTCTTCTTTAACGTCGCTTCTATGTCAGACCTTAATCCTGAACTGAAGACTATAAAAGAAGCATTTTCAATTTATATGTGTACCCATCTTCTTGGCTTTATCGTTTATTAAAATGTTTTTCATAATTGGGTACGCTATCTCTAATTATCATACAGTTAAGATTGTCAATGTGGATTTCTTCTTAATGTTGTGTAACAGAAAACGCGCTTCTAGATACAATTTATTTTGACCTGTATTATTAAATTTTATTTATGTATGGTGTATTAGTGAGAAGCTTAAGGATTCTTCTGCCTGGCTGCATTAAGTTGAAAGTACTCGAGTCGTTCCCAGGCTGACAATGATATTAGGATCTAACTCAACCTAAGACCACTGACAGCCCGGGACACGTCCAGAGCATGTTTGAGCCAGGAATAGTACAATTCGTATTACAAAACGAGTTAGCTTATGCGGTCTGGTCTGTGGCCCGCATTTCTGTGTTCGTAGTTTCGATTCCATTATCCGGGAGTCCTGACTCATGGTTGTTACCCCGGGTGGCCAAGAGAATGCTGAGATGTTCCTTTCATGAATTGAACTTTCCGATCCAGCATTAGCTGTTCTCATCAGTTCTTTGGCAGTACTAATGAAGATGAACTATCAGACGATGATGTTGGCCAGAATGGGGCTGGTTCTTGCTTGCAAAGTGTGCAGAAATAATATATGTGTCGAACACAGTACCGTAGGGTACTTTGCGCAGACGAATAAACATAGTGTCCTGATCCCACGTGCACCTCAAACGAAATAGCATTTTAAAATATTTAAAATGCATTAACAAATTAAATAAAACAAACATTGAAATCTTAGTTTTAATGCCATTATTATTTAATTATTAATAGAAGTAAGGGATAATTGAATTACCTAGGAGGAGATGAAGTCTTTGGAGCAAAAATCACTATTCCTTTGAACCATGACTTGAAGCTTTCCTGGCGGCGGTATGATATTACTTTTCTCGGGGGATCAGCCAGGTAGATTCTGGAATTCTTAAATTATTCCAGAATTCACCTAAATGACAGCCCGAGAAAAGTTATGTTTATTCCTTTGAAGTTGGTGCACTCCAGTCTTTTTACACTTGCCATTTTTCGTTGTTTGCATTTCCACGTTGTTGGCTACGAAGTGATTTATTTCCAATACTTAAAGTTATTTACTCGGTTGTATATTCTTATTTAACACTGATTTAAAGAAAATTGAGAGACAAAAATTCGAATATCACATAAATAACATTTAATCAACTATTAACTATATCTCTCTTAACTATGGGGACGTGGCTAGTATTTATTATACTCGCGTAACAAGGCGGCCCAGTTTTGACCACACGAGACCACATGTGGAAACTGTGGTGGACAAAGCGGCTCAGGGTCAAGCTTACTCCGGATTCCCCGGTTTCCCTCCATCTCATTTCAGCTCTGCTCCATCTTCAATCTATGTAGGCGTTATCAGTATCATCGCCTGTGGTATAGCAGTGGTAAATGTGGGCGTGAAACACTATTCAAGCTGTCAATACCCCTACAATGAAAAAATAATGTCATGAATTCTATATGGAGTTATCAATGTAAAATTGCCAATTACTGCAAAAATCGGTTGTATAGTCACAAGTGTTGGACCTTAAACCAGACTTCAGACTGTATAATAAAATAAGGATATAAGATGCTTTAAATTATTGGACTTTTGCTCTTCTTCTTTAGCGTTCCTCATACGACATTTCATTTATTAGTCATGATACTTTACCGTTGTGTCTATTAAAAGTTTACCAGAATTACATAGCAAAGCAAAAGGATTTTATAGGCGGCTACCAGGAATATCAAGATATAAACTCCAGTTTTCTTTTACCTTACCCTTACCTACCTTGCAACAAATACAAATGCTTTTCTCAAAAATTGAGCGTGCCTAACCTGACTACACAAGTATGCATGCCAGGGACAAGTCCTTGGGTTTTTCCGTTTGGTCAATATCCTGAAAGTTCGGAAGCACTTGCTAACAGGGTCGGAATTGAACACCTCTGGGAGAAGACTACGTTAAACCGAGAGCGATGTTTACCACCTTAGTCCTACTTACGTTTCTGGTTAGTGCCGGAGGACACTAAAGTGTGTCACAAACACGCAGGCGTCATTGCCCAAACTTACCCAAACTGTTACGGGAATCGGGCCACTGCCAGGTTGAGTACAACCCCATCCGAATAAATCCCTTTCGGGAGGGGCTCATGTGTTCGCCCCGACTACTTCTAGTAACTTCAGAAGTACCACGGGTGCTCGGGGTCCGCAGCGCTCGCACCGGAGCAGCTGAAGAGGCTGAAACCTCCCCCCTACGGGACTGCTATATCATTTCTGTGAAATCTTGTCTAATCATGTCAACAAAAACCGCTATTCTATTGCATATGATACTAACTAAATACAGTGAACGAAGAGATTAGTGATTTGAACAATATTTAAGGCAGTATTGATTTTCTTAAAACTAAACGTGTATATATTCATTTTAGTTTTACTTCAGCAATGATGGGAGACAAAATGGTTTGCAAGGACAGGCGTTTACGGATATGGGAGAGGTTTTGAATCAAAATAGCAGCAGAATATATCTGGTGTTGAGAGTTCGCGCAAATAGAAGAGTCTGACGTGTTCCATTCACATGTGTTTCATTGCCTATATCACTGTAAGAGATTATCGCTAAAAAGCTTATTCATCTAACTACTTAATGGTTATTGAGAAAAGCATTTGCAGAAAATGTCATTTTTACTTGGTTCCTTGTAAGCGGAAGTGTAAAATCGGTAAACAAACCATTTTTTGGAAACATAAGTCTGCTGTCTACAGCATGCTAACCAAGATAAATATGAGCTAAATAACTCTTATTACTACTTTCTTTAGAAGTAGAAGGGATATAAGAAAATGCACTGGCTATTGCTATAGCCTCGTAATTTTAAAGCGGCTAGCTCCATGGAACAATTGAAATGAAATCTCTTCGCTAGCCGGGAGTAGAGAAACGAGAAAAAGGGTGTCTTCCAGTTTGAGAAAATTGTAAGTGATTTTAAATTGAAATCAGAACCCAGGATGACTGCCTCCGTAGTCGAGTAGCCAGAGAGCTAATTTCTCATCCTCCAGATCCAGGTTTCGATTCCAGGCCGAGGCGGGGAATTTTTCTTTAACGAGCATCATTCGCTATCCTACACAGGGTCTGGAAGTATGTTCGTAGTGTTTGTGTTTAAAGGGGCAAGTAAACGTAAAGAACCTACAGAAAACGAATTGCTTCTAATGTCTTAGACCCCGATATGGCCTTAGATGTTAATTGAGGCTATTTAAATGAAACTTCATATGAACTTGTGAGTTTTACTTGACTGAATGATAATGCTTGTCATTTCATGAATGCCAGAAATTCTGTCGTGTTTTTTCGGCACAGATGCATCGCGTAAGGGGCTTATTAAAAACGAATATGATGTATTAAAGGTGTCTATATCTATCAGTCTTCTTGTAATACGTTTGTATCTAGCCTTAAAAGAGTAACAGTAATACACAATTTACCAGGTTACGAAATTCCTTCCCAAAAAGAAAAAACTTCATATGTTTGTCATCACATTTCAACTTATAAATTTTACCTTAAAACATAATACTATTACAAATCTGTAGATACCTTGAAAATAAACAAAGGATGTTTGTAAATTCTACATGAAGCTAAACAAGAAATATTGCAAGCTTATGGTCACAACTACTGCACCTGAAAACATACTTCAGTGAGAATCAGTCAAAATATCAATACAGAATGACAGACTGACACTTGTAAAACACACTTTAAATAAATTATAACATGTTTGAATAATTAAACATATTCTCTTCAACCTGGACGCTATATCTGTCTTTTAGTTTTCACGCAGTACGCTTGTATATATCCTTTAAACATTAGTAATAATATACAGTTACAAGGAATAACAAACCATAGATGGTGTTTCTCCTATAATAGTTTAAACATTTTTCATTAATTTTCCAAAGATAAAGACCCTAAATGCCCTTTTATAGACCTGAGGCAAAAATATAAACAAGGTTGAGGCAGTACAAAATGTAATTAAACCAAATCCTTACACAGTAAGCTTCTTCTTTAACGTCGCTTCTATGTCAGACCTTAATCCTGAACTGAAGACTATAAAAGAAGCATTTTCAATTTATATGTGTACCCATCTTCTTGGCTTTATCGTTTATTAAAATGTTTTTCATAATTGGGTACGCTATCTCTAATTATCATACAGTTAAGATTGTCAATGTGGATTTCTTCTTAATGTTGTGTAACAGAAAACGCGCTTCTAGATACAATTTATTTTGACCTGTATTATTAAATTTTATTTATGTATGGTGTATTAGTGAGAAGCTTAAGGATTCTTCTGCCTGGCTGCATTAAGTTGAAAGTACTCGAGTCGTTCCCAGGCTGACAATGATATTAGGATCTAACTCAACCTAAGACCACTGACAGCCCGGGACACGTCCAGAGCATGTTTGAGCCAGCAATAGTACAATTCGTATTACAAAACGAGTTAGCTTATGCGGTCTGGTCTGTGGCCCGCATTTCTGTGTTCGTAGTTTCGATTCCATTATCCGGGAGTCCTGACTCATGGTTGTTACCCCGGGTGGCCAAGAGAATGCTGAGGTGTTCCTTTCATGAATTGAACTTTCCGATCCAGCATTAGCTGTTCTCATCAGTTCTTTGGCAGTACTAATGAAGATGAACTATCAGACGATGATGTTGGCCAGAATGGGGCTGGTTCTTGCTTGCAAAGTGTGCAGAAATAATATATGTGTCGAACACAGTACCGTAGGGTACTTTGCGCAGACGAATAAACATAGTGTCCTGATCCCACGTGCACCTCAAACGAAATAGCATTTTAAAATATTTAAAATGCATTAACAAATTAAATAAAACAAACATTGAAATCTTAGTTTTAATGCCATTATTATTTAATTATTAATAGAAGTTAGGGATAATTGAATTACCTAGGAGGAGATGAAGTCTTTGGAGCAAAAATCACTATTCCTTTGAACCATGACTTGAAGCTTTCCTGGCGGCGGTATGATATTACTTTTCTCGGGGGATCAGCCAGGTAGATTCTGGAATTCTTAAATTATTCCAGAATTCACCTAAATGACAGCCCGAGAAAAGTTATGTTTATTCCTTTGAAGTTGGTGCACTCCAGTCTTTTTACACTTGCCATTTTTCGTTGTTTGCATTTCCACGTTGTTGGCTACGAAGTGATTTATTTCCAATACTTAAAGTTATTTACTCGGTTGTATATTCTTATTTAACACTGATTTAAAGAAAATTGAGAGACAAAAATTCGAATATCACATAAATAACATTTAATCAACTATTAACTATATCTCTCTTAACTATGGGGACGTGGCTAGTATTTATTATACTCGCGTAACAAGGCGGCCCAGTTTTGACCACACGAGACCACATGTGGAAACTGTGGTGGACAAAGCGGCTCAGGGTCAAGCTTACTCCGGATTCCCCGGTTTCCCTCCATCTCATTTCAGCTCTGCTCCATCTTCAATCTATGTAGGCGTTATCAGTATCATCGCCTGTGGTATAGCAGTGGTAAATGTGGGCGTGAAACACTATTCAAGCTGTCAATACCCCTACAATGAAAAAATAATGTCATGAACTCTATATGGAGTTATCAATGTAAAATTGCCAATTACTGCAAAAATCGGTTGTATAGTCACAAGTGTTGGACCTTAAACCAGACTTCAGACTGTATAATAAAATAAGGATATAAGATGCTTTAAATTATTGGACTTTTGCTCTTCTTCTTTAGCGTTCCTCATACGACATTTCATTTATTAGTCATGATACTTTACCGTTGTGTCTATTAAAAGTTTACCAGAATTACATAGCAAAGCAAAAGGATTTTATAGGCGGCTACCAGGAATATCAAGATATAAACTCCAGCTTTCTTTTACCTTACCCTTACCTACCTTGCAACAAATACAAATGCTTTTCTCAAAAATTGAGCGTGCCTAACCTGACTACACAAGTATGCATGCCAGGGACAAGTCCTTGGGTTTTTCCGTTTGGTCAATATCCTGAAAGTTCGGAAGCACTTGCTAACAGGGTCGGAATTGAACACCTCTGGGAGAAGACTACGTTAAACCGAGAGCGATGTTTACCACCTTAGTCCTACTTACGTTTCTGGTTAGTGCCGGAGGACACTAAAGTGTGTCACAAACACGCAGGCGTCATCGCCCAAACTTACCCAAACTGTTACGGGAATCGGGCCACTGCCAGGTTGAGTACAACCCCATCCGAATAAATCCCTTTCGGGAGGGGCTCATGTGTTCGCCCCGACTACTTCTAGTAACTTCAGAAGTACCACGGGTGCTCGGGGTCCGCAGCGCTCGCACCGGAGCAGCTGAAGAGGCTGAAACCTCCCCCCTACGGGACTGCTATATCATTTCTGTGAAATCTTGTCTAATCATGTCAACAAAAACCGCTATTCTATTGCATATGATACTAACTAAATACAGTGAACGAAGAGATTAGTGATTTGAACAATATTTAAGGCAGTATTGATTTTCTTAAAACTAAACGTGTATATATTCATTTTAGTTTTACTTCAGCAATGATGGGAGACAAAATGGTTTGCAAGGACAGGCGTTTACGGATATGGGAGAGGTTTTGAATCAAAATAGCAGCAGAATATATCTGGTGTTGAGAGTTCGCGCAAATAGAAGAGTCTGACGTGTTCCATTCACATGTGTTTCATTGCCTATATCACTGTAAGAGATTATCGCTAAAAAGCTTATTCATCTAACTACTTAATGGTTATTGAGAAAAGCATTTGCAGAAAATGTCATTTTTACTTGGTTCCTTGTAAGCGGAAGTGTAAAATCGGTAAACAAACCATTTTTTGGAAACATAAGTCTGCTGTCTACAGCATGCTAACCAAGATAAATATGAGCTAAATAACTCTTATTACTACTTTCTTTAGAAGTAGAAGGGATATAAGAAAATGCACTGGCTATTGCTATAGCCTCGTAATTTTAAAGCGGCTAGCTCCATGGAACAATTGAAATGAAATCTCTTCGCTAGCCGGGAGTAGAGAAACGAGAAAAAGGGTGTCTTCCAGTTTGAGAAAATTGTAAGTGATTTTAAATTGAAATCAGAACCCAGGATGACTGCCTCCGTAGTCGAGTAGCCAGAGAGCTAATTTCTCATCCTCCAGATCCAGGTTTCGATTCCAGGCCGAGGCGGGGAATTTTTCTTTAACGAGCATCATTCGCTATCCTACACAGGGTCTGGAAGTATGTTCGTAGTGTTTGTGTTTAAAGGGGCAAGTAAACGTAAAGAACCTACAGAAAACGAATTGCTTCTAATGTCTTAGACCCCGATATGGCCTTAGATGTTAATTGAGGCTATTTAAATGAAACTTCATATGAACTTGTGAGTTTTACTTGACTGAATGATAATGCTTGTCATTTCATGAATGCCAGAAATTCTGTCGTGTTTTTTCGGCACAGATGCATCGCGTAAGGGGCTTATTAAAAACGAATATGATGTATTAAAGGTGTCTATATCTATCAGTCTTCTTGTAATACGTTTGTATCTAGCCTTAAAAGAGTAACAGTAATACACAATTTACCAGGTTACGAAATTCCTTCCCAAAAAGAAAAAACTTCATATGTTTGTCATCAGATTTCAACTTATAAATTTTACCTTAAAACATAATACTATTACAAATCTGTAGATACCTTGAAAATAAACAAAGGATGTTTGTAAATTCTACATGAAGCTAAACAAGAAATATTGCAAGCTTATGGTCACAACTACTGCACCTGAAAACATACTTCAGTGAGAATCAGTCAAAATATCAATACAGAATGACAGACTGACACTTGTAAAACACACTTTAAATAAATTATAACATGTTTGAATAATTAAACATATTCTCTTCAACCTGGACGCTATATCTGTCTTTTAGTTTTCACGCAGTACGCTTGTATATATCCTTTAAACATTAGTAATAATATACAGTTACAAGGAATAACAAACCATAGATAGTGTTTCTCCTGTAATAGTTTAAACATTTTTCATTAATTTTCCAAAGATAAAGACCCTAAATGCCCTTTTCTAGACCTGAGGCAAAAATATAAACAAGGTTGAGGCAGTACAAAATCTAATTAAACCAAATCCTTACACAGTAAGCTTCTTCTTTAACGTCGCTTCTATGTCAGACCTTAATCCTGAATTGAAGACTATAAAAGAAGCATTTTCAATTTATATGTGTACCCATCTTCTTGGCTTTATAGTTTATTAAAATGTTTTTCATAATTGGGTACGCTATCTCTAATTATCATACAGTTAAGATTGTCAATGTGGATTTCTTCTTAATGTTGTGTAACAGAAAACGCGCTTCTAGATACAATTTATTTTGACCTGTATTATTAAATTTTATTTATGTATGGTGTATTAGTGAGAAGCTTAAGGATTCTTCTGCCTGGCTGCATTAAGTTGAAAGTACTCGAGTCGTTCCCAGGCTGACAATGATATTAGGATCTAACTCAACCTAAGACCACTGACAGCCCGGGACACGTCCAGAGCATGTTTGAGCCAGGAATAGTACAATTCGTATTACAAAACGAGTTAGCTTATGCGGTCTGGTCTGTGGCCCGCATTTCTGTGTTCGTAGTTTCGATTCCATTATCCGGGAGTCCTGACTCATGGTTGTTACCCCGGGTGGCCAAGAGAATGCTGAGATGTTCCTTTCATGAATTGAACTTTCCGATCCAGCATTAGCTGTTCTCCTCAGTTCTTTGGCAGTACTAATGAAGATGAACTATCAGACGATGATGTTGGCCAGAATGGGGCTGGTTCTTGCTTGCAAAGTGTGCAGAAATAATATATGTGTCGAACACAGTACCGTAGGGTACTTTGCGCAGACGAATAAACATAGTGTCCTGATCCCACGTGCACCTCAAACGAAATAGCATTTTAAAATATTTAAAATGCATTAACAAATTAAATAATACAAACATTGAAATCTTAGTTTTAATGCCATAATTATTTAATTATTAATAGAAGTAAGGGATAATTGAATTACCTAGGAGGAGATGAAGTCTTTGGAGCAAAAATCACTATTCCTTTGAACCATGACTTGAAGCTTTCCTGGCGGCGGTATGATAATACTTTTCTCGGGGCATCAGCCAGGTAGATTCTGGAATTCTTAAATTATTCCAGAATTCACCTAAATGACAGCCCGAGAAAAGTTATGTTTATTCCTTTGAAGTTGGTGCACTCCAGTCTTTTTACACTTGCCATTTTTCGTTGTTTGCATTTCCACGTTGTTGGCTACGAAGTGATTTATTTCCAATACTTAAAGTTATTTACTCGGTTGTATATTCTTATTTAACACTGATTTAAAGAAAATTGAGAGACAAAAATTCGAATATCACATAAATAACATTTAATCAACTATTAACTATATCTCTCTTAACTATGGGGACGTGGCTAGTATTTATTATACTCGCGTAACAAGGCGGCCCAGTTTTGACCACACGAGACCACATGTGGAAACTGTGGTGCACAAAGCGGCTCAGGGTCAAGCTTACTCCGGATTCCCCGGTTTCCCTCCATCTCATTTCAGCTCTGCTCCATCTTCAATCTATGTAGGCGTTATCAGTATCATCGCCTGTGGTATAGCAGTGGTAAATGTGGGCGTGAAACACTGTTCAAGCTGTCAATGCCCCTACAATGAAAAAATAATGTCATGAATTCTATATGGAGTTATCAATGTAAAATTGCCAATTACTGCAAAAATCGGTTGTATAGTCACAAGTGTTGGACCTTAAACCAGACTTCAGACTGTATAATAAAATAAGGATATAAGATGCTTTAAATTATTGGACTTTTGCTCTTCTTCTTTAGCGTTCCTCATACGACATTTCATTTATTAGTCATGATACTTTACCGTTGTGTCTATTAAAAGTTTACCAGAATTACATAGCAAAGCAAAAGGATTTTATAGGCGGCTACCAGGAATATCAAGATATAAACTCCAGCTTTCTTTTACCTTACCCTTACCTACCTTGCAACAAATACAAATGCTTTTCTCAAAAATTGAGCGTGCCTAACCTGACTACACAAGTATGCATGCCAGGGACAAGTCCTTGGGTTTTTCCGTTTGGTCAATATCCTGAAAGTTCGGAAGCACTTGCTAACAGGGTCGGAATTGAACACCTCTGGGAGAAGACTACGTTAAACCGAGAGCGATGTTTACCACCTTAGTCCTACTTACGTTTCTGGTTAGTGCCGGAGGACACTAAAGTGTGTCACAAACACGCAGGCGTCATCGCCCAAACTTACCCAAACTGTTACGGGAATCGGGCCACTGCCAGGTTGAGTACAACCCCATCCGAATAAATCCCTTTCGGGAGGGGCTCATGTGTTCGCCCCGACTACTTCTAGTAACTTCAGAAGTACCACGGGTGCTCGGGGTCCGCAGCGCTCGCACCGGAGCAGCTGAAGAGGTCGAAACCTCCCCCCTACGGGACTGCTATATCATTTCTGTGAAATCGTGTCTAATCATGTCAACAAAAACCGCTATTCTATTGCATATGATACTAACTAAATACAGTGAACGAAGAGATTAGTGATTTGAACAATATTTAAGGCAGTATTGATTTTCTTAAAACTAAACGTGTATATATTCATTTTAGTTTTACTTCAGCAATAATGGGATACAAAAAGGTTTGCAAGAACAGGCGTTTACGGATATGGGAGAGGTTTTGAATCAAAATAGCAGCAGAATATATCTGGTGTTGAGAGTTCGCGCAAATAGAAGAGTCTGACGTGTTCCATTCACATGTGTTTCATTGCCTATATCACTGTAAGAGATTATCGCTAAAAAGCTTATTCATCTAACTACTTAATTGTTATTGAGAAAAGCATTTGCAGAAAATGTCATTTTTACTTGGTTCCTTGTAAGCGGAAGTGTAAAATCGGTAAACAAACCATTTTTTGGAAACATAAGCCTGCTGTCTACAGCATGCTAACCAAGATAAATATGAGCTAAATAACTCTTATTACTACTTTCTTTAGAAGTAGAAGGGATATAAGAAAATGCACTGGCTATTGCTATAGCCTCGTAATTTTAAAGCGGCTAGCTCCATGGAACAATTGAAATGAAATCTCTTCGCTAGCCGGGAGTAGAGAAACGAGAAAAAGGGTGTCTTCCAGTTTGAGAAAATTCTAAGTGATTTTAAATTGAAATCAGAACCCAGGATGACTGCCTCCGTAGTCGAGTAGCCAGAGAGCTAATTTCTCATCCTCCAGATCCAGGTTTCGATTCCAGGCCGAGGCGGGGAATTTTTCTTTAACGAGCATCATTCGCTATCCTACACAGGGTCTGGAAGTATGTTCGTAGTGTTTGTGTTTAAAGGGGCAAGTAAACGTAAAGAACCTACAGAAAACGAATTGCTTCTAATGTCTTAGACCCCGATATGGCCTTAGATGTTAATTGAGGCTATTTAAATGAAACTTCATATGAACTTGTGAGTTTTACTTGACTGAATGATAATGCTTGTCATTTCATGAATGCCAGAAATTCTGTCGTGTTTTTTCGGCACAGATGCATCGCGTAAGGGGCTTATTAAAAACGAATATGATGTATTAAAGGTGTCTATATCTATCAGTCTTCTTGTAATACGTTTGTATCTAGCCTTAAAAGAGTAACAGTAATACACAATTAACCAGGTTACGAAATTCCTTCCCAAAAAGAAAAAACTTCATATGTTTGTCATCACATTTCAACTTATAAATTTTACCTTAAAACATAATACTATTACAAATCTGTAGATACCTTGAAAATAAACAAAGGATGTTTGTAAATTCTACATGAAGCTAAACAAGAAATATTGCAAGCTTATGGTCACAACTACTGCACCTGAAAACATACTTCAGTGAGAATCAGTCAAAATATCAATACAGAATGACAGACTGACACTTGTAAAACACACCTTAAATAAATTATAACATGTTTGAATAATTAAACATATTCTCTTCAACCTGGACGCTATATCTGTCTTTTAGTTTTCACGCAGTACGCTTGTATATATCCTTTAAACATTAGTAATAATATACAGTTACAAGGAATAACAAACCATAGATGGTGTTTCTCCTATAATAGTTTAAACATTTTTCATTAATTTTCCAAAGATAAAGACCCTAAATGCCCTTTTATAGACCTGAGGCAAAAATATAAACAAGGTTGAGGCAGTACAAAATGTAATTAAACCAAATCCTTACACAGTAAGCTTCTTCTTTAACGTCGCTTCTATGTCAGACCTTAATCCTGAACTGAAGACTATAAAAGAAGCATTTTCAATTTATATGTGTACCCATCTTCTTGGCTTTATCGTTTATTAAAATGTTTTTCATAATTGGGTACGCTATCTCTAATTATCATACAGTTAAGATTGTCAATGTGGATTTCTTCTTAATGTTGTGTAACAGAAAACGCGCTTCTAGATACAATTTATTTTGACCTGTATTATTAAATTTTATTTATGTATGGTGTATTAGTGAGAAGCTTAAGGATTCTTCTGCCTGGCTGCGTTAAGTTGAAAGTACTCGAGTCGTTCCCAGGCTGACAATGATATTAGGATCTAACTCAACCTAAGACCACTGACAGCCCGGGACACGTCCAGAGCATGTTTGAGCCAGGAATAGTACAATTCGTATTACAAAACGAGTTAGCTTATGCGGTCTGGTCTGTGGCCCGCATTTCTGTGTTCGTAGTTTCGATTCCATTATCCGGGAGTCCTGACTCATGGTTGTTACCCCGGGTGGCCAAGAGAATGCTGAGATGTTCCTTTCATGAATTGAACTTTCCGATCCAGCATTAGCTGTTCTCCTCAGTTCTTTGGCAGTACCAATGAAGATGAACTATCAGACGATGATGTTGGCCAGAATGGGGCTGGTTCTTGCTTGCAAAGTGTGCAGAAATAATATATGTGTCGAACACAGTACCGTAGGGTACTTTGCGCAGACGAATAAACATAGTGTCCTGATCCCACGTGCACCTCAAACGAAATAGCATTTTAAAATATTTAAAATGCATTAACAAATTAAATAATACAAACATTGAAATCTTAGTTTTAATGCCATTATTATTTAATTATTAATAGAAGTAAGGGATAATTGAATTACCTAGGAGGAGATGAAGTCTTTGGAGCAAAAATCACTATTCCTTTGAACCATGACTTGAAGCTTTCCTGGCGGCGGTATGATAATACTTTTCTCGGGGGATCAGCCAGGTAGATTCTGGAATTCTTAAATTATTCCAGAATTCACCTAAATGACAGCCCGAGAAAAGTTATGTTTATTCCTTTGAAGTTGGTGCACTCCAGTCTTTTTACACTTGCCATTTTTCGTTGTTTGCATTTCCAAGTTGTTGGCTACGAAGTGATTTATTTCCAATACTTAAAGTTATTTACTCGGTTGTATATTCTTATTTAACACTGATTTAAAGAAAATTGAGAGACAAAAATTCGAATATCACATAAATAACATTTAATCAACTATTAACTATATCTCTCTTAACTATGGGGACGTGGCTAGTATTTATTATACTCGCGTAACAAGGCGGCCCAGTTTTGACCACACGAGACCACATGTGGAAACTGTGGTGGACAAAGCGGCTCAGGGTCAAGCTTACTCCGGATTCCCCGGTTTCCCTCCATCTCATTTCAGCTCTGCTCCATCTTCAATCTATGTAGGCGTTATCAGTATCATCGCCTGTGGTATAGCAGTGGTAAATGTGGGCGTGAAACACTATTCAAGCTGTCAATACCCCTACAATGAAAAAATAATGTCATGAATTCTATATGGAGTTATCAATGTAAAATTGCCAATTACTGCAAAAATCGGTTGTATAGTCACAAGTGTTGGACCTTAAACCAGACTTCAGACTGTATAATAAAATAAGGATATAAGATGCTTTAAATTATTGGACTTTTGCTCTTCTTCTTTAGCGTTCCTCATACGACATTTCATTTATTAGTCATGATACTTTACCGTTGTGTCTATTAAAAGTTTACCAGAATTACATAGCAAAGCAAAAGGATTTTATAGGCGGCTACCAGGAATATCAAGATATAAACTCCAGCTTTCTTTTACCTTACCCTTACCTACCTTGCAACAAATACAAATGCTTTTCTCAAAAATTGAGCGTGCCTAACCTGACTACACAAGTATGCATGCCAGGGACAAGTCCTTGGGTTTTTCCGATTGGTCAATATCCTGAAAGTTCGGAAGCACTTGCTAACAGGGTCGGAATTGAACACCTCTGGGAGAAGACTACGTTAAACCGAGAGCGATGTTTACCACCTTAGTCCTACTTACGATTCTGGTTAGTGCCGGAGGACACTAAAGTGTGTCACAAATACGCAGGCGTCATCGCCCAAACTTACCCAAACTGTTACGGGAATCGGGCCACTGCCAGGTTGAGTACAACCCCATCCGAATAAATCCCTTTCGGGAGGGGCTCATGTGTTCGCCCCGACTACTTCTAGTAACTTCAGAAGTACCACGGGTGCTCGGGGTCCGCAGCGCTCGCACCGGAGTAGCTGAAGAGGCCGAAACCTCCCCCCTACGGGACTGCTATATCATTTCTGTGAAATCGTGTCTAATCATGTCAACAAAAACCGCTATTCTATTGCATATGATACTAACTAAATACAGTGAACAAAGAGATTAATGATTTGAACAATATTTAAGGCAGTATTGATTTTCTTAAAACTAAACGTGTATATTTTCATTTTAGTTTTACTGTAGCAATAATGGGAGACAAAAAGGTTTGCAAGGACAGGCGTTTACGGATATGGGAGAGGTTTTGAATCAAAATAGCAGCAGAATATATCTGGTGTTGAGAGTTCGCGCAAATAGAAGAGTCTGACGTGTTCCATTCACATGTGTTTCATTGCCTATATCACTGTAAGAGATTATCGCTAAAAAGCTTATTCATCTAACTACTTAATGGTTATTGAGAAAAGCATTTGCAGAAAATGTCATTTTTACTTGGTTCCTTGTAAGCGGAAGTGTAAAATCGGTAAACAAACCATTTTTTGGAAACATAAGTCTGCTGTCTACAGCATGCTAACCAAGATAAATATGAGCTAAATAACTCTTATTACTACTTTCTTTAGAAGTAGAAGGGATATAAGAAAATGCACTGGCTATTGCTATAGCCTCGTAATTTTAAAGCGGCTAGCTCCATGGAACAATTGAAATGAAATCTCTTCGCTAGCCGGGAGTAGAGAAACGAGAAAAAGGGTGTCTTCCAGTTTGAGAAAATTGTAAGTGATTTTAAATTGAAATCAGAACCCAGGATGACTGCCTCCGTAGTCGAGTAGCCAGAGAGCTAATTTCTCATCCTCCAGATCCAGGTTTCGATTCCAGGCCGAGGCGGGGAATTTTTCTTTAACGAGCATCATTCGCTATCCTACACAGGGTCTGGAAGTATGTTCGTAGTGTTTGTGTTTAAAGGGGCAAGTAAACGTAAAGAACCTACAGAAAACGAATTGCTTCTAATGTCTTAGACCCCGATATGGCCTTAGATGTTAATTGAGGCTATTTAAATGAAACTTCATATGAACTTGTGAGTTTTACTTGACTGAATGATAATGCTTGTCATTTCATGAATGCCAGAAATTCTGTCGTGTTTTTTCGGCACAGATGCATCGCGTAAGGGGCTTATTAAAAACGAATATGATGTATTAAAGGTGTCTATATCTATCAGTCTTCTTGTAATACGTTTGTATCTAGCCTTAAAAGAGTAACAGTAATACACAATTTACCAGGTTACGAAATTCCTTCCCAAAAAGAAAAAACTTCATATGTTTGTCATCACATTTCAACTTATAAATTTTACCTTAAAACATAATACTATTACAAATCTGTAGATACCTTGAAAATAAACAAAGGATGTTTGTAAATTCTACATGAAGCTAAACAAGTAATATTGCAAGCTTATGGTCACAACTACTGCACCTGAAAACATACTTCAGTGAGAATCAGTCAAAATATCAATACAGAATGACAGACTGACACTTGTAAAACACACTTTAAATAAATTATAACATGTTTGAATAATTAAACATATTCTCTTCAACCTGGACGCTATATCTGTCTTTTAGTTTTCACGCAGTACGCTTGTATATATCCTTTAAACATTAGTAATAATATACAGTTACAAGGAATAACAAACCATAGATAGTGTTTCTCCTGTAATAGTTTAAACATTTTTCATTAATTTTTCAAAGATAAAGACCCTAAATGCCCTTTTCTAGACCTGAGGCAAAAATATAAACAAGGTTGAGGCAGTACAAAATGTAATTAAACCAAATCCTTACACAGTAAGCTTCTTCTTTAACGTCACTTCTATGTCAGACCTTAATCCTGAATTGAAGACTATAAAAGAAGCATTTTCAATTTATATGTGTACCCATCTTCTTGGCTTTATAGCTTATTAAAATGTTTTTCATAATTGGGTACGCTATCTCTAATTATCATACAGTTAAGATGGTCAATGTGGATTTCTTCTTAATGTTGTGTAACAGAAAACGCGCTTCTAGATACAATTTATTTTGACCTGTATTATTAAATTTTATTTATGTATGGTGTATTAGTGAGAAGCTTAAGGATTCTTCTGCCTGGCTGCATTAAGTTGAAAGTACTCGAGTCGTTCCCAGGCTGACAATGATATTAGGATCTAACTCAACCTAAGACCACTGACAGCCCGGGACACGTCCAGAGCATGTTTGAGCCAGGAATAGTACAATTCGTATTACAAAACGAGTTAGCTTATGCGGTCTGGTCTGTGGCCCGCATTTCTGTGTTCGTAGTTTCGATTCCATTATCCGGGAGTCCTGACTCATGGTTGTTACCCCGGGTGGCCAAGAGAATGCTGAGATGTTCCTTTCATGAATTGAACTTTCCGATCCAGCATTAGCTGTTCTCCTCAGTTCTTTGGCAGTACTAATGAAGATGAACTATCAGACGATGATGTTGGCCAGAATGGGGCTGGTTCTTGCTTGCAAAGTGTGCAGAAATAATATATGTGTCGAACACAGTACCGTAGGGTACTTTGCGCAGACGAATAAACATAGTGTCCTGATCCCACGTGCACCTCAAACGAAATAGCATTTTAAAATATTTAAAATGCATTAACAAATTAAATAATACAAACATTGAAATCTTAGTTTTAATGCCATAATTATTTAATTATTAATAGAAGTAAGGGATAATTGAATTACCTAGGAGGAGATGAAGTCTTTGGAGCAAAAATCACTATTCCTTTGAACCATGACTTGAAGCTTTCCTGGCGGCGGTATGATAATACTTTTCTCGGGGGATCAGCCAGGTAGATTCTGGAATTCTTAAATTATTCCAGAATTCACCTAAATGACAGCCCGAGAAAAGTTATGTTTATTCCTTTGAAGTTGGTGCACTCCAGTCTTTTTACACTTGCCATTTTTCGTTGTTTGCATTTCCACGTTGTTGGCTACGAAGTGATTTATTTCCAATACTTAAAGTTATTTACTCGGTTGTATATTCTTATTTAACACTGATTTAAAGAAAATTGAGACACAAAAATTCGAATATCACATAAATAACATTTAATCAACTATTAACTATATCTCTCTTAACTATGGGGACGTGGCTAGTATTTATTATACTCGCGTAACAAGGCGGCCCAGTTTTGACCACACGAGACCACATGTGGAAACTGTGGTGGACAAAGCGGCTCAGGGTCAAGCTTACTCCGGATTTCCCGGTTTCCCTCCATCTCATTTCAGCTCTGCTCCATCTTCAATCTATGTAGGCGTTATCAGTATCATCGCCTGTGGTATAGCAGTGGTAAATGTGGGCGTGAAACACTGTTCAAGCTGTCAATACCCCTACAATGAAAAAATAATGTCATGAATTCTATATGGAGTTATCAATGTAAAATTGCCAATTACTGCAAAAATCGGTTGTATAGTCACAAGTGTTGGACCTTAAACCAGACTTCAGACTGTATAATAAAATAAGGATATAAGATGCTTTAAATTATTGGACTTTTGCTCTTCTTCTTTAGCGTTCCTCATACGACATTTCATTTATTAGTCATGATACTTTACCGTTGTGTCTATTAAAAGTTTACCAGAATTACATAGCAAGGCAAAAGGATTTTATAGGCGGCTACCAGGAATATCAAGATATAAACTCCAGCTTTCTTTTACCTTACCCTTACCTACCTTGCAACAAATACAAATGCTTTTCTCAAAAATTGAGCGTGCCTAACCTGACTACACAAGTATGCATGCCAGGGACAAGTCCTTGGGTTTTTCCGTTTGGTCAATATCCTGAAAGTTCGGAAGCACTTGCTAACAGGGTCGGAATTGAACACCTCTGGGAGAAGACTACGTTAAACCGAGAGCGATGTTTACCACCTTAGTCCTACTTACGTTTCTGGTTAGTGCCGGAGGACACTAAAGTGTGTCACAAACACGCAGGCGTCATCGCCCAAACTTACCCAAACTGTTACGGGAATCGGGCCACTGCCAGGTTGAGTACAACCCCATCCGAATAAATCCCTTTCGGGAGGGGCTCATGTGTTCGCCCCGACTACTTCTAGTAACTTCAGAAGTACCACGGGTGCTCGGGGTCCGCAGCGCTCGCACCGGAGCAGCTGAAGAGGTCGAAACCTCCCCCCTTCGGGACTGCTATATCATTTCTGTGAAATCGTGTCTAATCATGTCAACAAAAACCGCTATTCTATTGCATATGATACTAACTAAATACAGTGAACGAAGAGATTAGTGATTTGAACAATATTTAAGGCAGTATTGATTTTCTTAAAACTAAACGTGTATATATTCATTTTAGTTTTACTTCAGCAATAATGGGATACAAAAAGGTTTGCAAGGACAGGCGTTTACGGATATGGGAGAGGTTTTGAATCAAAATAGCAGCAGAATATATCTGGTGTTGAGAGTTCGCGCAAATAGAAGAGTCTGACGTGTTCCATTCACATGTGTTTCATTGCCTATATCACTGTAAGAGATTATCGCTAAAAAGCTTATTCATCTAACTACTTAATGGTTATTGAGAAAAGCATTTGCAGAAAATGTCATTTTTACTTGGTTCCTTGTAAGCGGAAGTGTAAAATCGGTAAACAAACCATTTTTTGGAAACATAAGTCTGCTGTCTACAGCATGCTAACCAAGATAAATATGAGCTAAATAACTCTTATTACTACTTTCTTTAGAAGTAGAAGGGATATAAGAAAATGCACTGGCTATTGCTATAGCCTCGTAATTTTAAAGCGGCTAGCTCCATGGAGCAATTGAAATGAAATCTCTTCGCTAGCCGGGAGTAGAGAAACGAGAAAAAGGGTGTCTTCCAGTTTGAGAAAATTGTAAGTGATTTTAAATTGAAATCAGAACCCAGGATGACTGCCTCCGTAGTCGAGTAGCCAGAGAGCTAATTTCTCATCCTCCAGATCCAGGTTTCGATTCCAGGCCGAGGCGGGGAATTTTTCTTTAACGAGCATCATTCGCTATCCTACACAGGGTCTGGAAGTATGTTCGTAGTGTTTCTGTTTAAAGGGGCAAGTAAACGTAAAGAACCTACAGAAAACGAATTGCTTCTAATGTCTTAGACCCCGATATGGCCTTAGATGTTAATTGAGGCTATTTAAATGAAACTTCATATGAACTTGTGAGTTTTACTTGACCGAATGATAATGCTTGTCATTTCATGAATGCCAGAAATTCTGTCGTGTTTTTTCGGCACAGATGCATCGCGTAAGGGGCTTATTAAAAACGAATATGATGTATTAAAGGTGTCTATATCTATCAGTCTTCTTGTAATACGTTTGGATCTAGCCTTAAAAGAGTAACAGTAATACACAATTTACCAGGTTACGAAATTCCTTCCCAAAAAGAAAAAACTTCATATGTTTGTCATCACATTTCAACTTATAAATTTTACCTTAAACCATAATACTATTACAAATCTGTAGATACCTTGAAAATAAACAAAGGATGTTTGTAAATTCTACATGAAGCTAAACAAGAAATATTGCAAGCTTATGGTCACAACTACTGCACCTGAAAACATACTTCAGTGAGAATCAGTCAAAATATCAATACAGAATGACAGACTGACACTTGTAAAACACACTTTAAATAAATTATAACATGTTTGAATAATTAAACATATTCTCTTCAACCTGGACGCTATATCTGTCTTTTAGTTTTCACGCAGTACGCTTGTATATATCCTTTAAACATTAGTAATAATATACAGTTACAAGGAATAACAAACCATAGATAGTGTTTCTCCTGTAATAGTTTAAACATTTTTCATTAATTTTCCAAAGATAAAGACCCTAAATGCCCTTTTCTAGACCTGAGGCAAAAATATAAACAAGGTTGAGGCAGTACAAAATGTAATTAAACCAAATCCTTACACAGTAAGCTTCTTCTTTAACGTCGCTTCTACGTCAGACCTTAATCCTGAATTGAAGACTATAAAAGAAGCATTTTCAATTTATATGTGTACCCATCTTCTTGGCTTTATAGTTTATTAAAATGTTTTTCATAATTGGGTACGCTATCTCTAATTATCATACAGTTAAGATTGTCAATGTGGATTTCTTCTTAATGTTGTGTAACAGAAAACGCGCTTCTAGATACAATTTATTTTGACCTGTATTATTAAATTTTATTTATGTATGGTGTATTAGTGAGAAGCTTAAGGATTCTTCTGCCTGGCTGCATTAAGTTGAAAGTACTCGAGTCGTTCCCAGGCTGACAATGATATTAGGATCTAACTCAACCTAAGACCACTGACAGCCCGGGACACGTCCAGAGCATGTTTGAGCCAGGAATAGTACAATTCGTATTACAAAACGAGTTAGCTTATGCGGTCTGGTCTGTGGCCCGCATTTCTGTGTTCGTAGTTTCGATTCCATTATCCGGGAGTCCTGACTCATGGTTGTTACCCCGGGTGGCCAAGAGAATGCTGAGATGTTCCTTTCATGAATTGAACTTTCCGATCCAGCATTAGCTGTTCTCATCAGTTCTTTGGCAGTACTAATGAAGATGAACTATCAGACGATGATGTTGGCCAGAATGGGGCTGGTTCTTGCTTGCAAAGTGTGCAGAAATAATATATGTGTCGAACACAGTACCGTAGGGTACTTTGCGCAGACGAATAAACATAGTGTCCTGATCCCACGTGCACCTCAAACGAAATAGCATTTTAAAATATTTAAAATGCATTAACAAATTAAATAATACAAACATTGAAATCTTAGTTTTAATGCCATTATTATTTAATTATTAATAGAAGTAAGGGATAATTGAATTACCTAGGAGGAGATGAAGTCTTTGGAGCAAAAATCACTATTCCTTTGAACCATGACTTGAAGCTTTCCTGGCGGCGGTATGATAATACTTTTCTCGGGGGATCAGCCAGGTAGATTCTGGAATTCTTAAATTATTCCAGAATTCACCTAAATGACAGCCCGAGAAAAGTTATGTTTATTCCTTTGAAGTTGGTGCACTCCAGTCTTTTTACACTTGCCATTTTTCGTTGTTTGCATTTCCACGTTGTTGGCTACGAAGTGATTTATTTCCAATACTTAAAGTTATTTACTCAGTTGTATATTCTTATTTAACACTGATTTAAAGAAAATTGAGAGACAAAAATTCGAATAATATCACATAAATAACATTTAATCAACTATTAATTATACCTCTCTTAACTATGGGGACGTGGCTAGTTTTTATTATACTCGCGTAACAAGGCGGCCCAGTTTTGACTACACGAGACCACATGTGGAAACTGTGGTGGACAAAGCGGCTCAGGGTCGAGCTTTCTCCGGATTCCCCGGTTTACCTCCATCTCATTCCAGCTCTGCTCCATCTTCAATCTATGTAGGCGTTATCAGTATCATCGCCTGTGGTATAGCAGTGGTAAATGTGGGCGTGAAACACTATTCAAGCTGTCAATACCCCTACAATGAAAAAATAATGTCATGAATTCTATATGGAGTTATCAATGTAAAATTGCAAATTACTGCAAAAATCCGTTGTATAGTCACAAGTGTTGGACCTTAAACCAGACTTCAGACTGTATAATAAAATAAGGATATAAGATGCGTTAAATTATTGGACTTTTGCTCTTCTTCTTTTGCGTTCCTCATAAGATATTTCATTTATTAGTCATGATACTTTACCGTTGTGTCTATTAAAAAAGTTTACCAGAATTACATAGCAAAGCAAAAGGATTTTATAGGCGGCTACCAGGAATATCAAGATATAAACTCCAGCTTTCTTTTACCTTACCCTTACCTACCTTGCAACAAATACAAATGCTTTTCTCAAAAATTGAGCGTGCCTAACCTGACTACACAAGTATGCATGCCAGGGACAAGTCCTTGGGTTTTTCCGTTTGGTCAATATCCTGAAAGTTCGGAAGCACTTGCTAACAGGGTCGGAATTGAACACCTCTGGGAGAAGACTACGTTAAACCGAGAGCGATGTTTACCACCTTAGTCCTACTTACGTTTCTGGTTAGTGCCGGAGGACACTAAAGTGTGTCACAAACACGCAGGCGTCACCGCCCAAACTTACTCAAACTGTTACGGGAATCGGGCCACTGCCAGGTTGAATACAACCCCATCCGAATAAATCCCTTTCGGGAGGGGCTCATGTGTTCGCCCCGACTACTTCTAGTAACTTCAGAAGTACCACGGGTGCTCGGGGTCCGCAGCGCTCGCACCGGAGCAGCTGAAGAGGTCGAAACCTCCCCCCTACGGGACTGCTATATCATTTCTGTGAAATCGTGTCTAATCATGTCAACAAAAACCGCTATTCTATTGCATATGATACTAACTAAATACAGTGAACGAAGAGATTAGTGATTTGAACAATATTTAAGGCAGTATTGATTTTCTTAAAACTAAACGTGTATATATTCATTTTAGTTTTACTTCAGCAATAATGGGAGACAAAAAGGTTTGCAAGGACAGGCGTTTACGGATATGGGAGAGGTTTTGAATCAAAATAGCAGCAGAATATATCTGGTGTTGAGAGTTCGCGCAAATAGAAGAGTCTGACGTGTTCCATTCACATGTGTTTCATTGCCTATATCACTGTAAGAGATTATCGCTAAAAAGCTTATTCATCTAACTACTTAATGGTTATTGAGAAAAGCATTTGCAGAAAATGTCATTTTTACTTGGTTCCTTGTAAGCGGAAGTGTAAAATCGGTAAACAAACCATTTTTTGGAAACATAAGTCTGCTGTCTACAGCATGCTAACCAAGATAAATATGAGCTAAATAACTCTTATTACTACTTTCTTTAGAAGTAGAAGGGATATAAGAAAATGCACTGGCTATTGCTATAGCCTCGTAATTTTAAAGCGGCTAGCTCCATGGAACAATTGAAATGAAATCTCTTCGCTAGCCGGGAGTAGAGAAACGAGAAAAAGGGTGTCTTCCAGTTTGAGAAAATTGTAAGTGATTTTAAATTGAAATCAGAACCCAGGATGACAGCCTCCGTAGTCGAGTAGCCAGAGAGCTAATTTCTCATCCTCCAGATCCAGGTTTCGATTCCAGGCCGAGGCGGGGAATTTTTCTTTAACGAGCATCATTCGCTATCCTACACAGGGTCTGGAAGTATGTTCGTAGTGTTTGTGTTTAAAGGGGCAAGTAAACGTAAAGAACCTACAGAAAACGAATTGCTTCTAATGTCTTAGACCCCGATATGGCCTTAGATGTTAATTGAGGCTATTTAAATGAAACTTCATATGAACTTGTGAGTTTTACTTGACTGAATGATAATGCTTGTCATTTCATGAATGCCAGAAATTCTGTCGTGTTTTTTCGGCACAGATGCATCGCGTAAGGGGCTTATTAAAAACGAATATGATGTATTAAAGGTGTCTATATCTATCAGTCTTCTTGTAATACGTTTGTATCTAGCCTTAAAAGAGTAACAGTAATACACAATTTACCAGGTTACGAAATTCCTTCCCAAAAAGAAAAAACTTCATATGTTTGTCATCAGATTTCAACTTATAAATTTTACCTTAAAACATAATACTATTACAAATCTGTAGATACCTTGAAAATAAACAAAGGATGTTTGTAAATTCTACATGAAGCTAAACAAGAAATATTGCAAGCTTATGGTCACAACTACTGCACCTGAAAACATACTTCAGTGAGAATCAGTCAAAATATCAATACAGAATGACAGACTGACACTTGTAAAACACACTTTAAATAAATTATAACATGTTTGAATAATTAAACATATTCTCTTCAACCTGGACGCTATATCTGTCTTTTAGTTTTCACGCAGTACGCTTGTATATATCCTTTAAACATTAGTAATAATATACAGTTACAAGGAATAACAAACCATAGATAGTGTTTCTCCTGTAATAGTTTAAACATTTTTCATTAATTTTCCAAAGATAAAGACCCTAAATGCCCTTTTATAGACCTGAGGCAAAAATATAAACAAGGTTGAGGCAGTACAAAATGTAATTAAACCAAATCCTTACACAGTAAGCTTCTTCTTTAACGTCGCTTCTATGTCAGACCTTAATCCTGAATTGAAGACTATAAAAGAAGCATTTTCAATTTATATGTGTACCCATCTTCTTGGCTTTATAGTTTATTAAAATGTTTTTCATAATTGGGTACGCTATCTCTAATTATCATACAGTTAAGATTGTCAATGTGGATTTCTTCTTAATGTTGTGTAACAGAAAACGCGCTTCTAGATACAATTTATTTTGACCTGTATTATTAAATTTTATTTATGTATGGTGTATTAGTGAGAAGCTTAAGGATTCTTCTGCCTGGCTGCATTAAGTTGAAAGTACTCGAGTCGTTCCCAGGCTGACAATGATATTAGGATCTAACTCAACCTAAGACCACTGACAGCCCGGGACACGTCCAGAGCATGTTTGAGCCAGGAATAGTACAATTCGTATTACAAAACGAGTTAGCTTATGCGGTCTGGTCTGTGGCCCGCATTTCTGTGTTCGTAGTTTCGATTCCATTATCCGGGAGTCCTGACTCATGGTTGTTACCCCGGGTGGCCAAGAGAATGCTGAGATGTTCCTTTCATGAATTGAACTTTCCGATCCAGCATTAGCTGTTCTCATCAGTTCTTTGGCAGTACTAATGAAGATGAACTATCAGACGATGATGTTGGCCAGAATGGGGCTGGTTCTTGCTTGCAAAGTGTGCAGAAATAATATATGTGTCGAACACAGTACCGTAGGGTACTTTGCGCAGACGAATAAACATAGTGTCCTGATCCCACGTGCACCTCAAACGAAATAGCATTTTAAAATATTTAAAATGCATTAACAAATTAAATAATACAAACATTGAAATCTTAGTTTTAATGCCATTATTATTTAATTATTAATAGAAGTAAGGGATAATTGAATTACCTAGGAGGAGATGAAGTCTTTGGAGCAAAAATCACTATTCCTTTGAACCATGACTTGAAGCTTTCCTGGCGGCGGTATGATAATACTTTTCTCGGGGGATCAGCCAGGTAGATTCTGGAATTCTTAAATTATTCCAGAATTCACCTAAATGACAGCCCGAGAAAAGTTATGTTTATTCCTTTGAAGTTGGTGCACTCCAGTCTTTTTACACTTGCCATTTTTCGTTGTTTGCATTTCCACGTTGTTGGCTACGAAGTGCTTTATTTCCAATACTTAAAGTTATTTACTCAGTTGTATATTCTTATTTAACACTGATTTAAAGAAAATTGAGAGACAAAAATTCGAATAATATCACATAAATATCATTTAATCAACTATTAATTATACCTCTCTTAACTATGGGGACGTGGCTAGTTTTTATTATACTCGCGTAACAAGGCGGCCCAGTTTTGACTACACGAGACCACATGTGGAAACTGTGGTGGACAAAGCGGCTCAGGGTCGAGCTTTCTCCGGATTCCCCGGTTTACCTCCATCTCATTCCAGCTCTGCTCCATCTTCAATCTATGTAGGCGTTATCAGTATCATCGCCTGTGGTATAGCAGTGGTAAATGTGGGCGTGAAACACTATTCAAGCTGTCAATACCCCTACAATGAAAAAATAATGTCATGAATTCTATATGGAGTTATCAATGTAAAATTGCAAATTACTGCAAAAATCCGTTGTATAGTCACAAGTGTTGGACCTTAAACCAGACTTCAGACTGTATAATAAAATAAGGATATAAGATGCGTTAAATTATTGGACTTTTGCTCTTCTTCTTTTGCGTTCCTCATAAGATATTTCATTTATTAGTCATGATACTTTACCGTTGTGTCTATTAAAAAAGTTTACCAGAATTACATAGCAAAGCAAAAGGATTTTATAGGCGGCTACCAGGAATATCAAGATATAAACTCCAGCTTTCTTTTACCTTACCCTTACCTACCTTGCAACAAATACAAATGCTTTTCTCAAAAATTGAGCGTGCCTAACCTGACTACACAAGTATGCATGCCAGGGACAAGTCCTTGGGTTTTTCCGTTTGGTCAATATCCTGAAAGTTCGGAAGCACTTGCTAACAGGGTCGGAATTGAACACCTCTGGGAGAAGACTACGTTAAACCGAGAGCGATGTTTACCACCTTAGTCCTACTTACGTTTCTGGTTAGTGCCGGAGGACACTAAAGTGTGTCACAAACACGCAGGCGTCATCGCCCAAACTTACTCAAACTGTTACGGGAATCGGGCCACTGCCAGGTTGAATACAACCCCATCCGAATAAATCCCTTTCGGGAGGGGCTCATGTGTTCGCCCCGACTACTTCTAGTAACTTCAGAAGTACCACGGGTGCTCGGGGTCCGCAGCGCTCGCACCGGAGCAGCTGAAGAGGTCGAAACCTCCCCCCTACGGGACTGCTATATCATTTCTGTGAAATCGTGTCTAATCATGTCAACAAAAACCGCTATTCTATTGCATATGATACTAACTAAATACAGTGAACGAAGAGATTAGTGATTTGAACAATATTTAAGGCAGTATTGATTTTCTTAAAACTAAACGTGTATATATTCATTTTAGTTTTACTTCAGCAATAATGGGAGACAAAAAGGTTTGCAAGGACAGGCGTTTACGGATATGGGAGAGGTTTTGAATCAAAATAGCAGCAGAATATATCTGGTGTTGAGAGTTCGCGCAAATAGAAGAGTCTGACGTGTTCCATTCACATGTGTTTCATTGCCTATATCACTGTAAGAGATTATCGCTAAAAAGCTTATTCATCTAACTACTTAATGGTTATTGAGAAAAGCATTTGCAGAAAATGTCATTTTTACTTGGTTCCTTGTAAGCGGAAGTGTAAAATCGGTAAACAAACCATTTTTTGGAAACATAAGTCTGCTGTCTACAGCATGCTAACCAAGATAAATATGAGCTAAATAACTCTTATTACTACTTTCTTTAGAAGTAGAAGGGATATAAGAAAATGCACTGGCTATTGCTATAGCCTCGTAATTTTAAAGCGGCTAGCTCCATGGAACAATTGAAATGAAATCTCTTCGCTAGCCGGGAGTAGAGAAACGAGAAAAAGGGTGTCTTCCAGTTTGAGAAAATTGTAAGTGATTTTAAATTGAAATCAGAACCCAGGATGACAGCCTCCGTAGTCGAGTAGCCAGAGAGCTAATTTCTCATCCTCCAGATCCAGGTTTCGATTCCAGGCCGAGGCGGGGAATTTTTCTTTAACGAGCATCATTCGCTATCCTACACAGGGTCTGGAAGTATGTTCGTAGTGTTTGTGTTTAAAGGGGCAAGTAAACGTAAAGAACCTACAGAAAACGAATTGCTTCTAATGTCTTAGACCCCGATATGGCCTTAGATGTTAATTGAGGCTATTTAAATGAAACTTCATATGAACTTGTGAGTTTTACTTGACTGAATGATAATGCTTGTCATTTCATGAATGCCAGAAATTCTGTCGTGTTTTTTCGGCACAGATGCATCGCGTAAGGGGCTTATTAAAAACGAATATGATGTATTAAAGGTGTCTATATCTATCAGTCTTCTTGTAATACGTTTGTATCTAGCCTTAAAAGAGTAACAGTAATACACAATTTACCAGGTTACGAAATTCCTTCCCAAAAAGAAAAAACTTCATATGTTTGTCATCAGATTTCAACTTATAAATTTTACCTTAAAACATAATACTATTACAAATCTGTAGATACCTTGAAAATAAACAAAGGATGTTTGTAAATTCTACATGAAGCTAAACAAGAAATATTGCAAGCTTATGGTCACAACTACTGCACCTGAAAACATACTTCAGTGAGAATCAGTCAAAATATCAATACAGAATTACAGACTGACACTTGTAAAACACACTTTAAATAAATTATAACATGTTTGAATAATTAAACATATTCTCTTCAACCTGGACGCTATATCTGTCTTTTAGTTTTCACGCAGTACGCTTGTATATATCCTTTAAACATTAGTAATAATATACAGTTACAAGGAATAACAAACCATAGATAGTGTTTCTCCTGTAATAGTTTAAACATTTTTCATTAATTTTCCAAAGATAAAGACCCTAAATGCCCTTTTCTAGACCTGAGGCAAAAATATAAACAAGGTTGAGGCAGTACAAAATGTAATTAAACCAAATCCTTACACAGTAAGCTTCTTCTTTAACGTCGCTTCTATGTCAGACCTTAATCCTGAATTGAAGACTATAAAAGAAGCATTTTCAATTTATATGTGTACCCATCTTCTTGGCTTTATAGTTTATTAAAATGTTTTTCATAATTGGGTACGCTATCTCTAATTATCATACAGTTAAGATTGTCAATGTGGATTTCTTCTTAATGTTGTGTAACAGAAAACGCGCTTCTAGATACAATTTATTTTGACCTGTATTATTAAATTTTATTTATGTATGGTGTATTAGTGAGAAGCTTAAGGATTCTTCTGCCTGGCTGCATTAAGTTGAAAGTACTCGAGTCGTTCCCAGGCTGACAATGATATTAGGATCTAACTCAACCTAAGACCACTGACAGCCCGGGACACGTCCAGAGCATGTTTGAGCCAGGAATAGTACAATTCGTATTACAAAACGAGTTAGCTTATGCGGTCTGGTCTGTGGCCCGCATTTCTGTGTTCGTAGTTTCGATTCCATTATCCGGGAGTCCTGACTCATGGTTGTTACCCCGGGTGGCCAAGAGAATGCTGAGATGTTCCTTTCATGAATTGAACTTTCCGATCCAGCATTAGCTGTTCTCCTCAGTTCTTTGGCAGTACTAATGAAGATGAACTATCAGACGATGATGTTGGCCAGAATGGGGCTGGTTCTTGCTTGCAAAGTGTGCAGAAATAATATATGTGTCGAACACAGTACCGTAGGGTACTTTGCGCAGACGAATAAACATAGTGTCCTGATCCCACGTGCACCTCAAACGAAATAGCATTTTAAAATATTTAAAATGCATTAACAAATTAAATAATACAAACATTGAAATCTTAGTTTTAATGCCATAATTATTTAATTATTAATAGAAGTAAGGGATAATTGAATTACCTAGGAGGAGATGAAGTCTTTGGAGCAAAAATCACTATTCCTTTGAACCATGACTTGAAGCTTTCCTGGCGGCGGTATGATAATACTTTTCTCGGGGGATCAGCCAGGTAGATTCTGGAATTCTTAAATTATTCCAGAATTCACCTAAATGACAGCCCGAGAAAAGTTATGTTTATTCCTTTGAAGTTGGTGCACTCCAGTCTTTTTACACTTGCCATTTTTCGTTGTTTGCATTTCCACGTTGTTGGCTACGAAGTGATTTATTTCCAATACTTAAAGTTATTTACTCAGTTGTATATTCTTATTTAACACTGATTTAAAGAAAATTGAGAGACAAAAATTCGAATAATATCACATAAATAACATTTAATCAACTATTAATTATACCTCTCTTAACTATGGGGACGTGGCTAGTTTTTATTATACTCGCGTAACAAGGCGGCCCAGTTTTGACTACACGAGACCACATGTGGAAACTGTGGTGGACAAAGCGGCTCAGGGTCGAGCTTTCTCCGAATTCCCCGGTTTACCTCCATCTCATTCCAGCTCTGCTCCATCTTCAATCTATGTAGGCGTTATCAGTATCATCGCCTGTGGTATAGCAGTGGTAAATGTGGGCGTGAAACACTATTCAAGCTGTCAATACCCCTACAATGAAAAAATAATGTCATGAATTCTATATGGAGTTATCAATGTAAAATTGCAAATTACTGCAAAAATCCGTTGTATAGTCACAAGTGTTGGACCTTAAACCAGACTTCAGACTGTATAATAAAATAAGGATATAAGATGCGTTAAATTATTGGACTTTTGCTCTTCTTCTTTTGCGTTCCTCATAAGATATTTCATTTATTAGTCATGATACTTTACCGTTGTGTCTATTAAAAAAGTTTACCAGAATTACATAGCAAAGCAAAAGGATTTTATAGGCGGCTACCAGGAATATCAAGATATAAACTCCAGCTTTCTTTTACCTTACCCTTACCTACCTTGCAACAAATACAAATGCTTTTCTCAAAAATTGAGCGTGCCTAACCTGACTACACAAGTATGCATGCCAGGGACAAGTCCTTGGGTTTTTCCGTTTGGTCAATATCCTGAAAGTTCGGAAGCACTTGCTAACAGGGTCGGAATTGAACACCTCTGGGAGAAGACTACGTTAAACCGAGAGCGATGTTTACCACCTTAGTCCTACTTACGTTTCTGGTTAGTGCCGGAGGACACTAAAGTGTGTCACAAACACGCAGGCGTCACCGCCCAAACTTACTCAAACTGTTACTGGAATCGGGCCACTGCCAGGTTGAATACAACCCCATCCGAATAAATCCCTTTCGGGAGGGGCTCATGTGTTCGCCCCGACTACTTCTAGTAACTTCAGAAGTACCACGGGTGCTCGGGGTCCGCAGCGCTCGCACCGGAGCAGCTGAAGAGGTCGAAACCTCCCCCCTACGGGACTGCTATATCATTTCTGTGAAATCGTGTCTAATCATGTCAACAAAAACCGCTATTCTATTGCATATGATACTAACTAAATACAGTGAACGAAGAGATTAGTGATTTGAACAATATTTAAGGCAGTATTGATTTTCTTAAAACTAAACGTGTATATATTCATTTTAGTTTTACTTCAGCAATAATGGGAGACAAAAAGGTTTGCAAGGACAGGCGTTTACGGATATGGGAGAGGTTTTGAATCAAAATAGCAGCAGAATATATCTGGTGTTGAGAGTTCGCGCAAATAGAAGAGTCTGACGTGTTCCATTCACATGTGTTTCATTGCCTATATCACTGTAAGAGATTATCGCTAAAAAGCTTATTCATCTAACTACTTAATGGTTATTGAGAAAAGCATTTGCAGAAAATGTCATTTTTACTTGGTTCCTTGTAAGCGGAAGTGTAAAATCGGTAAACAAACCATTTTTTGGAAACATAAGTCTGCTGTCTACAGCATGCTAACCAAGATAAATATGAGCTAAATAACTCTTATTACTACTTTCTTTAGAAGTAGAAGGGATATAAGAAAATGCACTGGCTATTGCTATAGCCTCGTAATTTTAAAGCGGCTAGCTCCATGGAACAATTGAAATGAAATCTCTTCGCTAGCCGGGAGTAGAGAAACGAGAAAAAGGGTGTCTTCCAGTTTGAGAAAATTGTAAGTGATTTTAAATTGAAATCAGAACCCAGGATGACAGCCTCCGTAGTCGAGTAGCCAGAGAGCTAATTTCTCATCCTCCAGATCCAGGTTTCGATTCCAGGCCGAGGCGGGGAATTTTTCTTTAACGAGCATCATTCGCTATCCTACACAGGGTCTGGAAGTATGTTCGTAGTGTTTGTGTTTAAAGGGGCAAGTAAACGTAAAGAACCTACAGAAAACGAATTGCTTCTAATGTCTTAGACCCCGATATGGCCTTAGATGTTAATTGAGGCTATTTAAATGAAACTTCATATGAACTTGTGAGTTTTACTTGACTGAATGATAATGCTTGTCATTTCATGAATGCCAGAAATTCTGTCGTGTTTTTTCGGCACAGATGCATCGCGTAAGGGGCTTATTAAAAACGAATATGATGTATTAAAGGTGTCTATATCTATCAGTCTTCTTGTAATACGTTTGTATCTAGCCTTAAAAGAGTAACAGTAATACACAATTTACCAGGTTACGAAATTCCTTCCCAAAAAGAAAAAACTTCATATGTTTGTCATCAGATTTCAACTTATAAATTTTACCTTAAAACATAATACTATTACAAATCTGTAGATACCTTGAAAATAAACAAAGGATGTTTGTAAATTCTACATGAAGCTAAACAAGAAATATTGCAAGCTTATGGTCACAACTACTGCACCTGAAAACATACTTCAGTGAGAATCAGTCAAAATATCAATACAGAATGACAGACTGACACTTGTAAAACACACTTTAAATAAATTATAACATGTTTGAATAATTAAACATATTCTCTTCAACCTGGACGCTATATCTGTCTTTTAGTTTTCACGCAGTACGCTTGTATATATCCTTTAAACATTAGTAATAATATACAGTTACAAGGAATAACAAACCATAGATAGTGTTTCTCCTGTAATAGTTTAAACATTTTTCATTAATTTTCCAAAGATAAAGACCCTAAATGCCCTTTTCTAGACCTGAGGCAAAAATATAAACAAGGTTGAGGCAGTACAAAATGTAATTAAACCAAATCCTTACACAGTAAGCTTCTTCTTTAACGTCGCTTCTATGTCAGACCTTAATCCTGAATTGAAGACTATAAAAGAAGCATTTTCAATTTATATGTGTACCCATCTTCTTGGCTTTATAGTTTATTAAAATGTTTTTCATAATTGGGTACGCTATCTCTAATTATCATACAGTTAAGATTGTCAATGTGGATTTCTTCTTAATGTTGTGTAACAGAAAACGCGCTTCTACATACAATTTATTTTGACCTGTATTATTAAATTTTATTTATGTATGGTGTATTAGTGAGAAGCTTAAGGATTCTTCTGCCTGGCTGCATTAAGTTGAAAGTACTCGAGTCGTTCCCAGGCTGACAATGATATTAGGATCTAACTCAACCTAAGACCACTGACAGCCCGGGACACGTCCAGAGCATGTTTGAGCCAGGAATAGTACAATTCGTATTACAAAACGAGTTAGCTTATGCGGTCTGGTCTGTGGCCCGCATTTCTGTGTTCGTAGTTTCGATTCCATTATCCGGGAGTCCTGACTCATGGTTGTTACCCCGGGTGGCCAAGAGAATGCTGAGATGTTCCTTTCATGAATTGAACTTTCCGATCCAGCATTAGCAGTTCTCATCAGTTCTTTGGCATTACTAATGAAGATGAACTATCAGACGATGATGTTGGCCAGAATGGGGCTGGTTCTTGCTTGCAAAGTGTGCAGAAATAATATATGTGTCGAACACAGTACCGTAGGGTACTTTGCGCAGACGAATAAACATAGTGTCCTGATCCCACGTGCACCTCAAACGAAATAGCATTTTAAAATATTTAAAATGCATTAACAAATTAAATAATACAAACATTGAAATCTTAGTTTTAATGCCATTATTATTTAATTATTAATAGAAGTAAGGGATAATTGAATTACCTAGGAGGAGATGAAGTCTTTGGAGCAAAAATCACTATTCCTTTGAACCATGACTTGAAGCTTTCCTGGCGGCGGTATGATAATACTTTTCTCGGGGGATCAGCCAGGTAGATTCTGGAATTCTTAAATTATTCCAGAATTCACCTAAATGACAGCCCGAGAAAAGTTATGTTTATTCCTTTGAAGTTGGTGCACTCCAGTCTTTTTACACTTGCCATTTTTCGTTGTTTGCATTTCCACGTTGTTGGCTACGAAGTGATTTATTTCCAATACTTAAAGTTATTTACTCAGTTGTATATTCTTATTTAACACTGATTTAAAGAAAATTGAGAGACAAAAATTCGAATAATATCACATAAATAACATTTAATCAACTATTAATTATACCTCTCTTAACTATGGGGACGTGGCTAGTTTTTATTATACTCGCGTAACAAGGCGGCCCAGTTTTGACTACACGAGACCACATGTGGAAACTGTGGTGGACAAAGCGGCTCAGGGTCGAGCTTTCTCCGGATTCCCCGGTTTACCTCCATCTCATTCCAGCTCTGCTCCATCTTCAATCTATGTAGGCGTTATCAGTATCATCGCCTGTGGTATAGCAGTGGTAAATGTGGGCGTGAAACACTATTCAAGCTGTCAATACCCCTACAATGAAAAAATAATGTCATGAATTCTATATGGAGTTATCAATGTAAAATTGCAAATTACTGCAAAAATCCGTTGTATAGTCACAAGTGTTGGACCTTAAACCAGACTTCAGACTGTATAATAAAATAAGGATATAAGATGCGTTAAATTATTGGACTTTTGCTCTTCTTCTTTTGCGTTCCTCATAAGATATTTCATTTATTAGTCATGATACTTTACCGTTGTGTCTATTAAAAAAGTTTACCAGAATTACATAGCAAAGCAAAAGGATTTTATAGGCGGCTACCAGGAATATCAAGATATAAACTCCAGCTTTCTTTTACCTTACCCTTACCTACCTTGCAACAAATACAAATGCTTTTCTCAAAAATTGAGCGTGCCTAACCTGACTACACAAGTATGCATGCCAGGGACAAGTCCTTGGGTTTTTCCGTTTGGTCAATATCCTGAAAGTTCGGAAGCACTTGCTAACAGGGTCGGAATTGAACACCTCTGGGAGAAGACTACGTTAAACCGAGAGCGATGTTTACCACCTTAGTCCTACTTACGTTTCTGGTTAGTGCCGGAGGACACTAAAGTGTGTCACAAACACGCAGGCGTCACCGCCCAAACTTACTCAAACTGTTACGGGAATCGGGCCACTGCCAGGTTGAATACAACCCCATCCGAATAAATCCCTTTCGGGAGGGGCTCATGTGTTCGCCCCGACTACTTCTAGTAACTTCAGAAGTACCACGGGTGCTCGGGGTCCGCAGCGCTCGCACCGGAGCAGCTGAAGAGGTCGAAACCTCCCCCCTACGGGACTGCTATATCATTTCTGTGAAATCGTGTCTAATCATGTCAACAAAAACCGCTATTCTATTGCATATGATACTAACTAAATACAGTGAACGAAGAGATTAGTGATTTGAACAATATTTAAGGCAGTATTGATTTTCTTAAAACTAAACGTGTATATATTCATTTTAGTTTTACTTCAGCAATAATGGGAGACAAAAAGGTTTGCAAGGACAGGCGTTTACGGATATGGGAGAGGTTTTGAATCAAAATAGCAGCAGAATATATCTGGTGTTGAGAGTTCGCGCAAATAGAAGAGTCTGACGTGTTCCATTCACATGTGTTTCATTGCCTATATCACTGTAAGAGATTATCGCTAAAAAGCTTATTCATCTAACTACTTAATGGTTATTGAGAAAAGCATTTGCAGAAAATGTCATTTTTACTTGGTTCCTTGTAAGCGGAAGTGTAAAATCGGTAAACAAACCATTTTTTGGAAACATAAGTCTGCTGTCTACAGCATGCTAACCAAGATAAATATGAGCTAAATAACTCTTATTACTACTTTCTTTAGAAGTAGAAGGGATATAAGAAAATGCACTGGCTATTGCTATAGCCTCGTAATTTTAAAGCGGCTAGCTCCATGGAACAATTGAAATGAAATCTCTTCGCTAGCCGGGAGTAGAGAAACGAGAAAAAGGGTGTCTTCCAGTTTGAGAAAATTGTAAGTGATTTTAAATTGAAATCAGAACCCAGGATGACAGCCTCCGTAGTCGAGTAGCCAGAGAGCTAATTTCTCATCCTCCAGATCCAGGTTTCGATTCCAGGCCGAGGCGGGGAATTTTTCTTTAACGAGCATCATTCGCTATCCTACACAGGGTCTGGAAGTATGTTCGTAGTGTTTGTGTTTAAAGGGGCAAGTAAACGTAAAGAACCTACAGAAAACGAATTGCTTCTAATGTCTTAGACCCCGATATGGCCTTAGATGTTAATTGAGGCTATTTAAATGAAACTTCATATGAACTTGTGAGTTTTACTTGACTGAATGATAATGCTTGTCATTTCATGAATGCCAGAAATTCTGTCGTGTTTTTTCGGCACAGATGCATCGCGTAAGGGGCTTATTAAAAACGAATATGATGTATTAAAGGTGTCTATATCTATCAGTCTTCTTGTAATACGTTTGTATCTAGCCTTAAAAGAGTAACAGTAATACACAATTTACCAGGTTACGAAATTCCTTCCCAAAAAGAAAAAACTTCATATGTTTGTCATCAGATTTCAACTTATAAATTTTACCTTAAAACATAATACTATTACAAATCTGTAGATACCTTGAAAATAAACAAAGGATGTTTGTAAATTCTACATGAAGCTAAACAAGAAATATTGCAAGCTTATGGTCACAACTACTGCACCTGAAAACATACTTCAGTGAGAATCAGTCAAAATATCAATACAGAATGACAGACTGACACTTGTAAAACACACTTTAAATAAATTATAACATGTTTGAATAATTAAACATATTCTCTTCAACCTGGACGCTATATCTGTCTTTTAGTTTTCACGCAGTACGCTTGTATATATCCTTTAAACATTAGTAATAATATACAGTTACAAGGAATAACAAACCATAGATAGTGTTTCTCCTGTAATATTTTAAACATTTTTCATTAATTTTCCAAAGATAAAGACCCTAAATGCCCTTTTCTAGACCTGAGGCAAAAATATAAACAAGGTTGAGGCAGTACAAAATGTAATTAAACCAAATCCTTACACAGTAAGCTTCTTCTTTAACGTCGCTTCTATGTCAGACCTTAATCCTGAATTGAAGACTATAAAAGAAGCATTTTCAATTTATATGTGTACCCATCTTCTTGGCTTTATAGTTTATTAAAATGTTTTTCATAATTGGGTACGCTATCTCTAATTATCATACAGTTAAGATTGTCAATGTGGATTTCTTCTTAATGTTGTGTAACAGAAAACGCGCTTCTAGATACAATTTATTTTGACCTGTATTATTAAATTTTATTTATGTATGGTGTATTAGTGAGAAGCTTAAGGATTCTTCTGCCTGGCTGCATTAAGTTGAAAGTACTCGAGTCGTTCCCAGGCTGACAATGATATTAGGATCTAACTCAACCTAAGACCACTGACAGCCCGGGACACGTCCAGAGCATGTTTGAGCCAGGAATAGTACAATTCGTATTACAAAACGAGTTAGCTTATGCGGTCTGGTCTGTGGCCCGCATTTCTGTGTTCGTAGTTTCGATTCCATTATCCGGGAGTCCTGACTCATGGTTGTTACCCCGGGTGGCCAAGAGAATGCTGAGATGTTCCTTTCATGAATTGAACTTTCCGATCCAGCATTAGCTGTTCTCCTCAGTTCTTTGGCAGTACTAATGAAGATGAACTATCAGACGATGATGTTGGCCAGAATGGGGCTGGTTCTTGCTTGCAAAGTGTGCAGAAATAATATATGTGTCGAACACAGTACCGTAGGGTACTTTGCGCAGACGAATAAACATAGTGTCCTGATCCCACGTGCACCTCAAACGAAATAGCATTTTAAAATATTTAAAATGCATTAACAAATTAAATAATACAAACATTGAAATCTTAGTTTTAATGCCATAATTATTTAATTATTAATAGAAGTAAGGGATAATTGAATTACCTAGGAGGAGATGAAGTCTTTGGAGCAAAAATCACTATTCCTTTGAACCATGACTTGAAGCTTTCCTGGCGGCGGTATGATAATACTTTTCTCGGGGGATCAGCCAGGTAGATTCTGGAATTCTTAAATTATTCCAGAATTCACCTAAATGACAGCCCGAGAAAAGTTATGTTTATTCCTTTGAAGTTGGTGCACTCCAGTCTTTTTACACTTGCCATTTTTCGTTGTTTGCATTTCCACGTTGTTGGCTACGAAGTGATTTATTTCCAATACTTAAAGTTATTTACTCGGTTGTATATTCTTATTTAACACTGATTTAAAGAAAATTGAGACACAAAAATTCGAATATCACATAAATAACATTTAATCAACTATTAACTATATCTCTCTTAACTATGGGGACGTGGCTAGTATTTATTATACTCGCGTAACAAGGCGGCCCAGTTTTGACCACACGAGACCACATGTGGAAACTGTGGTGGACAAAGCGGCTCAGGGTCAAGCTTACTCCGGATTCCCCGGTTTCCCTCCATCTCATTTCAGCTCTGCTCCATCTTCAATCTATGTAGGCGTTATCAGTATCATCGCCTGTGGTATAGCAGTGGTAAATGTGGGCGTGAAACACTGTTCAAGCTGTCAATACCCCTACAATGAAAAAATAATGTCATGAATTCTATATGGAGTTATCAATGTAAAATTGCCAATTACTGCAAAAATCGGTTGTATAGTCACAAGTGTTGGACCTTAAACCAGACTTCAGACTGTATAATAAAATAAGGATATAAGATGCTTTAAATTATTGGACTTTTGCTTTTCTTCTTTACCGTTCCTCATACGACATTTCATTTATTAGTCATGATACTTTACCGTTGTGTCTATTAAAAGTTTACCAGAATTACATAGCAAAGCAAAAGGATTTTATAGGCGGCTACCAGGAATATCAAGATATAAACTCCAGCTTTCTTTTACCTTACCCTTACCTACCTTGCAACAAATACAAATGCTTTTCTCAAAAATTGAACGTGCCTAACCTGACTACACAAGTATGCATGCCAGGGACAAGTCCTTGGGTTTTTCCGTTTGGTCAATATCCTGAAAGTTCGGAAGCACTTGCTAACAGGTTCGGAATTGAACACCTCTGGGAGAAGACTACGTTAAACCGAGAGCGATGTTTACCACCTTAGTCCTACTTACGTTTCTGGTTAGTGCCGGAGGACACTAAAGTGTGTCACAAACACGCAGGCGTCATCGCCCAAACTTACCCAAACTGTTACGGGAATCGGACCACTGCCAGGTTGAGTACAACCCTATCCGAATAAATCCCTTTCGGGAGGGGCTCATGTGTTCGCCCCGACTACTTCTAGTAACTTCAGAAGTACCACGGGTGCTCGGGGTCCGCAGCGCTCGCACCGGAGCAGCTGAAGAGGTCGAAACCTCCCCCCTACGGGACTGCTATATCATTTCTGTGAAATCGTGTCTAATCATGTCAACAAAAACCGCTATTCTATTGCATATGATACTAACTAAATACAGTGAACGAAGAGATTAGTGATTTGAACAATATTTAAGGCAGTATTGATTTTCTTAAAACTAAACGTGTATATATTCATTTTAGTTTTACTTCAGCAATAATGGGAGACAAAAATTTTTGCAAGGACAGGCGTTTACGGATATGGGAGAGGTTTTGAATCAAAATAGCAGCAGAATATATCTGGTGTTGAGAGTTCGCGCAAATAGAAGAGTCTGACGTGTTCCATTCACATGTGTTTCATTGCCTATATCACTGTAAGAGATTATCGCTAAAAAGCTTATTCATCTAACTACTTAATGGTTATTGAGAAAAGCATTTGCAGAAAATGTCATTTTTACTTGGTTCCTTGTAAGCGGAAGTGTAAAATCGGTAAACAAACCATTTTTTGGAAACATAAGTCTGCTGTCTACAGCATGCTAACCAAGATAAATATGAGCTAAATAACTCTTATTACTACTTTCTTTAGAAGTAGAAGGGATATAAGAAAATGCACTGGCTATTGCTATAGCCTCGTAATTTTAAAGCGGCTAGCTCCATGGAACAATTGAAATGAAATCTCTTCGCTAGCCGGGAGTAGAGAAACGAGAAAAAGGGTGTCTTCCAGTTTGAGAAAATTGTAAGTGATTTTAAATTGAAATCAGAACCCAGGATGACAGCCTCCGTAGTCGAGTAGCCAGAGAGCTAATTTCTCATCCTCCAGATCCAGGTTTCGATTCCAGGCCGAGGCGGGGAATTTTTCTTTAACGAGCATCATTCGCTATCCTACACAGGGTCTGGAAGTATGTTCGTAGTGTTTGTGTTTAAAGGGGCAAGTAAACGTAAAGAACCTACAGAAAACGAATTGCTTCTAATGTCTTAGACCCCGATATGGCCTTAGATGTTAATTGAGGCTATTTAAATGAAACTTCATATGAACTTGTGAGTTTTACTTGACTGAATGATAATGCTTGTCATTTCATGAATGCCAGAAATTCTGTCGTGTTTTTTCAGCACAGATGCATCGCGTAAGGGGCTTATTAAAAACGAATATGATGTATTAAAGGTGTCTATATCTATCAGTCTTCTTGTAATACGTTTGTATCTAGCCTTAAAAGAGTAACAGTAATACACAATTTACCAGGTTACGAAATTCCTTCCCAAAAAGAAAAAACTTCATATGTTTGTCATCAGATTTCAACTTATAAATTTTACCTTAAAACATAATACTATTACAAATCTGTAGATACCTTGAAAATAAACAAAGGATGTTTGTAAATTCTACATGAAGCTAAACAAGAAATATTGCAAGCTTATGGTCACAACTACTGCACCTGAAAACATACTTCAGTGAGAATCAGTCAAAATATCAATACAGAATGACAGACTGACACTTGTAAAACACACTTTAAATAAATTATAACATGTTTGAATAATTAAACATATTCTCTTCAACCTGGACGCTATATCTGTCTTTTAGTTTTCACGCAGTACGCTTGTATATATCCTTTAAACATTAGTAATAATATACAGTTACAAGGAATAACAAACCATAGATAGTGTTTCTCCTGTAATAGTTTAAACATTTTTCATTAATTTTCCAAAGATAAAGACCCTAAATGCCCTTTTCTAGACCTGAGGCAAAAATATAAACAAGGTTGAGGCAGTACAAAATGTAATTAAACCAAATCCTTACACAGTAAGCTTCTTCTTTAACGTCGCTTCTATGTCAGACCTTAATCCTGAATTGAAGACTATAAAAGAAGCATTTTCAATTTATATGTGTACCCATCTTCTTGGCTTTATAGTTTATTAAAATGTTTTTCATAATTGGGTACGCTATCTCTAATTATCATACAGTTAAGATTGTCAATGTGGATTTCTTCTTAATGTTGTGTAACAGAAAACGCGCTTCTAGATACAATTTATTTTGACCTGTATTATTAAATTTTATTTATGTATGGTGTATTAGTGAGAAGCTTAAGGATTCTTCTGCCTGGCTGCATTAAGTTGAAAGTACTCGAGTCGTTCCCAGGCTGACAATGATATTAGGATCTAACTCAACCTAAGACCACTGACAGCCCGGGACACGTCCAGAGCATGTTTGAGCCAGGAATAGTACAATTCGTATTACAAAACGAGTTAGCTTATGCGGTCTGGTCTGTGGCCCGCATTTCTGTGTTCGTAGTTTCGATTCCATTATCCGGGAGTCCTGACTCATGGTTGTTACCCCGGGTGGCCAAGAGAATGCTGAGATGTTCCTTTCATGAATTGAACTTTCCGATCCAGCATTAGCTGTTCTCATCAGTTCTTTGGCAGTACTAATGAAGATGAACTATCAGACGATGATGTTGGCCAGAATGGGGCTGGTTCTTGCTTGCAAAGTGTGCAGAAATAATATATGTGTCGAACACAGTACCGTAGGGTACTTTGCGCAGACGAATAAACATAGTGTCCTGATCCCACGTGCACCTCAAACGAAATAGCATTTTAAAATATTTAAAATGCATTAACAAATTAAATAATATAAACATTGAAATCTTAGTTTTAATGCCATTATTATTTAATTATTAATAGAAGTAAGGGATAATTGAATTACCTAGGAGGAGATGAAGTCTTTGGAGCAAAAATCACTATTCCTTTGAACCATGACTTGAAGCTTTCCTGGCGGCGGTATGATAATACTTTTCTCGGGGGATCAGCCAGGTAGATTCTGGAATTCTTAAATTATTCCAGAATTCACCTAAATGACAGCCCGAGAAAAGTTATGTTTATTCCTTTGAAGTTGGTGCACTCCAGTCTTTTTACACTTGCCATTTTTCGTTGTTTGCATTTCCACGTTGTTGGCTACGAAGTGCTTTATTTCCAATACTTAAAGTTATTTACTCAGTTGTATATTCTTATTTAACACTGATTTAAAGAAAATTGAGAGACAAAAATTCGAATAATATCACATAAATATCATTTAATCAACTATTAATTATACCTCTCTTAACTATGGGGACGTGGCTAGTTTTTATTATACTCGCGTAACAAGGCGGCCCAGTTTTGACTACACGAGACCACATGTGGAAACTGTGGTGGACAAAGCGGCTCAGGGTCGAGCTTTCTCCGGATTCCCCGGTTTACCTCCATCTCATTCCAGCTCTGCTCCATCTTCAATCTATGTAGGCGTTATCAGTATCATCGCCTGTGGTATAGCAGTGGTAAATGTGGGCGTGAAACACTATTCAAGCTGTCAATACCCCTACAATGAAAAAATAATGTCATGAATTCTATATGGAGTTATCAATGTAAAATTGCAAATTACTGCAAAAATCCGTTGTATAGTCACAAGTGTTGGACCTTAAACCAGACTTCAGACTGTATAATAAAATAAGGATATAAGATGCGTTAAATTATTGGACTTTTGCTCTTCTTCTTTTGCGTTCCTCATAAGATATTTCATTTATTAGTCATGATACTTTACCGTTGTGTCTATTAAAAAAGTTTACCAGAATTACATAGCAAAGCAAAAGGATTTTATAGGCGGCTACCAGGAATATCAAGATATAAACTCCAGCTTTCTTTTACCTTACCCTTACCTACCTTGCAACAAATACAAATGCTTTTCTCAAAAATTGAGCGTGCCTAACCTGACTACACAAGTATGCATGCTAGGGACAAGTCCTTGGGTTTTTCCGTTTGGTCAATATCCTGAAAGTTCGGAAGCACTTGCTAACAGGGTCGGAATTGAACACCTCTGGGAGAAGACTACGTTAAACCGAGAGCGATGTTTACCACCTTAGTCCTACTTACGTTTCTGGTTAGTGCCGGAGGACACTAAAGTGTGTCACAAACACGCAGGCGTCACCGCCCAAACTTACTCAAACTGTTACGGGAATCGGGCCACTGCCAGGTTGAATACAACCCCATCCGAATAAATCCCTTTCGGGAGGGGCTCATGTGTTCGCCCCGACTACTTCTAGTAACTTCAGAAGTACCACGGGTGCTCGGGGTCCGCAGCGCTCGCACCGGAGCAGCTGAAGAGGTCGAAACCTCCCCCCTACGGGACTGCTATATCATTTCTGTGAAATCGTGTCTAATCATGTCAACAAAAACCGCTATTCTATTGCATATGATACTAACTAAATACAGTGAACGAAGAGATTAGTGATTTGAACAATATTTAAGGCAGTATTGATTTTCTTAAAACTAAACGTGTATATATTCATTTTAGTTTTACTTCAGCAATAATGGGAGACAAAAAGGTTTGCAAGGACAGGCGTTTACGGATATGGGAGAGGTTTTGAATCAAAATAGCAGCAGAATATATCTGGTGTTGAGAGTTCGCGCAAATAGAAGAGTCTGACGTGTTCCATTCACATGTGTTTCATTGCCTATATCACTGTAAGAGATTATCGCTAAAAAGCTTATTCATCTAACTACTTAATGGTTATTGAGAAAAGCATTTGCAGAAAATGTCATTTTTACTTGGTTCCTTGTAAGCGGAAGTGTAAAATCGGTAAACAAACCATTTTTTGGAAACATAAGTCTGCTGTCTACAGCATGCTAACCAAGATAAATATGAGCTAAATAACTCTTATTACTACTTTCTTTAGAAGTAGAAGGGATATAAGAAAATGCACTGGCTATTGCTATAGCCTCGTAATTTTAAAGCGGCTAGCTCCATGGAACAATTGAAATGAAATCTCTTCGCTAGCCGGGAGTAGAGAAACGAGAAAAAGGGTGTCTTCCAGTTTGAGAAAATTGTAAGTGATTTTAAATTGAAATCAGAACCCAGGATGACAGCCTCCGTAGTCGAGTAGCCAGAGAGCTAATTTCTCATCCTCCAGATCCAGGTTTCGATTCCAGGCCGAGGCGGGGAATTTTTCTTTAACGAGCATCATTCGCTATCCTACACAGGGTCTGGAAGTATGTTCGTAGTGTTTGTGTTTAAAGGGGCAAGTAAACGTAAAGAACCTACAGAAAACGAATTGCTTCTAATGTCTTAGACCCCGATATGGCCTTAGATGTTAATTGAGGCTATTTAAATGAAACTTCATATGAACTTGTGAGTTTTACTTGACTGAATGATAATGCTTGTCATTTCATGAATGCCAGAAATTCTGTCGTGTTTTTTCGGCACAGATGCATCGCGTAAGGGGCTTATTAAAAACGAATATGATGTATTAAAGGTGTCTATATCTATCAGTCTTCTTGTAATACGTTTGTATCTAGCCTTAAAAGAGTAACAGTAATACACAATTTACCAGGTTACGAAATTCCTTCCCAAAAAGAAAAAACTTCATATGTTTGTCATCAGATTTCAACTTATAAATTTTACCTTAAAACATAATACTATTACAAATCTGTAGATACCTTGAAAATAAACAAAGGATGTTTGTAAATTCTACATGAAGCTAAACAAGAAATATTGCAAGCTTATGGTCACAACTACTGCACCTGAAAACATACTTCAGTGAGAATCAGTCAAAATATCAATACAGAATGACAGACTGACACTTGTAAAACACACTTTAAATAAATTATAACATGTTTGAATAATTAAACATATTCTCTTCAACCTGGACGCTATATCTGTCTTTTAGTTTTCACGCAGTACGCTTGTATATATCCTTTAAACATTAGTAATAATATACAGTTACAAGGAATAACAAACCATAGATAGTGTTTCTCCTGTAATAGTTTAAACATTTTTCATTAATTTTCCAAAGATAAAGACCCTAAATGCCCTTTTCTAGACCTGAGGCAAAAATATAAACAAGGTTGAGGCAGTACAAAATGTAATTAAACCGAATCCTTACACAGTAAGCTTCTTCTTTAACGTCGCTTCTATGTCAGACCTTAATCCTGAATTGAAGACTATAAAAGAAGCATTTTCAATTTATATGTGTATCCATCTTCTTGGCTTTATAGTTTATTAAAATGTTTTTCATAATTGGGTACGCTATCTCTAATTATCATACAGTTAAGATTGTCAATGTGGATTTCTTCTTAATGTTGTGTAACAGAAAACGCGCTTCTAGATACAATTTATTTTGACCTGTGTTATTAAATTTTATTTATGTATGGTGTATTAGTGAGAAGCTTAAGGATTCTTCTGCCTGGCTGCATTAAGTTGAAAGTACTCAAGTCGTTCCCAGGCTGACAATGAGATTAGGATCTAACTCAACCTAAGACCACTGACAGCCCGGGACACGTCCAGAGCATGTTTGAGCCAGGAATAGTACAATTCGTATTACAAAACGAGTTAGCTTATGCGGTCTGGTCTGTGGCCCGCATTTCTGTGTTCGTAGTTTCGATTCCATTATCCGGGAGTCCTGACTCATGGTTGTTACCCCGGGTGGCCAAGAGAATGCTGAGATGTTCCTTTCATGAATTGAACTTTCCGATCCAGCATTAGCTGTTCTCCTCAGTTCTTTGGCAGTACTAATGAAGATGAACTATCAGACGATGATGTTGGCCAGAATGGGGCTGGTTCTTGCTTGCAAAGTGTGCAGAAATAATATATGTGTCGAACACAGTACCGTAGGGTACTTTGCGCAGACGAATAAACATAGTGTCCTGATCCCACGTGCACCTCAAACGAAATAGCATTTTAAAATATTTGAAATGCATTAACAAATTAAATAATACAAACATTGAAATCTTAGTTTTAATGCCATAATTATTTAATTATTAATAGAAGTAAGGGATAATTGAATTACCTATGAGGAGATGAAGTCTTTGGAGCAAAAATCACTATTCCTTTGAACCATGACTTGAAGCTTTCCTGGCGGCGGTATGATAATACTTTTCTCGGGGGATCAGCCAGGTAGATTCTGGAATTCTTAAATTATTCCAGAATTCACCTAAATGACAGCCCGAGAAAAGTTATGTTTATTCCTTTGAAGTTGGTGCACTCCAGTCTTTTTACACTTGCCATTTTTCGTTGTTTGCATTTCCACGTTGTTGGCTACGAAGTGATTTATTTCCAATACTTAAAGTTATTTACTCGGTTGTATATTCTTATTTAACACTGATTTAAAGAAAATTGAGACACAAAAATTCGAATATCACATAAATAACATTTAATCAACTATTAACTATATCTCTCTTAACTATGGGGACGTGGCTAGTATTTATTATACTCGCGTAACAAGGCGGCCCAGTTTTGACCACACGAGACCACATGTGGAAACTGTGGTGGACAAAGCGGCTCAGGGTCAAGCTTACTCCGGATTCCCCGGTTTCCCTCCATCTCATTTCAGCTCTGCTCCATCTTCAATCTATGTAGGCGTTATCAGTATCATCGCCTGTGGTATAGCAGTGGTAAATGTGGGCGTGAAACACTGTTCAAGCTGTCAATACCCCTACAATGAAAAAATAATGTCATGAATTCTATATGGAGTTATCAATGTAAAATTGCCAATTACTGCAAAAATCGGTTGTATAGTCACAAGTGTTGGACCTTAAACCAGACTTCAGACTGTATAATAAAATAAGGATATAAGATGCTTTAAATTATTGGACTTTTGCTCTTCTTCTTTAGCGTTCCTCATACGACATTTCATTTATTAGTCATGATACTTTACCGTTGTGTCTATTAAAAGTTTACCAGAATTACATAGCAAAGCAAAAGGATTTTATAGGCGGCTACCAGGAATATCAAGATATAACCTCCAGCTTTCTTTTACCTTACCCTTACCTACCTTGCAACAAATACAAATGCTTTTCTCAAAAATTGAGCGTGCCTAACCTGACTACACAAGTATGCATGCCAGGGACAAGTCCTTGGGTTTTTCCGTTTGGTCAATATCCTGAAAGTTCGGAAGCACTTGCTAACAGGGTCGGAATTGAACACCTCTGGGAGAAGACTACGTTAAACCGAGAGCGATGTTTACCACCTTAGTCCTACTTACGTTTCTGGTTAGTGCCGGAGGACACTAAAGTGTGTCACAAACACGCAGGCGTCATCGCCCAAACTTACCCAAACTGTTACGGGAATCGGGCCACTGCCAGGTTGAGTACAACCCCATCCGAATAAATCCCTTTCGGGAGGGGCTCATGTGTTCGCCCCGACTACTTCTAGTAACTTCAGAAGTACCACGGGTGCTCGGGGTCCGCAGCGCTCGCACCGGAGCAGCTGAAGAGGTCGAAACCTCCCCCCTACGGGACTGCTATATCATTTCTGTGAAATCGTGTCTAATCATGTCAACAAAAACCGCTATTCTATTGCATATGATACTAACTAAATACAGTGAACGAAGAGATTAGTGATTTGAACAATATTTAAGGCAGTATTGATTTTCTTAAAACTAAACGTGTATATATTCATTTTAGTTTTACTTCAGCAATAATGGGAGACAAAAAGGTTTGCAAGGACAGGCGTTTACGGATATGGGAGAGGTTTTGAATCAAAATAGCAGCAGAATATATCTGGTGTTGAGAGTTCGCGCAAATAGAAGAGTCTGACGTGTTCCATTCACATGTGTTTCATTGCCTATATCACTGTAAGAGATTATCGCTAAAAAGCTTATTCATCTAACTACTTAATGGTTATTGAGAAAAGCATTTGCAGAAAATGTCATTTTTACTTGGTTCCTTGTAAGCGGAAGTGTAAAATCGGTAAACAAACCATTTTTTGGAAACATAAGTCTGCTGTCTACAGCATGCTAACCAAGATAAATATGAGCTAAATAACTCTTATTACTACTTTCTTTAGAAGTAGAAGGGATATAAGAAAATGCACTGGCTATTGCTATAGCCTCGTAATTTTAAAGCGGCTAGCTCCATGGAACAATGAAATGAAATCTCTTCGCTAGCCGGGAGTAGAGAAACGAGAAAAAGGGTGTCTTCCAGTTTGAGAAAATTGTAAGTGATTTTAAATTGAAATCAGAACCCAGGATGACTGCCTCCGTAGTCGAGTAGCCAGAGAGCTAATTTCTCATCCTCCAGATCCAGGTTTCGATTCCAGGCCGAGGCGGGGAATTTTTCTTTAACGAGCATCATTCGCTATCCTACACAGGGTCTGGAAGTATGTTCGTAGTGTTTGTGTTTAAAGGGGCAAGTAAACGTAAAGAACCTACAGAAAACGAATTGCTTCTAATGTCTTAGACCCCGATATGGCCTTAGATGTTAATTGAGGCTATTTAAATGAAACTTCATATGAACTTGTGAGTTTTACTTGACTGAATGATAATGCTTGTCATTTCATGAATGCCAGAAATTCTGTCGTGTTTTTTCGGCACAGATGCATCGCGTAAGGGGCTTATTAAAAACGAATATGATGTATTAAAGGTGTCTATATCTATCAGTCTTCTTGTAATACGTTTGTATCTAGCCTTAAAAGAGTAACAGTAATACACAATTTACCAGGTTACGAAATTCCTTCCCAAAAAGAAAAAACTTCATATGTTTGTCATCAGATTTCAACTTATAAATTTTACCTTAAAACATAATACTATTACAAATCTGTAGATACCTTGAAAATAAACAAAGGATGTTTGTAAATTCTACATGAAGCTAAACAAGAAATATTGCAAGCTTATGGTCACAACTACTGCACCTGAAAACATACTTCAGTGAGAATCAGTCAAAATATCAATACAGAATGACAGACTGACACTTGTAAAACACACTTTAAATAAATTATAACATGTTTGAATAATTAAACATATTCTCTTCAACCTGGACGCTATATCTGTCTTTTAGTTTTCACGCAGTACGCTTGTATATATCCTTTAAACATTAGTAATAATATACAGTTACAAGGAATAACAAACCATAGATAGTGTTTCTCCTGTAATAGTTTAAACATTTTTCATTAATTTTCCAAAGATAAAGACCCTAAATGCCCTTTTCTAGACCTGAGGCAAAAATATAAACAAGGTTGAGGCAGTACAAAATCTAATTAAACCAAATCCTTACACAGTAAGCTTCTTCTTTAACGTCGCTTCTATGTCAGACCTTAATCCTGAATTGAAGACTATAAAAGAAGCATTTTCAATTTATATGTGTACCCATCTTCTTGGCTTTATAGTTTATTAAAATGTTTTTCATAATTGGGTACGCTATCTCTAATTATCATACAGTTAAGATTGTCAATGTGGATTTCTTCTTAATGTTGTGTAACAGAAAACGCGCTTCTAGATACAATTTATTTTGACCTGTATTATTAAATTTTATTTATGTATGGTGTATTAGTGAGAAGCTTAAGGATTCTTCTGCCTGGCTGCATTAAGTTGAAAGTACTCGAGTCGTTCCCAGGCTGACAATGATATTAGGATCTAACTCAACCTAAGACCACTGACAGCCTGGGACACGTCCAGAGCATGTTTGAGCCAGGAATAGTACAATTCGTATTACAAAACGAGTTAGCTTATGCGGTCTGGTCTGTGGCCCGCATTTCTGTGTTCGTAGTTTCGATTCCATTATCCGGGAGTCCTGACTCATGGTTGTTACCCCGGGTGGCCAAGAGAATGCTGAGATGTTCCTTTCATGAATTGAACTTTCCGATCCAGCATTAGCTGTTCTCATCAGTTCTTTGGCAGTACTAATGAAGATGAACTATCAGACGATGATGTTGGCCAGAATGGGGCTGGTTCTTGCTTGCAAAGTGTGCAGAAATAATATATGTGTCTAACACAGTACCGTAGGGTACTTTGCGCAGACGAATAAACATAGTGTCCTGATCCCACGTGCACCTCAAACGAAATAGCATTTTAAAATATTTAAAATGCATTAACAAATTAAATAATACAAACATTGAAATCTTAGTTTTAATGCCATAATTATTTAATTATTAATAGAAGTAAGGGATAATTGAATTACCTAGGAGGAGATGAAGTCTTTGGAGCAAAAATCACTATTCCTTTGAACCATGACTTGAAGCTTTCCTGGCGGCGGTATGATAATACTTTTCTCGGGGGATCAGCCAGGTAGATTCTGGAATTCTTAAATTATTCCAGAATTCACCTAAATGACAGCCCGAGAAAAGTTATGTTTATTCCTTTGAAGTTGGTGCACTCCAGTCTTTTTACACTTGCCATTTTTCGTTGTTTGCATTTCCACGTTGTTGGCTACGAAGTGATTTATTTCCAATACTTAAAGTTATTTACTCGGTTGTATATTCTTATTTAACACTGATTTAAAGAAAATTGAGACACAAAAATTCGAATATCACATAAATAACATTTAATCAACTATTAACTATATCTCTCTTAACTATGGGGACGTGGCTAGTATTTATTATACTCGCGTAACAAGGCGGCCCAGTTTTGACTACACGAGACCACATGTGGAAACTGTGGTGGACAAAGCGGCTCAGGGTCGAGCTTTCTCCGGATTCCCCGGTTTACCTCCATCTCATTCCAGCTCTGCTCCATCTTCAATCTATGTAGGCGTTATCAGTATCATCGCCTGTGGTATAGCAGTGGTAAATGTGGGCGTGAAACACTATTCAAGCTGTCAATACCCCTACAATGAAAAAATAATGTCAAGAATTCTATATGGAGTTATCAATGTAAAATTGCAAATTACTGCAAAAATCCGTTGTATAGTCACAAGTGTTGGACCTTAAACCAGACTTCAGACTGTATAATAAAATAAGGATATAAGATGCGTTAAATTATTGGACTTTTGCTCTTCTTCTTTTGCGTTCCTCATAAGATATTTCATTTATTAGTCATGATACTTTACCGTTGTGTCTATTAAAAAAGTTTACCAGAATTACATAGCAAAGCAAAAGGATTCTATAGGCGGCTACCAGGAATATCAAGATATAAACTCCAGCTTTCTTACCTTACCCTTACCTACCTTGCAACAAATACAAATGCTTTTCTCAAAAATTGAGCGTGCCTAACCTGACTACACAAGTATGCATGCCAGGGACAAGTCCTTGGGTTTTTCCGTTTGGTCAATATCCTGAAAGTTCGGAAGCACTTGCTAACAGGGTCGGAATTGAACACCTCTGGGAGAAGACTACGTTAAACCGAGAGCGATGTTTACCACCTTAGTCCTACTTACGTTTCTGGTTAGTGCCGGAGGACACTAAAGTGTGTCACAAACACGCAGGCGTCACCGCCCAAACTTACTCAAACTGTTACGGGAATCGGGCCACTGCCAGGTTGAATACAACCCCATCCGAATAAATCCCTTTCGGGAGGGGCTCATGTGTTCGCCCCGACTACTTCTAGTAACTTCAGAAGTACCACGGGTGCTCGGGGTCCGCAGCGCTCGCACCGGAGCAGCTGAAGAGGTCGAAACCTCCCCCCTACGGGACTGCTATATCATTTCTGTGAAATCGTGTCTAATCATGTCAACAAAAACCGCTATTCTATTGCATATGATACTAACTAAATACAGTGAACGAAGAGATTAGTGATTTGAACAATATTTAAGGCAGTATTGATTTTCTTAAAACTAAACGTGTATATATTCATTTTAGTTTTACTTCAGCAATAATGGGAGACAAAAAGGTTTGCAAGGACAGGCGTTTACGGATATGGGAGAGGTTTTGAATCAAAATAGCAGCAGAATATACCTGGTGTTGAGAGTTCGCGCAAATAGAAGAGTCTGACGTGTTCCATTCACATGTGTTTCATTGCCTATATCACTGTAAGAGATTATCGCTAAAAAGCTTATTCATCTAACTACTTAATGGTTATTGAGAAAAGCATTTGCAGAAAATGTCATTTTTACTTGGTTCCTTGTAAGCGGAAGTGTAAAATCGGTAAACAAACCATTTTTTGGAAACATAAGTCTGCTGTCTACAGCATGCTAACCAAGATAAATATGAGCTAAATAACTCTTATTACTACTTTTTTAGAAGTAGAAGGGATATAAGAAAATGCACTGGCTATTGCTATAGCCTCGTAATTTTAAAGCGGCTAGCTCCATGGAACAATTGAAATGAAATCTCTTCGCTAGCCGGGAGTAGAGAAACGAGAAAAAGGGTGTCTTCCAGTTTGAGAAAATTGTAAGTGATTTTAAATTGAAATCAGAACCCAGGATGACAGCCTCCGTAGTCGAGTAGCCAGAGAGCTAATTTCTCATCCTCCAGATCCAGGTTTCGATTCCAGGCCGAGGCGGGGAATTTTTCTTTAACGAGCATCATTCGCTATCCTACACAGGGTCTGGAAGTATGTTCGTAGTGTTTGTGTTTAAAGGGGCAAGTAAACGTAAAGAACCTACAGAAAACGAATTGCTTCTAATGTCTTAGACCCCGATATGGCCTTAGATGTTAATTGAGGCTATTTAAATGAAACTTCATATGAACTTGTGAGTTTTACTTGACTGAATGATAATGCTTGTCATTTCATGAATGCCAGAAATTCTGTCGTGTTTTTTCGGCACAGATGCATCGCGTAAGGGGCTTATTAAAAACGAATATGATGTATTAAAGCTGTCTATATCTATCAGTCTTCTTGTAATACGTTTGTATCTAGCCTTAAAAGAGTAACAGTAATACACAATTTACCAGGTTACGAAATTCCTTCCCAAAAAGAAAAAACTTCATATGTTTGTCATCAGATTTCAACTTATAAATTTTACCTTAAAACATAATACTATTACAAATCTGTAGATACCTTGAAAATAAACAAAGGATGTTTGTAAATTCTACATGAAGCTAAACAAGAAATATTGCAAGCTTATGGTCACAACTACTGCACCTGAAAACATACTTCAGTGAGAATCAGTCAAAATATCAATACAGAATGACAGACTGACACTTGTAAAACACACTTTAAATAAATTATAACATGTTTGAATAATTAAACATATTCTCTTCAACCTGGACGCTATATCTGTCTTTTAGTTTTCACGCAGTACGCTTGTATATATCCTTTAAACATTAGTAATAATATACAGTTACAAGGAATAACAAACCATAGATAGTGTTTCTCCTGTAATAGTTTAAACATTTTTCATTAATTTTCCAAAGATAAAGACCCTAAATGCCCTTTTCTAGACCTGAGGCAAAAATATAAACAAGGTTGAGGCAGTACAAAATGTAATTAAACCAAATCCTTACACAGTAAGCTTCTTCTTTAACGTCGCTTCTATGTCAGACCTTAATCCTGAATTGAAGACTATAAAAGAAGCATTTTCAATTTATATGTGTACCCATCTTCTTGGCTTTATAGTTTATTAAAATGTTTTTCATAATTGGGTACGCTATCTCTAATTATCATACAGTTAAGATTGTCAATGTGGATTTCTTCTTAATGTTGTGTAACAGAAAACGCGCTTCTAGATACAATTTATTTTGACCTGTATTATTAAATTTTATTTATGTATGGTGTATTAGTGAGAAGCTTAGGGATTCTTCTGCCTGGCTGCATTAAGTTGAAAGTACTCGAGTCGTTCCCAGGCTGACAATGATATTAGGATCTAACTCAACCTAAGACCACTGACAGCCCGGGACACGTCCAGAGCATGTTTGAGCCAGGAATAGTACAATTCGTATTACAAAACGAGTTAGCTTATGCGGTCTGGTCTGTGGCCCGCATTTCTGTGTTCGTAGTTTCGATTCCATTATCCGGGAGTCCTGACTCATGGTTGTTACCCCGGGTGGCCAAGAGAATGCTGAGATGTTCCTTTCATGAATTGAACTTTCCGATCCAGCATTAGCTGTTCTCCTCAGTTCTTTGGCAGTACTAATGAAGATGAACTATCAGACGATGATGTTGGCCAGAATGGGGCTGGTTCTTGCTTGCAAAGTGTGCAGAAATAATATATGTGTCGAACACAGTACCGTAGGGTACTTTGCGCAGACGAATAAACATAGTGTCCTGATCCCACGTGCACCTCAAACGAAATAGCATTTTAAAATATTTAAAATGCATTAACAAATTAAATAATACAAACATTGAAATCTTAGTTTTAATGTTATAATTATTTAATTATTAATAGAAGTAAGGGATAATTGAATTACCTAGGAGGAGATGAAGTCTTTGGAGCAAAAATCACTATTCCTTTGAACCATGACTTGAAGCTTTCCTGGCGGCGGTATGATAATACTTTTCTCGGGGGATCAGCCAGGTAGATTCTGGAATTCTTAAATTATTCCAGAATTCACCTAAATGACAGCCCGAGAAAAGTTATGTTTATTCCTTTGAAGTTGGTGCACTCCAGTCTTTTTACACTTGCCATTTTTCGTTGTTTGCATTTCCACGTTGTTGGCTACGAAGTGATTTATTTCCAATACTTAAAGTTATTTACTCGGTTGTATATTCTTATTTAACACTGATTTAAAGAAAATTGAGACACAAAAATTCGAATATCACATAAATAACATTTAATCAACTATTAACTATATCTCTCTTAACTATGGGGACGTGGCTAGTATTTATTATACTCGCGTAACAAGGCGGCCCAGTTTTGACCACACGAGACCACATGTGGAAACTGTGGTGGACAAAGCGGCTCAGGGTCAAGCTTACTCCGGATTCCCGGTTTCCCTCCATCTCATTTCAGCTCTGCTCCATCTTCAATCTATGTAGGCGTTATCAGTATCATCGCCTGTGGTATAGCAGTGGTAAATGTGGGCGTGAAACACTGTTCAAGCTGTCAATACCCCTACAATGAAAAAATAATGTCATGAATTCTATATGGAGTTATCAATGTAAAATTGCCAATTACTGCAAAAATCGGTTGTATAGTCACAAGTGTTGGACCTTAAACCAGACTTCAGACTGTATAATAAAATAAGGATATAAGATGCTTTAAATTATTGGACTTTTGCTCTTCTTCTTTACCGTTCCTCATACGACATTTCATTTATTAGTCATGATACTTTACCGTTGTGTCTATTAAAAGTTTACCAGAATTACATAGCAAAGCAAAAGGATTTTATAGGCGGCTACCAGGAATATCAAGATATAAACTCCAGCTTTCTTTTACCTTACCCTTACCTACCTTGCAACAAATACAAATGCTTTTCTCAAAAATTGAGCGTGCCTAACCTGACTACACAAGTATGCATGCCAGGGACAAGTCCTTGGGTTTTTCCGTTTGGTCAATATCCTGAAAGTTCGGAAGCACTTGCTAACAGGGTCGGAATTGAACACCTCTGGGAGAAGACTACGTTAAACCGAGAGCGATGTTTACCACCTTAGTCCTACTTACGTTTCTGGTTAGTGCCGGAGGACACTAAAGTGTGTCACAAACACGCAGGCGTCATCGCCCAAACTTACCCAAACTGTTACGGGAATCGGGCCACTGCCAGGTTGAGTACAACCCCATCCGAATAAATCCCTTTCGGGAGGGGCTCATGTGTTCGCCCCGACTACTTCTAGTAACTTCAGAAGTACCACGGGTGCTCGGGGTCCGCAGCGCTCGCACCGGAGCAGCTGAAGAGGTCGAAACCTCCCCCCTACGGGACTGCTATATCATTTCTGTGAAATCGTGTCTAATCATGTCAACAAAAACCGCTATTCTATTGCATATGATACTAACTAAATACAGTGAACGAAGAGATTAGTGATTTGAACAATATTTAAGGCAGTATTGATTTTCTTAAAACTAAACGTGTATATATTCATTTTAGTTTTACTTCAGCAATAATGGGAGACAAAAAGGTTTGCAAGGACAGGCGTTTACGGATATGGGAGAGGTTTTGAATCAAAATAGCAGCAGAATATATCTGGTGTTGAGAGTTCGCGCAAATAGAAGAGTCTGACGTGTTCCATTCACATGTGTTTCATTGCCTATATCACTGTAAGAGATTATCGCTAAAAAGCTTATTCATCTAACTACTTAATGGTTATTGAGAAAAGCATTTGCAGAAAATGTCATTTTTACTTGGTTCCTTGTAAGCGGAAGTGTAAAATCGGTAAACAAACCATTTTTTGGAAACATAAGTCTGCTGTCTACAGCATGCTAACCAAGATAAATATGAGCTAAATAACTCTTATTACTACTTTCTTTAGAAGTAGAAGGGATATAAGAAAATGCACTGGCTATTGCTATAGCCTCGTAATTTTAAAGCGGCTAGTTCCATGGAACAATTGAAATGAAATCTCTTCGCTAGCCGGGAGTAGAGAAACGAGAAAAAGGGTGTCTTCCAGTTTGAGAAAATTGTAAGTGATTTTAAATTGAAATCAGAACCCAGGATGACTGCCTCCGTAGTCGAGTAGCCAGAGAGCTAATTTCTCATCCTCCAGATCCAGGTTTCGATTCCAGGCCGAGGCGGGGAATTTTTCTTTAACGAGCATCATTCGCTATCCTACACAGGGTCTGGAAGTATGTTCGTAGTGTTTGTGTTTAAAGGGGCAAGTAAACGTAAAGAACCTACAGAAAACGAATTGCTTCTAATGTCTTAGACCCCGATATGGCCTTAGATGTTAATTGAGGCTATTTAAATGAAACTTCATATGAACTTGTGAGTTTTACTTGACTGAATGATAATGCTTGTCATTTCATGAATGCCAGAAATTCTGTCGTGTTTTTTCGGCACAGATGCATCGCGTAAGGGGCTTATTAAAAACGAATATGATGTATTAAAGGTGTCTATATCTATCAGTCTTCTTGTAATACGTTTGTATCTAGCCTTAAAAGAGTAACAGTAATACACAATTTACCAGGTTACGAAATTCCTTCCCAAAAAGAAAAAACTTCATATGTTTGTCATCAGATTTCAACTTATAAATTTTACCTTAAAACATAATACTATTACAAATCTGTAGATACCTTGAAAATAAACAAAGGATGTTTGTAAATTCTACATGAAGCTAAACAAGAAATATTGCAAGCTTATGGTCACAACTACTGCACCTGAAAACATACTTCAGTGAGAATCAGTCAAAATATCAATACAGAATGACAGACTGACACTTGTAAAACACACTTTAAATAAATTATAACATGTTTGAATAATTAAACATATTCTCTTCAACCTGGACGCTATATCTGTCTTTTAGTTTTCACGCAGTACGCTTGTATATATCCTTTAAACATTAGTAATAATATACAGTTACAAGGAATAACAAACCATAGATAGTGTTTCTCCTGTAATAGTTTAAACATTTTTCATTAATTTTCCAAAGATAAAGACCCTAAATGCCCTTTTCTAGACCTGAGGCAAAAATATAAACAAGGTTGAGGCAGTACAAAATGTAATTAAACCAAATCCTTACACAGTAAGCTTCTTCTTTAACGTCGCTTCTATGTCAGACCTTAATCCTGAATTGAAGACTATAAAAGAAGCATTTTCAATTTATATGTGTACCCATCTTCTTGGCTTTATAGTTTATTAAAATGTTTTTCATAATTGGGTACGCTATCTCTAATTATCATACAGTTAAGATTGTCAATGTGGATTTCTTCTTAATGTTGTGTAACAGAAAACGCGCTTCTAGATACAATTTATTTTGACCTGTATTATTAAATTTTATTTATGTATGGTGTATTAGTGAGAAGCTTAAGGATTCTTCTGCCTGGCTGCATTAAGTTGAAAGTACTCGAGTCGTTCCCAGGCTGACAATGATATTAGGATCTAACTCAACCTAAGACCACTGACAGCCCGGGACACGTCCAGAGCATGTTTGAGCCAGGAATAGTACAATTCGTATTACAAAACGAGTTAGCTTATGCGGTCTGGTCTGTGGCCCGCATTTCTGTGTTCGTAGTTTCGATTCCATTATCCGGGAGTCCTGACTCATGGTTGTTACCCCGGGTGGCCAAGAGAATGCTGAGATGTTCCTTTCATGAATTGAACTTTCCGATCCAGCATTAGCTGTTCTCCTCAGTTCTTTGGCAGTACTAATGAAGATGAACTATCAGACGATGATGTTGGCCAGAATGGGGCTGGTTCTTGCTTGCAAAGTGTGCAGAAATAATATATGTGTCGAACACAGTACCGTAGGGTACTTTGCGCAGACGAATAAACATAGTGTCCTGATCCCACGTGCACCTCAAACGAAATAGCATTTTAAAATATTTAAAATGCATTAACAAATTAAATAATACAAACATTGAAATCTTAGTTTTAATGTTATAATTATTTAATTATTAATAGAAGTAAGGGATAATTGAATTACCTAGGAGGAGATGAAGTCTTTGGAGCAAAAATCACTATTCCTTTGAACCATGACTTGAAGCTTTCCTGGCGGCGGTATGATAATACTTTTCTCGGGGGATCAGCCAGGTAGATTCTGGAATTCTTAAATTATTCCAGAATTCACCTAAATGACAGCCCGAGAAAAGTTATGTTTATTCCTTTGAAGTTGGTGCACTCCAGTCTTTTTACACTTGCCATTTTTCGTTGTTTGCATTTCCACGTTGTTGGCTACGAAGTGATTTATTTCCAATACTTAAAGTTATTTACTCGGTTGTATATTCTTATTTAACACTGATTTAAAGAAAATTGAGACACAAAAATTCGAATATCACATAAATAACATTTAATCAACTATTAACTATATCTCTCTTAACTATGGGGACGTGGCTAGTATTTATTATACTCGCGTAACAAGGCGGCCCAGTTTTGACCACACGAGACCACATGTGGAAACTGTGGTGGACAAAGCGGCTCAGGGTCAAGCTTACTCCGGATTCCCCGGTTTCCCTCCATCTCATTTCAGCTCTGCTCCATCTTCAATCTATGTAGGCGTTATCAGTATCATCGCCTGTGGTATAGCAGTGGTAAATGTGGGCGTGAAACACTGTTCAAGCTGTCAATACCCCTACAATGAAAAAATAATGTCATGAATTCTATATGGAGTTATCAATGTAAAATTGCCAATTACTGCAAAAATCGGTTGTATAGTCACAAGTGTTGGACCTTAAACCAGACTTCAGACTGTATAATAAAATAAGGATATAAGATGCTTTAAATTATTGGACTTTTGCTCTTCTTCTTTAGCGTTCCTCATACGACATTTCATTTATTAGTCATGATACTTTACCGTTGTGTCTATTAAAAGTTTACCAGAATTACATAGCAAAGCAAAAGGATTTTATAGGCGGCTACCAGGAATATCAAGATATAAACTCCAGCTTTCTTTTACCTTACCCTTACCTACCTTGCAACAAATACAAATGCTTTTCTCAAAAATTGAGCGTGCCTAACCTGACTACACAAGTATGCATGCCAGGGACAAGTCCTTGGGTTTTTCCGTTTGGTCAATATCCTGAAAGTTCGGAAGCACTTGCTAACAGGGTCGGAATTGAACACCTCTGGGAGAAGACTACGTTAAACCGAGAGCGATGTTTACCACCTTAGTCCTACTTACGTTTCTGGTTAGTGCCGGAGGACACTAAAGTGTGTCACAAACACGCAGGCGTCATCGCCCAAACTTACCCAAACTGTTACGGGAATCGGGCCACTGCCAGGTTGAGTACAACCCCATCCGAATAAATCCCTTTCGGGAGGGGCTCATGTGTTCGCCCCGACTACTTCTAGTAACTTCAGAAGTACCACGGGTGCTCGGGGTCCGCAGCGCTCGCACCGGAGCAGCTGAAGAGGTCGAAACCTCCCCCCTACGGGACTGCTATATCATTTCTGTGAAATCGTGTCTAATCATGTCAACAAAAACCGCTATTCTATTGCATATGATACTAACTAAATACAGTGAACGAAGAGATTAGTGATTTGAACAATATTTAAGGCAGTATTGATTTTCTTAAAACTAAACGTGTATATATTCATTTTAGTTTTACTTCAGCAATAATGGGAGACAAAAAGGTTTGCAAGGACAGGCGTTTACGGATATGGGAGAGGTTTTGAATCAAAATAGCAGCAGAATATATCTGGTGTTGAGAGTTCGCGCAAATAGAAGAGTCTGACGTGTTCCATTCACATGTGTTTCATTGCCTATATCACTGTAAGAGATTATCGCTAAAAAGCTTATTCATCTAACTACTTAATGGTTATTGAGAAAAGCATTTGCAGAAAATGTCATTTTTACTTGGTTCCTTGTAAGCGGAAGTGTAAAATCGGTAAACAAACCATTTTTTGGAAACATAAGTCTGCTGTCTACAGCATGCTAACCAAGATAAATATGAGCTAAATAACTCTTATTACTACTTTCTTTAGAAGTAGAAGGGATATAAGAAAATGCACTGGCTATTGCTATAGCCTCGTAATTTTAAAGCGGCTAGTTCCATGGAACAATTGAAATGAAATCTCTTCGCTAGCCGGGAGTAGAGAAACGAGAAAAAGGGTGTCTTCCAGTTTGAGAAAATTGTAAGTGATTTTAAATTGAAATCAGAACCCAGGATGACTGCCTCCGTAGTCGAGTAGCCAGAGAGCTAATTTCTCATCCTCCAGATCCAGGTTTCGATTCCAGGCCGAGGCGGGGAATTTTTCTTTAACGAGCATCATTCGCTATCCTACACAGGGTCTGGAAGTATGTTCGTAGTGTTTGTGTTTAAAGGGGCAAGTAAACGTAAAGAACCTACAGAAAACGAATTGCTTCTAATGTCTTAGACCCCGATATGGCCTTAGATGTTAATTGAGGCTATTTAAATGAAACTTCATATGAACTTGTGAGTTTTACTTGACTGAATGATAATGCTTGTCATTTCATGAATGCCAGAAATTCTGTCGTGTTTTTTCGGCACAGATGCATCGCGTAAGGGGCTTATTAAAAACGAATATGATGTATTAAAGGTGTCTATATCTATCAGTCTTCTTGTAATACGTTTGTATCTAGCCTTAAAAGAGTAACAGTAATACACAATTTACCAGGTTACGAAATTCCTTCCCAAAAAGAAAAAACTTCATATGTTTGTCATCAGATTTCAACTTATAAATTTTACCTTAAAACATAATACTATTACAAATCTGTAGATACCTTGAAAATAAACAAAGGATGTTTGTAAATTCTACATGAAGCTAAACAAGAAATATTGCAAGCTTATGGTCACAACTACTGCACCTGAAAACATACTTCAGTGAGAATCAGTCAAAATATCAATACAGAATGACAGACTGACACTTGTAAAACACACTTTAAATAAATTATAACATGTTTGAATAATTAAACATATTCTCTTCAACCTGGACGCTATATCTGTCTTTTAGTTTTCACGCAGTACGCTTGTATATATCCTTTAAACATTAGTAATAATATACAGTTACAAGGAATAACAAACCATAGATAGTGTTTCTCCTGTAATAGTTTAAACATTTTTCATTAATTTTCCAAAGATAAAGACCCTAAATGCCCTTTTCTAGACCTGAGGCAAAAATATAAACAAGGTTGAGGCAGTACAAAATGTAATTAAACCAAATCCTTACACAGTAAGCTTCTTCTTTAACGTCGCTTCTATGTCAGACCTTAATCCTGAATTGAAGACTATAAAAGAAGCATTTTCAATTTATATGTGTACCCATCTTCTTGGCTTTATAGTTTATTAAAATGTTTTTCATAATTGGGTACGCTATCTCTAATTATCATACAGTTAAGATTGTCAATGTGGATTTCTTCTTAATGTTGTGTAACAGAAAACGCGCTTCTAGATACAATTTATTTTGACCTGTATTATTAAATTTTATTTATGTATGGTGTATTAGTGAGAAGCTTAAGGATTCTTCTGCCTGGCTGCATTAAGTTGAAAGTACTCGAGTCGTTCCCAGGCTGACAATGATATTAGGATCTAACTCAACCTAAGACCACTGACAGCCTGGGACACGTCCAGAGCATGTTTGAGCCAGGAATAGTACAATTCGTATTACAAAACGAGTTAGCTTATGCGGTCTGGTCTGTGGCCCGCATTTCTGTGTTCGTAGTTTCGATTCCATTATCCGGGAGTCCTGACTCATGGTTGTTACCCCGGGTGGCCAAGAGAATGCTGAGATGTTCCTTTCATGAATTGAACTTTCCGATCCAGCATTAGCTGTTCTCATCAGTTCTTTGGCAGTACTAATGAAGATGAACTATCAGACGATGATGTTGGCCAGAATGGGGATGGTTCTTGCTTGCAAAGTGTGCAGAAATAATATATGTGTCGAACACAGTACCGTAGGGTACTTTGCGCAGACGAATAAACATAGTGTCCTGATCCCACGTGCACCTCAAACGAAATAGCATTTTAAAATATTTAAAATGCATTAACAAATTAAATAATACAAACATTGAAATCTTAGTTTTAATGCCATAATTATTTAATTATTAATAGAAGTAAGGGATAATTGAATTACCTAGGAGGAGATGAAGTCTTTGGAGCAAAAATCACTATTCCTTTGAACCATGACTTGAAGCTTTCCTGGCGGCGGTATGATAATACTTTTCTCGGGGGATCAGCCAGGTAGATTCTGGAATTCTTAAATTATTCCAGAATTCACCTAAATGACAGCCCGAGAAAAGTTATGTTTATTCCTTTGAAGTTGGTGCACTCCAGTCTTTTTACACTTGCCATTTTTCGTTGTTTGCATTTCCACGTTGTTGGCTACGAAGTGATTTATTTCCAATACTTAAAGTTATTTACTCGGTTGTATATTCTTATTTAACACTGATTTAAAGAAAATTGAGACACAAAAATTCGAATATCACATAAATAACATTTAATCAACTATTAACTATATCTCTCTTAACTATGGGGACGTGGATAGTATTTATTATACTCGCGTAACAAGGCGGCCCAGTTTTGACTACACGAGACCACATGTGGAAACTGTGGTGGACAAAGCGGCTCAGGGTCGAGCTTTCTCCGGATTCCCCAGTTTACCTCCATCTCATTCCAGCTCTGCTCCATCTTCAATCTATGTAGGCGTTATCAGTATCATCGCCTGTGGTATAGCAGTGGTAAATGTGGGCGTGAAACACTATTCAAGCTGTCAATACCCCTACAATGAAAAAATAATGTCAAGAATTCTATATGGAGTTATCAATGTAAAATTGCAAATTACTGCAAAAATCCGTTGTATAGTCACAAGTGTTGGACCTTAAACCAGACTTCAGACTGTATAATAAAATAAGGATATAAGATGCGTTAAATTATTGGACTTTTGCTCTTCTTCTTTTGCGTTCCTCATAAGATATTTCATTTATTAGTCATGATACTTTACCGTTGTGTCTATTAAAAAAGTTTACCAGAATTACATAGCAAAGCAAAAGGATTTTATAGGCGGCTACCAGGAATATCAAGATATAAACTCCAGCTTTCTTACCTTACCCTTACCTACCTTGCAACAAATACAAATGCTTTTCTCAAAAATTGAGCGTGCCTAACCTGACTACACAAGTATGCATGCCAGGGACAAGTCCTTGGGTTTTTCCGTTTGGTCAATATCCTGAAAGTTCGGAAGCACTTGCTAACAGGGTCGGAATTGAACACCTCTGGGAGAAGACTACGTTAAACCGAGAGCGATGTTTACCACCTTAGTCCTACTTACGTTTCTGGTTAGTGCCGGAGGACACTAAAGTGTGTCACAAACACGCAGGCGTCACCGCCCAAACTTACTCAAACTGTTACGGGAATCGGGCCACTGCCAGGTTGAATACAACCCCATCCGAATAAATCCCTTTCGGGAGGGGCTCATGTGTTCGCCCCGACTACTTCTAGTAACTTCAGAAGTACCACGGGTGCTCGGGGTCCGCAGCGCTCGCACCGGAGCAGCTGAAGAGGTCGAAACCTCCCCCCTACGGGACTGCTATATCATTTCTGTGAAATCGTGTCTAATCATGTCAACAAAAACCGCTATTCTATTGCATATGATACTAACTAAATACAGTGAACGAAGAGATTAGTGATTTGAACAATATTTAAGGCAGTATTGATTTTCTTAAAACTAAACGTGTATATATTCATTTTAGTTTTACTTCAGCAATAATGGGAGACAAAAAGGTTTGCAAGGACAGGCGTTTACGGATATGGGAGAGGTTTTGAATCAAAATAGCAGCAGAATATATCTGGTGTTGAGAGTTCGCGCAAATAGAAGAGTCTGACGTGTTCCATTCACATGTGTTTCATTGCCTATATCACTGTAAGAGATTATCGCTAAAAAGCTTATTCATCTAACTACTTAATGGTTATTGAGAAAAGCATTTGCAGAAAATGTCATTTTTACTTGGTTCCTTGTAAGCGGAAGTGTAAAATCGGTAAACAAACCATTTTTTGGAAACATAAGTCTGCTGTCTACAGCATGCTAACCAAGATAAATATGAGCTAAATAACTCTTATTACTACTTTCTTTAGAAGTAGAAGGGATATAAGAAAATGCACTGGCTATTGCTATAGCCTCGTAATTTTAAAGCGGCTAGCTCCATGGAACAATTGAAATGAAATCTCTTCGCTAGCCGGGAGTAGAGAAACGAGAAAAAGGGTGTCTTCCAGTTTGAGAAAATTGTAAGTGATTTTAAATTGAAATCAGAACCCAGGATGACAGCCTCCGTAGTCGAGTAGCCAGAGAGCTAATTTCTCATCCTCCAGATCCAGGTTTCGATTCCAGGCCGAGGCGGGGAATTTTTCTTTAACGAGCATCATTCGCTATCCTACACAGGGTCTGGAAGTATGTTCGTAGTGTTTGTGTTTAAAGGGGCAAGTAAACGTAAAGAACCTACAGAAAACGAATTGCTTCTAATGTCTTAGACCCCGATATGGCCTTAGATGTTAATTGAGGCTATTTAAATGAAACTTCATATGAACTTGTGAGTTTTACTTGACTGAATGATAATGCTTGTCATTTCATGAATGCCAGAAATTCTGTCGTGTTTTTTCGGCACAGATGCATCGCGTAAGGGGCTTATTAAAAACGAATATGATGTATTAAAGGTGTCTATATCTATCAGTCTTCTTGTAATACGTTTGTATCTAGCCTTAAAAGAGTAACAGTAATACACAATTTACCAGGTTACGAAATTCCTTCCCAAAAAGAAAAAACTTCATATGTTTGTCATCAGATTTCAACTTATAAATTTTACCTTAAAACATAATACTATTACAAATCTGTAGATACCTTGAAAATAAACAAAGGATGTTTGTAAATTCTACATGAAGCTAAACAAGAAATATTGCAAGCTTATGGTCACAACTACTGCACCTGAAAACATACTTCAGTGAGAATCAGTCAAAATATCAATACAGAATGACAGACTGACACTTGTAAAACACACTTTAAATAAATTATAACATGTTTGAATAATTAAACATATTCTCTTCAACCTGGACGCTATATCTGTCTTTTAGTTTTCACGCAGTACGCTTGTATATATCCTTTAAACATTAGTAATAATATACAGTTACAAGGAATAACAAACCATAGATAGTGTTTCTCCTGTAATAGTTTAAACATTTTTCATTAATTTTCCAAAGATAAAGACCCTAAATGCCCTTTTCTAGACCTGAGGCAAAAATATAAACAAGGTTGAGGCAGTACAAAATGTAATTAAACCAAATCCTTACACAGTAAGCTTCTTCTTTAACGTCGCTTCTATGTCAGACCTTAATCCTGAATTGAAGACTATAAAAGAAGCATTTTCAATTTATATGTGTACCCATCTTCTTGGCTTTATAGTTTATTAAAATGTTTTTCATAATTGGGTACGCTATCTCTAATTATCATACAGTTAAGATTGTCAATGTGGATTTCTTCTTAATGTTGTGTAACAGAAAACGCGCTTCTAGATACAATTTATTTTGACCTGTATTATTAAATTTTATTTATGTATGGTGTATTAGTGAGAAGCTTAAGGATTCTTCTGCCTGGCTGCATTAAGTTGAAAGTACTCGAGTCGTTCCCAGGCTGACAATGATATTAGGATCTAACTCAACCTAAGACCACTGACAGCCCGGGACACGTCCAGAGCATGTTTGAGCCAGGAATAGTACAATTCGTATTACAAAACGAGTTAGCTTATGCGGTCTGGTCTGTGGCCCGCATTTCTGTGTTCGTAGTTTCGATTCCATTATCCGGGAGTCCTGACTCATGGTTGTTACCCCGGGTGGCCAAGAGAATGCTGAGATGTTCCTTTCATGAATTGAACTTTCCGATCCAGCATTAGCTGTTCTCCTCAGTTCTTTGGCAGTACTAATGAAGATGAACTATCAGACGATGATGTTGGCCAGAATGGGGCTGGTTCTTGCTTGCAAAGTGTGCAGAAATAATATATGTGTCGAACACAGTACCGTAGGGTACTTTGCGCAGACGAATAAACATAGTGTCCTGATCCCACGTGCACCTCAAACGAAATAGCATTTTAAAATATTTAAAATGCATTAACAAATTAAATAATACAAACATTGAAATCTTAGTTTTAATGCCATAATTATTTAATTATTAATAGAAGTAAGGGATAATTGAATTACCTAGGAGGAGATGAAGTCTTTGGAGCAAAAATCACTATTCCTTTGAACCATGACTTGAAGCTTTCCTGGCGGCGGTATGATAATACTTTTCTCGGGGGATCAGCCAGGTAGATTCTGGAATTCTTAAATTATTCCAGAATTCACCTAAATGACAGCCCGAGAAAAGTTATGTTTATTCCTTTGAAGTTGGTGCACTCCAGTCTTTTTACACTTGCCATTTTTCGTTGTTTGCATTTCCACGTTGTTGGCTACGAAGTGATTTATTTCCAATACTTAAAGTTATTTACTCGGTTGTATATTCTTATTTAACACTGATTTAAAGAAAATTGAGACACAAAAATTCGAATATCACATAAATAACATTTAATCAACTATTAACTATATCTCTCTTAACTATGGGGACGTGGCTAGTATTTATTATACTCGCGTAACAAGGCGGCCCAGTTTTGACCACACGAGACCACATGTGGAAACTGTGGTGGACAAAGCGGCTCAGGGTCAAGCTTACTCCGGATTCCCCGGTTTCCCTCCATCTCATTTCAGCTCTGCTCCATCTTCAATCTATGTAGGCGTTATCAGTATCATCGCCTGTGGTATAGCAGTGGTAAATGTGGGCGTGAAACACTGTTCAAGCTGTCAATACCCCTACAATGAAAAAATAATGTCATGAATTCTATATGGAGTTATCAATGTAAAATTGCCAATTACTGCAAAAATCGGTTGTATAGTCACAAGTGTTGGACCTTAAACCAGACTTCAGACTGTATAATAAAATAAGGATATAAGATGCTTTAAATTATTGGACTTTTGCTCTTCTTCTTTACCGTTCCTCATACGACATTTCATTTATTAGTCATGATACTTTACCGTTGTGTCTATTAAAAGTTTACCAGAATTACATAGCAAAGCAAAAGGATTTTATAGGCGGCTACCAGGAATATCAAGATATAAACTCCAGCTTTCTTTTACCTTACCCTTACCTACCTTGCAACAAATACAAATGCTTTTCTCAAAAATTGAGCGTGCCTAACCTGACTACACAAGTATGCATGCCAGGGACAAGTCCTTGGGTTTTTCCGTTTGGTCAATATCCTGAAAGTTCGGAAGCACTTGCTAACAGGGTCGGAATTGAACACCTCTGGGAGAAGACTACGTTAAACCGAGAGCGCTGTTTACCACCTTAGTCCTACTTACGTTTCTGGTTAGTGCCGGAGGACACTAAAGTGTGTCACAAACACGCAGGCGTCATCGCCCAAACTTACCCAAACTGTTACGGGAATCGGGCCACTGCCAGGTTGAGTACAACCCCATCCGAATAAATCCCTTTCGGGAGGGGCTCATGTGTTCGCCCCGACTACTTCTAGTAACTTCAGAAGTACCACGGGTGCTCGGGGTCCGCAGCGCTCGCACCGGAGCAGCTGAAGAGGTCGAAACCTCCCCCCTACGGGACTGCTATATCATTTCTGTGAAATCGTGTCTAATCATGTCAACAAAAACCGCTATTCTATTGCATATGATACTAACTAAATACAGTGAACGAAGAGATTAGTGATTTGAACAATATTTAAGGCAGTATTGATTTTCTTAAAACTAAACGTGTATATATTCATTTTAGTTTTACTTCAGCAATAATGGGAGACAAAAAGGTTTGCAAGGACAGGCGTTTACGGATATGGGAGAGGTTTTGAATCAAAATAGCAGCAGAATATATCTGGTGTTGAGAGTTCGCGCAAATAGAAGAGTCTGACGTGTTCCATTCACATGTGTTTCATTGCCTATATCACTGTAAGAGATTATCGCTAAAAAGCTTATTCATCTAACTACTTAATGGTTATTGAGAAAAGCATTTGCAGAAAATGTCATTTTTACTTGGTTCCTTGTAAGCGGAAGTGTAAAATCGGTAAACAAACCATTTTTTGGAAACATAAGTCTGCTGTCTACAGCATGCTAACCAAGATAAATATGAGCTAAATAACTCTTATTACTACTTTCTTTAGAAGTAGAAGGGATATAAGAAAATGCACTGGCTATTGCTATAGCCTCGTAATTTTAAAGCGGCTAGTTCCATGGAACAATTGAAATGAAATCTCTTCGCTAGCCGGGAGTAGAGAAACGAGAAAAAGGGTGTCTTCCAGTTTGAGAAAATTGTAAGTGATTTTAAATTGAAATCAGAACCCAGGATGACTGCTTCCGTAGTCGAGTAGCCAGAGAGCTAATTTCTCATCCTCCAGATCCAGGTTTCGATTCCAGGCCGAGGCGGGGAATTTTTCTTTAACGAGCATCATTCGCTATCCTACACAGGGTCTGGAAGTATGTTCGTAGTGTTTGTGTTTAAAGGGGCAAGTAAACGTAAAGAACCTACAGAAAACGAATTGCTTCTAATGTCTTAGACCCCGATATGGCCTTAGATGTTAATTGAGGCTATTTAAATGAAACTTCATATGAACTTGTGAGTTTTACTTGACTGAATGATAATGCTTGTCATTTCATGAATGCCAGAAATTCTGTCGTGTTTTTTCGGCACAGATGCATCGCGTAAGGGGCTTATTAAAAACGAATATGATGTATTAAAGGTGTCTATATCTATCAGTCTTCTTGTAATACGTTTGTATCTAGCCTTAAAAGAGTAACAGTAATACACAATTTACCAGGTTACGAAATTCCTTCCCAAAAAGAAAAAACTTCATATGTTTGTCATCAGATTTCAACTTATAAATTTTACCTTAAAACATAATACTATTACAAATCTGTAGATACCTTGAAAATAAACAAAGGATGTTTGTAAATTCTACATGAAGCTAAACAAGAAATATTGCAAGCTTATGGTCACAACTACTGCACCTGAAAACATACTTCAGTGAGAATCAGTCAAAATATCAATACAGAATGACAGACTGACACTTGTAAAACACACTTTAAATAAATTATAACATGTTTGAATAATTAAACATATTCTCTTCAACCTGGACGCTATATCTGTCTTTTAGTTTTCACGCAGTACGCTTGTATATATCCTTTAAACATTAGTAATAATATACAGTTACAAGGAATAACAAACCATAGATAGTGTTTCTCCTGTAATAGTTTAAACATTTTTCATTAATTTTCCAAAGATAAAGACCCTAAATGCCCTTTTCTAGACCTGAGGCAAAAATATAAACAAGGTTGAGGCAGTACAAAATGTAATTAAACCAAATCCTTACACAGTAAGCTTCTTCTTTAACGTCGCTTCTATGTCAGACCTTAATCCTGAATTGAAGACTATAAAAGAAGCATTTTCAATTTATATGTGTACCCATCTTCTTGGCTTTATAGTTTATTAAAATGTTTTTCATAATTGGGTACGCTATCTCTAATTATCATACAGTTAAGATTGTCAATGTGGATTTCTTCTTAATGTTGTGTAACAGAAAACGCGCTTCTAGATACAATTTATTTTGACCTGTATTATTAAATTTTATTTATGTATGGTGTATTAGTGAGAAGCTTAAGGATTCTTCTGCCTGGCTGCATTAAGTTGAAAGTACTCGAGTCGTTCCCAGGCTGACAATGATATTAGGATCTAACTCAACCTAAGACCACTGACAGCCTGGGACACGTCCAGAGCATGTTTGAGCCAGGAATAGTACAATTCGTATTACAAAACGAGTTAGCTTATGCGGTCTGGTCTGTGGCCCGCATTTCTGTGTTCGTAGTTTCGATTCCATTATCCGGGAGTCCTGACTCATGGTTGTTACCCCGGGTGGCCAAGAGAATGCTGAGATGTTCCTTTCATGAATTGAACTTTCCGATCCAGCATTAGCTGTTCTCATCAGTTCTTTGGCAGTACTAATGAAGATGAACTATCAGACGATGATGTTGGCCAGAATGGGGCTGGTTCTTGCTTGCAAAGTGTGCAGAAATAATATATGTGTCGAACACAGTACCGTAGGGTACTTTGCGCAGACGAATAAACATAGTGTCCTGATCCCACGTGCACCTCAAACGAAATAGCATTTTAAAATATTTAAAATGCATTAACAAATTAAATAATACAAACATTGAAATCTTAGTTTTAATGCCATAATTATTTAATTATTAATAGAAGTAAGGGATAATTGAATTACCTAGGAGGAGATGAAGTCTTTGGAGCAAAAATCACTATTCCTTTGAACCATGACTTGAAGCTTTCCTGGCGGCGGTATGATAATACTTTTCTCGGGGGATCAGCCAGGTAGATTCTGGAATTCTTAAATTATTCCAGAATTCACCTAAATGACAGCCCGAGAAAAGTTATGTTTATTCCTTTGAAGTTGGTGCACTCCAGTCTTTTTACACTTGCCATTTTTCGTTGTTTGCATTTCCACGTTGTTGGCTACGAAGTGATTTATTTCCAATACTTAAAGTTATTTACTCGGTTGTATATTCTTATTTAACACTGATTTAAAGAAAATTGAGACACAAAAATTCGAATATCACATAAATAACATTTAATCAACTATTAACTATATCTCTCTTAACTATGGGGACGTGGCTAGTATTTATTATACTCGCGTAACAAGGCGGCCCAGTTTTGACCACACGAGACCACATGTGGAAACTGTGGTGGACAAAGCGGCTCAGGGTCAAGCTTACTCCGGATTCCCCGGTTTCCCTCCATCTCATTTCAGCTCTGCTCCATCTTCAATCTATGTAGGCGTTATCAGTATCATCGCCTGTGGTATAGCAGTGGTAAATGTGGGCGTGAAACACTGTTCAAGCTGTCAATACCCCTACAATGAAAAAATAATGTCATGAATTCTATATGGAGTTATCAATGTAAAATTGCCAATTACTGCAAAAATCGGTTGTATAGTCACAAGTGTTGGACCTTAAACCAGACTTCAGACTGTATAATAAAATAAGGATATAAGATGCTTTAAATTATTGGACTTTTGCTCTTCTTCTTTACCGTTCCTCATACGACATTTCATTTATTAGTCATGATACTTTACCGTTGTGTCTATTAAAAGTTTACCAGAATTACATAGCAAAGCAAAAGGATTTTATAGGCGGCTACCAGGAATATCAAGATATAAACTCCAGCTTTCTTTTACCTTACCCTTACCTACCTTGCAACAAATACAAATGCTTTTCTCAAAAATTGAGCGTGCCTAACCTGACTACACAAGTATGCATGCCAGGGACAAGTCCTTGGGTTTTTCCGTTTGGTCAATATCCTGAAAGTTCGGAAGCACTTGCTAACAGGGTCGGAATTGAACACCTCTGGGAGAAGACTACGTTAAACCGAGAGCGCTGTTTACCACCTTAGTCCTACTTACGTTTCTGGTTAGTGCCGGAGGACACTAAAGTGTGTCACAAACACGCAGGCGTCATCGCCCAAACTTACCCAAACTGTTACGGGAATCGGGCCACTGCCAGGTTGAGTACAACCCCATCCGAATAAATCCCTTTCGGGAGGGGCTCATGTGTTCGCCCCGACTACTTCTAGTAACTTCAGAAGTACCACGGGTGCTCGGGGTCCGCAGCGCTCGCACCGGAGCAGCTGAAGAGGTCGAAACCTCCCCCCTACGGGACTGCTATATCATTTCTGTGAAATCGTGTCTAATCATGTCAACAAAAACCGCTATTCTATTGCATATGATACTAACTAAATACAGTGAACGAAGAGATTAGTGATTTGAACAATATTTAAGGCAGTATTGATTTTCTTAAAACTAAACGTGTATATATTCATTTTAGTTTTACTTCAGCAATAATGGGAGACAAAAAGGTTTGCAAGGACAGGCGTTTACGGATATGGGAGAGGTTTTGAATCAAAATAGCAGCAGAATATATCTGGTGTTGAGAGTTCGCGCAAATAGAAGAGTCTGACGTGTTCCATTCACATGTGTTTCATTGCCTATATCACTGTAAGAGATTATCGCTAAAAAGCTTATTCATCTAACTACTTAATGGTTATTGAGAAAAGCATTTGCAGAAAATGTCATTTTTACTTGGTTCCTTGTAAGCGGAAGTGTAAAATCGGTAAACAAACCATTTTTTGGAAACATAAGTCTGCTGTCTACAGCATGCTAACCAAGATAAATATGAGCTAAATAACTCTTATTACTACTTTCTTTAGAAGTAGAAGGGATATAAGAAAATGCACTGGCTATTGCTATAGCCTCGTAATTTTAAAGCGGCTAGCTCCATGGAACAATTGAAATGAAATCTCTTCGCTAGCCGGGAGTAGAGAAACGAGAAAAAGGGTGTCTTCCAGTTTGAGAAAATTGTAAGTGATTTTAAATTGAAATCAGAACCCAGGATGACTGCCTCCGTAGTCGAGTAGCCAGAGAGCTAATTTCTCATCCTCCAGATCCAGGTTTCGATTCCAGGCCGAGGCGGGGAATTTTTCTTTAACGAGCATCATTCGCTATCCTACACAGGGTCTGGAAGTATGTTCGTAGTGTTTGTGTTTAAAGGGGCAAGTAAACGTAAAGAACCTACAGAAAACGAATTGCTTCTAATGTCTTAGACCCCGATATGGCCTTAGATGTTAATTGAGGCTATTTAAATGAAACTTCATATGAACTTGTGAGTTTTACTTGACTGAATGATAATGCTTGTCATTTCATGAATGCCAGAAATTCTGTCGTGTTTTTTCGGCACAGATGCATCGCGTAAGGGGCTTATTAAAAACGAATATGATGTATTAAAGGTGTCTATATCTATCAGTCTTCTTGTAATACGTTTGTATCTAGCCTTAAAAGAGTAACAGTAATACACAATTTACCAGGTTACGAAATTCCTTCCCAAAAAGAAAAAACTTCATATGTTTGTCATCAGATTTCAACTTATAAATTTTACCTTAAAACATAATACTATTACAAATCTGTAGATACCTTGAAAATAAACAAAGGATGTTTGTAAATTCTACATGAAGCTAAACAAGAAATATTGCAAGCTTATGGTCACAACTACTGCACCTGAAAACATACTTCAGTGAGAATCAGTCAAAATATCAATACAGAATGACAGACTGACACTTGTAAAACACACTTTAAATAAATTATAACATGTTTGAATAATTAAACATATTCTCTTCAACCTGGACGCTATATCTGTCTTTTAGTTTTCACGCAGTACGCTTGTATATATCCTTTAAACATTAGTAATAATATACAGTTACAAGGAATAACAAACCATAGATAGTGTTTCTCCTGTAATAGTTTAAACATTTTTCATTAATTTTCCAAAGATAAAGACCCTAAATGCCCTTTTCTAGACCTGAGGCAAAAATATAAACAAGGTTGAGGCAGTACAAAATGTAATTAAACCAAATCCTTACACAGTAAGCTTCTTCTTTAACGTCGCTTCTATGTCAGACCTTAATCCTGAATTGAAGACTATAAAAGAAGCATTTTCAATTTATATGTGTACCCATCTTCTTGGCTTTATAGTTTATTAAAATGTTTTTCATAATTGGGTACGCTATCTCTAATTATCATACAGTTAAGATTGTCAATGTGGATTTCTTCTTAATGTTGTGTAACAGAAAACGCGCTTCTAGATACAATTTATTTTGACCTGTATTATTAAATTTTATTTATGTATGGTGTATTAGTGAGAAGCTTAAGGATTCTTCTGCCTGGCTGCATTAAGTTGAAAGTACTCGAGTCGTTCCCAGGCTGACAATGATATTAGGATCTAACTCAACCTAAGACCACTGACAGCCCGGGACACGTCCAGAGCATGTTTGAGCCAGGAATAGTACAATTCGTATTACAAAACGAGTTAGCTTATGCGGTCTGGTCTGTGGCCCGCATTTCTGTGTTCGTAGTTTCGATTCCATTATCCGGGAGTCCTGACTCATGGTTGTTACCCCGGGTGGCCAAGAGAATGCTGAGATGTTCCTTTCATGAATTGAACTTTCCGATCCAGCATTAGCTGTTCTCCTCTGTTCTTTGGCAGTACTAATGAAGATGAACTATCAGACGATGATGTTGGCCAGAATGGGGCTGGTTCTTGCTTGCAAAGTGTGCAGAAATAATATATGTGTCGAACACAGTACCGTAGGGTACTTTGCGCAGACGAATAAACATAGTGTCCTGATCCCACTTGCACCTCAAACGAAATAGCATTTTAAAATATTTAAAATGCATTAACAAATTAAATAATACAAACATTGAAATCTTAGTTTTAATGCCATAATTATTTAATTATTAATAGAAGTAAGGGATAATTGAATTACCTAGGAGGAGATGAAGTCTTTGGAGCAAAAATCACTATTCCTTTGAACCATGACTTGAAGCTTTCCTGGCGGCGGTATGATAATACTTTTCTCGGGGGATCAGCCAGGTAGATTCTGGAATTCTTAAATTATTCCAGAATTCACCTAAATGACAGCCCGAGAAAAGTTATGTTTATTCCTTTGAAGTTGGTGCACTCCAGTCTTTTTACACTTGCCATTTTTCGTTGTTTGCATTTCCACGTTGTTGGCTACGAAGTGATTTATTTCCAATACTTAAAGTTATTTACTCGGTTGTATATTCTTATTTAACACTGATTTAAAGAAAATTGAGACACAAAAATTCGAATATCACATAAATAACATTTAATCAACTATTAACTATATCTCTCTTAACTATGGGGACGTGGATAGTATTTATTATACTCGCGTAACAAGGCGGCCCAGTTTTGACTACACGAGACCACATGTGGAAACTGTGGTGGACAAAGCGGCTCAGGGTCGAGCTTTCTCCGGATTCCCCAGTTTACCTCCATCTCATTCCAGCTCTGCTCCATCTTCAATCTATGTAGGCGTTATCAGTATCATCGCCTGTGGTATAGCAGTGGTAAATGTGGGCGTGAAACACTATTCAAGCTGTCAATACCCCTACAATGAAAAAATAATGTCAAGAATTCTATATGGAGTTATCAATGTAAAATTGCAAATTACTGCAAAAATCCGTTGTATAGTCACAAGTGTTGGACCTTAAACCAGACTTCAGACTGTATAATAAAATAAGGATATAAGATGCGTTAAATTATTGGACTTTTGCTCTTCTTCTTTTGCGTTCCTCATAAGATATTTCATTTATTAGTCATGATACTTTACCGTTGTGTCTATTAAAAAAGTTTACCAGAATTACATAGCAAAGCAAAAGGATTTTATAGGCGGCTACCAGGAATATCAAGATATAAACTCCAGCTTTCTTACCTTACCCTTACCTACCTTGCAACAAATACAAATGCTTTTCTCAAAAATTGAGCGTGCCTAACCTGACTACACAAGTATGCATGCCAGGGACAAGTCCTTGGGTTTTTCCGTTTGGTCAATATCCTGAAAGTTCGGAAGCACTTGCTAACAGGGTCGGAATTGAACACCTCTGGGAGAAGACTACGTTAAACCGAGAGCGATGTTTACCACCTTAGTCCTACTTACGTTTCTGGTTAGTGCCGGAGGACACTAAAGTGTGTCACAAACACGCAGGCGTCACCGCCCAAACTTACTCAAACTGTTACGGGAATCGGGCCACTGCCAGGTTGAATACAACCCCATCCGAATAAATCCCTTTCGGGAGGGGCTCATGTGTTCGCCCCGACTACTTCTAGTAACTTCAGAAGTACCACGGGTGCTCGGGGTCCGCAGCGCTCGCACCGGAGCAGCTGAAGAGGTCGAAACCTCCCCCCTACGGGACTGCTATATCATTTCTGTGAAATCGTGTCTAATCATGTCAACAAAAACCGCTATTCTATTGCATATGATACTAACTAAATACAGTGAACGAAGAGATTAGTGATTTGAACAATATTTAAGGCAGTATTGATTTTCTTAAAACTAAACGTGTATATATTCATTTTAGTTTTACTTCAGCAATAATGGGAGACAAAAAGGTTTGCAAGGACAGGCGTTTACGGATATGGGAGAGGTTTTGAATCAAAATAGCAGCAGAATATATCTGGTGTTGAGAGTTCGCGCAAATAGAAGAGTCTGACGTGTTCCATTCACATGTGTTTCATTGCCTATATCACTGTAAGAGATTATCGCTAAAAAGCTTATTCATCTAACTACTTAATGGTTATTGAGAAAAGCATTTGCAGAAAATGTCATTTTTACTTGGTTCCTTGTAAGCGGAAGTGTAAAATCGGTAAACAAACCATTTTTTGGAAACATAAGTCTGCTGTCTACAGCATGCTAACCAAGATAAATATGAGCTAAATAACTCTTATTACTACTTTCTTTAGAAGTAGAAGGGATATAAGAAAATGCACTGGCTATTGCTATAGCCTCGTAATTTTAAAGCGGCTAGCTCCATGGAACAATTGAAATGAAATCTCTTCGCTAGCCGGGAGTAGAGAAACGAGAAAAAGGGTGTCTTCCAGTTTGAGAAAATTGTAAGTGATTTTAAATTGAAATCAGAACCCAGGATGACAGCCTCCGTAGTCGAGTAGCCAGAGAGCTAATTTCTCATCCTCCAGATCCAGGTTTCGATTCCAGGCCGAGGCGGGGAATTTTTCTTTAACGAGCATCATTCGCTATCCTACACAGGGTCTGGAAGTATGTTCGTAGTGTTTGTGTTTAAAGGGGCAAGTAAACGTAAAGAACCTACAGAAAACGAATTGCTTCTAATGTCTTAGACCCCGATATGGCCTTAGATGTTAATTGAGGCTATTTAAATGAAACTTCATATGAACTTGTGAGTTTTACTTGACTGAATGATAATGCTTGTCATTTCATGAATGCCAGAAATTCTGTCGTGTTTTTTCGGCACAGATGCATCGCGTAAGGGGCTTATTAAAAACGAATATGATGTATTAAAGGTGTCTATATCTATCAGTCTTCTTGTAATACGTTTGTATCTAGCCTTAAAAGAGTAACAGTAATACACAATTTACCAGGTTACGAAATTCCTTCCCAAAAAGAAAAAACTTCATATGTTTGTCATCAGATTTCAACTTATAAATTTTACCTTAAAACATAATACTATTACAAATCTGTAGATACCTTGAAAATAAACAAAGGATGTTTGTAAATTCTACATGAAGCTAAACAAGAAATATTGCAAGCTTATGGTCACAACTACTGCACCTGAAAACATACTTCAGTGAGAATCAGTCAAAATATCAATACAGAATGACAGACTGACACTTGTAAAACACACTTTAAATAAATTATAACATGTTTGAATAATTAAACATATTCTCTTCAACCTGGACGCTATATCTGTCTTTTAGTTTTCACGCAGTACGCTTGTATATATCCTTTAAACATTAGTAATAATATACAGTTACAAGGAATAACAAACCATAGATAGTGTTTCTCCTGTAATAGTTTAAACATTTTTCATTAATTTTCCAAAGATAAAGACCCTAAATGCCCTTTTCTAGACCTGAGGCAAAAATATAAACAAGGTTGAGGCAGTACAAAATGTAATTAAACCAAATCCTTACACAGTAAGCTTCTTCTTTAACGTCGCTTCTATGTCAGACCTTAATCCTGAATTGAAGACTATAAAAGAAGCATTTTCAATTTATATGTGTACCCATCTTCTTGGCTTTATAGTTTATTAAAATGTTTTTCATAATTGGGTACGCTATCTCTAATTATCATACAGTTAAGATTGTCAATGTGGATTTCTTCTTAATGTTGTGTAACAGAAAACGCGCTTCTAGATACAATTTATTTTGACCTGTATTATTAAATTTTATTTATGTATGGTGTATTAGTGAGAAGCTTAAGGATTCTTCTGCCTGGCTGCATTAAGTTGAAAGTACTCGAGTCGTTCCCAGGCTGACAATGATATTAGGATCTAACTCAACCTAAGACCACTGACAGCCCGGGACACGTCCAGAGCATGTTTGAGCCAGGAATAGTACAATTCGTATTACAAAACGAGTTAGCTTATGCGGTCTGGTCTGTGGCCCGCATTTCTGTGTTCGTAGTTTCGATTCCATTATCCGGGAGTCCTGACTCATGGTTGTTACCCCGGGTGGCCAAGAGAATGCTGAGATGTTCCTTTCATGAATTGAACTTTCCGATCCAGCATTAGCTGTTCTCCTCTGTTCTTTGGCAGTACTAATGAAGATGAACTATCAGACGATGATGTTGGCCAGAATGGGGCTGGTTCTTGCTTGCAAAGTGTGCAGAAATAATATATGTGTCGAACACAGTACCGTAGGGTACTTTGCGCAGACGAATAAACATAGTGTCCTGATCCCACTTGCACCTCAAACGAAATAGCATTTTAAAATATTTAAAATGCATTAACAAATTAAATAATACAAACATTGAAATCTTAGTTTTAATGCCATAATTATTTAATTATTAATAGAAGTAAGGGATAATTGAATTACCTAGGAGGAGATGAAGTCTTTGGAGCAAAAATCACTATTCCTTTGAACCATGACTTGAAGCTTTCCTGGCGGCGGTATGATAATACTTTTCTCGGGGGATCAGCCAGGTAGATTCTGGAATTCTTAAATTATTCCAGAATTCACCTAAATGACAGCCCGAGAAAAGTTATGTTTATTCCTTTGAAGTTGGTGCACTCCAGTCTTTTTACACTTGCCATTTTTCGTTGTTTGCATTTCCACGTTGTTGGCTACGAAGTGATTTATTTCCAATACTTAAAGTTATTTACTCGGTTGTATATTCTTATTTAACACTGATTTAAAGAAAATTGAGACACAAAAATTCGAATATCACATAAATAACATTTAATCAACTATTAACTATATCTCTCTTAACTATGGGGACGTGGATAGTATTTATTATACTCGCGTAACAAGGCGGCCCAGTTTTGACTACACGAGACCACATGTGGAAACTGTGGTGGACAAAGCGGCTCAGGGTCGAGCTTTCTCCGGATTCCCCAGTTTACCTCCATCTCATTCCAGCTCTGCTCCATCTTCAATCTATGTAGGCGTTATCAGTATCATCGCCTGTGGTATAGCAGTGGTAAATGTGGGCGTGAAACACTATTCAAGCTGTCAATACCCCTACAATGAAAAAATAATGTCAAGAATTCTATATGGAGTTATCAATGTAAAATTGCAAATTACTGCAAAAATCCGTTGTATAGTCACAAGTGTTGGACCTTAAACCAGACTTCAGACTGTATAATAAAATAAGGATATAAGATGCGTTAAATTATTGGACTTTTGCTCTTCTTCTTTTGCGTTCCTCATAAGATATTTCATTTATTAGTCATGATACTTTACCGTTGTGTCTATTAAAAAAGTTTACCAGAATTACATAGCAAAGCAAAAGGATTTTATAGGCGGCTACCAGGAATATCAAGATATAAACTCCAGCTTTCTTACCTTACCCTTACCTACCTTGCAACAAATACAAATGCTTTTCTCAAAAATTGAGCGTGCCTAACCTGACTACACAAGTATGCATGCCAGGGACAAGTCCTTGGGTTTTTCCGTTTGGTCAATATCCTGAAAGTTCGGAAGCACTTGCTAACAGGGTCGGAATTGAACACCTCTGGGAGAAGACTACGTTAAACCGAGAGCGATGTTTACCACCTTAGTCCTACTTACGTTTCTGGTTAGTGCCGGAGGACACTAAAGTGTGTCACAAACACGCAGGCGTCACCGCCCAAACTTACTCAAACTGTTACGGGAATCGGGCCACTGCCAGGTTGAATACAACCCCATCCGAATAAATCCCTTTCGGGAGGGGCTCATGTGTTCGCCCCGACTACTTCTAGTAACTTCAGAAGTACCACGGGTGCTCGGGGTCCGCAGCGCTCGCACCGGAGCAGCTGAAGAGGTCGAAACCTCCCCCCTACGGGACTGCTATATCATTTCTGTGAAATCGTGTCTAATCATGTCAACAAAAACCGCTATTCTATTGCATATGATACTAACTAAATACAGTGAACGAAGAGATTAGTGATTTGAACAATATTTAAGGCAGTATTGATTTTCTTAAAACTAAACGTGTATATATTCATTTTAGTTTTACTTCAGCAATAATGGGAGACAAAAAGGTTTGCAAGGACAGGCGTTTACGGATATGGGAGAGGTTTTGAATCAAAATAGCAGCAGAATATATCTGGTGTTGAGAGTTCGCGCAAATAGAAGAGTCTGACGTGTTCCATTCACATGTGTTTCATTGCCTATATCACTGTAAGAGATTATCGCTAAAAAGCTTATTCATCTAACTACTTAATGGTTATTGAGAAAAGCATTTGCAGAAAATGTCATTTTTACTTGGTTCCTTGTAAGCGGAAGTGTAAAATCGGTAAACAAACCATTTTTTGGAAACATAAGTCTGCTGTCTACAGCATGCTAACCAAGATAAATATGAGCTAAATAACTCTTATTACTACTTTCTTTAGAAGTAGAAGGGATATAAGAAAATGCACTGGCTATTGCTATAGCCTCGTAATTTTAAAGCGGCTAGCTCCATGGAACAATTGAAATGAAATCTCTTCGCTAGCCGGGAGTAGAGAAACGAGAAAAAGGGTGTCTTCCAGTTTGAGAAAATTGTAAGTGATTTTAAATTGAAATCAGAACCCAGGATGACAGCCTCCGTAGTCGAGTAGCCAGAGAGCTAATTTCTCATCCTCCAGATCCAGGTTTCGATTCCAGGCCGAGGCGGGGAATTTTTCTTTAACGAGCATCATTCGCTATCCTACACAGGGTCTGGAAGTATGTTCGTAGTGTTTGTGTTTAAAGGGGCAAGTAAACGTAAAGAACCTACAGAAAACGAATTGCTTCTAATGTCTTAGACCCCGATATGGCCTTAGATGTTAATTGAGGCTATTTAAATGAAACTTCATATGAACTTGTGAGTTTTACTTGACTGAATGATAATGCTTGTCATTTCATGAATGCCAGAAATTCTGTCGTGTTTTTTCGGCACAGATGCATCGCGTAAGGGGCTTATTAAAAACGAATATGATGTATTAAAGGTGTCTATATCTATCAGTCTTCTTGTAATACGTTTGTATCTAGCCTTAAAAGAGTAACAGTAATACACAATTTACCAGGTTACGAAATTCCTTCCCAAAAAGAAAAAACTTCATATGTTTGTCATCAGATTTCAACTTATAAATTTTACCTTAAAACATAATACTATTACAAATCTGTAGATACCTTGAAAATAAACAAAGGATGTTTGTAAATTCTACATGAAGCTAAACAAGAAATATTGCAAGCTTATGGTCACAACTACTGCACCTGAAAACATACTTCAGTGAGAATCAGTCAAAATATCAATACAGAATGACAGACTGACACTTGTAAAACACACTTTAAATAAATTATAACATGTTTGAATAATTAAACATATTCTCTTCAACCTGGACGCTATATCTGTCTTTTAGTTTTCACGCAGTACGCTTGTATATATCCTTTAAACATTAGTAATAATATACAGTTACAAGGAATAACAAACCATAGATAGTGTTTCTCCTGTAATAGTTTAAACATTTTTCATTAATTTTCCAAAGATAAAGACCCTAAATGCCCTTTTCTAGACCTGAGGCAAAAATATAAACAAGGTTGAGGCAGTACAAAATGTAATTAAACCAAATCCTTACACAGTAAGCTTCTTCTTTAACGTCGCTTCTATGTCAGACCTTAATCCTGAATTGAAGACTATAAAAGAAGCATTTTCAATTTATATGTGTACCCATCTTCTTGGCTTTATAGTTTATTAAAATGTTTTTCATAATTGGGTACGCTATCTCTAATTATCATACAGTTAAGATTGTCAATGTGGATTTCTTCTTAATGTTGTGTAACAGAAAACGCGCTTCTAGATACAATTTATTTTGACCTGTATTATTAAATTTTATTTATGTATGGTGTATTAGTGAGAAGCTTAAGGATTCTTCTGCCTGGCTGCATTAAGTTGAAAGTACTCGAGTCGTTCCCAGGCTGACAATGATATTAGGATCTAACTCAACCTAAGACCACTGACAGCCCGGGACACGTCCAGAGCATGTTTGAGCCAGGAATAGTACAATTCGTATTACAAAACGAGTTAGCTTATGCGGTCTGGTCTGTGGCCCGCATTTCTGTGTTCGTAGTTTCGATTCCATTATCCGGGAGTCCTGACTCATGGTTGTTACCCCGGGTGGCCAAGAGAATGCTGAGATGTTCCTTTCATGAATTGAACTTTCCGATCCAGCATTAGCTGTTCTCCTCAGTTCTTTGGCAGTACTAATGAAGATGAACTATCAGACGATGATGTTGGCCAGAATGGGGCTGGTTCTTGCTTGCAAAGTGTGCAGAAATAATATATGTGTCGAACACAGTACCGTAGGGTACTTTGCGCAGACGAATAAACATAGTGTCCTGATCCCACGTGCACCTCAAACGAAATAGCATTTTAAAATATTTAAAATGCATTAACAAATTAAATAATACAAACATTGAAATCTTAGTTTTAATGCCATAATTATTTAATTATTAATAGAAGTAAGGGATAATTGAATTACCTAGGAGGAGATGAAGTCTTTGGAGCAAAAATCACTATTCCTTTGAACCATGACTTGAAGCTTTCCTGGCGGCGGTATGATAATACTTTTCTCGGGGGATCAGCCAGGTAGATTCTGGAATTCTTAAATTATTCCAGAATTCACCTAAATGACAGCCCGAGAAAAGTTATGTTTATTCCTTTGAAGTTGGTGCACTCCAGTCTTTTTACACTTGCCATTTTTCGTTGTTTGCATTTCCACGTTGTTGGCTACGAAGTGATTTATTTCCAATACTTAAAGTTATTTACTCGGTTGTATATTCTTATTTAACACTGATTTAAAGAAAATTGAGACACAAAAATTCGAATATCACATAAATAACATTTAATCAACTATTAACTATATCTCTCTTAACTATGGGGACGTGGCTAGTATTTATTATACTCGCGTAACAAGGCGGCCCAGTTTTGACCACACGAGACCACATGTGGAAACTGTGGTGGACAAAGCGGCTCAGGGTCAAGCTTACTCCGGATTCCCCGGTTTCCCTCCATCTCATTTCAGCTCTGCTCCATCTTCAATCTATGTAGGCGTTATCAGTATCATCGCCTGTGGTATAGCAGTGGTAAATGTGGGCGTGAAACACTGTTCAAGCTGTCAATACCCCTACAATGAAAAAATAATGTCATGAATTCTATATGGAGTTATCAATGTAAAATTGCCAATTACTGCAAAAATCGGTTGTATAGTCACAAGTGTTGGACCTTAAACCAGACTTCAGACTGTATAATAAAATAAGGATATAAGATGCTTTAAATTATTGGACTTTTGCTCTTCTTCTTTACCGTTCCTCATACGACATTTCATTTATTAGTCATGATACTTTACCGTTGTGTCTATTAAAAGTTTACCAGAATTACATAGCAAAGCAAAAGGATTTTATAGGCGGCTACCAGGAATATCAAGATATAAACTCCAGCTTTCTTTTACCTTACCCTTACCTACCTTGCAACAAATACAAATGCTTTTCTCAAAAATTGAGCGTGCCTAACCTGACTACACAAGTATGCATGCCAGGGACAAGTCCTTGGGTTTTTCCGTTTGGTCAATATCCTGAAAGTTCGGAAGCACTTGCTAACAGGGTCGGAATTGAACACCTCTGGGAGAAGACTACGTTAAACCGAGAGCGCTGTTTACCACCTTAGTCCTACTTACGTTTCTGGTTAGTGCCGGAGGACACTAAAGTGTGTCACAAACACGCAGGCGTCATCGCCCAAACTTACCCAAACTGTTACGGGAATCGGGCCACTGCCAGGTTGAGTACAACCCCATCCGAATAAATCCCTTTCGGGAGGGGCTCATGTGTTCGCCCCGACTACTTCTAGTAACTTCAGAAGTACCACGGGTGCTCGGGGTCCGCAGCGCTCGCACCGGAGCAGCTGAAGAGGTCGAAACCTCCCCCCTACGGGACTGCTATATCATTTCTGTGAAATCGTGTCTAATCATGTCAACAAAAACCGCTATTCTATTGCATATGATACTAACTAAATACAGTGAACGAAGAGATTAGTGATTTGAACAATATTTAAGGCAGTATTGATTTTCTTAAAACTAAACGTGTATATATTCATTTTAGTTTTACTTCAGCAATAATGGGAGACAAAAAGGTTTGCAAGGACAGGCGTTTACGGATATGGGAGAGGTTTTGAATCAAAATAGCAGCAGAATATATCTGGTGTTGAGAGTTCGCGCAAATAGAAGAGTCTGACGTGTTCCATTCACATGTGTTTCATTGCCTATATCACTGTAAGAGATTATCGCTAAAAAGCTTATTCATCTAACTACTTAATGGTTATTGAGAAAAGCATTTGCAGAAAATGTCATTTTTACTTGGTTCCTTGTAAGCGGAAGTGTAAAATCGGTAAACAAACCATTTTTTGGAAACATAAGTCTGCTGTCTACAGCATGCTAACCAAGATAAATATGAGCTAAATAACTCTTATTACTACTTTCTTTAGAAGTAGAAGGGATATAAGAAAATGCACTGGCTATTGCTATAGCCTCGTAATTTTAAAGCGGCTAGTTCCATGGAACAATTGAAATGAAATCTCTTCGCTAGCCGGGAGTAGAGAAACGAGAAAAAGGGTGTCTTCCAGTTTGAGAAAATTGTAAGTGATTTTAAATTGAAATCAGAACCCAGGATGACTGCTTCCGTAGTCGAGTAGCCAGAGAGCTAATTTCTCATCCTCCAGATCCAGGTTTCGATTCCAGGCCGAGGCGGGGAATTTTTCTTTAACGAGCATCATTCGCTATCCTACACAGGGTCTGGAAGTATGTTCGTAGTGTTTGTGTTTAAAGGGGCAAGTAAACGTAAAGAACCTACAGAAAACGAATTGCTTCTAATGTCTTAGACCCCGATATGGCCTTAGATGTTAATTGAGGCTATTTAAATGAAACTTCATATGAACTTGTGAGTTTTACTTGACTGAATGATAATGCTTGTCATTTCATGAATGCCAGAAATTCTGTCGTGTTTTTTCGGCACAGATGCATCGCGTAAGGGGCTTATTAAAAACGAATATGATGTATTAAAGGTGTCTATATCTATCAGTCTTCTTGTAATACGTTTGTATCTAGCCTTAAAAGAGTAACAGTAATACACAATTTACCAGGTTACGAAATTCCTTCCCAAAAAGAAAAAACTTCATATGTTTGTCATCAGATTTCAACTTATAAATTTTACCTTAAAACATAATACTATTACAAATCTGTAGATACCTTGAAAATAAACAAAGGATGTTTGTAAATTCTACATGAAGCTAAACAAGAAATATTGCAAGCTTATGGTCACAACTACTGCACCTGAAAACATACTTCAGTGAGAATCAGTCAAAATATCAATACAGAATGACAGACTGACACTTGTAAAACACACTTTAAATAAATTATAACATGTTTGAATAATTAAACATATTCTCTTCAACCTGGACGCTATATCTGTCTTTTAGTTTTCACGCAGTACGCTTGTATATATCCTTTAAACATTAGTAATAATATACAGTTACAAGGAATAACAAACCATAGATAGTGTTTCTCCTGTAATAGTTTAAACATTTTTCATTAATTTTCCAAAGATAAAGACCCTAAATGCCCTTTTCTAGACCTGAGGCAAAAATATAAACAAGGTTGAGGCAGTACAAAATGTAATTAAACCAAATCCTTACACAGTAAGCTTCTTCTTTAACGTCGCTTCTATGTCAGACCTTAATCCTGAATTGAAGACTATAAAAGAAGCATTTTCAATTTATATGTGTACCCATCTTCTTGGCTTTATAGTTTATTAAAATGTTTTTCATAATTGGGTACGCTATCTCTAATTATCATACAGTTAAGATTGTCAATGTGGATTTCTTCTTAATGTTGTGTAACAGAAAACGCGCTTCTAGATACAATTTATTTTGACCTGTATTATTAAATTTTATTTATGTATGGTGTATTAGTGAGAAGCTTAAGGATTCTTCTGCCTGGCTGCATTAAGTTGAAAGTACTCGAGTCGTTCCCAGGCTGACAATGATATTAGGATCTAACTCAACCTAAGACCACTGACAGCCTGGGACACGTCCAGAGCATGTTTGAGCCAGGAATAGTACAATTCGTATTACAAAACGAGTTAGCTTATGCGGTCTGGTCTGTGGCCCGCATTTCTGTGTTCGTAGTTTCGATTCCATTATCCGGGAGTCCTGACTCATGGTTGTTACCCCGGGTGGCCAAGAGAATGCTGAGATGTTCCTTTCATGAATTGAACTTTCCGATCCAGCATTAGCTGTTCTCATCAGTTCTTTGGCAGTACTAATGAAGATGAACTATCAGACGATGATGTTGGCCAGAATGGGGCTGGTTCTTGCTTGCAAAGTGTGCAGAAATAATATATGTGTCGAACACAGTACCGTAGGGTACTTTGCGCAGACGAATAAACATAGTGTCCTGATCCCACGTGCACCTCAAACGAAATAGCATTTTAAAATATTTAAAATGCATTAACAAATTAAATAATACAAACATTGAAATCTTAGTTTTAATGCCATAATTATTTAATTATTAATAGAAGTAAGGGATAATTGAATTACCTAGGAGGAGATGAAGTCTTTGGAGCAAAAATCACTATTCCTTTGAACCATGACTTGAAGCTTTCCTGGCGGCGGTATGATAATACTTTTCTCGGGGGATCAGCCAGGTAGATTCTGGAATTCTTAAATTATTCCAGAATTCACCTAAATGACAGCCCGAGAAAAGTTATGTTTATTCCTTTGAAGTTGGTGCACTCCAGTCTTTTTACACTTGCCATTTTTCGTTGTTTGCATTTCCACGTTGTTGGCTACGAAGTGATTTATTTCCAATACTTAAAGTTATTTACTCGGTTGTATATTCTTATTTAACACTGATTTAAAGAAAATTGAGACACAAAAATTCGAATATCACATAAATAACATTTAATCAACTATTAACTATATCTCTCTTAACTATGGGGACGTGGCTAGTATTTATTATACTCGCGTAACAAGGCGGCCCAGTTTTGACCACACGAGACCACATGTGGAAACTGTGGTGGACAAAGCGGCTCAGGGTCAAGCTTACTCCGGATTCCCCGGTTTCCCTCCATCTCATTTCAGCTCTGCTCCATCTTCAATCTATGTAGGCGTTATCAGTATCATCGCCTGTGGTATAGCAGTGGTAAATGTGGGCGTGAAACACTGTTCAAGCTGTCAATACCCCTACAATGAAAAAATAATGTCATGAATTCTATATGGAGTTATCAATGTAAAATTGCCAATTACTGCAAAAATCGGTTGTATAGTCACAAGTGTTGGACCTTAAACCAGACTTCAGACTGTATAATAAAATAAGGATATAAGATGCTTTAAATTATTGGACTTTTGCTCTTCTTCTTTACCGTTCCTCATACGACATTTCATTTATTAGTCATGATACTTTACCGTTGTGTCTATTAAAAGTTTACCAGAATTACATAGCAAAGCAAAAGGATTTTATAGGCGGCTACCAGGAATATCAAGATATAAACTCCAGCTTTCTTTTACCTTACCCTTACCTACCTTGCAACAAATACAAATGCTTTTCTCAAAAATTGAGCGTGCCTAACCTGACTACACAAGTATGCATGCCAGGGACAAGTCCTTGGGTTTTTCCGTTTGGTCAATATCCTGAAAGTTCGGAAGCACTTGCTAACAGGGTCGGAATTGAACACCTCTGGGAGAAGACTACGTTAAACCGAGAGCGCTGTTTACCACCTTAGTCCTACTTACGTTTCTGGTTAGTGCCGGAGGACACTAAAGTGTGTCACAAACACGCAGGCGTCATCGCCCAAACTTACCCAAACTGTTACGGGAATCGGGCCACTGCCAGGTTGAGTACAACCCCATCCGAATAAATCCCTTTCGGGAGGGGCTCATGTGTTCGCCCCGACTACTTCTAGTAACTTCAGAAGTACCACGGGTGCTCGGGGTCCGCAGCGCTCGCACCGGAGCAGCTGAAGAGGTCGAAACCTCCCCCCTACGGGACTGCTATATCATTTCTGTGAAATCGTGTCTAATCATGTCAACAAAAACCGCTATTCTATTGCATATGATACTAACTAAATACAGTGAACGAAGAGATTAGTGATTTGAACAATATTTAAGGCAGTATTGATTTTCTTAAAACTAAACGTGTATATATTCATTTTAGTTTTACTTCAGCAATAATGGGAGACAAAAAGGTTTGCAAGGACAGGCGTTTACGGATATGGGAGAGGTTTTGAATCAAAATAGCAGCAGAATATATCTGGTGTTGAGAGTTCGCGCAAATAGAAGAGTCTGACGTGTTCCATTCACATGTGTTTCATTGCCTATATCACTGTAAGAGATTATCGCTAAAAAGCTTATTCATCTAACTACTTAATGGTTATTGAGAAAAGCATTTGCAGAAAATGTCATTTTTACTTGGTTCCTTGTAAGCGGAAGTGTAAAATCGGTAAACAAACCATTTTTTGGAAACATAAGTCTGCTGTCTACAGCATGCTAACCAAGATAAATATGAGCTAAATAACTCTTATTACTACTTTCTTTAGAAGTAGAAGGGATATAAGAAAATGCACTGGCTATTGCTATAGCCTCGTAATTTTAAAGCGGCTAGCTCCATGGAACAATTGAAATGAAATCTCTTCGCTAGCCGGGAGTAGAGAAACGAGAAAAAGGGTGTCTTCCAGTTTGAGAAAATTGTAAGTGATTTTAAATTGAAATCAGAACCCAGGATGACTGCCTCCGTAGTCGAGTAGCCAGAGAGCTAATTTCTCATCCTCCAGATCCAGGTTTCGATTCCAGGCCGAGGCGGGGAATTTTTCTTTAACGAGCATCATTCGCTATCCTACACAGGGTCTGGAAGTATGTTCGTAGTGTTTGTGTTTAAAGGGGCAAGTAAACGTAAAGAACCTACAGAAAACGAATTGCTTCTAATGTCTTAGACCCCGATATGGCCTTAGATGTTAATTGAGGCTATTTAAATGAAACTTCATATGAACTTGTGAGTTTTACTTGACTGAATGATAATGCTTGTCATTTCATGAATGCCAGAAATTCTGTCGTGTTTTTTCGGCACAGATGCATCGCGTAAGGGGCTTATTAAAAACGAATATGATGTATTAAAGGTGTCTATATCTATCAGTCTTCTTGTAATACGTTTGTATCTAGCCTTAAAAGAGTAACAGTAATACACAATTTACCAGGTTACGAAATTCCTTCCCAAAAAGAAAAAACTTCATATGTTTGTCATCAGATTTCAACTTATAAATTTTACCTTAAAACATAATACTATTACAAATCTGTAGATACCTTGAAAATAAACAAAGGATGTTTGTAAATTCTACATGAAGCTAAACAAGAAATATTGCAAGCTTATGGTCACAACTACTGCACCTGAAAACATACTTCAGTGAGAATCAGTCAAAATATCAATACAGAATGACAGACTGACACTTGTAAAACACACTTTAAATAAATTATAACATGTTTGAATAATTAAACATATTCTCTTCAACCTGGACGCTATATCTGTCTTTTAGTTTTCACGCAGTACGCTTGTATATATCCTTTAAACATTAGTAATAATATACAGTTACAAGGAATAACAAACCATAGATAGTGTTTCTCCTGTAATAGTTTAAACATTTTTCATTAATTTTCCAAAGATAAAGACCCTAAATGCCCTTTTCTAGACCTGAGGCAAAAATATAAACAAGGTTGAGGCAGTACAAAATGTAATTAAACCAAATCCTTACACAGTAAGCTTCTTCTTTAACGTCGCTTCTATGTCAGACCTTAATCCTGAATTGAAGACTATAAAAGAAGCATTTTCAATTTATATGTGTACCCATCTTCTTGGCTTTATAGTTTATTAAAATGTTTTTCATAATTGGGTACGCTATCTCTAATTATCATACAGTTAAGATTGTCAATGTGGATTTCTTCTTAATGTTGTGTAACAGAAAACGCGCTTCTAGATACAATTTATTTTGACCTGTATTATTAAATTTTATTTATGTATGGTGTATTAGTGAGAAGCTTAAGGATTCTTCTGCCTGGCTGCATTAAGTTGAAAGTACTCGAGTCGTTCCCAGGCTGACAATGATATTAGGATCTAACTCAACCTAAGACCACTGACAGCCCGGGACACGTCCAGAGCATGTTTGAGCCAGGAATAGTACAATTCGTATTACAAAACGAGTTAGCTTATGCGGTCTGGTCTGTGGCCCGCATTTCTGTGTTCGTAGTTTCGATTCCATTATCCGGGAGTCCTGACTCATGGTTGTTACCCCGGGTGGCCAAGAGAATGCTGAGATGTTCCTTTCATGAATTGAACTTTCCGATCCAGCATTAGCTGTTCTCCTCTGTTCTTTGGCAGTACTAATGAAGATGAACTATCAGACGATGATGTTGGCCAGAATGGGGCTGGTTCTTGCTTGCAAAGTGTGCAGAAATAATATATGTGTCGAACACAGTACCGTAGGGTACTTTGCGCAGACGAATAAACATAGTGTCCTGATCCCACTTGCACCTCAAACGAAATAGCATTTTAAAATATTTAAAATGCATTAACAAATTAAATAATACAAACATTGAAATCTTAGTTTTAATGCCATAATTATTTAATTATTAATAGAAGTAAGGGATAATTGAATTACCTAGGAGGAGATGAAGTCTTTGGAGCAAAAATCACTATTCCTTTGAACCATGACTTGAAGCTTTCCTGGCGGCGGTATGATAATACTTTTCTCGGGGGATCAGCCAGGTAGATTCTGGAATTCTTAAATTATTCCAGAATTCACCTAAATGACAGCCCGAGAAAAGTTATGTTTATTCCTTTGAAGTTGGTGCACTCCAGTCTTTTTACACTTGCCATTTTTCGTTGTTTGCATTTCCACGTTGTTGGCTACGAAGTGATTTATTTCCAATACTTAAAGTTATTTACTCGGTTGTATATTCTTATTTAACACTGATTTAAAGAAAATTGAGACACAAAAGTTCGAATATCACATAAATAACATTTAATCAACTATTAACTATATCTCTCTTAACTATGGGGACGTGGCTAGTATTTATTATACTCGCGTAACAAGGCGGCCTAGTTTTGACCACACGAGACCACATGTGGAAACTGTGGTGGACAAAGCGGCTCAGGGTCAAGCTTACCCCGGATTCCCCGGTTTCCCTCCATCTCATTTCAGCTCTGCTCCATCTTCAATCTATGTAGGCGTTATCAGTATCATCGCCTGTGGTATAGCAGTGGTAAATGTGGGCGTGAAACACTGTTCAAGCTGTCAATACCCCTACAATGAAAAAATAATGTCATGAATTCTATATGGAGTTATCAATGTAAAATTGCCAATTACTGCAAAAATCGGTTGTATAGTCACAAGTGTTGGACCTTAAATCAGACTTCAGACTGTATAATAAAATAAGGATATAAGATGCTTTAAATTATTGGACTTTTGCTCTTCTTCTTTAGCGTTCCTCATACGACATTTCATTTATTAGTCATGATACTTTACCGTTGTGTCTATTAAAAAAGTTTACCAGAATTACATAGCAAAGCAAAAGGATTTAATAGGCGGCTACCAGGAATATCAAGATATAAACTCCAGCTTTCTTTTACCTTACCCTTACCTACCTTGCAACAAATACAAATGCTTTTCTCAAAAATTGAGCGTGCCTAACCTGACTACACAAGTATGCATGCCAGGGACAAGTCCTTGGGTTTTTCCGTTTGGTCAATATCCTGAAAGTTCGGAAGCACTTGCTAACAGGGTCGGAATTGAACACCTCTGGGAGAAGACTACGTTAAACCGAGAGCGATGTTTACCACCTTAGTATTACTTACGTTTCTGGTTAGTGCCGGAGGACAAAAAAGTGTGTCACAAACACGCAGGCGTCACCGCTCAAACTTACCCAAACTGTTACGGGAATCGGGCCACTACCAGTTTGAGTAAACCCCATCCGAATAAATCCCTTTCGGGAGGGGCTCATGTGTTCGCCCCGACTACTTCTAGTAACTTCAGAAGTACCACGGGTGCTCGGGGTCCGCAGCGCTCGCACCGGAGCAGCTGAAGAGGCCGAAACCTCCCCCCTACGGGACTGCTATATCATTTCTGTGAAATCGTGTCTAATTATGTCAACAAAAACCGCTATTCTATTGCATATGATACTAACTAAATACAGTGAACGAAGAGATTAGTGATTTGAACAATATTTAAGGCAGTATTGATTTTCTTAAAACTAAACGTGTATATATATTCATTTTAGTTTTACTTCAGCAATAATGGGAGACAAAAAGGTTTGCAAGGACAGGCGTTTACGGATATGGGAGAGGTTTTGAATCAAAATAGCAGCAGAATATATCTGGTGTTGAGAGTTCGCGCAAATAGAAGAATCTGGCGTGTTCCATTCACATGTGTTTCATTGCCTATATCACTGTAAGAGATTATCGCTAAAAAGCTTATTCATCTAACTACTTAATGGTTATTGAGAAAAGCATTTGCAGAAAATGTCATTTTTACTTGGTTCCTTGTAAGCAGAAGTGTAAAATCGGTAAACAAACCATTTTCTGGAAACATAAGTCTGCTGTCTACAGCATGCTAACCGAGATAAATATGAGCTAAATAACTCTTATTACTACTTTCTTTAGAAGTAGAAGGGATATAAGAAAATGCACTGGCTATTGCTATAGCCTCGTAATTTTATAGCGGCTAGCTCCATGGAACAATTGAAATGAAATCTCTTCGCTAGCCGGGAGTAGAGGAACGAGAAAAAGGGTGTCTTCCAGTTTGAGAAAATTGTAAGTGATTTTAAATTGAAATCAGAACCTAGGATGACTGCCTCCGTAGTCGAGTAGCCAGAGAGCTAATTTCTCATCCTCCAGATCCAGGTTTCGATTCCAGGCCGAGGCGGGGAATTTTTCTTTAACGAGCATCATTCGCTATCCTACACAGAGTCTGGAAGTATGTTCGTAGTGTTTGTGTCTAAAGGGGCAAGTAAACGTAAAGAACCTACAGAAAACGAATTGCTTCTAATGTCTTAGACCCCGATATGGCCTTAGATGTTAATTGAGGCTATTTAAATGAAACTTCATATGAACTTGTGAGTTTTACTTGACTGAATGATAATGCTTGTCATTTCGTGAATGCCAGATATTCTGTCGTGTTTTTTAGGCACAGATGCATCGCGTAAGGGGCTTATTAAAAACGAATATGATGTATTAAAGGTATCTATATGTATCAGTCTTCTTGTAATACGTTTGTATCTAGCCTTAAAAGAGTAACAGTAATACACAATTTACCAGGTTACGAAATTCCTTCCCAAAAAGAAAAAACTTCATATGTTTGTCATCAGATTTCAACTTATAAATTTTACCTTAAACCATAATACTATTACAAATCTGTAGATACCTTGAAAATAAACAAAGGATGTTTGTAAATTCTACATGAAGCTAAACAAGAAATATTGCAAGCTTATGGTCACAACTACTGCACCTGAAAACATACTTCAGTGAGAATCAGTCAAAATATCAATACAGAATGACAGACTGACACTTGTAAAACACACTTTAAATCAATTATAACATGTTTGAATAATTAAACATATTCTCTTCAACCTGGACGCTATATCTGTCTTTTAGTTTTCACGCAGTACGCTTGTATATATCCTTTAAACATTAGTAATAATATACAGTTACAAGGAATAACAAACCATAGATAGTGTTTCTCCTGTAATAGTTTAAACATTTTTCATTAATTTTCCAAAGATAAAGACCCTAAATGCCCTTTTATAGACCTGAGGCAAAAATATAAACAAGGTTGAGGCAGTACAAAATGTAATTAAACCAAATCCTTACACAGTAAGCTTCTTCTTTAACGTCGCTTCTATGTCAGACCTTAATCCTGAATTGAAGACTATAAAAGAAGTATTTCCAATTAATATGTGTACCCATCTTCTTGGCTTTATAGTTTATTAAAATGTTTTTCATAATTGGGTACGTTATCTCTAATTATCATACAGTTAAGATTGTCAATGTGGATTTCTTCTTAATGTTGTGTAACAGAAAACGCGCTTGTAGATACAATTTATTTTGACCTGTATTATTAAATTTTATTTATGTATGGTGTATTAGTGAGAAGCTTAGGGATTCTTCTGCCTGGCTGCATTAAGTTGAAAGTACTCGAGTCGTTCCCAGGCTGACAATGATATTAGGATCTAACTCAACCTAAGACCACTGACAGCCTGGGACACGTCCAGAGCATGTTTGAGCCAGGAATAGTACAATTCGTATTACAAAACGAGTTAGCTTATGCGGTCTGGTCTGTGGCCCGCATTTCTGTGTTCGTAGTTTCGATTCCATTATCCGGGAGTCCTGACTCATGGTTGTTACCCCGGGTGGCCAAGAGAATGCTGCGATGTTCCTTTCATGAATTGAACTTTCCGATCCAGCATTAGCTGTTCTCATCAGTTCCTTGGCAGTACTAATGAAGATGAACTATCAGACGATGATGTTGGCCAGAATGGGGCTGTTTCTTGCTTGCAAAGTGTGCAGAAATAATATATGTGTCGAACACAGTACCGTAGGGTACTTTACGCAGACGAATAAACATAGTGTCCTGATCCCACGTGCACCTCAAACGAAATAGCATTTTAAAATATTTAAAATGCATTAACAAATTAAATAATACAAACATTGAAATCTTAGTTTTAATGCCATAATTATTTAATTATTAATAGAAGTAAGGGATAATTGAATCACCTAGGAGGAGATGAGGTCTTTGGAGCAAAAATCACTATTCCTTTGAACCATGACTTGAAGCTTTCCTGGCGGCGGTATGATAATACTTTTCTCGGGGGATCAGCCAGGTAGATTCTGGAATTCTTAAATTATTCCAGAATTCACCTAAATGACAGCCCGAGAAAAGTTATGTTTATTCCTTTGAAGTTGGTGCACTCCAGTCTTTTTACACTTGCCATTTTTCGTTGTTTGCATTTCCACGTTGTTGGCTACGAAGTGATTTATTTCCAATACTTAAAGTTATTTACTCGGTTGTATATTCTTATTTAACACTGATTTAAAGAAAATTGAGACACAAAAGTTCGAATATCACATAAATAACATTTAATCAACTATTAACTATATCTCTCTTAACTATGGGGACGTGGCTAGTATTTATTATACTCGCGTAACAAGGCGGCCTAGTTTTGACCACACGAGACCACATGTGGAAACTGTGGTGGACAAAGCGGCTCAGGGTCAAGCTTACCCCGGATTCCCCGGTTTCCCTCCATCTCATTTCAGCTCTGCTCCATCTTCAATCTATGTAGGCGTTATCAGTATCATCGCCTGTGGTATAGCAGTGGTAAATGTGGGCGTGAAACACTGTTCAAGCTGTCAATACCCCTACAATGAAAAAATAATGTCATGAATTCTATATGGAGTTATCAATGTAAAATTGCCAATTACTGCAAAAATCGGTTGTATAGTCACAAGTGTTGGACCTTAAATCAGACTTCAGACTGTATAATAAAATAAGGATATAAGATGCTTTAAATTATTGGATTTTTGCTCTTCTTCTTTAGCGTTCCTCATACGACATTTCATTTATTAGTCATGATACTTTACCGTTGTGTCTATTAAAAAAGTTTACCAGAATTACATAGCAAAGCAAAAGGATTTAATAGGCGGCTACCAGGAATATCAAGATATAAACTCCAGCTTTCTTTTACCTTACCCTTACCTACCTTGCAACAAATACAAATGCTTTTCTCAAAAATTGAGCGTGCCTAACCTGACTACACAAGTATGCATGCCAGGGACAAGTCCTTGGGTTTTTCCGTTTGGTCAATATCCTGAAAGTTCGGAAGCACTTGCTAACAGGGTCGGAATTGAACACCTCTGGGAGAAGACTACGTTAAACCGAGAGCGATGTTTACCACCTTAGTATTACTTACGTTTCTGGTTAGTGCCGGAGGACAAAAAAGTGTGTCACAAACACGCAGGCGTCACCGCTCAAACTTACCCAAACTGTTACGGGAATCGGGCCACTACCAGTTTGAGTAAACCCCATCCGAATAAATCCCTTTCGGGAGGGGCTCATGTGTTCGCCCCGACTACTTCTAGTAACTTCAGAAGTACCACGGGTGCTCGGGGTCCGCAGCGCTCGCACCGGAGCAGCTGAAGAGGCCGAAACCTCCCCCCTACGGGACTGCTATATCATTTCTGTGAAATCGTGTCTAATTATGTCAACAAAAACCGCTATTCTATTGCATATGATACTAACTAAATACAGTGAACGAAGAGATTAGTGATTTGAACAATATTTAAGGCAGTATTGATTTTCTTAAAACTAAACGTGTATATATATTCATTTTAGTTTTACTTCAGCAATAATGGGAGACAAAAAGGTTTGCAAGGACAGGCGTTTACGGATATGGGAGAGGTTTTGAATCAAAATAGCAGCAGAATATATCTGGTGTTGAGAGTTCGCGCAAATAGAAGAATCTGGCGTGTTCCATTCACATGTGTTTCATTGCCTATATCACTGTAAGAGATTATCGCTAAAAAGCTTATTCATCTAACTACTTAATGGTTATTGAGAAAAGCATTTGCAGAAAATGTCATTTTTACTTGGTTCCTTGTAAGCAGAAGTGTAAAATCGGTAAACAAACCATTTTCTGGAAACATAAGTCTGCTGTCTACAGCATGCTAACCGAGATAAATATGAGCTAAATAACTCTTATTACTACTTTCTTTAAAAGTAGAAGGGATATAAGAAAATGCACTGGCTATTGCTATAGCCTCGTAATTTTATAGCGGCTAGCTCCATGGAACAATTGAAATGAAATCTCTTCGCTAGCCGGGAGTAGAGGAACGAGAAAAAGGGTGTCTTCCAGTTTGAGAAAATTGTAAGTGATTTTAAATTGAAATCAGAACCTAGGATGACTGCCTCCGTAGTCGAGTAGCCAGAGAGCTAATTTCTCATCCTCCAGATCCAGGTTTCGATTCCAGGCCGAGGCGGGGAATTTTTCTTTAACGAGCATCATTCGCTATCCTACACAGAGTCTGGAAGTATGTTCGTAGTGTTTGTGTCTAAAGGGGCAAGTAAACGTAAAGAACCTACAGAAAACGAATTGCTTCTAATGTCTTAGACCCCGATATGGCCTTAGATGTTAATTGAGGCTATTTAAATGAAACTTCATATGAACTTGTGAGTTTTACTTGACTGAATGATAATGCTTGTCATTTCGTGAATGCCAGATATTCTGTCGTGTTTTTTAGGCACAGATGCATCGCGTAAGGGGCTTATTAAAAACGAATATGATGTATTAAAGGTATCTATATGTATCAGTCTTCTTGTAATACGTTTGTATCTAGCCTTAAAAGAGTAACAGTAATACACAATTTACCAGGTTACGAAATTCCTTCCCAAAAAGAAAAAACTTCATATGTTTGTCATCAGATTTCAACTTATAAATTTTACCTTAAACCATAATACTATTACAAATCTGTAGATACCTTGAAAATAAACAAAGGATGTTTGTAAATTCTACATGAAGCTAAACAAGAAATATTGCAAGCTTATGGTCACAACTACTGCACCTGAAAACATACTTCAGTGAGAATCAGTCAAAATATCAATACAGAATGACAGACTGACACTTGTAAAACACACTTTAAATCAATTATAACATGTTTGAATAATTAAACATATTCTCTTCAACCTGGACGCTATATCTGTCTTTTAGTTTTCACGCAGTACGCTTGTATATATCCTTTAAACATTAGTAATAATATACAGTTACAAGGAATAACAAACCATAGATAGTGTTTCTCCTGTAATAGTTTAAACATTTTTCATTAATTTTCCAAAGATAAAGACCCTAAATGCCCTTTTATAGACCTGAGGCAAAAATATAAACAAGGTTGAGGCAGTACAAAATGTAATTAAACCAAATCCTTACACAGTAAGCTTCTTCTTTAACGTCGCTTCTATGTCAGACCTTAATCCTGAATTGAAGACTATAAAAGAAGTATTTCCAATTAATATGTGTACCCATCTTCTTGGCTTTATAGTTTATTAAAATGTTTTTCATAATTGGGTACGTTATCTCTAATTATCATACAGTTAAGATTGTCAATGTGGATTTCTTCTTAATGTTGTGTAACAGAAAACGCGCTTCTAGATACAATTTATTTTGACCTGTATTATTAAATTTTATTTATGTATGGTGTATTAGTGAGAAGCTTAGGGATTCTTCTGCCTGGCTGCATTAAGTTGAAAGTACTCGAGTCGTTCCCAGGCTGACAATGATATTAGGATCTAACTCAACCTAAGACCACTGACAGCCTGGGACACGTCCAGAGCATGTTTGAGCCAGGAATAGTACAATTCGTATTACAAAACGAGTTAGCTTATGCGGTCTGGTCTGTGGCCCGCATTTCTGTGTTCGTAGTTTCGATTCCATTATCCGGGAGTCCTGACTCATGGTTGTTACCCCGGGTGGCCAAGAGAATGCTGCGATGTTCCTTTCATGAATTGAACTTTCCGATCCAGCATTAGCTGTTCTCATCAGTTCCTTGGCAGTACTAATGAAGATGAACTATCAGACGATGATGTTGGCCAGAATGGGGCTGGTTCTTGCTTGCAAAGTGTGCAGAAATAATATATGTGTCGAACACAGTACCGTAGGGTACTTTACGCAGACGAATAAACATAGTGTCCTGATCCCACGTGCACCTCAAACGAAATAGCATTTTAAAATATTTAAAATGCATTAACAAATTAAATAATACAAACATTGAAATCTTAGTTTTAATGCCATAATTATTTAATTATTAATAGAAGTAAGGGATAATTGAATCACCTAGGAAGAGATGAGGTCTTTGGAGCAAAAATCACTATTCCTTTGAACCATGACTTGAAGCTTTCCTGGCGGCGGTATGATAATACTTTTCTCGGGGGATCAGCCAGGTAGATTCTGGAATTCTTAAATTATTCCAGAATTCACCTAAATGACAGCCCGAGAAAAGTTATGTTTATTCCTTTGAAGTTGGTGCACTCCAGTCTTTTTACACTTGCCATTTTTCGTTGTTTGCATTTCCACGTTGTTGGCTACGAAGTGATTTATTTCCAATACTTAAAGTTATTTACTCGGTTGTATATTCTTATTTAACACTGATTTAAAGAAAATTGAGACACAAAAATTCGAATATCACATAAATAACATTTAATCAACTATTAACTATATCTCTCTTAACTATGGGGACGTGGCTAGTATTTATTATACTCGCGTAACAAGGCGGCCCAGTTTTGACCACACGAGACCACATGTGGAAACTGTGGTGGACAAAGCGGCTCAGGGTCAAGCTTACTCCGGATTCCCCGGTTTCCCTCCATCTCATTTCAGCTCTGCTCCATCTTCAATCTATGTAGGCGTTATCAGTATCATCGCCTGTGGTATAGCAGTGGTAAATGTGGGCGTGAAACACTGTTCAAGCTGTCAATACCCCTACAATGAAAAAATAATGTCATGAATTCTATATGGAGTTATCAATGTAAAATTGCCAATTACTGCAAAAATCGGTTGTATAGTCACAAGTGTTGGACCTTAAACCAGACTTCAGACTGTATAATAAAATAAGGATATAAGATGCTTTAAATTATTGGACTTTTGCTCTTCTTCTTTACCGTTCCTCATACGACATTTCATTTATTAGTCATGATACTTTACCGTTGTGTCTATTAAAAGTTTACCAGAATTACATAGCAAAGCAAAAGGATTTTATAGGCGGCTACCAGGAATATCAAGATATAAACTCCAGCTTTCTTTTACCTTACCCTTACCTACCTTGCAACAAATACAAATGCTTTTCTCAAAAATTGAGCGTGCCTAACCTGACTACACAAGTATGCATGCCAGGGACAAGTCCTTGGGTTTTTCCGTTTGGTCAATATCCTGAAAGTTCGGAAGCACTTGCTAACAGGGTCGGAATTGAACACCTCTGGGAGAAGACTACGTTAAACCGAGAGCGCTGTTTACCACCTTAGTCCTACTTACGTTTCTGGTTAGTGCCGGAGGACACTAAAGTGTGTCACAAACACGCAGGCGTCATCGCCCAAACTTACCCAAACTGTTACGGGAATCGGGCCACTGCCAGGTTGAGTACAACCCCATCCGAATAAATCCCTTTCGGGAGGGGCTCATGTGTTCGCCCCGACTACTTCTAGTAACTTCAGAAGTACCACGGGTGCTCGGGGTCCGCAGCGCTCGCACCGGAGCAGCTGAAGAGGTCGAAACCTCCCCCCTACGGGACTGCTATATCATTTCTGTGAAATCGTGTCTAATCATGTCAACAAAAACCGCTATTCTATTGCATATGATACTAACTAAATACAGTGAACGAAGAGATTAGTGATTTGAACAATATTTAAGGCAGTATTGATTTTCTTAAAACTAAACGTGTATATATTCATTTTAGTTTTACTTCAGCAATAATGGGAGACAAAAAGGTTTGCAAGGACAGGCGTTTACGGATATGGGAGAGGTTTTGAATCAAAATAGCAGCAGAATATATCTGGTGTTGAGAGTTCGCGCAAATAGAAGAGTCTGACGTGTTCCATTCACATGTGTTTCATTGCCTATATCACTGTAAGAGATTATCGCTAAAAAGCTTATTCATCTAACTACTTAATGGTTATTGAGAAAAGCATTTGCAGAAAATGTCATTTTTACTTGGTTCCTTGTAAGCGGAAGTGTAAAATCGGTAAACAAACCATTTTTTGGAAACATAAGTCTGCTGTCTACAGCATGCTAACCAAGATAAATATGAGCTAAATAACTCTTATTACTACTTTCTTTAGAAGTAGAAGGGATATAAGAAAATGCACTGGCTATTGCTATAGCCTCGTAATTTTAAAGCGGCTAGTTCCATGGAACAATTGAAATGAAATCTCTTCGCTAGCCGGGAGTAGAGAAACGAGAAAAAGGGTGTCTTCCAGTTTGAGAAAATTGTAAGTGATTTTAAATTGAAATCAGAACCCAGGATGACTGCTTCCGTAGTCGAGTAGCCAGAGAGCTAATTTCTCATCCTCCAGATCCAGGTTTCGATTCCAGGCCGAGGCGGGGAATTTTTCTTTAACGAGCATCATTCGCTATCCTACACAGGGTCTGGAAGTATGTTCGTAGTGTTTGTGTTTAAAGGGGCAAGTAAACGTAAAGAACCTACAGAAAACGAATTGCTTCTAATGTCTTAGACCCCGATATGGCCTTAGATGTTAATTGAGGCTATTTAAATGAAACTTCATATGAACTTGTGAGTTTTACTTGACTGAATGATAATGCTTGTCATTTCATGAATGCCAGAAATTCTGTCGTGTTTTTTCGGCACAGATGCATCGCGTAAGGGGCTTATTAAAAACGAATATGATGTATTAAAGGTGTCTATATCTATCAGTCTTCTTGTAATACGTTTGTATCTAGCCTTAAAAGAGTAACAGTAATACACAATTTACCAGGTTACGAAATTCCTTCCCAAAAAGAAAAAACTTCATATGTTTGTCATCAGATTTCAACTTATAAATTTTACCTTAAAACATAATACTATTACAAATCTGTAGATACCTTGAAAATAAACAAAGGATGTTTGTAAATTCTACATGAAGCTAAACAAGAAATATTGCAAGCTTATGGTCACAACTACTGCACCTGAAAACATACTTCAGTGAGAATCAGTCAAAATATCAATACAGAATGACAGACTGACACTTGTAAAACACACTTTAAATAAATTATAACATGTTTGAATAATTAAACATATTCTCTTCAACCTGGACGCTATATCTGTCTTTTAGTTTTCACGCAGTACGCTTGTATATATCCTTTAAACATTAGTAATAATATACAGTTACAAGGAATAACAAACCATAGATAGTGTTTCTCCTGTAATAGTTTAAACATTTTTCATTAATTTTCCAAAGATAAAGACCCTAAATGCCCTTTTCTAGACCTGAGGCAAAAATATAAACAAGGTTGAGGCAGTACAAAATGTAATTAAACCAAATCCTTACACAGTAAGCTTCTTCTTTAACGTCGCTTCTATGTCAGACCTTAATCCTGAATTGAAGACTATAAAAGAAGCATTTTCAATTTATATGTGTACCCATCTTCTTGGCTTTATAGTTTATTAAAATGTTTTTCATAATTGGGTACGCTATCTCTAATTATCATACAGTTAAGATTGTCAATGTGGATTTCTTCTTAATGTTGTGTAACAGAAAACGCGCTTCTAGATACAATTTATTTTGACCTGTATTATTAAATTTTATTTATGTATGGTGTATTAGTGAGAAGCTTAGGGATTCTTCTGCCTGGCTGCATTAAGTTGAAAGTACTCGAGTCGTTCCCAGGCTGACAATGATATTAGGATCTAACTCAACCTAAGACCACTGACAGCCTGGGACACGTCCAGAGCATGTTTGAGCCAGGAATAGTACAATTCGTATTACAAAACGAGTTAGCTTATGCGGTCTGGTCTGTGGCCCGCATTTCTGTGTTCGTAGTTTCGATTCCATTATCCGGGAGTCCTGACTCATGGTTGTTACCCCGGGTGGCCAAGAGAATGCTGCGATGTTCCTTTCATGAATTGAACTTTCCGATCCAGCATTAGCTGTTCTCATCAGTTCCTTGGCAGTACTAATGAAGATGAACTATCAGACGATGATGTTGGCCAGAATGGGGCTGGTTCTTGCTTGCAAAGTGTGCAGAAATAATATATGTGTCGAACACAGTACCGTAGGGTACTTTACGCAGACGAATAAACATAGTGTCCTGATCCCACGTGCACCTCAAACGAAATAGCATTTTAAAATATTTAAAATGCATTAACAAATTAAATAATACAAACATTGAAATCTTAGTTTTAATGCCATAATTATTTAATTATTAATAGAAGTAAGGGATAATTGAATCACCTAGGAAGAGATGAGGTCTTTGGAGCAAAAATCACTATTCCTTTGAACCATGACTTGAAGCTTTCCTGGCGGCGGTATGATAATACTTTTCTCGGGGGATCAGCCAGGTAGATTCTGGAATTCTTAAATTATTCCAGAATTCACCTAAATGACAGCCCGAGAAAAGTTATGTTTATTCCTTTGAAGTTGGTGCACTCCAGTCTTTTTACACTTGCCATTTTTCGTTGTTTGCATTTCCACGTTGTTGGCTACGAAGTGATTTATTTCCAATACTTAAAGTTATTTACTCGGTTGTATATTCTTATTTAACACTGATTTAAAGAAAATTGAGACACAAAAATTCGAATATCACATAAATAACATTTAATCAACTATTAACTATATCTCTCTTAACTATGGGGACGTGGCTAGTATTTATTATACTCGCGTAACAAGGCGGCCCAGTTTTGACCACACGAGACCACATGTGGAAACTGTGGTGGACAAAGCGGCTCAGGGTCAAGCTTACTCCGGATTCCCCGGTTTCCCTCCATCTCATTTCAGCTCTGCTCCATCTTCAATCTATGTAGGCGTTATCAGTATCATCGCCTGTGGTATAGCAGTGGTAAATGTGGGCGTGAAACACTGTTCAAGCTGTCAATACCCCTACAATGAAAAAATAATGTCATGAATTCTATATGGAGTTATCAATGTAAAATTGCCAATTACTGCAAAAATCGGTTGTATAGTCACAAGTGTTGGACCTTAAACCAGACTTCAGACTGTATAATAAAATAAGGATATAAGATGCTTTAAATTATTGGACTTTTGCTCTTCTTCTTTACCGTTCCTCATACGACATTTCATTTATTAGTCATGATACTTTACCGTTGTGTCTATTAAAAGTTTACCAGAATTACATAGCAAAGCAAAAGGATTTTATAGGCGGCTACCAGGAATATCAAGATATAAACTCCAGCTTTCTTTTACCTTACCCTTACCTACCTTGCAACAAATACAAATGCTTTTCTCAAAAATTGAGCGTGCCTAACCTGACTACACAAGTATGCATGCCAGGGACAAGTCCTTGGGTTTTTCCGTTTGGTCAATATCCTGAAAGTTCGGAAGCACTTGCTAACAGGGTCGGAATTGAACACCTCTGGGAGAAGACTACGTTAAACCGAGAGCGCTGTTTACCACCTTAGTCCTACTTACGTTTCTGGTTAGTGCCGGAGGACACTAAAGTGTGTCACAAACACGCAGGCGTCATCGCCCAAACTTACCCAAACTGTTACGGGAATCGGGCCACTGCCAGGTTGAGTACAACCCCATCCGAATAAATCCCTTTCGGGAGGGGCTCATGTGTTCGCCCCGACTACTTCTAGTAACTTCAGAAGTACCACGGGTGCTCGGGGTCCGCAGCGCTCGCACCGGAGCAGCTGAAGAGGTCGAAACCTCCCCCCTACGGGACTGCTATATCATTTCTGTGAAATCGTGTCTAATCATGTCAACAAAAACCGCTATTCTATTGCATATGATACTAACTAAATACAGTGAACGAAGAGATTAGTGATTTGAACAATATTTAAGGCAGTATTGATTTTCTTAAAACTAAACGTGTATATATTCATTTTAGTTTTACTTCAGCAATAATGGGAGACAAAAAGGTTTGCAAGGACAGGCGTTTACGGATATGGGAGAGGTTTTGAATCAAAATAGCAGCAGAATATATCTGGTGTTGAGAGTTCGCGCAAATAGAAGAGTCTGACGTGTTCCATTCACATGTGTTTCATTGCCTATATCACTGTAAGAGATTATCGCTAAAAAGCTTATTCATCTAACTACTTAATGGTTATTGAGAAAAGCATTTGCAGAAAATGTCATTTTTACTTGGTTCCTTGTAAGCGGAAGTGTAAAATCGGTAAACAAACCATTTTTTGGAAACATAAGTCTGCTGTCTACAGCATGCTAACCAAGATAAATATGAGCTAAATAACTCTTATTACTACTTTCTTTAGAAGTAGAAGGGATATAAGAAAATGCACTGGCTATTGCTATAGCCTCGTAATTTTAAAGCGGCTAGTTCCATGGAACAATTGAAATGAAATCTCTTCGCTAGCCGGGAGTAGAGAAACGAGAAAAAGGGTGTCTTCCAGTTTGAGAAAATTGTAAGTGATTTTAAATTGAAATCAGAACCCAGGATGACTGCTTCCGTAGTCGAGTAGCCAGAGAGCTAATTTCTCATCCTCCAGATCCAGGTTTCGATTCCAGGCCGAGGCGGGGAATTTTTCTTTAACGAGCATCATTCGCTATCCTACACAGGGTCTGGAAGTATGTTCGTAGTGTTTGTGTTTAAAGGGGCAAGTAAACGTAAAGAACCTACAGAAAACGAATTGCTTCTAATGTCTTAGACCCCGATATGGCCTTAGATGTTAATTGAGGCTATTTAAATGAAACTTCATATGAACTTGTGAGTTTTACTTGACTGAATGATAATGCTTGTCATTTCATGAATGCCAGAAATTCTGTCGTGTTTTTTCGGCACAGATGCATCGCGTAAGGGGCTTATTAAAAACGAATATGATGTATTAAAGGTGTCTATATCTATCAGTCTTCTTGTAATACGTTTGTATCTAGCCTTAAAAGAGTAACAGTAATACACAATTTACCAGGTTACGAAATTCCTTCCCAAAAAGAAAAAACTTCATATGTTTGTCATCAGATTTCAACTTATAAATTTTACCTTAAAACATAATACTATTACAAATCTGTAGATACCTTGAAAATAAACAAAGGATGTTTGTAAATTCTACATGAAGCTAAACAAGAAATATTGCAAGCTTATGGTCACAACTACTGCACCTGAAAACATACTTCAGTGAGAATCAGTCAAAATATCAATACAGAATGACAGACTGACACTTGTAAAACACACTTTAAATAAATTATAACATGTTTGAATAATTAAACATATTCTCTTCAACCTGGACGCTATATCTGTCTTTTAGTTTTCACGCAGTACGCTTGTATATATCCTTTAAACATTAGTAATAATATACAGTTACAAGGAATAACAAACCATAGATAGTGTTTCTCCTGTAATAGTTTAAACATTTTTCATTAATTTTCCAAAGATAAAGACCCTAAATGCCCTTTTCTAGACCTGAGGCAAAAATATAAACAAGGTTGAGGCAGTACAAAATGTAATTAAACCAAATCCTTACACAGTAAGCTTCTTCTTTAACGTCGCTTCTATGTCAGACCTTAATCCTGAATTGAAGACTATAAAAGAAGCATTTTCAATTTATATGTGTACCCATCTTCTTGGCTTTATAGTTTATTAAAATGTTTTTCATAATTGGGTACGCTATCTCTAATTATCATACAGTTAAGATTGTCAATGTGGATTTCTTCTTAATGTTGTGTAACAGAAAACGCGCTTCTAGATACAATTTATTTTGACCTGTATTATTAAATTTTATTTATGTATGGTGTATTAGTGAGAAGCTTAAGGATTCTTCTGCCTGGCTGCATTAAGTTGAAAGTACTCGAGTCGTTCCCAGGCTGACAATGATATTAGGATCTAACTCAACCTAAGACCACTGACAGCCTGGGACACGTCCAGAGCATGTTTGAGCCAGGAATAGTACAATTCGTATTACAAAACGAGTTAGCTTATGCGGTCTGGTCTGTGGCCCGCATTTCTGTGTTCGTAGTTTCGATTCCATTATCCGGGAGTCCTGACTCATGGTTGTTACCCCGGGTGGCCAAGAGAATGCTGAGATGTTCCTTTCATGAATTGAACTTTCCGATCCAGCATTAGCTGTTCTCATCAGTTCTTTGGCAGTACTAATGAAGATGAACTATCAGACGATGATGTTGGCCAGAATGGGGCTGGTTCTTGCTTGCAAAGTGTGCAGAAATAATATATGTGTCGAACACAGTACCGTAGGGTACTTTGCGCAGACGAATAAACATAGTGTCCTGATCCCACGTGCACCTCAAACGAAATAGCATTTTAAAATATTTAAAATGCATTAACAAATTAAATAATACAAACATTGAAATCTTAGTTTTAATGCCATAATTATTTAATTATTAATAGAAGTAAGGGATAATTGAATTACCTAGGAGGAGATGAAGTCTTTGGAGCAAAAATCACTATTCCTTTGAACCATGACTTGAAGCTTTCCTGGCGGCGGTATGATAATACTTTTCTCGGGGGATCAGCCAGGTAGATTCTGGAATTCTTAAATTATTCCAGAATTCACCTAAATGACAGCCCGAGAAAAGTTATGTTTATTCCTTTGAAGTTGGTGCACTCCAGTCTTTTTACACTTGCCATTTTTCGTTGTTTGCATTTCCACGTTGTTGGCTACGAAGTGATTTATTTCCAATACTTAAAGTTATTTACTCGGTTGTATATTCTTATTTAACACTGATTTAAAGAAAATTGAGACACAAAAAATCGAATATCACATAAATAACATTTAATCAACTATTAACTATATCTCTCTTAACTATGGGGACGTGGCTAGTATTTATTATACTCGCGTAACAAGGCGGCCCAGTTTTGACCACACGAGACCACATGTGGAAACTGTGGTGGACAAAGCGGCTCAGGGTCAAGCTTACTCCGGATTCCCCGGTTTCCCTCCATCTCATTTCAGCTCTGCTCCATCTTCAATCTATGTAGGCGTTATCAGTATCATCGCCTGTGGTATAGCAGTGGTAAATGTGGGCGTGAAACACTGTTCAAGCTGTCAATACCCCTACAATGAAAAAATAATGTCATGAATTCTATATGGAGTTATCAATGTAAAATTGCCAATTACTGCAAAAATCGGTTGTATAGTCACAAGTGTTGGACCTTAAACCAGACTTCAGACTGTATAATAAAATAAGGATATAAGATGCTTTAAATTATTGGACTTTTGCTCTTCTTCTTTACCGTTCCTCATACGACATTTCATTTATTAGTCATGATACTTTACCGTTGTGTCTATTAAAAGTTTACCAGAATTACATAGCAAAGCAAAAGGATTTTATAGGCGGCTACCAGGAATATCAAGATATAAACTCCAGCTTTCTTTTACCTTACCCTTACCTACCTTGCAACAAATACAAATGCTTTTCTCAAAAATTGAGCGTGCCTAACCTGACTACACAAGTATGCATGCCAGGGACAAGTCCTTGGGTTTTTCCGTTTGGTCAATATCCTGAAAGTTCGGAAGCACTTGCTAACAGGGTCGGAATTGAACACCTCTGGGAGAAGACTACGTTAAACCGAGAGCGCTGTTTACCACCTTAGTCCTACTTACGTTTCTGGTTAGTGCCGGAGGACACTAAAGTGTGTCACAAACACGCAGGCGTCATCGCCCAAACTTACCCAAACTGTTACGGGAATCGGGCCACTGCCAGGTTGAGTACAACCCCATCCGAATAAATCCCTTTCGGGAGGGGCTCATGTGTTCGCCCCGACTACTTCTAGTAACTTCAGAAGTACCACGGGTGCTCGGGGTCCCCAGCGCTCGCATCGGAGCAGCTGAAGAGGTCGAAACCTCCCCCCTACGGGACTGCTATATCATTTCTGTGAAATCGTGTCTAATCATGTCAACAAAAACCGCTATTCTATTGCATATGATACTAACTAAATACAGTGAACGAAGAGATTAGTGATTTGAACAATATTTAAGGCAGTATTGATTTTCTTAAAACTAAACGTGTATATATTCATTTTAGTTTTACTTCAGCAATAATGGGAGACAAAAAGGTTTGCAAGGACAGGCGTTTACGGATATGGGAGAGGTTTTGAATCAAAATAGCAGCAGAATATATCTGGTGTTGAGAGTTCGCGCAAATAGAAGAGTCTGACGTGTTCCATTCACATGTGTTTCATTGCCTATATCACTGTAAGAGATTATCGCTAAAAAGCTTATTCATCTAACTACTTAATGGTTATTGAGAAAAGCATTTGCAGAAAATGTCATTTTTACTTGGTTCCTTGTAAGCGGAAGTGTAAAATCGGTAAACAAACCATTTTTTGGAAACATAAGTCTGCTGTCTACAGCATGCTAACCAAGATAAATATGAGCTAAATAACTCTTATTACTACTTTCTTTAGAAGTAGAAGGGATATAAGAAAATGCACTGGCTATTGCTATAGCCTCGTAATTTTAAAGCGGCTAGCTCCATGGAACAATTGAAATGAAATCTCTTCGCTAGCCGGGAGTAGAGAAACGAGAAAAAGGGTGTCTTCCAGTTTGAGAAAATTGTAAGTGATTTTAAATTGAAATCAGAACCCAGGATGACTGCCTCCGTAGTCGAGTAGCCAGAGAGCTAATTTCTCATCCTCCAGATCCAGGTTTCGATTCCAGGCCGAGGCGGGGAATTTTTCTTTAACGAGCATCATTCGCTATCCTACACAGGGTCTGGAAGTATGTTCGTAGTGTTTGTGTTTAAAGGGGCAAGTAAACGTAAAGAACCTACAGAAAACGAATTGCTTCTAATGTCTTAGACCCCGATATGGCCTTAGATGTTAATTGAGGCTATTTAAATGAAACTTCATATGAACTTGTGAGTTTTACTTGACTGAATGATAATGCTTGTCATTTCATGAATGCCAGAAATTCTGTCGTGTTTTTTCGGCACAGATGCATCGCGTAAGGGGCTTATTAAAAACGAATATGATGTATTAAAGGTGTCTATATCTATCAGTCTTCTTGTAATACGTTTGTATCTAGCCTTAAAAGAGTAACAGTAATACACAATTTACCAGGTTACGAAATTCCTTCCCAAAAAGAAAAAACTTCATATGTTTGTCATCAGATTTCAACTTATAAATTTTACCTTAAAACATAATACTATTACAAATCTGTAGATACCTTGAAAATAAACAAAGGATGTTTGTAAATTCTACATGAAGCTAAACAAGAAATATTGCAAGCTTATGGTCACAACTACTGCACCTGAAAACATACTTCAGTGAGAATCAGTCAAAATATCAATACAGAATGACAGACTGACACTTGTAAAACACACTTTAAATAAATTATAACATGTTTGAATAATTAAACATATTCTCTTCAACCTGGACGCTATATCTGTCTTTTAGTTTTCACGCAGTACGCTTGTATATATCCTTTAAACATTAGTAATAATATACAGTTACAAGGAATAACAAACCATAGATAGTGTTTCTCCTGTAATAGTTTAAACATTTTTCATTAATTTTCCAAAGATAAAGACCCTAAATGCCCTTTTCTAGACCTGAGGCAAAAATATAAACAAGGTTGAGGCAGTACAAAATGTAATTAAACCAAATCCTTACACAGTAAGCTTCTTCTTTAACGTCGCTTCTATGTCAGACCTTAATCCTGAATTGAAGACTATAAAAGAAGCATTTTCAATTTATATGTGTACCCATCTTCTTGGCTTTATAGTTTATTAAAATGTTTTTCATAATTGGGTACGCTATCTCTAATTATCATACAGTTAAGATTGTCAATGTGGATTTCTTCTTAATGTTGTGTAACAGAAAACGCGCTTCTAGATACAATTTATTTTGACCTGTATTATTAAATTTTATTTATGTATGGTGTATTAGTGAGAAGCTTAAGGATTCTTCTGCCTGGCTGCATTAAGTTGAAAGTACTCGAGTCGTTCCCAGGCTGACAATGATATTAGGATCTAACTCAACCTAAGACCACTGACAGCCCGGGACACGTCCAGAGCATGTTTGAGCCAGGAATAGTACAATTCGTATTACAAAACGAGTTAGCTTATGCGGTCTGGTCTGTGGCCCGCATTTCTGTGTTCGTAGTTTCGATTCCATTATCCGGGAGTCCTGACTCATGGTTGTTACCCCGGGTGGCCAAGAGAATGCTGAGATGTTCCTTTCATGAATTGAACTTTCCGATCCAGCATTAGCTGTTCTCCTCTGTTCTTTGGCAGTACTAATGAAGATGAACTATCAGACGATGATGTTGGCCAGAATGGGGCTGGTTCTTGCTTGCAAAGTGTGCAGAAATAATATATGTGTCGAACACAGTACCGTAGGGTACTTTGCGCAGACGAATAAACATAGTGTCCTGATCCCACTTGCACCTCAAACGAAATAGCATTTTAAAATATTTAAAATGCATTAACAAATTAAATAATACAAACATTGAAATCTTAGTTTTAATGCCATAATTATTTAATTATTAATAGAAGTAAGGGATAATTGAATTACCTAGGAGGAGATGAAGTCTTTGGAGCAAAAATCACTATTCCTTTGAACCATGACTTGAAGCTTTCCTGGCGGCGGTATGATAATACTTTTCTCGGGGGATCAGCCAGGTAGATTCTGGAATTCTTAAATTATTCCAGAATTCACCTAAATGACAGCCCGAGAAAAGTTATGTTTATTCCTTTGAAGTTGGTGCACTCCAGTCTTTTTACACTTGCCATTTTTCGTTGTTTGCATTTCCACGTTGTTGGCTACGAAGTGATTTATTTCCAATACTTAAAGTTATTTACTCGGTTGTATATTCTTATTTAACACTGATTTAAAGAAAATTGAGACACAAAAGTTCGAATATCACATAAATAACATTTAATCAACTATTAACTATATCTCTCTTAACTATGGGGACGTGGCTAGTATTTATTATACTCGCGTAACAAGGCGGCCTAGTTTTGACCACACGAGACCACATGTGGAAACTGTGGTGGACAAAGCGGCTCAGGGTCAAGCTTACCCCGGATTCCCCGGTTTCCCTCCATCTCATTTCAGCTCTGCTCCATCTTCAATCTATGTAGGCGTTATCAGTATCATCGCCTGTGGTATAGCAGTGGTAAATGTGGGCGTGAAACACTGTTCAAGCTGTCAATACCCCTACAATGAAAAAATAATGTCATGAATTCTATATGGAGTTATCAATGTAAAATTGCCAATTACTGCAAAAATCGGTTGTATAGTCACAAGTGTTGGACCTTAAATCAGACTTCAGACTGTATAATAAAATAAGGATATAAGATGCTTTAAATTATTGGACTTTTGCTCTTCTTCTTTAGCGTTCCTCATACGACATTTCATTTATTAGTCATGATACTTTACCGTTGTGTCTATTAAAAAAGTTTACCAGAATTACATAGCAAAGCAAAAGGATTTAATAGGCGGCTACCAGGAATATCAAGATATAAACTCCAGCTTTCTTTTACCTTACCCTTACCTACCTTGCAACAAATACAAATGCTTTTCTCAAAAATTGAGCGTGCCTAACCTGACTACACAAGTATGCATGCCAGGGACAAGTCCTTGGGTTTTTCCGTTTGGTCAATATCCTGAAAGTTCGGAAGCACTTGCTAACAGGGTCGGAATTGAACACCTCTGGGAGAAGACTACGTTAAACCGAGAGCGATGTTTACCACCTTAGTATTACTTACGTTTCTGGTTAGTGCCGGAGGACAAAAAAGTGTGTCACAAACACGCAGGCGTCACCGCTCAAACTTACCCAAACTGTTACGGGAATCGGGCCACTACCAGTTTGAGTAAACCCCATCCGAATAAATCCCTTTCGGGAGGGGCTCATGTGTTCGCCCCGACTACTTCTAGTAACTTCAGAAGTACCACGGGTGCTCGGGGTCCGCAGCGCTCGCACCGGAGCAGCTGAAGAGGCCGAAACCTCCCCCCTACGGGACTGCTATATCATTTCTGTGAAATCGTGTCTAATTATGTCAACAAAAACCGCTATTCTATTGCATATGATACTAACTAAATACAGTGAACGAAGAGATTAGTGATTTGAACAATATTTAAGGCAGTATTGATTTTCTTAAAACTAAACGTGTATATATATTCATTTTAGTTTTACTTCAGCAATAATGGGAGACAAAAAGGTTTGCAAGGACAGGCGTTTACGGATATGGGAGAGGTTTTGAATCAAAATAGCAGCAGAATATATCTGGTGTTGAGAGTTCGCGCAAATAGAAGAATCTGGCGTGTTCCATTCACATGTGTTTCATTGCCTATATCACTGTAAGAGATTATCGCTAAAAAGCTTATTCATCTAACTACTTAATGGTTATTGAGAAAAGCATTTGCAGAAAATGTCATTTTTACTTGGTTCCTTGTAAGCAGAAGTGTAAAATCGGTAAACAAACCATTTTCTGGAAACATAAGTCTGCTGTCTACAGCATGCTAACCGAGATAAATATGAGCTAAATAACTCTTATTACTACTTTCTTTAAAAGTAGAAGGGATATAAGAAAATGCACTGGCTATTGCTATAGCCTCGTAATTTTATAGCGGCTAGCTCCATGGAACAATTGAAATGAAATCTCTTCGCTAGCCGGGAGTAGAGGAACGAGAAAAAGGGTGTCTTCCAGTTTGAGAAAATTGTAAGTGATTTTAAATTGAAATCAGAACCTAGGATGACTGCCTCCGTAGTCGAGTAGCCAGAGAGCTAATTTCTCATCCTCCAGATCCAGGTTTCGATTCCAGGCCGAGGCGGGGAATTTTTCTTTAACGAGCATCATTCGCTATCCTACACAGAGTCTGGAAGTATGTTCGTAGTGTTTGTGTCTAAAGGGGCAAGTAAACGTAAAGAACCTACAGAAAACGAATTGCTTCTAATGTCTTAGACCCCGATATGGCCTTAGATGTTAATTGAGGCTATTTAAATGAAACTTCATATGAACTTGTGAGTTTTACTTGACTGAATGATAATGCTTGTCATTTCGTGAATGCCAGATATTCTGTCGTGTTTTTTAGGCACAGATGCATCGCGTAAGGGGCTTATTAAAAACGAATATGATGTATTAAAGGTATCTATATGTATCAGTCTTCTTGTAATACGTTTGTATCTAGCCTTAAAAGAGTAACAGTAATACACAATTTACCAGGTTACGAAATTCCTTCCCAAAAAGAAAAAACTTCATATGTTTGTCATCAGATTTCAACTTATAAATTTTACCTTAAACCATAATACTATTACAAATCTGTAGATACCTTGAAAATAAACAAAGGATGTTTGTAAATTCTACATGAAGCTAAACAAGAAATATTGCAAGCTTATGGTCACAACTACTGCACCTGAAAACATACTTCAGTGAGAATCAGTCAAAATATCAATACAGAATGACAGACTGACACTTGTAAAACACACTTTAAATCAATTATAACATGTTTGAATAATTAAACATATTCTCTTCAACCTGGACGCTATATCTGTCTTTTAGTTTTCACGCAGTACGCTTGTATATATCCTTTAAACATTAGTAATAATATACAGTTACAAGGAATAACAAACCATAGATAGTGTTTCTCCTGTAATAGTTTAAACATTTTTCATTAATTTTCCAAAGATAAAGACCCTAAATGCCCTTTTATAGACCTGAGGCAAAAATATAAACAAGGTTGAGGCAGTACAAAATGTAATTAAACCAAATCCTTACACAGTAAGCTTCTTCTTTAACGTCGCTTCTATGTCAGACCTTAATCCTGAATTGAAGACTATAAAAGAAGTATTTCCAATTAATATGTGTACCCATCTTCTTGGCTTTATAGTTTATTAAAATGTTTTTCATAATTGGGTACGTTATCTCTAATTATCATACAGTTAAGATTGTCAATGTGGATTTCTTCTTAATGTTGTGTAACAGAAAACGCGCTTCTAGATACAATTTATTTTGACCTGTATTATTAAATTTTATTTATGTATGGTGTATTAGTGAGAAGCTTAGGGATTCTTCTGCCTGGCTGCATTAAGTTGAAAGTACTCGAGTCGTTCCCAGGCTGACAATGATATTAGGATCTAACTCAACCTAAGACCACTGACAGCCTGGGACACGTCCAGAGCATGTTTGAGCCAGGAATAGTACAATTCGTATTACAAAACGAGTTAGCTTATGCGGTCTGGTCTGTGGCCCGCATTTCTGTGTTCGTAGTTTCGATTCCATTATCCGGGAGTCCTGACTCATGGTTGTTACCCCGGGTGGCCAAGAGAATGCTGCGATGTTCCTTTCATGAATTGAACTTTCCGATCCAGCATTAGCTGTTCTCATCAGTTCCTTGGCAGTACTAATGAAGATGAACTATCAGACGATGATGTTGGCCAGAATGGGGCTGGTTCTTGCTTGCAAAGTGTGCAGAAATAATATATGTGTCGAACACAGTACCGTAGGGTACTTTACGCAGACGAATAAACATAGTGTCCTGATCCCACGTGCACCTCAAACGAAATAGCATTTTAAAATATTTAAAATGCATTAACAAATTAAATAATACAAACATTGAAATCTTAGTTTTAATGCCATAATTATTTAATTATTAATAGAAGTAAGGGATAATTGAATCACCTAGGAGGAGATGAGGTCTTTGGAGCAAAAATCACTATTCCTTTGAACCATGACTTGAAGCTTTCCTGGCGGCGGTATGATAATACTTTTCTCGGGCGATCAGCCAGGTAGATTCTGGAATTCTGAAATTATTCTAGAATTCACCTGAATGACAGCCCGAGAAAAGTTATGTTTATTCCTTTGAAGTTGGTGCACTCCAGTCTTTTTACACTTGCCATTTTTCGTTGTTTGCATTTACACGTTGTTGGCTACGAAGTGCTTTATTTCCAATACTTAAAGTTATTTACTCAGTTGTATATTCTTATTTAACACTGATTTAAAGAAAATTGAGAGACAAAAATTCGAATAATATCACATAAATAACATTTAATCAACTATTAATTATACCTCTCTTAACTATGGGGACGTGGCTAGTTTTTATTATACTCGCGTAACAAGGCGGCCCAGTTTTGACTACACGAGACCACATGTGGAAACTGTGGTGGACAAAGCGGCTCAGGGTCGAGCTTTCTCCGGATTCCCCGGTTTACCTCCATCTCATTCCAGCTCTGCTCCATCTTCAATCTATGTAGGCGTTATCGGTATCATCGCCTGTGGTATAGCAGTGGTAAATGTGGGCGTGAAACACTATTCAAGCTGTCAATACCCCTACAATGAAAAAATAATGTCATGAATTCTATATGGAGTTATCAATGTAAAATTGCAAATTACTGCAAAAATCCGTTGTATAGTCACAAGTGTTGGACCTTAAACCAGACTTCAGACTGTATAATAAAATAAGGATATAAGATGCGTTAAATTATTGGACTTTTGCTCTTCTTCTTTTGCGTTCCTCATAAGATATTTCATTTATTAGTCATGATACTTTACCGTTGTGTCTATTAAAAAAGTTTACCAGAATTACATAGCAAAGCAAAAGGATTTTATAGGCGGCTACCAGGAATATCAAGATATAAACTCCAGCTTTCTTTTACCTTACCCTTACCTACCTTGCAACAAATACAAATGCTTTTCTCAAAAATTGAGCGTGCCTAACCTGACTACACAAGTATGCATGCCAGGGACAAGTCCTTGGGTTTTTCCGTTTGGTCAATATCCTGAAAGTTCGGAAGCACTTGCTAACAGGGTCGGAATTGAACACCTCTGGGAGAAGACTACGTTAAACCGAGAGCGATGTTTACCACCTTAGTCCTACTTACGTTTCTGGTTAGTGCCGGAGGACACTAAAGTGTGTCACAAACACGCAGGCGTCACCGCCCAAACTTACTCAAACTGTTACGGGAATCGGGCCACTGCCAGGTTGAATACAACCCCATCCGAATAAATCCCTTTCGGGAGGGGCTCATGTGTTCGCCCCGACTACTTCTAGTAACTTCAGAAGTACCACGGGTGCTCGGGGTCCGCAGCGCTCGCACTGGAGCAGCTGAAGAGGCTGAAACCTCCCCCCTACGGGGCTGCTATATCATTTCTGTGAAATCGTGTCTAATTATGTCAACAAAAACCGCTATTCTATTGCTTATGATACTAACTAAATACTGTGAACGAAGAGATTAGTGATTTGAACAATATTTAAGGCAGTATTGATTTTCTTAAAACTAAACGTGTATATATTCATTTTAGTTTCACTTCAGCAATAATGGGAGACAAAACGGTTTGCAAGGACAGGCGTTTACGGATATGGGAGAGGTTTTGAATCAAAATAGCAGCAGAATATACCTGGTGTTGAGAGGTCGCGCAAATAGAAGAATCTGACGTGTTCCATTCACATGTGTTTCATTGCCTATATTACTGTAAGAGATTATCGCTAAAAAGCTTATTCATCTAACTACTTAACGGTTATTGAGAAAAGTATTTGCAGAAAATGTCATTTTTACTTGGTTCCTTGTAAGCAGAAGTGTAAAATCGGTAAACAAACCATTTTTTGGAAACATAACTCTGCTGTCTACAGCATGCTAATCAAGATAAATATAAGCTAAATAACTCTTATTACTACTTTCTTTAGAAGTAGAACGGATACAAGAAAATGCACTGTCTATTACAATAGCCTCGTAATTTTAAAGCGGCTAGATCCATGGAACAATTGAAATGAAATCTCTTCGCTAGCCGGGAGTAGAGAAACGAGAAAAAGGGTGTCTTCCAGTTTGGGAAAATCGTAAGTGATTTTTTAACTTGAAATCAGAACCCAGGATGACTGCCTCCGTAGTCGAGTAGCCAATTCCTTTTACAGCAAGCTTCCTTAATGTTGCTTCTGTGTCAGTCTTTAATCCTGAATTGAAGACTATAAAGAAGCATTTTCAATTTTTATATGTTTGTAATTGCTGGACCTTACACTTACTAAAAATGTTTTTCATATTTGGGTAAGCTATCTGTGATTATTATAAAGCTAAGAATGTCAATGTAGAATTCCTCTTAATGTTGAGTAACACAGAAAATGCGCTTCATGATACAATTTATTTTGACTTCTTTTATTCAATTTTATTTGTGTATGGTTTATTGGTGGGAAGGTTAGGGATTCTTCTGCCTTTCTGCATTAAGTTGAAAGTACTCGAGGCGTTACCAGCCTGTCAGTGATATTAAGATCCAGCACAACCTAACACCTCTGACAGCCCGGGAACGTCCAGAGTATGTTTGAGCCAGGAATAATACAGTTCGTATTACAAAAATTGTTAGCTCATGCGGTCTGGTCTGTGGCCCGCATTTGCGTGGTCGTGATTTCGATTCCCAAATCCGGGTGTATTGACTCATGGTTGTTACCCCGGGTCTTCAAGGAAATGCTGCGATGCTTGCTTTCATGCATCGGTTTTTCCGATCCACCATTAGTTGTTCTCATCAGTTCTTTGTCATTTCTTTTGGAGTTGTAAGACCAGACGCTGGTGTTGGTCAGAAAGGGGTTGGTGCTTGCTTGCAAGTTGTGAAGGGATAAGACAGGCGACGAACACAGTACCGCACAGTACTTTGCGCAGACGAATAAACATAGTGTCCCAATCCCCGTGTACCTCAAATGAAATAGCATTTTAAAATATTTAAAATGTATAAACACAATAAATAATACAAAAATTCGAAACTTAGTTTTAATGCCATACTCATATATGAAGTAAGGGAATAATTTCATTACCTGCAAGAAGATCAAGGCTTTGGGGCAAAAATAACTTTCCATTTGGAGTTGGTGCACTCAAGTCTTATTACACTTGCCATGTTTCGTTGTTTGCAATTCCATGTTGTTGGCCATCAAGATATTTTCTTCCAATCCTTAATTTTATTTGCCGTATTGTATATATTCCTATTTAACACTCATTTAAAGAAAATTGGGTTACAAAAATTCGAATTATATCTTAGCAATAACATTAGTCAACTATTATCTATACCACGATTAACTGTGGGGCTGTGGCGAGTGTATACATTACTCGCCTCACAAGGCGGCCCAGTTTCGATCACACGAGACCGCATGTGTAAACTGTGGTGGACAAAGCGGCAAAGAGTCGTCTTTTCTCCGGAATCGCCGGTTTCCCTCCATCTCATTCCAGCACTGCTCCATCTTCATTCCTTGTAGGCATTGTCAGTTTCATCGCCTGTGGTATAGCGGTAGTAAATGTGGGCGTAAAAGGCTATTAAAGCTCTCTAAACCTCAGCAATGAACAAATAATGTCAAGAATTCTACATAGCGTTATCAATGAAAAATTGGCAATTACTGAAAAAATCGATTGTGAATTCACAAGTCTTGGACCTTAAACCAGACTTCAGAGAGTATAATAAAATACCGATATAAAATGCATTAAATTATTGGACTTTTGCGCTTCTTCTTTAGCGTCACTCATAAGAAGTTTCATTTATTAGTCTTAATGCATTACCGTTGTGTCTGTCGCCCTCCGAGGTGTAATGGTTACCGTGCTGACTTCATATACCAAAGGTCGCGGGTTCAAACCCGGCGAAGGAGGATGGATTTTTTCGGGTGTAAAAAACCTTAGAAGGGAAGTAAAGCCGTGGGTCCCGTGTCGTAGATTTACGGCACCTAAAAGATCCTCATGCCTGATAGAGAGGCCGCTGTGCAAAATTAAGCGGTCTTTGACGCCAATTTAGAATGGGAAGTTGAGAACCACAGCAGTTAAGAAGCGTCCATAAATAAAACGCCATGTTTCCATTATTCGTTATGTCTATTAACCAGTATTACATAGCAAAGTAAAAGAATTTTATCGGTGGGTACCAGAAAAATCAAAACATATACTCCAGCTTTCCTTTAACTTGCCCTTACCTACCTTGCAACAAAGACAAATGCTTTTCTCAAAACTTCAGCGTTCATAACCTTACTACTCAAGTATGCATGCCAGGGACAAGTTCTTGGATTTTACCATTTGGACAGTATCGTTAAAGTTCGGAAGCCTTTGCTTATAGGGCGGAATTGAACACCCCTAGGAGAAGACTACGTAAAACCGAGATCCATATTTACCATCTTAGACCTACTAGCTTTTCTGCTTAGTGCCGGAGGACATTAAATTGTGCACAAACCCGGAGGCGTCACCGCCCAGACGTACTCAATCTCTCACGGGAATCGGGCCACTGCCAGGTTGAGTACAACCTCATTCGAATAAATTACTTTCGGGAGGGGCTAATGGGTTCACCCCGACTACTTCTAGTAACGTCAGAAATACCACGGGTGCTCTGGTTCCGTAGCGCTCGCTGAAGAGGCCGGAACCTCCTGCTTACGGGGCTGCTATATCCTTGCTTTGAAAAGGCGTCAAATTATCTAAAAAAAACCGCTATTCTATTGCATATAATACTAACTAAAAGTGGTGAACGAAGAGGTTAGTGATTTGAAATATACGGGATGTTTCAAATATACGGGGCATAATTTTAGGTATGTATTTCCCAGATGTAGACAATCAAATCAGTTCATTATAGCATGTGCCCGGAAATGCTTCATTTCCGAGTTATGGCCTTCACAACATTGAAATTCACTGAAACGTTTTCCTTTCCGCAGGTTGTTGTCATTACCGAAGATGTTCAAAATGTCCACCTCCTGCTTGAATACAGACCTCACATCGATGTCTCATTGACCTGCAAACACGATCCCAAACTCCAGGAGTATTGCGTATGTCCTCACAACTTGCCACAATTCGATTCCGAAGGGATTCCAAATCCGGCACCGGAGACGAATAAACCAATGATTTTAAATGGCCCCACAAGTAGAAATCGAGAGGGCTCAGATCAGGTGAGCGTGGAGGCCAAGCAATTGGGCCACCTCTACTTATTCATCGATCAGGAAACCTTCGATCCGAGTAACGGCGAGCCGTAAGACTGAAGTGTGCAGGAGCGCCATCATGCAAGAAGTGAATGTTTTGATGATTGAGCAGTGGAGTGTCTTCGAAAACGTCAGGTATGGTGTTTTCCAGGAAGTTTGTGTACGCCTGCCCCATAAGTCTGTTTACAAGTACATGGGGTCCAACTAATCGATCACCAATGATACCGGCCCACATGTTGAGGGAGAACCGCACCTGGTGATGAGATACAACAGTTGCACGTGGGTTTTCTTGCGACCGTACATGCTGATTGTGGAAATTTGTTATGCCATCTCTTGTGAACTGTGCTTCATCTGTAAATAATACGACGGCAGAAAAGTTGGGATTTACACCACACCGCTGCAAGAACCACTGACAGAACATAATTCGTGCAGGGTAATCTGCTGGTGACAGGGCCTGTACACGTTGCAAATGATAAGGATACAATTGATACTCGTTCACCAGTCTCCAGACAGTCGTATGAGGAACATTGACTTGCAACGCTATCCGTCGTGTGCTGATAGAAGGAGTCCTGTCCACAGCCTCCAGAATCTCCTCCTGCACTTCTGGAGTTGTAGATCTTGGTCGTCCCCTTCCCAAACCAGGAGAGGTGAATGTTCCATACTCGCACTGACGGGAATGGAGACGTACAAATGTCTTCCGATCTGGACATTGTCGCTGTGGGTACCTCTTCTGGTACAAACGACCAGCCAGCGCAGCATTGCCGTCCGCCTTACCGTACATGAAGTGTATCTCTGCCAGCTCTTGATTTGAATACATGTCGCACAGTCTTAACGCCTAAAGAACACTGAATGTAACCTTCCTCAGAATGAACTTTCAGAGCGCCCTCCTAATGTCTCCTTTGACGGCAAAGACCTGCGGAAAGAAAAACGTTCCAGTGAATTCCAGTGTTGTGAAGGCCATAACTCGGAAATGAAGCATTTCCGGACACATTTTATAATGGACTATTTTGATTGTCTTCATGTGGGAAATACATACCTGAAATTATGCCCCGTATTTTTGAAACACTCTGGATATAAGACAGTATTGGTTTTTCTTAAAACTAAACGTGTATATCTGCATTTTGATCTTACGTCAGCAATAATGGGAGCAAATAAAGGTTGGCAAGGACAGGCGTTTATGGATAGGGGAGAGGTTTTGAATCAAAACAGCGGCAGATTATACCTGTTGTTGAGAGTTACGCGCAAATAGAAGAATCTGATGTGTTCCATTCACAGGTGTTTCATTGCCTATATCACTGTAAGAGATTATTGATAACAAGCTTATTCATCTAACTACTTCATGATTATTGAGATAAGCATTTGCAGAAAATGTCATTTTTACTAGGTACCTTGTAAGCAAAAGTGTAAAAACTATAAACATACCTTTTTTTTTTTTTTTTTTTTTTTTCAAAACATACATCTGTTGTCTACATCATGCTAATCAAGATAAATATAAGCAGTATTACTCTTATTACTAGTTTCTTTATAAGTAGAAGGGAAATAAAATACACTGGTTATAACTATAGCCTAGTCATTTTAAAGCATCTTGCTCCACGGAACAATTTAAATTCAATCTCTTCACTTGCCAGGAGTACACAAACGAGAAACGAGAAAAAAGATATCTTCCAGTTTGAGAAAATTTTAAGTGATATTAAATAGAAATCAATAACCCAGGATGAATGCCTTCGTAGAGAGCTGACTTCTCAAACTCAAGATCCCGGGTTCGAGTCCAGAACAAGGCGGGGAATTTTTCTTTAACCACCATTATTCGCTATCGTACACAGAGTCTGGAAGTATGTACGTGAAAGTGAATGTGTATGTTTAAAAAAAGGGCAAAAAAAAAAAAAAAAAAAAAAAAAAAAACCTAAAGAACCTACAGAAAACGAACTGCTTCTAATGTCTAAGACCCCAATATGGCCTTAGATGTTAATTGAGGCTATATAAACGAAACTTCATATGAACTTGTGAGTTTTACTTGGTTCGATGATAATGTTTGGCAGTTCATGAATGCCATAAATTCATTGGTGTTTTTTCAGCACAGATGCATCGTGTAATGGGGTTATTACAAACGAATGTAATGTATTAAAGGTATCTATATCTATCAGTCTTCTTGCAATACGTTTGTGTCTAGCCTTAAAAGAGTAACAGTAATACACAATTAACCAGCTTACGAAATTCCTTCCAAAATAGAAAAAGCATCTTATGTTGTCATCAGATTTCAGCATATAAATTTTACCTTAGAAACGTAATACTGTTACAAATCTGTCCATAAATTTAAAATAGACAAAGGATGTCGAAGGATCTGTAGATTATACATGAAGCTAAACAAGAAATATTGCAAGTTTATGGTCACTACTACCGCACCTGAAAACATACTTTAGTGAAAGTCAGTCAAAATATCTATACAGAACGAATGACTGCCACTTGTAAAACACATTTTAAATAAATTATTTTTAAATAATTAAACATGTTCTTTTCAGCTTGGAGGTTATATCTATCCTTTAGTTTTCATATAGTACGCTTGTATCTATCCTTTAAACATTAGTAATAATATATAGTTACAAGGAATAACGAAACATAGATTATGTTTCTTCTCTAATACTTTTAATATTTTTCATTAATTTTGCAACGAAAAAGTGTCCTAAATACCCTCTTATAAAGCTGCGGAAAAAAGAAAAAGGAGGTCGAGGCAGTATAAAATGTAATTAAACCAATTCCTTTTACAGTAAACTGCTTCTTTAATGTTGCTTCTCTGTTAGCCTTTAATCCTGAGTTGAAGACTATAAAAGAAGCATTTTCAATTTTTATAACTAATCATTTTCTTGACTTTACACTTTATAGAAATGTTTTTCATAATTGGGTACGCTATCTGTAATTATTATCCAGTTAAGATTGTCATTGTAGAATTCTTCTTAATGTTGAGTAACACAGAAAACGTGCTTCTTAATACAATTTATTTTGACTTGTTTTATTAAATTTATTTGTGTATGGTGTATTTGTGGGAAGCTTAGGAATTCCTCTGCCTGGCTGCATTAGGTTGAAAGTACCCGAGGCGTTCCCAGGCTGTCAGCTAGATTAGGATCCAACTTACCCTAAACCCTGTGACAGCCCGGGACACGTCCAGAGAATGTTTGAGCCAGGAATAGTACAGTTCGTATTACATAACGAGTTAGCTCATGCGGTCTGGTCTGTGGCCCGCATTTGTGTGGTTGTAGATTCGATTCCCAAATCCGGGAGTCCTGACTCATGGTTGTTACCCCTTGTCGCCAAGGGAATGCTGCGATGGTTGCTTTCATGCATCGATTTTTCCGATCCACCATTAGTTGTTCTCATCAGTTCTTTGTCATTTCTTATGAAGTTGAAAGACCAGACACTGGTGTTGGTCTGAATGGGGCTGGATCTTGCTTGCAAAATGTGAAGGGATAATACATGCGTCGAACACAGTACCGCCTAATGGGCCCCGTCTTTGTGGCTTTCGGACTATACTCCTGAATGGGGGCCAATGTAGACTAGGAACATAAGCAGGGACATGTCGGCGTTTGGGTAAAACTTATTTTTAATATGATGAGTAGCAGAAAAAGCGGCTTTGCTAATGTTGTGCTAGTTAACGAATATCGATATTATCTTCGTCGTTTCTTAATATTCTTTAAACATTTACTATGTATTATGAAAAGTTTTTCCATAAGTTTTTTGGACCCTTAGTAACGTTCAGCTCATACCTAGGTAGCGTACCTATGACTTATGTAAATCGCAGGAAACAATTAACAAATAAATGGAAAGACAAGCGCTTTGGTTTCCAAAATATGCTCGTCACCAGACAAGCGGTAGCTCGTACTACAGAGCGGGATATCTTATGCAGCTTCTTCTGTGGCCTATACTCGGAAGGTCGTTGTTTCGATTCCCGAACCCGCCATTCATGGTTCACGTGGGTTTCTCGAGTAATTTTGAAGCTACTTGCTTCATGTAACAATTGAAATGCAATATCTTCGCTTGCTAGGTGTAAACAAACGAGAAACGAGAATACAGTTGTCTTCCCGTTTGAGAAAATTTTAAGTAAAAGTAAATTAAAAACATATTCTAGGATGACTACCTACATAGTCGAGTAACCAGGGAGCTGACTTCTCACCCTCGAGATCAAGGGTTCGATTCCAGATCGAGGCGGGGAATCTTTCTTTAACCAGTGTTATTTGCTATCCTATACAGAGTCTGGAAGTATATACGTGAGAGTGCATGTGTGTGTTTGAGGGGGAAGGAAACGTAAAGAACCCAGCGAAAACAAATTGCCTTCTAATGCCTTAGACCCCGATATGGCCTTAGATGTGATTAGGGTCTTTTTAAATGAAACAATTTAAAATATAAAATAAATAATTCAGAATACATCGATAACGCTTAACTTTTTAAAAATGTATATGACATAAGTGTTGTGTTTTAATGAGACTTACATTGTTTGTGTAGTAAGTTTTTGTATATCTCTTACGGTTTGCCGGTTATATAAAAGTCATCCAGAATAAGGAGATTATCAAAGGCTATTCCCACAGTATTCAAGATATGCATTTCGTTTGTCATAGCAATATCTTTTACTTAAGGTATTTTAATCAAAATCATGAGAGCCATTTTTAAGAAAATCAAAATTTTCGAAAACAATTCCATGTAAAGGGTAGTTTTGGGTGGTAGTTTTTCTGGAAAATCTTCGTGTCACATCCTTTGAAGATTTCAAAGGTAAACACCAAGTTTGATATTTGACGGTCTTTTCGTTTTTGGTATATGCTGTCTACAGTCCCACACGGATGTTTTTCTAAAAGTGTTTTTTTTAATTGAGTTGGTCCGAAAAACATGTATTTCCGGTGAAGTATCTGTATCAAAACTTTGGGTGCATTACAATAGATGCGTTTTCTATACACTATGTTTATAGCACGTATAGAAAAATATTTACCTGTCCATCACGTGATAGTCTAAACTATCAGTGAGTACCTGTCCTGCGATTTGCTACATGAATCGTCTCCTGCTGATAAACGATGCAATCGATTAAAACGTCTGTGTTAGTTTCTTATTACAAACGAATATAATGTATTAAAATTATTTATATCTATAATAGTTCATGCAATACGTTTATGTCTAAGCTTTAAAAGCTTACATTTAATCCAAAATAAGCATACTCACAAATTCCTTCCAACAGAAAAAGATTTCATGTGTTGTCACCGGAAGTTTCAATATTTAAATTCTATTTTTGCTGTAATACCTTGAAATACTCAGTGCTATTCAAAAACTGTGTATACCTCTTTAATTGACAAATAATATCCTAAAATTCTACATTACTGCAAAATATACTTTATAATCACAACTCCTGGACATGAAAGCTTATTTTACTGAAAAACATTCAATTAATCAATATAGAACGACAAATGGACACTTGGAAAACACATTTTCAATAATCTATATTATTTTAACTTATTGAACAGCTTCCCTTTCTGCTTAGGGTCATTCTTAGACGTATCATCTATATTTTAAGTTTCATTTAATACTCTTGTGTCTTTCCTTAAAATCCTACCAGTAATACACAGTATACCTACTTAAGGAAATCCTTGTAAAACAAATGGACTTCCCAGGCCGTTACAAGGAATAAGAACATAAAAGCTCTGTTTTTCCTCTAATATTTTAAATAACTACATACTTTTTCTAAGAGAAAAATCCTAAATATACTTTAATAAACTTGCAGGAAATTGAAAACAGAAAATGAGACAGCTTAGATACAATTAAACCAATTCCTTCTACAGTAAAATCTTTCTTTAATGTTGTCTTAGTGAGGTAAAAGCTCAGTTTTTAAGACTGGTTTGAAGACTGTTGAATAAGCATTTGCAATTTTTATATGTCACCATTGTCTTCACATTACACTCCATACTAAAAATGTTTATCAATGCATACATTTTTGCAATTATTACCCAGCTAACAATGTCACTGTAGAATTCCTCTTAATGTTCAGTTTTACTGAAAAGGCGCTTCTTGCTATAATTTATTTTGATTTGTTTTTTAGGAAGTTTATTAGCGTATGATGTATTCTTGTGAAGTTTAGAGGTTCTTCTGTCTGGCTGCATTAAATTGAAAGTACTCTAAACGTTCACAAGGGCAGCGAAGCTTCAACATCACTTAACTGCCCCTAAAGCCCGAGACACATCCAGAGAAAGTTCGAGCCAGGAATATTTTAGCACCTATTACAGAGCGAATTAGCACATTCTCCTTCACCTGCGGCCCACATTCCGGAGTTCGTAGTTTCGATTCCCAAATCCGGGTTTCAAGACCCATGAAGGTTTCACCAGCAGAATGCTGGGAACGTTGCTTTCAGCCATCGAATTTTCCGGTCCAGCAGTTCTAGTTCTCAGCAGCTCTTTGTCATCTCCTTTGAAGTTGAAACACCAGACGATGGTGTTTGGCGGAGTGGGGCTGAATGTTTGACCGTAATCAGTTGGTGTTTACCTTTAAGGCGATCTAATGTGTTAATTAACAGTGTTGTATGCAATTATGACGCCTGCCATCTGAGAATGAGCCACAAAATGCATCACATTGCTGAATCTAAAGAAACTGAATTTACTCTTGGAATATTCCCTATTGTAGTTACCCCGATATGAAGTTACTTATATCTAGTAGTTAGGGCCCAACCGTTGAAGTCTTTTACGCCTGGGTGTTGTACCTCTTTAACTGTGAATTTCGTTATGTTGTTGTAAGGTCCCATCGTAATGGATGTAATCTGATGCAATCATAGAGTCTATCTTGATTGTTAGGAACTATAATGATTCCAAAATCGGTGTCGAAGCCATTAAATGAATGACTGCGGACAGGAAAGTAATGTAGAATTTCATTACATACCTTCACATCTGTGATGGGGTAGCAAGAGTCGTACCATGTGATGATTTTAATTCCGGCGCCGTAGTTCTCTATGTATAGTGTAATTCAGAACAACTGAGTGAACATAGCTCTAATCAAATACAAATTAAGAAGATTTGTTTGCCCCTTTTCCTCTAGTACCTTAATCATACAGATGAATGACGGCTTCACTGATCGGAATGTTATGAATGACCATATTGTTTGCAGTTAACTGTCTTATGTAGCTAATAAATTTCCTGCACTAGAAAAGTGGACAATTCTGCACGAGGTAAAAATAAAGGGGAGGAACTTCTTCTGCAGCACCTTTGTCAGATTGTATTAGGTTAGAATTTATTGGTTTTTCGTTTGTGCCCAATTAATTCAGCTGCTGATTGCTATTTACTTTGAATTTATTATAGGATTATTTACCTTTGTTTTCAATACTTCACATATTCTACAGCAATCAATTTGATGATGCCGAAATGAAGGTGTCTGGTTTTCCTTTAAATTTATTGCTTATGACCTGTAGTTAAATGTGAAATACGGCTGGAACTTCTTGTATAAATGATGCATAGTTTTTGTATTGAACTTTTAGTCCAAATATTTGGACATTCCCTGGGCATAATCAGTTTTATATGTTCAAAACGTTTATTGTACTCCTTCTCCATCACTTTTATATCTTGTTTTTCCTATCTCATATCTCAGGGACTCTCTCCGAGATTTATAAGTTAACTTAATCTCCGTACTGTTTTCATTTTAATTCCACCCACTGATACAAACTTAGTAAGACATATCCAAATACGTAGCTCTCTTACGTACTACTTGAGGAAATTCGCAGTATTCGTTTTAACATTTTTAGATGACTTTTTTGACGCCTCGCATGATCCATGAAGTTTTTGAGACTCTGAAGATACACATTTTATATGAATGAATAAGTGTCTTCATTTAATTACCGTTGATCTTCATCAACCACACGGAGTACACAGAACGTGGTGTACAATCGAATAATCATATTTTCACCACCCCTGTAAACTCGTATCAATGTGTGGCGTACCTAAAATAAAATAAAATTTTAAATAACAAAATATGTATACAAAAATTAGATTATTATAAAAATTGACAGCTTCATTTTTAATGCAATACACATTTGCTTTTTTAATATAAGAACTGAGAAATGTCAATACCTGCAAGGGGGTCCAGGGCTTGGAGCAGGAACGTTGGAGTTGGTGTGATCAAATCATTTGACTCTTGCCTTTATTCGTTGGTTGTAATTCCATGATGTTGGCTCCCAGTTCCATTACTTAATTTTAGTTGCTTCATTTTATATTCTTATTTAACACAGGTTGTAAGTTACTCGAGGAATAATAATGCGCTACTTTGTCCGTCACAATTCACACATGCGTTTGCCGGGATCGAACCAGTGAGAATCGAATGATTTTACCACTCAACCACAGCCAGGCAGTATAGATAGATGTAGGTAATAATTAAGTAATGTTATTGTTGTGGTATAACTTCCAAGAGCAACAGTTTTTATAGATCACGACCAGAACTATCAAAATACAAACTTTATCCTTCCTCATAAAGAACTATTTAAATTTACCAAAGAGAAAAATCTTAAATGCGTTTCTCTAAAATTGTAATATAATGTTAAAGCTCAGAAAGTACAAAACGTAAGCAAACCAATTTATTTTACAGTAAAACCCTCCTTAATGTTGCTTCTGTATGGCGGATTCTCAACTTGTAGTCCTGATTTAAAGTCTATTAAGTAAGCATTTGTAATTTGCATAGCAGATATTTCTCTTGACTTTACTCTTTTTAATACAATTTTTAATCACTTTACCTACAATTATTGGCCAGTTAACAATGACATTGTAGGTTTGTTCTTAATGTTGAGTAATACTGTAATGGCGCTCCAGATATAATTTAATTTGGCTTTTTATTGGAGTTTTATTTGTGTATACTGTGTTAATGGGAGGCTTAGGGATTCTTCTGCATTAAGTTGAAAGTGCTCTGGACGTTCCCAGGCACCAAAAAAGGGTGATCTTCAGTATCACTCAGCCTAACTTCAAGCCCGAGATACGTCCACAGTATGTTCGTCGCCAGGAATACTTTAGTTCTTATTACAGAGCAGGTTAGCTCATGCGGTTTCGTCTGCGGCCCGCATTCGGAAGGTTGTATTTTCGAGTCCAATATCAGGGCTTCCTGACCCATGGGGTTTCTCCAAGTCACCAGAAAAATCCTGGGAAGTTTGCCTTTATCCATTTCTTGTTCTCATCAGTTCCATGACGGAGGATTGAAGACTGAATACATAGTGATTTACAAGCACCATTGATATTTTGAATTTAATCGTATGATATATCTAATAAGTATCATGGTTTGAAAGTATTATTTTCATAGTCAAATCCTCCGGCATGAGCTACCAGCAGAGCGAGATTTTGCAAACTGGAGCACTAAGTGAAATCTTGTTGGCAATGAATAGGAAAGTGTATTTTTTTAGGGGGGGGATGTTTCCATCATGTCTTAGTTCATTTATTTCGATTCTTACAAGGAGTTAGTCATCTTGTCAGAGAATATTAAAGCAACACATTTATTGTTATTATTATATTCAAAACGACAGTTAATATAAAAAGTAGAAACATATGTTAGTCTTGAAACCGTGTAAGTTCACTATAAATCCGGGAAAGATTGAAATTGTGAAAATCATCTTGTTATTTTACCGCTGCCCTATCATTCTACAACATGCTCAATGTGAAGTAAACAATAAAAGCTTATAAGTTTAAATTTATGACAACTAATGTTCTCAAGAATTAAATTACAGTAAAATGGTTATTAATCAAATTAGATAGGTAGTTTTCACGATCGCCTTAGGAAAATAATTTTAGTTCATACTGGGCTTAAAAAATGTTGAAAAGTTAAACCTGGTTTATCTTTTTTCTTTAGTTAATACGGAATAGAGTTAATGGTTATACCAGATGTGCAAGTAGGGGCTAGTAGCGGTTTCCAATTATTCCTAATACGTCATAAGCTTTGTTAATAAGTGCCACTCCTATAAAGACACGTGCATATAGAATTTGTATTCAAATTTGCGGCGACTGGAGCACTTGTGATATACCTATAGCTATCCCATTTCTGAGAAAAGCTTTCCAATTATGTCGACAAAAACAGCTAGTGTATTGCATATAATACCAACTAAATTCAGTGAACGACAGGCTACTGATTTGAAAGAAATAAAAATCAGACTTGACTTCTTAAAATTTCACTTGTACATCTTCATTTTGATTTGACAATAGCAATAAAGAGAGAAAAGAACAAGTTTTTAAAGTGAGGCGTCTATGAATATTGAAGAGGTTTTGAACCAAAAAAGTGGTAGATTATATCTGGTGTTTAAAACTACACCCATTAGAAAAATTACCTGTTCATCAACCTGAAGAATTTTGTCTGGTTGAAATCACGGGATAGCCTATACTATCTGATACCATTTGTCCTGGGATGTGCTCCATGAAATGACTGTGACTGATAAACATGCAGTCGATTAAGACGCCTCTATTAGGTGCTTATTAAAAGCGCATTAACATATTAAAGATATCTATATATATATATATATATATATATATATATATAGGTGTTCATGCAATATGTTTGCCTCTATCCTTCAAAAATTACCAGTAATGTTCAATATATCTACTTACGAAATTCCTTCCAAAACAGAAGAGCTTCATATATTCTCACCAGAAATTTCAAAACATACATTCTATTTTTCCTCTAAGTACCTAAAATACTTAATGCTATTAAAAAAAAAAAGCTTTCTTTACTTCTGCAATGAAACCAATAATAAATAATTCCAAATTACTAAAAAACCTATTTTATGGTCACAAGTCATAGACCATAAAACTTACTCAGTGAGTATACTATTATGTCAATACAGTTTGACAGTGTCACGCTTGAAAAATACATCCTCATATATATATGCTTTTTAAATTTTTGAACATTTGTCCTTCCCCTCTAGTGTAATTCTTGGACGTTAGATTCTTGGACATTTACGCTTGCTCTTTAGGGCGATTCTTAGACGTTATGTCTAGCTTTTACTTTTCATACAGTGCGCTTGTGTATATCCTTAAAACATGACCATCAGTACACGGTATATCTACTTACCGAAGTTTTTCTAAAGAAATGAACTTCTAAGGCCGTTACAAGGAATTCCTCTAATATTTTAAATACCTACATTAATTTTCCAAAGAGAAAGATCTTAATTACGTTTTTATAAATTTCCGGCAAAATGACAAAAGGAAATGAGGCAGTACAAAATTTTAGAAACCAATTCATTTTGTAGTAAAGTTCTTCTTTAATGTTGTTTTTGTTAGGCAAAAGTCACTTTTTTAATATAATTTAAGACTACTAAATAAGCATTTGCAGTTTTCCTATGCAACCATTCTGTTAACTTCACATTTTATAACAAACTTGTGTATCATTGGGTACATTACCTGCGAGTATTGTCCACTTAACAGTGTCATTAAAGAATTCTTCTTAATATTGAGTAATACAATAAAAACGCTGCATGATAACATTTATTTTTATTTCTTTTATGGACTTTATTTGTTTCTGCTGTGTTGCTGGGAAGCTTAGGAATTTTCTTGCCTGGCTGCATTAAGTTGAAAGTACTCCAGAGGTTCCCAGGATTAAAGAGAGGAGGTGCTTAAACAAACATCACTTAACCTCCCTTAAGGCGCGAGACACATCCAGAGGATGTTCGTCGCCGAAAATACTTCAGATCAAGTTAGCTCAAGTGGTTTCGTCTGTGGTGCGCATTCGGGAGGTCGTAGCTTCAATTTCCAACTCCAGCCCTCCTGACTAATGGAGGTTACCCCGGGCCGCAAGGAGAATGCTGGGAAGTTTGCTTTTATCCATCGAATTTTCCGGTCCACCATTTCTAGTTCTCATCAGTTCATTGACGGAGGATTGAAGACCGTATACATAGTGAATAATAGGCATCATTGATGTTTTAAAATTTAAAATATGATATATCGAATAAGTATTATAGTTTACTAGTATTAATTCTATAATCGAACACTCCTCTATGATTTAGCAGAAGAGTTAAACAATGAAAACTGGAGCTCCAAGTGAAATTCTGTTTGCAAATTAGGTATGTGTATTTTTTCGGATTGCCATCATGTACTAGTTCATTTAAATTGAGTACTTTCAAGAGTGAAACCTCTAGTCAACACTGTAAAAAACACGTTTGTTGGTATTATTATATTCAATGGGAGAGTTAATAAAAAAGAGCAAACATTTTAGTCCCGTCCCCGTGTAGGTTCACTAAAAACAGAGAAAGTTGACATTTAGAGCAAGTAAAAATAGAAGTATATGTTATCCTAGAATCCGGTTATATCACTATAAATCCGGAAAAAAGTCAATTGTGAAAATCATTTTGTTATTTCATACCTGCTTGCTGCTGTCAAGTTTATAACCCGGGTGAATAAGGCCGGCCACAATGATGGATGTTGGGGGGACGGATTTGTGGTCGTAAACGGAAGGGTGTATGCATGAATGTAAGAATAAATGGATGGATGGATGGATGGATGGATGGACGGACGGAAGGATGGTTGAAGAAATGGGTGGATGGATGGATGGAAGGATGGATGTATGAATGGATCGATGGATGGATGGATGGACGGACGGATGGATGAAGAGATGGATGGATGGATGGATGGATGGATGGAGGGATGGATGGATGGATGGATGGATGGATGGATATGACGGTGGTTGGTTGAGTGGGTGTGTAGTTGGATGGATGAATGCATGGATGAATGAATTGATTGATGGATGAATGGGTGGGTGGATGGATGGATGGATAGATGGATGGATGGATGGACGGACGAATTGATGGCTACAGAAGCCAATTAATTCCTTTCTTTTTTTTTTTTTTGGTAGTATCTAAAACCCAATTTTACTACTTGTTCTACCGCAGGCGATGACACTGGCGATACATTGCATGAAGATGGAGCACCGGTGGAATGTAATGGCGGGGGAAACCGGAGAACCCGGAGAAAACCCGTCCCAGCAATTCCCTCCATATTGGATTGCTTTAACTTCACGTGATTATAAGCTGACGCACGAAACATGGAAGGAACATGTTTGTCCAGTGTGTCAAAGGAGCAAGCCTGCTTGATGTACCACAGAATCAATCGTATTGCTAATGTTTTATGTAGTCCCAGCTGAGAAGACACATTGCTTCAATAGGTTATAAAATATTTGTTTTTAAAGATATGTAAGAAACTTTGTATTGTTTGCGAAAATGATATATGGTTATAAAATTGAGACTTCAACTCAACGTTACTTTGAAATATGGGTTTCGTTATTTATACAAATTGCGATTACACTGCTGCCTAAATCCAGTGAAACACAAACGAACAAATGCTATATTGCTTCACCATCATATCAACTTATTTAAAAATGCACAATTCCTAATTCCTACACACACACACACACACACACAAAAACACGCGCGCGCACACACACACACACACACACAAGACAGGAAGCTGTCGATCAAGGTCCATCTCTTGCGTGCATATTACAAACGAATATAATACATTAAAGACAGCTATTTCCACATGCTTTCCTGCATACGTTTGTGTCTATTCATAAAAGTTTACCAGTAATACACTGTTACCAGAAATATAAGAAACTAAACTCTATATTTCTTCTAATAATTTCTATAACTTACAAGTTATCCTAAGAAAAATATTCTTAGTGCTTTTCTTTAAAATTGTGAACATTGAAAAAAATGACTTTCTTTTAGAGTAAAATTTATGTTTAAGGTTGCTTCTGTATTGAAAAACTCAATTTTTAATCCACATTTGAAGACTACCAAATAAGCATTTTGTTATTTGCATATATATATATATATATATATATATATATACGCTTTCTCTTGATTTTACTTTTTGTGAACAGCACAACTCATAAACGAAACGACTGATAAATATGAAGTTTGGTATTTAAGTTAAATACCTTCCAAGGATGCGAAACTACTTTTAGATGATACGCTTTTTGAAAATTTTGAATTTCACAAAAATGGCTCTAACTATTTTGATTAAAATATCTTATGTATAAGATGCTTTATGACAAGCGAAATATATACCCGGAAATTTCTGAGAGAGCCTCAGAAGATCAATTCATTCTGGAAGACTTTTACATAAGCGGCAAACCGTGAGAGATATACAAAACATACTACAGAACAAATGTATGTCTCATTAAAAGACACAATTTATGATTCATAGATTTCTTTTTTTTTTTTTTTTTTTATTTTACAGTTTTCGAGATATTCCGGATTATTAGTTTCTATTATAAGCCACTAAACCTTGCTCTTACAAGAAGACATTTTTCTCTCGTTTGTTTACTCTTGGCAAATAAGTGATTGGAATTTCAATTATTTCACATAGCGACCGGGCTTTAAAGGACTACACTCTGATTTTAGCCAGTGCATTTTTTATTCCCCTTCTATTTACAAAAAGACTAATTCTGCTTATGTTTATCTTGATTAGCATGATGGGGATACAAGATTAAAGTCGTGAATGAAGGGTTTGGTTACTGAACAGCTACACGACATCATGTGAATGGAACACATCAGATATTTTTCCTTCTGCTTACAAGAAACCTGGTAACAACGACAATATCTGCTAATATTTATCCCAATTATTATGATGTAGATGGGAGGATAGGAATTTATATGAATAATTTGTTACATGGATGTAGAGAAAGTAATGCGAATAGAACACCCATGATTTTTAATATTAACTCTAATATAGCATGTAATAATACCAATAATTAAGTTATTTTAAAATTATTCCACGAGATGATTCACTAATTGTAGGTACACCAAATAAACGAATTAAGTCATGATGGAAACCGGAAACAATACAGTTATCTGAAGACAAAATTTTATTTGGAACTGCTGATAAATGATGAATGAGAGTTGCATTATGAAATTAACAGTATTCAACTATTATACTTATTAGATATATAATATTTTGGAATTAGAAATATCAATGGTGCCTGAAAATCACTATGTATTCTATCGTTAATCCTCCTTCAAGGAACTGATGAGAACAAGAAGTAGTGGACCGGAAAATTTGATGGATGAAAGCAACCTTCTCAGGATTCTCCTGACGACTCGAGGAACCCCCGTGGGTCAGAAGACCATGATTTGGAAATGGAGATTATGACCTCCCGTACGTGGGCATAGGTAAAACCGAATGAGCTAAGCTGCTCTGTAATAACGGCAGAAGTTTTCCTGGCGACGAACATGCTCTGGACGTATCTCGGACTTGAAGTGAGGTTGAGTGATATCAAAGCTTACACTGACTTCCAGCCCGGGAACGTCCAGAATACTTTCAACGTAATGCAGCCAGGCAGAAGAATCCCGACAGAAAAAAAACAAACAAACAAACAAACAAAAACTACATCAAAACAAGTCAAAGTGAATTATATCAAGAGCGCCTTTACAGTATTACTCAACATAAAGAAGATTTCTACTGTGACCCTGTTAACTGGCCTATAGTCACAGATAGTGCACTCATAATGTAAACTGTAATTATAAAGAGTAAAATCAAGAGAAAGGATAGATATATATGCAAATAACAAACATGTTTATTTGGTAGTCTTCAAATGTGGATTAAAAATTGAGATTTTCAATACAGAAGCAACAAAAAACTTGAATTTTTCTCTAAAAGAAAGTGGTTTAGTGAAATTGCATGCTGTATCATTTTTTTCAATGTTCACAATTTTAAAGAAAAGCACTAAGAATATTTTTCTACTGGCTTCTGTAACCATCAATTCGTCCGTCCATCCATCCACCCATCCATCCATCCACCCACCCATTCATCCATCCATCCATTCATCTGTCCGTCCGTCCATTCCTCCATCCATGCATCCATCCAACCACCCACCCATTCATCCAGCCATCCATCCATCCATCAATCCATGCATTCATCCATCCAACCACACACCCCCCAACCAAACACCCACTCTCAAATCCATCCATCCATCTCTTCATCCATCCGTCCGTCCGTCTATCCATCTCTTCATCCATCCATCCATCCATCCATCCATCCATCCATCCATCCATCCATCCCTCCATCCATCCCTCCCTCCCTCCCTCCCTCCCTCCATCAATCCATCCATCCCTCCATCCCTCCATTCCTCCCTCCCTCCCTCCCTCTCTCCCTCCATCCATCCATCCATCCCTCCATTCATCCATCCATCCATCCATTCCATCCCATCCAACCATTCCATTCCATCCCATCCCATTCCATCCCATTCCATTCCATCCATCCATCCATCCATCTGTCTATCGATACACACACATATACGTTATTTTATGCAGTTCGACAACTCAAATAAGGACGTCTAACCATGCTCACTATACACAAAATATAATACAGTGCAAACAAGTCCAAGGAGTAGCATTTGCTCATCTACCCTATTTTGTGTCATCTGTTTGACGTTTCATTAACGGTTTCCGAGGCCTCGGACCTTCCGAGAAAGTGCTGTAAATTTCACTGCTGACAGATATGGTTCGTTTCAGTTCAAACGAGGCCGCAATGCCACTTCAGGACAAAGACGGTTTACGATTGTTTCTGAGCTTTGTCAGAACTTCACCCTTCATCTGTACCGGTGGCATATCTACCGCAGGCCAGAACATATCTTGCTTCCTAATCCCCCTATGAGCCTAAACAAAAATTACAAGCATCCCTAATGCTTGAAATAACATTAATTTCTGTATAAGCATATCCACTGGTGAAATGTCTAAGGCCTGCAATGTTTCCAAAAAGCTTTCAAAATATTGGCCCATGCTACTCTACCACATTATAAGCATCATTAGCGCTTGAAATAACATTAAAGTTTGTTTAACATTGCAGAAATGTCTAAAGCTTCGTTTGTTTAAAATGTATTCAAATTTTGTTCACCTGCTGCTCTACCAAAATTATAACTATGCGTCAGATGCCATGTACCTATAAATATTTAATATGTTTTTATAGAAATATTTAATTTTCCTTTAATTACCCTAATTAAACAAGTGTTTCAAATGATGGTGAAATTAAGCAATAAAAGTACCAAAACCTAATTTAAGCACATGTTAAAAACACTGTGTTCCATTCAAATAACTTTCTCTAAAAACTATTGTTAAAAAAGAATATTCTTTTAGCTACATCGCGATAATCGAGATAAGCGTTATCACAAATAATTGTATTATTTCCTTCTAAGTAGAAGAGAAATAGGGTAGTACACTAGGCTAAAGCGATAGTCAAATCTTTTATAAAGCCAACCGCTATGTGAAACAATTGAAATTAGCTTTGCACGCCCGAGTAAATCAAAAGAGAGATAAAATGAAAGATGACCTGCCGGTTGGGAAAAGTTTAAGTACCATAAAGTTGATGCCAATAGCAAGGAATATATCGGAAACGGTTAACTCTTACAAAATAAAGAAATAAATTGTGTGTTTTACCGAGATCTTCATTTTTGTGAAGTAGGTCTTTCTCTATATTTTACGATTTACCAATTGCGCATGCTGTTCACAGACACAAATACATACACTCACATATAGGCACTCACATTGAAACTTTTTCTAAAACTATTTTTTTGGATCCAGGGGACCTCAAAATGTGTATTTACGGTGAAATCCCGGTATTAAAGTTTTGGGTGGAATATGTATATATGTATATGTACCCTACGCACATAGTTCGTGTACAGAAAATAAAGACTGGCATTTAAAAATTGTTTCACTCTTTTTGTTTTTTCATACAATTTTTCTTAACTGATATAATGTAAGTTTTAAAAGTTTATTCTCAGTGGTAAAATTAAATAATTCATATCTTTAGCTGCTTTAAATATGGGAAAAGTATTTGGAATATTTTACAGTTAATGTTGCTAAAAAGATAAACAAGTTTGATTACAAACTACATGGTAGGAAACATGTTTCGTCCTCAAAAATGTAAGAAAAGCAATATTCAGTTAAAGATACTGGACGCAAACACAAGCATTAGAAATTGCGCTTTTGGGCATTTAAATGGTTACGGGTTTAAGCTTAAAGGGGCTTTAACAGCAAAAATCTTAGTGTAATTGCAGCTAGAGGTTATTTAGTGGAGATTGAAACTATTTTGGATTTGTTTTCTCAAAATTTCTAGAAAATGTTATCTCTCGGTATCCATAAGGGGAGATAAAATTGCAAAAATGTTTCAAAATGACCTGTTTACTTGTAAAGTTTATTGGTGAATTTAAAAGGTAAGTATTTTTCTCCTGTAAAATTTCAGTTTGATTTCTTAAAATAATCTAAGAGTCAAGTGTTAGCCATGAAGTTATCAAATTTAACTTAATAATAAAGCACGTTTAATCTTAATTTGTATAATTATGGATGCTGAGGCGCTCCTTGTTGAGGTGGCAAGTTGAAATAGAATTATAAGCGCGTAAACCACATACGTTGGAGAACCAAATTTAAATCAAATTAATATTTCAGGCTATGAGTCAGTATGGTCATCTCAAGCGATTATTCTGAGTAGAGAAATGCTGTATAATTAGTTTAAGGGTATCCATTGGTAATATTTCTAAATATTGTAGTGTTTATTCATTTTTTTTTTCCAAAATGTTACACTCTATTCTGCTACAACTACAAGTGTGTTACATCTCATGCAGTTATGTGTTATTAGTTTTGAGCAGAAATCCGTTGACTTTGTTTATACTAACCTAATAAGTGTTGCACACCATGCATAAATCGCAACATTGAGAAAATACTGCCAACATATTGAAATACTAATAGCCAAAGGAGCACATTCGAATGTGCTGCATTATTCTGTTTGTTTCAGAAAAAAAATTAAATCCATAAATATAATTTTTAGCAAAAACTTATAGTCAGTAGCCGAAAATATTAGGCTAAATTTAGTGTGTTTTTTATAGTGTTTAACGCCCGCTTTTACTGCTATGGCACTGCCGCGATGACATTGATGATACATGGTATGAAGATGAAGCCCCGGTGGAATGTAATGGTGGGAGAAACCGGAGAACCCGGAGAAAACCCGCCCCTACGCCGCTTTGTCCACAACAAATCTCACATGCGGTCACTTAGGATCGAACCCATGACGTCTAGGTGAGAATTTAGTGTGTGGAAAAAGCCTACAGCATATTTCTCTGTTTACTGTGACTTTCTCCTGAAAATTTGAATACCTAGTAAAATCCATGTTAATTTAACAAATCAACTAGATGATTTTTGTATAACTGCTAAATCATATGAGATAGACAAAAGGTTGCTTCACAAAAAATGTAGACTATGTATTTTTGGTGTAGAGTTAACCGTTTCCGAGATGCTCTTTGTTATTGGTTTCAGTTTTAAACTAATTAAGCTTTTCTCAAACGGGAAGCCATCTTTCTTTTCATATCTGTTTTTTTTTCTCCCCGTTATGCAAAGAAAATCGACATTCGATTGATTAACATAGCGACCAGCTTTTAAACAATTTGACTGTTGCTTTAAACTAGTGCATTTCTCTATTTTCCTCCTACTTATAAGGAGGAAAGTAATAAGGTAATTCTGTTAATGTTTATCTCAATTAGCATGATGTGCATAAAGGAGTAATATGTTTTCAGAATTGTTTGTGGAACCGGTAGAGAAAGTCGTGTGAATGAAACACATTAGATTTTTTTCCCCTTAATTATCTTAAATATTTGTCCATACACACACAAAAAATTGAAACATTTCAGTGCAATGTGCAGTTTCGGATAAGCATATTTTTCCTTTCTTTCTTTTTTTATAAATCTTCGTGTGATATTTTTGGAAATTACTGAATTGAAGCACCGAATTTAGTATTTATCCGGCATTCTATATTTTCTTGGAGAGCTTTATAATACTTACAAATACACACACGGGCCTCTATTTAAGAGTGTATTTTAAGGGGTCAGAGGGATTAAAAATATATATTTACGGTGAAATATAGAGATAGAATTTTTTAGTGTGGTAGTAGCGTGTGAGCCTGATATTCAAGAGGTCGCGAGTTCGAATTTGTTATAGGGTAAATTATCCACATAAGGTTTTTATCCTGAAAAGACGAATGTCGAGTAACTTTTAAGCTCCGTGATCCCCAAGATCCTTTGAATTCATTTATCGTCCAATAAGACCAAACAGGTTAACGGAAGAAAAAAAAACAATAGTGGAATTATATTTCGCTCTCACTGCCTAAATAACTTAAAACTGACTGAAGGCTGCATCTTTCTTGTTGTATAACATTTCAGATCTCTGGAATGGTTGGACTGTTAACGGGTGACATCATGTGTCCTTTTTAGGTTAGGCTACAAATTTTATGGTCCGAGACGAAAGGCAGCAAATTTACTTTTCCGCTTGGTAGGGAAGCGTGATTAGTTAAGCTTCAAATTTCTTTCCTCGGAGTCTTTTACGACCTCTTAAAACGGTAAGCACCAAAAACGGAAAGAGTAAAGCAATAAACGAATAAGTATCTTCTACACAAAAAATGGATTTAATTACAATAGACTATTAATTTCAAAAGTCATTTTTGTGGCATCAGGAATTTCTGGGATATCGGTTTTGGTCGATAGATGCTTGTAATTGTTCAACTCTTAAAGCTTTCTTTTGAAGTGCTGTCGATTTTCTGTTGTTTCTTGCGATTTCATGAAAACAGTGTGGAATTTTGAGGCAAGCATATAGCGTCCAGTTCTTAGAGACTTGACTATCGCTGTAACCTTCTGTATCTATGACGAAAGTTTAATGCATTTTTTTCCAGAAAAGTTTATCTCGATTAAAATGAAGTAGATTAAAAAATAATTTTTCATAAGAATAATTCGTATAACTAATAACAAGCTTTATAGGGTGTGAACAGGAAATTCGCGTGAATTCTTTTCTCATGTTCATGCAAATAACATGGCATTTCAAAGCCAAGACATAGCGACTCGCTATTTAAAAGTTTTCCTACAACAAAATGTGTGAATTGAAGGTTTATCAGGATTAACAAGAAGTAGTTAGAACAGGTTTGTGCAAGAATATGTTGTAGAAAAGCGAGTAGAGAAAGTGACGTGAATGTATTACCCCAGATTCTTTTATATTCATCACCACTGTATAAATGACGGTTATCATACATGTAGCATGTGCTAATCTCTACCTACGTTCACCACTTATACACTCATGAGCTGTTCGAGATGTTTGTTTCAAGCGTGTGATGTTATAAGCTCTATATACGAATACAATACCTACATGTTAGAATTTTCGAAAACGGCGGCTTACATAGTGATGCGCTAGCATTGCATTTCCTATTTTTTTTTGGCTTAACGTTCTTTAACCTGGTTGGTCACATCGGACGATGAATGACAATGATGAAATGATGCTGAAATTAGCTCTGGGTCAATGGAGCTTAAAGCTACGTCTGCTTAGGATAAGGGAAAATTCCGAAAATAACCTTATCCGAGTAACTCACCCTTAGCGAGATTCGAACTCGCGACCCGTTGAATGTGAGGCATACACGCTACCACCACAGTACACAGGTGGGCTGCATGGTCTTTATTGATGTGGCTAGGAATACATCCCCGCTTCCACAACCCCCTCCGAGATGAGTATATGATAGTTTTTTGTTATTTTTTTTCGTTAATTTCCATATTCTCCTTTAACTGTTATGGTTACATCGAGGACCTTGACTGAAACATTAGTGCTTTTACTCTTGAACTTTACAAAGCTTATTGTAGGTTTTTCACATGTAATTCACTCTCACGTCCACATTTGTAGATGTTGTGGAGCCTGGGCAATAATAATAACTATAACTCCAAGGCACGACAGCTCACAAGGAAGCTTGGCCGCAGCGTCCCTCATCTCGGTCCATAACAAACATCATGGATGGGGTGCAGTATAGGAGGGTGAGACATGGTCAGCGCCTCAACCCCCCGACCGGTAATCGAACCCGGGACTCCCGGTTGTCAGTCAGCTCGCTGAACACTGGCCTTAGGTGGAGTCAGTTGTGTTTATTTTGTGAATTTTAGTTATGTACGAAATGTATAGCATTTATTTCATACCAATTAATGACCTAACGGAAACATTAGGTTTGTAACACGGCCCACGTTCAAAGTCTCTGTCAAGTTATACTTGTGAAGGACGATGTAAATTGAAAGCAGTACAACCTTTTGGAAAATTAAACATGAAGGGGTTTAAGGCGAGATTAAATGCTGGCAATGGTCCAAAAACTGCAGTTTAAATTCTTTGCATAGTGTTATGAATTGGAATTTTCTCTTTAAATTGATATACATTTTGATAGCCTAGGTCACAACACTTTTATTTCACATTTTTTTTAACTATGGTTCTGTATCTGCCATTTTACACTATGAGCTTTGCACCACTTTAAAGAAAAGAAAGACAATCCTTACACACTTCGGAGTAGAAAGTTAAGTTAAAGCTCTACTTTTAGTGGAAGAATTGTTCTACAAATTTATGGCAGTTCTGTGTACTCAAACCATATGGTTTCTTGCTTTGTAAATATATGTGTTTGTTTCCTCCATTTTAGCTTTGAACAGCTTTTTGTGCGAATAGTCGAATTTCGCATAAGCAATTGAAGATAACGAAGATTAAACTCTTGCCTAGTAAAGACAATCTTATTGCATCAAAGCAGAGTAGTGAGCTTCTAAGACATTCATCTATATTTTGTAAGTTCTTCAGTCCGATATCTTAAACAGCTTTCGAAGTATTTTTGTGTTAATTTCGTCAAGTGCTGCATTATTATGATCTGGATATTAGATAAATAAATTGTTTAGGTTTGGATAAGGGTTATACAACGGAGAGGGATATGTACTTTGCCATTTAGACCTACATAGATCCATTGCGACTACCACCTAAAGAGGAACAGATTAATTGAGAAACCAGGATTCTAAATGTTGCAGGCAGGCTAAAGAGACGCGCAGAAATCTCTGGCTATTTCAGGCTCAAAGATAGAGAGACCAAGAGAGGGCAATCAATAACCCTTAAACTAGGCAGCTCTCTGGTGTCCTGGGGAGTACCCTTTGATTTTATCAAGCATCTGCACAATCTGTCCGATCTGTTTCATGCCATACGCCATGAAACCTAGAACCACGCCTGAAATAGGAGAGAAAAGTGTAATGAAGCGGAAATGCTGAAAAGGAAATAATGGAAGATGAGAAACCCATGAGAATTCACCTATATATCCGGGAAAACCACGAAAAAACCATCGGTTTGAGGAACCTGTACCGAGTATGAACCCTGGAGCTACCCTGGTGCAAAAGTTTAATGCGGCACCACTCCGCTCGGTTAGATAAATGTTACATGCACGCATAGTAATGAGTGCTAAAACAGTGACTGCTACTGCACAGTGATGTTAGTGATTGAGTCAAAGGAAAGATCAGGAATGCCATTGTCTAGGCTAGGTGGTTAGAGGACACAAAAACAGACAATTCTGGTAGGAGAATCTGCCCTGCTGAGGCTTGAATGAAGACTGCATACTTATTTTGGCGGAATGTGCACAGGGGTAGAACCAGCGAACAATTAAATTAAAAGAAAAATGTTTAAGTCACACTAGAATGTGTTGGGATCTACTGACTAGAGGAACTGACAAAACATGGGCAACTTCGTGACTAAAGTGCGCGAAGCCACAACAAATTAATGTTAATTGATATATATTTTTTTCTTTCCTTTTCTTATTTGTTTCTTTTTGTCGCCTTTAACTTGTATCTGAAATATGCATGCACGGTCAACGACGCATGCAAAGATTTTGGGTAATAAATTTAATAATTTGTTCTCAATAAAGATACCTATTTATCTATATACCATCGCTACAGGATAAGTTGGTCAAAAACGGATAAAACCAATGTTTGGCTTAAATATAATAAAAGCTTTATACCTACTTGAATTATATAAAGTTTATTTTGCACCAGTACCACAGCAAAAATCGGAAAGTGGCGATTTAAATATAAAAAAAAGAAAGAAAAAAAAGAATACGTCTGCGCATCCACTGTGTGATTCTCTTAAGGGTGAACGGGAGGCAAGAAGGTGAAAGCTAACACTTTTTTATTGTTGTTTGTGAATAGGCATTTTATCCTGTCCAACTTGATATCTAATACTCATGTGTTCCATCATTGTGTGTATCAATTTCATATATTTCGATTTTTGCTACAAATCTACCACCGTCCCAACCCGGTAACTTCCATTATAAACGCTTTTCCATCATCCTACTAACTCCAAAACTTCAAAATAAAAAAGTAGTTAAACAAAGAGTATAGTAATATTCATTTTACTTCTACATTCGGAGTGTAAATCAGCTAATACCTTGTCTGGATAGCAGGTCAGAAAATAGAGATATTGTTTTATAAATCTAAGTTCTCAATCAAAATATTTATTTTGTTTATTATTACTATTATTATTATTATTAATTTCTTTTTTTACTTTTTCCAAACTGGTATGAAATTTTAGAATAATTACAACAGTATTTTAAAGTAAATATAGTTTTTAATATGATTTGTATTTTAGTTCACTGGACTACAAAAATATAAAATCTTCCGCATTTGTCTAGAACATCTATGAAATTAACTGTTGTTGATAGGAATAACCTTTATCACTAGTATCAATGCGGTACCTACACACATTTTCACATCGATGCAGTGATTAATGGCTTAAAATAATTATAAAAATCCTGGTCTTATTAATAAACTAAAAATTGCAGCGTATTATATATGTTAAATATCTGATGTGTTCCATTCACATGACTTTCTCTAGCTCTTCCACAAACAAATTATTTTTACAAAAGAATATTCTTTTATTTACATCATTCTAATCGAGATAAGCATTTCCATAAATAGTCTAATTACTTAGCCCCATATAAGTAGAACGGAAATAAGGGAATACACTGGGCTAAAGCGAGTCAAATCTTTTAAAGTCACTGTTAGGTCAAATGCTTAAAGAATTCGTTGTTTCGCTTTCTGGGGTATAAAATATAAATCCTCATTTTAAAAATGATATGCAGGTCATTGGGATTAATGAACAACTTTACCCTTCAAATTGCCAACTATACGTGGTGGCACATAGCCACAAACATCTCATTTCTATTTCTTCTCAGGTTTTTGCAACATGATAGTTTTTATATTTGAGCTGTATTTTTTACAAAAAGTATTAAATATGTGCACACTAAATTTTCATTGCGAATTTCTTGCAACCACCTGTTTATACTTAACTACTTTTTCTTTAAGTTTTTGAATAAATGTTAGATTAGAAAGGTATTTATAAAAAATTATCTTTATTACCATACAGAGGTCTCTTTTTCCTTTTTTTTTTATTATTGTCAGGTTAAAGATATTGAAAGAATATTTTGTTCAGGGCGTAACATTTATGTCATATATGGGGAAACTGGCTATCATCGAAATAAAACCATTGGAGGAAAGTGCACTTGCAGTATGAGTGCACGTAAGGCTCAGAAACATGGTACCACTTTTATCACTTTCGCATAACTTTAAGCTAGCATTAACATATTATTTTTGTAATTATTAGTTACAGAATAATGTGATGTGCCGCCGCGGTAACAGGAGCGACTCACTTGGGAGGATACGAGTTCAATCCGCATCGACCGCAAACCAAGACTTGGGGTTTATGAGTGCTTCCTCCTTGTCACTAAGGCGAATGTCTGTAGGTATGATTATTCTCCTGAACTACCTTTCATGTGATTTCCTTATCATTTTTCAGGTGTGCTTCGAGGCTCGTGTGTTGTAGCACTGGCAGATGGCGCGGCTGTATGCGCACTATAAATATTGTTCTCGGTGTTGAAGCGGGGTTGTAGTCGCTGTCTACCCAGAGACGGAGACGCGTAACCTGTCGTGTTGGCGACTGCTCGGTGACTCTTGGAGTCGGGATGAGGAACTTTCAGCCATTGTTTTAGGAACTTCCGCGCGTCTCTGTAGCATTAGCCTCCTGTGGTTTCCTCACTTCCCAGCTGGGGTGTCAGCGTACAAAAGATTTACACAAGTCGCAGTGCTTAAAGGTGTGGCACACCAAAGTCTAGCCTTTACGTTTTGCAGAATATCTTAAAGTGAAACCACCCCTAATTTGGTTACTATTCATACTAGATTTTAAAAAACTGTCATGTTTAGCTTCCATAGCGTCCTAATGACCTCCCAGTGCCCGTAATTCAATGTCGCTTCACTTCTTGCACAGCCAAAAACATTAAAAATAGACCTGGAAATACTTATCGTAAGACGGGTCTTTTCGCTGACTGCGCCCGTGTCCTTCACTTGTTTGCGATGCTCTTTAAAGCATATTAGAGAGGATACGTTACCGAAGGGAAGGGTTGAATATGAAACGTAACTTGAGACTAATGAAGTTCTGATTTGCGCACCGATGACCCCTAAACATTCTGGTTGTACAATACTCCACCCCTCTCACCGGGTGATCAAAATGAGCTTAATCTGAAGTTCTAATGCCAAGGTAGGTGCACGTGATAGCCTTAAATTAATACATTCTTTATACTAGTCAACCTATTCTGAGGGTGGGTCAAGAGGGACTGAGGGGTGGATTGGTCAATCGGTTTTGCATTTTCTTACACGCTTGGCATGGTGTACCAGAATGACGCAATGAAAATCCTAGAAGGGCCCTGGTTACCGTCAAGCGGTCACATTTTCAGCAAAATCACAGTGCCAGGTATATTTTTAATGTCTTTGACTGTACATGTGTCCATGGGAATGACAATGCATTTTTGCTCGTCGGAGTCAACAGAATAATACAGGCTGTCCACGTAGCTCTGCCTCTGTGCGAGGGATCCGGGGTTTGATTCCCGGCTGGAGGTAGAGATTTTTCTCTTGTCCAGATTATTCCTTATCCTTTCCAGTGTCTGGAAGTGTGAATGTGAATGTCGTTCGGGTTTTTTATGTGTTTAACTACAATCATAAGACCACACACACAGTCACACTCGCAGCTACCGTAAAGCCGTGTAAGACTGTCCTCTGTCCTTTGGAAATCGTTAAAGCCCCGTGCATATTTACCAGACAAAAGAGCCACACAAAATGCACTGCAATTGGTACACTAGAACGAATTTTATTACTCATTTAGACGATAAATTCCATGCCTTTGCTGTGGCTTCTTTTGGCTGTCACGAGTTTATTTTAGGTTAGGGCATTTCGGAAAGCCCTGTTTCAATAATGTCAAATTATCCATATTCAATGTACCTTGTATCTGAATATATTATGAAGGAACGGCTGAACATTTTACAATAGAAGGATTGTGCTTTTGTTTTTCTAATTAAAATATTTTATATTAACATTTATTACTTTCTCTACACGTACTATGCACATAATATGTGCAGCAGGTATTGTATTGCATCAAAAAATTCCATGTCGAAAGCTCACCGGAAATATATTTATGTTTTGAAGCCCCGTATCCAAAAAGATCCGCTAAAGTGATAGTTGAATCTTTTAAAAGCTGGTCGCTGCGTGAACAACTGTAGTTCGACTCTTTAGTATGGCCAGGAGTAAAACAAAAGAGATACGAAACGAAAGATAATTCCCTTATGCGAAAAGTTTATGTTGCTTATAATTTAAATCAATAACAAGGAATATCCCGGAAATGGTTATCACTAAAAATATACACGTATGGCATAAATTGTGTGTTTTAACGAAATCTAAGTACATCTCTTGTGCTGTAGTAAAGTTTTGCCTACCTTTTACGGTTTAGCAGTTAGGATGCAAAGTTCATCTAGAATTAATGATCCTGAGAGTCTATTCCAGAAAACTCAATATACACATTTTGTCATGTACCTAAATATCTTAAATATGCAGTATTTTAATTAAGTAATAGAGTTTCTGCCATTTTTGAGAAAATTAAAATTTCCAAAAATAGAAAATTTGAGGTTGGGAGGTTTCTTGAATTTCTTCGTATCACATCCTTGGAAGATACTAAACTTGAATACCAAATTTTGTAGTTAACAGTCCTTTTGGATTTGAATTATGATGTCCACACACACGTGCACTAGAATGTTTTTCTATAAGTGTTTTTATTAGATTTAGGAACCTCAAAAACATTTTTCCATTAAAATCCCAATAATTAAATTTTGAGTGGAATATAATCCCTGCTCTATTTACTATGCACATTGCACATATGTGCTAGAGAAAATAATAAAAGTTGACAGTTATTTTGGAAGACAGACAAACAGTGGTTCCGGGAAATATTGGCTTAATGGTTATTTAAGTATTACATTTTTACTGTGTAAATTCATTGTTCCAATAAAAATGAGTCATTTGATGCATTTTTAAACATATGAACATCAAATCCACCGCCTGTGGTGCCATAAGTAGTTAAAGTGGGCGTTAAACACTACCAAAAAAATCCAGCGTTACTGAAAATGAGTTTACAATAGATCTGTCATATTATACACCAGGTGGGCCATGTTTCTCGCATACGTCAGTGCAAGAAGGGTTGCCTCATCACTGTTGTGTGCATACAATGTAGCATAAACAATAATGTTATCGTAGTATTTCATTTGATTTTGCTTATTATTTCTACCTATAACAATAACGATGGTGGTAATAATAACAATAATAATAATAATAATAATAATTATAATAATAATAATAATAATAATAATAATAATAATAATAATATAATACTCATTATTATCATTATGAAAGCCATTAGTTCTCAGGCAGTAATACCTTTCTCTCATATAATTAGGACAAAGAAATGCTGCAGCAGACCTGGGGTATCAATAGTCTGGATACAAAGGATTCTGAAGGAATGAAAATAGCATTCCTTTAAGCTGCACCTACACCAACAGCGATTTCCGAACTCGGGTATCGTTCTGCAGAAGTCTATTAATATGCTTTGGCCCATGTGCGTATTGGTTACTTCAGGAACAGTCACTCTTTCACACAGAAGCCTTTCTCTAGCCCAGAATCGAACCCAGCGCCCCACCACAGTGAGAAATGCTCTACCGAAAAGTTATGGGACCAGTTATATCAGTTAAGTGGAAGTTTTCAAGCTCTGGTTTCACGTTTTGCAAGGTTTCCTCTCTGTTGGTATCGCGTCCCCTTTTCTGCAATGCTTGGGCGAACCTTTCGGCGTCCGCATTATCCGGGGGTAACCAACTTCAGCGAAGGACGGCTTGCGTGGGCTACCTGGTAGATATTTTATATTAGCCCCAGTTAGTGCACTGTTACTTTTAAAAATTAATTTATAAATTAATATATAAATAGAACTTAATAATTAAAGTAAATTATTAATGTCATACTTTCGTAAGCTCTTGATATTCAAAATGTAGTAATTTATTGGTAAAAATTGGAGCATTATTTCGTAAACGTATAGAACCATTTTCTTAAATTTACTTTTGAGAGGCGGTAAAAGAAGTTTGAAACAAATAAGTGAAAAACTGCATGGTGTGCAATATTGTTAGTGTGAAAAGGCGTTGAAAATGACGGAAAACTAAGTAGAATAGAAGTAGCTATTAGGATGCATGGTCCTACCCATTTATAGCTCAGTTAATTGATATCTACTTAAAGTACGCAAGACTATATCTTTTCTTGAAGTTTAGAATTCAAATATTCGTTATGCAAAAATGTATTTCTTTAAGTTTTTTCAACATTTTGGTGATACTTCTCTCGTGTATCACCTTAAAGAAAAGCTTCCCGCCTCAGACGGAAATCGAACCCGCGACCTTCTTGTGTGAAATTGCTTTGCAAAAGTTAACTGTTTTCTAAGGTTGATAAATGTCCTACCCTTCTTATCGAGCAAACTAAAAAAAAGGCAAATCCTTACACACATAGAAATTTAAAACCTCACTTGTGCGTAACCAATAAATTTCTATGAATGAATGAATGAATAAGAGTATTTATTAATATAGCAATATCATACATAGAATTTCAACAGTCGCCCGGGTCCACAGACCGTACGTGCTTTTGTAATACACATTACAAGTAATATTAAAACAACAACCACAACAAAGAATTAAAAGAGTAAACACGAAAATAAAAAGACAAAGGAAATACACAGTCAAAAGCAATATTAAACAACAATAAAAATTAAGAGTAAATCCGAAAATAAAGATACAAAGATATTCAAATATATCAATTTAAATTTACAGCACAGAGTACACCTTCATAAATGCACCCTCTTATAATAGATAATTACACTTAAAAGACATATATACACATAATATATACAACCCTAGCACAACAGTGACCTAAGTATGATATAATATACATGTATGTAGAACATTGTAGTCACTTTTGTTTAGTTGATCTTATTCCCAATGAAATCATTAATTTACGGACGCTCTTTAACCGCTGTGGTTCTCAATGTCCCATTCTTGTGCGCGTGATAGACCGCTTAAATTTTCTCAGAGGCCCCTTTATAAGGCTTGAGGTTCTCTTAGTGCCGGAAATCTACAACAAGGGACCAACGGCTTTACTTCCCTTCCGAAGGAAGCCCTGCTATGTGTTTTTTACGCCAGAAAAAATCTATCGTCCTCCGTTGGGTTTGAATCAGTGACCTTGGATGTATGAATTTAGCATGGTATCCATTACACTACGGGGTGTGACAGCAACTAAATTTCTAGGCTATATCAGGTGAGTCAGCCGCCCCTTAGTTTTTTGGAAGGTAGGCCTCACCAAACGCTATGCGCGCCGTAGTGGGAAGTGAATGTCTGTGTGTCATTATGAATAAATGTCATTATTCTTCGAGGAGCATCTAACAGGAGTACGCTACCTGGAATTCCTCCGCAATGAGCTACAATGAGTTTCAATACGATGGCGCTCCTCCGCATCGGTCGAGGATGGTCTGCGGTCATTTGAATGCTGCACATCCTGGTCATTGGATAGGAAGCCGAGGACTAATCTTCTGGCCTGCCAGATCACCTGATCTGACATCCCTTGACTTCCTCCTCTAGGGTTATTTAAAAGAATGCGTTTATACAGAGAAGCTAGATAATCCAGAAACCCTTCACCAGCGTATTACAGTGGCCTGTAGATCTGTTCAACCCGCCATGCTACACCGAGTCAGAGGCTCCATTCAACAGCGTGCCCAGGCGTGCGTCACCAGTTCGAGCACTTGCTTCGTTAGAGGAATCGTGTTCCAAGACTGGGAAAAAAGCATCACTCCAGGGCCACAAAACATGCCAATCAGAAACGATATTACTAATGACACAATAATTCTAGATATGTCTGCCTACTTGTGTTTAACTTCCAGGTTAAAATCTGATTATGCAATTTCCTTCTTTCTGTGTTCAAATATGTACCTAGATATAAATGATCCTTATTTCAATTGCACCAACCTATAGTTATGTTTAAGCAACTAACTACTTGTAGTTCACCAATAAAGAAACATAAAAGAATACCTTAAAACACAAATAAAGTAATTAAATTGAAAATAATAATCGCTTTCCGTTTAGTAATTGCAATTTGTGAATATTACACCTTCACAGCAAACAGATCACTTCGGATCAACATTCCGTTTAACATGTAGTACTCGCTGCTCACAGTGAACCTTTGCAGTGGTGCAAACGTCAGCTGTCTAATTACCAGTATATTAAAAGGTGATGCGATAACATCTACATTAGTACTAATTTCATCGAGCGTTTAACATCCATGTTAAATACGTGGGCAGAACCTAGTAATGGGGTCGATGTTTTTATGTTGCAGTATGTAATGCGGATTGAATAAAACTAAAGAATAAGGGGCAGCTGACTCATCTGTTATATTCCCATCACCCTTAAAATAGGGGTGGTTCATATTTAAATCCTAAAACTTCAATCCTAGGCTTACTTTGTTTACCACACGTAGTATATCCAATACGTAGGTGAAGTTATTCCATGTGGAGATTTTACCGTAAATAAACATTTTGAGGCACCTTGAATCCGAAAAGAAACATTTTTAGAAAAAAGTTCCGTGCGTGCGAGGTGTGTGAATGTAAACAGATAAAAACTAAAGCTACATATGGTAAAGATGTTGAAAGGACTTGTAAATATTGACCGTCTATTACATGCCGGTCTGTAAGTTTATTTCTTATTAATGATAAAATTATATAACCAGCATAACTCAAAAACAGAACGTTGGGTAAAAATAAAATTTGGCCTGTAATTCCAACACATACTAAAAAAGTAACATGAAGATCTTCAAGCAAAGCACTCACCAAATCAGCCCTTACATGAAAGAGCTTTTGTTTTTGTTAAGTTCTTAAAAATTACTCCGTTGATGTTGAGCAGAGTAACATATTTAAGTAATATAGATGACGAGTAAAATGTACCTACGCACACCTTGAGTTTTCTGGCAATATCCTGTTCAGGTTTCTTCATTTGGAGGGACTTTTATATGATTTTGTATAACTGGTAAACGTTTGTACACGGAAAAAGCGGGCTATACAAAATTGCAGATTTCTTTCAAATACACAATTTATTTTAACAGCTTTTTTTGACGGCGTCAACCATTTCCGAGGTATCCGTTTTTGTTTGAATTTTACAACACCTATCATTTATACTTTCTCTAGTGCATATGTACAAAATACATAGTAAGCAAAGAAGGTGTTGTATTCCACCTAAAAATTTGATACAGAAATTTCACCGGAAATGCATGTTATAACAACCCCTATGTCCAAAGAAAAACATTTTTAGGAAAGGTTAGTATCTGTGAGTGTGTGTGCGCCTGTGTGTGTGTGCTTATGGACAGTACAATTCAAAAACGAAAAAAGTTCTTTAAATATCATACTTGGTAATTAAGTTCAGTATATCACAAAGATTTTCAACAAAATCCCGCACCCCAAACTACCCTTTACATGCAAATTCTTTTGAAAAGTTTGATTTTCTCTAAAAAACATTCTTACAAGTCCTTCGAGGTGTAAGTTCTCCATACGCGGAGAGTAAGCTGACTAAGCTAGCTTTACGGTTTACCAGTTATAAAAATTTGATGTGCTCCATACAATGACTTTCTTTACACATCTCTAACAAATTATTGTTAAAAAGTTTATTCTTCTATCTTCCTCGTGTTAATCGAGATAAAATTAGCAAAAATAGTCTTATTAATTGCTTTCATGAAGTATAAGGAAAATAATGGTGAATACTAGACTAAAGCCATAGTCAAATTTTTAGAAGTTGGTTTTCTATGTGATTGAAATACCAAATCCCTTTGTACCGTTGACAAATTCCCGTATGAGAAAAGTATAAATATTTTATGGAATATCCCAGGAATGGTTAGCTCACATATATATTATGTATGAGTGTGTTTGGGTAGTATAAAACTGTTCCATGTAAACAGTAATTTGGGTTGGGGGAATTTTCTTTAAAGTCCTCTTGTCGTATCCTTGGGAGATACTAAACTTAATATCAAGTTTGGTATTTAACGGACTTTTCGTTTTTGAGTTATGCTACCCAAACACAAAATGACATTTTCTAATTTTTTTTTTTTTTTTTTTTTTGGATTCAGGGAGTCTCAAAACACATATTCTCGGTGAAATTTCGGTATAAAGTTTCTGAGTGGAATATAAAACCTTCTCCATATGCAGGATGACATACCATATGCACACAAAACAATATAAAAGTGGAATTGTACATAATATTATAATTGTAAAGAAGCAATGTTAAAACAGTTGAGAATATTTAGTGGTAGAAACATGTATAAAACCGAGTTGTAACTTAGGTAATGAAGGCAGAGGTAATCTTGCTTATTGCCAGGTAACTGTTCACCAACCACCACTTGGTAATGGGCACAGAAAAGGAAACCGATAGAACTGAGTGAGACAGGCATACTGACTTATCCTCCAGGAAGCATATGAAATTGAAAAAATAGACGAAGAAGAAGAAAGTTAAAGTGAGAGGGAAGTAATACTAGTAAATAAAGAAAGTATTTTATTCCTCTAAAAAATTCTATCACGAGATTTTCTTCGGAAATAGATGTTTTGAGATTCCCTAAATCCCCCTCCCCCCCCAAAAAAAAAGGATTTTAAGAAAAATGTCCGTGTGTATGCCTGTCGCTATATATATATATATATATATATATATATATATATGTGTGTGTGTGTGTGTGTGTGTCCTTGGGCAGCATAGTTCATAAATAAAATGTCTCTTTAAAATATAAATATTGGTATTTAAGTTCGGTATCCTCCAAGGATGGGACACGAAGATTTTCAATAAAATATCCCCACCCCCAGCTACCCTTTACATGGTATACGTTTTATAATACTAATTTTCTCAAAAATGACTCTAATAATTTGGACCATAGGTTTAAGAATGGCGGTGCCGTGGCCGAGTGATTAGATCGCTCGCCTCCTACCTAAGCGGCCACGGTTCGACCCCAAGCGCCCGCATGTGACATTTTTGGTGGATGAACCCGCGACTGGGCGGACTTTCTCCGAGTCCTCCGGTTTCCTCCGCCACTCATTTCACCAATTACTCTATCATCACCTTTTCTATCATGCATTTCGCTTGCATTTCATATCATCCACTTCCTCACGCTCATGCCTGGCTATGGACCGACCCCTCATTCCATGTTCTCCATTCCGTGGTTTCGAGCCGTTGGCTCTCCAACAGGCTTCTGACCCCTAGATATCCGCTTGTAAGTCCTAGGGGGGTGTCAGTCTTAAATACGGGGAGAGTAAGCCGACTATGTAACAAAAGTTTCAGAAAATTTTATGACAAGGGAAATGTATATCTTGAATTCGCTGATAATAGCCTCTGGAAACTTTTCGTTCTAGATGACTTTTGTATAACTTGTTAACCGTAAGAGATAGACAAAACGATTTTTAACAAAAACTGTAGATCTGGTTCAAACAAACAATGTATATACATTCAAAATCTTCTCGGGCTTCTAGCCAGGTAAAAACTTGGCTTGACACCAACGTTTCGAAGAAGTGCAGGTTCACCCTGAAGACGAGGAAGATGCACTTCTTCGAAACGTTGGTGTCAAGCCAAGTTTTTACCTGGCTAGAAGCCCGAGAAGATTTTGAATTAACACGTCGCCAGGAAAGCTTTAGTTCTTATTTTAATGTACATACACTTTTCTGTAGAGTTAACCATTTCCGAGATATTCTCTGCTATTGGTTTCAATTTTAAACTACTTAGACTTTCCTCAGCAGGGAGGTCAACTTTTGTTTCATCTATTTTGTCTTACTCCTGGGAATGCAAAGGAGAAACCAACTTTGTTTCATACAGCGATAGCTTTGAAAATATTTGACTATCGCTTCAGTCTAGTGTATCGCATTGTTTCCCTTGTACTTAGAAGGAAGTTTATAATAAGACCATTTCTGCTTTTGTTTAGCTCGATTAACATGACGTAGATAAAAGAATAATCTTTCGTAAGGGAAGTTGGTTTCTGGAAGAGCTAGAGAAACTCACGTGAACGGATCACATATTTATACTGTGCTTACATTGATTCGGCATAACTCTCCACCGAAATGGAATACCCTACTGAGTTCTAGAAACGTTGCAGTTTTTTACCCAACTTGCATAAGATTTTGTAGGTTAATTACCTATGCCAGCTTTAATTAAAGCAACTACGTAATTTGGATTAATTTCATTGATAAGCTTTTAATTTATAGAACGTAGGAACATAACAATTATTAATATGTATAACACACAATTTTAATCACGCGTAAGAAGGTAGACAAAGCAACATGGGTTTAGTAGAAAGGCAGAATCAAACTCAAAAATGCAATACCATAGTCCAGATTTGAACCATGGATATTCTGGTTTCCGTCCGGTTGCTCTAACTACTGAACTACTATTGTAACATGGCGACACGGTATTAAATACCCCAACTGACTCGAATTTAAGGTAGCTGTACGGAAACAGAAGAACCGCAGTTCAAATTCAAGCTGTGCCATTGAATGCTTTAGTCTGCCTCCACCTTTCCACCATGAATTTATGCTCATATTAGATGCTACAGAGCTAAACAAGCTTTCATAATTCACAAGGCTAACACAAATAATGTGCCTATAAAATTAACAAATATTTTCAGAGCTAAATATTGTGCAAAATAAACTGAATTAAAGGGACTTACAAAAATATAATTTGAAATTACGTACTATTTCCTTCTTGTATAGTTGATGTGAGCATGTGTTGATAAATTCAAAGAAAATGCAATTAAAGAGCAGCAATTAGCTCGAGTGATATACTTTTTGCGAAATATTAATAGATATAGGCTTAAAGACTGTAAATATTGTGAACTTTATATTATCTACAAATTCGGTATTACACATTAAAATGACGTAACATTTTAAAATTTTCCAATGCAACTTCAACTGACAGCTAAATAAAACAAATGGGTAAATTTATTGTGTGTCTCATACAGTTACCACGTTTCCATGGGGAATTGAAAGGAACTTGAGTATATTTACCGTATTGAATAATGCATGGAGTCTCGGATTCAAATCGCAATGAGCTGTAGATCCGATGCTCTAAAACATTCAAATCGTTTGACTTACGGTAGAGAAACCCTTTTTCTGCTATACTCGTTGCCAGCAGTAGACATATGCTAATGGTTTTTCTTTATTTCTCTGTGTTAAATTATAGCAACCACCTTTATGGTTTCTGTAGCTTGCAATGTACTCTCGAATATAATTATTTAACTTCAAAACACAGTTAATACACAGATAATATTTTTTTGCGAGATTCGCCAACGCAATTCCAAGTTGACCATTATAAACAGATGATTAAATTATTTTCGAAGTTCGGTATTTAAAACAATCTCAATTCGTATTGAATTTAACATGTGATACGCGTATCGAATGAGACAGAATTGGACTCAAATCGATTTCAGTTCCCCATGGAAACGTGGTAAATGTGTGAACTTTTCTGTAAAAAAATCGTTTTTAAGCCCTTTTGGTTTAAAAATTTAGTGGGAGCTTATCTCAAAAGTGTTAAACGTAGCACTCTCGGCTAGGAGGTTATCTAACTCAAAGCAGTAACCGAAGTTCAACCAACAGGCAATATCGACAGTCTTGTTAAATTTTTATCAATGAAGATACGACTTGACATTAACATATATGTAGAAAATGTTTACGTTTATTCGCCGTAACTTATAGTGATTCGAGTGCTATTGTAGGCTATTTGGCAAGTTAGGATAAACCTTACCTCGTGTATGATGAATGTTCAAGTGACGCCACCCCTAGATACTGTGGGTATGCCAGCACATATCAACTCACTGTGCAAAATCTTCTGTATACAACCTAAGAACTCTGCTAGCTGTAGTCGACTATTCCACTCCAACTAGCCTCTTGACTGAGGCAAGAAAGAATCGGACATCTCTTAGAACAGCCGGAACAGCCAGTAGACCCGAAAAGTTTAACGATCCCTTCCGCAGATTTTCACTTCGTTCACAGACATCGCTAGAGGTAGTTCGTAAGCTCTGTCTGCGACTAGAATTATTCTGGCGTAAAAAAATAAGAGCGGACTCGACTCGCCACGTATGTGCCGCTAAATTGAGCATACAGGTTTTGCAATTAACTGAACCAGCGTTCAGTTCTTGACATTAAATCAAGTAAGACACCGCCAATAGCAGTATTGATTGGTTCGAAGACGAGAGTTGCATTGCTGCAGCCACAGATTAATACAAGTAACCAGATTATAAACTCCGGGGTGGGGGTAGGGTGTTGCATAGGGCGTTTTGCCGACCATTTTGGATAGCGGAAACACTGTACAGTTGGTAAAGCAGCTAACTGTATTATCAGTCAAATCTGCCTGTTCGCTGGTTTGACTCATATGGAGGCAATCTGAAAGGAGTGCAACTTTTGAATAAAATCCCTGCCCTCTGGAGAGTATTACATTAAATACACAGGTGACTTTATTCAAAACATGCAACCCTTTCAATTTGCCTTACCTACTCACCTACTAATATACAGAAATTATCATGTTTTTCTGTCTTAAAGATTGACAAGGTTTTTCTTCAAAATAAGGTTTGGAAAATTCAAACGGATCTGGTTTGCTATATTAAGTACTAATATTCTTTGTATACAGTAGTTTACCAATCGTTGATTTAAAATCTGTTAGCCTACAATAACAGAAATATAATTGAAATACATTCTACAGCATAGCCTATATAAGTTATAAACATAATGATAGGTAACCCATCATGTACAAAAATTGTCAGCATTTAGTTATACACAAAACACCTTATAATACACAAAAACGTATACTCAAAAATAGAGTAAATACACCAGAACGATCAGAAGCATTTATTCTAATTACAACGTTTAAAATAAATCAGTATTCTATAGGAACCAAACTTGAGGAAAGTTCTTATACTGTTATCCCTTGATGCAGATTTAACAATTTATGGGCTTTCTTAATAGCTGCTTGTATATTATACATAACAGAAATGTTTTAGCAATTACCTTGTCAATAATTGTTGCTCTTTGTTAGGATTTCATTTGGAAGAAAACTAGATGAATGTAGTATACTGCCAAAACACTTTAAATAAGCACTCCTAACATTACTTACATATGTTTTTTGTCAAATGTTGCCGAATATGTAATGCAGATAGAGAGTCCTAGAAAAATTATGGCTAAAGATATATGCAAAGAAAACAGTGATTTATATTTAGAACGTGTGTATTCATTTTTTATGCGCTTGCACCCTTTTCAATTCTTTGGCTTCCTACATCAACAAACTCCCTGAATTCTGTGAAGTTCAGCAGAGTTCACATTAAAACAACTGCCTAAAACCTGAAAATGCCGCTAAAGTGCCTACTTTTGGTGCTTCGAGTTGCAGTGAATCGCGGGTTCGAGTCCCGCCTCTGGCATGAGTGTATTGGCGCTTGTAAATGTGTGTGTGTGTGTACCAGTAAGTAAAACGGGTAACGAGGAAAAACAAAAGCGTGGCAAGGGGAAAAAAGTTTATAATTATAAAAATGAATTACCAAGCTTATTATAATTTATCTATAGTTTGATCAAAAAAATTTTCCTAGAGAGGTTTAATTGTGACAATCTGAAAGAAAGAAAGAAAGAAAGAAAGAAAGAAAGAAAGAAAGGGGGAAATGGTTTCCAAGAAGACATCCTAAAATGTTGTTAAATCAGAATCTGGTTGCAATTTTGTCTTTTGGTTTTTAACTGCCCTAGTACAGCGTTTATCTGTGTAAACTATGCGTGTGTATGTGTGTGTATGTGGAGATTTAAACCTTGATTTCCTCGCAATCAAGGTGACAATAAAAAAGCTAGGTACCAAACTTATTACAACTTCTCTTTAATTTGATCAAGAAGCTTTCCTAGGAAGGGTTTAATTGTGTTTCTTTAAAGGTAGGTCCTTGACAATACATTTCAGGAAAAAGAAAGAAGGAAAGGGTTTTCAAGAAGAAATCCTAAAATGTTGCTTAATCAGGATCTGGTTGCAATTTTGTCCTTGGGTTATTTTAAATGCCTTAATACGGCGTTTATATGTGTAAACTGTGCGTGCGTGTGTATGTGTAAGTGTGTAGTTTGTGCGTGTGTGTGTGTGTGTGTGTGTGTGTAGATTTAATCCTTGATTCTCTCACAATCTTTTTTTCAGATTCCCGTGTCTGTTCTTTTGAGTGCATGAAGAGATCAAAAGAGATTTTATTTTATCAAGCATACTTTTTAACTTGGGTTTTTTAACAGTTCAATGCATAGTTGATTTTTACGTTGAAAGTGTTGCTTTCTTTGGTTTTGCAGAAGTATGCTGAAGGCCTCACAGAAAGCAGTCTGTAGCTATTAAGAGCCACCTACGCTAGATATATTGAACTTAAAATACTAACGTGATAAACCTTTCATCTACCCGAGCATTGGATAAACAATTACTCGATTTTCATCAGCAAAAATAATTTACCGGAAAATTTAGGTACACACGACGACGACAAGTATTTTATAATCATAAGTGTTGAATGTATAAGTGACAATATTTGCACATAGTTTGGTTGAAATTTATACAAATTAACAAATTTGGTAGATACACACTCCTAAAAAGATACATTAAACGAGTGATGACTAATTTTTTTTTTTGATACTTCCATTCTCTTTTTTAGGCGTCAGCCGTTTAGGGATAACATGTTAGCCTCTGGTTCCCAAGGTCGCGGGTTCAACCCGGCGGAAGTTGATGGATTTTTTCCGGTGTAAAAATCCTTAGTACGACTTCCCTCGGAAGGGAAGTGAAGGAGTTGGTCCCTCGTCGTTGATTTATGGCAGTAAAGGATCCTCAAGTCTGATGATGAGGGCTCTGAGAATATTAGACGATGTTTCGCACCCAACAGGTGTAATAGGATTGAACGCTGAAAACCATAGCAGTTAACCCTTAATTGCATGAATTATTTTGCTACATATGCCGTCTTTCCTCTAATTCACAAACCGGTATTTATATCTTTTTCACCAGCACCACAATTCAAGCGACTTTATTGTAAGTGTGATACAAAGTGGATTGGCATCCGTTCATTTAACTCCAGTTGCATGGATTTTGCTATTCTTTATTAAGTAGAAACAATAGTTTAATTGCAAAAATATTAATATTTTTACAATTAACTTGTTTATGTTCTTCACACATCATCCGGTTTGATATTAGGAGACTGCCGGATCTTTTTTTACTGAGATCCGCATTACTAAATAAATCTGATGCGTTCCATTCACATGACTGTCTCTAGCTGTTCTGCAAGCTATTCCTGCAAAAATATTATTCTTTTATTTATATAAGACTAATAAAGATGAATATTAAAGGAAATGTTCTTATTCCTTTGGTTCTTATACATAGAGGAGAAAGAAGAGAATTATAGACCAAAGATATTGCCAAATCTTCTCAAAGATGTCCCTATGTGGTTATCATGGCCAAGAGGAAAACAAAGGAGATTGAAACGGACGAGGACTTTCCGTTCGAGAAAACCTTCAAATTTTTTAAAATTGAAACCAATGCCAGGGGAAAATGTCTAAAATGGCTTGCTCTACAACAAAATCGATATATTTCGTAAATGATGTGCTTTAATAAAATCTACATTTTTGTGTAGTAAGTTTTTGTCTGTGTCTTCCCACTTACCACGTATGAAAAGTCAATCAGAATGAAGAGAACTTCATATGCCATTCCCAAGAAATTCAGGATATTGCTGCATTTTATTGATCATATTAACATCTTTAATATACAGCGTTTTATCAGAATCGTTATGGCTAATTTTTAGAAAATCGAAAGTTTCGAAAAATCCTCCATGTAGTTTGAAAAGTGAGAATTTTCCTGAAAATCTTCGAGTCGAATACCTGGAGACACTAAAGTTAAATACTGGCTTTGGTATTTCACCAAAGTTTCGTATTTGAATTATGCTGTCTAGACAACAAATGCACACACACATACACACATCAGTCACACACACACACACACACTCACTCACTCACTCACTCACACAAATGTAGAGTTTTTCATATAACTGTTATTTTAATTCAGAGCCCTCAGAACATGTAGGTATTTATGGTGAATTCTTGGTGGAATGCAATATCTTCTCTATCTACTACATACATTATACATTCTTGCTAGAGAATACAAAAGTTAAAACTTTACAAATAGTAGTCAAACTTTAATTATTGAAAAATATATGTCCCAAAATCATACATTCGCTAGCTGATGTCACACGATTCTAAATTGTCTATGAAAACCTCATTTATCTGCTGACCTTTCCATTGCTATGACAGCAACAAAACTGTTATTCAGCACATACAGCACCAGTTGGTGCCTCCCAAGGCTAAATTGAACTCATTTCTAAGCCCTGTTTCTGGTAAAAACAAATACCAGCTGAATAATTAAACTAAATGAGAAAGCAATTTGTATAATAATAGATAATGACAAAATGACAATTTCTGATACATATTCTCCAAGAAGCATTCAATCCTTCAAAAATAACCCTACTAAAGATAATTTCCCTTGGTTTTAAAAACAAGTGAATGTGTTAGAAATGAGCGAAAGTGTTCTCTGTGCATTGGAAATATTTATTAGGCATGAGCTCGGAAGGCACACTCTTTTCCATCCCTTGCGCCCTTACAACACTCAGTAAACTACATCCTGTGGAAATGGCATAAATGAATGCGCAGTAGAGCATAATTTAGAATCCTAAAGAAATCTAGATCTTATATCAGCAATCCGAGACAGTAAATTAAATATAAGTTCCTGTTTCTATTGGCTAAATAATGTTTGTTTCGTTTGGGGTAACCTATGATTCTTACTTTATCGGTATTGAATGTCCGAAAATACTTTGGTGAGAATATCTCAGTTTAAAAAAAAAATAGAATAAATACTCGAATGTTTTGGAATTATAATCAAGTTGCTGTTTTGACTCTTGGTAAATTAAATGCATAAATTGCTCCAAAAATTCTTCTGTTTGAATTTTGTATAATATTGTGCTACTAGGAAACCATAAGAACCACACACTTTCTTCAAGAACAATGCAATTTCCAATAAATCATTAAAGTATGTTTGGAAAGGTTTTGCTCTTTTGGCAATTTTACCTATTTCTTAAATATTTAATTGTGAGTTTTTTAATTGTAAGGCTTCTTCTGCAGAAGAATGTTTCAAATTTCCGACTCTTTTTCCCTCCTCTCTTCAAAGATGTCTTACTACACTTTTTGTGTTTATTCATGCTTGTTTTCGAGTAACATTTGAACGCTATTTTCGCAGGTTATACAGTGCGCACATTTTATAGAACTAACTGAAAATGTTTTCTAAAGCGCTCACGCACGATAATAAAATATGTGAGTTGTGTACAAAAAGTTACGATGTGAGTTAAAAATCCTTCCGGTGACGTCACAACTTGCTGAATAATTAAATGAATGGTCCGTTACTTAGAAACAGAGTGTTTTAAAAATACCTACAGCTAAACGTATCTAAAATATCTTAAAATCATTTCCAATTAACGGTAACAGAAAATATGCAGGCGGATCCTACTTTCAAATAATTCTTGGGATTAATATAGGTAATCCTTAATAGCATGTATTCTAATTAATTCTGCTCCATTGCTCATCGATAAGACAAATCAGTCCCTACCTAGACGTCCGGCTTCATCCCAAGCGACCGCGTATGAGATTTGTGGTGGACAAAGCGGTGCAGGGACGGGTTTCCTCAGGGTTCACCGGTTTTCCCCGCCATTGCATTCCAACGCTGCTCAATCTTCATTTCATATATCATCAGTGTCAACCATTTATTCAAACCCTGCCCTCATCTAAGTTTGTCTTACGCATCTACTAATTAACTGAAATAATTTTTAACTGTCTTAAAGATTGACAATGTTTTTGTTCAAAATAAGATGTAGAAAATATAAAATAATATGGTTTGCTTTGTTATATACTAATATTCTTTGAATACATCAGTTTATCAATCGTTTATTTAAAAGTGGTTAGCCTACAATGACAAAAACATCATTGAAATGCATTCTGCAGCACTACCTATGCAAGTTATAAACATGATATATATCCCACCATGTCAAAATTGTTAGCATTTAGTTATACACAAAACACCGCATTATACATAAAAATGCAAACTCAAAAATAAATGAAAGTCACCAGCAAAAATAAAGGTAATTATTCTGACTGAAAACGATTAAAATAAATCAACATTTTATAAGAAACAAACTTGAGGGAATTTTCCTATACTGTTATCCCTTTATGCAGTTTTACCAATTATGGTATTTCGTAATAATATCTTGTACAGAAGGCACTAAAGGAAATCAGCTCTGCCTTCTTGCGTACACTGCATTTCTTTCCGTTTATAGTTACTGTAATAGGCAAGCTACAACCACTCCTTCTTAACCTAATTATTCCGACGGAGGGGCCAGCGGATATTAGAAAACAAGTCCTATAAATACCCCTTCTGACAGTCAGAAATTCTATGTCTATTACAACTTGTGCTCTGTATACATAAGGGGCTAGAGAAATTAAAAATGCAATTTACTGTACTCTGTTTTAGGAAGACGATGCAAGGTTGAAACGTCTGAAATTATTTCTAAAAGCAGAAATCGAGAAAATCAGACATATCTAAGTCTAACGCCTGAAGTAAGCGTTGTTAGGGAGACTTTAAAAAGGAATCAATTACGTCATGCTAGCCCATAAAGGAAACGTGCTTCAGGTGGTGTTTTTCTTCTGATCTCTAAGGAAAAATTACTTTTGTGTGTTATGTTTTGTAAGGGTCAGGTTTCAGTTCAGCAAACGAGAGAGCTATAAATCCAGGAACACGCTTGCCTCTGGGAGAACAAAATAAAAACAAATAGAGAATGTTGTGTCTAAGTGGTATGTAGCAGATGGCAGTCGAGCTTAGGTTGCTGATACAAAGCGAGAATATTGCGCGTTAATGTGCGAGGCTTGCACTTTTTTTTTTTTCCTTTTTTTCAGTTCCGCAGGCTTGTCGGGACACCGGCGTTGTATTTTTTACTCCTCTTTATTCCAGTTTCCCTTCATTTCTTTGTGGACCTATTTCTTTACCGTTTGCTTTCTGCTTGAAAATATACAAATACACATGAACAAACAAACAAACACCCATGTCCAAGGCGAGGCTAGAACCCACGAAGCATAAAGACAGACACTTTATCGATCACGGCCACCGGCGTATCGGTAAGTCTGATAAGGGGCCATTATCACCCTGATGCCACAAATCGGGTTTGTATTTTTGGTGAAAGTAGAACATAAAACGCCCGTATATCGACTATATTCTCATAGGCCCAAGTTTGACAAGAAGAAAGATATTTATAAATTAGAATGATTCATTAATAATATCTCATTCCTTACTTACACCTGCGTTTAAAACTATTGCACGAAACAACTGACAAAAACCTTATGTGTTCCATTCACATGACTTTCTCTAGCGTTTCCGAAAACAAACCTTTTATTCAAAAGATTCATCTTTTACCTAATAACCGCAAGGCACGACAGCTCACAAGGAACCTTGGCCTACCACCCGGACGTTGCGGCCCTCATCTCGGTCCATGACAGACGGCATGAATGGGGTGCAGTATTAGAGGGTGAGACGTGGTCAGCGCCTCCAAACCCCCAGCCGGTTAATGCGGTCCTCATGAGCTGGAGCCACTACTTCTCCATCAAGTAGCTTATCAATTGGCCCCCACAGGGACCTCACGAAGCTAAGAAGGGGAATGGGAAACATCCTCACGCTGGTAATGGGAATCGAACCCAGGTCTCCCGTTTGGAAAGCAGGCGCGCTACTACCGCCCTAAGGAGACGACCTAATCTACATTATGCTAATCAACATAAACAGAATTAGACATTTTATTTGTTTCCTTGTAACCAGAAGAAAAATAAGAAATTGCACTGGCTAAAGCGATGGTCAAGTCCTTTAAAAGCCGTTCGCTCTGTGAAACAATTGAAATACCACCACTTTGCTTGCCAGGAGTAAAAAAAACGAGAAACGAGAAGATGTCTTCCCGTTCGAGAAAAGTTAAAATTGAAACCAATTTTCCGAAATATTTCGAAAACTTAAAAAAAAAAAAAAAAAAAAAAAACCCTTAATTGTGTGCTTTAATGAGATCTACATTTTTGTGCTGTATGTTTGCATCTATCTCTAATGGTTTGCCAATTATTTAAAAATCACCCAGAATGAAGAGGTCTTCAGAGGCTATTCCCAGATAATTCAAGATATATCTGCATTTCGTTTTTCATAAAAATATCTTAAGTATAAGACATTTTAATCAAAATCATTAGAGCCAATTTTGAGAAAATCAAAATTTTCGAAATTGTTCCAAGAAAAGAGTAGCTTACGGCGGGGGAATTTTCTTGAAAAACATCGTTTCGCATACTTGGGAGTTACTAAACTTAAATACCGAGTTTGGTATTTAATGAACTTTTTGTTTTTGCGCTATACTGTCCACAGTCACAGACAGACACGCTTCGGCCTACGGAAGCACACGAAGTTACACAAACTGGATTTACACGTGCACGTGCATTATGCTACAAAACATGCCCTTATACAGCGAGTTAAGATGTAGTTTATTGCTTTATAACATAAAATATCAACCAGAGAACAATCATTATACGTCTTTTTCTTTAATATGCACACAAGCACTAAAAAATAAGCCAAAACTTCATAGTTAAGCTGTCTGCTACAGTTGTTTATAAATAGGGAAAAAGTGCTCCAAGGGAGAAATGCCTATGTGATTAAGTGCTCCATTTGAAACTGAGTGATTTACCAATCATAGGTTCGAGACCAGCAATTTGCATACATTTTTATTATTATTATTATTATTATTATTATTATTATTATTATTATTATTATTATTATTATTATTATTATTATTATTTTGGTTTTTATTTCAAAGTAATAGTCTTTACAGCCGATGTAGATTACGTTATATAAACCATTTGGTCTAAGAAATCTTTTATTTGCTGCTCTCGCAAACTAGAAAATAAAGAAAAACACCGCGGTCTGATTTCCGGTTGCTTTTAAATGCAACAAAGGCTAATTAAAACAAGAGAAAACAAAGTCTAATACTTTGTGTGGTTCCCATTATTTGCTATCACTGGCCCAAATTCTTCGGGGCATGGAATCCACAAGCGTTTGAAAATAATTAATGTATACTGTTAGTGTAAGTTCATGACACAACATAGTTATGTAGTTGGGACCTCGAGAAAACACTAGCTTTCCTTTTGCCTAAAAATGTTCCATTGAGTTGAGATCTGCTGACTTTGGATACCACGGTATCTCCTCTAATATATCCGTGTGCTCCGAAAACCACTTTTGAACTTTGGCCAACTTGTGGACCGAATGATTATCCTGATGGAATATAAAATATATCTTCAGGATAGTACTCTTGGGCAGATGGAAACAGAACATGTTCCAGAATTTCAGAATAGGTTTCCCCATTCAGCTTTCCATGAACATGTTCCAGCATACCTGCACCTTCCCAAGTTAACGTTTGATCGACCACTCCTTGCACGAGTGGCTCAATAGCGCATATCATATCGAGTACCACTAGGCCTGTAAACAAACATAGTTGAAATGGCATCGCTCCAATCGAATTTCTCGTACTGTACCGTAAATGCCAACCTGTCAATTTTGTGGGCTTCAGTTAGCAATTCCTGTATTGCGGCACGTCTACGCAAAATTCCGGCATCTTTACAGCGATTGCTAACCGCCCGTACACTATCCGGGAATAAAGATAGAGTCTTGTATTCAGCGGCCATCAGAAACGATTCTCTTTGGAACTCTGACATGAGAGACCTATCTTCACTCGCGGTAGATACACGCGAGTGCTCTTCCTTGAGCAACCTTCCATCTTCACGATATAACTTTGCCCACCTCCTCGCAGTGGACTGTGGAACACCACAAATAGCAGAACGTTTATCAACGGTCTCTGCCATTGCTAAAGTATGAATGAGTGCGTCATAGTAGTAGTGAGTGAGGACCGCTTCGGTAACTAATGTAACCAAGCACAAGCATTTGAGCAACACAGAAAGAAGCACAATAACGAACAGGGTATCAATCTTATTACCAGCAGTTGCATATTTTTTGCTATTATACATACTATATACCTGCATATTATCTAATACACAAATTATGATATAGTGGAAGCTCTGTATCAGTATAAATTAAGTATGTGAAATAGAAAATATAGAAGTCACAACATAAATGGGGAGAAAAAAGCTATGCTGTGGCAGAGGTTTAAACTTAGGTTCGGTAATTTACAAAGTGCTTACGTTGCCTTTGAGCGTCTGCTGCTACATTCATATGTGCATCTTAATTGTTCTTATGGTAACGTGATCCCTTTATCGTATTCAGGGTACTTTATGGCTGCTGAACCAGCTCATTTGTTGATTCATTTGATTGGGAATTGGTCGCTCCGTTTATATGAATAACTACCAATGAGAATAGCATGAGCTAGAAACACTTTTGTGTTTGTTTACTAATTGGCTAGTGAAGAAAGGGAAGCATGGTGCTTATCACATTCTTTATCAGGGACCAATATATATGAGACACACGCTGCAAGACACAGCCTGTTAATGTGTTCCACAGGCGATAAAGTATGTCGCAGACACTGTAAGGTAAGTCTAGCTGCATATTGGAAATAGCGACCAGTGTAAACCTCGCTGCGATACGAAGTGGGACTGCTCTCAGACTGCGGTCAATAATTTTTCCATGACTATAGAGAAAGTAAAAATGTGCAATTTCAGCTCTTTCTTTCTTATTTATTGGAAGCACCTTTCACTGGCAAATAAATGAAATGTAGTTTCTTTTTTTATGTACCTAGCTTAACCTGGTTAGACATATCGAACTCGACATTCGTCTTCTCCGGATAAGAAAAATTCCCCCAAAAAACTTTACTGGGTAACTCGCCCTAGGCGATATTCGAACTCGCGACCTCTTCAATGTGCAGTAAAAGCGATATACCAACAGTACAGAGGCGAGGTAAAACATAGCTGTTGCCGATATTTTATTCGCATGGAGTCTTCATTTTTAGTTAATTTAGTGCCGTCTTGTGTGCAGATAGTCTACGAGATTGCATATGTGCTCCTCGCCAATGCATAACTTTATATACATGAACTGGCCCCCGGTATGTACACAGAGCACAAATACTAATAGACATCAAATTTTTGATTGTCTGTAGTGGCATTTATAGAGCGTGTCTTCTAATATCCGCTGGCCCCTCCAAGAAAGGAGGAAGGGTTGTAGCTTGCCTGTTGTAGTAGCATGTAATTCCATACTTTTGCTATTCTGCTCGGTGACAGCAATGCCTTACACAGGCGAGGTGACCCGCGGCCGTATTGTGGGCTTGTGGGAAGCAGGACGCAAGGTAAAACAGATGGCAAATGCTGTGCAAATGAGTTGATCTGTTGTGCAGTATTGGATGAAACGTTTCCAAGAGTGTGGTGAAGATGGATGGAAGACGCGTCCAAAATCGGAAAAGTCAAGAAAAACAAAGAGGAAGTTGATGCTACGATTATAAATGCAAGCAGAGATGAACAATTTAAACAGTCTACAAGATTTCGCCCCGAACTGAAGCTATCTTGCTCCCTTACTACGGTGAAAGCTTTCCCACACTTTGGTTGAAATCTATACAAATTAGAAAATTCAATAGCTAACTACACCTAAATTGATATATTAAAATGAGTGATGATGATAAACTTCTTCCCTTGGTACTCCTCAATCCCATTTTTACTCGTCCGCCGATTGAAGGATAACATGTTAGTCTCTATTTGACAAGGTCGCGGGTTCAAACCCGACGGAGGGCGATAGATTATTTCTGGTATAATAAGAGGTATAATAAGTTTTCATGGAATGCCTTAGGGAGGTAAACTTTATTGTGTAGGAAGGTATCCTACAGAAATACTTATTAGTATTTCCTTATCTGTAAAACAAAAGGTTATGAATAAGCTTTAAACATCTGTTCTGTGTGCAATAAGTACGGAAAGTACTTATTTTTCCTCACAGAAATTGGATGTTGATATTTCTCCCAAAATATGTGTTTTGCGGAACCTTGAATAAATAAATTAGGAAAATTTTTTGTGTATATACGGGTGTGTTCGTGTCTGTATGTGTGTTTGTGTGTCTTAAAAACCATAGGTAACTTAGAAAATAAAAGTCGATTGGTCACCAAAATTGATATTTAATTAGGTTTTTAAGGATACGACACTAAGATAATGAAGAAAATTTTGACACCCCAAATTACCTAATCCTTATAGTGAAAATTTTTGGAAAGTACTTATTTACTCACCAACGGCTTTAACAATTTTGATTAACCAACCATACTTTTCAGATATTTCATGAAAAAGTGACACGTATATTTTAAAGTTTGGAAATGGTTTTCAAGTACCTACTCCTCGTTTTGTATAAATTTTGCATAGGTAACTAGTTAACTGTAGGAAATTGACAACATTTCTCTGCATAAAAAAAGTGAATCTCATTAAATCACACAATTTATATGAAATACATTTTTGTAGAGTTAGCCATTCTCGAAGTATTCCTAGTTATTTGTTTAAATATTCCATCACTTTTACTTTTCTCAAATTGGAAGGCGTTACTCGTTTTTTCACCTCAGGTCAAGTAAAGAGAACGGCATTTCGAAGTAGCGACATGGGCTTAAAAGTTTTGGCTGTAACTTTAGCCTAGTGTACACTCTTAATCTCATTATACCCCCAAAGAGATGTTAATAACACCATTTCTGACAAAGTGTATGTCGATTAGTATGAAGTAGGCAGAAGAAAAAGATTGTATAAGAATAGGTTGTTTCAGTAGGTTTGCGTAGAGAAAACAATGTGAATGCAACGTTTCCGATTTCTGTACAGTGATACCTCTTCCATTTAAATATTATCCAATATTCCTGAGATTTAAGTCTGATGTTTTGTTACAACACTTTGAAAATGGCACAACAAAAGGATTTGTTGTAGCACAGTTTAAAAAACCAAAACAATTTTTTTCATCTAAAGTTGTTTCATGCATTTGTCTAAATATTAGAGACAGTTGTGGTAAAGACTAGAAGTATATGTTTAAGGGGACTGAAAGTGATTTAAGCCTAAACAAAAACGTTGATAGATACCTACGTTTTGTTATGCATCTTAAAAATCCTTCTCTTTAACCTTGAGTGCACATTTTTTGAATAAATACGGAATCTATTCTAATGCAAATCCTACTCTAGCTGCTGAAGCATGCATTATATAAGAGTAGCTGACTATTATTACAGAAATCATAAATATATCATTTAAAAATATGTAGGTAATTGCGTAAAAACTTTTGAAAATTTTACAAAGCTCAGAATTTTTTCCTTTGAATATAGTCAGAAATATTTCTGTAAATTTGGGTTAAGAATTATATATACACTCTTATTAGTGCTCTAAAATATTAAAAAAACATTAGTGATAATTGTTGAAGTAATTTGCACTGCAAGTATTAGATAAGCCTACTACATTTTTTCAACAGGTTTATGAACTGTTTGCGGCTATTTTGCGTGTTTATGTAGTTATATATATATCACTTAAATTATAATGAACTATTGTACATTCATAGAAAATTTATTTTTATTCTGAACAGCAGACGTCCAGGTATGTTCAAATAAATTTGCATATCTCATTTTATTTAGAACAGAGAGGTCTAGAACTGTTCAACTAAATTTGCATTATACTGAAATCGTCTGAAAATCAGTACCTAGTTCCCTTAACCAACACAAGATTGACCCTCTTGTAAAGTATAAAGAAATAATACTCGTAGATAAATAGCTCATACGTTGGACCCGTCAACAACCCTAAAATACAGTCAACCAATAGCGTTGCTGTTGATACCCAAACAATCTGGCTTTTGGGCTAATCGAACAGGTGAGCAAATGTGGGGTAATTCCTGGTGTGTCCTGGAGTCAACATCTTGCCTCTGATGCCCCTAACTTATAATCTACACACCTGAGAAGGCACTAAGATGGCTGTTGCTTCTTTGTTTGCTACAAACATGTCTGGTTTGGAAAAACACAAGGTTATATCAGAGGCTGTAACAATTCTCATGACTTTCTGTAACCACTACCGTTTATTACTTTCCCTAGCCCGCATGTATAGTGAACATAGTGGATAGAGAAGGTATTGCATTCCACCCCAAAATTCGATGTTGAGATTCCACCGGAAATAAGTATATGTTTTGGGGTCCCCTGGGTCCTAAAAACATTTTTAGAAAAAGGTCCGTGTGTATCCGATCAAAAAAGAAACGACTGTTAATTATCTAACTTACTTGATATTTAGGTTTGGTGTCTTTCAAGGATGCGATACAAAGATTTCCAAGAAAACTCCCCACCACAAACTACCCTTTACATGGAGAAAATCTAAAATTTTCACCGTCTGAAAACTGGCTCTAAGGATTTTAATTACAATACCGTATATTAGAGATATTTACCTCCGAAAAATATGTATATCTTAACTTTTCTTGGAATAGCCTCTCAAGCCCTCTTTATTATGGGCGAATTTTGATTAACTGCTAAACCGTAAGAGATAGACAAACTTATTGCACAAAAAATTTAGATCGCTTCAAAACACACGATTTATGTCCTTCACGTTTTTTTGTTGAGGTAACCCTTTTCGAGATATTCTTTGTTATTGGTTTCAATTGTAAAGTATAAACTTTTTTTCTGGCAGGAAGTGTCCGTTTTCCTTTAGTACTACTCCTGGCCAAGCAAAGAAGAGATCTGCAATGACAGTCACGTAGAGACAGCTTTTATATCATTTGATTATCGCTTTAGCATAGGGCATTCCTTTAGTTTCCTTCTACTTACAAGGAACTAAGTAATAAGAATAATCTGTTAATGTTTAACTCTATTAGCATGATGTAGAAAAAAGCATAATCTTTTGCAAGAAGCTTGTTTGTAGAGCACCTAGAGAAAGTCATGTGAGTGTAAGACATCTGATTATTTTCTAACGTCTACACTCTATTTCCGTAAAAGCTTATTCTTCTATCCACTTCATGTTATTTGAAAAACACATAGATAATTTCGTTACACATTTCGTAATTGGTGCAAAGTGAATGACGATAGTCAGTTGTTTAAAAACTGATCGCTATATACTGAACCTGAAATGGACAACTATACATATGCCGAGTGTCCATGGCATTGCAATAGGAAACTCAAAGTTAGCACTACCTACTTCAGATTGTCAAAAAGTATTTTAAACAGTGGAATCGGATATATCGAAAAGGACTGATGACATAGAATCATTATTTCAAATATTATAGATAAGTATTTCAAAGAGATCTATATTTTATGTGCATTGCATTTTTGTCTATTTCTTATGGTTTTCCAGTTAAACATATTTATTTTTACCACGTTTCCATGCGGAATTGAAATCTGTTTGAGTCCAATTCTATTTCATTCTCATACGCGTTTCTCACGTTAAATTCAATACGAATTGAGATTGATTTGTACAAGCAAGTTTCGAGCATAATGTTATTCATCCATTTATGTTGATCAACTTGGAATTGCGTTGGGAACCTGTTAGGTAAACACATATTTGTTATATGTGTATTATAAACGAATTAGAAATTAAATAATAATATTTTACAGTACATTGAAAATTATAGAGACCCAAAAAGTGGTTTGGATATAATCTACCGCAGAGTAATAAATAAAAAGTATAAACATGTGAGAACCGCATGCAACGAGTATAGTAGAAGAGGTTTATTTACCGCATTCAAAACGATTTGAATACGGAGGTATTTCCGCAAAGCATGTTGCGATCCGATCTCCTTCCCATCCCGCTTTTTAAGAGGATCGGATACAAGCTTCAATAGGTACGATTTGAATCCGCGTTTCCATGCAGTATTCAATACGGTAGCTGTATTCAATTCAACTTCAATTCCCCATGGAAATGTGTGTGTGTGTGTTTGCGTATGTGTGTGTGTGTGTGTGTGTGTACACTTAGCATATTCCTCCCGAATGAAGAGCCAAGTCTATTCCAAGAAAATTACAGATATTCATTTCATTTACCACGTAATTATGCTAAACCCATGGTGTTTTGATCAAAATTTTGAGGGAATAAGAAAAATGTGGAAATGCTTATATGCCAAGGGCAGTTTAGGGAGAAGGATTGTTTCGAACATCTCTCGCATTTATAGAAGAAACCGAACATAAATACCAAGTTCCAGTAATGTATATTTGTCATTTCGTTTTTAGTTTCTTTAATACATAGCTATTTATATAAGTAGGTAGACAAGTATTGGATACATCCCAGTACTTCTATAGTGAGAGTTAACATAAGCACACCTAAGAGAATAACCAGGAAACCTTTCGTTCACGTTTTCCTTTGCATAACTGATAAACTGCAAGAAACATAAAAAAAAACTTGCCTACTGCGCAAAAGTAAAGAACTCGTTATTTCAGCATTACTGTTGTAAAGACATAATTTTCCCAGAATTGGCGCCACGCTCTACATTGTGCAGCACAACCCTCTCGTCTCGAATACGTCACTGCTATACCAGAACAAACTACTCGATCGATATATGTTCTGGAACATCTTGCTCTAGTTATCACAAAAAGTCTGTTCTAAACGTAATTGTTTATATATGCTCCTGTAATGTCTTTCTGTTGTCTTACTCTCATTACCTACATTAAATTATTTACATTAGTAACGTTTTTACCTTATCATATTTGTTTCATATTTATTACAGGTATGCTTATTCCTTCTTTGCTTTATAAGCCTTCACATTTTGGGTCAGCTCGTGAGTTAACAATTTAAAAAAATCAAACTTGAATTGTATATATTGCGTGTTTATTAGAAATCCGTGTTCTTTTTGCGTTCTTTTACAAACAAAAATGCCTACAATTGTATTAAAAATTACCACACTATCTTTGCACAGCCAAGCAAGGTAAGTTGTGAAAATGTCCTTGCGTTCATGAAACGAGAAGCAGCTTCTGGTAAGTTGTTGATTCCAACAGGGCTGTAACTAATGGGCCTAAAAGAACTAGGTATAAGACACATTGCAAAGGAAGGGAAACGATGCGAAAAAACGAGGTTCCTGTTTTAAAACTCCTGTTAATGTATGTAGTGTCTCAAACCTAATAGCAGGCAAAGGTGATTTTGACAAATATGATATTCGACGTATGGTTTACACGTTTTACATTATTGAAGAAAGCGTTGGCCACCGTATTAATTATTGCAATGTATTAGCAATAAATTAGGGAGAACAACAATTTTAATAGAGGCAGCTTACAGATACTTTTTACGAATATGGAATTCAAGAGGCGGAAAACAAGTTAGGATTAAAAAATAATGCAGGAAAGGCAGGGTATTCCAACTCTTTGTGTTTCATTCTGGTGGGAAATTTGCAATACAGCGGTTAGGGTAGGCACATAATATACGAGGATGAAACCTACCCATAGAACTGGAGGGATGATAGCACCTAAGTTTCAATGACCTGCTATAAAGGGGCCCAGAGCAATCATAGTGATGCAGGGGGTAAAGTTGAATTTGTGCCTGGAGCATTTTTATTTACAAGTCAAACAAAGCTATAGGCGATTACCCTCACCAAATGAAAAGGGAAAACGTTCGGTTGTTAATCGAAAAAGTTTACCGCCCAGATTTGTTTTCTTGATTGATACCGCACGGTACCGTAATGTGCAGTTGAAAACGACACCCTTATATCCCACCACAAGAGTTACGCAGGATTGACTTGCCGAAAATAGTCCTTGAAAGAGCACTACAGTTGAAGCCTTACAATGTAATTAAGGCTCATAAACCATTTCAGAAATATTAGGTTAGTGGCAGATGTTGGTCATGCATAAACCTCCCTATTCACCGAATTTTAACTCCTTAGTTTTGGAAAGCTGTGCTGATATTAAACAAAGACTAGTGGTCAGGACACAAACTTTAAATTAGATGATGTGAACCTTTGCCAAATGAGCGATAACAACATTAACGTGGAAAAGTGGGAAAATGCATATCAACATGTGTTCAAGCTGGGTATTGGAGAAGGAAGACTGCTTGAAAATGTCATAGAAAGTTCTTTAATCCAAGGTAGGTGATACACAGCCAGCGAAAGAGAAGAGTAGAATGAAGACGAAACAGAAGTATCTGAAGAAAATGAAAGGGAGACAATACAGAAGAAAGCGATGATGATGACATGTACACTAAGACAAGGTATTTGCGTGACGAGGTATATGCATATGTTTAAATATACAGTGAAGTTTGAAAGAAACTGAACATCGCGGAGAGCATCTAAAATGGCAATCAAGCAGTGGAAATGCTACGATAAAATTCAGGTTTAAAATTTCACATGATATTCATAGAAACTTGTGCAGGTACATAGGGGAGAGTGGGGCAAATGGGTCCTACCTTTGGTTTGTTATTTCTAATGTGCATGTTAGTTAAGTTAAAAGTTTCGGAAAATATGCTAAGTTAACGTTAGTACATTCATCATATTAAATTCTTATGTTCAAAACCCCCGCTGGGCAAATGAGTCCTTAAACATTTGTATCGAATTTTAGGTGGAATACAATACCTTATTCACTATGTACATACATTGTATATGTGGTTTAGAGAAAGAAAACAGTATGGCTAATTCTTTTTTCCCCATATGCAGTTTATATGCTGTTTTAGTTTTAAATGGAAGTTACTAATTTATTTAATTATACTGAAATTTGTTTTTAGATTTTCTATTCGATTAATGTTGAGTGTTCATTACAAGATCGTGTTCCTATATTTTACCCCTCGAGACGTATTGGACTCTTCCACATTCCAAACCATTTGCGTAACCGTCTTTACCTCATTACCAAATAAAAACGAAATTCTGGATTCTGTCCAGTTGCTCTAACCACTGAACTACCATGGCGACATACCAACACGGTAGTAAATTCCCCAACTAACACGAAGTTAGAGCAGCCGGACGGAAAGCAGAAGAATGACAGTTCAAGTTTCAGCTTTGCCATTGATGTTTTAGCTTTCGAACATGGGTTTTGGTTTTATGAACAAATTAGATGCTACAGGACCATACAATCTTTCATAATTCCATAGCTAACATAATCTAATGTGCCTACAAGATTAACAAATATTTTTAGAGCTAAATATTGTACAAAATTAACACAATAAGAGGGCCTCAAGAAAATGAACTTAAATTACAATCTATTTTCTTCTTGTGTAGTTGATATGAGCATGTGATGATTATTGATAGAAAATGCAATTAAATGGCAACAGTCACCGCTAGTGAGACCTATATTGTTTGCGAAATATTAATAGATATAAGTTTAAAGCCTATAAATATTGCGAGATTTTCGGTTATAAAATCGATTGACGTCTTAAAATGACATGTATATGCCATTTTAAACCTTTCCAATGCAACTAAAACTGACCACAATGATAAAATAAATAGGTGTGTATTCGTGTGCCTCATACAGTTACCACACTTCCATGTAGAATTGAAATCGATTTCAATATACCTGCCATATTCAACACTGCTTGGATACTCGGATTCAAAACGTATTAAATTTTAGATCCGATTCTCTTAAAAAGTGTGGTCAGAATGAGATCGGATCGAAATATATTGCATGGAAACACTTCCGAATTGAAATCGTTTGAAGAACCTGCGGTAGAGAAACCGTTCTTGTGCTATACTCGTTGCATGCGGTGTTAAAGGTTTTTGTTAATTTCTCTGTGTTAGAATAAAGCCACTTTTTTGGTTTCTATGGATTCTATAGCTTGCAATGTAGTCTACAATATAATTATTTTACTTTAAACCCTACTTAATACACAGATAATAAACATGCGCTTAGAAGGGTCGCCAAAGCCATTCCAAGTTGACCATCATAAATGGATGATTAAATTATTTTCGAAGCTTATGTACTCAAAACCATTCCAACTCGTATTGAACTCGGCATGTAAAACGCGGATCCTATTGATACGGAATTGGACTAAAATCGATTTCAGTTCCTCATAGAAACGTTGTAGGTGTGTCAAATTCTAGTGGAAAAAATAGTTTTAGGCCTTTTTGGTCTATAAGATTAGTGGGAGCTTGTATTAAAGGTGTTGAACGCAGCACTCTCGGTTAACTTGTTACCTAACTCAATGCAGTAACCCAAGTTCGACCAACATGCAACTCTTCATACTCTTATTAAATATTTATCAGTGAAGATACGACTTGACATTAACATATGTAGAACATGTTTAAGTTTTGTTCGCCGTAACTTATAGTGATTCGAGTGCTACATGAAACTATGATAAAACTTACCTCGTGTATGATGAATGTTCCTCAGATGGACACCACACCTAGATACTGTGGGTACTCCAGCACACATCCACTCACTGTGCAAAATCTTCAGTATACATGCTACGAAACACCAGCAGTAGTCGACTATTCCACTCCAACTAGCCTCTTGACTGAGGCGAGAGAGAAGCGGACACCTCTTGGAACAGCCGGAACAGCGACAAGACACGAAAACAAGCGAACATTACCGATCCCAACCGAAGATTTTCACTTCGTTCACAGACATCGCTAAAGGTAGTTCGCAAACTCGCTCTCGGACTAGAAAGATACTGACGTAAACACGAAGGACGGGACTCGACTCGCCACGTATATGACGCTAAAGTTAGCACAGAAGCTTTGCAGCTATCTGTACCAGCGTTAGTTTCTTGACAATAAATCAAGTAAGACACCGCTAATAGCCATATTATTTCGAAGAAGGGAATTGCGAGAGTTGCATAGCTGCAGCCACAGATTAATACCAGTAACCAGATTATAAACTCCGAGGGGGGGGGCAAAGTGTCCCTTAGGGCGTTTTTAGACCATTTCTGATAGCGGAAATACTGTGCGGTCTGTAATTCAGCTAACTGCATTATCATCCAAACCTGTCTGCTCGCTGCTTTGAAGCCTATGGAGGATATCTGAAAGGAGTGCAACTTTTGAATAAAATCCCTGTTTTCTGTTGTCCTTACTCGTCTATAATTAACTGAGATTATAATGTTTAACATTGACATCATTTTTTTTCAAAATAAGGTGCGAAAAATTGAAAAGGAGCTGGTTTGCTATATTGTGTACTAGCATTCTTTGCCTAAAGCAGTTTACCAATCTCTAATTTAAAACTTGTTAACCTACAATCACAGAAATATCATTGAAATACATTCTAAAGCATTGCCTTATAAGTTGCAAGCATAACAGGTAAACCACCATGTACAAAAATTGTCTGCATTTAGTTATATACAAAACATCTCATAATACATCAAAACGTATACACAAGAATAAGTGAAATAATCAAAGCATTTATGCTAATTAAAACATTTAGAACAAAGCAGTATTCTTTAGAAGCAAACTTGTGGAAAGTTCCTTAAATTGGTATCCCTTAATGCCGATTTATCAAATTATGTTCTTTCTTAATAGCTGCTTGTGCATTATCAATATCAGAATTTTCTTAGCATTTAACTTGTGATTAATTGTTTCTCTGTGCTTGGATTTTAATTGGAAGAAAACTAGATGAATGTATTATACTGCCAAAACACTTGAAATAAGCATCCACAACATTTATTCTACCTACTTTTTGCCAAATGTTGCAGAATGTGTAATGCAGATATCAAGTCCTAGATAAATTATAACTAAAGATGAAACTAAGAAAACAGTGCTTTATATTCAGACGTTTGTAATGTATTTATACTCTATTAGCTTGCAAATCACACCCTTCTTCATCCTTTGACTTCTTACATCAAATAAATCCCTGAATTCTGTGGAGTTCAGCAATAAATGTTCGAAAATATTTTGGAGAGAATAACTCAGTTTCGGGAATTTTTATAATAAATATTCGAATGTTGTGGAATCTGAAACAAGTTGCTGTTTTGACTTTTGTTCAAGTAATTGCAAAAATTCTACGTTTTTGCACCCTCTGCAAACTTTACTTCTGTTTGAATTTTGTATGATAACAACCAAGTAATATGCAGTACCAAATAAATCATTAAAGTTGGTTTGGAATGGTTTTGCTCTTTTCATAATTTTACCTATTCTTAAGTACTTCATTACGTGGTTTAAATTGTAAGGCTTATTCTGTAGATGAATGTTTTAAATTACCAACTATTTTACCCTCCTTTCTTTAATTGTAATTTATTGTACAGTGTGCACATTTTATGGAACTAACTGGAAATGTTTTCTATACGATACTAACATTTGTGAGTTAGCATACAAAAACGTATGGTCTCATTTAAAAATGCTTCCGGTGACGTCACAACTTGCAGAACCATTAAATTAGGAATGCTCCGCTTCTGTGAAATAATGTGTTTTAAAATATGTCAACAGGTAAGCGTATCTAAAGATGTCCTAAATTATTTCCATTTAACGATAGCAGAAAATATGCAGCAGGATATTATTAAATAATTCTTAAGATTTACATTATTTAATAGTATGTATTCTAATTAACATTCTTCCAGTGATAATCGATAGGACATAATCCCTCCCTCCTATAGTTTTACGTGCAGCTCTAAAACATGTCTATGCAGTTGAACAAAAATTCTATTCTGCGGAATATTTTGTATATTCGCGTAAGAAATAGAAAAAACAGAAAACAGCTTTCGAAATTAAAAAGGTTATCTAATCCTGTACACAGCAACATTTAAAAACTCGTGTTGGATTTTTGTTGCATTTGGTTATGGTTCACCGTATTTTTGCTAAAACGGAAAAAATGCAATATCCTTCACTGATTTGCGTTTCAATTTTTATGAGAAAGGTTACGAGGAAGTAGAAGCGAAATTGAGCTCTTTATGGGGGACTTTCGCCATTTTTTTGGTTCAAAGACTTTAAACATTGTAGAACAATAGTTTTGATGAGGAACGCCCCTTATCGTTCATTTCTATAGGTATTACATCTATAAACTACTCTTAAAAAAAACTTATTTCCGTATCTACTTCATGTAAAGGGTATCTATAGGTGAAAATTTATTTCCTTGTAAAAGTAAAATTTTTGTTATATGTCTATTATTAAGAATGGATTATGGATTCATGATCTGTTTTTTGTATCTATTAATGACTATTAGAAACAAAATTTTAAGTGTTTTTAAATGTTCCGGTGCAGAGGGTTAGACAGCCTTTTAAAATTCGAAAAGTGTTCTTTTTTTTTTCTACTTTTCCGCGTTCAAATTAATCTGCGCAATGTAATTTTTCTTCATGTTTCTTCAAATTTTTTAGAGCTACACCTAAAGCTATATGCATTAAAATATGGGATTGGTTTTGTTTTATCGGTTTTCATTGGAGGAATATTAATTGGAATATATACTCTTAAGAATTATGTTCTTATTTCTAAATCATCCTAAAATTAGCGATAAATCTTGCTTCTCATAAGCTTATAATCTTTTCCTAAAGAATTAAAACATCAATAAGGAATATGTTTCCAACATTTGATCATAAGTATTCCGTAGAGTCAAAATAGACATTCATATCAGCAAATGCATAAATTTTTCAGTGTGTGCAGTATTTTTTGTTTACCGTTAAAATAATCAATAAACAACTAATAACTTAAAATTACAGAAATATTGTAAAGTAAACCAGTGCACGTGTTCATGTTTTGGTGCCTTGCTTGCAATATAAATATAAAAATGCATGTCTGTTAAAAGAGAACTTAGAAATTCCACATATGGCTACCCTTAATTGAGATTAATCGTTGCAGAAGTAATTTAATTTTCTACACATTTCGATATAGGTACAAGGGGAAACAGACAACTGAATTGACAGTCAGATAATTAGAGACTGGTCGCTGATCTAGAAATTCTAAACTCTTTCCATGACAGCGAGAGAAAAACTAAACTATGGCAAAACTTCAAACTGTTAAAAATTCCAGTGGATAAATTTTACATTTATTAGGCCATAGAAAACGTATTTGAAGTAAACTGCGTGTTTTCCGCACGAGAACATCCTAGGTTATTCCCAGAAAATTCCAAATATACTTTTCATCGTTAAATACTTGTGTCGTATGTTAATAAAAGCCTTCTGAGCCATTTAGGACATTTCCTTCTGTATGCCGTGGTTTTCCATTTACATTTAGAAGACCTCCCGAAAATCTCTTGAACAATGAATGAAAATATAAATAAGTTCATTGGAAAGTACCTAAATATTTTCTGTGATCCATATATTTAAGGTATAAATACTTCCCTTACAGAAATATAACACATTCTTGTCCAGCAAGCTCATTAAAATTAATGGATATTTGCAGAATAAGTTATTTATTATCAGCCATATAACCTCACACTGCATGCTTGAATTCTGTAGATAAGTAAACTATTTAGGGTTAATTTTTACGGTCGTGAATAACCAACAATTATCCCTTGTAGGAAAGCCGTAAGTTTTCAAACATTGTACAAATTTATAATATGGTGAAAAATGTATACATAGGTTAAAAGTAAGTGGTAGCATTTACTAAGGTTTTATATTTTTGACAAATGGTATAGGTCAATCAGTATAATTCTGTTTATAAGGAGTTGAAAATAGTGGCAAGGGTGATTATGATGTCGTGGTGTGTACTACATTAGCTAAAAGAAGCTTGGGAAAATTTTAAGTTGCTTGGTATCTATACATTTTGTCTGTCTGACAGAATGACTGTATAATATTCTGAATGGGTTATTAATAGTGGAGATTTGTAAATAATCACATGAAAGTTCGGTACAGCTAGCTTTTCAGCTCTATCAAGAAATCTATAATTTTTAATGTGTCCTGTGCCACAAATGTATATACGAAGTTTTGTAGATAGTTTAAAGAAGGTTGACTTGTATTTTGGGGTAAAATAAGGGTGCTGTAAGTTGTGGGGTAGATTACCATATTTATGAACTGTTATGACCATGCGTATCTAGTTTTGATAAAATCACACCAAAAATTCTCCTAGATAACTGCCATGAGTGAAACGCAACGTACAACATGCAACAAAAGTTCAGCTTTAAATGATTTTAATCACACCCATTTACCTGTATGAACTTGTAGTCATTAAAAGTTTACCACGGTCGCAATAATTGACATGCATGTTCAACAAATCAGGATTGATTTAGGTTCACTTATATTTACGCAAACCTCTCCCTAAACCTCTACACATGTATATTTCTTTAAGCATTATTTACTCTCTGGCCGTTTGGAGGAACAGTGCGTTTCAATTTTGAAACAGTTCTTAAAAACGTTTTGGTGGTTTTTGTCCAAAAGCAATTTTCTCTCTTTATTTTTGAAAAATGTAGGTAATAAACCGTATCTAAAAGGAATATTTTTTCAGGTGGTTTTACTTCATTTTAACATAGCATTCTGTATGTTCCGTTTATTCAATACTTTGCTCGTATGTATGTATGTATGTATGTATGTATGTATGTATGTATGTATGTATGTATGTATGTATGTATGTATGTATGTATGTATGTATGTATGTATGTATGTATGTATGTATGTATGTATGTATGTATGTATGTATGTATGTATGTATGTATGTATGTATGTATGTATGTATGTATGTATGTATGTATGTATGTATGTATGTATGTATGTATGTATGTATGTATGTATGTATGTATGTATGTATGTATGTATGTATGTATGTATGTATGTATGTATGTATGTATGTATGTATGTATGTATGTATGTATGTATGTATGTATGTATGTATGTATGTATGTATGTATGTATGTATGTATGTATGTATGTATGTATGTATGTATGTATGTATGTATGTATGTATGTATGTATGTATGTATGTATGTATGTATGTATGTATGTATGTATGTATGTATGTATGTATGTATGTATGTATGTCTGTATGTATGTATGTCTGTATGTATGTATGTCTGTATGTATGTATGTATGTATGTATGTATGTATGTATGTATGTATGTATGTATGTATGTATGTATGTATGTATGTATGTGTGTATGTGTGTATGTGTGTATGTATGTATGTATGTATGTGTGTATGTGTGTATGTGTATATGTGTGTGTGTTTGTATGTATATATGTATGTATTTTTGTATGTATGTATAAAAATAAAGGAAACTGTAAAGAATAATTTTCACAAACGTTTTGCTTTCACTTTATCACTAGTAGTAGTAAGTACTACAACACAGTTATCTATTTTGTTTCATGTGGTGGGCCATTAAGTACTAATTACGCTGTCACCTATCTATATTGGATGGGAGGAAACACTGGGTATGGCATTGTATTTTTCGATCTGACTCTACTAATGAATGAAGTGTTTTATAAATTATTTTTAAAATGCAATATTTGTGCATTCCCTATTCATTTTTGGGATTTTAAAAACTATCTCAATATTCCTCGTTTTATAAAATACACTGTACCAAATTTAAGGTCCGAAGCCATGCAAATGGCAAATAAAAAAATAAATTACGCAGCGAATATTAGATTTTTTGTAGAGCTGTACGCTGTCGTCTGGCCGTTGGAGCATTACGGCAGAACCTGCTTACCCTGTACGGATTCACAGGTACTCGGTTTATGCATTAAATACACATCCTTTACAATTACTATGAACGCACTGATTTTAAGAAAAAGGTTACTTGTATATAGTTTGTTACACAGGACAGCTTGCTGTCGCTTTTTTACAATTATTCACGGAGTTTATGTTTAAAAATTGTAAATAGGCACTGCACTTGAGGGAGAACGAATTGTTAAGTACCCAGACGCAATACGCATCAGTAAAACAACAGTTGTAAAAACCACAACTCCTGACGGAAAATATTGAACTATGAACAAATGCTTTGAAACACATTAGCTATAAGAAGTTAAGTTAAGAGAGAGCTGGCGCACGGGCTAATGCGCATACATTGGAGAGATAGGAAATTCAAAGGGGCACTCTAAGAGGAGGAGAAATCTAACCTAGACGCAGAGTATTAGCTGTACTTTCCATTCCTTTAGACTTCTTTTAAGCTCTTTTGCGTTGTTGTACAGTCATGTTCATAGTTTTCATATTTTAATGACTGTTTACAACTTTCGTATATATTGTGGAAGATGTTTCGGAACATACATTTTTTATTTTGCAGTGTTTTGTTCAGTTTTTGAGTGTTAGCGGTTCATTTATAACACTTGGAAGGTGTTTTGAGTGTTAGGGCAATTGTTTCAAATGATTTTAGTGATGCTTCTTGCCATTTCGAAGTTGTTTAGCACTCTAGGTCAGCTAGTTTCAGCTATACAAAAGGCATTTTAGCTCATTTTCAACTCATTTCACACCATTTTGAGGATATTCGGAGCTTTAAATAGATATTTTAGGCTTTTTCCGTTTTAGCTAACATTTAACATGGTTTTCCAGCGCTTTTTAATGATTTTTAACACTTTTATAGTAGTTTTTGCATGTTTAGGGACTGTTTTCAGTGTTTGTTTATAGCACTTTCACATGCATTTTTCGGGATTTTTAAGGCAATTTTAGTGTTGGCCCAATTGTTTTGAATGCTTTTAATGTTAAGCCATACCATTTGATGGGTGTTTAGGACTCTAGGACAACTAATTTCGGGTATGCGTCAAGCATTGTAGTTCTTTTCCAACTCATGAATATATGCTTTCAATATTGATGGAAGAATGATAATATAGATTAAAGGCACACAATAACTCGCTATTTAGCAGTACATTATACGTGTATTTGATAGTTTTGTAAATTGCCTTAAAAACAACGAAATAATAAGTACGCCAGTGAATTTTAACATGTCACAACGGCATAATGTTTCGTATGTAAAAGTCAACAAAACCGCTCTATCGCCTCATGATGATGAAAGAGTGATTGCTGGTGATGGACAGATTGCCTAAATACTAGGGGTAGCTGTGGTAAACATAAAGTTAAATGTTTAAGGGTACTGAAAAGTGATTTGAGCTATACAAAGAAAAAAAAAGTTCGTATGTTTTGTTTTCCATCTCAAAAATCTTTGTCTTAACCTTGAGTGCACTTTTCTTAGAAAGTACGGAATATATAGTAATTAAAACTTTACGCTATTGCTGAAGTATGTATTTTATATGTATAACACACTGTTATTTACGAAATACAAAATATAACATTTAAAAAATATATAGCTTTGCAAAAACGTTTGAAAACTTTAACAAGGGTCAGAATTTGTTCGCTTGAATATAGTCAGAAATATTTCCGTAAATTTCGGTTACAAATAATGTATAGAGTTTGATTAGTACCCTAATATATTCAAGGAATACTATTGAATATTATTGAAGTAGAGTGCATCGCAAGTATTAGGTGTGCCTACTATATTTTTTTGTTCAGGCTTTATTTGTAAGCTTTTTGAGGTAATTTAAATGTTTATATAGTTCTTTTATCTCACTTAAATTATTATGAACTACTGAACATTAATTATAACTTTCATTCTACCTTGAAATGTAGAGGTTCAAGTATGTTTAAACAAATTTGCATAATATTGAAATCGTTTAAGAATCAGTACTCTGTCCCCTTAACAAACACAAGATTGGCACTCTTCTAAAATAAAAAAAAAGAAAGAAAAGAAATAGATAAATACCTCATACCTTGGATCAGGCAACTCACAAAATGCAGCCTACCAATAGCGCTGCTGGTTAAGCACAAACAAGTTTGCTGTTGACCTAAACATACAGGTGAGAAAGTGTAGGTTACTCCTGGATACACCAGGAGTCAACAGCTCCCCTGTGTTGCCCCAAATCATTAATCACGCACCTGTTGATAGCCATTCAGAGCTGCACACAGGAGAAGTTACAAAAATGGGTGTTCTCCCTTTGTTACAAACATTCCTTGCTTGGAGCAACTCAGGGCTATATTAGAGGCTGTAACTATTTGTTACATCCACATGATTTTCTATAACCACTACCGTTTATTACTTTCTCTATCCACTATGTACAATCCCTTTACATGGAAAAATGTTCGAAAAATTTTATTTTCTCAAAAATGACTGTAACGATTTTGATTAAAATACCTCATATTAAAGATATTTGCAACCAAAATAAATTGTATATCCTGGATTTTATGAAAAGAGCCTCTGAAGACCTCTTTATTCTGGACGAATTTTGCGCAATTTTGCTTAACTGCTAAACAGTGAGAGATAGACAAGATTTGCTTCACAAAACATATAGATCTCGTCAAAACACACAATTTGTTTATTTTACGTTTTTGTTATGGAGGACCGTTTCCGAGATATTCCTTGTTATTGGTTTTTTATGTAAAGTACTTATACTTTCCTCAGGTAGGAAGATTCCGTTTTTCTTTAGCGCTACTCCTGGCCAAGCAACTTTGCTGGTTCGATATAGTACACTCACCTACAAAGTGACAGCATCAGCCAATAAAATAAAAACATGACGTAATAAAGTACCTACAAACTGTTAGCAATGAGGTGTACGGAACAAGACAGAACTGATTTTTGTTGTGCCTTCTCCACATACGTGCAAGAGAAAGTAAAGGAAAAAACACCCCAAATTATACTATGCATACATTGTTTCTGTTTATTTTGTGTTTATCCAAAATGCTGTCAAAGTTGTCATATATCTGACATTTGTGTAAATTTAAACGGATTTCCCTTCTCTTTGCATCTTGTTAAATATTTTGAATATGTAAAAGCGTTGAGAAAGGTTTGCGAAAAAATAAGTTCTAAATTTGGAAGTGCCTATTAATTGTTAGTTAAAGTGAGAAAGGAGGAAAATAATTTATTTCCTTAAAGTTTAGAATTAATATCATTTTATATTGAAGCAATATAATTTTTAATAGTCCACAATGTTTAGTCAAATTTCACCTTAAGAAAATGTGCTGGTGAGGACAGAAGTTACTTGTAGGAAGATTCCGTAGAGTTGTGCTGTAGTTAACAGTCAGATATTTACTAGAAACTGCATGGCTTTAGTATCAGCTTTGGTGGTCTGAGAACGACGCTGCAAAAAGGAAAAACAATAACTATCAGCGTAGCTAACTCGACTTCATTTGCACTTGTACATGCGGTTCATGAGTAGGAAAATGTCCGCCACTTGACAAAGCTTTGTTACTTTGCCGCAGCAAACTTCCTGTCAAGGAGTGTGGGAAAAGTGCATGGCAGCAAGAACTTAGTCGTTCTCTAACACATTGGTTAGAAATAAAGGAAGTGTAACATTCAATCCAAAGATTCGATATCGAAATTTTACCGAAAATATATATCTACTTTAATTTTTTTGGTAGTGTTTAACGCCCGCTTTTAGTACTTGTGGCACCGCAGGTGATGACACTGGCGATACATGTATGAATATGGAGCATTGGTGGATTGCGATGGTGGGTGAAACCGGAGAACCCGCGGCCTATATATACTTTAGGGCCCACTGAATACAAGGAATTCAATTGAAGAGAAACTGCGAGTGTAGGTGTTTTGTTTTTGTTATTTTTTTGTGTATGAAGTACATAACATAAAAAGCAAGTGATAAGTTCCTTTTATATAACTTTCTGTAGCTCTTCCAAATACAAATATTCTTACAAAAGACATTTCTTTTATCTACATCATGTTAATCCAGATATCCCTTAATTGAATTAAGCTTATTACCTGCTTCATTGTAAGTAGAGGGACATAAGGTAATACATTATGCTAAAGAGATAGTGAAATCGTTGGAAAGCAGATCACTGTGAAAAAAACTGAGGTTTGGTTCGCTCTGCATGATCACGTTTGAGAAAACTTACATAATTTAAAACTGAAACCATGTACAGGGAATATCTAAAAAACGATCAACTCTACAGAGAAAACATAATTGACATAAATTATGTGTTTTAACGAGAACTAAAGTTTTTAGTTTTTTTTTTTTTTTTTTAGTTTTTGTCTATCTTTTATGGTTTAAACGTATAGCAAAAATTCTGCAAAGCTCATCCAGAATAAAGATCTCTTCAGAGGCTATTATCAGAAAATTTAAACCATATACTTATCTTATTTGTAAAGTTAATATATTTAATGTCCGGTATTTTAATATAGTCGTTAGCCATTTTTGAGAAATAAAAATTTAAAGTATTTCCATGTAAAGGCTAGTTTACTTTGGGGTAGTTTTTCTGTAAACCTTGGTGTCACATCCTTGGAAGCTACAAATACAAAGTTTTTTATCAGTGTTTTCGTTTTTGAGCTTTGCTGTCCACAGGCCCACCCACGGACTTTTTCTAAAAATGTTTTTTTCTGACTCAGGGTCCTCAAAACATATATTTGCGGTGAAATCTCGACATCAAATTTTGGGTGGAATATAACACCTTCTCCAACTACTATGTACATTGTGTGTGCCTACTAGATATGTGCTAGAGAAAGTAATAAAAATAAAGGGATTTGTTGTTTTCCACTCACACCACTTTCTCTAGCAGTTCTATATAAACTTTGCCTATCGAAGATTATTTTTATATACGTCATGATAGTCAAGATAAACATTGCCACAATTGGTTTTATTACTTGCTTCTTTGTAAGTAGGAGGGGAATAAGGGAATGCACTAGGCTAAAACACTAATAAAGTCTTTTAAAGCCGGTCGCTAAGTCAAAAAACTGCTAGGAGTAAACAATCAAGATACAAAGAGAAAGATATCTCATATTTGAGAAAAGTTTAATCACCTTAAAACTGATACCGTAATTCGGAATATCTCAAAAACGGTCAAGTCTACCAAAAATGTACATGATGTACATTGTGTGTCTTAATGCTTTCTACATTCTTGTGTAGCAGTTTTTGTCTATCTCTTAAGGTGTACAGAAGGCACAAAAATAAATCAGCACTGCCTTCTTGGGTACACCACATTCCTTTCTAAAACTGCATCTTTTTTTATTCAGGGGATACTAAAATATTTCCGGTGTAATCTGGGTATCGAATTTTGGGTGGAATACAGTACTTTATTCATTAAGTAGTATCTGTATTGTACATACGTTTTAGAGAAAGTAAAAAATATGGCTTATACTTTTCCTTACATATGCAGTTGATATACTATTTCAGTTTTAAATAAAAGCTACTCATTTATTTAATTATTCTGAAATTTATTTTTCGATTTTCGATTCGATTAATGTTGAGTGTTCATTACAAGACCGTTTTCCTATATTTTACCCCTCGAAACGTATTGGACTCTTCCACATTCCAAACCATTTGCGTAACCACCTTTACTTCCATTACCAAATAAGGCGCTGAACGATTCCTGCTTCGCTATTGGTTGAACCTAGTCGCTGACGGTGGCTCAATAAATAGACAGTCTGTTATACTTGCTAGCCTTAGTTCTGTATCCTGTGGGTTCTATTTGATGCCAGTTTTACTCACATCATTCTGATTATTTGTGAATTTTCCAATTTTTGCTTTGTTATTTTTTGCAACACTTTCTACTATTTCAATCGTGCTGTTTAAATATACATTGGGGGACATTTCTAAGAAATAAGAGAATGTAAACTCCCATTTATTCTACTTGTCTGATTTCTGGCACACCATTTCAGTAATTCATTTCTCATACGCGATAAGGAGCAACAGTTTGTGGTATTAGCCTAACACACATTTTTATGACTCAGCGGTATATACTACATTATTTCACAATTTCACTATAGAAATATGACAATTATCCATATCTAAAAGACACAAATTAAATTTTCTGTAAATGTAAACAAAGTAACATGGATTTAGTTAGAAAGGCACACTCAAACTGAAAAAAAGCAAACCCATAGTCCAAATTATATCCACGGAAATTTTGGTTTCCGTCCAGTTGCTCTAACCACTGAACTACCATGTCGACATGCCGACGCGGTATTAAATTCCCCAACTGACCCCAAGTTAGAGCAGCCGGACGGAAAGCAGAAGAACGACTATTCAAGTTCCAGCTTTGCCATTGAATGTTTTAGCCTGCCTCTAGCTTTCGAACATGGGTTTGTTTTTATGAATAAACTAGATGCTACAGAACTAAACAGTCTTTCATAATTCCAAAGCTAATACAAATAATGTACCTTCAAATGAACAAATATTTTTAGAGCTAAATATTGTGCAAAATAAACTGAATAAAAAGGCCTCAAGAAAATGTACTTAGAAATTACGATATATTATCTTCTTGTATAGTTGATGTGAGCATTAGATGATAATTGGTAGGAAATGCAATTAAATGGCAACAGTCACCGCGAGAGAAATATAGCGTTTGCGAATTATTAATATATATAAACCTAAAAGCTGTAAATATTGCGAAATTTTCTATTATAAAGTCGATATGACATATTAAAATGACCTGTATAACATTTTAAAACTTTCCAATGCAACTAAAACTGACAGCAATGATAAAATAAATAGCTATGTATTCGTGCGCCTCATACAGTTACCACGTTTGCATGTGGAACTGAAATCGATTTCAATATAGATACTTAACATATTGAACACTGCTTGGAAACTCGGATTCAAATCGTATTAAATTTCAATTCCTACGCTCTTAAAAAGTGGGGTCAGTATGAGATCGGGTCGAAATATATTGCATGGAAACATTTCCGAATTGAAATCGTTTGAAGTACCTGCGTTAGAGAAACCGTTCTTCTGCTATACTCGTTGCATGCGGTGTTAAAGGTTTTGTTTATTTCTCTGTGTTAGAATAAAACCACTTTTGTGGTTTCTATGGATTCTATAGCTTGCAATGTAGTCTCTAATATAATTATTTTACTTTAAACCCTACTTAACATACAGATAATAATTATGCGTTTAGAAGGTTCGCCAAAGCAATTCCAAGTTGACCATCATAAATGGATGATTAAATTATTTTCAAAGCTTACGTATTCAAACCATCCCAGCTCGTATTGAATTTGGCATGTAAAACGCGGATCCTATTGATATGAAATTGGACTCAAATTGATTTCAGTTCCTCATAGAAACGTGGTAGGTATGTCAAATTCTAGTGCATAAAATAGTTTTTAGGCCGTTTTGGTCTATAATCTTAGTGGGAGCGTATCTTAAAAGTGTTGAACGCAGCACTCTCGGTTAGCTTGTTACCTAACTCAATACATTAACCGAAGTTCGACCAACATGCAACTCTTCATACTCTTGTTAAATATTTATCAGTGAAGATACGACTTGACATTAACATATGTAGAACATGTTTAAGTTTTGTTCGCCGTAACTTATAGTGCTTCGAGTGCTACATGAAACTATGGTAGGCAAGTTAGGATAAACCTTACCTTGTGTATCATGAGTCTTCCTCAGAAGGACGCCACATCTAGATACTGTGGGTACGCCAGCACACATCCACTCACTGTACAAAATCTTCAGTACACATGCTACGAAACACCAGCAGTAGTCGACTATTCCACTCCAACTAACCTCTTGACTGAGGCGAGAAAGAAGCGGACACTACTTAAACAGCCGGAACAGCCAGTGGACACGAAAACAAGCGAACATTACCGATCCCAACCGAAGAGTTTCACTTCGTTCACAGACATCGCTAAAGGTAGTGCGCAAACTCGCTCTCGGACTAGAAAGATACTGACGTAAACACGAAGGAGGAGGCTCGACACGCCACGTATGTGACGCTAAAGTTAGCACAGAAGTTTTGCAGCTATCTGTACCAGAGTTAATTTCTTGACAATAAATCAAGTAAGACACCGCTAATAGCCATATTATTTTGATGAAGAGAATTGCGAGAGTTACATAGCTGCAGCCACAGATTAATACCAGTAAGCAGATTATAAACTCCGTGGTGGGGGCAAAGTGTCACTTAGGGCGTTTTTAGACCATTTCGGATAGCGGAAATACCGTGCGGTTTGTAATGCAGCTAACTGCATTATCAACCAATCCTGCCTACTCGCTGCTTTGAACCATATGGATGATATCTGAAAGGAGTGCAACTTTTGAATAAAATCCCTGTTTTCTGTTGTCCTTACTCGTCTACTAATTAACTGAGATTATAATTTTAACTGTCTTAAACATTGACATTATTTTTATTCAAAATAAGGAGAGAAAAATTGAAAAGGAGTCGATTTGGTATTTTGTGTACCTACTGATATTATTTGTATAAAGCAGTTTACCAATCGTTAATTTAAAACCTGTTAACCTACAATGACAGAAATATCATCGAAATGCATTCTGCAGCATTAAAATGTAAATGGCGTGTTATTTATGGGCGCTCTTTAACTACTGTGTTTCTCAGCGTCCATTCTAATTTGGGTGTGAAGGACCGCTTAATTCAGCTCAGAGGCCTCTCTATCAGGCTTGAGGCTCTTTTACGTGGCGTAAATATACGACATGGGACCAACAGCTTTGCTTCCCTTCCAAAGGAAGCCATGCTAAGGATTTTTACATCCTAAAAAACCCATCGTCCTCCGCCAGGGTTGAACCCGCGACCTTGGGTATATGAAGTTAGCATGGTAGCCATTACGCCACGGAGGGCGACGTTCTACAGCATTGCCTATATAAGTTCTAAACATAACAATAGGTAACCCACCACGAACAAAAATTTTCAGCATATAGTTATATACAAAATGCCTCATAATACATCAAAACGCATACTCAAAGATAAATTAAATACAACAGAAAAATCAAAGCTTTTATTCTAATTAAAGCGTTTAAAATAAATCAGTATGCTAAAGTACTAAACTTGAGGAAACTTCCTTATACTATTATCCATTGATGGAGAGTTATCAAATTTATAGTCTTTTTATAGCTGCTTGTGCATTATCCATATCAAAATTTTCTTAGCAATTAACTTATGAATAATTGTTTCTCTGTATTTGGATTTTATTTGGAAGAAAATTAGAAGAATGTAGTATACTGCCAAAACACTTTAAATAAGCACCCACAACATTAATTCTATCTACTTTTTGCCAAATGTTGCAGAATATGTAATGCAGACAACAAGTCCTAGATAAAATTATAACTAAAAATGAATGCAAAAAAAAAAAAAAAAAAAAAAAAACTCTGCTTTATATTTAGACGTTTGTAATGTATTTATTTTGTATCCTCCTGCAAATTATACTCTTTTCCATCCTTTGGCTTCTTACATCATAAACCTCCCTGAATTCTGTGGAGTTTGTATTAAAACAGTTGCCGAAAAATTAAAAAATCTGGTCACCAAAAGAGCCTACTTTTGATGCTTCGTGGTTCTGTGAATCGCAGGTTCGCGTCCCGCCTCGGGCGTGGGTGTGGTATGCTTGTGAATATGTATGTATCATTAAGTAAATCGGTTAACAGCTATGAACAACAAAAGCATCGCAAGAGGAAATAGATTAGATAATAATTTAAAAAAAAATTATGTACCAAAATTAGGGATTTAATTGTGACATTTTCAAGTAGGTCCTCGGCACTACATTTTAGAAGAAAGAAAGTAAGAAAGAAAGAAAAAAGGAAGGAAAGAAACAAAGGGGTTGCTTTAGTTTTGCAGGAGTAGGTATGTCGAAGGCCACACAGAAAACAGTCTGTTACTATTAAGAACCACCAAAGCAGGACACATGGAACTTAAAATGTTAACGCGATAAACCTTTCATCTTCACGAGCATTACTTAAACAATTACTCCATTTTCAACAATTGAGAACAATTAGTTTATTGACAATTATTATATGTTGACGACAATTAGTTTATAATTATAATGGTGTTCAATGTATGTGTGACAAAAGTTTCACAAACTTTGGTTGAAATTTATACAAATTAGCAAATTCAGTAGATACCTACACCTAAATAGATATTTCAAAACGAATAATGATTAATTTGTTTCTTTGGTGCTCTCCATCCCCCTTTTTAGTCGTCTGGTTCCCAAGGTGTCCGGTTCATACCCGGCGGAGCGCGATGGCGTTTTTTTTGGTATAAAAATCCTTAGCATAAATTCCCTCGGAAGGGAATTAAAGGCATTGGTCCCGTGTCGTAAATTTATGATAGCAAAAGAACCTCAAGTCTGATAATGTGCGCGAGCACAAGTATTCCTTTTTCTAAACAGGCTTTTTTTTAATTCAAGGATCCTCAGAATATGTAGGTATTTATGGTGAATTCTCGCTATCGAACTGTTTGGTGGAACACAGCACCTTCCCTATCTACTGGTGTGTACCTACATTGTTCACACTTGCTACAGAATATAAAAATTGAAACTTTACAAGCCTTAGCCAACATCCATGCAGTAGAGAAACTTCATTTTTTTAAAACAATCTCCGTTTCAAAATTATATTTTTTGCTAGCTGATGTCACAAGATTCTAAAATTTTTATGAAAACCTCTTCATTGATATGACTGCAATTAAACTGATATTCAGGACATGCAGCACCAATTGGAGTCTCCCAAGGCTAAATTTAACTCATTTCTGTGCCTCGCTTCTGTTAAAAACAAATACCACCTGAATAATTGGATAAAAATGAATGAGAAAACGATTTGTAAAATAACAAATAGTGATGAAATATAAATACCTGATGCAACGTCTCCAAGAAGTATTCAATCCTTCAAAAATAACACCAGTGCACAAAACAAGTGAATGGCTTAGAAAAGGGCGAAAGTGTTCTCTGTGCATTGGAAATATCCATTAGGCATGCGCTTGGAAGGCACACCCTTTTCCATCCCTTGCGCCCTTACACCACTCAATAAACTGCATTCTGTGGGAGTGGCATAAATGGATGCGGAACTGAACATAATTAAGAAGCCTAAAGATGGATTTTATATCAGCAATCGGAGAAAACAAATTAAATATAAGCTTCTGTTTCAATTGGCTAAATGGTGTTTGTTTCCTTTGGGGTAATTTCGCAAACGTGGTTTATCAATACTGAATGTTAGAAATTATTTTGGAGAGAATATCTCAGTTTCAAGAATTTTTAGAATAAACACTCGAATTTTGAGGAATCAGAGTCAAGATGGTGTTTTGACTTTTGGTCAATTAATCGCAAAAATGCTACGTCTTGCACCGTCTGCAAAACTTCCATCTCTTTGAATTTTGTATAGAATTCTGCAAGTAGGCAACCATTAGAACCTCATACACTCTTCAAGAAAACTGCTGGTTTTGCTCTTTTCTTAATTTTACCTGTATCTTAAATATTTCATTTTGTGCTTTGTAATTGTAAAATTGCTTCTGCAGGTGAGTGTTTCAAATTTCCAACTCTTTTACCCTCCTTTCTTTAAAGATTTTTTTACATTTTTGTGGTTATTCCTTCTTGTTTTAGGGTAATATTTTAACGTTATATTCACAGATTGTAATTCATTAGACAGTGTGCATTTTTATGGAACTAACTCGAAATGTTTTCTAAAACGCTCATACACGATAGTAAAATCTGTGATTTAATATACAAAAACTTGTGGTCTCATTTAAAAATGCTGCCAGTGACTTCACAACTTGCAGAACCATTAAATTAAAAATGCTCCGTTTCTGTGAAATAGTGTGTTTTAAAATATGTCAACAGCTAAGCGTATCTAAAGATGTCCTGATACATTTCCATTTAATGGTAGCAGAAAATATGCAGGAGGAAACTTTTAATAATTCTTACGATTTATATAATTCTTAATAGTAGATATGTATTCTAATTAATACTCTTCCAGTGATAACCGATAAGACAAAATCCCTCCTAACATTTTATTACCTAAACCTTTACGTGCAGCTCTAAAACATGTCAATACAGTTGAACAAAAATTATTGCATCCTGCGGAATATTTTGTACGCGTAAAAAATAGAACAAACAGAAAACAGCTTTCGAATTTTAAAATGTTATCTAATCCTGTACACACAAACTTTTAAATACTCGTGTTGGATTTTTCACGCATTTCGTTAGTGTTCACCGTATGTTTGCTAAAATGAAAAAAAAAAAAAAAAAAAAAAAAAAAAAAAAGCAATATCGTACTCTGTTTTGCTATTTAATTTTTATGAGAAAGGTTACGAGGAAACTAGCAGCGACATTGAAGCTCTTTACGGGGGACTTTTCGCCATTTAGTGGTTCAAAGATTTTAAACATCGTCTTTGACTAGGAGTGCCCTTTATCGTTTATTTCTATATAACAGCTATAAACTATTCTTACAAAAACTTATTTCCGTATCTACTTCACGTAAAGGGTATTTATAGGTGAACATTTAGAGAAATCCTTGAAAAAAGACGTGACACTGTTGTTTATATGTCTATTGTTACTAATGGATTATTGTTTCATAATGTGTGTTTGGTGTCTATTACTGACTATTAGAAATTATTTTGCACAAGCTTTTAAATGTTCCAGTGCAGAGGGTTAGAGAGCCTTTTAAAATTGGAAATTGTTCTTTTTTTTTTTTTTTTCTTCTTTTTCCTACTTCTTACGCGTGCAAAATATTCCGCTCAATGTAATTTTTGTTCAAGTTTATTCAAATGTTTTAGAGCTACACGTAAAGCTATATGTATTAAAATGTTGGGAGTGATTTTGGTTTATCGGTTTTTATTGGAGGAATATTAATTGCAATATATACTCTTAAGAATTATGTTCTTACTTTTAAATCATCCTAAAATTAGTGATAAACGTTGTTTCTCATAAGCTTACTATTTTTTCTAAACAACTAAAACATCTATAGGCAACATGTTTCCAACATTTGATCATAAATACTCCGTAGAGTCAAATTAGACAGTTATGTCAGCAAATACATAATTTTACATTTTGTGCAGTATTTTTTGTTTACCGTTAAAATAATCAATAAAATATTAATAACTTAAAACCACTACAAATATTGAAATGAAAATCAGTGTTCCTATTCGTGATTTTGTGCCTTGCTCGCATTAGAAATATAAAATGCGCAGGTCTGTTAATACAGAACTTTGAAATTTCACACATGGCAACCCTTAATTAAGATAAACTGTGAAGAAGTAATTTCATTTTCTACACATTTCGATATAGGTACAAGGGGAACCAGAAAACTGAATTGACAGTCAGATAATTAAAGGCTAAACGTTAAATGCTGGTCTAGCAATAGTAAGATTTTTCCATGATAGCCAGAGAAGAACTGCACAATGGCAATACCTTCAATTATTCAAAATTCCAGTGGATAAATCTGACATTTCTTAGGCAACAGAAAACGTATTTGAAGTAAATTGCGTATTTTTCGCACGAGGAGGATTTCGTGGTTTATTCCCAGAAAATCCCAAATATATTTTCAAATACTTGTGTGGTATTTTAATAAAACCCATCTGAGCCATTTAGGACATTTCTTTCTGTATGCCGTGGTTTTTAATTTACATTTAGAATTGCAGAAGACCTTCTGAAAATCTCTTGAACAATGAATGAAAATATAAATCAGTTCATTGGAAAGTACCATTCTGTAATCCATATATTTAAGATATATATATATATATATATATATATATATATATATTCTCGCTGACAGAAATGTAACACATTCTTGTCCAGCAAACTCATTAAAATTAATGGATAGCTACAGAATAAGTTATTTATTACTAGCAATAGATATTACCTGTCACTGCATGCTTGTATTCTGTAAGTAAATTATTTAGGGCTACTTTTTACGGTCGTGAATAGCCAAAAATTTTCACTCGTAGGCAAACCGTAAGTTTTAAAATTGTTGCACAGATTGATAAAATTTTGAAAAATGTAGATATATCCACATAGGTTAAAAGTATTACACACGTTTTATATTTTTGACAATTGGTTTAGCTCAATCAGTATAATTCTGTTTATAAAGGGTTGAAAATAGTGCCAAGGCTGATTAAGATGTCGTGGTTTGTACTACATTAGTTAAAAGAAGCTTGGAACATGTTTAAAAGTTGCTAGGTACCTACGGATTTTTTCTGTTCTACAGAATGATTGTACAATATTCTGAATGGGCGGTTAAATAGTGCAGATTTTTAAATAATTGCTTGAAAGTACGGCGCAGCTAGCTTTCCAGCTCTATCAAGGAATATATTATTTTCATTAGAACATATGCTGCAAACGTATATACGAAGCTTTTTAGATATGCTAAAGAGGGTTGATTTGTATTTTGGGGTAAAATAAGGGTGCTGCAAGTTGCGGGGTGGATTATTATATTTATGAGCTTTTAAGACCATGCATCTTTAGTTTTGATAAAATCACACACGTACAACATACAAAAAAGTTCAACTTTAAATGGTTTTAATCACACCTATTTACCTGTTTGAACTTGTAGTCATTAAAAGTTTACCACGGTCGCAACAATTGACATGCATGTTCAACAAATCAGGATTGATTTAGGTTCACCTATATTTGCGCAAACCTCTCCCTAAACCTCAATGAATTTATATTTCTTTAAGTATTATTTACTCCCTGTCCGTTTGGATGAACAGTGCGTTTCAATTTTGAAACAGTTGTTAAAATCTTTTCAGCGGTTTTTGTCCAAAAGCAATTTTCTCTCTTTATTATATTATGATTGATTCAAATTTAAAGTAGAAATTTTAGAAATATTAGAATATTATTTAAGGTGTGTTTACTTCATATTAATATAGCATTTTGTATGTTCCTTTATTCTATACTTTTCTCATATATGTAATTTTTATATGTATAAAGGAAACTGTGAAGATTAATTTTCTCAAACGTCTTGCTTTAAATTTATCACTGTTAGTAAGTTGTACAACAAAGGTATCTATTTTTGTTTCATGTATTGGGCCTTTAAAAATTAATTACGCTGTCCATTATATATATCTGATGGGAGGAATCACTGGCTATGGCATTATATTATCTATTCGGTCTCACTCTACTTATCCAAATGAATCAAGTGTTTTATAAATTATTTTTAAAATTCTATATTTGTACATTCCTTATTCATTTTTGAAGTTTTAAAAACTACCTCAATATTCCTTGTTTTATAAAATACACTGTGACAAATTTCAGGTTCCAAGTCATACAAATGGCCAATTAAAAAAATAACTTACCCAGCGGATACTAGATTCTGTGTCAGGCTGTACGCTGGGCTCTGCCCTTTGGAGCGTTACGGTAGAGCCTTCCTACCCTTTACGGATTCACAGGTACCCGTATCGTTTATGCATTAAACACACGTCCTTTACAATTACTATGAACGTACTCATTTTTGAACAAAGGTTTCTTATATATAGTTTGTAACACAAGACAGCTTACTGTCACTCGCTTTACAATTACTGACGGAATTTATGTTTTAAAAATTGTAAATAACACTGCATTGTGGGAGAACGAATTATTAAGTACCCAAACGCAATACGCATCAGTAAAACAACAACTGCAAAAACTACAACCCCTAAAGTGATGAACTATGAGAGATAGGGAATTCAACGGGGCATGCTAGGACGAGGAGGAGTCTAACCTAGACTCAGAGCATTAGTTGTATTTTTCAGCCCTTTTGGCTTATTTTAAGCTCTTTTGCTTTGTCTTACAGTCATGTTTATAGTTTTCGTGTTTTAATGACCTTTTAGCACTTTCCTATGTATTGTGGAAGATGTTTCAGGACCTACTTTTTATTTTTCTGTTTTTGAGTGCTAGCAGATCATCTATAACACTTTGAAGGTGTTTTAAGTGCTAAAACAATAGTTTCAAATGATTTTAGTGACATTTCTTGCCATTTGGAAGCTGTTTAGCACTCTAGAACAGCTAATTTAAGCTATACATGTGGCATTTTAGTTAATTTTCCATTCATTTCATACCATTTTGAGAGTATTTGGAGCTCCAAATAAGTATTTTAGACCTTTTCCATTTTAGCTAATATTTTACATTATTTAAAGTATTTTCTAATGATTTTTATTACTTTTATAATGATTTTGCCATGTTTAGGGACTATTTTCTGTGTCTGTTTATAGTGCTTCCACATGCACTTCTCGGAATTTTTAAGGTGATTTTGGTGTTGGCCTAATTGTTTTGAAAGCTTTCAATGACAATGCATTCCACTTGATGGGTGTTTAGATCTCTTGGACAGCTATTTTCAGGTATACATAAAGCATTTTAGCTCTTTTCCAACTCATGTATGTATTCTCTCAATACTGTAGGAAGAATGTAAAATAGATTAAGGGCATACAACGAATCTCTATTAAGCAGTACATCACATTTGATAGTTATATAATTGGCCTTAAAACAACGAAATAATGAGAACGACAATGAATATTAACATGGCACAGCGGCATAATGTTTCGTATGTAAAAGTCAACAAAACCGCTCTATCGCCTCATGATGATGAGAGAGTGAATGCTGATGATGGAAAAATTGTCTAAATATTAGGGGTAGTTGTGGTAAACATAAAGTTACTTGCTTAAGGGTACTGAAAGGGGATTTGACCTAGACAAAAAAAAATGTTTTGTTTTGCATCTTAAAAATAATTTTCTTAGAAAGCTCGGAATATATAGTAATGCAACCTTTACGCTATTGCTGAAGTATGTATTTTATAAGTACAACCCACTATTATTGACGAAATACAAACTATAAAATTTAAAAAATAATTAGTAGTGTAAAAAAGTTTGAAAAGTTTAATAAGGGTCACAATTTGTTCGCTTGAATATAGTCAAAAGTATTGCTGTAAATTTGGGATACAATTATCTATAGACTTTGATTAGTGCCCTAAAATATTCATGGAATATTGTTGAAGTAAATTGCGCCGCAAGTATTAGATGTGCCTACTATATTTTTTCTACAGGTTTCATTTAAAATGACAATTTTATGTATAAAGTTGTATAATGAACTACTGAGCATCAATTGCAAATCTCAGTAGAGGTCTAGGTGTGTTTAACTAAATTATCACAACACTTAAAGCGTGTTATAATCAGTACCGAGCCCACTTAACAAACACAAGATTGGTCCTCTTCTAAACTACATAAAATAATGGATAAATGGCTCATGCGTTGGATAAGCCAACACTCAAAATACAAGCAACCAATAGCGTTGCTGGTGATACACAACCCAGATGGCTATTGGACTAAAGGAACAGGTGAGCAAAGGTGCGGTAACTCCTGGTGTGTCCTTGAAGCAACTAATCCCCTCTGATGCCCCATGCCCAGTAATCTACTCACCTGGCGATAGCCAGTCAGAGCTGCACACCTGAGAAGGTACAAAGATGGTTGTTCTCTCTTTGTTACAAACATTCCTGGTTTGGAACTACTCAGGGATATATTAGAGGCTGTAACAATTCTGTTACATCCACATGACTTTATATAACCACTACCGTTACCTACTACTTTCACTATCCCCTATTATAATGTAGGTACATATTGGATAAAAAAAGTATTGCATTCCACCCAAAAATCAATGTCGAGATTGCACCGGAAATATATGTTTTTGGGTCCCCTGATTCCGAAAAAAAAATTTAGAAAAGAGTTCGTTGTTTGTGTGTAACTTTGGGCAGCATAGCTCAAAAACGGAAAGATCGTTAAGGGCCAAACTTGGTATTTAAGTTTGACATCCTCCAAGGATGCGAACCGAAAATATTTAAGAAAACTACCCTTTAAGCGGAAAAAAATTCGAAATTTCTTACTTTCTCAGATATAACTATAACGATTTTGTTTAAAATACCGCCTATTAAAATATTTACATCCCAAATAAAATGTATATCTCAAATTTTCTGGGAAACGCCTCTGAAGACCTCATTCTGGATGAATTTTGCGCAACTTTGCTTAACTACTCAACAGTAAGCGATAGACAAAAACGTCCTTCACAAAAAAAGGTAGATCTGTTCACAATACACAATTTATGTCATTCACGTTTTTGTTGTTGAGGTAACCGTTTCCGAGATATTCCTTGTTATTGGTTGTTTTTTTTTATTGTAAACTAAGTACTTGTACTTTTCTCAGGCAGGAAGTGTCGTTTTTATTTAATGCTACTTCTGGGCCAGCGAAGAAGCTATTTGCAATGACAATCGCATGAAGACAGCACTTAAAACATTGAATATCACTTTTACCTTAGCGCATTCCTTTAGTTCTCTTCTATTTATAAGGAACTAAGTAATAAGAACATACTGTTAGTGTTTATCTCTTATTAGTATGGTATAGAAAGAAGAATAATCTTTTGTAAGAAGTTTGTTTGTAGAGCAGCCAGAGAAAGCCATGTGAGTCTAACACATCCGTCTAACACCAGTGCAAAAATCGTTAAAATTCAGCATTTTTTGTGCAGCTAACATTTTCAAGAAACCTACGCCTTGTTATTGGTTTCAGTTTTTAAATAAGTTTACCAAATTTTCTCAAATGAGATTTCATTATTCATTTTTCCTGCTCTTGGTCAGGTACAGAGAACGGAATTTCAAGGACATCTTAAAGATTTGGCTGTCGCTTAGCCTGGTGTATTACCTTATTCCTTCGTGTCTACAAGGAATTAAGGCATATTCTGAATTAATGTGAGTTGTTAGAAATATACGTTTTTAATAATACTTTGTTGAAGAGTGTCCAGAGGAGGTAATGTAACACAACAGGCTTTTAAATAATGCTCCTCACACACAACATGGACCTAAGAATGTTATAATCCTTGAAGTCTCAAAACATGTATGTATGTTCAGTTATTGGCATGAAAGCTTTGATTAAATGTAATATTTCTTCTGTTTACTAAAACTTATTCGATATAAAACCTGATGGGTCGCACGGGGAGCAGACACGTCATAGTGGTGCGTGTCAGCGGTCAGGTTTTATATCGAACACTTTATAGTAAGAATTAATAATTAGATCGGGAATTTTCGTAGCCGAACAGGTTTGGAAGCTTATTGATCATAAATGCCTGGAAGGCAGGAGCCAAAATTGGAGTATGACAACATACTTCACGGATCTACGGAAGGCATATTTGGGTACTGGAGTATTACGAGCATAAACGTAATTGCTACTAAATTGAAATTGTCCGCTTAGCTAAATAAGTAAACATATAGTAAACGCAAACATTTTAGTGTTGAGCAAAACGTTTCGTAGGAATGATATCCATAGTTCTTCCTAGCAACATTATATGTAATATCCATACAGTGTGCACTCCCGTGACACTCTACTACTGTATATGTCGCAATATAATTTTGAAAGTATTCATTTTCTAGTTGCTTGAATGGTATGATTATCACAAACCATTATTTCGCACATATCACTAAAAGTTAATGCCCCTCATTTATATCTGCGGCGGAAGTTTCTGCAGAACGAAACATCTCGAAATGTTCCATATTTTTCTACTGTCATAATGTACGTTTATACCAGTGCGTTTTCTAACTTCCAGTTCTACTTTATAGACTTTACAAAATATAGTTTCATTCTCACAATCTTTTCCAGATCTCTACTGTACATACATCTTGCAGTGGGTATTGTTTTTGAAAGGCAACATGAAAAGTTAAGAACAAAATAAAAATTTAAATCTGAAATGGTTAACTCTATAAGATTAATTGAATAATGGGACATTTATTCAGTACATATTTGTTTTAAAACATGTGTTTAAGGTACAATAACGTGTAAATTAAGCAGTAACGCATTTAAAGAATAGTTTACAAACATAAATCTACATATTATAATATAGGTTTATAAAAGCAGTTTACATAATATTATAGTCAGCTTAGAATGAAATTGTAAGCTATTTCATATATTGCTACCGTAAAGACATGCATTTCTTAGAATTGGCACATAAAACACACAAAACAATTCTGCAAACTCCAAAACATCTCGAGAACCCGCTGATATTCATGTAAGTTTCGAAACATGCATTTTCTCTGTAGTCCCGATTAACCTAGCGAAAATTTTCCAAAAACCGGCCTCCAACATTCTGAGAGGAGCCAGGTTACTTGTCTGGCTTCTAGTTGAGGAGGTGGCTATACCTATTAGCGAATGTGTTGACAAAGCCAGCTTAGGTATGCTCTGTTGGTTCGACATAGAACACTCACCTGCAAAGTGACAGTATCAGCCAATTATATAAAACAAGACGTAATAAGGTACCTGCAAACGGTTAGCAATGAGGTGTACGGAATAGGACAGTGCTGATTTCTTTTTGTGCCTTCTGTACATACATACTTGAGAAAGTAAACGAAAAAGCACCCCAAAGTATCCTGTGCATACAATGGTTTTGTTTATTTTGTGTTTCTCCAAAAATGCTGTCTCAGTTGTGATTAAAATATCATATATCTAGGACATTTGTGTAAATTTAAACGGATTACTCTTCTCTTTGCAGCTTGTGGAATATTCTGAGTGCGTAAAAGCGTTAAGAAAAGGTTTGCGATAAAATAAGTTTTAAATTTGGAAGTACCTATTAAAACGCCTTTATAGCCTAATTTTTTTGTTTTTTTTTTCATTTATATAGCACCCTTTAACATCTAAGCTCATATAGGCGGCTTTGCACTTAAAACAACTCGTTGTCAATAGGTTTAAATATTTTTGTTTTCTTAAAGCACACACACATTCACTCTCACATACACGCTTCCAGACTCTGTTGGGGATAGGGAATAATTCTGGTCAAAGAAAAATTCCCCACCGCAGCCAATAATCGAACCCGGGACCACCGAGTGAGAAGTCAGCTCGCTGACCACTCGAGCACTCGACCTCAGTCAATTGGTAATTAAAGTGAGAAAGGGGGAAAATAATATGTTTGCTTAAATTTTAGAACTTATATCATTTTATAATGAAACAAAATAATTTTTAATTGACCACACTGTTATTCAAATATCACCTTAAGAAAATATGCTAGTGAGGACAGAAATTACTTGTAGGAATATTCCGTAGAGTTGTGCTGTACAGAACAGTCTTAGATATTTAGTAGAAGCTGCAAGGCTTTAGTAACGGCTTTGGTGGTCTGAGAACGACGCTGCAAAAAGGGAAAACAATTACTATCAGTATAGCTAACTCGACTTCCTTTGCACATGTACATGCGGCTCATGAGTAGGAAAATGTCCGCCACTTGACAAAGCTTTGTTATTTTGCCGCAGCAAATTTCCTGTCCAGGAGTGTGAGAAAAGTGCAAGGAAGCAAGAATTTGACGTTCTCTAAAACATTGACTAGAAATAAAGAAAGTATAGTATTCCACCCAAAGATTGCGTATAAAAAGTCTACCGAAAATGTATATTTACTTTGAGGCCCACTGGATACAAGGAATTCAATTGAAGAGAAATTGCTTGTGCGTGTGATTTGTGTGTGTGTGTGTGTGTTTGTGTGTGTGTGTGTGTGTATGAGAGAGAGTGAGAGAGAGAGAGAGAGAGAGAGAGAGAGAATACCTACCTTGCAATCTATAGAAACCATGAAAGTGGTTCTGTTATAATCTACCACAGACTAATAACCAGAAAGCACTCACCTATGACTACTGCATGCGAGTGTAGCAGAAGAAGAATCTCCTGGCCGTATTGAAAACGAGTTGATTGCGGGGCTGTTTCCATTCAACATATTTCGATCCGATGTCATTCCACTCGAATTCAACATTCAATATGATTTGAATCCGCGTTTCCATGCAGTATTCAATAAGGTAAATGTAGGTATTTAAATAGATTGCAATTCTCCATGGAAATTTAGGAAGTATTACCACTAACAATTACTGCATTAAAAATAAACACTCACTTTAAACGATAATTTACTTTATGAATATACTTTAGTAATAATGCAATGAAAATGAACTCCTTATGAGCACCTCCAAATATGAAACACGCATTGGTATTAAAATATATAATCAGACTATAGAGTTATGTTACTCACAATTTTTTTCTTCCAGTCCTCCACTACACACAGCTATCTTGGAGTTACACAAAGTAATGAGAACGATTATGGTGCAAGTCTAGAAACGAGTTTGTACGCCGGCAATGGTCGGTGTGTCTCGGCAATGTTCGTGCCCCCCACCCGTCTGCAGAGGAACATGGCAGTTTGCACGCAAATACTTTGTAATCAGGAAAACTTCTTTTGCGGATTTTAGGTATATTGAGGTCATAATGGCTATCCAGGTGTTGCGTAGATCTGTTTGCTCAGCATTATTACATTATTCAGATGCCTTTTCACATTTGTGTGTGCTGATAAAATTTTGCAGCACAAAATATGCTGACTCACTTTACCATTACATGCAAAATGTCCTGGAGAGAATCCAGTTTTTTTTTGTTTTTTTTTTGTAGCGTTTAACGCCCGCTTTAACTAATAATGGCACCGCAGGCGGTGACACTGATGATACATGAATGATGATGGAGCACCGGTGGAATGCGATGGCGGGGGAAACCGGAGTACCCGGAGAAAACCCGCCCCAGCGCCGTTTTGTCCACCACAAATCTCACATGCGGTCACTTGGGATCGAACCCCGGCCGTCTAGGTGAGAGTCGAGTGGTCTAACTACTCGGCCACGGCGCGGTCCAGAATCCAGGATTCAGCATTTGGAAACAACAGATTCATCTCTCACACCGGCATTAAAGGACGAGAATTACTAAGTTGACAACAAATGCTATTGAAATTCCATAATTATCCCCCAGGATAAGATTCTTCTCACAAAACACCGTTTAATAGATGTTACGATCTATTATGCAGTAATGAAAACAACGTCACATTGGCAGAGGGCAGAGCTATTGTACCATTTCTAACATAAACATCGCTGTTCCATTATGGATCACTTTTTGGGTGTGCGAGTGTATCTTCAAAATTGAAATGATAATGACTGAATTTGAGAGACCTAAAACATCATCATCGCCATTGTCATCATCATCATGTCGATTTAGAATGTATATTCGTGTGTCCAAAAAGTGGCACATTATGGAACATTAATGGTTATACTAGCAATGGTAGCTACAATTAGACCCTGCCAAAGGCAGCTCTCCTAGATCTCAAATATACCTATTTCTAGACGCTGGATTCTTAAGGCTTTTAACTGTCCCAAAAGATGGCCGTACTACAGGAAATAGTCATTACAAAACTATAACAGTTGTGCATACCGACCTTTGTTTTTAGCTTAACGTCCTTTAACCTGTTTCGTCATTTCGGACGATGAATGAAATTGATGAAATAATGCTCAAATGATGTCGGGGTCCATGGGGCTTAAATTTAACCAACATTCATCTTCTCAGGATAAGCGAAAACCTTGAAAAAAACCGTATCCGGGCCACTCACTCTAAGCAAGATTTGAACTTATGACCTTCTGAATGTGAAGCAGATACGCTACCCCCATATTACCCAGGCGGTCAAAGTACCTACTTCTATTGTCCGTATGCCATTAAAGTAATGTTACATTGAATTTTGCTGCAAAATATACAGCTACTTATTATATTACCTACATGTTTATGTATTATACGTATAGATATTTATTATTCTGAATTTGTATTTCCACATATATATATATATATATATATATATATATATAATATTTTCGTCTACTATTATATACCAAAATATGTACTATCCTACAGAAAATAAAAATTTCCCAACAAGTTTTACTTTCTCTACACACATTGTGTACCTACTTGGTGTATAGACAATGTATTGTATTCCACTCAAAATTCGATACTGAAATTCCTCAGCAAATATATGTTTTGAGGTCCTTGTACCCCAATAAAATCATTTTTAGAAGTAAGTTCACGTGTTTGTGCCTTTACATTTGTGTGTTCGTGAGTGTGTATGTGTGTGTGTGAGACTGTGGACAGCATAACTAAAAAATGAAAGTCCGTTAAATACCAAATTTGGTATTTAAGTTTAGTATCTCCCAAGGATGTGACACTGAGATTTTGAAGAATATCCTCTCATGATGCCAAACTACATGTATACATAAAAGAAGTGAAAGATTTGATTTTCCAAAAATGGCTCCAACATTTTGATTAAAATAAATTATTGCATCAAAATATTTAGGTACTTCACAAATAAAATGTAGGTATATCTTAAATTTTCTGGAGGTATCGTATAAAACCCTCTTTATTCTAAATGCATTTCGCATAACTGGTAAACCGTAAGAGATAGATAAAAGCTTACATCACAAAAAAATCTAGAGCTCGTTAAAACTCATATTTTATGTCCTACGCTATTTTTTGTTGTTGTTTTTTATTGTGCTAACCGTTTCTGAGATACTGATTATTTGTGTCAGCGTTAAATTATTTTATGCTTTTCAGCTCTTAATTATACAAAGAAACGAATTTTAGTCACAAAGCAACCAGCTTTTAAACCATTTGACTATTGTTTTACCCTAAAGTATGCCGTTATTTCCCTTCTACTTATAAGGCAGCAAATAATAATAATAATAATAATAATGTTTATTCACCATTTAGATGATGTTACATGATCTGGGCTACATCAACAGAACAATAAATATATACAATTTGCACAATACTTATACAAGGTATATAATATATATTTACAATTGAATTATCATATATTCACTTACTGAATAAACGGTATGCTGTAGTAGAAAGGGTTTGACTTCCTGCTAATTTGTATCTCGATTACCTTGAACTAGATAGAAGAATAAGATTTTTAAATATAATTTGTCACCAAGATGTAGAGAATGTCATGTGAATGGAAGACATCAGATTTGTTTCAATTCTGTAACAGAGGCTTTACGCTCGGCCCCTCCCATATTATTCTCAGCCTCCTCCTCTTTGCACAGTGGGTACGTGGAGGGGGTTATAAAGCAATTAAGGGGCACTGAGTTTCATTACAGACATGGAGACTTTCCGTGCCAGCATTTTCATTACTATGATAGTCATATATACAGGCTCATCAAATGCCATAAACATCAGACATCACGCCAGACCGCATGTGCCAGGCTGGGCATAAGTTAAGGAATTTGAGAATCCTGTGAATAGGAATGAAGGGTGTCATACGCTTCAAGGCTTTAGGAAGAGTTGCCAAAGCCAGGCCAACCGAAAAGGAGGTCCGCAAGGAAGAAATAAATTAAGACTGAAAATAAGAAAATAAAAACTTAGAGATGCACGTATAACCCCTAATTAAACGTATGCAAACTGCCTTAAGGAATACAGTTAAAGCTATAGACGAAGAATGATTCAGAAATAAAAATATAGTTCTTAAAAGTACAATTACCTATAGTTTAGAGTAAATTATTAATTTTGTTAATTAATGGCAAGAATTTATTTTCTTTGATGCTCTAATATATATATATATTATATAGTAATTTGAATCATTTGGTTTTATTTTTATAAATGGTTTTATGAACTTTCATTTATATTTAAAGAAGATTTGACTTTTCAAGTTAAAATACCAATATATTTAGTGTATTTATGATAATCAAAATCACATTATGAAGCTCCTGTATCAGGTTCAATAATTTTAGGAAGGGTCTTACTTAAATTAGGAGATTATGAGTTATTATGAGTATTCGAATATTTGATTAGAATTAGTGGGTACTTATTAATTATTGCTATTAGATTATCAATTAGATTAGTATGGGTGTTTTAGTCAGATTAATATGTTTACTTCAAGTAGATATAAGGGTCTTAATTGTTTATTCATTTGTGGTTCATATAGGATCAGTAGTTGGGAAATTAAAAACGTTAAATTCTTGAGGATTTTATAGAGGTAAGTTTTGATTTAATAATTGCTCATGGTTTATGTCCTTCAAGATTATTTCTTTAGCAAATATTAGTTATGAGCTTAGGTTATTAACTGATAAAGGTTTTCTTAAATATAATACTAAGAATAGCATTATGGTGATTTTTATTATCTTCTTGCAATATAACAGCATCTTCTTCTTTAAATTATTAGGAGAATTAGTTTATTGAATAGGATATTTGGTTGAATGTGAATAGTAATATGTATGATTTCTTACAATAATTTCATTTTTACAGCTGCATGTACATTATATTTATATTCTTAGCGTTAACAAGCGCCCACATGTGGGATTTGGTACCCTCCATCCCCCTTTTTAGTCGTCAGCCGGTTTAGGGATAACAGGTTAACCTCTGGTTCCCAAGGTCGCGGGTTCAAATCAGATGGAGGGCAATGACTTTTTTCGGGAGTAAAAGTCTTTAGCATGACTTCCCTTTGAAGGGAAGTGAAGGCATTGATTCCGTGTAGTATATTTATGGCAGTAAAAGAACCTGAAATCTGATAACGAGGCAGCCGGTCCCCATGGCCGCGCTCGCTAAAGCGTCTCGCTTTGGTGCTTCGTGGGCAGGAGATCGTGGGTTCGAGTCCCGCCTTGGGCATGGGTGTTATATGTTTGTGCAATGTGTATATGTTTGTAAAGGAACAGTAAAAAGCCAGTAATGAAACAGTAAAACCTACGGGGGGGGGGGGAATGTAAAATGAGGATACAGCGCCGGAGTCCTGATCAGGCTCCGGTACTGTTTAAAAGAAAGAAGGGGAAAAAAAAGGCCTCTGAGCAAAATTAGGAGGTGTTTCACTCCCAATATAATGTATGTTAGAATTTGACGCCGAAAACCATGTCAGTTAACCCTTATTTGCATGAATTGTTTTGCTACATATGCCGTTCTTCCTCTAATTCGCACACCGGTATTTATATCCCTTTCACCAGCACTTTAATTCAGGGAAGCTGAATAGCCGTGATCGTTAGTGTGATACGAAGTGGATTGGCCACCCATTCATTTGCATGCAGTTTGCTCTTTTTTATTAAATAAAATACAATAGTTCTGTTGCAAAAATATTATTATTTGACACTATAAGAGAGCTATATCTAGCCTAAATTTATTTTTGAAGTTTAGTGTGACAAGAAATTAAAAAAAAAAAGTCAATCCAGAAAAGATTAAAATAATTGTCCATAAATAACACTCAGTTTATTTATCTTCTCTTTTTACCCTCCTAGTGTGTAAGACTTGCAAGCTAATGCCTGGGGTCAGACGACTGTTAAGCAGAGGCTGTGGATCAGAGAGAGGCCAAGATGGGTGATCGTCCTCATGCCTGGTATAAAAGTGAGAGGTGGGGCGATTGGAAATTAGGGTGAAATAAAATATAGACCCTTTGGTTGTTAGGTTTTGCTTATTGTTTAGGAATGATAAGGTTCAATATCACACAAACACATACGTAACATAAGCCTAGAACTTATACATATATACTTATTATATTCCCCCCGAGCCATTTAAAGGCTATTCCAAGAAAATTAAACATATTCATTTCATTTACCTCCTAATTACCTTAAACTGATGATGTTTTAATTGAACATTTGAGAAAATACAAAAAAAAAACAAAAAAAAACAAGGAAATCTTTATATTTCAAAGGCAGTTTGCATTTCTAGAAGAAGCCGAACTTAAATACCAAGTCAGAGTAACATTTATTCGTCATTTCGTTTCTGCAACATAAGTTAGTAGAAAAAGTATCTAGGTATTGCGTATCACCCAATACTCGCTACCGAGATTTCACGAAATTGCACGCTTTGGGCTCACCTAATTAATAATAATAATAATAATAATAATAATAATAATAATAATAATAATAATAATAATAATAATAATAATAATAATAATAACAATTATAATAACAATAATAAATAGAGGTCCGTGAGTTTGTGTGTGTGTGTGTGTGTGTGTGTGTGAGTGTGTGACTGTGAACAGCATCACTAAAATAGGAAATCTCGGTGGAATGCCAAACTTGATATTTAAGTTCATGATCTTCCAGGCATGTGACACAACGACTTTCAAGACCTTCCCCTCCTGTAACTAAAATTTTCTGGAAAAAATTTCGAACATTTTGATTTTCTCAAAACTGCTTTGATAGTTTTCATATATATGACGTTTTCGTTAAAAATGAAATGTAAAGGTTATCTTAACTTTTATGAGACTAGCAAGGAAAGTTATATTTCAGGTTTGAATTTTGCATTTCAAATAAACCGTAAGAAACAAATGTCTACTGCACAGAAATGTAGATCTTGTTAAAATTCAGCACTTATGTTAAATGCATGTTTTATGCAGATAACCATTTCCAAGATACCTACTTGTTATTGGTTTCAGATTTTAAATGCGTTTAGCTAATTCCCTCAAATAATATGTCGTTATTTGTTTCTCATGTTCTTGATAGGGCAAAGAAAACGGAATTTCAATGCTTCAAGCCTTGACATTTAATGATTTGACTGTCGCTTAGCCTAGTGAATTCCCTTATTCCTTCGTGTCTACAAGGATACGTTATAAAGCATATTCTGGAATTATGTGAGGTAGTTAGACATATGCTGTTTTAATGGTTCTTTGTTGAAGAATAGCCAGAGAAAGTAATGCAGCACAAAAGGCTTTTCAGCAACGCTCTTCACACACAGTGTAGGTATTTTGTAATCTTTGGACCCTCAAAACATGTACTTTTCTTGAAATATTGACCTGTTCGCTTTGGTTGAATATACACTTCCTCTGTTTACTACGTCTTCGACATTAAACCTGATGGCTCGCACGGGAAACAGGACATGCCGCAGTCGTCCGTGCGAGCGGTCAGGTTTTATAAGAAACTTATTATAGTGATAATTAATAACAACAGCGACCATTTTCGTTTCCAAACGGGTTTGGAAGCTTATCGATTAGTATTGCCTGGAAGGCTGGGTGCAAATTCGGTGTCCGTAATCATGCTTCGCGGATCTGCGGAAGGCATATTTGGGTACTGGAACATTACGAGCATAGACGTAATTGCAGCTAAATTAAAATTGTATGCTTAGCTAAATGTGTAAACATATAAACGCAAACATTTTAATGTTGATCACAACATTAGGATGTACGCATAGTTTTTTCGTGGCATCATAATATATTATGTCCATATAGTGTACAACGCCGTGGCACTCTTCTTCTGTATGTAGGTATATTTAGGAATATAATGCTTAAAATATTCATTTTAAATTTTTTTTGAAAAGTATGATCATCACAACTCAAATTTCGACAAATCCCCACCCCCCACCAAAAAAAAAAAAAAAAAAAAAAGGTTATACCGATCATTAGCATCTGCGTCCGAAGTTTCTGCAGAACGAAACATCTCCAAATATTCCATATTTTTCTACTGTCATAATATACGTTTATACCAGTGCGTCTTCTAACTTTTAGTTCTAGTTTATAGACCTTACAAAATATACATTCATTCTCACAGTCTTTTCCAAATCTCTACTGCACATACATCCTGCAGCTGGTATTCTATTTGAAAGACAACATAAAAAGGTAAGAACTAAATAAATATTGATACGAGAAATAGCTAACTCTTTACTATAAATTAAAAAATGGAACAAACTTATATTCAGAACGTATTTGTTTTAAAACATATGTTAAAAGTACAATAACGTGTAATTTTAATAAGCAGTGATGCAAATAAAGAATTGGTTATGCACATAAATCTGCGCATTATAATATAGGTTTATAAAAGCAGCTTACACAGTTTGCTCACAATGAAACTGTAAGCTATTTCGTATCTTTCTGCAGTAAAGACATGAGTTTCCCAGAATTGGCGCCACGTTCGACATTTCACAGAACAACCCTCTCGTCCCGATTACGTCACTGCTATACCAGAACAAACTACGTTTGTGAACAACTCGTTCTAGTTATCATGAAAAAGCTGTTCTAAACTGAATGGTTTCTATATGTTTACTGAAATGTCTTCCTGTTGTCTTGCTCTCATATTAACTAAATTTAATTAATTAAATTTGTACTGTTTCTACCTTATCACATTTGCTTCATATTGTTACAGATATGCTTGTGCCTTCTTTGCTTTTTAAGGGTTCACATTTGGGGCAAGCTCATAATTTAACAATTTAAATAAAATATCAAACCTGAATTTATATAATGCGTGTTTATAAGAAATCCGTGTCCCTTTTGCGTTCTTGTAAAAACAGATAGGCCTCCACTTGTATTAAAAATTGCCAAGCTGGTAAGTTGTGAAAATGTCCATGCGTACATGAAACGTGAAGGTAAGTTGTTGATCCCAATAAAGAAAGTGCAAGGAATAGTAAGAGCTGTAACTATAGGGGCCTAAAAGAACTACGGATAAGAAAAATTGTAAGGAAGGGAACGATTCGAAGAAGCAAGGTTCCTCTTTTGAAATTCCTGATAAAGTACACAAAGTCCCAAACCGCATAATAGGCAAAGGTGATTTTGAATAATATGATATTTGACGTATGATTTACAAGTCTTACATTATTGAAAAAAGCGCTGCCCACCGTATAATAGTAACATATTAGCAATAAATTAGGTAGAACACAAAGTAGCTTAAAAATAATTTTTAGGAATATGGAATTCAAATGGCGGAAAACAATCCTTGCGGAAAGTAATCCTTGAAAGAGTGCTGCAGTTGGAGCTTTACAACGGAATTAAGGCTCAAAAACCATCTCAAAAATATTAGGTGAGTGACGATTGTTGGCAAAGTAAACACCTCTCTATTCACCAAATTTTAACTCCATAGAGCTTATCTGTGCTATATAAAACAATGGGTAGTGTTCACAACACAAACTTTAAACTAGATAATGTGAAGCTTTGCCAAAAGAGCGATAACGACATTAACGTGGAAAAGTAGGTAAATGTCTGTCAACACGTTTTAAAGTTGGGTATTGAAGAAGGAAGCCTGTCTGAAAAAAAACAGGAACTTTTTTAATCCAAGTTAGATGATACACAGTGAGCGAAAGACAAAAGTAGAATGAAGATGAAAAAGAAGTGTCTGAAGAAGATGTAAGGGAAAGACAGCGGAAGAAGGCAATGCCGATGGTATATGGACTAAGACAAGGTACTCGGGTGACGAGGTTTATGGCTATGTTTAAGTATACAGTGATAGAATACAGTTTGATAGAAACTGAACATTAGTTTTAAAAGTTACATGATATTCAAAGAAACTTGTGCAGGTACATAGAGGAGAGTGGTGCGAATGAGTAATACCTTTGGCTTGTTATTTCTAATTTGCATGCTAACTTAAAGTTTCAGAAAAATATGCTAAATTAACGTTAGTACATTGATCATATTAAATCCCTATGTTCAAGACCCCCCGCGGGGCAAATGTGTCCTTAAACATTTTCAACAATTTTTGCAAAATATCTGCAACTAAATTTATTTAAAATTAATAGTTGTTAAACCTTAAACCATAATAAGCAAAATACAATAAAATATAAAGAGTAGTGTTGAGTTATAAATAAAATATTCCCTAAAATAAAAATTACCACTGTTTTTAACACATTCTTAGTTCATAGCACTTCTTCTGGGCGTAGATTACAGAGCTGTTGGTGTTTTTAATTGGAAACATAAAAACAACAATATAAAAAATCGAATGTGTTAAACTCACATGACTTTCTCTAGCTTCTCTACAAACAAACTTCTTACAAAAGATTATTCTCCTTTCTACACAATGCTAATCAAAATAAACATTAGCAGAATGTTCTTATTACTTACTTCCTTATAAGGAGAAGGCAACTAAAGGAATCCGCTATGCTAAAATGATAGTCAAATATTTTTGAAGCTGTCCATATGCAATTGTAACTGCAAATCGTTTCTTACCTTGGCCAGGAGTAGAACAAAAGTATAATCACTTTATAGTTAAAACTAATAGCACGGAATATCTCGAAAACGATAAACTGCACGAAAAAATATATAGGAAAAAAACTGTGTGGATAGGATTTTAACGAGATCTACATTTCTTGTGTAGTAAGTTTTTCTCTATCTGTTACAGTTTACTAGAAGTGCAAAATTCAGCTAAATTCGTCCAGATATATCAGGTCTTCAGACGCTATCCCCAGAAAATTCAATATATATGTTTTGTTTGTCATAAGAATATATTAAGCATAAGGCATTTTAATCTAAATCGTTAGGGCCATTTCTGAGAGTACTTTCGAAAAATGGTCGTGGGATTTTCCCAAAAATCACCGTGTCGCAACCTTGGAAGATACTGATCTTAAATCTCAAGTTTGGTATTTCAACACATTAAGTCTTTGATGTATGCTGTCCACACACACACACACACACACACACACACACACACACACACACACACACACACACACACACACGTACACACAAACACACACTCAATACACACACCTTTTTCTAAAAATGCACTTTTTTATTCAGAGGACACTAAAAATGTATTTCCCGTGTAATCTGGGTATCGAATTTGTAGTGGAATACAACTCTTTATTCACTATGTACCCACATTGTACATACGGTTTAGAGAAATTAAAAACTATGGCTAATCCTTTTTTTTTTTTTTTTTTTCCATACGCAGTTTATATGCTATTTCAGTTTTAAATAGAAGTTACTTATTTATTTAATTATTCTGAAGTTTTTTCGGTCTTCTATTCGATTAATGTTGAGTGTTCGTTACAAGAGCGTTTTCCTATCTTTTACCCCTCGAGACGTATTGGACTAAGCTAATATTCATGCAGTAGTCAAACTTTAATTTTTTTAAAGTCTCTGTCCTAAAATCATATGTGTCACAAGATTCTAAATGTCTATGAAAACCTCATTTATCTGCTGACCTCTCCATTGCTATGACAGCAATAAAACTATTATTAAGCACATGCAGCATCAGTTGGAGCCTCCAAAGGCTAAATTGAACTCATTTCTAAGCCCAGCTTTTGGTAAAAACAAATAACAGCTGAATATTTAAATTAAACTAAATGAGAAAGTGATTTGTAAAATAATAGATAATGATGAAATGATAATACCTGATACAAATTCTCCAAGAAGCATTAAATCCTACAAAAATAACATTACCGCAGATAATTTTCCCTTGGTTTTAAAAACAAGGGAATATGTTGGAAAAGAACGAAGGTGTTCTGTGTGCATTGGAAATATTTATTAGGCAGAGTTTGGAAGTCGCGACCTTTCCATTCCTTGCGCCCTTACACCACTCAATAAACTGCACCCTTTGGGAGTGGTATAAATGAATGCGGAATAGAACATAATTTAGAAGCCTAAAGATAGATTTTATATCAGCAATCCGAGAAAATGAGTTATACATAAGTTTCTGTTTATGTTGGCTAAATATGTTTGTTTCCTTTGGGGTAACCTATAATTCTTAGTTCATCGATATTGAATCTCCGAAAATCCTTTGGTGAGAATATGTTACTAGTTTCAAGAATTGTTGTAATAAATACTCGAATATTGTGGAATTAGAATCAAGTTGCTGTTTTGACTTTTGGTCAATTAATTGTATAAACGCTACGTTTTTATGCCTTTTCCAAAACTTCCTTTTGTTTCAATTTTGTATAATATTATGCAACTAGGAAACTATAAGAACCACAAATTTTCTCTTGTAAGAATGTAGTATCCAATAAATCATTAAAGTTTGTTTGCAATGGTTTTTTGTTTTTTTAGTAGTTTTACCTATTTCTTAAATATTTCATTGTGTGCTTTTTAATTGTAAGACTCTTTCTGAAGAAGAATGTTTCAAATTTGAGACTCTTTTCCCCTCCTCCCTACAAAGAGGTCTTACTACATATTTTGTTGTTATTCCTGCTTGTTTTCGAGTAACATTTGAACACTATTTTCGCAGGTTATACATTGCACACATTTTATAGAACTAACTGGAAATGTTTTCTAAAGTGCTCACACGTTACAATAAAATTAGTAAGTTGTGTACAAAAAGCTACGGGGTCAGTTAAAATGCTTCCGGTGACGTCATAACTTGCGCAACAATTAAATGAATGGTCCGTTTCTGTGAAATAGTGTTTTAAAAATGCCTACAGCTAAATGTATCTAAAAATATCTTAAAATCAATTTCCATTTAAGGGTAAGAGAAAATATGGAGGCGGATCCTACTTTCAAATAATTCTTGGGACTAATATAGTCCTTAATAGTATTATTCTAATTAATTCTGCCGCAATGATAACCGATAAGACAAAATCATTCCACACCTAGACGGCCTTGGGTTCGATCCCAAGCGACCACATGTGAGACTTGTGGGGGACAAAGCGGTGCAGGAGCGGGTTTTCTCCGGGTTCTCCGGTTTCCCACGACGTCGCATTCCTTGGTGCTCCATTTTCATTTCATATATCACCAGTGTAATCTCCTGCGGAGCCTCAAGTAATAAAAGTGGGCGTTAAACAAAAAAAAATCACTCCCAACAGTTTAATACTTATAGCTTTACGTGCAGCTCTAAAACATTTCAATACAATTGAACCAAAATCGCATTTAGGGGAATATTTTTACGTCTAAAAAGTATGGAAAAAAACAAAAAACAGCTTTCGAATTTTAAACAACTATCTGAACCTCTACACAGGAACATTTAAAAACTTGTGTTGGATTTGGCAGGAATTTCGTTAGTCGTTCAACGTATTCTTGCTAAAATACAAAAAGTGCAGTATTGTTCAATGATTTGCGTTTTACTTCTGGATGTGAAAGGTTACGAGGAGGTAAAACCGAAATTAAATACTGTTTAAGGTAGGTAGGTAGGTAGGTAGGTAGGCTAGGGTACGTGGGCAGGGTAGGTAGGGTAGTTAAGGTAAATAAGATAGGTGCGTATGTATGTGGTATGTAGGTATATATGTATTTATGTGGGAAAAAATAAAGTGAGAGTATGAAAAATATGATTCTTATACTTGATCTGTCAATTTTATATGAAGATATTCATGTTTCTTAGGGTAGGTAGGTATATCTGAATAAAATGATTGTACTTTCCACTTACCTTTAGCAGACACTGGATTCGGGATTCCGGCGTTGTATTCCTTTTTCTTTTGTTTTCCAGTTTCCCTGCATTTCCTTTGTTGACCTGTTTGCTTACCGTTTGCTTTCTGCTTCCAAATACACATACATATACACATTAACAAACACACAAACACCATGCTCAAGGCGGGACTAGAACTCACGAAGCACAGAGCGAGGCACTTTAGCGAGCAGGGCCACGGGGACCGGCATATTCGGTAAGTTTGACAAGGGCCACAAACCCTGTGCCACAAATCGTGCTTGCATTTTTGGTGTAAGTAGATCGAACATAAAACGCCGGTATCACGGCTATATTCCCACATGCCCGAGTTTGACAAGAAAATAATAATTTATAAATTAGAATGATTCATTAATAATATCTAATTCCTTATTTATGCCAGAGTTTACAACTATTAAGCGAAACAACTGGCAAAAATCTGATGTGTTCCATTCACATGACTTTCTTTAGCTTTTCCGCAAACAAACCTTTTATTCAAAACATTCATCTTTTATCTAATAGCTCCATGGCATGACAGCTCACAAGGAACCTTGGCCTACCGCCCGGCCGCTGCACCACCCATCTCGGTCCATGACAGACATCATGGATAGGGTGCAGTATTGGAGGGTGAGACGTGGTCAGCGCCTCCAAACCTTCTGGCCGGTTAATTGCAAATAAAATTAAAAGATTTAAATTTTCTGTAAATGGCCTGTGTAGTAACTTTGAGTCTATTCCTTTTTAATCATTATGTAAGATAATGCACCATGGTTTCCGAATGAAGAGATCTTCGCAGCCGATTTCTGGAGAATGTAAGATATAATTTACCTACATATAAAAGTTATAAGTATTATCAAAGCCATAAGAACTATTTTTACTAAAAGAATCCAACATTTCGAAGACTATTCTAGTACTTTAGGATGGGTTAAAATTTTGTCATGTTGCACCTTTTAAAGGTTCTGAGCTTAGATACCAAGTTTGGTTACTTATTCGACATTTCATCTTTTAGCTATGCTACTACACGGATACACATAAACTGGCCATTTTCAGAATGTTTTTTTACTATCTTTTATTCATTTACTTTTTTATTTCTTCTAATAAAATACGGCAAGAAGTAAGTATATAACATGAAAAAGAATTTTAGGAAGCTTAATTAATTTTTCCGTGAACAGCACAACGCAAAGGCGAAATCACATGTATACCAAGCTCTGTATTTTTGACCAGCATCTTCCAGGAGTGCGACACAATGATTTAAAAATAAATTTATATTCCCAAACAACCTTGGACATTTTTCTCGAAATTTTATAATTTATCAAAAATGGGAAATGGTTTTGGTTAAAATTCCATAGATATGTATCACATACTTTATGGCAAATAAAATGCATATTTTGAATTTTCTACAAAGAACCTGTGATTTCTTGTTCATTCTCAGTGCATTTAGTGTAACTTGTTCGCCATAGGAAATAGCCAAAGAACAACTACTCAGAAAATGCGTGTCTCTTTGAATACAAAACACTTTGATTCCTGCAGACCTTTATCTTGAGCAACATGAGGCGGGTAATAGAATAAGCTTTGTAAAAATAGTTTGTAGAACATAAGTTAAAGAAAATCGTGTGCATATACTAAATGTGTCTACTAGAAAGTAAAGAAGTAACTCAATTGTACAATAAATTTAAAATAGAAATATTACCTTAATTGTATACATGTTTTGCTGCGCTGTGTCCAGAAAGGAGCAGTTTTAGGAACGGTCGGAGTGTCATGGAACAGCATGACTCAAAAATGGAATTTCGGATCGACACCAAGCTTGGTATTCAAAAGACACTGAGACTGATTATTCTAACTTTTTTAATTTTAAAGCTACTTAAAATTGGCACAATTAATGGGAGCAAAGAAATAAGTCACCGTGGGAAATTTAAAATCATTAGCTGAAACAGTTTGTCAGATAATACAATTAAATCAGTTTAATTAGCAAAGACTGCCAATTTTATACACATTCTTTGCACAATCACATTCTCTGACACTTTACTGTAGTGAAAATAAATGTAAGTGTGTAATTTAAGTTGATGTTAATAATTCTGGAGAAACAGGTTTTTGTTTGCATAAGGCTGTTTTAAATAAAATGTTTATTGATTTTAGTAAAAATTAATTTTTGAGCCAATGAGTAAAGTAATAAAAATGCAACTTAAGATTGTGTATGCACATTCTCATTCAAATCAGATTAAAAATATAACGCAAGGAATGAATTTCATACGTGAAACTATAAAGGTGAAAAAGTCACATGCAAAAAGGAGAAGCAGGGTTATAAGGTAAAGCTATGGGTGATTAAAGCATTACTAAGTTTAGCTTTTAAAAATTAAGAATTGTGATAATGACTAGCCAAGACGATTCACGGGTACCTATAGAATATTTATACCTACTGCCCAAAATTGCATATATTGTCTTGAAATCTACAAGAAACTCGTCAATTCTATTAGAGCACAGTGCATAATCAATGACACTCTGGTTATTTTCATTTATAAACGTAAATTCGTCAGACTCATGCTTCTCCTTTGACAATTACACATTTTAACATCATGTTCTGCACAAAGCTTTGCAAAACAATGCATCTGTGAAATTTGGAAAATATATGATATGCAACATCTTATTGAAATTTACTACACCAGTTTATTATACACAGTAATAGTAATAGTTTTTTCATGAATCAAAATTCTAGCCAGCATGATTATATACATAATAATGTTATGTCTTATGTAATTTTTTCTAATAGAACTTAGCCACATAACAAATTTTACAGTAAATGAGTTTACAAATAGATCTGTTTTATTAAATCTTTTATATTAATCCTAGCATTGTAGAAAATCTTTACTTTTCGAACTCTACAACACACTTATTTTTCTAAATTTAATAATTTATTTCTCAAAATTTGAGCATTATTTAAAAAAAGCATATGAACATTTTGAGAGGCAGTGTAAAATATATGAAACAAGTTAGCAAAAACAGGCTGCAACATATGCAGCACTTTAAATACAGAAAAGTAATGAAAAATGTTTTTGAGAAGATAAGGTTTAAAGTTGGGAGTGCCTAATAATAAGCATGCACATGCACACTTATAGCTTCAGTTAAAACGCAACAAGTTGGAAAAACAATATATTTTCAAGTTTAGAATTCATTTAATGCTATTTAGTGCTATTCTGAAACAAAATATATTATGGTTTAGTCTTTCACAGCTTATGGTGATATTTCAAAAATGCATCACCTTAATTAACTTTATACCTTATTTATTATAATATTCATCATTTTCCTCCTATTTTCTGTTTGAATATATTTATCCATTTCTGCTTTCAAATCGGCCGACTAAATATGTTCTCTTACACCAGCATTGAAATCTCCTACAATCACAAATTCAACATTTAAGTGTTTGTTTTGTTCCTCCATATGTTTCCTATGGTTTCAAATATAGTGGTATTATAAAAGTCACCTTCTGATGTAGTTACAATTCGTGCTCATACATTTATTGGTAGAGTTATTCCGTCATCTTTTTCAAGTAGTCAAAATTATAAGCAACTATTTCATTTTGAGGGATTACAGTGAAATCGGCATTTTCATAACTTCGGTACCATTGATGTCCTAAGGTATTTAATGTAAAAGTAGGCATGTTTTAGTAAAGGTGTATACTTTATTCCCACAAAGTCTAAAAAATGCTAAGTTAACGGCTTCAAATGTTCCTAAAATGGGCTTTTGGTCAGTTTGGATTTAGAGGTAATCCCATAAATAGTAGATGTGAATGCACAAACCCAGTTATAATAGCAATTGCAGCTCCTATAGAAAGAACATAATAAAAGTGAGCTACAAAACAGTAGGTATCATGAAGAGCAATGTCATTAGCTGAATTTGCTAAAATTAAACCTCTTGCTGTAAAGAGGAAGGCCCACCTTGATGCGGGACTGTAAATAATTTTTGAACGATATATTGTTACAATTCAGCTCAAAATTTTTATTTCAGATTTATGGCAATATTTACTTTGGCTTCTGTAAAGTAAGCTCGTATATCTACATCTATTCCTACTGATGTGATGACCGCACACCACAAAACCTAAGAACCCAGAACTGTACAGTAGTTTCCAAACGCTCCTTTTTTACCTTTTTCGTGTGAAATTACACTGGAGTCTATTCCCAATCCTTGGATAATTAAAACATAAACTTGGGGGTGACTAATATGTCAAAATAAAATCTCCTCCTTCTGCTGGATCAAATCAAGATGTGTTAACACTTTGGTCAGTTAAAAGTGTATTTATAGCTCCGGCAAGAACCGGAAGGAATAGAAATTAAAAGGTGCAGTAATTGCAAATGATCATACAAATAAAGACATCTACTTTTGGTTTATATAAATTGGCATTATATTGATTACCTATATTACTAATAAAACTAACAGCTCACACAACCTTTGATAAACCCGCGAGGTGTAAGGCGAAAATAGTTATCTAAGTCCACTGCATGGCTTTATGGACAATTCCTGCTGAAAGAGGTCTTCTCCCAATAATTAATAGAATAGTAGACGTAGGTAGGAATAAAACATTTATACTGTTTATTCGACGGAAGGCTATATAGTGTGCTCCTAAAATCTAAGGTACCAATCAACAAATAAACACTCCCACTTATAATTTCTATTTCAATAAAGAAATTTATAATCAAAACATGAGCAGTTTTATTAATGACATTACAAATTTGTTCATCTGCAATAAGGGGCCCAGGTTGACCTAATTCAGTTCAAAGTACAGTTCTTAAAGATATTCCTCATATACCCGTTCATGCATCAAGGATATACTAGGTAAGATTCCAAAGTCTTTATGATTTGCTGAGAATAATCATCGATGCCATAAGGGAATGTAAAATAGTTGAGTTTTAATAAGTGACAGATTATAAATCTATTAAGTAGAAATTTTACTTTTATCAGAGTTGTATAATTTAAGGTCTTATATTCATAACATTATATTTGAATTTAATTATAATGGTGTAATTATATACTAAGTCTTAAACAAGGTTATTGATTTATAACTTTCAGGGGTAATAGTTCATTTAACTTAAAGTGTTAATATATTAATAAGATTAAGGTGCAGACTAATACTCCTAGGAGTAAAGTATTAATAGGAATATAATTAGTTTTAGACAATTATTCTTTTAATAAATTAAAATAGTTCAAATGATGTTTCAGTTTTTAATTATTAGATTTCTGTATAGATATTATTCGCATATAGTAAAGTAAGGTAAGTAGCGATTAAATAGATAATTAAAATTCTAAATATTAAGATTTTGGGCTACGAGTTGCATAGCTATTCATTTAGGGAATAATCCTATAAAGGACCGTAATTCTGCTAAAGACAATATTGAGATGAATAACGTAAATTTAATAATTTTGTTGTTTTTAATGAATTAACAATTTGTGAAATATGAGACAATTCTTTTTACTGTTATAAAATGATAGAAATAATATTAATGATATGTGAGAAAATACACCAAACATAGGTTCGTTTCTATAATTATAGTAACTAATATCTATTCATCCTATATGATTCACTGATGAAAATGAGAGGATTTTAGAAAGAGAAATTTGATTACATCCTCCAATGGCTTCAGGAAAGGAGGAAGAAATTATTATAAATTAAATATAATGAATAGTTGTTATTATGTAGGAAATTAATGTTGGTAGGAAACATTTTTGGAGTGATGAAATAATGGTTAAATTTATTTATAAAAAACCTTCAACTACTAAAGATATTCACCAATGGAAAGGTGCACAAGCAATTTTCATTAAAAAGGAAATTTTAATAAGGTTGTGACAGGTTCTACTTTTGGTGAAATAAAGCATTTCAAGCGGCTGGTTTTTAAAAGAATTAAGAAAAGTAGAGGAGTGTAGGAAATTCTAGATACGCCGAACAGCCATGCAACACATCTGAAGACAATACAACATGGACGAGGAAACTTCGTCGCCATCGTGATCATTCCTCCCCACATATTACACAAAACACAGCCCCTTAGTAAAACTTTTATGGGTATGCTAAAATCATGTGACACGGTTGAAGATGATGTAAAACGCTACCTCTAATGCCAGGCATCCTCTGTTGTTGAGAAAGCATTAACAGAAATAGAACATTTTGTCATTTCAGTGCACTGTTTTAGAGAAGATCGTTTTAACCCTGCGGTGGTGGCGTGGTTCATAGTCACATTAAGGGTCGCGCGGCGTCTCACAGACGCCAATACGTTTCGGCGTTGTCTATGTGTTTTTAACTCAGTCAGTTCAAATTTATGAGTGTAAACGTACTATTTTATATAAAACTAAAGAGAGGATTACACCCTCACTAGTATATATATATATATATATATATATATATATATATATTTTATTATTGTGATTTTTAGTTATACATATTATCCACAAAGGTGTTTTCTGCATGAAACTTCTTCTCATTCAATACAAACTCTGGGTGAAAATCCTTTATCGAAAAACAAATGTTTCTATTAATGTACTCTTAACATAATATACATAATGCAGTTTATACATTGAGCAGTACAATTAGCAATCAGCGCATACTTGCTGGGCATGTTCTAAACACAAAAATTTATCACAGTATCAACGCCCGATATGGTTATGTTATAGAAAGTAATCTTTTCCGGTTTTTTCTTATCACTAGACTTTGCATCAATTGCATTTTCTTATCACTAGACTTTGCATCAATTGCATTACCATGATGCATTGTTGAAAGAACCAGAACCACTTTGTTTTTCTTGGCGACATAGGATATTAGGGTTGCATTTTTCTGAATCCCAAAAAATGTTGTTCGTATCTCCCGGTTTTTTGCTCGTATAAACTCCGGTGGAATTTCTGGTTTGTTCTTTTTCATGGTTCCAACCAGGGTAAGGTTATTCTGAGGCAAATAGTCAGCTAAATCTAAGGAGCTAAACAAATTGTCGACGGTTATATTATGCCCAGTTCCTGAGATCACAGAAATGAGACGTTTCACATCTGGTGGTTTGTTGCTAACTTCAAGTGGCTCTGCAGGTTGTTTACCAGCATAAATTTCTAGATTGACGGTGTAATACATTATAGCATCCACCAAATCAAATATTTTAAGTCCATATTTATGTACTGCCTGAAAAAACGATTGCCCCTAAAAGCTTCTAGCTTTCCATCAATAGTGCAGTGCTCCCCAACTGAAGCATTTTTACAATTTTTCACAAAAGAAGTAAATAGTTCACGTATAGAGGCAAAATTTATCTTTCTTTCTTTTCTAGTATATTTGTTATCAAACCTCAAACAGTATAATAGGAACCTAAATCAACTTTCGGGTATTATCAGACGGCATAACTCAATCCCCATTTTATTTGAAGCCCATATATCTTGGGTGTGTGTATGATTGTCTTTCCTAGACGCGCATATATACAATATTCCTAACAGCGATTTGATTTCAATCACGTCTGTCTAGTGAGCATCCCTTTCCCTGGAAAAATGTCCTTGAACTTCAGAAATCTTTTTATTTGAGTACTCAACAATACTAGATAACAACTCACTGTCGAAAAAGTATTCTCCACATTCCATTGGCGTTTTCGCATTTTTCGCGGCACCTTTCACTCCCAGTAAATGGGTGACAATATTCTGTCGTCGTGTGCGAACATTTTTTGGTGGACACACTTTTGACCATTTTGAAGATTTATTCCTTCCAAAAAATATTCAACTTGGTTATCACTGTCACTATCATTGGAGTCCGCTTCTTGCTCAGTGTCCGTATTTTCTTCTCTCGATTCCAATACGTCTTCTTCCAAGTCGCTATAAATATCAAACTCGTCACCAGATTCATCTTCTTCCTGCAACAGCCGGAGTACTATTTCTCGATCACGTGCATTTTCCAGGTTGTAGGTCTTCTTTGAGGTCATATTGGATCTGAAGATTAACAAAATTACTTACCTAGCAAGAACTATAAGTATTCATAGGTAAACTACTGTATAAAATAAAAAATAAGATATCCACCTTCAGTACCGTAGAAGGTCGCGTGGCGTCTGGTAGACTCCAGCAACGCGGCTCCGAAAACGATCTCTTCCTTCGAACACTGAATTGAAACTAATGCTAAGTTGATTAGCAAGATATGTTTGTATTTAGTTAATAGGAAGGTAGATGGCACCACACGTCAGCCAGAGTATCTGTTCAATTGCAACGTGTAAATAAAGAACGCCTGGCGTTTGTGAGACGCCACGCGACCACTGCAGGGTTAATTGCTTCTACTGCTCACACGACTGCTCAAGCTGTAGAGAATGTTCTGTTATCAAATTTGGCAATGCGGAATGCAGTACAATAAGATAAAAGTATTATACTTCCACAATCAATGAAAGAGAAGTTATAGCAGTTAAACTTGTTCACATCTTGCATTATCTATGAATACGTCCATGAAAATTAACCACAATATTATCCAAGCTTGTTTGTTTTGTTTGTGCTTGCTCCCACAGAGAGCAACGCTCAGGGACACTGAACATTGTCATAAAGTTTTGAGATACGCAGCATAACTACAGCATTCCCAAACACCAATATGTTTTCCTTTTTGCCGTCGTGCAATATGTAACATAAGATGAAAATTACTAACTACCATCATTTCAAGAGTACACTTGAAAATATACATTAATGTAAGTAAAATAATAATAAACAAGCGTAAATGGTCAACACATGCAAACTGCCCCTATATGGAATATTTTCCTGTTGCATGACATTTTTAAACTCTCCTCTACGGTGTGTGGGGAGTAAACATAAGAGAAACTTTTTAAAATATGTCTTCAAAATTTTGTGATGATTACGATTGCTTGATAGTGTTACGTAACATAAGATTACTATAAATTAGTTACAGTATAGTGACATAGTTTTGGAACATATTTAAGCTATTTGCTGGTCTATGAAAATCATCTGAAGACCTTGTATTGTGCTCATGTAAAATGAATTAAAGTTTCTTGAGAAGTTATTGTAGTAGAGTATATATGTATGTGTTCACCACCAAGCCTAAGAATTTTTAAATAAGGATAGAGAAAGTAAAAAGGCCACAAGCATTAATAATGACGAGTCCTAACGCCATTATTAATGCTTGTGACCCTTTTAATTTCTCTACCAGTATTAAGTACCTACATTGCTCACCCAAAAATTCGATACCGAAATTTCACCGATTATTTATGATCTACTGCATCCAAAAAAACGCACATGTGTGTTCGTGTGTCTGAGAACACATTAATTAAAAAATGAAGAGTCGGTAAAATACCAAACTAGGTAATATAGTTCATAATCTTCCACGGATGCGACTAGAAGATTTTGAGGAAAAGCCCCCCTCCCCTCTAAGTTACCCATAACATGGTAAAAATTTCGAAGTTAATTTTGTCAAAAATATTTCTTAGGATTTTCATTAAACATCGTATATTAAAGATCTTTACATGGCAAATAATATGTGTATCTTGAACTTTCTGTGAATAGTTGCTAAAGACATATTCATTCTAGACGAAGTTTGCTGAATTTTACGTAACAGGTAAACGTTTGAGATAAACAAAAACTTACTATAGAAGAAAATGTAGATCTCGTTAAAAGACGCAATTTCTGTCACTACACATTTATTTCGTGGTCACTGCAGCTTTTTCGATATTTCTTGTTATTGTTTTCAGTTTTAAAATATTTAAAAAAAAATTCGACATACGGGAATTTGTCAACTCCTGGCAATCCAAAAAAAAAAAAAAAAAAAAAAAAAGGATTTCATCCACATGGAAACCAGCTTTTAAAATACTTGACTGTCCTTTAGCCCATTGTATTCCCTTATTTCCCTTCTACTTACAGGAAAGCAAGTAATAAGTCCATTTCTGCTAATGTTTATCTTGATAAGCATGAAGTAGATAAGAGAATAAGCTTCTTTTAGCAGTAATTTGTTACCAAGATGTAAAGAAAGTCATATGAATGTAACAAATCAGAATTTTTTTTGTATAAACACTTTATTGCTATGAGATGAGTACCCCAGAAAATTACTCCATATCGCAAACGGGAGTAGAACGTGGGCAAAATAAGCTGTTCTTAAGTCAAATGTGTTAAGAAGGTATTTATATTTCTTAAGGTAGAACTACATTTTGATAGCATAACATTTATCTGTTGTTGTTTTTTTCAGCTGAGCACTTTATTTATTTTAAGCCCAAGAAATGTTCATCAATACTTTACTAATGGTGTAATTGTTACAATCGATTATTATTGCATTTATTGTTTATGCTCTATTTTGAATTGAATGCACTTTGTTTTATCACAGTCTAATGAAAGCTTAGTGGCTGTAAACAAAATGTTGGGTTGTTCGAGTGCTATATTGACTACTTTTATCTGCTGATGTGATTTTTCTAATATAAGTTCAATTAAATTCAATTTATTGGTCCTGGTGATCATTTACAGCATGATATACGATACGCCAGTGTTACTGATATGTAGAAAATAGAAAATAATTATTTAGAAACTACACCTTTAGTATTAACAAGTGACTATTTCATAGAATAATTTGAATTGTTTAAAACACATCATATACAATTAATTCATATAATTGCTAATAATTTAAATGCATTCCAAAACAACTTTACAAAAAATTCTCTTACTAATATATCTCCTATGTTAACATTAATAGCATTGTCAAAAGACCAACGTAGTAAATATACTAGCTTTATAAAAGCAGAGTATTGAAAGACACAAATTCAATTTATTTTGCCCAGTCAGATCATTGGATACATCAAGTTATATAAAATAACTATAAGAAGAAAGGTAAAAAATTAAACATATGTATGTAGAAGATAACAGTATGAGATCATAAGCATTAAATGTGAGCAACAAGATACTAGAATTAGAAATACACCAAATCATAAAATTATTTTAGATAAGCGGAAGTTGTTCTAGTTAATCCTCTACACTATAGATACAACTTTTTTCTTTTTTTAAAGGAATTCCAATATATTTTAAAATTTTGACACCTAATCGCCTTCAATATTTTAGGTAGTCTATTGTATAACTTAATGCAATTATATAACGTACTATATTCATATAATGTCGTCTTAGATAAATACTGGGTAAGTGTTGATTATTTATTATAGATATCATGATTATGTTTATCCTTATTTAAATGAAATATTGCGAGACTTATTTGTGTGTATTTTAAGGCTTCTAGGATCCAAAATACAAGAAACAAATAACATATTTAAAGATTTATATATTAATTTACAAGATGTGTTTTTTTTTTACGCTTTACTTACAATTATTGTAATAACCTTTTCTGGATCTTGATACTGGGTGACGTTTTACCGCAGAACATAATTCCATCCGTTTTCTTCTGAAAGTGATGTGGACTTAAGTGAAAATACATGAAAAGCATCTCAAAAGGCCAGATATTCTTAAAAATGTTCGTTAACTGTATAATATTAGACGTGTCATTTTAAACATTCTGTTGTGAAAACTAAAATTTGCATAATGTTCTAACACTTGCACATCACAAGTATTTTTATTAAAACAGAAATATGAATACTTTTGATTTTACCTTATCAGCCCTGAACGTATATTTTTATGATTTTTAACATGGTCATGGATATGTTTTTCCACTATTTCTGCACAGGGAGACATAAACAGATATTTTTATACTCATAAACTGAAATGTGTTCGTTTTCTGTTAAAAACCTGTATCGAAATGAAAACAATTTCCATACAGATTTTCATTTCGATATAGATTTTCACGCTTGCGAGCTGCACTACAAATGGCTGTTCACTGCTGGCTAGTCTGCATAGAATTACAGAAACATCTTACGCGTAGAATAAGCTCCAAGTATATTTAATTTTATATATATATATATATATATATATATATATATATATAATTTCCCGAATCTAAATTCATAATATTACATAAGTAAAGTAGGTCATCACAGAGACAAGGAATTCAATAACCTATGGCATGCGCGCTAGATCTATTTCCAACCAAAATATTCATTTTTACGAGAATAGTTATATTTACATACCTATCTTTATCAGTAGATATGTATAGTCAGGTGTTTCATTAGTGAAGATTTTAATTTCATCTGTGGAAGATATTTTCGCTTTTTTCGCACTATAACCAAGCGATTTCTGTTTTAGCAGGGTACATAACTTTTTATACAGAGATATATGAATTTCTCTTACAGCGCATGCGTTCCTTGCGCTTACTTGTATGCCGTTACCGTGGTAGTTCAGGGTTTTGCCATATTGGCGATAAGTTGTGGATTGTTCTCGATTCAGCTCCACTCCACCATGTATTGCTGGTAGTCGTCCGGCCAGTCTCAGGCGCAGTTAGTAGTCTGCATTTGAAGCCATTAATATCAAAAAGAGCAACCTCCAATTTTTGCGAAGTTCAGATATTGGAACCACTTGATTGTGCTATAAGCCCTCTACTGAAGTGTAGTTCTTGTTTGGTTCTAAATGAACAAAATCCCGTCCCTTCCTTGCACTAAAATCAAAGGTTGGTTTCAAACAGAACAATCTCTGCCCTCTGTTTAAATCAAGAAGGGTAATATCCATAACTACCTATAGGATGATAATTTTAATTGTTTTCTCACAGAAACCTTGTGTAGGATAGGAGTTGGATAGGTAGAGTCAGACTGAAAAATTCAATGCCATAGCCGGGATTTGAACCACGGATATATCTGGCTCTAGCCGGTTGCTCTACCTATAGGCTGTTTCCATTCTGGTCACGTGAGTTGCAGCAATACGTCTGTAGTGGTGGAAACAGTAGTGTGTGTTCTTCTCAAGTGCGCTATATTATAACATTGTTAATTTTATTGGAGACATTTTCAGTTTTTTGAACTTTATGCAGTATCACCATATATTATATTATAAAGAAAATTGTGTTTCTTTTTAGTATTGTTTGATCTGTATAGCCCCATTTAACATCTAAGATCATATCGGGGGCTTGTCATTAGAAATAACTCCTTGTCTGTAGGCTCTTTTACGTTGTGTTTAAACCTTTTTTCATCCTTAATCACACACACACAACCACGCACACACACACACATTCTCGCTCACATACATACTTCTAGACTTTGGGGGATAGGGGATAATTCTGGTTAATGAAAACTTTTCCGCCCAACTGGGAAGAAGTAAGAAGTCAGCTTGCTGACCACTTGAGCACGGAGTCAATGCTAGTTTTCTTCTAAGTGTTCTGTAAGGGATACGGTACCTCAAAATGCGACACCTGTCACTCCCACAAAAGCTGTGAAAAGGTCCGGGGGGCAATGAAATGGATATCCGTTGCTGTTAAAAGGCTGAGGTCATTGTTATATTCTGCCAGTAATTAATTTTATTAATGTACTTTTTTGTTTATGTATTGATTTTTTAACACAAATTTATCCGCACTTTTATGATAAATTCTGTAATGAATAATGACCTTGTGTTAGAAGTTGCGCAGTGGGTCTAAGCAATTTAATCTCCAAATTTAATTGTTCTAGTTAATGATCTAAAGCTAACATTTTCAATATATATAAACAAACTGCAATTGTCAAAACATTTTTGTCACTGCAAGTTACTTAACTCTCAATGGAGCACAGTTTCGTGGATGATTTCCTTTCCTCTTTTTTCCCCCCTTTGCAGTTTAGATAATAATTTGTTTCACTTTTCCAAGAGAATTAATTAGTCTTATACTATAATTATTGAACATCCATTTAAATTAGTAACATAATTATGTGATTGTAGTTTTACAACAATCCCTTCTTTTTTAACAGAAGGAGCAATCTCCAAACATGTTGGTAACAAATGGAGCAAACTCCACAAAAACCTTAAAGTGAGAAACAAAATAAACAATCTACAGAATTTAGGCTTAGATATCAAATAAACTATTAATGCAATGCTGGGTTTCTCTATTTACTTACATTAGAATCACTTGATGAATAATGGAGCAAACAGAGTTAGAAGAATAAATGTTAACACAAATTGAGTTGTATTGAAAAATTTAGGTAGATGGAGATTACACTTTTTGATACTAATAGCCTCATTTACTGTTGAAGTGTTTGGAACGGCTCAACTAATGGGACAAGTTGCGTTGAAATGGTTAATAACAATTTTTGTTTAAGACACAAATAAAACCTCTATTATTTCTAGTTTCAGAAAATGTATACTTTAGTGGGGGCTATGAGAATTTTAATAGTTTTAAATATAATTTAAATGGTAGTCTGCATTTCTTTAAAACTGTTATGCAATGCATCTTTTTAGAAAATTTGTATTTTTATTCAGTTTTTTTAAGACTGCATTTTTTTATATTTATGTAGGTACCTTTTTCTCAGAAATGATGATAGCTGGAGAGCTGAAATTTTCAGCACATATATACAATATACAGTTGAACTTTTCGAAACACAATCGAGATGTTATAGTAAATTTTGATCAGATTAAGAAAGCAACAACGTTGCAAAGTTTTCATATTTTTACTGTTTTGAATTTGCAAATATATATGTTTTTTAATTTCTACTGAAATTGTATACAAGCTAAATAATTAAAATTCAGAGGATAGCCGATTATACTAAGAACAAGCATGCAAAAGTGTGACTATGTATTGCAAGCAGTATCAGAGAAAAAGCGGCATTAATTCATATGCTTTAAGACTAAGTTTTGTTATTTTTGTACTGAAATAAGTGTTTTTATGGACTTAATCACAGAAGCTAATAAAGCAAACAAGCTCTTGAGATAATTGTCATCATGAGTAGAATAATGCATACAAATTTCTGGGAAAACGATTGAATGCTCTAAGAGCAGTGATAATTCAACTCACTTAAGGTGCAATTTCCGTTGTTCAGACCACCTTGTCTCCCTCTTTTTGATACTAATAGGCTCATGTACTGTTGAAATAACTAAGTCAGTCCCTGTCACAGTACTATAAGTTCCTGCCTAGCTTTGATGCTTCGTGGCGCAGCACGTTGCGTGTTTGAAAATGTGGATATGTATGTGTATTTGTAAGTAAGAAGAAAACGGTCAAGAAATGGCTCAGCAAAGGAAATATAGGAAAAATAAAACAGGAGTACAGCGCCGGTGTGCCGACAAGCCTCCGGGACTGTATTAAAAACCTATAAGATCGGCTTTGCAACCTATTTTAATTGAGGTAATTTGAAAATTTCTGGGCTATTTTTAAAATCACTAAAATAATTCAAATTTTTCCTTGAACAATGTATTTTATAGTGTTTCATAAATTAACTAATATATTAGTGGATACACACATAGTATGAATATTCTTTTAATAAGTGTTATGCAAAAAGTACAGCTGTAAAATACCTGCTATCAGCTTTCACAGGACCACGACCAAGGGATGTTCTATTTTTTATGAGATAAAAGCAAAAACAAATCAAGGAAAGAAGCGGTTGCAATAGTTCGACGGAAAACTGGACATGACTGCTTAGCAGCACATCTACATGAAATAGGAATATACCAGATTGAAGAATGCGGCATCTGCAAAGAGACTGAAACAAGAATGGATTCTGATCTCCTTCTACATTGCAGGGAACTTGATTTCTATTTACAGAAACAGAAACAATTACCAGCATTACACAAAATAGATAGAAGACAGTAAAAACTAGACCCTTTAAGTAGATACAGACTCGTTTGTGAATTTATTTTAAGATTCTATTATCAGAAATGATATTTATTATATTGCGTATTTGTATTAAAGTTTTACATTTCAATGCATTTATAATGAGATGACAGCATCTAATGCATTAAAGTACAAAAAAGTCACCTGTAACACAGCATTCACAGAATAGAAATTAACTGCTATACTCTTTTCTTTGTTCCCTTATCATTGGAGTATTAATAGGGAAGTGGGGAAATATGTTAGGAAAGCGCATGAACAAGAAATGGTTATCCTACTTTGCGAGCGGTCCCGACTTTGATTCCCGGCTAGGGTGGTAATTTTCCTCTAGTCACAATTATTCCCCATTATCCCTATAGTCTGGAATTGCGGATCAGAGTGTGTAAGTAATCTGATGAATAAAATCCAAAGAGAAACAAAACCCCAACGCCATCAGTACACGAGTTGACACTATTGCAGATAGGTAATATGTTCCAGAGGGAAATGCCGCTGATAATAACCGTGCAGTTAAAGACGGGGTATAAATGGAAAAGTGATTTTGTGACCCTGAAGTATATAAATGGCTTTACAAGTTTCCAAGAGACATTTTTCAGATTTTTTATTCATTTATTTTTTGTTGCTGTAAAGTTTGCAACTAGGATCCCAATGGTCTCATTTTAAGTAACATGTCGAGTCAAAAACACAAACAGAAATCGTCAGCAGTGGTTTCCAATCCAAAGCTTAGAGATGTTTTTCACCCCCACCCCTCCCCAAAGGGTTCGTCAATGTGAAAATGGGTGATTTCAGAATGACTCATATGATTTTTAAAATAATCCTGGGGATATTATCTGAAATAAATCTAGCAACCCTGTAGATAGTTCAGTGGTTAGAGGAACTGCATAGAAACTAGTAGATCCGTGTTTCAATTTCAGATTATGGCATTGAAGTTTTCTATCTGACGCTGAGGTACTCTTTAGTCTGTTTGACTTTTACGTAATATGTAAGCCATAATTGAGAGCTAAAATCCCGCTGGACAAAAACTGTAGATATCGTTAAAGCACACAATTTAAGTAATAGGCATTGGGACATATTATATGGAGCTAAACATTTGCTGGATATTCCTTGTTATTGATTTAAAATTTACAGCGTTATACTTTTATCATACCTAGGGTAAGTCCTGAATTGCTCTTATTATTTTTTTCCAGGGCTTGGAAAGAGAATCGAAATTGAAATATATCACTTAGCGAACAGCTTTTAAAAGATTTCACTTTCTCTTTAGCCTAGTTTGGTCCGTTTTTTGTGTACTAGGAAACGTACAATAAATACGATCATGCTAATATTTATCCGGATTATCATTAAGTAGATATAGAATAAGCTATTGTAAATATAGTTTGCTGCAGAATACGTTTACAAAGTCTTGTGAATGTAAAACATCATAATATTTTAAAAAGGTCCGAGAATTCTTGTGTGTCTGTAAACAGCATAACTCAAAAACGCAAATCTAAATACTTAGCTTTGTATTTAAGTGAAATATCTTCCAAAGATGCAACAAGAAGATAAAGACTGCAAACACCAACCACCCTGCATGGATATATATATAAGTTTAGTTGCATAAGTCGCGTTTGCTGAGTGACCACAGACAGTATATAGATGATTAGGTGAGTCCACGATACTTGATGCAGGATCTGTTTTAAGTGGGCATGTACCTAGTTATAGATGATGTTTCTCTGCCTCGGATTTGCTGTAGTGGATTCGGAAGAGCACTTAATCTAGGGGTGACGATAGGAAAAGTACACAGGCAGTACTACTGGATAAGTAAGAAGTAAAGGGGAAAACAGGTTCCTTGTTCACTCTGGTAATATTGAACACCAAGTACTCAGAGCGAAGTCACCTCGTCAAAACAGTTAGTGTACAGAGTTAAATATGAGCACAATGAAACTCCGAGAAACCTGAATAAGACATGTCAGAGTACTAAAGAATAAGCTGTTTTTCACTGTTACATTTCACTTGCTCTTACAAAAACTACATTATCACACACTTAAAGTCTTTGGTACGATTTCATTACGACGAGTGCGTAGATTTTACATCTGAAGAACAGAGGGCGCTGTGTAAGTGTACTAGAAATATACACTATGCACTTAATGTTTTTGGCGCGATTTCATTATGACGAGAGGCGTAGATTTTGACTCTCAAGGACAGAAAGCACTGTGTAAGTTCTCAGTTTGTTGCAGCTTAAATACACATCTGGTGAAAATGTCTTCCATGACACTTATTGGCTGACACACTTGGCGCTAAATGTTACACCCTACGCTATCAGATCACGTGGGTCTATTGTGCTGAGACTATGTGATAAACTAATACAAAGAAAGGTAACCTATTTACAGAATATTTGGGACTTTTTCCGAGTTCGCACTTACACCTCTGATGGACGCATTTAACATAAATAAATTCTGAAAGTTCTCAAGGTTTTCACATACAATATGGGTGTCCTTGGTGATATTCTACTGCGCAGTTTTCACTTAGCACAAGCTAACATAGCTAACACTACAAGTTAAAAGATAAATGAGGAATAATGGTGCATGTTGCTTATATATCTAAAACATGTAATCAAGCTAATTCAAGTATTGCAGATTGTATAGAAAATACTTGCTAATAAGACAATTGTTTTTGTTGCGTAGGGACGTCAAAGAATTGCCGTCTCAATTAAATTATATAATCTTACTGGAAAACGTTTTTTAAGCAGTAGACGAACACATACTGCTCAAAAATGTACATCTATTTAAAACAGACAATTTATCTCAAATAACTTTTTCTGGCATAAACCACATCCGAGATGTCCGCTATTAATCGCAGCTCTTGAAAGTCTGGTCAAGAGTTAATTGCTTCGTGTGATGTTTTTTAATTTAAAGCCAGCATGCAGCATCTAAATCTAGTATAGCATTTGGCCATTACTGTTCCATTTGTATTTCTAACGAAATATACGAGATGAGTCAATCGCCCCTTAGTTATTTGGAGGGTAGGCCACCCATCAAATGGCATGTGCGCCTTATTCCAGTTTTGCGCATACTTATACGTATTGCTTGACGTTCTTATAGAGAGAGCGTGGAAAATTCAGAAGAACAGCGGTGTAGGGACAGAACGTTCTCCTCGCTAAAGTACACCTCAAACACACACGGCTCGTTTACTAAGAGTGAATTCCGGTTTCTAGCCGATTTTACAATTTTTTTATTAGAATAGGTATACTTAGCAACGAAATTCAGTAAACGCCCCCGAAAAAAGGGCCTATCAGTACACTATTAACGTTAGCTAAAAATAAAATGCCGGAATCTTGTACTTAGAGCAGGAGTCGGCTGATAAAAATTAGGAAAACTTTAGAGACATGCCTCATCCACCTTGGACCCGTTCAGTCAAAAGGGACATACTATTAACAACGGTTTATTTAAATTTTTGCATAAACTACGTCTCCTCCATCTCAAATAACATGCATAATAGTCTTTGCCATTTAAGTGATAATATTAAAATGCCCAAGAAAGGGTGAAAACGATCTTCAAAGGCTAAATCAAACATGAAAACTCGCGAGGTGGCGTTGGCATTGCGCCTGGCGTATATGTCGTACGCGGAACGTGCGTTCAGTTAAGTTTCGAAATAGCTTAATAGGATTATGAGGTGTTCCGTAAATGAATGTCCAGTAACCCAGGTTCGAGTCTCAGCATTGCAAATATATTTTTTTATTGCTCAACAAAACTTGGAAACCATATTTACAGTAATCTAATTTTGAAGTCCCTTGAGTTCAGGACATTATAAGTCAAATCGTTATTGGCTGGCTGCAGTTTGTGATGGGTAGAATACGTTTAGTGACATCTGCCCCATTGGACTGGAATGATGCAGTGTGTTATTATGAATGCCGAACCCCCTTCACTCTCCACACGTATGCTGTTGCACGGTATATTGTGCCAGTCTTTATGTATTCGAGAGTCGAGTACGTAGATATGCTTCTGATCTACGGAGAAGGAAGAACAAATGCACAAGCGACTGGGAGAAATATCCGAATAGATGACAACCAACAGCAAACACCTTCCGGAATGTTGAAATGCATCTTGATGTAAAAGCATCACTTGCGAGAATGCCTCCTGTTAGACACGCACCAGCAATATCAGGTGTTAATGCAGAAGCTGTTTTGAACGTAATCCAAGACAATCTGCATACTATTGCACGGGTAGTTTTCTGTAGTGCGAATATTTAACACTAATAAGCTTCATCCTTATCGTTAGCACCTACACCAAGCACTACACAGCAGACATTTTGAAGCCCGAGTGACCATTTGTGAATGGTTGCTGTAACAATTAGCAGATGAATTATTCTTCGAGGGGCATCTAACAGGAGCATGCTACCTGAAATTCCTGTAATGAGCTACCCTTATTATTAGAGAATGTGCCACTACAGGAGCGAATGACGATGTAATTTCAACAGGATTGCGCCGCTCGGGGATCGTCTGCAATCATTTGAATGCGGCACATCCTGGTCATTGAATAGGAAGCCGAGTACCAATCTTCTGGCATGCGAGATCACCTGATCTGACACCCCTTGACTTCTTTCTCTGGGGTTATTTAAAAGAACGCGTTTATGCAAAGGAGTTGGACAATCCAGAAACCCTTCACCAGCGTATTACAGTGGCCTTTAGATCTGTTCAACCCGCCAAGCTACACCGAGTCAGAGGCTCCATTCAACAGTGTGCCCAGGCGTGTATTACCCAAGAAGGTCACCAGTTCGAGCACTTGCTTCGTTAGATAAGTCGTGTTCCAGGCATAGAAAAAGGGCCATTCCAGCACCACAAAACATACCAATATGAAACGATATTTCTAATGACACAATAATTCTATGTCTGCATACCTGTTTAAAGATTCCATGTTAAACTCTCATCATGTAATTTCCTGCTGTTCTGTGTTCTGTGTGTACCTAGATATAAATAATCCTTACTTCAATTGCACCTACGTATAGTTATTTTTAAAGAATTACCTACTTGTAGTTCACCAATAAAGAGACATGAACCAGTACCATAAAATAAATAAAATGAAGTTTAGATTAACAATTGTAATTTGTGAATATTACACGGTAAAAACAAGTAGTACATACGGGGGATCTGAATCACCTTCACAGCAAACAGATCACTTCGGAGTTTTGCGCTCGTTCCAACTGAGCTACCTAGTATCTTTAGAGATGATAATTCCGTTTAACATGTACTTTTCGCTGGTGCCAGTGAACCTTTGCAGTGGTGCAAACGTTAGCTGTCTAATTACCAGTAAATTAAAAGGCGATGCGATAACATTTATATTAATACTAATTTCATCGAGCGTTTAACATCCATGTTAAATACGTGGGTAAAACCTATTAATGGGGTCGATATTTTGCTGTTGGAGTATATAATGCGGATTGCATAAAACTCGAGATTCACCTGAAATAGTGAAGAAAAACCGCAGTCCATCAAACAATTCCATAGATACCCATCTTTAAACGGAAACACGCTTTGAAGCTCCCAGAATAAAAGCAATAATGTTTAGAAAAGGGCCAGTGCGCATTTGTGAGCAGCATGATTCAGAACAAAAATTTGGACGAAAATCATAAGCTCAGCCTCTTTCAAGGAAACCGCACGAATATTTTAAAGGAAATGTCCCAACCGAAAGTTCCCTTTACATGGTAAACGTATTGACTTTTCTGAAAATATAGTTCTTTACGACTTTTACAAAAATACGATATATTTAAGATATTTACATGACAAATGCAACGTATAGGAATCTTGAATTTTCTGGGAATATACACTGAAGTCCTTTTCAGCTTTTGTATAATTGGTTAAGGGATACAGAAAATCTTAATACTACACAAAAATGTAGATTTAGTTTAAAACACACTTATGCGAAATAAAATCATTTGTGGCGTTACTTTTCTGGAATTTCTTGATTTACTGATATATGTAGTGTGTGTAGAAAGTCCGATAATTTTCACTTTTTTAAGATACCTCGCGTAAACATATAGTCATTTGTCCGTTTTCAATTTGATAAATCATTTTATATCATTTTCAGAGTTCTTTGGGAAATGCTCTATGACAACCAGGAATGACGGTCTCTATGGCCGCGCTTGCTAAAGCGCCTTAACTATAGTGCTTCGTGGCGCAGGGGATCGCGGTTAGAGTCCCGCATCAGGCACGAGTGTTTGCATTTTTGCAAGAGTGTGTCAGTAAAAGTGGCAAACAAACAGGAAAGCAAAACGTATGGCAAAAATAAACACGGAAGAAAGAAATTAAAAAAAAAAAAACTTATACAAAGGCCACCCAGAATGAAGAGTACTCAGTACATGTTCGCAAAACAAATATGTGATGTGTTCCAGTCACATAACTTTCTCTGGCTGTTCCATATACAAACTGTTCTTCAACAGTTTATTCCTCTATCAACATCATGCTAATCGCGATAAACATAGCAGAAACGGTCTTGGTACCTACCTGCTTCCTCGTAAGTAGAAGGCAAATAAGGGAATGCATTCGACTAAATCGATAGTAAATTTTTTTAAAATGTGGTCGCTATATGAAACAATTGAGGTTGTGTTCGTTTTCCATTGTCCCGATTGAGAACAATTAGATAAGTTAAAATTGAAATAAATAACAAGACAAATTTTAAAACGGTCCACTCTACAAGAAAAACATATATGACGTAAATTATGTGTTTTAACCAGATCCACATTTTTTGTTTAGTAAGTATTTGTCTATCTATTACATTTAACCTCTATGTAAAATTCTGCAACTCTAAACCAGAATAGAGAGCTCTTCAAAATCTATTCGCAGAATAATTCAAAATATACATTTAATTGTGATGTAAATATCTTAACTGTAGGTATTTTAATCAAAATCGTTAGAGGTATTTTTCTGAAAATAAAAATTTTCGAAAAATATTCCATGTAAAGTGTTGTTGGGGATGGGAGGATTTTCTTAAAAATCTTCTTGTCGCATTCTTGGAAGTTACTGAACTTAACCAAGTTAGAGCTTTTCGTTTTTGAGCTATGCTGTCCACAGACACTCACACACACACACACACACACACACACACACACACACACACACATTCACACACACACACACAGATACATCGGGATCTTTCTCTAATTTTTTTTTTCGACTCATGGGCCCTGAAAACATATGTTACCAGTAAGATATCGATATCGAATTTTTGAGTGGAATGCAATAACTTGTCTATCCACTATGTACATTTTACATACGGCCTAGAGACAATAAAATATGCTAAATAGACGCACCTAATCCCTTTTGTCAGTATGCAATGAATGCAAAGTCTTATTTACCCTTAGGCTCGAGAGATGAAGTAAATATATAGGTGCGTCATAACAGTTTTTCTACTGAGAAGACTAAAGTTAATTGTTGTTAATGTTTAGCTATTGGTAAAAATTTGAATTGTTGAAATTAGAAGTTATGAGGCTTATAATTTCTGTCAGGATAGACTGCAATGATAGTGAGCCGTAAGCCATCGTTCCGTGGCAGTTCAACGGACATTGATGATTACATTTTTGACATTTTACCTTTGCTACTTGAAAAATCACCTCGCTATTAATAAAATTATTACAGATGCATAGACTGGTCGCACTTCAGAAATTCGTTATATTATCTTACACCACCTACAGAAGCCACTACTGAATAAGAAAAATGCAGGTACTAATTCGTTTTCTTTCTCTGCTTTTATTTTCTCTACCACATACAAAATGCTAGACTGAGAGAGAATGTATTGCATTTCTCCCACAAAATTGATACCCAGATTTCATCGGAAATACCTATTTTGAAGCCCCTGAGTTAAACAAAATAATTTATAGAAAAAGATCCGTGCTTGAATTTCGGATGAATACCACACGTGGTAATTAAATTCAGTAGCTTCCAAATATAACAACACGAAGGTTTTTAAGAATATCCTTCTATTCCCAACTACCCTTTATATAGACCATTTTTTGAACTTTTATTTTCTGAAAAACGGCTATAACAATTTGATAAAATCACACCTTAAAGTTGTTTAGATTAAACATAACATTTATATCCTGAATTCAAGTTCAACATCTGAAAAATCTGAATATCCATAACTTCAGTATCATTGATGTCCAATAGCTTTTAATACTAATGTGGGTTTGGAACTTTTATCAATTAAATAAAGAATTCGAACAGGAGACAAAGCAATAAAATAGCTTATAAAGTCCACTTCTTTCGGAAAGAAATTTACATAATCTTGTTTAACTTGTACCCAAATTTTAAGCGAAAGACCATGACGTACACAAAATAGTTTACTCTCCTCAAAACACACAATTTATTTCAAATAACTATTTTTATGGCATCAGCCAATTCCGAGGTATCCACTATTAATGGCTCGAATTATTTAAGACATTCATTTCTTTAAATTACTTCGTATTTTCAGTTGTTTCTCGAGATATCATGGAAAGACTAGATAGATATGTAGGTACTTTTAAGGCCAGCAAGTAAGAAAGGCAATCCCGCTCGACGCTCCGTCAGAATAGGATGACTTATACCTATAAGCTGTGCACTAATGTTATCTACCATATGCGTGAATTATGTTGGCATTAGAACTTCAATATGTAGCACAGACAAAAGATTAACGTAATTTTGTACCACCCAGTGAGAGAGGTGACTTTATCCTACCACAGAGTTTGGAGATGTTCAGTTCGCTGCTCGGAACTTTATTGTCACAGTTACGTTACATGTGCATCTCCTTTACCCTAAGAGCATAACAAGGCTACATCTACCCATGAGAGGCCTCTCCTAAATCAGAAAGTGGTACAAACGACAACTATCACCCTAAACAGGTGGAAGACATGAGTGGATATAGCGAAAAGATCCCCATCTTGTTTCTTATGTCTTTGAGTGTACAATAAGCCAATGGCTATAGTCCGGAATCCCTTCCTACATTTTGCACACACACACACATTTCGCACATTTACCAAAGCTGATTGGATTAAGTGTAGCAAATGTCAAAAGTGTCTACATGAAGCTTGCACGCTATACAAAGATGTGTGTAATATGTGCGGTCGACAGATCATTAGATCATCAGATCATCTCACTATGATAGTGTGGTGTCTCTGTTCTAAGGTGCAAAACGGTCAGCTAATTTGAACTCCTAAAATTTCAGCCATAGGTAGGGGAGACCGGGGCTAGTTGACAATGTTAAGAGTTGGCCATTATTAATATGTTCATTTTTCGAAGTAATTTGGTTTTCTTGGGTGTATTATTGGAATGGCATTTTGCTGTATTATATCTAGTTGGATAGCAGCAAGGTGACATTTGTAATAAAAGTTTACTACATTTTTATTCCCCACTTGGAAGTATGAATAGTTCTTATGCCACAATGTGTGACATTTGCAACGCTATCCACTCTTCTAATGAAGGATCATCATAGATCTCATTACTAACTTGACATTGCACTATACTTTCTTTGGAAGTTTGCTAATGTCATAAGTGTCTGTAGTATGGGCTTCTTAAGGGCCATTCACATTGAAAATTAACCATAGATGCACTTACTAAGAATGTAGACGGAGAATTAAATGCAACTTGAGCATTCTCAAATGCAAACGTAAGCGTAGGCAATAACCAATCAGAAATTAAAACAAGTGAACTGCGCCTTGTCAGTGAATAGCAAACTAAAATGAATGGCAGAGACAAGAGCGTGCCCATTCGCGTACATGTAATCTAGAGTAGCCAATTTGCGTGTGTTTTATATTTTAAAGAACGGTTGTCTCGTCGTAGACGATGGTGGAATCATCCCCTTAATCAAAGACGAATTAACGGAGGAGATTTTCATAATCTGCTAAGGGAAATGAAAGAGAATCAACCAGCAAAGCCATTTTAATAACACATTGAGCAGTGGCTCTCATTGGTTGATTTCTACGTGGCATGATAACTTCGATGCAAAAGCTTGGCGTTTGCAAGCTTCTATGTTAACGTACTACTGTTATGTCTACGTCAATGTCAGTGCAACCATCGTGAATGAGCCCTTACATATTTTGGTTGCAAGTTTCTGTGTTTACGTTACGTCTACGGTTGATTTTCGATGTGAATGGCCCTTTATTACTTTTACGTGAATAAAACTTCTGTTTATGTGTAAAACTTCCTTTTCTGCAGCCCGAGATTCTTTAAATATTTTTGTGCCATATTCTTTGTTTCTTTCTGAGTCAGCATAGCTTTCGTAGGTGAGCTTCTTAATAAAACGCTTGCACATTGCGTAGATATGCCTCTTCCGTTCTTTTCATACATATGGTTTAAAATCCAAAATACTTTTGCACAGTATTTGCTTAACCGGAGCAACATTTAATGAAATTTCTGGTTCTTCTTTCTATTCCGGCTTTTCCATTCTTATAACACCTCACCATGTCTGACATTTACCGTTGCAGAAATGAATGCAGTAGCCCAAAAGGGAAAAGTAAGAAAAGTAACGCAACGTTATAGAACAGTTTGAAGATCACGTAGCTCAAAACTTCCAAAACAAAATAAGGAAGCTCATATAAGCACAAAAACAGTAAAAGCGCCTAGGGAAAGACAACGATGAACGTTAAAAGTTTTTTATGTTTGTGGTAGAATTAACAACAATAAGATATAAATAAGTAGTGTTGTGAAAAATATATTGTCTAAGGTGATCATGTCGAAGATCTTGAAAATTACTACACGTCACACTAAATATATGAACGTAATTTAACAAATAACAAAATGGCGAGTTGTTAGTGTAGTCGTGTGGAAAGCTGGTAATATCCGTAAGCTGGTGCTACCTAATAATATGAACTTAAATTGCGTCATACGTCATCTTGCCCCGGCCTTCCCTACGTATCAAAGAAGTACGATATTCCCATTCTGTTAGTTGTATTATCAACATATCTAAAGCCGCTTAGCTTATGTTCAATAAAAAATACGACATAAATTTGCTTAAATTTGTGTTATTTTTCATATTTACAAAAATTGCGACATCTTTGCTCGACTTCCCTATCTAATTTTGAATAGGTACATCAAACAGCAGAGTTGTATGCCGACTGCTGTATAGCAGCAATTAAATCCAATTTCTAATATTTCTGATTAGGAGATAACAGAAAATAGACATGAGAAAAGCTACTGTTTGAACACTTTTTAGAGTAGATACCAAAATAAACGAATATGAAGAGAAAGTCACGTGAATGTCTGTTGAATGAGCAGTAAGCCATGGCGCTTGCATGAGTCACTCTAGTCTCTGAAGGCCCCACCTTAATCAAAATTGCTGCTTTTATTCCGGCGCAAGGGGGAGCCATGGGAGAGGTCGACGCCCTTTGATGCGACCAACGGCAGAATTAAATGCCTCTCCTTACCCTTCATTCCCCTCAGCGGCGATAAGTAAAGATTAGAAAGGTCTGTTAATACATGTCTTAGAGGCTCCTGGATAATTAAAGCCAAATAATATATGGAAAAAATCCCTGCTCATTGAATGTGGATAAAATGAACAAAAACAACTTACAATTTAGCTCAGGCTTGTTTCAAGGATCAAAGACAAAGATCTTACGGTTGTTTCTCAAGCTCATTACGTTTTTTACGTATATAATAGTGTTTAACGCCCGCTTTTACTACATATGGCACCGTACGGGATGACACTGGTGACACATGGAATGAGGATGGAGCACCTGTGGAATGCGATGGCAGGGGAAACCTGAGAACCCGGAGAAAACCACCCCCTGAGCCGCTTTTTCCACTACAAATTACACATGTGGTGGCTTAGGATCGAATCCGGACCGCCTAGGTGAGAGGCGAGTTGTCTAACCACTCGGTCACGGCGTGGCAACTACGTTTTTATTGGACTGTTCTTGAATCTTCTAAATTGCTCATATTGATGTTGATAAAATAAGTTCTGGATATTTTACAAAAGATTTTTCTTTTATCTACATCAATCTGATTAAGATAAACATTACTAGAAACGGTCTCATTACTAAGCTCCTTGTAAGTAGGAGGGAAATAAGGTAACCTACTGGGTTAAAGCCACAGTCAAATCTTTTAGAATCTGTCGCTGTGCGATTGCCAATAAAATGCGGTTCTCTTTCCTTGGTCAGGAGTAAATGGAGTGCTGAAATGGATGAGGGTTATGCGTTTGAAGAAAGTTAAATTATTTTAAAATTGAAACTAATAAGAGGGAATACCTCGGAAATATTTGACTCTACAACAAAGTAATGTCTGTCAGAAACTGTGTATTATAACGAGATTTGCATTTTTGATGTAAGTTTTTGTCTGTCTTTTATGGTAAACCAGTTATGCAAAAGCCATTCAGAATGAATGTCGCCCTCCGTGGTGAAGTGGTTCATGTCACGGGTTCAAACCCGGCGGAGGACGATGGATTTTTCGGACGTAAAAGTCCTTATCACGGTTTCCTTCGGATGGGAAGTAAAGACGTTGTTCCGTATCGTAGATTTACGCACGCAAAACAATCTCAAGCCTGATTAAGAGGCCTTTGAGCAAATTTAAGCGGACCTTCAATGCCAATACAATATGGTACGCTGAGAACCATAGTAGTTACAGAGCGTCCATGTATAAAACTCCGTTTCATGTCATTCAGAATGAAGAGGACTTCATAGGCTGTTCTCAAGAAATTCTGGATATACATTTTATTTGCCTTGTCAATCTTTTTAATAAATTTATTAAAAACCGTTAGAGCAATTTGTGAGTAAATGGAAGCATTCCAAAAATGTTTCATGTAAAGTACAGTTTGGGTTAGGGGATTTTTATGTATAGAAGACAAAAATAAATCAGCACAGTATCGTTCCGTGTACTGTACTTCTTACCGTTTGTACGGTACTTTATTACGACATATTTTCATTTTAGTGGCTGATACTGCTACCTTCAGGTGAGTGTTCTATATTGGACAAATAGAGTATAACTATGCTGGGTTTGTCAACCCATTCGCTAATAGGTTTAGCCACCTCCCTCAACTGGAAAGGAGATAAGGTAACGTGTCTCCTTTCAAAATGATCGAGGCCGATTTTTGGCGATCTTTCGCATGGTTAATCGAGACTACTGTCTGTATCGAAATTTACATGAATATAAGAAGGTTCTCGAGGTGTTTGGAGTTTGTAGAACTGTTTTATGTGCGTCTGGTAGAACATTTTGCTATTGGTGTAATGCCTAAAGCAACGGTTCCCAACCGGTGTGCCGTGTGATTGGCTAAGGGGTGCCGCGAGATATTGAGATAAACAAAAAAAAAATACCTTCTACTGAAGCCAAGTCTTGTAAGGTCTTGAAATAAAATAAGTCAAATCAATTACTCTCATGCACGCCAGATGGTGATAGTGGTCGATTCATTTCAATAATTCAGTTATACTAGTATCCCACAGATGGCATTATAGCTATACCCTGCCGAACATTCCCGAGACTACTCGCTTCCTCACGAACATTCCCGAGACTTCGACAGATGAATATATAAAAGTGTACGTCGCTTGGCGCTTTCAGTTGTCTTCCTCGCGTTGATTCACAGTGTTTAGCTATGGATAAGTTCATTGTTAAACGTAAACGCCAGGACAGTGAAAGTGAACAGTCGGCTCCTACTGCTTGCTTTAAGAAGCCAAATCTTACAGTTTCTCCCGAACCGTCGAATTCACCACATAAAGAAGACAAACGAAAGAAAAGAACATACCAGGACAGTTACTTAGAGTATGGATTTAAGTGGAATAACAACGAGGAAAACCCTATCCCTGTGTGTTTAGTTTGTGGCGAAACACTTAGCAACGAGGTCATGGTACCTAGCAAACTGAAGCGGCATCTTACAACTAAGCATCCTAGTGTGTCACAGAAAAGTGTAATGTATTTTTCACATATATTAGAAGGGGAGAAGAAAACAGCTGTGTGAATGGTAAAGAGAATGACCATAGGTGATACTGCTCTTGAAGCCTCATTTAAAGTAGCAGAACTGATAGCTAAAAAAAAGAAACCTCATACTCTTGGAGAGGAAATCATTGGCCCTGCATGTCAAGTTATAGTTTCAGCAATACTTGGCGAAGGAGCAGCTAATCAAATTTCGAAAGTTCCTCTATCCAACAACACAATCAGCCGCAGTATATCTGAAATGTCATGCAATATCAACGAACAAGTCACGGAGAAAATAAAAACTTATAGAACATTTGCTTTGCAAGTAGATGAGAGTCTCGATATTGGTGACAAACCGCAACTCCTTGGTTTTATCAGATATATTGATGAAAAAGATATTAGTGAACAGTTTCTGTTCTGTAGACCGCTGGAGACTACAACCACAGGCCATGATATTTTCGTTTCTATTAATTCCCATCTCAATGACCATGATCTTTCATGGAAAGACTGTTGTGGTATATGTACAGATGGTGCACCATCTATGTCTGAGAAAATTAAAGGTTTTACTGCCAGAGCTCTCAATGAAAATCCATCCATTATTATAACTCACTGTTTTCTGCATAGAGAGGCATTAGTCGTGAAAGCGTGTAATGAAGATTTTGCTGAAGTGTTTAACCAAGTTGTGAAAATGGTGAACTATATGAAGTCTCGACCTTTAAAGTGCAGAATTTTTGAACAGTTATGTCGCGCAACGGATGCAGCTCATACCTCTTTGTTACTTCACACAGAAGTAAGGTGGTTGTCGCGGGGTCGTGTATTGAACCGGTTTCTCGAACTTAAAGAACAGCTAAAAACTTTTTATAAGGATGAAAATCAAGGCACATTTCATGATTCTTGGTGTTTTGAACTGTCGTATCTGGCAGATATTTTTCATAAGCTGAATGAACTGAATGTTTCTATGCAGGGTCGACATGAAACAATAATCTCCTCAACCAATAAAATGAAAGGTTTTAAAAGAAAACTTAGTTCTTGGAAGTCTGCAGTTCAAAAAGGAGATTTGTCGAACTTTCCATCTCTTCTTAATGTGGCAGGAGATAAAAAGATCTGGGTAAACTGAAAGACCGCATTTGTGATCACTTATCAAGATTGCAAGATGCAATAGATGCGTACTTTCCAACTATTTCCACTAGAATCTCGACTGGGTTGTCTCACCATTTGACTTCGTAGATAGTGCAGAGGAAATAGATTTCACTGCTTGCGAACGAGATGAATTTATTGATCTTTGCGCTGATTCCACACTCAAAGGTAAGTTCACCAAGAGTGAGGCGTCGGTGGCTAGTTTTTGGCTTCAACGGAGAGAGGAGTACCCTAACCTAATGAAGAAAGCAATTAACGCACTTTTGCCCTTTTCAACATCCTATCTATGCGAGCAAGCCTACTCTGCTATGGTGACAATAAAATGCAAAGCAAGAAATAGACTGAATAACCTTGAGGATGATTTGCGTGTTTCACTGTCAACTGTAAGACCCGACATCACATATCTGTGCTCTAAGCATCAATCACAAGTTTCACATTAATCATTAATCGAACAAAATTTATTGATGTATTTTTACTCAGTGATTGTAGTAAAGTTTACTGTATTATGTTATGGTGTACGTTATTATTATATACTATTTCAATAAATTAACATATTAAGCTTAATTTTATTTTAATTCAAGGAAGGGTGCCCCTGGTGTTTAATGTTATTCCCAAGGGTGCCGTGAACTTCAAAAGGTTGGGAAACACTGGCCTAAAGCTACGGCGCGGATGGAGTTTGATCTGATCTGTGAAGTAAACAGTAATCAGTATCGTTCTTGAACCTCCAAACCCAAAATCCCACACTTATGCGTCCACATCTTTTCTTGGCAACTGCGTGTTCGGGAATATAGCGAGTATTGTCTGGTCGCCACAAATACATTCGCCCAGCCTGATAAGAGCAAAAACCCTTTTCATCTAGGAAAATCACTAGCTGGTAAAATCTGTCTGGTGGTGCTGTTCAGTCAAGTCTAGTTTCTTTGCTGCCTTTCAATGACGGATGCCAGCTTCAAGGAGGCGGTTTCTCGCCGTAGTAAGTGTGCAAGATAGCTTCAGATCGCGGCGCCATTTTGTTGTCGGCTTAAATGGGTTATTTCTGCTTGTATTTATACTCTTAGCATCGACTTCCGCGTCTTCAGTCCTTCTTCACCGCGCTCCTGGAAACGTTTAATCCAATGCTGCACATGACCGTGCACCCTGCTTGCCACATGCCCACAATACAGCTGCAGGTCACCTCGCTTGTGTAAGGCATTGCTAACTGTCACTAAGCAGAATTTCATGTTACTATAACAGAAAAGCTACAACCCCTCCTCCCTTGTCTAATTATGCCTACGGAGCAGCCAACGGATATCAGAAGATACGCCCTATATATGCTCTACAGACAAGCAGAAATTCGATGTCTACTATTATTTTTGCTCTGTGTACATATGGTGCCAGAGACATTAAAAATGAAATTTACTGCACCCGTAAGATAATAAAAATCATCATAATGCCATTCTAGGCATCAAATTTAATAAACCTTTATTAAAAAGATGATTCAAAGCTGAACTGTCTAGAATTATTTCTAAAAACAGAAAGCGAGAAAAGCAGACATATTTCAGCCTCACGCCTGAATTAATCGTTGTTTGGGAGACTTTAAAAAGGAATAAATTACACATGACTAGCCCATAAGGGAAACGTGTCTTAACTGGTATTTTTCTTCCGACCTCTAAGGAAAAATTACTTTTGTGAGTTGTGTCGTGTAAGGGTCACGGTTCAGTTCAGTAGACGAGAGAGCAATAAAACCAGACATGCTTGCTTCTGGGAGAACATAATAAAAACAAATACAGAATGTGGTGCCGAAGTCAGCTGGTCCCCATGGCCACGCTCGCCAAAGCGTCTCGCTTTGGTGTTTCGCAGCGCAGGGGATCGTGGGTTCGAGTCCCGCCTTGGGCATGGGTGTTATATGTTTGTGTATGTGTGTGTAAAAAGAAAAACAGAAATTCAGTAATCATACAGTAATCAAAGTAAACAAATTAGGTACACAAAAAGTAAAAAAAAAAAAAAAAAGAAATGGTATATAGGAGGTGCCAGTGGAGCTTAGCTTGCTAATACAGAGCGAGAATATTGCGCGTTGATGTGCGAGGCTTTCACTTTATTTTCTTTACAGTTCCGTAGGCTTGTCAGGGGCCACTTTGTATTCCTTTTTCCTCTTTTTTTTCAGTTTCACTACATTTATTTTGTTGAACTGTTAGTTTGCCGTTTGCTTTCTGCTTCCAAATACACGTACATATACAAACACTTGCCGGTCCCAATGGCCGCGCTCGCCAAATCGTCTCGCTTTGGTGTTTCGCAGCGCAGGGGATCGTGGGTTCGAGTCCCGCCTTGGGCATGTGTGTTATATGTTTGTGTATGTGTGTGTAAAAAGAAAAACAGAAATTCAGTAATCATACAGTAATCAAAGTAAACAAATTAAGTACATAAGAAGTTAAAAAAAAAAAAAAAAAAAGTGGTATATAGGAGGAGGTGTCAGTGGAGCTTAGCTTGCTAATACTGCCGGTCCCCATGGCCACGCTCGCTAAAGCGTCTCGCTTTGGTGCTTCGTGGGCAGGGGATCGTGGGTTCGAGTCCCGCCTTGGGCATGGATGTTATATGTTTGTGCAATGTGTATATGTTTGTAAAAGAAACAGTAATACCAGTAAACCAGTAATCAGTAAAACCTACGGGGGGAAATGTAAATAGGGATACAGTACCGGAGTCCTGATCAGACTCCGTTACTGTTTAAAAAAAAAAAAAAAAAAAAATACAGAGCGAGAATATTGCGCGTTGATGTGCGAGGCTTGCACTTTATTTTCTTTACAGTTCCGTAGGCTTGTCAGGCTCCACTTTGTATTCCTTTTTCCTCTTTTTTTCAGTTTCACTACATTTATTTTGTTGAACTGTTTGTTTGCCGTTTGCTTTCTGCTTCCAAATACACGTACATATACAAACAATTGCCGGTCCCAATGGCTGCGCTCGCCAAATCGTCTCGCTTTGGTGTTTCGCAGCGCAGGGGATCGTGGGTTCGAGTCCCGCCTTGGGCATGGGTGTTATATGTTTGTGTATGTGTGTGTAAAAAGTAAAACAGAAATTCAGTAATCAAAGTAAACAAATTAGGTAAATAGAAAGTAGGGTATACAGCACCGGAGTCCCGATCAGACTCCGGAACTGTTTTTATAAAAAAAAAAAAAAAAAAAAAAAATTTAACAAACACACAAACACCCATGCCCAAAGTGGGTCTCGAACTCACGAAGCACCAAAAGCGAAGCACTTTAGCGAGCACGGCTACGGGGACCGGCGTATTCGGTAAGTCCGATAAATCGAGTTTGGATTTTTGGTGAAAGTAGCTCGAACATAAAACGCCCGTATCTCGCCTAGGTTGGTGTTTAAACCTATTAAACGAAACAACTGACAAAAATCTGGTGTGTATCATTCATAAGACTTTATCTAGCTGTTCCACAAACAAAACTCTTGTTCAAAAGATTCATATTTTATTTGATAACTCCATAGCTTGACAGCTAACAAGTAACCTTGGCCTACCGCCCGGCCGCTGCGTCTCCCATCTCAGTCCTTGACAGACGTCATGAATGGGGTGCAGTATTCGAGGGTGAGACGTGGTCAGCGCCTCCAAACTCCCGGCCGGTTAATGCGGTCCTCATGACCTCGAGCCGCTACTTCTCCATCAGAAAGCTGATACTTTGAGCCCCCTGGGTCCTCACAAGGCTGACTGCACCCCGGACCAGGTCCCCTAGTGAGGGAAAAATCTCCACACTGGTACTGGGAATCGAACCCTGCTCTCCCACTTTGTAAGCCGCGCTACTACCGCCCTAAAGAGAGGACCTACTTTTTTATCTATATCATGATAATCAAGATAGATATAAAAGAATAATTCTTATTAGTTGTTTCCTTGTAACCAGAAGGGAAAAAGAAAGTGCACAGGCTAAAGCGATAGTATAGTCCTTTAAAAGCTGTTCGCCATGTGAAACAATTAAAATTCCATCTCTTTGCTTGCCAGGATGAAACAAACGAGAAACAAGAAGATGTCTTACCGTTCCAGATAAGTTTAAAATTGAAACCAATAATCCGGAATATTTGAAAAGGCTAAAAAAAAGTAACCTTAATTGTGTGCTTTAATAAGATTTACATTTTTGTTCTGTACTTTTTCATCTAACTCTTATGGTTTGCCAATTATATAAAAGTCATCCAGAGGTCTTCAGAGACTATTTCTAGAAAATTTCGATTCATAAAATAATCTTAAGCAAAGACATTTTAATAAAAATCGTTAAAGTCAATTTTGAGAAAATGAATATTTTTGTCTATGTTCCATGTAAAGTGTAGCTTGGGTTGGGGCATTTTTCTTGAAAATCTTCGTTTCGCATCCTTGGTAGTAACTAAACTTAAATACCAATTTTGGTACTTAACGTACTTTTCGTTTTTCAGCTATACTGTCCACACTCAAACATACATGCACACACACACACACATGCGAGCATATTTCTAAAAATGCTTTCTTTGAATTCAGGGGTCTCAAAACATGTATTTGCGGTGAAATCTTGGCATCTCAATTTTGGTTGCAATACAATACCTTCTCTATATTTACATTATGTACAGCCATGGAGAAAATTGATTGAATGCTCTAACCCTTCAGTGTCGCTTTGGACTCACGGAAGTACAAGAAGTTACACAAGCTGGATTTACACGTGCATGTGCTCTATGCTACAAAACATGCTTTTATACAGCGAGGCAAGACGCAGTTTATTGCTTTACAACATAAAATACCAACCAGAGGTATGCTGCTCCGAGGTAGAAATAGCTCAGTGCTTACCTGCTCCGTTTTAAATTCAGTGTGTTACCTTCCATAGATTCCAGGTCAGTAACCTCCATAGATTTTTCTTGTTATTATTTTGGTCTTTTCTTTCATTCTGGTAATTTTGAAAACCGATGTAGATTACGATATATAAATGATTCACTCTGTAAAACATTTTACTTGCTTTTCTCGGAAACTAAAAAACAAAGAAAAACACTGCGGCCTGGTCTCCGGCTGCTTTTAAAAGCAACAAAAGGCTAATTAAAACAAGAGAAAACAATATCTAATACTTTGTGATCACAATTATTTGCTATCACTTCCCTAAATCTTTGGGGCATGGAATCCACAAGGGTTTAAAAATAGTTAATATCTTCTGTTAGTGAATTCCAAGTGTCTCTCATGGCACACCAGAGTTGTGTGGTATTGTTCAATCTGGGACCTCGAGAACGCCCCAGCTGTACTTTCGCCTAAAAAGGTTCAATTTGGTTGATATCTGCTGAAGTTGAACTCCCCGGTATCTGCTCTAAGATATTCGTGTGCTCCGAAAGGCACTTTTGTCGACTTGTGGACCGAATGAATATCCTGTTAGAAATTAATCATACCTTCAGGATAACGATCTTGGGCAGATTTAAGCGGAACATGTTCTAGAATTTCAGAATATGTTTCCCCATTCAGCTTTCTATGAACACGTTCCAGCATACCTGCACCGAGATATCCATGCGTAAGCAGTAACGCTCGTTCGACCAATCCTTGCATGAGTGGTCAAATAACGCACATTATATCGAGTGCCACTAGGCCTGTAAACAAACACAGTCGAATTGATATCTGCAGTAAAACGTAGCTTCATCGGAGAAAACTACATCGCTCCAATCGAAGTTCTCGTAATGTACAGCACAAGCCAACTTGTCAATTTTGTGGGCTCCAATTAACACTTCCTTTACTGCCGCAGGTCTACGCCGAATTCCGGCATCTATACGGCGATTGCTAACCGTCCGTGCACTAACCGGGAATAAAGATAAAGCCTTGTATTCAGCGGCCGTCAGCAACGGATCTCTTTCGACCATGAGAGACCTGTCTTCATTCTTAATAGTTACACGCGAGCGATCAGTGTTCTTCCTCGCAGATGCCTATCTCTCTTCACGATATAACTTTGCCAACCTCCTCGCAGTGGACTGTGGAACACCACAAATGCAGCCCGCTCTGGTGGCTGTATAATCCTGTGAAACCAGGGTCTGAACAGCTGAACATTTATCAATAGCCTCTGCTATTGCAAAGTATGAATGAGTGCGTCGCTGTAGTAGTGATGGAGGACCTCTTTCGGCGACTAATGGAACCAATCACTAACATTTGACCACAGAAAGAAACACAATAATGACAAAGGAATCAAGCGTATCACCAGTAGTTTTAAACTTTGGCTATTATACATTATATAAACCTGGATATTATGAATACTCAAATTATAATATAGCGTAAACTCTGTATAAGTATAAGAATATGAAATAGAAAATATGATAATAGATACAACATTAATGGGGAGAAAAAATAGATGCTGTTACAGAGTTAATTCGGTAATATACAAAGCGTTTGCGTTACCTTTGAGCTATATTTGTTTGGGTCAAGAATGGTCTGCTGCCACATTCATATGTGCACCTTAAAACCAGTAATGGTTATTATGGTAATGTGATTAATTTATCGTATTCAGGATACTTCATGGCTTCTGAATCAACTCATTGGTTGATTCAGTTGATTGGGAATTGGTCGCACCAGCTTATAGGTATAACTAACAATGTGTTTCGTAGAACACGTTCTGAGGCTGTTTACGTGGCGAATAACAACCGTTGCTGCTTCGCTACCTAATCACAAGTATGTGCGATTTTTAAACACACATAAAACTTTAAGTAAAAGAGTTGAAAGCTGCGGCATCAAGTTTCGGACAAGCCAAAGTGTAAGCTAATCGACTGCTATCTTCGTGTGGTGTCGTTTTGAAATAGTCTATAAACATGAACAGGCCCCCGGTATGTGCATAGGGCACAAATAGTAATAGACATCGAATTTATTATTGCTCTTAGGGACATTTATAGGGCGTGTCTTCTGATACCCCCCCAAGGAAGGTGGAGGGGTTGTAGCTTACCTAAAACAGTAACATGTAATTCCATACTTTTTCTATTCAGCTTGGTGACAATCAGCAATGAGTTACACAAGCCAGGTGACCCGCGGCCGTATTCTGGGCATCTGGGAAGCAAGGTGCACGGTAAAACGGATCACAAGTGCTGTGCAAATGAGAAAATATGTGGTGCACATTTGGATCAAACGTTTCCAAGAAGATGGATTAAACACTCGTCCAAAATCGGGAAGTCACGAAAAACAAAGACAGAAGTTGCTGCTACGATTATAAATACAAGCAGAGATGAACCATTTAAACCGTCTACAAGATTGAAACTATCGCCGCGATCTGAAGCTATCTTATTCCCTTGCAACGGTGAGAAACTTTCGCATACTTTTTCTGAAATATATACAAATTAGAAAATTCAGTAGATACCCACAACTTAATAGATACATCAAAACAAGTGATGTTGAACTTCTTTTTTTAGTACTCTCCATCCCCTTGTTTTAGTCGTCAGCCGGCTTAGGGATATCATGTTAGCCTCTGGTTCCCAAGGTCGCGGGTTCAAATCCGACGGGGGGGCAATGCATTTTTTCGGGTGTAAAAGTCCTTAGCATGACAATGCTCTGAAGGGAAGTAAAATCATTGGTCCCTTGTAGTATATTTATGGCATTAAAAGAACCAGAATTCTGAGAATGAGGACTTTGAGCAAAATTAGCCGGTGTTTCACTCCCAGTAGGTATAGTAGAATTGGACGCTAAAAACCACAGTAGTTAACCCTGAATTGCATGAATTCTTTTGCTACATATGCTGTTCTTTCTCTAATTCGCAAACCGGTAATTATATCCCTTTCACCAGCACCGTAATTCAAGGGGCTTTAATAGCCGAGCTCGTTAGGGTTAAATGAAGTAGATGAGCTATCCTAATATAATAGCTATTAGACTAATATTTATTCGTCATTTCGTTTTTGCAAAGCATAGCTTCATAAGTTAGTGGAGAAACTATCCAGGTATTGCGTATCACCCAGTACTCGGTACCTAGATTTCACGGAAATCCACGTTTGAAGTCCCTATAGAATTATAATGATGATGATAATAATAATAATAATAATAATAATAATAACAATAATAATAATGACAATAATAATAATAATAATAATAACAATAATAATATACACATTGAACTCATACTTGATGGGAGTAATAAATCCTGAATTGATGCTGTATTTTATAGAGGGAATTCAACCATAAGTTAAAACTGGTGCTGTAGGTGTAGGAAAGATAATCATATCTCTTAAAGTCAAATCATAAGTGCGTGCCTTTCACTGTGCAGAGATTGAGATAGCGCCTTGCACTGAGTGACTAGTTTCGATACCGATATTTTTAAAGACGTAGATAACTTTCATACGGTATTTTATATTTCTCCCCGGGCATAGCACTCAGGCGTTCTACAGACTGAGTACTGTTAACAACCGATTTTTTATTATTTTGTTTGTTCAGTTCCCCTTTAACATTTATGGTCTTAGCGGAAGCCTTGACTTACAAAACAACTCTTTATTTGTAGGTTTTGCAACACGGTTTTTTTTTTAATATTTTTATCTTCAGACACCTAATAATAATAATAATAATAATAATAATAATAATAATAATAACAATATTAACAATAACAATAGCAATACCAATAACAATAAGAATAAGAATAAAAATAAAAATAACAATAACAATAGCAATAACAATACCAATGCGAATAACAATGTGAATAACAATAATAACGATACTAATAATAATATTAATAATAATTTAAATAATAATGATATTGGTAATAATGATAATGATAAAAATGATAATGATAATAATAATAATAATAATGGTGATGCTCATAATATTAATGGTGATGATGATGATGATGATAGTAATAATAATAATAATAATAATAATAACCTATTGAATACCAAACTTGATATTTTAGTTAATGATCTTCCAAGCATGTGTAACGAATAATTTCAAAAAACTTCACCACATCAAATTAAATTTATCTGGAAAAGTTTCGAACATTTTGATTTTCTCAAAACTGCTTTATTAGTTATCTTAACTTTTATGAGAATAGCAGGGTAAGTTTTCATTCAGGTATGAGTTATGCATTACTGATAAACCGTAATAAATATACAGGAACTTGTCTACTGCACAAAAAAATATAAATCTTGTTAAAATTGAGCATTTATGTTAAATGCATGTTTTATGCAGTTAACCATTTCCAAGATACCTACTTGTTATTGGTTTCAGATTTTAAATGCGTTTAACTAATTTCCTCAAATGAGATGTCGTTATTTATTTTTCACGCTCTTGGCATTTCAAGGCATCAAGCAGCCAGCATTTTAAGATTTGACTGTCGCTTAGCCTAGTGTATTCTCTTATTCCTTCGTGTCTACAAGGAAATACGTTATAAAGCATATTCTGGATTAATCTGAAGTAGTTAGGAATATACGGTTTTAATAATACTTTATTGAAGAATGGCCAGAGAAAGTAATGTAACATAACAGGCCTTTCAGCAATACTCTTCACACATAACATCTTGGAGCCTCAAAACATGTGTTTCTGTTGAAATATTGGCCTGAAAGCTTTGTCTTCGTTATACAACCTGATGGCTCGCACGGGGAGCAGGACATGCCGCAGTCGTCCGTGTCAGCGGTCAGGTTTCATAGGAACATCTTATAGTGATAATTAATAACTGGAGCGGGAATTTTTGTTTCCGAACGGGTTTGGTAGTTTATTGATTAATATCGCCTGGAAGGCGGGGGGCGGGGGGGGCAATTTCGGTGTCTGACCGCATGCTTCACGTATCTGCGGACGGCATATTTGGGTACTGGAACATAACGAGCATAAACGGCAGCTAATTAAAATTGTATGCTTAGCTAAATGTGTAGACATATAAATGCACACATTTCAATGTTGAGCACATCATTAGTTAGGTATGTACCCATAATTTTTTCGTGGCGTCATTATATAATGTCCATACAGTGTACACTCCCGTGGCACTTTCCTACGGTATGTATGTTTCACAATAATATGTTGAAAATATCCATTTTCTAGTCCTTTGAAAGGTATGATCATCATAAATGATAATTAGGCACAAATTACAACAACAACAAAAACTTATACCGCTCATTAGTCTTTGCGTCCGAAGTTTCTGCAGCACCAAACATTTCCAAATATTCCATATTCTTCTACTGTCATAATGTACGTTTATACCAGTGCGTTTTCTAACTTTCAGTTCTAGTCTATAGAGCTTACAAAATATACTTTCCAGATATCTACTGTACATACCTACCTACCTACCTACCTACCTACCTACCTACCTACATACATACATACATACATACATACATACATACATACATACATACATACATACATACATACATACATACATACATACATACATACATACATACATACATACATACATACATACATACATACATACATACATACATACATACATACATACATACATACATACATACATACATACATACATACATACATACATACATACATACATACATACATACATACATACATACATACATACATACATACATACATGCATACATGCATGCATACATGCATGCATGCATACATGCATACATACATACATACATACATACATACATACATACATACATACATACATACATACATACATACATACATACATACATACATACTTCTTGTAGTGGGTATTCTATTTGAAAGGCAACATAAAAAGTTAAGAACAAAATATGAGAATAGTAAACTCTATACTATAAATTAAATAATGGGACAAACTTATATTCAGAACGTATTTGTTTTAAAATATGTGTTAAAGGTACAATAACGTGTAACTTAAATAAGGAGTGCTGGAAATAAAGAAATGGTTATACACATAAATCTTAATATTTTCATTTCATATATCACCAGTGTCATCGCCTGCGGAGCCACAAGTAGTAAAAGCGGGAGTTAAACACCAACAACAACAAAATCACTCCCAACAGTTTAATGCCTATAGCTTTACGTGCAGCTCTAAAACATTTCAATACAATTGAACACAGGAACATTTAAGAACTCGTGTTGGATTTGGCAGGCATTTCTTTAGTCGCTGAACGTATTCTTGCTAAAATAGAAAAAGTGCGGTATTGTTCAATGATTTGCGTTTTACTTCTGGATGTGGAGGAGGTAAAAGCGAAATTGAATGCTGTTTAAGGTAGGTAGGTAGGCTAGGGTACGTGGGCAAGGTGGGTAGGGTAGGTAGGGTAGTTAAGGTGGGTATATATGTATTTATGTGGGAAAAAATAAAGTGAGAGTACGAAGAATATGATTTTTACACTAGATCTGTCAATTGTATATGAAGATATTCATGTTTCTTAGGGTAGGTATATCTGAATAAAATGATTGCAACTTCCACTACCCTTTAGCAGGCACTGTATATTTTAGTTTATAAGTCAACAGCATTTTCAGGGAGCCTATATATATAATTCTTTTACATACTTCATTTGTATAAAAGAAAATGAATTGAAAGGAATAACAAAGAGAATCTATTTAGATTGGTAATTCAAAATAACCACGACCATTTCATTTATTATTTAATGGCAGTAATTGACCTCTATAAAAAATTACTTTTGTGGGTAACATCTTGAAAGGGTCACAGTTCAGCTCAGCAAACGAGAGAGCAATAAATCCAGCGACACGCTTGCCTCTGGGAGAACAAAAAAAAAAGCAACTACAGAATGTTGTGTCTAAATGGTATGTAGCAGGTATCAGTCCAGCTTAGGGTGCTAATACAGAGGGAGAATGTTCCGCGTTAATGTGCGTGGCTTGCATTTTTTTTTCTTAACAGTTCCGGAGTCTTATCGGGACACCGGCGTTGTGTTCCTTTTTCTTATTTTTCCAGTATCCCTACATTTTCTTTGATGACCTGTTTATTTACCGTTTGCTTTCTGCTTCCAAATAGACATACATATACACATTAACAAACACACAACGCCCATGCCCAGGCGGGACTTGAACTCACGAAGCACAAAGCGAGGCATATTAGCGAGCTCGGCCATGGGGACCGGCGTATTCGGTAAGTTTGACAAGGGGCCCTGATCACCCTGATGCCGCAAATTGTGCTTCAATTTTGGTGAAAGTAGATCGAACATAAAGCGCTGGTATCACGGCTATATTCCCATATGCCCGAGTTTGACAACAAGACAAATATTTATAAATTAGAATGATTCATTAATAATATCTAATTCCTTAATTATGTCAGTGCTTACAACTATTAAACGAAACAACTGACAAAAAGCTTATGTGTTCCATTCACATGACTTTCTCTAGCTGTTCCGCAAACAAACCTTTTATTCAAAATATTCATCTTTTATCTAATAACTCCATGACATGATAGCTCACAAGGAACCTTGCCCTACCGCCCGGCCGCTGCACCCCCCACCTCGGTCCATGACAGATGGTGATGGATAGGGTGCAGTGTTGGATGGTGAGACGTTGTAAACGCCTCCATCCCTCCCGGCCGGTTAATGCGGTCCTCATGGCCCGGAGCCGCTACTTCTCCATAAGGTAGCTCCTAAATTGGCCCCACCGGGACCTCACGAGACTGACTGCACCCCGGACACGGTCCCCCAGCGAGGGAAAGATTCCCGTGCCGGTACTGGGAATCGAACGCAGGTCTCCCGCTTGGTAAGCAACCGTGCTACTACCGCCATAACGAGACGACCTAATCTTACATCTACATCATGCTAATCAAATTATCATAAACAGGATTAATCTTATTACTTGCTTCCTTGTAACCAGAAGGGAAATAAGAAAATGCACAGACTAAAACAATAGACAAGTCCCTTAATAGTCGTTCGCTGTGTGAAACAATTGAAATTCCACCTCTTTGCTTGCCAGCAGTAAAGAAACGAGTAACGGGAAGATGTCTTCAACGGGAAGATGTCTTCCCGTTCGCGAAAATTTAAAATTTAAACCAATAATCCGGAATATTTCAAAAAATTAAAAAAAAAAAAAAAAAAAAAAAAAGTAACCTTAACTGTGTGTTTTAATGAGATCTACATTTTCGTGGAATTTTTTCATCTATCTCTTATGGTTGCCGATTATATAAAAGCCACCCAGAATGAAGAGGTCTTCAGAGGTTATTCCCAGAAAACTCAAGATATACTTGCATTTCGTATCATAAAATAAATACCTTAAGCATTAGATATTTTAATCAAAATCGTTAGAGCCTATTTTGAGAAAATAAAGTTTTTCGAAAATGTTCCATGTAAAGGGTAGCTTGGGGTGGGGAAATTTTCCTGAAAGTCATCGTTTCGCATCCTTGGGACATACTAAACTTTAATACCGAATTTGGTACTTAACGACATTTTGTTTTTGAGCTGTACTGTCCACAGTCAAACACAGACACGCGCACACACGAGCATATTTCAAATAATGCTTTCTTTGGATTTACGCGGCTCAAAACATTTATTTGCGGTGAAATTTGGCATCGAAATTTTGGGTGAATACAATACCGTCTCTATACCTATACTATGTACAGTCATGGAGAAAATGATGTATTGCTCTAACCTTTCAATATCACTTCGGCCTCACGGAAGTGCACGAAGTTACACAAGCTGGATTTACACGTGCACGTGCACTATGGTACAAAACATGCTTTTATACAGCAAGGTAAGACGTAGTTTATTGCTTTGTAACATAAAATAGCAACCAGGGATAGAAAGCTCCGAGGTAGAAGGGGCTCACTGCTTACGCGCTCAGTTTGAAATTGAGTGTGTTCTACCATAGGTTCAAGGTCAGTAACCCTAATAGATTATTTTTTATTATTTTGGTTATTAGTTCAATCTAGTGCACTTTACAACCCATGTAGATTACGTTATATATATCATTTATTGTGTGAAATCTTTTATTTGCTGTTCTCGCAAATTATAAAACAAAGATAAGCACTGCTGCATGATCTCCGGCCGCTTTTCAATAAAACAAAAGGCTAATTAAAACAAGAGAAAACAAGCTCTAAAATTTTGTGGTCCCAATCATTTGTAAACACTGCCTTCAATCTTCGGGACATGGCATCCACAAGCGTTTGAATATAATTAATGTCCTCTGTTAGTGTATTCCAAGTGTCAGTCATGGCACACCAGAGTTGTGTAGCATTAGGTATTCAATCTATGCCGATCACGGTGGCCGCGCTCGCTAAAGTGTCTCGCTTTGGCTTTTCGTGGTGAACAGGATCGTGGGTTCGAGTCCCGCCTTGGGCATGGTGTTTCTGTGTTTGTAAATGTGTCTGTGTTTGTATATGCATATATAAAAGGAAAACGTTAAAAAAAACAATGACGTCTACTAAGGAAATATAGGAAACTGGAGAAAAAAGGAATACAGCGCTGGAGTCCTGACAAGTCTCCGGAACTGTATTTTTTTACAAAAAAAAAATCTGGGACCACCAGAAAGCCTCAGCTTTACTTTTGCCTAAAAATGTTCAATTGGGTTGATATCTGCTGATTTGGAGTCCACGGTATCTGCTCTAAGATATTCGTGTGCTCCGAAAGCCACTTTTGAACTTTGGCCGTATTGTGGACCGAATGATTAACCTGTTGGAATTTAATAACACCTTCAGGATAACGCTCTTGAGCAGTTAGCAACAGAAATGTTCTAGAATTTCAGAATATGTTTTCCCAATCAGCTTTCCATGAACACGTTCCAACATACTTGCACCTTCCCGAGATACAGATACCTAATGCAATAGCGCTCGTTCGACCACTCCTTGCACGAGTGGCAAATAACGCACATCATATCGAGTACCATTAGGTCAGTAAACAAACACAATCGAATTGACATCTGCGGTAGAACGTAGCTTCTTTGGAGAAAACTACATCGCTCCAATCGAAGTTCTGTTACTGTAGAGCTAATGTCAACCTGACCATTTTGTGGGTTTCAGTTAGCACTTCCTTTAGTGCTCCATATCAGCGCCAAATTCCGGCATTTTTACAGCGATTGCTAACCGTCCGTGCAAGTGGGAATAAAGATAAAGCATTATATTCAGCGGCCGTCAGAAACTGATCTCTTTCGACCTCTGCCATGAGAGACCTATCTTCATTCTCGGATCAGTGTTCTTCCTTGCAGCAACCTGTCCCTCTTCACAATATGATTTTTGCTCATCTCCTCGCAGTGGACTGTGGACACCACAAATGCTACCCGCTCTGGTGGGTGTATAAGCCTATGAAATCAAGGTGAGAACAGCAGAACGTTTATCAATGTCCTCTACCATTGGTAAGGTATTAATGAGTGCGTCGTTGTAGTAGTGATTGAGGATGTTTCGGAGACTATTGGAACCAAGCACAAACATTTGACAACAGAAAGAAACACAATAACGACAAAGGAATCAAGCTTATCACCAATAGTAGTAAACTTTGGCTATTATGCATAATATATACATGCATATTATCTAATACTCAAATTATAATATACCGAAAACTCTGTATTAGTAGATATAAATTTAGAATATGAAATAGAAAATATGATAGAAAAAACAACATAAATGGGGAGAAAAAATTGATGCTGTTACAGAGTTACTTCGGTAATGCACAAAGTGCTTGCGATACCTCTGAGCTATATTTGTTTGGGTCAAGAATGTTCTGCTGTCACATTCAGGTGTGCGTCTTAATGCCAGTCGTGGTTCTTATGGTAACCTGATTAATTTATCGCATTTAGGATACTTAATGACTTCTGAACCAGCTCATTGGTTGATTCAGTTGATTGGGAATTGGTCGCTCAAGCTATATGTATAGCTAACAATGAGCATAGCATCAGGTAGAAACACTTTTGGGTTTGTTTACTAATTGGCTAGCGAAGAATTGGAAACATGGCGCTTGATGTCGCATTTTCTAGCAGGAACCAATATAAATGCGAGAAACGCTGCAAGATATAACCTGTTAATGTGTTCCACAGGTGATAAAATATGTCGAAGACACTGTTAGGTAGGTCAGAGCTGTACATTGGAAATAGCGACCAGTGTAAATTTCTATGCGATATGAAGGGGACCCAGAAATATTCTGCTCTCAGAGTGCGCTCAATAATTTTTTCCATGACTATGCATAGTATGTGTAGAGAAACTAAAAATGTGCAATTTTTATTTCTTCAGTTTTTCTTTCTTCTTTATTGGAAGTGCCCTTCGCTGACTATTGAATGATATGCATTTCTTTTTTTATGTACCTAGCTTAACTTGGTTGGTCATATCGGACTCGTCATTCTTTTTCTCGGGATGAGGAAAACTACCCAATAAACCTTAAAAGGGTAACTCGACCTAGGCGAGATTCGAACTCGCGATTTTCAGCTCTAAATTCGGCACATACAAAAACTGCTATAAAATCACCATGGATTAGGCAGTCGTACATAGTTAAATGGCACGTGCCTGGCCAACTCCAAGAGAGATGCCGGTTAGTAGCGAAGGTCCCAGTCGCGTGGTGTAGGTTTGATAGATACGCCGGCGCGGCACATGTCACCTTAGTAATGGAAAACGTAGCCTGTGGGTTTTGTTATGTGTTTCGTATAACACGTTCTGAGGTTGTTTACGTTGCGAAAGACAACCGTTGTTCCTTCGCTGCATAATCAAAATGTGTGCGATTTTTAAACGCACACAAAACTTTATATAGAAGAGTTTGAAAGCTGTGGCTAAAGTTGCGAACAAGCCAGAGTGTAAGCTATTCGACTGCTATCTTCATTTGGTGTCGTTTTTAAACAGCCTATATACATGTACAGGCCCCCGGTATGTACACAAGGCACAGAAAGAAACCGGCACTGTCTTGTCCGTATTACCGTATTCCTTACCGTTTGTAGGACAGTTTATTAAGTAAAGTTTTTATTTTAATGGCTGATACAGTCACCTTGTAGGTGAGTGTTCTATATCGCACCAATAGAGCTTAACTCTGCTGGGTTTGTCAACTCATTCGCTAATAGGAATAGCAACCTCCCTCAACCGAAAGTGAGATTAGGCAACGTGTACTACAACAGTAAGCTACAACCCCTTCTGTTTCCCCAATTAGAGTGACGGTGGGGCCAGCGGATATCAGAAGACACGCCCTATAAATTCGCTACAGACAATCAGAAATTCCATGCCTATTACTATTTGCGCCCAGTGCAGATGAACCATTGAAACCGTCTAGAAGATTGCGCTGCTATCTGAAGCTATCTTGTGCTCCCTTACAACGGTGAGAAACCTTCGCATAAATTGGTTGAAATTTATACAAATTAGGAAATTCAGTACATTCCTACACCTAAATAGATACATCAAAACGAGTTCGGCGGCGCCGTACCCGAGTGATTAGACCACTCGCCTATCACCTAGATTTCAAGATTTTTGGGTGGACAAAGCGGCGCTGAGGTTGGTTTTCTCCGGGTTCACCGGTTTGCCCCGCCATCGCAATCCATCGGTGCTCCCTCTCCATTCATGTATCAGCAGTGTCACCGCCTGCGGTGCCATAAGTAGTTAAAGTGGGCGTTAAACACTACCAAAAAAAAAAACGAGCTATGATGATTAACTTCTTTCTTTGGCACTCTCCATCCCCTTTTATAGTCGTCAGCCGATTTAGGGATAACATGTTAGCCTCTGGTTCCCAAGGTCGCGGGTTCAAATCCGAGGGAGGGCAACGGATTTTTCGGGTGTAAAAATCTTTAGCAGGACTTCCCTCTGAAGGGAAGTAAAGGCGTCGGTCCCGTGTCGTAGATTTGTGACAGTAAAAGAACCTGAAGTCTGACAAATAGGCTTTTAGCAAACTTAGGCGGTGTTTCACACCCAAAGGTATAGTAGAATTTGACGCTGAAAACCATAGTAGTTAACCCTTTAATTGCATGAATTATTTTGCTACATATGCCGTTCTTCCTCTAATTCGTAAACTGGTATTTATATCCCTTGCACCAGCACCGTAATTCAAGCGACATAAATAGCCGTGTTCGTTAGTGTGATACGAAGTGAATCGGACATTCATTTATTTGACTGCTGTTACGCGGATTTTGTTCTTTTTTATTAAAAAAACACAATAGTTCTATTGCAAAAATATTATTACTTTACACCAAGACAGCTATATCTAGCCTAAATGTATTCTTGAAATTAGTGTGACACGAAATTAGAAAAAAAGTCAATGCAGTAAAGATTAAAAAGATTGTCCATAAATAACATTCAATTTATTTATTTTCTCTTTTTACCCTCTATGTGTAAGACTTGCAAGCTAATGCCTGGAGTCAGATGAGTGTTAAGCAGAGGCTGTGGATCAGAGAGAGGCCAAGATGGGTGATCGTCCTCATGCCTGGTATGAATGTGAGAGAGTGGGCCATGGAAAATTATGGTGAAATATCATGTAGACGCTCTGGTTGTTATAGTTTTGCGTATTGAATAGGAATGATAAGGGCCAATATCAGACAAACACATACGTAACATAAGCCTAGCACTTGTACATATATACTTACTATATCACTCCCGAATGAAGAGCCATTTACAGGATAGGTATTCCAGGAAAATTAAAGATATTCATCTTATTTACCTTCTAATTATCCTAAACTGATGAAGCTTTAATTGAACGTTTTGAGAGAATACAAAAAATAAGGACATGCTTATACTTCAAGAGCAGTTTAGGGCGAAAGATAGTTATGAACATCACTATCCCGCATTTCTAGAAGAATCCGAAGCAAAATGCCGAGTTAGAGCGATATTTATTCGTCATTTCGTATCTGCAACATATAGCTACGTAAGTTAGTAGAAAAAGTATCTAGGTATTGCGTATAACCCAATACCAGCTACTGAGATTTCACGGAAATGCACGTTTTGGGGTCACCTAAATAATAATAATAATAATAATAATAATAATAATAATAATAATAATAATAATAATAATAATAATAATAATAATAATAATAATAATAAATAGAGCTCCATGTGTGTGACTGTGAACAGCATCACTAAAAAAGGAAATCTAGGTAGAACACCAAACTTGATATTTAAATGTGCATTTTGATTTACTCAAAACTGCTTTAATAGTTTTCATATATATTTAAGTCGTTTTCGTTAAAAATGAAATGTATACGTATCTTAACCTTTATGAGAATAGCCAGGTAAGTTTTAATTCAGGTATGAATTTTGCATTTCCGATAAACCGTCAGAAATAGACAACTTGTCTACTGCGTAAAAAGTAAATCTTGGTCAAATTTAACATTTATGTGAAATGCATTTTTATGCAGTTCACCATTTCCAAAGTATCTTCTCTGTTATTGGTTTCAGATTTTAAATACGTTTAATAAAGTTCCTCAAATGAGATGTGGATATTTATATTTAATGCTCTTGTTTAGGCAAAGAGAACGGAATTTCAAGGCACCAAGCAGCCAGCACTTGAAGACTTGACAGTCGCTTTGCCTAGTGTATACCCTTATTCCTTCGTTTGTACAAGGATATACGTTATAAAGCATATTCTGGATTAGTGTGAAGTAGAAATATACGGTTTTAATAATACTTTGTTGAAGAATGGCCAGAGAAAGTAATGTAACATAACAGGTTTTTTAGCAATGCTTTTCACATACAACATGGGCATAAGTATTTTATTTTACTTGGAGCTGCAAAACATGTATTTCTGTTGCAATATTGTCCCGAAAACTTTGGATGATGTATTTTTCCTCTGTTTACTATGTTTTCGATATGAAACCTGATGGCTCTCACTGGCTGCAGGACATGCAATAGCCGTCCATGCAAGCGGTCACGATTTGTACGGAACATTTTATAGTAAGAATTGCTTATTAGATCGGGCATTTTCGTTTCCGAACGGGCTATGGATTAGTACCTATTGCATGGGAGGCGGGGGCCAAATTCGGTGTCCGTCCAAATGTTTCACGAATCTGTCTATTTGGGTACAGGAAAATTACGAGCATAAACGTAATTGAAACTAAATTAAAATTGTCTGCTTAGCTAAATGTATAAACATATAAACGCAAACATTTTATGGTTGAGCACAACATTAGTTAGATATGTACCCATAGTTTTTAGTGGCATTGTTATATAATGTCCATACAGTGTACACTCCCGTGGCACTTTTCTAGTGTATGTATATTTCGAAATAAAATGTTGAAAATATTCATTTTCCAGTTTCTTGAAAGGTATGATCATAATCATAATTTCGCCCAAATCACAGAAAAAACTTATGCCGCCCAGTATCATCTGCGTCCGAAGTTTCTGCAGGACGAAATATCTCCAAATATTCCATATTTTTCTACTGTCATAATGTACGTTAATACCAGTGCGTCTTCTAACTTTCAGTTCTACTTTATATACCTTAAAAATATAATTTCATTCTCTCAGGCATTTTCGAATCTCTACTGTAAATATATACATCTTGCGGTGGATATTCTATTTGAAAGGCAACATAAAAAGGTAAGAACAAAATAAATATTGATATGAGAAATTGTTAGCTCTATACTATAAATTAAATAATGGGATAAACTTATATCCAAAACGTATTTGTTTTGAAACATGTGTTAAAGGTAGAATAACGTGTAAATTAAACACACAGTTATGCAAATAAAGAATTGGTTACACACATAAATCTGCGTATTATAATATAGGTTTATAAAAGCAACTTACATAGTCAGCTCACAAAGAAACTGTAAGCTATTTCGTATCTTTCTGCAATAAAGACATGACTTTCCCAGAATTGGCGCCACGCTCTACATTTTGCAGGACAACCCTCTCGTCTAGATTACGTCACCGATTACAAGAACAAACTAATCGATCGAATATACGTTCGGGAACAGCGCGCCCTAGTTATCCTGAAAACTCTTCTCTAAACTGAATTGTTTCTACATGTTTACTGAAATGTCTTCCTGTTGTCTCACTCTTATGTTAACTACATTTAATTAATTACATTTGTACCGTTTTAACTTATCAAATTTTTTTCATATTTTTACAGGTATGCTTACTCCTTCTTTGCTTTTTAAGCTTTCACATTTTTGGCAAGCTCATAATTTAACAATTTAAAATAAACCAAACTTAAATTGTATATACGGCGTGTTTATTAGAAAACCGTGTTTTTTTTTTTTTTTTTTTTTTTTTTTTTTTTTGCGTTCTTGTACAAATAAATATGGCTCCAATTGTACTAAAAATTGCCACACAAAGTTGTGAAATTCAACTTGTGTTCATGAAACGTGTAGCAGCTTTTCGTAAGTTATTGATCCCAATAAAGAAAGTGCAAGAAATAGTAGCATCTGTAACTAAAAGGCCTAAAAGAACTAGGGATAAGAAATATTGTAAGAAAGGGAACGATGCGAAAAAATAAGGTTTCTGTTTTGAAACTCCTGTGTAAGTACACAGCGTCCAAACCGCATAACAGAGAAAGGTGATTTTGACAGATATATTAGATGTATGATTTACAAGTTTTACATTATTGAAAAAAGCGCTGCCCACGGTATTATAGCAACGTATATTCGATCGATTAGTTTGTTATAGTATAATGTTGACGCAATCGGAACTAGAGGGTTGTCCTACAAAATGTAGAGCGTTGCGTGGAGGTCAAGTGGGTTTAGAATTTTCATCAATTAAATGAAGAACTCGAAGAGAAGGTAAAGCAATGAAAATTAGTACCTAATACAACTGGTGAAACTGTTCATAGAATTTCTAGATATTCACAAATATGTCGGTTTATAAGTCTATTTGTTACTAGTGGTAAAATTATATAAGCTACTGAGATTACGATTGCAGTATTAGCTATTAATAAATATTGAATTCCTAATGAAAATATGTTTTTCTGTTCAAGTTGAAGCATTACTTTGTAAACCCAAACTTGCTTGTGTAGAGAGGTCCTAAAAAAAGTGTAATTTTTATTTGTTTATTTATTGTGGAGCTTAGTGTGCTTAGTAATAAGAGTGGATTCCCTTAAGTAAGTTCAGCAGGACGAAGGCTATATGTTCATTCAATATATCTATTTATTTATGATGCACATAAAACTGGACGGTTAGAAATTATATTTACTTTCTCATAAGATGAGAATGAATGTAAGAAGTTCAATGAATTAAAATATTGATTCCATTAAAGTAACAATATCCCATGCGGTACAACTATTTGGGTAATTTGAGTACCGACGAGGTATCCCTGCTAATTCTAAGAAATGTTGATGTAAGAATATTAAGTTACCATCTACAAATGCTGATAAAATTGGGTTTTAGACAATGTGGATTAAGGAATAATCCAGCAAATAGTGGATCTCAAAGTTAAAATACAGTTTTGTTAGCAAATACAGCTCCTATAGAAAGCTCACATTGAAAGTGAGCATAATAACATAATAAGTGTCATGAAGCATAATATCAACAGCTGAATGAGCTAAACTTGCACGTGATAATCACCCAACTGTAAAACGGAAAATAAAACCTAGAACCATACTGATGCGAACCATATAGCTGTCGCTACAAGTCAACTGAAAATTGTAATTGCAGTTGGGACCGCAATAGCTATAGTAGCTTCTGCAAAATATGCTGGTGAATCTACAACTATTCATACGGTAAATATATAAATTTATACTACAAAATCTATGAATCCAAAAGCTGATATAGCTCAAATTATACCATATTTTCCAAATGCCTCCTTTTTATCTCTCTCATATGGAATTACGTAAGAAATTATTTCAAATCCTGGAAAAATCTTAATGTAATCTTTAGGATGACCAAAAAATCAAAATAAATGTTGATAAAGGATTTGATCCCCAACTCCTGCTGGGTCAAAAAAAAAAGATATATTAAGATTTCGGTCTTTAAAAGTATAAGCATTAATAGCTCCAGTAAGAACTGGGAGGTATAATGATAATTAAAATGCGGTAATTGTGGCTGATAAAACAAACTGAGTTTGGGTTATGTAAATGGTTTTATATTAATTGCAGTGGTAATTAAGCTAACGACTGCCATAATCTTGATATACCTGACAGATGTAAAGAGAAAATATTTTAAATCTTCAGCAGCAGCTGCATGAGCAATTCTTGCTGAAAGAGGTGGGCATGGTCTCTATCCTGTTTGTTTTTTTTCGTTAAAAAACATTTTACTTCAGTAGAGTACATTTACAATCTGATTTGTTATTACCTAAGTTGTAATAGTATAATTGCCCATAGTATAATAATAACTTAATTGTAGCAAGCAAAGACATTATAAATATGCCTGGAACTATACTTTTTTTGAAAATAAGAACGTTTGACGGGGACTCGGGTCGTTCCGTGATTTTCATTGGTGCCATTCTGGAACAACGCACCACGCAAGTAAGAAAATGTAAAACGGATTGGGCAATCCACCCCTTTAACCCCCTAGCCCAGCAGTTTTTCTCTAGATCTTACGGTTTAACCAGTATGCAGAAATTCTGCAAAACTCATCCAGAATAAAGAGGTCTTTATTGGCTATTTAAAGCATGCAGTTTATTTGAAATGTAAATATCTTTAATATACGGTACTTTAATCAAAATCAATGCCAGGCAAACTCTGTTGCCCAGCTTCCCACTTGCCCACAATACGGCTCGTTTGTGTAAAGCATTGCTGTGACCACGCAGAATTACATGTTACTATAACAGGAAACCTACAACCCCTCCGCCTTTCCCTAACTAGCCCGTCGGAAGGGCCAGCGGGTATCTATAAATGCCCCTACAGACAATCAGAAATGCGATGTCTATTACAATTTGTGCTCTGTGTACATAAGGGGCTACTGAAAGTAAAAAAGCAATTTACTGTACTCTGTTTTAGGAAGATGATTCAAGGCTGAAACGTCTGGAATTATTTCTAAAAGCAGAAATCGAGAAAATCATACATATCTAGGTCTCACGCCTGAAGTTAGCGTTGTTCTGGAGACTTTAAAAAGGAATCAATTACTCAGGCTAGCCCATAAAGGAAACGTGCTTCAGCTGGTGTTTTTCTTCTGACCTATAAGGAAAAATTACATTTGGAGTTGTGTCGTCTAAGGGTCACAGTTTAGTTCAGCAAACGAGAGAGCAATAAACCCAGCGATATGCTTGCCTCTGGGAGAACAAAATAAAAACAAATACAGAATGTTGTGGCTAAGTGGTAGGTAACAGATGTCAGTCGAGCTTAGCTTGCTAATACAGAGCGAGAATATTGCGCGTTAATGTGCCAGGCTTGCATTTTTTTTTCCACAGTTCCGAGGATTGTCGGGACATCGGCGTTGTATTCCTTTTTCCGCTTTCCCTACATTTCCTTTGTTGATCTATTAGTTTACCGTTTGCTTACACATACATATACACATTAACAAACACCCATGCCAAAGGCGGGACTCGAACCCATGAAGCACCACTTTAGCGAGCACGGTAACGGGGACCGGCGTATTCAATGAGTCCGACAAGGGGCTCTGATCACCTTGATGCCACAAATCGAGCTTCCTTTTTTGTGAAAGGAGATCGAACATAAAACGACAGTGTCTCGGTTATATTCCCATAGGCCCAAATTTGACAAGAAAATAATTATTTATAAATTAGAATGATTCATTAATTATATATAATTCCTTACTTATACTGGCATTTACAACCGTTAAAGGAAAAAACTTGACCTGGAGCCGCTACTTCTCCGTCAAGTAGCTTCTCAATTGGTCCCCCAGGGACCTCACGAGACTGACTGCATCCCGGAATCGGTCCCCCAGCGCGGGAAAAATCCCCACGCCGGTACTGGAAATCGAACCCAGGTCTCCCGCTTGGTAAGCAGCCGCGCTACTACCGCCCTAAGGAGACGACCTAATCTTTTATCTACATCATGCTAATCAAGATCAACATAAACAGAATTAGTCTTAATACTTGCTTCCTTGTAACCAGAAGGGAAATAAGAAAATGCACAGGCTAAAGTGATAGTCAAGTCCTTTAAAAGCTGTTTGCTATATGAAGCAATTGAAATTCCACCTCTTTCTTTGCCAGGAGTAAGCAAACGAGAAACGAGAAGATGTCTTCCCATTCGAGATAAGTTTAAACTGAAACCAATAATCCGGATTATTTCGAAAAGCCCATAAAAAAAAAGTAATCTTAATTGTGTGTTTTAATGAGATCTACATTTTTGTGATGTATATTTTCATCTATATCTTATGGTTTGCCAATTATATAAAAGTCTTCCAGAATGAAGAGGTCTTCAGAGGCTATTCCCAGAAAATACAAGATATACCTGCATTTCGTGTCATAAAAATATCTTAAGCATAAGACATTTTAATAAAAATGGTTAGAGCCAGTTTTGAGAAAATCAAAATTTTCAAAAATGTTCCATGTAAAGGGTAGCTTGGGGTGCGGCAATTTACTTGAAAATTTTTTCGCATCCTTGAGAGTTACTAAACCTAAATACCGAGTTTAATATTTAACGGACTTTTCGTTTTTGAGCTATCCACAGTCACACACAGACACGCACACACACGAGCATATTATTAAAATTGCTTTCTTGGATTCAGGGGTCTCAAAACATGTATTTGCGGTGAAATATCGGTATCGAAATTTTGGGTGCAATACAAATCTTCTCTAGACCTATACCTACTAGGTACAGTCATGGAGAAAATGATTGAACGCTTTAACCTGTGTCGTTTCGGCCTCACGGAAGAACACGAAGTTACACGAGCTGGATTTACACGTGCACCTTCACTTTGCTACAAAACATGCTTTTATACAGCGAGGTAAGAAGTTTTTTATTACTTTATAACATAATATAGCAGCCAGAGAACAATCAAAAGAACTGTTTTTCGCTCATATACACAGAAACACTAAAAAATAAGCGAAACCTTGATAGTTGAGCTGTCCGCTACAGTTCCTTTTTTTATAGCTTAACGTCCTTTAACATCACTGGTCATATCCGACGATGAATGAAATTGATGAAATGATGCTCAAATGATCTCGGGATCCATGGAGCTTAAAGTTACTCCACATTTGTCTTCTCAGGATAATGGAAACCCCCAGAAAAAAACCTATCCGGGTAACTCACCCTAAGCGAGATTCGAACTCACGACCTGTGAATATGAGGCAGACACGCTACCCAGGTGGGCTACAGTTCTTTATAAGCACGGAAAAGAGCGATCCGAGGTAGACATGACTTGGTGCTTACGTGCTTCGTTTGAAACTGAGTGTCTTAACTAGCATAGGTTCGAGGCCAGTAACCCTCATAGATATTTTTGTTATTTTGATTTTAGTTCATACTGGTACACTTTACAACCATGTAGATTAAGTTATATAAATCATTCACTCTGTGAAATCTTTTATTTGCTGTTCTCGCAAATTAGAAAACAAAGAAAGACACTGCGGCTGATGTCCGGCTGCTTTTAACTGCAACAAAAGGCTAATTATATCTAGGGAAAACAAACTCTAATACTTTGTGTGGTCCCCATTATTTGCTATTACTGCCATCTATCTTCAGAGCATGGAATCCACAAGTGTTTAGCAATAATTAATGTTTTCTGCTAGTGAATCAAGTTGCTGTTTTGACTTTTGGTCAATTAAATGTAAAGTCGCTACGTTTTTGCGCCTACTGCAAAACTTCCTTCTGTTTTAATTTTGTATAGTATTACGCAACTAGGAAACCAAAAGAACCATAAACCTACTTCAATAGAAATGCAGTATCTGATAAATCATTTAAGTTTGTTTGGAATGATTTTGCTCTTTTCGTAATTTTACCTGTTTCTTAAACGTTTCATTGTGTGATTTTTAACTGTAAGACTTCTTCTGCAGATGTATGTTTCAAAATTTCGGTTTGTTTCCCTAGCTTCCTTAAAAGAGGTCTTACTACATTTTTGTGAGTATTCCTCTTTATTTTCTAGTAATATTTGAACGATATCTTCGCAGGTTGTATTTTAATATACGGTGCGCGCATTTTATAAAACTAACTAGAGAGGTTTTTTGAAGCGCTCACACTTGATAATAAAATTTCAGAGTTGCTACACAAAAGGTTACTATTTCCGGTGACGTCACAACTTGGGGAACGATTGAATAAGAATGCTCCGCTTCTGTGAAATAGTGTGTTTAAAAATATGGCTGCAGCTAAACGTATCTAAAAATGTCTTAAAATAATTTCCATTTAATGGTAGAAGAAAATATATGGGCGAATCCTACTTTGAAATAATTCTTAAGATTAATCTAATTCTTAATAGTAGTATTCTAATTAATGCTCCTCCAATGATAACTGATAAGACAAAATCACTTTTAACAATTTAATATCTAATGCTTTACGTGTAGCTATAATACATTTCAATACAATACATTTCAAAACAATTGAAAAAAGTTTGATGGTTGGATGGATGGATGGATGGATGGATGGTCGGAGGGACGGATGGACGGATGGGTGTGTGGGTGGGTGGATGGATGTGAGAAAAATTAAAGAGGGATAGAAGTATATATGAGGAAAATACATTAACTTTTAGACCTTTATTTGTCAATTACATTTAAAGGTATTCATGTTTCTTAGGTTAGCTATCTGAATAAAATGATTGCACCTTACGCTGCCTTTAAGTTAACTCTAGCAATTTGATTTTATAAGTCAACAGCATTTTTAGGGAGCCTTTATATTAATTTTTTGCATAGTTGGTATCATTTTGAAATGAAAATATTCATAGTCATGAAACAACCAAAAGAACAAAAATATGACAGGAATAAGAAAGAAAATCTATCCATATTGACAATTCGAAAAAACTGGGGCGTTTTCATTTATTACCTAACAGTTATATCTTTATATTGATCAAATCTAATGGCAGTAGTTGGCCAGCTGTGACAAGGTTGGAAGCTTATCAATACCTCAAACGAAAAAAGTTATTCGTCTTTTATTCTCTAACCATAAGAGGTAAATGCGTGCATAAGCTTTCATGGAATGCTTTAGGGAAGCAAACTTGATTGTGTAGGAAGGTATACTACAGAAATGCGTATTAGTATTTCTTTATTTCTAAAACAAAAGGTTAGGAATAAGCTATTTATCACTTTAAACTTCTGTTCTGTGTCCAATAAGTAGGGACAGTACCTATTTTTCTACCCAAGATTTGGATGTTGAGATTTCCAACGAAATATAGGTATGTTTTAAGAAAACTTGAATAAACAACTTAGAAAAACGGTTTCTGTGCATACGGGTTGTTCGTTTGTGTGTGTGTGTGTCTATGATCAGCATAGGTAACTTAGAAAATAAAAGTCAATTGATCACTATTGAATATTTAACTAAGTTTCGAAGGATACGACACTAAGATAATGATGAAAATTTTCCCACCCCAAATTACCTAATCCTTATAGAGAAAACTTTTTCCAAAGGAATTATTAACTCAACAATGACTAACATTTTTGAATAATGAACCATACTTTGCAGATGCTTCAAGAAAAAATAACACGTATCTTTTGAATTTTGGGAATGGCTTTCAAGTGCCTACTCCTCGTTTTGTATAAATCTTGCATAGACAAAGTTTCTCTGCATAAAAAAGTAAATCTCTGTCAATCACACAATTTATATGAAATACATTTTAGAAGAGTTAGCCTTTTTCGAAATATTCCTAGTTCTTTGTTTAATTATTCCATTGATTTTACTTTTCTCAAATTGGAAGGCGTTACTCGTTTTTCCACCTCTGGTCAAGCAAAGAGAACGGTATTTCGAAATAGCGGCGTGCTCTTAAAAGTTTTGGCTGTAGCTTTAGTACAGTGTACTCTCTTAATCTCCTTGTACCCACAAAGAGATGTTAATAACACCATTTCTGACAAAGTGTATGTCGATTAGTATTAAGTAGACAGAAGACAAAGGTTTTATAAAAATAGGTTGTTTCAGTAGGTTTACGTAGAGAAAATAATGTGAATGCAGTGTATCCGATTTTTGTGCAGTGATACCATTTTCCATTTAAAAATAATCCAATATTCCTGAGATTTAAATCTGATGTTTTGTTACAGCATTTTGAAAATGGCTCCACAAAGGGATTTTTGTAACACAGTTTAAAAAAACCAAAACAATTTATTTCTCAAAAGTTGTTTCCTGGACTTGTCTAAATATTAGGGATAGTGGTGGTAAAAACTATAACTATAAGGGGACTGAAAAGTAATTTGAGCCTAAACAAAGAAGTTAATAGGCATGTTTGGTTTCGCATCTTAAAAATCCTTCTCTTTAACCTTGAGTGCACGGTTCTCAGAAAGTAGGGAATCTGTTGTAATGCAAATTTTATTCTAGTTGCTAAAGCATATATTTTATAAGCGTAATCCACTATTTTTCAAAAAATCCACAATATAATATTTAAAAATACGTATTTGTGTAAAAAATGTTGGAAAGGTCAGAATTTGTTCCCTCTAGTATAGTCAGAAATATTTCTGTAAATTTGGGTTATAAATTATATCCAGACTCTGATCAGTGCCCTAAAATATTCAAGCAACATTAGTGAATACTGTTGAAGTAATGTGTATCGCAAGTCTTAGACGTGCCTACTATATTTTTCCAACAGGTTTCATTTACGAAATTTTTGCGGCTATATTAAGTGCTTATGAAGCTATTTATATCACTTAAATTATAGTGAACTACTGTACATTTATAGCAAATTTCATTTTATTCTGAACAGTAGAGATCCAGATATGTTCAACAAAATTAGCATATTTTATTTTATTTTGAACAGTAGGGGTCTAGAAACGTTCAACTAAATTTGCACAATACTGAATTCGTATTAGAATCAGTACCCAGTCCCCTTAACAAAATGATTGGCCTCTTCTAAAGTATAAAAAATAATAGATAAATAGCTCATACGTTGGACTAGTCAACAATACTAAAATACAGTCAACCAATAGCGTTGCTGATGATACAAAAACAAGCTGGCTACTGGGCTAAGCGAACAGGTGAGCAAATGTGGGGTAACTCCTGGTGTGTCCAGGAGTCAACGTCTCGCCTCTGATGCCCCTAACCTATAATCTCCACACCTGAGAAGGTTCAAATACGGCTGTTCTTTCTTTGTTTACTACAAACACTCCTAGCTTTGAAAAACACACGGTTATATCAGAGGCTGTAACAATTCTCATGACGTTCTGTAATCACTACCGCTTATTACCTTCGCTAACCCGCATGTACAGTATACATAGTGGATAGAGAAGGTATTGCATTCCACCCAAAAATTCAATGTCAAGATTTCACCGGAAAAAGATGTTTTGGGGTCCCCTAGGTCCGAAAAAAATATTTTTAGAAAAAGGTTTGTGTGTATCTGCTCAAAAACGAAAAGACCGTTAAATATCTAACTTGGTATTTAAGTTTGGTATCTTTCAAGGATGCACCACGAAGATTTCCAAGAAAATCTCCACAGCACAAACTACCATTTACATGGAAAAAATCTAAAATGTTGAGATTGTCACAAAAATGACTAACGATTTTGATTACAATACCGTGTATTAAAGATATTTACATCCCAAATAAAATGTATATCGTAAGTTTTCTGAGAATAGTCTCTGAAGCCCTTTTATGCTTTGTGAATTTTGCTTAACTGCTAAACCATAAGAGGTAGACAAAAAATTGCTGAACCAAAATGTAGATCTCGTCAAAACACACAATTTTTGTCCTTTACGTTTTTGTTGTGTGGGTAACTGATTCCGAGATTTTCCTTGTTATTGGTTTCAATGGTAAAGTATGTGCTTATACTTTTTCAGACAGGAAGGGTCCAATTTTTTTTAGTACTACTCTTGGCCAGGCAAGGAAGCGATCTGGCAATCGCATAACGACAGCTTTTAAACATTTGACTATCACTTTAGTATAGCTTATAAGGAACTATGTAATAAGAACAATCTGTTAATGTTTATTTCGTTTAGCATGGTGTAGAAAGAAGAATAATCTTTTGTAAGAAGTTTGTAGAGCGGCTAGACAAAGTCATGAGAATGTAACACATCTGATTATTTTATTTATATAATGTCTACAATCTATTTCCGTAAATGCATATTCTTCTATCCACTGCATGTTATTTGAGACACACAAACAGTTTCGTTATACATTTCGTAATTGGTGCAAAGTGAATGGCGATGATCAAATGTTTAAAATCTGATCGCTATATACTGAACCTGAAACGGACAACTATACATATGCCGGTTTTCCATGACATCGCGAGAGGCAACTCAAGATAGCACTACCTACTTCAAATAGTCAAAAAGTATTTAAACATTCAAAACAGTAGCAACGGATATATCGAAAAGGACTGAAGACGTAGAATCATTATTAAAAATAAAGATAGCTTGTTCAAAGAGATCTATATTTTATGTATAGAGCATTTTTGTCTATTTCTTATGGTTTACCATTTATAAATACTTATTTTTACCACGTTTCCATGAGGATTTGAAATATATTTGAGTCCAATTATATTTCATTGCGATACGCGTTTCTCATGTTAAAGTCAATACGAACTGAGATTGCTTTGTACAAGCAAGCTTCGAACATAATGTTATTCATCCATTTATGTTGGTCAACTTGGAATTGAGTTGGCGGAACACGTTAAACATATATTTGTTATTCTGAGTATTTTAAGCAGGTTTTGAAGTTAAATAATTATATTTTGGAGTACATTGCAAATTATAGAAACCATAAACGTGGTTCTGGTATCATCTAATACAGAGCAATAAATAAAAAACGAGTATAGCAGAAAAAAGTGATGAAGCAGATTTGAACTTCTATCTTATCTCATTCCGATGCCACTTTTTAAGAGGAGGAAGTTCAATAGGTAGAATTTGCATCCGTATTTGTATGCAACATTCAGAACGCTAAGTGTGCTCAATTCAATTTCAATTCCCTATGAGAACTTGATTCCTATACATATACACAAAGTGATTCACGTGTTCCTTATTATTTTTGGAGATAGGCAACACTTCATACTCTGAAAGTAATAAGGTCGAAATTACCGTGCTTGTGGGTCATTTGGTAACCATGCAAAAATTAGCTTGATATTCAGCGCAAAATAGACCTTAGTAGCAATAGTTACGTCCATTCCAAAAACATGCGCTTAATAACTCCTGTTACAGTATATGTTATATCAATAGAATCGCTGTAATAATTCTACAAGATAAATTATAATATATGAAGGCTAAAAGAATGGCTTAAACTACAAAAAGGAGTCCACAACAGTTATAAAGAGATCAGACGCGGAGGAGATATGTGTGATACTATACCTACAAATTTTAACGCACAAATGGGGCGCAATGATTGTAGCTAAACTGGTTAATTTCATGTTCTCTTATCACTAGCAGGGTGTCAACGGTTCAAGTACCACAGTCTGCGTGCACTTTTTCTTCTTTATGTATTATCCTTCGAGGCTAAAGATAGTTCAGTGTCTGTCACTCTAATAACATTAGGTGTAAACAAAACAGTATACGAATGAAGAACAAACGACAGTTCATTTTACGTGTTCTTCAGTCTTCCATCCTTAATTTTCTTTCTAATTATTCTGTAAAATAAACTTCACTAAGACTTTAAATAATACAAGAAATTGTCAAAATGTATAAAGTTAATAAAACACTTGCAAAACACTAGAAATCCTAACATGTTAGCGATTGTTCTTCGTAGTTAGAGAAAGTCCTCTACACAATTTTGGCAGCTGGAAACCTCGGTGGGTTAGCGAATATTACCGGAAAACACTTTTGTCTACACATGCCCATTAGATACAAATGCACGAGGTAAATATGTAAGTGTATGCTATACCTACAGCTAAGGTTGTATCCTATGAACCTCGCAGCCCATTAGATAGGCAGAGTCAGTCGGTCGTGAACTCGCCATGTATTCCAGGCTAAACGCTTGTATGGAAATCAATTTGCAGAAAGACGAAAACCTACACACAATACTTTTTTTTGGATTGCTGAACTACGTTTACGTATAACAGGAGCATTTGAAAGGACAGTTCCTATTGGAGAGGCACCAGTTACCTCTAGGCACAATGTAGATATAATTTTAGACACAATCTTAAACAATCCCCACATTAGCATGCGAGCACTGGCACAAGACACAAACATTCAGTAGTAAGTCAGTTACGCGTATACTGCATAACAATACATTTCACCCTTACCGCTTGCAGCTACACCAGGAACTCTACGGTCGTGACTTTGAAGCTCGAGTAAATTTCTGCCAGTGGGTATTACGCAGTTTGAAACGTGATTCAGTCTTTTTATCCAAAGTTCTGTTTTCAGATGAATCGCTGTTTCACAACAATGGTAATGTGATTGGATACAACATGCACTACTGGAGTGTCGACAGTCCTCATTGGGTAAGACAGGCACTTTTTCAAGACCAGTGGGAAATTAACATACGGTGTGGCATTTCGGGTGTTCATCTAATCATCCACAATTTTTCGAAGGTTACCTTACGAGAGCACGCTACCCTTACCTCCTCCAAAACGATATCCTTCCATTGATGGTGCATGTGCCATTAAATGAGAGATTATGAATGTGGTTTCAGCATGATGATGCCACACCGCACCAATTCAGGATCGTCGTAAATTTTCTTCATGCTACACATCCTCAAAAATGGATAGGAAGGCGGGGACATGTCTCGTGGCCTGCCAGATCTCCTGATATTACGCCACTTGAATACTTTCTATGGGGTCATTTGAAACAGTGCACAGCAAACGGCCGCTTAACCTTAATCATCTTTAGCAACTAATCACGGAGGCCTGCAGGTCCGTCACATCCCAGATGTTACTACTTGCCGGGTTGTCATTGCAACATCGCGCACAAGTCTGAATCAACGAAGAAGGTCATCGTTTCGAAAAGCTGCTGAGCTAAATGAAACATTTTTATCACTAAGTTTCGTATCGGAAACACTTTATCTGGTAGATATTGAAACATTTGTTAAGTTATGGGAATTAAATATAATTTTCTTTTCAACTGAAAGAATTGATGAATACCTTCTATGTATTTGGCACAGTTTGTGATTGTCAGCCTAGGTTTTTGTGTATTTTTCGTTTTAGAGAGACCCTGAAAGTGGGTCTGGTTCGGTAGTATTATCTGAATTCCCTATGTTAGTTTTAGAACATACTAAGAATACTTGCATATTTAGAAAAAACTGGATGAATATGCCTCAGAATGTACATTTTCATTTGAATGTCCTGTAACTGGACTGATTAAGTTAGAATAAACATAAATAAAGAGAAAAACAATAAAAGAAGAATATAAGCAAATTAATAAATCTTCCAATATTCCATCTAGCTTTGTGCCATATCAGGAAGAAATAAAGTGGGGAAAATTTTTTTTCAACGTTTTGGTAAGATTCGAACTTGTATACGGCATCTTGGAACTTATGCTGACACCGCACGTTAATCAAATATGCTACTGTTCAGCTATATTTGTAGTGCCAAAGTCTGTTGGTATGCAGAACATGGGTCTCGGGAACCATGTTTTCAGGTTAGACTGTAATCTGCGGGTTGCATAAAACCAGAGAATAGGGGACAAGTGAACCATCTTGTGAGTGTGTGTGTGTGTGTATACACATACTATATTCCTCCCGAATGAGGAGTCATTTACAGGCTGTTCCAAGAGAATTAAAGATATTTATTTTATTTACCTCCTAATTAACTTAAACTGGTGGTGTTTTATTCCAACGTTTTGAGAGAATAAAAAAAAATATGGAAATGTTTATATGTTAGGGGCAAGTTAGGGAGGACGATTATTTTGAACATCACCATCTTGCATTTCTAGAAGAAGCCGAAATTAAATGCCAAGTTAGAGGAATATTTATTCGTCATTTCGACATAGGTTGGTAGAGAAAGTATCTAGGTATTGCGTATCACCCAATGCTGGCTACGGATATTTCACGCAAATGCACGTTTTGGGGTCCCCTAAACAATAATAAAAGTAGTAATAATAATTCCGTGTGTGTGCCTGTGAACAGCATCACCAAAAAAGGAAATCTCGGTAGAATACCAAACTTGATATTTAAGTTCAGGATCTTCCTAGCATGTGACACGAAGACTTTCAAGAAGCTCCCCCCACCCCAAACTTAATTTATCTGGAAAAACTTTCGAAAATTTTGGCTATATTAAAAATTCTTTTAAGGGTTTTCATTAAAGGACCATACATATTTAAGATGTTTTCGTTAAAAATGAAATGAACAGGCATCTTAACTTTTATAAGAATAGCCGGATAAGTTTTAATTCAGGTTGAATTTTGCATTACTGATAAACTGTAAGAAATATACAAAAACTTGTCACTAGCACAAAAATTTGGATCTCGTTAAAACTCAGCATTTAGGCTAAATTCATGTTTGTGAAGTTTACCATTTCCAAGATACTTATTGTTGTTGGGTTCAGTTTTTAAATACATTTACCTCGAATAAGGTGTTGTTATTTATATTTCATGATCTTGGTCACGCAAAGTGAACGGCAAAATGAAGTTCAACAGCAGCCAGCTCTGAAAGATTTGACTGTTGCTTAGCCTAGTGTATTCCCTTATTGCTTTGTGTCGCTTTGTGTCTACAGGAACAATATATTTGCGCAGTCAAGGTAAGTTATGAAATTGTCCTTGCATTCATGAAACGTGAAGCAGCTTCTGCTAAGTTGTTAATTCCAATGAAGAAAGTGCAAGAAAGAGTAAGTGCTGTAACTAATGTGCAAAAAAACATTAGGTATCCATAAGAAAAATTGTAAAGGAAGGGAAGGATGCGAAAAACAAGGTTCTTCTATTGGAACTCCTGTTAAAATATATAAAGTGTCCCAAACTGAAAGGGCGATTTTGACAAATATGATATACGACGTATTATTTACAAGTCTTACATCATTGGAGAAAATGCTGCCCACCATATAATAGCAATGGTAGCTATAAATTAGAAGTAAAACTGTACGTAGCAATACACTGCTAAGTAAAATTACGGGGGACACAAATTCTAATACCTGAGATAGTTTAAAATAATTTTTAGGAATATACGGTTCAAGTATTGGAAAACAAGAAAGAATTTAAAATGAATGCAAGAACGGCACGGCAGTCGAGCTCTTGGTGTTTCATTCTTGTAGGAAATTCGTAGTAATTACAGGCAATAAGGTAGGCAGATAATATACAAGGATGCATTGGAGTGATTATAGCACATCAGGTTTCCGTATATCTGCTATAAAAGGGCCCAGAGCAATCATCGTTATGGAGGAGGTAAAGCTGAATATGTGCCTGGAGCATTTTTTATTTACAAGTCAAACAAAAATACAGGAGCTTTTTTTTTTTTTTTTTGTTATATTTTGGTAGTGTTTAACGCCCGCTTTAACTACTTATGGCATCGCAGGCGGCAAGAATACAGGCGATTGCCCTCTATAAATTAATCGGGAAAATTACAAAAAGTGGTTAATCGAAAAAGTTTACCTCCCAGATTTGTTTTGCTGATTGATACCGCACGGTACCATAATGTGCAGTTGAAAAAAGACACCATTATCTCCCACCGCGAGATTGACTTGCGGAAAATAATCCTTGAAGGAGCGCTACAGTTGGAACTTTACAATCCAATTAAGGCTAATAAACCATCCCAGAAATATTAGGTTAGCGGCGTATGTTGGCCATGTAGGATAAACCTCATTATTAACCAAATCTTAACTCCATAGTGATATAAGACACTGGGTAGTGGTCACAACACAAACTTTAAATTAGATGATGTGTACCTTTGCCAAAAGAGCGATGACGACATTAACGCGGAAAAGTGGGAAAATGCCTGTCAGCACCTGTTAAAGATGGGTATTGAAGAAGCAAGTCTGTTTGAGAATGTCATAGAAAGTTTTAATCCAAGGTAGATGACACACAATCACCGAAAGAGTAGAGTAGAATGAAGACGAAACACAAGTATCTGAAGAAGATAGAAGGGAGAGACTACAGATGAAAGCGATGATGATGGTATATAGACTAAGACAAGGTATCCGTGTGACAAGGTTTATGCATATGTTTAAATATACAGGGAAGTTTGAAAGAAACTGAACACACTTGGCATTGAGGAGAGCATCTAAAGTGGCAAACAAGCAATAAAAATGCTACGATAAAAGTAAGCTTTAAAATTTCACATGATATTCATAGAAACTTGTGCAGGTACATAGAGGAGGGTGGGGTAAATGAGTCCTCCCTTTAGTGTCTTATTTCTAATTTGCATATTAGGTTAAAGTTAATTAAGTTAAGTGGGTCAAATGAATCCTTCGTTTAGTGTCTTATTTCTAATATACATACATTCACCATATTAAATTCCAGTTCATGATCCCTCGCGAGGCAAATGAGTCCTTAAGCATTTTGAACAATTTTTCGAAAAACTGAAACTGAATTTAATTAAACTTAATAGTTTTTAAACCTTCAAATCATAATCAGCATAATACAATAAAACACAGACGGTAGTGATGATTTATAAATATCTAAAATATTCATTTAAAATACACGTTTCCATTGTTTTTATCACATTCTTAGTTCATAGCATTTCTTCTGGACGTAAATTACAGAGCTGTTGGTGTTCTTAATTGCAAACATAAAAAACAACATGAAAAAATCTGATGTGTTACACTCACGTGACTTTCTCTAAATGCTCTACAAAAAACTTCTTACAAAAGATTATTCTCCTTTCTACACAATGCTAATCGAGATAAACATTAGCAAAATGTTCTTATTAGTTAGTTCCTTATAAGTAGAAGGGAACTAAAGGATTGCGCTATGCTAAAATGATAGCATTTTTTAAAGCTGTCGTCATGCAATTTTGATTGCAAATCGCTTCTTCGCTTGGCCAGGAGTAGAATAAAAGAAAAACGGACACTTCCTGTCTGAGAAAAGTATAGGTTCTTTACAATTGAAACTAATAGCAAGGAATATCTCGAAAACGACGAACTCCATGAATAATGTGTATATCACAATAATTCTGTTTTAACGAGATCTACATTTTTTGTGTAGTAAGTCTTTGTCTGTTTCTTAAGGTTTACTAGTTAAACAAAATTCAGCAAAAATTCATCCAGAATAAACAGATCTCCAGAAGCCATTCCCAGAAAATTCAAGATACACATTTTATTTGTGATGGAAATTTATTTGATATTATGAGGTATTTTAATAAAAATCATTAAATCCATTTTAAGTAAAAAAAATTCGAAAATATTTCCATTTGGGGGGATTTTCTTGAAACCCTTCGTGTCGCATCCTTGGAAGATACAAAACTTAAATACCAAGTTTGGTATTTAACTGTCTTTGCGTTTTTGAGCTATGCTGTCCACAACACACACACACATAGACAGACTGACAGACACACACACAGGGACCTTTTTCTGAAAATGCTTTTTTTTATATTTAGGGGGTCCTAAAACATGTATTTCAGGTGAAATTTCGGTATCGAGTTTTTAAGTGAACTACCTTCTCTATCCACTATGCACATTGTATGTACCTTCAACAGTAAGGTACAGCCCCTCCTCCTTCCACAATTAGAGTGACGGAGGGGCCAGCGAACATCAGAAGACACGCGGGGTAAGTCACCTGTCAGTGTTCTAGTGGACTCACTTGCCCCGCTTCTTTTACACGGAATAAATTGGTGTTCGTCATAAAGGATCTACCAGCGTCATGACACCGGAATGTGTGTCAAACAATGCCGTTTCACACGCATAAAAGGCTGGTTAGAAATTAACTTACTAGAATATAACACATATGCTTCTAGAAATAGCAGTACTTATATATTAAATTCATTTAAAGGTATTGTTTACCTGTGAAAACCTCAACTTTTCCTGGAGCGTCACCTTTGCTATTGTCACACTTCCTGGTTGCAATTTCTCACTGATAGCCTCATGCCACGTCTCAAAAAATATGTGTCATTGTGGAAAAAGATATAGGTGACGCTCCTGAATCATTTGCCTCTCCTTCCCTACGTCTAGGATTATCTGCGCCTGCGCCCTAGATTCAGGATTATCATATATACATACAGTGTCGACAGCAAATCGCCTTACTGCATATGCGTATTTGTATAAGAATAATAGTAAATAAATCAAGAACTTTGTTCCTAAAGAATAGAGGAGGTAAGTTACTTAAGTGGGTGCTCTAGTAATATCTGAATGAAACTTCTGCTCTATCAAACTGAACCTGATAAATTTTTTAGAAAATGACATATACGTATTACACATACTAAGTACTAAATTAAACATTTTCAAATCCTTTATTTATTATCTTTTAAAATATGAACTTTTAGTTTTTCAAATTTAATGCAGATTAATTTACATTTTTAAATTAAAATTTGAACCAGGACATTCAGAATCTGCATGTTAATACTAGAGGTTACTAATAATAAACCTGTACATGGGTTTGTTTGTGAAAGTATTAATTTTGTAACATTATAAGGAAAACAGTTTTTTTCTGAAATTTTAACGAAAAAATTAATTTTAGCCAAGGCATTAAAGGCGATACACACACAGTTTCTTTTATTATGCTGTTTACATGGGTACCTGTATGGTAAAATTTTCATCCTAATCGGTTAAATATCATTTGGATCTTCTTTTATTTCATTGAAAAAGAAATTACATTTTAATATTCAAAGAATCTTTCTGACCTGCATTTAGAATTACCCTCCACCATAAAAATATCTTTCAATATTTTTCTGGCATTTTTATTTAGCAGAAAACACACTTAAGAGTATTTTCCCAGATTGTTTTATTTATCTTACATTTATAATTTAATTTAAAGATTTTGGGGGTGCAAAAGTACCATGAAACTTCTTTCAGAACAGGCACAAGGTTTTTCCTTTTGTGTGTTTACAGAATTAAAGTGGCTATTTGTTCAACCAAAATTTTACCAAATTAGTTAGAAAAAGTGTTAATAGTGTAATATTGGTTAGAAAGTGAATAATGTAATATGTATTGTAAATTTACCTACAAACAAAGCCAATAGCAAATTTTAATGTAAATAAATTGTCTTTCTGCAGATTTCATGAGAATTAAATTTGTTTTAGCATACAACACTAAGGTTAAACATGTTAGTGGGAGATAATACAATGAAATGCGCAACTTTTTAAGCGAAGGCATTCATTAGTGAAAACAATTTACTGCTTTCCAGCGGGAATCCAGGCGAGAGAAATGTATGGATCAAATACTAAGGATATAACTTCCAAAAAAAGTAAACTTCGTGGAATAACACATTTTCACAAAATGTTCCCCTTAAGTAGCATATAATAATAATAATAATAATAATAATAATAATATTAATAATAATAATAAAAATAGTAATAATAATATAATATTAATAATAATATAATAATACTAATAATAATAATAATAATAATAATAATAATAATAATAATAATACACCAATACCAATATATAATCTAAGAGGGTTATGATACTGCTAATCCAATGAATACTACGGTGCTCTTGTTTTGATTGGCAGCATTAAGATTTGCCATAACGAAGTATCTAGTTGTAAAGCAGAGAACTTACATGAGATCTTTAAAGCTCAGGAGACAGAAAATGTATAAAAATAATTAGAGGAATTATTCTTTATAGGTAGATTTTTTGAATTCATACCACTGCTTCACGTCTATTGGTTATAATTGTTCCATGTGAGATCACTTAAAATAACAGGAAGGGAAGTTTTGGCACTGCCAAACTCTTAAGTTACGTGGCGTTAAATTAAGTCATGTTAAGACAACTCTAAATAGATCCATTTAATATAATGTGTTTGACTTCCACGTTAAAATGCGTTAGGTCTGGTCATGTTTACCTAATTTCATCATAATTCCGTCCAAAGTCCCCCCAATGAGGATAAACAGGGAAAGAAAGAAAGAGAAAAAAGAAACAAACAAAGAAAGTATAATACAAATGCAATAGGAAAAAAATAGAATAAGTTCATATTTTTTGCTGAATTTCACAGATAAACTTCATTAAAGCCTGGAGGAATCATTGGGAAATCTGATTAAAATGGGATAACATTTCTCTCCAGGAGCAGGTGCATGAAATTGCTGATTCACTTCAATAATTTTATTATTGTGGACTGAGACCAAGACACGTCAGCCGGACGTTATGCTACATGTGGCGGTTTTGTTTTTCCTTTTGAGTCGAGCACAACAAGTGCCTAGCGCAGCTAATATTTGGAGACCACCCTGATCTTGTTAGAAAGATTTATGTTACAGTAAACATTGCGAGTTCTTCCAGTCTTTTACTGCGGCGTAGTCACAATATCCGCCTACACGCGTCACAGAAGGTCATTCTTGACTAGAGTTAGACGTTATATAAAACCGCGTAGAAACTAAATACAGGAATCCGATCTCACACACGCGTACGAAACTTACTATTCACTATACCTCTTCACATTAGATTCAATTCACCTCAAAACGGCCGAAAACAAACAAAAATAAAACCGAAAAATAAAAACATAAGAGGAGTACCTTGTATTTTTTAACATCAGTAATATTTTGTGTAATTACTGCCTGCAAAATTTCACATGCGAGTTAAGATAGATATAATTTCACGCAAAATACCTAGCTATATACACGTATACCTTACATGTAAACCTATGTACAACGACAATATTTAGATATATCCTAAATATCAGTAAAACATGCGTATAGCTAGCGATCATCTTTAACCGAATATTTGTTATTTTAATAAATTGAGATAAAATGGCCCCACAGTTTAAAAAATAAGAAACATATTAAAATATCCTACTCAACATGCGGATTACTTAGCCATTTAAAAAATCTGGTATTACAATATAAAGAGGAGATAAAACATTAAATATGAGGCTGAATTCAAAATGCAAGAGAGGGTTGTGTACACCGCCTATTGAGCGCAGCGTATTATCCGTTCAGAGCGTCTCAACCTTGAGGATAAACAAACAACTTGCTTTCCTACATCTGTGTCAAGATTTTTTAATTTTTTTAACTCAACAACACAAATGTTTAATACTACTCGCCTAGGTAGTGTGGGGTTATTGGCATGGCAGAAAGCATTCGTTCTCATGAGGAAAATGAGAAATATTAAGCTTCAAATTTTGCATATTTCTCCAATATTATTAGCTACTTTACAGGTCAATGTAAACTGTAGAAAGATAATAAGGTATGTAATACTTGTAATGGTCTGAAGACATTCCGATATTACTTTTAAAAACATCTAAATTGAAAGTATATTCGATATCAACAAAGTGCACATTAAATCCCCTCATAAGTTGTCAAAGAATTACTATATTAAAGACATGAAAGTAAACTTTCAGCTGCAACAAATTACTTGCACATATGAGCAAGTATATAAAGTTTGTGAAAGAAAAGAAGCAGTCAGTACAGACCCGTTGGTGAAGAACAATATTGTCAACATAAGAGCATACTGTAACAAATGACCTTATTGGCATAACGTTTGGTTATAAATAAAGTCTTTAATTAATTGCTGCAAACAAATCACTGGACGCAAAGACGCGTAGACAATTGATGGCTGTCCGGTACTGCGCGCTAATACTCCACAAACTCATATCTCATCACAATACGTTACACACACCGGCTTGCAATCCTTTACACCGTGTGACATAAAAGTCAGATGACAAATATAAAAAAAAGCACTATATAGATATATTGGAGTTTGTATACATTTTGAGCTGCATAATGTATTATTGTACAATTTTTTCATTGTTTATATATTTTCATTATATACCTTTAGATGCTTATTTATTTATTTTTAATAGCCTAAGATACAGTAAGACTGAAAAGCTCAATGCCATACAAAATCCTAAAGCAATGGTTCATCATAATCCATCCTTTTCTCAGAATGTGTGCCACACATCCTTTTAGAACTTTGCCATAAATTGCTTTACCCTCTTCTGATTCATTATGGAAGTACCTCATTAGCTTCTTCACGTCATGTTTTCTTCTTGCTGACATGGTTCACCATTGGAAGTTCAGGTGCTTTAGGAATTACAGAAGCTGTGTAGCTTGGCTTAAACACTTCAACTTCTATTGGTGTAGAAAAATAAGTAGTTTGTACGTAACACTGTACACGATTATTACAACTTTTGTATGTAAATATTCTCACCTCTGTAAATTTACATTTTACAATATTTTTACCATCGATTTTAAATCATACGTATGTCAGTCTTTACCCAAAACTTTTACCTCCCCAAAGTTCCCCATAATTTCATAATACACAGAGGGCAATGTGATCGATTCGTGATTTCTCATTTATTTCTCTATCATACCGAACACACGGTACAGTGGCACGTAGCTATGCCCTCGGATAGGAAAGATATGTTTAATTTCTTTAAAAACTTTAGAGCCTTCCAGATAACCAAAAAGCATAGCCAAAATTATGGAATTCTTATTTTGGGACCCACAAGAATCCGAAAACAATTTAAGGGTTAAATTTCTGGATTGTTCTGCGATTAAACTTTTTTCTAAATTACCTATGTAGTCCCTTAATGCTAAGGCTATTTCGTTTGCACCTCGCCCAGTATCTGTTTCAAGCGGGTTCACAATATTTTTGGATTCTTTTGAATGCGGTAAGATTGTACAATTATATAGCCATATTTGGGCAGAAAAGGAAATTTCCCCTATTGAAAGTTTGGGCAGTGGCTGGTTTTATTGGCAATCACAGCAAATGGATACATTATCTTTATCATTATTGTCGTTTAAAATAGTGAACAACTCCTTTGCCTTTAATTTATGCAACCTGTATTAAGTTCTTGCTTTATTTCTTTGCTCGAGACCTACTACAGGAGATTTTATTTCTAGTAGAAGTTTTGCACATGATGAACATGTGTCAGAATGGGGATTCCCAAAATTCTAAATTGAAATGTTTGTAAAACACAGATTTGTAATTAGAAATACAACATGCTAAAATATGGCCTTCCCTCATTCTAGAAGCACAATACCTGTCATACATATTTTTTCAAGTTCAGTTCTGGTGGAAGATAAGAACATGGCATTTTATTTCTTGAATAACGTGACGCACGACACTCTTCATACGTAACCAATTTTATTACTCACTTAAGTATACCCTACACTATTCGAGGGAATACAAAATCACATTGCTCAGATATCAAATTGGCGTACATTAATTAATGCATGATCATTTCAAACGTCGCTTGTGATTACGTGAAAGTGAATTGTGCCATGTACTCAACGAAAACCGTGTAATTAAGAGTACTTGTGAGTCAGTATTGGAGAGCATCAATCAGCTGTATAAAAGTGTATAACCAGGTGCTTGTCTCAATTTTCCGTCATAATAAATAACAGTAAAGGTTTTTCTTAATATCTAAATCCATGCCTGGGAGAGTCAAGATTCATGCAGGACTGCACAACGCCGTGGTAACCCATCCCGGAGGAACTTCAGTACCAGGTACGTGAGAGTAGAGGAGTTGATTGGAAGTGACAGTTACGCTGCACCTAAGAGCACAACGTGCGGCAATAACTACAAATTCAGAATCCACGCTTCATATGACTTCCCAACCTGGGGAGTAAAAGCAGTAACGCAACAACACCCACATCAAAAGTACCCCTGCATATTACTGACCAACGTGGGCCAACAGCGCAACGAAAACAACGCTGCCGTACATAATAGTAAATAAAATAAGGTTCCATTGTAGCCTATAAATACAATAATGTATGTTCATTTCTGTATGAAGTCTAAATATTTTGATTAATTTAATTTGAGTAGTTATTTTTATTAAATAAGTAATCAATTGAATAATATACTTCACTATTTTATTAGCTTATAATTCAACCCCTTCTCATGGAATGGAAAGTATTGTAAATATCTTATTTAATTTTGTTTGCAACATTGTTTTCAACAAAGCAATTCCACAGTTAATGAACTTCAAGCTTATAAACATATAGTATTCTTATATTATATCCATTTGTATATGATTCTGTGAAGTTAGTATGATACAAAGTAACATTTTTTTGTCCAGCAATTGATATGCCAACTAAACAGAGTTAAGAAAAGAAGCATTGTTAGAGACCAGAAGGACATATTTTGTACAAGGCCATCATAGTTGTGAGGAAACCGTGAACATCGTTGATGGTAGAATTAAATCATTTACAAAGCATTTACAACGTGTTTATTTATGTGATGGTAATAAAGAGTTATGTGCATACAATGCAGCTATTCAAATGAGTTAAGCCTGAGATTGGAATATTAGAAAGAATTGTAATATTTTGTGAAACATTGAAAATAAACACACCTTAAAATTAATCGATGATTTTATTATTCATAATAATCGAACCTTTGCTCCCAACGTGAAAGTATATTAGACAACACAGTAAATAATTATAGATCCATTGCTCACAAATAATAATAATAATAATAATAATAATCTGGCAAACATAGCATTAATGTACTCACCTTGTATAAAGAATTACTTTAAAATAAAGTTACTGTTTTTATTCTTCCAAGATTGTTTATATAATATTAGAAAGTTAATCAAATGTAATAGTTTGATAACAGTTCAAATATTTGCAAGCTTAATCTGCTTAGACATTTAAGCTTCAGTCTGAGAATTCATCCCACTTTTGACAAACTAGCAAGTGACAAAAAAGTGAATTAGCAATGAGAAAACTAATTTTGCTTTTTAAACAGATCTAAATGATTAAATGTTGCTGATGTGAACATAACCGTTAAAGGAGGGAATAAATGGCTAATAAAGCATAAATAAGAAACAAGCAAAGAAACAAACTAACATCCTTATGCTAAAGTAGGATTTCTGCAGTTGAAGTACACAGAAGAGAGGTGTTTGAGTTACATGAAAAAGACACTATAATATTCGATTTCTAAGTTTCTTTATTTTGACAGAGGTAGTAGATATACAATGCAGTGGTTTAAATTTTATGCCCTAATTGGTATATTTATTTAATTTAGTTCCATTTCCAATAAATCCGTTTCTTCCTTTCTTCTGTAACACATCAGTATAAAACAATCAATTCAGCAATAAAAACAACAGCTAATAATAGAAATAAAAATGAATATATTATAATCCACTATGAATAAAGTCAAACTATGCATATGCTTTTAGTTTTTAAAATTACCTTGTAAGAGAGAACCAGCAGGGATGTTTTCAATGGTAACAGTACACTGTAAAAATAATAATAACAATAATAATAATAATAATAATAACAACAACAATAATTATATAATAATAATAATAATAATAATAATAATAATAATAATAATAATAATTGTTGCTGCTGTACTTTAACTTAAATTGCTATATATAGGCAACACAAAAAGAAATTAATGATTTTGAAATATGTTATCCTCTAGGTAATCTTAATTCAATTAAATTATGGGATTGTATTTAAGGTGTACAATTCCTCAGCAATGAGCAATAGTAATATGCAAGGTTACAAGTCTTCAAAATTATAATTGACAATAATTACACCCTTAATTAGATTACATGACATTAACGATTTTGTATTTCCAACTGAAAATTTTATTTTTAAAATAATAATTATATATTTTCAAAGCAACTAAAATATGGTTGTGTGTAATTTATGGTTTATTTCAACATAAAACTTATATATTCACATATCATATTTAAATTAATTACCTTGTGTAACAAAACTGCTACCAGCAGCTGCAGAATCAACTGGTATGGATGTGACTGCTGGTATGGATGAGACTGAAACATATATAAGCAACACAAAAAGAAATTAATGATTTTGAAATATGTTATCCCCTAGGTAATCTTAATTAAATTAAATTATGGGATTGTATTTAAGGTGCACAATTCCATAGGAATGAGTAATGGTAATATGCAAAGTTATGCAAGGTTACAAGTTTTCAAAATTATAGTTGGCAATAATTATACGCCTTGAATAGTAAAATACATTGCATTAAAAACTTTGTATTTCCAACTGAAGATCTTATTTTTAAAATAATAATTATTATTTATTTTCAAAGCAACTAAAAGTTCGCTGTTCTATAATTTATGATTTATTTAACTAAATGGAGTGCTATTTATGGACGCTCTTTAACTTCTGTGGTTCTCAGCGTGCCATTCTAAATTGGGTGTGAAAGACTGCTTAATTTTGCTCAGAGATATGAAGTTAGCATGGTAACCATTACACCAATGAGGGCAACATATGGTTTATTTCAACATAAAACTTACATATTCACATAATATATTTAAATTAATTACCTTGTATAATAAAACTGCTACCCGCAGCTACAGAATCAGCTGGTATGGATGAGACTGAAACATATCAAGTAATAATAATTCAATACATGGATATAGATAACTTTTTCCTTAATACAGTAGTTACTTTACAAGAATATTACATGTGTATGATTAGGTACCTGTAGGTGGTCTTACAGCATCCGCATCTCTATCAAACCAGAAACCTACATTGTAACCCAAATGGGGCACCACCGGGTCCAGTTCTCGTTTAGCATTTTTAAAGCTGGGACAATGTTCGCTGAAATAAACAAAAGCAATTTTGTATAATTACTGTAAATATAGCAGTTTAATTTGGATAGAATGCAACAATGTATAATTTATTTAATTAAGGCTGCTTCAAGAAATGAAATGCATTTACATGATTTCATGGAGCATTCAAATAAGCATATTTGCCATATTTAATATTATACCTTCGAATTGTGTTTTCATACTGCGTTCAACTTTGTTTATTATTTAAGTTCATTTATTTCAGGTTTGCAAAAATAATTATTGGAACATGATGCACAAATGAGAGATTCGAACTCGATCACTTCGCATTACATGACGCATGCTATCAATGCTTAGGAAAATGAGGTCCATGCATATTGAAAAGAACTATATAAGAAAGTTACTGTTCCTAAGATAGGTTATTGCTGAACAGTATAAATGTAATAGGTAGTCTGCCAAATTCGATTTTTCGACCCATATTTTCGTAAAACTAACTAGCATAAAATATCTTGTTTACAGACCTGTCACAAATCGTGTTGAGCCGCCTTTTTATAAATATTTCTATGTACTATTTTTAAAAATGCTCCATGAAATGTAATAATTACATCTGAACAAATTATACCATTAAATGTCGTTTAATATTCGCAGTTGTAATGACACAAACTTAACCAAACTTTTATTTCCTTACCTTGAAACGGCATCATTACTGTTGAACTGGCGTTTAATTTCTTGCCGGGCTGCCCTTTTTTTCGCAACGCTAATTGCATCTGTCCTTTTATCTTCCATTACGTTGTTTTCCTTTATTAAACTGATTAAAATTTCCTTTTCCTCTGCGGAAAATATTTTTTGAGACATTTCTCCTGCCATTTCGACTCTAATGATTAATGTTTATGTTTATGAATGTTTCCTATTGGCTAAAAATTACGTATTCCTATGAGAACTATAAGCGCACATATAATTTCTCGAAAATTTTCCGAGTACTTCCGAAGGTCTCGCTTAAGTAATACTCGGGGCCAAGGAATCCTTAAGAATCGTCTCTGCATACGAAATCAAATCCTTCGGCTTTACTTATCCTTTCCTTAAAGCCTGATTAAGCAAACGACTCTGCATACCGCCCTCAGTCTGCTCTTCATCCCTCTCGCAAAGTTTCTGAACTCGCCCTCCTCGGTTTTCCTTAGGTGCAAGACCTTCCAGTTTGTATCGTTTAGCAACATGCCTTAATCTATCTCCAGAAACACCTGTCAAAAATGTTCGTTACTAACAATGCAAATATTCAATACATTTTTGGGATTACAAACATCAGTCATAATAGATAATGTACCTGTCACTTTTCTAAACGTTGTAGCACATACTGGGAAATCATCTCCTTTTCACCTCTTATGAAATATGAAACAGACACAGAATTTCTAGCTTTTTGAAGTCCTCCTTTACTCTACTCCGTTTAGGTAGATCAACTTTCATATATCTTAGCAAAAAGTTATCCTGTTCCACTTTTGTACAGTTTCTATATAAATTGTCTTGAAAATTAAATAGATCATTTAAGCAGAAAGAACCGGCAGTGCATTTACTTCCTTTTTCCTGTTCTAAATGATGACAGTTGGGATTAATATCGTCATTTTAGGAGCAACTGTATATCTGCCACTTTTAGATTGACATACTCTACTCCTACTCTTCCTGCCCTTTTCAGTCATTTGAACGGCTTCTGAATATTCAGAATTGTTATTCATTTTCGCCACTACTTATAAACCACATTCGCTCATTAGCGGCCAAAAATACACTGAATTAACGCGGAAAATAAAATATATATTGCTTAGGTTCCAACAGTTGTGCCACTGTCGAAAAAACACATGTCATTGTTGTAACAATGCATATGATGATAATGGGGTAAAAGTGAGATATATTGATTCATTGAAGTATATGTTGACTTTTGTGAAAATTTAAGAAATGGAGATGTTGAGTTTCGTGAAAGCGCTCTATATTGAGGCACCCTTTTCAATGGGAAATATAGAGTTTTGTGATGTCATGAAAAGTGCATTCTTTTCCTCTCATTACAATTCACCAGAACCTGTCAAAACCTGCATTTCGGAAAAAATGACTTTTGTTGAGTTTTGTTAAAACGGTCCTCAATTTTATGGTGATATACTTTGTAGATTATTGTTCACACCATCACTGTTACTCATTGTTTATTTACTTATTCCAATTTTACCGCATAAAGCCTAAAACTTTCTTATAAGACACAACACCAGGTTGCTCCACTGACCCGCATTTGACGATTGAAGATGGCCCATAGTGCGTTAAAAGAATTGCAGAAATCAACGGGGCTATTTCAAGTTAAAACCTGCCAGAACCTTCGCTTTACACGTCTTGCTATCAGCGGAGAATTTGAGCTCATTGAGGGGGGCGGTGTAAAACGAAGGTCCCTCTCGAACAGTTCTCCACTGGCGGGTTTAACTGAAATAACCCCTTGAGTTCTGCTACTCTTTTAACGCACCAAGGGATATCTGTACACACTAAATATAGTCACTTGGCCAACAGTACAGGTATTTGTATGCGGGAACGCGAATTTTACAGCACCATAATGGCGACTCCACATGAGCCATTGATGACCAGAACTTATCTGAATTGTCCTTGAGCTAGACAATAGCTAGATTTTTAATGTTTCCTGTCACAATGAACCTTTTGCATAGTAAGTAGAGAAGGTATTGTATTCCACTAAAAAAATTCGATACTGGGATTTCCACAGAAATGTAGGTTATGGGATCCCCGAAAACCCCCTCCTCCCAAAATATAAACAGTTTGGAAAAAGGTCCTATGTGTCTGTCTGTCTGCCTATCTGACGCCTTGTGTGTCTTTGGGCAGCGTGGCCTTTGGTATTTAAGTTAAACATCTTCCAAGGTTGTGACGAAGATTTTTAGCTATATCCACCCAACCACAACTACCCTTTGCATAGAATAGTTTTCGAAAATTATTTCTTTTCTCAAAAATTGCCCTAGCGATTTTGATTATCATGCCTTATGTTTAAGATATTTTTATGGCAAACGAAATGCATATCCTGAATTTTATGGGAACAGCCTAAGAAGACCTCTGCATTCTGAATGGCTTTTTTATAAATGGTAAACTATAAGAGATATCCAAAAATTTACAGCCCTAAAAATGTAGATCTCATTAAACGCACAATATATCTCATATACATTTTTATGTACTTAACTATTTCCGAGATATTCCTCGTTATTGGGTTCAATTTTAAAATGCTTTAATTCTTCTCAAACATGACGACGTCATCTTTTGTTTTTCTCCTGGTCAGGTATAGAGAACCGAATTTTAATGTCAATAGCGACAGCTTTTAAAACATTTGACCATCCCTTTCGCCTAGTGTTTTCCCTTATTTCCCTTTCTTACAAGAAAGCAATTAAGACAATTTTTCTAATATTTATCTCGATTACCTGATGTAGATGAAAGAATAATCTTTTGTGACAAAATAGTTTGGTTGCAGAACAGGCGAAACAGTCATGTGAAGAGAACACTCGGATTTTTAAGCAGCATATCCACTAGGTGGCCTTGAAATTCGATGCTTCTTGTATGACCGCCTGCAAAAGCCACAAATTACTTCCCATTTGAAAAAAAAACTATAAGTACCTATTTAAAATTTCAAGCCAATGACAAGGAAATCTGTGAAATGTTAACCACACAAAAATGTAAATTGCGTGGTTTAACGGCATCAACACTTTTGTGTAGAAAAGTAGATGTGGTAAGATGTGGTCAATCTGTTACAGCTTATCAGTTATGCAAATGTCATTCACAGCCTTTAGAGGCTCCGAGAAAATTCAAGTTATGTATTTCATTTTTCATGAAAAGACCTTAAACTTGTGGCATTTCATCAAAATCGTTAAAGCTGTTTTGGGGAAAACAAAAAGTTTCAAAAAATATTGTTATGTAAATGGTAATTTACGGTTTCTTGAAAATCTTCGTATCGTATCTTAGAAATATGCTCACTTAAATGATAAGTTTGGTATTTAACAGAATTTTCTTTTCTGATAATGCTGTTTGTAGACACACACTCTCTCTCATGCATGTGGGCATGGACGTTATGCTAACAATAATATTTGTAAAGGGAGTCTCAAAACGTGTATGTCCTATAAAATCTCGGTAAAACATTTTTGTAAGGAACGCAATACTTCCTCTGCTCAAGTACTGGCAGCTTACCTAACGGAGACAAACTTAGTAAACATTCAAAATTATTGGTTACTGTACTCATTTCACCTTTAACCCCAATATGTGATTGATTCCTTTTTAATAATTGGTATATAAAATCTATATATAAAAAGAGAAACTTCCTTTACATGATCAAGGTATCAAACAAACATCTGGAAAATATGCAAATCAAAACTTATAAAAACGGTAGAGCTCTTTAGCCGAATCAAGAGATTATTCCGCACAGTATATCACAGAATCTAAATCACAAGTATTTACCACAACTAAACGTTTTTCGTCCTTTTGCATCCACACACACACGCGCGCACACTTTGTAAACCAAATAGCACATTGCTGGTGCTTAAACGAGTCCCTACTTGACCGATTCTGACAAATAAAAATTGAAACTGCGAAACACACAAGGAGTATTATCTTCATCTTCTATTTCAATTTGCTGTGAACATTCAAGTCATCACCCGAATGGTTCAATTGACGACGAAGTTTTCTCACATGCGTCAATTTGCTTTCATTTTCCATTTTCAATCAGTTTTTGACCTTAGACGCTTCTTAGTTCGTGTCCAAGATCAAATGAATTGGTTCTGTTGTCTTTTAAACTTCTTGTAGGGCATTTTTGCTGGATTGAGAGAGATTGTTGTAGAGTGAGTTGGATTGAGAGTGAAGGGGCAACTCTTCTGGTGAACGGAGGAAAAGAATCCAGGCAAAGAGGATTCAGGATTCAGCTGTGAAAATTGGGGAATCACTGTAACTGAATATGCCTGGAAATAAACTGAGGGAAGAAATTTGTCTTCTGGAATAGCTAAAGGATCCAAAGACTTTGGCTTTTTCCTTTATATACACTGACCATTTGAAAACAACCAATGATTTAGCATTTTGCATTTGAACATCAATTAGGCTAATATTTCTAATGAGTGTAAATAGCATCTGTTTACAGGGCGAAATAGCCGCTACCCCATGTGAAGACATTTCGAAAGATGCGCCAAATAAGACCCTTGCGGAAAACCTCTAGCAATATTTTTACACACATGCTGAGTAGAATCGTAGAAAAGCCTAATAGCAATACGAATTTAAAAACTGATATTATTGCGCAGTGTATACCTTAGTGTATAAGGTTGTGTTTTTTAATTATGGAAATAATTAATCTCAATTGGCTTTCCTCTGGAATTTGTTGTTCTATCTTTTCTATAATGTAACACAAAACACCTTTACTACAATCACATATGGTGGCAAATGGATAAGGGCACACACTCAAGAAAAAATAACATCGCCCTGTCAAGACTTAGTGGTTTCTTGCCCCATTTCTTTTTTCAGGACGGCAAAGATTTATGTACCATTGTTAATGTCATGCAATTATATTGTAATTTCAAATTACACATTTATACATTAATTAAGGCTATAAAACTAGTAGTAGTTTTAAAGATACGCTAGAAGGAAGTAGTACCAAGCAAATTTATTAAGAATGACAGCACAACTACAAGAGCACTTTATTGCAAACATTTCCGCTTTTAATGTAGTTTGTAACATAGTCAACGAATAGTATATCATAATTTGTGTTTGAATGGAATTTTATTATAAAAATTGTGTAATATATTTGCTCTCCAAGTGCTAACACAGTCTTTCTGATAGTGTTTAACGCCCGCTTTGGCTACATAGATAGGAAGATTTTTTTATCGCATTAGACATATACATGTATAGCAACGTCAAGAACAGTAAAAGCAATTTTTACCAATCAATTTTAGAGAATTCCAGGACCTTATAAAGAGGATTATTGTTTAACACAATTTTTATCCTTCTTTTAAAATGCTGAATAGAAGATTTTTTTAAATAATCAGGTAAACCATTGGACAATTTTAAAGATGCAATTTCATAACTATTTTGAGTTATGGTATACTTACACTTGTCTATATATAAATGGTTAGAAGTCCTTGTAGGATAGTTATGAATAGAGTTGCAACGTGAATATTTATGTATATTTTTCTTAACAAATAAAAGACAATTCATAATATATATGCAAGGAAGTGTCATTATACCAAGCTCAATAAATAGTTGATTACAGTGGGTTTTGGGTAGAGCTCCACAGATAATCCTAATGGCCTTCTTTTGTAAACTGAGTAGCTTATTGGCATAAGAATGGTTGCCCCACAATAAGACACCATAGTTAAGATGACTGTATAGGTTACTATAGTAAACTGTCAGTAAAGATTTTTATCAATATTTTGCTTAAGCATATGTAGCATGAATATACCTTTAATTATTTTGCTGTTTAAATGATATATATATATATGTGGGCTCCAACCTAGGTGTTCATCAAAATAAATACCCAAAAATGTTACCCCACAATCAGAAATATTTGATGGAGGATTTAATTTAAAATGCATGTTTACTGTTTTTGCTTTGATTTATACTAAGTTCATTTGCATTACACTTCGACTTTATTATTACTATACTGATCATCATCATCATCATCATCATCATCATGAACATTTTTGTAACAAATATTCATCTGCAAACAAATAAGTTTCAATAATTTTTTTCCGTATATAAATAGATAGCTAATTTATATAGATTATAAATAGGACTGGGCCGAGAATAGAGCCTTGTGGAACACCATATTTAAGACACTTATAACTAGATTTGCATCCATTGGAGTAAAAAGACTGGTATCTTCCTCTTAGGTAGGAATCAATAAGACTTGTACTTTCAGAGCCAAACCCACCGTAGCCGATGGCACTGGTGGTAATACATGGAATGAAGATTAAACACCGGTGGAATGCCATGGCGAGGGAAACCGGAGAACCTGGAGAAAACCGCCTTGCGCCGCTTTGTCCACCCCAAATCCCACATGCAGTTACCTGGGAGCGAATCCGGGCTGCTAACGTGAGAGGCGAGTGATCTAACCAATCAATTACAGTGCGGTTGTATTAACACAGCTACATATACATAAATACGGTATGCATGAAATTTACCTAACTATATATAATTATACTTACGTACTTCTTGTAATTATTTTAACTTATATTATTGACATTATATGGTAAGAAAACAATTTATATTCTAAGTTCAGTACGTTCATTCAAAACTTGGCTTCAAATTTGGAAAAAGTTAGGCATAATATTTCATGGTTGTGAAGTACGGCCCCATTCGTAATCAAATTATGCTTTAAAGTTTAAGGCAACAAAGACATTACTAAATGCTACAAATTAATAGTGTTCTAGAAACAGGTGCCTTAAGGCTGGAAGAGGATAAATTCTAATAGTCTTCCTAATTTATAGCGTTCTTTACCTTCTGTAGCACGTAACAACAATGTGCACAATATGTAGAAAAAGTATCTTATTCCACCCAAAAATTCGATGCAGCGATTTCACCGAAAATTATGTATTTAAATTTGGATGCTACAAGAATGCGATATAAAGATTTCCAGGAAAATATCACCAACCTAATTACTGTTTACAAGGAACATTTTTCGAAAATTTGTTTTTCTCAAAGATATCTCTAATGAATTTTATGAAAATGCCACATGACTCAGATAGTACAAACGAAATTTATATCTCCAATTTTAAGGGAATAGCCTCCGATGACCTTTTCATTCCGGGCGGATTTTGTATAAGTGGTAACCGTAAGAGATAGACAGAAACTTACTGCACAAAAATTAAAAAGATGATGGGTACCGCTCATATGGCTTTCTCTATTTGCTTTGCAATAAAACTATTCTTACAAAAGATTATTGTTCTATCTACTTCATGCTAATCGTGATAACCATTAGCAGACTTGCTTTATTACTTCATTTCCTAAGAGTACACTAGGCTAAAGCGTTATTCATATGTTTTGAGTTATGCTTTCCACAGATACACAGACACTCACACCCAACTTTTACTGAAGATTCTTTCTATGGATTCAGGGGACCGCAAAGCATTTAAGGTGAGTTCTCGATATCAAATTTTTGGGTCGAATATAATACCTTCTACTTATTATATAAAATATACATACGTGCTACAGAAAGTGAAAACCATTATAAATAAGGAAGGCTCTGATAATATTTGTTCATTGTCCCCTGAAGAGGACCCTAAGGCTAAACAAACGGACAAATCTAGAAAAGGAAGAAGAAAAACAGTAGAAAGATTGTATATGCGTATGGTTGTGCGCCTATGAACAGCATAACTCAAAAACGAAGGGTCGGTTAAATACCTAACCTGGTATTCAAGTTCAGTATCTTCCAAGGATGCGACAGGTAGGTTTTTGAGGAGAATTCTTCCTCCCCCAACTACCGTTTACATGGAACATTTTTTTAAATGTTCGATTTTCTCGAAAATGATTCTAGCAAGTGTTATTAAAATTCCATGTTTAAGATACTTTTGCTGAGAAAAGCTTCTGCAGATCTCTTCATTCTGGATAACTTTTGTATAACTGATAAACCATAAGAGATTGACAAAACCGTACTACACCACTTAAACGTTTATCAAACGGGAAGTCATCTTTCGTTTCATGTCCTTTGTTTTACTCCTGACCGTTAAGGAGAACCGAATTTTAATTGTTTCACATAGCAATCAGATTTTAAAAGATTTATTGCTTTGGTGTAATGCATGTCCTTACTTTCCTTAGTAATAAGATCAATTCTGCTAATGTTTACCTCGATTAGCATGACGTAGAAAAAAGAATAATCTTTTGTGAGAATAATATGTTTGTAGAAAAGGAAGTGAACATCACATGAATGTAAATATTATATTGAATTCTAAAACTAAAAGAAATCTCGTTCAGAACCAGATCAGCTCACATGTGCAGCAAAATGTGAGATGCTTTCATGTATTTTTGAGTCCCTAGCAGCACTCAAAATATTTAATTACCCAGCAAATATAAGAATGTTATAAGCTAATGGTATTTACTCATATCAGGATTGTTATTTGCATTAAGGCACAGTTTAATCACTGAATATTATCCCAAAAGGATTAAGATTCCCGCTGTTTATTTTCTCTTCGAAGTAAACCAAGAGCAATGTTCAGTGAAATTATGTTAACCACATTTCGCCTTAAGCTAGACAATGGAGCAGTTAAATACTATTTCATATTGCCATCTAGAATTTTTGGGTAGTAGTTCTAGTGATATTCATTAATAGGACTGGTGGTGGCGGTGGGGGTGGTTGTGGTGGTGGCGGCAAAGGTGTTATTCTTAGTAGTTCTTCTTTAATAATCACTTTGTTCTTCCATTACATTTGCTTCTAGATTCATATTTCTGTCATTTATCGCTTATATTGGTTACAATAGATACGAGCATAAGGTTTTGGATCAAAGAAAGCAGACTGATGGCAAATTGAAGTATAAGTTATCTCTGGAATAAATTATGATAAATTGAAGTAAGACGATCTGTTTTGTGAACAGCTGAGAGCGCCAACAGGTAGCAACTTTTGTAAAGCTATATAACGGAAAGAAAAATCTTATTAAATAAAAAAAATACAAGTACAAAACGTAATTGTTGTGTGATTAGAATCTAAAAAAAACAAAAACAAAAAAACACACACAATTTAACATTTTATCACACTAGTGCGATAATCTAAAGTTTTTAGGTAGTAGGTACTACGTAAAAAACACTAATCTCAATCCATGCTCTCTAAAAACTATTTTTCGATTTTCCAATTAGATTCCCTCATAAACCAGGTTACTGGGCTAGGGACACGGCTATATTCTGTGCGAATCGCATTCGATTGGTCGTGGATTCGATTCCCATGGCCGGCTTTCGTGACCTACGTTTTTGGCGTGGGGGAGGTTCTCCAGGTCGAGAGGCGAATGTGGGAAGTTTTTCCAGCGATTTTTCCTGCCCATCATTCTCTATTCTCATCACTTCCTAGTCACTTGCTTCAGGGTTGAAGGACAAGGCATCTGTGTTCAGCGGGTTGAGGCTGGATGGTGGCTTGCACACTGTAGGGATTTATTCTTGGCGTCTTCGCGGTATCGGAACCCGCTTTTGGATGCTTTCGATTTATGGTCCTTTCGGGGAAATCCCATAACCTCAAGACTCGTGTGTTGCGCCCGAGCGGAGATGGAAGCAATCAAATTGGAATTTAGGGACTACGCCCATGCTTGTGCCGTCGTCATCCGTATCTGGTTGCTTTTCGGCCTTTCATCCTTCCCTTCCTCGAGTCATATGATTAGCAAAGGGCCCAAAGAGTCTAGGTGCGGTGACTGAGGAATAATTCTAATAATTCTAATCCTAACCCTACAAACTAGGCAGGCAAGACGTCTCCCTCAACTTCGCCACGAACCTATGATCTGATAACGAGCTCCTGAATTTGGTTAATACTATTGTAATCGCTTCGTAATGCCAACAGTATGGGAATTAATTTATAAGGAAAAATATAAACTTATAGCACTGAAAATGAACAGGCAACTTGGTTTATCAAAATGATTTATAAATGTTTTTGTTCTTAATTAATATTTAATTTAGTATGTTAATTAATGAATATCTAACATAATTCAAAGAAAGTCTTATCCTTGGTAACTGTTGGAATCATATATATAGGTTGAGTAATACCGCCAAAATTGAAGTTTCTAACTGCAGAACACTGCCGCAAACTAAACCCATATTCCATCAATTTCTATAAATAAGAAAATTGCTTCTAGGCAGACGTAGACATAGGAGTCGACAGCTTGCATGTTGGGTTGCTCTCTATTCCCGACATAATAAACTGACAAACGACACAATGTACAAGGAATGCTGGCACGTGGTTACCCGCTACATACACAGAGCAAGCTTGTTTACGTCACAAAATTAAGCGAGTTGCAGTACACTAAAGCAATGATACAAAGAAGAAGCATCTAAATTAATTTAGGCAGCAAGTTCATAGAAAACAGCACCTAAGCTAAGCATACACTGGCTTAATGTTAATAGAAATATTCTCCAAATATATGAATGGTCTATATAGCCCATAAGCTAACCATAAGAATGTGTTTTCTCCCTCTCTCACTTTTCTTCACTCTTTCACTCTCATTCGCTCCAGCTCTCCTATTCTCTCTTTGTTCTAATGTTCTCCCCCCACCCAATTTTCGCTTTTTCTTCGCCGGTATCCTTTGTCTCTTCTGTTCCGCTAACTGTTGCATGTTCGGAGTGAAATTTTGTGGATTCAGGATTTTGAAGACAATTTGTTAAAATTTTTCAAATTCTTTAGAACTCAATACATAGCAAAATTAAGACAGTTTCCTTAAACGATTTGTTTTCTTAAATGTGTTAAAGATATCCTAAAATGTCCAAATAAAATTGTTAAAATACATTATGATTGATTTATGTGTATGTCTCTGGTTCCCGAGGTCGCGGGTTCAAACCAGGCGGAGGGCGATATTATTAGCATGACTTTCTTCGGAAGGGAAGAAAAGCCGGTGGTCCCGTGTCATAGATTTATGGAACGTAAAATAATCTCAAGCCTCATAAAAACGCAATTGAACAAGATTAACTATTCTTTCAAAACTAATATAGAATGGAAAGCTGAAAACCACCGCATTTAAAGCTGTGCCCATAAATGAAATCAGTTTCAATTTTTCTCATATACAACATCTATATTATTATCTCTAACCTTTTACTTCATGAGAAAGTTAAGTAATGCAACTAATTTAGGTATATACATTAATGTAGTCCTTTGTTTACTACAAATTGTGAGCATGTAAACAAAAGAGTACAAAAACTTCTCCTGGCTTATAAAAACTAAAACCTCTTCGTTAAGGAAAAATATATCAAAAAGCCAAATACTTTCTTCTGAGTTAATTTAGCCACTAATTCTACAAAATTTTTAAAAGGAAATCTTTAGTATTTTTTTATAATTTTCTTAGTTATCGCCGCGTCTAGTGATGACCAGAGTACAAGTTCTAGACTAATCTGTATAAAGCATTAAAATACACTGAGAAAGTAATAATATAACATATAATGCCTATTCAACAGCACAGATCTCGCAAATACCAAAAGCGAAACTGTTAGTTTCTATTACGGTATACATTTGCTTCAGATTTACACCACGTATTATACATAAAAGAATAGCGTGCGTGCTAAATTTCTTTGCAATATCTTCAATAGCTGTGAAGTTACTAATTATTTAAACATAAAAATGCTCAACATAGCTAACAATAACATGATTTGGAGAAGAAAAATATGGAAAAAAATTTTGTGGTGTTTACATCAAAATAAAAAATGAAGATCTAATACCATTACCAGCTTAAGGAGATGCAAGACTGAAATTTGGAAAAGATCTCAAAAAATATATAGAAATAGATTATGTGATATAAAATGATCTAATATTTAGTTTTTTAACCCACTCATATTTTGGACATGGCGGAAGTTTCAAAGTTAGCAAGTGGCTCATTAAGATCAATATTTAGTTTTATGCACATAATTATCCTAGAATACTCTATCTTCACAAGCTTGTTTTTTTATTTATTTATTTATTTTTGCTCAGTGGAGAGCGGAAGTACTGTTAAGGGTCCGTTATATAGGTCACTGTACCTGTGAAAAGGCAGGCAACCCTTCTAAAGCTTCAAAGCTGGTTTTCTTGGTTTCTGTTCTGTGTAAGTTTTGTAGAACAATATGCTCCACGTGTACCAAATTTTGTTCAATTTGCTTCAATATTATAATCAAAATCCACAATTTAAGAAAAATCTTACAAGTGATTTCTCTGACAAATATATTTATATGCATTTCAGTTATTACAGTTGATTGGCTTCCTAAAATTACCAACAAATGCTTTCACAGGATTAATCATCTTTATCTTCCAAAAGATTGTATCGAAAATATTTTATATAGTGTTCACTTGTTTTGCAATATATATCTAGTACACTGAATACCTTTAATAAAGCATCGTGTAGAACATTTCCTTTTTATGACAATTATTTATATAAATTAATAACTTCAAAACTGCTGAGGCTGTTACAAAGAAAGTTAGTATGCACACTATTCCTGTATGTGTAATACGTGGCGTATATTTAAAGTAAAATTATATCAAATTGGAAACTAGCAGTTTCGCTTTGTATATCCTACAGATTATTCTGCAACAAACATGTTTCTGCTTTTTGTTTGCTTCTAAAAACCGTTTAGTATCATTGTTTTGCTATCAGTCTTCTGCACAACCAAATCTCTTCTCTTTTCTTTCCCGCTAACTTTAAAAGATGCAAATGAGATACCATATACCACCTACCCTAAAATATACTCAAGCATCTGGTAACCACGTGTGGAAGGATATTTAACGATAATCAAAAATGAAATGGCTGGTTTCCATTAAGATATATATTTGCTTCAAATTTACAACACGTATTATACATGCACACAAAGAATAGTGTGCATACTAAATTTCTTTGCAATATCTTCAACAGTTTTGAAGTTATTCATTATTTAATCATTAAAAGTGCTCCACACGATGAAGAAACAAGAACGTTATTCAATTTAGTATATATTACAAAAGAAGTGAAAACTAAATATGTTCAAAACAAGTTTTTGCTACACTTTTAATTTGGCAGAAAAAGATGATTAACCTTGGAAAAGCATTTTTGGGGGTTGGGGGTATTTTAGGAAGCCAATCAAATGTAATAACTGATATGCATATAAATATGCATGTCAGAAAAACCATTTGTAAGCTGTTTTTGTTTCTAAACTATGTGTTTTGCTTTAACATTTTAGGCAAATTGAACAAAACCTGGAACGTGTGCAACATAATGATTCTACAAAAATGTACATAGAACAGAAACCAAGAAAATTAGCTTTGAAGATTTAAAACGGCTACCCACACACATGCACATATATATTGAGATTTTGACCAAATTTCAGTCTTGCAACCCCTTAAGCTGGTAATGGTATTCATTCTCCCTTTTTACTTTTTCTACACGCACATACATAGTGTGTAGAGAAGGCATTCCAACAAAAAATTACGTTACCAAGATATCAGCCGAAATATATGCTTTTACATCCGCTGAGTCCGAAAATAAACATTTTAGAAAAATATCTGTGTGTGTATATGTGTGTATGTGCGTGACTCTGAACAGCATAACTCAAAAAGGAAAGACCGTTAAAAACATAACTTCGTATTTAAGTTTATAATCTTCCAAGGATGCCACACGAAAATGTTCAAGAATATCCCCCTTCCCCAAACACTTTTGCATGGAAAAAATTTTGACAAATGCTTACAATACATAAAATGTATACTTTGAATTTTCTGGAAATAACGTCGGAAGACATTCTGGTCGAGTTTTGCAGAATTTTGCAAAAACCATTAAACCATAAGAGATAGACAAAAACTACTAAACAAAAAAATGTAGATCTTGTTAAAACACATCATTTATGTCATACACCTCCCTACGTTTTTCCTGTAGGGTTGATCGTTTCTGAGATATTCCTTGTTATTGGCTTCAATTTTAATTCACATAATTTTTCTCAAACTGGACCATGCTAAGTTAACCGAACCTCAATTGTCTCACATAGCGATGTGTTTATAAAGTACTTAACTAGCACTTTAGCCTAGTGTATTCCCATATTTCCCTTCTAATATCAAGGATCCATATAATAGCGCCAGTAGTTATGCTAATGTTTATCTCGATTAACCTGATGTAGATAAAAGAATAATCTCTAACACTAAAAGTCTGTATATGGAACAGTTAGAGAAAGTTACTTGAATGGAATACATCAGAAATTATTTTTATTTGATGTGAAGAGCACAAAAGATTATTTCAGTTTCTGCTTTTCCAAATGATGTTATTATTAATCAAGGTAAACACACTCTTCCTTTGATGATATTTGTCTACATGTGCAGCTCCTCTTACAGCCAAAATGTAAGAAACATATGTAATATTTTCTGTTAATCTAAGCTATGTACTGTTAGTCAAAAATATTGCTTTTATTTTAAACATTGTGTTTGAAATTTTGAATATTTTGATATTGTATATATATATGTTAGCTATTCACATACTGTCTCTGAACAAAGCTAGCACCTATGTTTTATTTATGTTGATTTTAAGATTTCCATATTTATATGGAGGTCGTGGATTCAATCCCTATCGACCGCGCACTCTGGCTTTGGAGTTTTTCGAAGTTCCCCCTTGCGTAGGCGAATACTCCTCGGCTTATTCCCTTTCCAACATTTCGTTTCGTGCCTTTTCCTTATCATCTTTCAGGTGAGCTTCAATGCTCGTGATGTGTGGCAACGTTGACAGATGGCGTGAATGCATGTGCACCGTAAATGCTGTTCATGGCAATAAGGTGGCGTGTAATCCTCACAGGGGTAGGGACCTTGGACGAAACCCCAACCTGTGGTGTTGGTTGCACAACAGGTCCTGGTGCCGGAATGAAGGACTTAAGAGTCACTGAGCTAGGGACCTCCGCTTCTGTGTCTGCGGCCTTTGGCCTGCTAGGGACGTTAGTGTACAACACATCTCTATAGGTCCCTGTGTAGGCTTTAACTTCAATTTTACCTTTAAATTCTTACCCAACTTTTGTTTGTTTGTATCCCAAAATGCGATTATTAAGGGTTGTATTGGGTTGTTATTAGTAACGCATTCTTTATGCTTTCTAGGTATTAAATTGTAATTTTAATGCCATTTTTTCTAGAAATTCAGATGAAGTAATGTTAACATTAAATACGGATTAACTATAGATGAGTCATTAAAAACGTATACAATTTTATTTATGTATCTACAATACATATAAGAAACATTTCAACAGGAAAATTAAATTAAAAATCTAACGTCAGGAAGGGACTTCTTATATATAACTTCAAAAGTAATATTCCTACACTCTTAAAATTCAGTGTCGTCCTCGGTGATCTAGGGGTAATGTACTAGCCTCTGGTCACCAAGATTGAGGATTCAAAACCGGCGGAGGGCGGTGGAGTTTTTTCGATTTTGTTTTGTTATTGGGTTTACTCTCCCTATAAGGACTGACACCCCTGCAGGACTTACAAACAGATGGCTAGTGGTCAAAAGCCGGTCGGCGAGCCAACGGGACGATATCACAGAATGGAGAACCTGGAACGAGGAGTCAGTCCATAGCCAGGCATGACCGTAATGAAGTGGATGATATGGAATAAAAGCGAAAAGGACAGGAAAGGTGATGAAGGAGCATTTCGTGGAATGAATGGCGGGGAAACCGGAGGACTGGGAAAAAACTAGGCCAGCGGCACATGGGATCAAACTCGTGCCGCCTAGGTGGGAGGCGTGTGGTCTGACCACTAAGCCACGGTTCCGCCTAGCGGTGGAGCTTCTTTCTGGCGAGGCTTCCTGTGGAAGGGAAGTAAAGTCGGTGTTCCCGTGTGTAAATTTATGATACGTTAAACAATCTTATGATCTCATAATAAAATTAAACTTCTTTCATGCCGAAACCGAGCGGGATAGCTCAGACGGTTCTGTTGGCAGCCCGCATTCGCGAGGTCGTGGGTTTGCTTCCCATGGTCGGCCTACCTGACCCAATGGGGTGCTGGGTAGGTTTCTCTCATCCCCTGAATTTTCTGACGCTCCATGACGTTTCCATTGTCATTTCATTCGTCTTTCATCCCGTTGATTTCTTTCAGGGTTGGAAGTGCCGGCGGTGATACTCGGTGCGAAGTGGCGGGAAAAATGATGCTCAAAGTGACTATATCCGTCCGCCGATCTGCCTAAGCTACTGTCGATATACTTCAATCTGGAAACTGTTGGGATCCTGTCATTGCTGTGCCACTACTCCTAGTTCCGGCCGGCGGTTTATGCTCTCATCTCCATCTCTTCCTTCCAGGGGGGCCCGCTCATGGGGCGTAGGTACAATAACTTAAGGTTCGGTGCCGTATTTTATGCTAATCTATCCTTCAGGCCGAATATACAGGGTTACTACAAAAGAAATAGAGAACTTCAACTGCATAACATAACTCCATGGCACGACAGCTCACGGGGAGCCTTGGCCTACCGCCCGGCCGCTGCGTCCCCCATCTCGGTCCACTACAGACGTCATGGAACTTCAACTGCATGTAAAACAAACATTATTAAAGATAGCAACCTAGTTATTTTTAGCTATGTTGAGAAACACCCAAAGTTTCGTTTGTTAATATTGGTAACGCTGTAGTGTTTTGTTTGTTGTTGAAGAAGCTGAAATGGCGGAAAATCCTGTGGAAAAGGCATATTGCGTGTTGGAATTTGCTAGAACGCAATCAGCAACTGTTGTCCAACGACATTTTAGAACACGTTACCACAAAACGCCACCGACTAGACAGTCAATCTACGACTGGTATAGAAAATTCGAGACAACCAGATGTTTGTGCAAAGGGAAGAGCTCGGGAAGACCAAGAGTTTCAGAAGAAAATGACCGACAATAATGCTCTTGCATTTTGGCCACCAAGGAGCCCTGATCTCACACCATGTGACTTTTTTCTATGGGGATTCGTGAAAACCGTATTTTTGTCCCTCCACTTCCTCTTAATTTAGACGACTTGAAACAACGTATCAGACAAGCCGTGGCAAGTGTTGATGCAGATATGTTACAAAAGGTTTGGGATGAACTTGATTATCGCATGGATGTGTGTCGTGTGACTGGAGGAGCCCATATTGAACATTTGTGAGTTCACAATGTAAACTTCAAAGACTCCTTTAAAAACCAGTGAAAAAGTCGTCAAATTACCGTAAATAGTTTTTGTTTTACAGGCAGTTGAAGTTGTCTATTTCTTTTGTAGTAACCCTGTATAATATGCCACTGAGAACTACAGTTTTATCCAAAACACGATGGCCGTCAAACGGTGCGGCTCCCCTTTGTCACTGGGAAATAACCATTAGCAAACTAAAGACGAGTCTGTACTAAGATATAAAATATCTGTTTCCTGGAGACCCGGAAACTTTGCTTACAAGTCAAGATTCGTGCCTCAGTTAAGTGACTAGTAAGTGGAAAACTTGGCAATTGCGAGGGCTGATTTGGCAGTGGGTTATCATGTTATGAAGTATTCCGCACAGCAGTTAAAGAGCAATATAACTAAAGCTCATGTTTGTTTTGTTTAGTAGTCATTTCCTATAAGAATACTAAAATGTGATTACATTTCGATAATGATGGATTTAAACTACATATGTATGGAGGTCCCCTTAAGGACTTGCCATACTTCCAGAAGAGATTCACAAAGCTCACTTAGTAATAGCGACTACTGTCAACCGTAATACTGCCCGGTCCCATTCAATTGTGTAATCGAGATTCCTACACAGATTATTTGCATATCCCCAAATTTTAGGATTATTATTAGGATTATACAGACACTGGTGCACAGCACCGCACGTATGCACCCAGGGAGAGGGAAATGAGGCCTTTACAGTGCACAATCCACTATCCAGCAGAAACCCGCCGAACACCGTCGCTGGTCCTTCAACCCTTAAACAGATGTCAACGAAGTGATTGGCGGGAAAATTTTGAGGAATGTAATGAACGTCGTCCGGCATTCGCCAAGGGTCCCGGGGAAGGCTCCAGAAACAGCCGATCAGACTGGAAGGAACCGAACCCGACTTCCCAATGCGCGCACACGTTATCGCGACGCCGTTTCTTTTGGTTCCCCAAATGTTACACCATTAACTTCTTTATTGAGATCTTTATTTCAATTTGGCAATTACAAAATATCTTCAAATTAATATTATTCTTAAAAAAAAATCATATCCAATGTTTTTTTAAGGGAAGTCGTCAAGCCCTAATTCTTCTTCTTTCACTTTTTTTTCTCTCCGTATGGAGGATTTACACCCAATGGTCAGCTGCCTGTTGAGGAAGATGGGGAAGATAGGATGCATCATCAACCCGATGTCTGGTATGAGAGTAAAGAAGGTGATATAGTAAAGTGGATGAATGGAAAGATGGTTATGGAGCATATGGTGAAATGAATGGCGTGATAAACTGAAGAACCCGGAGAAAACCCGCCAAAACGCTGCATTGTCCACCCCAAATCCCACATTAAGTTACATGGGAGCGAATCCGGGCTGTTAACGTGAGAGGCGAGTGATCTAACACCCAGTCACGGTGCGGTCGTATTAACACTGCTACATACATAAATACGGTATGAATAAAATCTACGTAACTATATGTAATTATACTACGTCCTTTTTGTACTTATTTTAACTTATATTATTGACATTATGTGGTAAAAAACAATTTATGTCTTAAGTTCATTCAAAACTTGGCTTCAAATTTGGAAAAGGTTAGGCATAATATTTCATGGTTATGAAGTATGACCCCACTCGTAATCAAATTATGCTTCAAAGTTTAAGGCAACAAATACGTTACTAAATACTACAAATTAATAATGTTCTAGAAACAGGTGCCTTAAAGCTGGAAGAGGATTAATTCTAATAGTCTTCCTAGTTTATAACGTTCTTTACCTTCTGTAGCACGTAACAACAATGTGCATAATAGGTAGAGAAGGTATCTTATTCCACCCAATAATTGGATGCAGCGATTTCAACGGAAATTATGTATTTAAATTTGGATGTTACAAGAATGCGACATAAAGATTTGCAGGAAAATATCCCCAACCTAACTACTCTTTACAAGGAGCATTTTTCGAAAATTTGTTTGTTTCAAAGATGTCTCTAATGAATTTTATGAAAATACTATATGGTTTAGATATGACAAACGAAATTAATATCTCCAATTTTAAGCGAATAGCCTGTGATGACCTCTTCATTTCGGACGGGTTTTGTATAAGTGGTAACCGTAAGAGATGGACAAAAACTTACTGCACAAAAATTAAAAAAATGATGGGTACCGCTCATATGGCTTTCTCTATTTGCTTTGCAATAAAACTATTCTTACCAAAGATTATTGTTCTATCTACTTCATGCTAATCGTGATAACCATTAGCATACTTGCTTTATCACTTCATTTCTTAAGAATACACTAGGCTAAAGCGTTATTCAAATGTTTTGACTTATTCTTTCCACAGATACACAGACACTCACACGGACCTTTTACTGAAGGTTCTTTCTATGGATTCAGTTGACCGCAAAGCATTTAAGGTGAGTTCTCGATATCAAATTTTTGGGCGGAATATAATACCTTCTCTACTTATTATATACAATATACATATGTGCTACAGAAAGTGAAAACCATTATAAATAAGGAAGGCTCTGATAATAATTGTTCATTGTCCCCTGAAGGGGACTCTAAGGCTAAAGAGACATACAAATCCAGAAAAGGAAGAGGAAAAACAGTAGAAAAAATTGTATATGTGTATGTGCGTGTGCCTATGAACAGCATAACCCAAAAAGAAAGGTTGGTTAAATACCTAATCTGGTATTATTCAAGATCAGTATCTTCCAAGGATGCGACAGGAAGGTTTTTGAGGAGAATTCTTCCTCCCCCAACTACCGTTTACATGGAACATTTTTCGAAATATTCGATTTTCTCGAAAATTATTCTAGCAGGTGTTATTTAAATTCCATACGTTTAAGATACTTTTACTGAGAAAAGCTTCTGCAGATCTCTTCATTCTGGATAACTTTTGTATATCTGAAAAAACCATAAGAGATTGACAAAACCGTACTACACCACTTAAACGTTTATCAAACGGGAAGTCGTCTTTCGTTTCATGTCCTTTGTTTTACTCCTGACCATTAAGGAGAAGCGAATTTTATTTGTTTCACATAGCATTCAGATTTTAAAAGATTTGATTATTGCTTTAGGCTAATCCATGTCCTTACTTTCCTTAGTAATAAGATCAATTCTGCTAATGTTTAACTCGATTAGCATTACGTAGAAAAAAGAATAATCTTTTGTAGGAATAATATGTTTGTAGAAAAGGAAGTGAACATCACATAATGTAAATATTATATTGAATCCTAAAACTAAGAGAAATCTCGTTCAGAACGAGATCAGCTCACATGTGCAGCGAAATGTGAGATGTTTTCATGTATTTTTGATTCCCTAGCAGCACTCAAAATATCTAAATTACCCAGCTAATATAAGAATGTTATAAGCTTATGGTATTTACTAATATCAGGATTGTTATTTGCATTAAGGCACAGTTTAATCACTGAATATTATCCCAATAGGATTAAGATTCCCGCTGTTTATTTTCTCTTCGAAGTAAACCAAGAACAATGTTCAGTGAAATTATTTTAAACACATTTGGCCTTAAACTGGACAATGGAGCAATTAAGTACTATTTCATATTGCCATCTAGAATTTTTGGGTAGTGGTTCTAGTGATATTTATTAATAGGTGGTGGCGGCGGCGGAGGTGGCGGCGGTGGCGGTGATGGTGGTGGAGGAGGCGGCGGTGGTGGCGGTGGCGGTGGTAGTAATGATGGCGGTGGTAGTGGTGGTGGCGGTGGTGGTGGTGGTAGTGATGGTGGCGGTGGTGGTGGCGGTGGCGGTGGTGGTGGTGGTGGCGGTGGTGGTGGCGGTGGCGGTGGCGGTGGTAGTGATGGTGGCGGTGGTGGTGGTGGCGGTGGTGGTGGCGGTGGTGGTGGCGGTGGCGGTGGTAGTGATGGTGGCGGTGGTGGTGGCGGTGGCGGTGGTGGTGGTGGCGGTGGCGGTGGTAGTGATGGTGGCGGTGGTAGTGGTAATGGTGGTGGTGGTGGGGGCGGTGGTGGTGGTGGTGGTAATGGTGGTGGTGGCTGCGGTGGCGGTAGTGGTGGTGGAGGCGGCGGCGGTGGCGGTGGTGGTGTTGGTGGTGGAGGTGGTGGTGGTATGGCAGTGGCGGTGGCGGTGGCGCTGATGGTGGTGGTACCAAAGGTGTTATTCTTAGTAGTTCTTTTTTAATATCACTTTGTTCTTCCATTACATTTGCTTCTAGATTCATATTTCTGTCATTTATTGCTTATATTAGTTACACTAATTACGAGCATAAGGTTTTACATCAAAGAAAGCAGACTGATGGCAAATTGAAGTATAAGATATCTCTGGAATAAATTATGATAAATTAAAGTAAGACGATCTGTTTTGTGAACAGGTGAGAGCGCCAACAGGTAGCAAATTTTGTAAAGTTGTATAACGAAAAGAAAAATCTTATTAAATAAAAAACTACAAATACAAAACGTAATTGTTATGTGATTATACTCTAAAACAAAAAAAAAAAGACACAATGGAACGTTTTATTACAATAGTGCGATAATCTAAAGCTTTTAGCTAGTGTGTACTATGTAAAAAACTCTACTTTCAATCCATGCTGACTAAAAACTATTTGTCGATTTTCCAATTCGATACCCTGATAAATAAGCTTACTGGGCCAGGGACACGCCCATATTCTGTGCGAATCGCATTCGTTTGGTCGTGGATTCGATCCCCTTGGCCGGCCTTCCTGACCTATGTTTTTTGGGGGGAGGGAGGGGGGAAGTTCTCCGTGTCGAGAGGCGAATGTGGGAAGTATATCCAGCGATTTTTCCTGTCCATCATTCTTTATTCTCATCACTTCCTTGTCATTTGTTTCAGGTTTGAAGGACAAGACATCTGTGTTCAGCGGGTTGCGGCTGGATGGTGGCTAGCACACCGTAGGGATCTATTCTTGGCGTCTTCGCGGTATCGGGAACCGCTTTTGGGTGCTTTTGATTCATGGTCCTTTCGGGGAAATCCCATAACCTCAAGACTCGTGTGTTGCGCCTGAGCGGAGATGGAAGCAATCAAATTGGAATTTAGGGACTGCGCCCATGCTTGTGCCCGTCGTCATCCGGATCTGGTTGCTTTTTGGTCTCTCCCTTCATCCTTCCCTTCCTCGAGTCATATGATTAGCAAAGGGCCCTAAGAGTCTAGGTGCGGTGACTGAGGAATAATTCTAATCCTAACCCTACAAACTAGGCAGCCAACCGTCTCCCTCAACTTCGCCACGAACCTATGATCTGATAACGAGCTCCTGAACTTGGTTAATACTGTTGTAATCGCTTCGTAATGCCAACAGTATGGGAATTAATTTGTAAGGAAAAATATAATCTTATATCACTGAAAATGAACAGGCAACTTCGTTTGTTAAAATGACTCATAAATGTTTGTTTTTTCGAATTTAAAATATTTAATTTAGTATGGCAATTAATTAATATTTAACATAATTCAAAAGAAAGTCTTATCCTTGTTAACTGCTGGAATCATATACATAGGTTGAGTAATACCACCCAAATTGAAGTTTCTAACTGAAGAACTCTGCCGCAAACTAAACTTTTATTCCACCACTTTCTATAACTAAGAAAATTCCTTCTAGGCAGACATAGACATAGGAGTCAACACCTTGCATGTTGGGTTGCTTTCTATTCCCGACATAATAAACTGATAAACGACACAATGTACAAGGAATGCTGGCACTTGTTTACCCACTGTATACTCAGAGAAAGCTTGTTACGTCACAAAATGAAGCGAGTTGATGACACCTGCAGTACATTAAAGCAATGATACAAAGAAGAAGCATCTAAATTAATTTAGACAGCCCCTAAGCCAAGCATCCACTACCTTAATGTTAATAGAAATATTCTCCAAATATATGAATGGTCTATATAGCCCATAAGCTAACCACAAGAATGTGTTTTCTCCCTCGCTCACTTTTCTTCACTCTTTCACTCTCATTCGCTCAAGCTCTCCTATATCCTAAATTTTTTCAAATTCTTTAGAACTCAATACACAGCAAAATTAAGACTTTTTTCTTAAACGATTTGTTTTTTAAATGCGTTAAAAATGTCCTAAAATGTCCAACTAAAACTGTTTACATACATTATGATTGATTTATGTGTATGGCTCTGGTTCGCGAGGTCGCGGGTTTAAACCAGGCTGAGGGCGATATTATTAGCACCCGAAAAAATCCATCGTCCTCCGCCGGGTTTGAACCAGCGACCTTGGGTATATGAAGTCAGCATGGTAATCATTACACCACGGAGGGCGACTGTGCCCATAAATGAAATCAGTTTCAATTTTTCTCATATACAACATCTATATTATTAACTCTAATCTTTTACTTCATGAGAAAGTTAAGTAATGCAACAAATTTAGGTATGTACATTAATGTAGTCCTTTGTTTACTACAAATTGTGAGCATGTAAACAAAAGAGTACAAAAACCTCTCCTGCCTTATAAACACTAAAAACTATTCGTTAAGGAAAAATGTATCAAAAAGCCAAATACTTTGTTCTCAGTTAATTTAGCAACTAATTCTACAAAATTTTTAAATGGAAATTGTTACTATTTTTTTTTATAATATTCTTAGTTATTGCCTGGTCTACTGATGACCAGAGTACAAATTCTAGTCTAATCTGTATAAAGCTTTAAAACACACTGAGAAAGTATTAAGATAACATATAATGCCTGTTCAGCAGCACAGATCTCGCAAATACCAAAAGCGAAACTGTTAGTTTCTATTATGGTATACATTTGCTTCAAATTTACGCCACGTATTATACATAAAAGAATAGTGTACGTGCTGAACTTCTTTGCAATATCCTCAAGTGTTTTGAAGTTACTAATTATTTAAACATAAAAAATGCTCAACATAGCTAACAATAAGATGATTTGGAAAAGAAAATTCTGGAATTTTTTTTTTTTGTGGTGTTTACATCTAAAATAAAAATGAAGATCCAATACTATTGCCAGCTTAAGGGAATGCAAGACTGAAATTTGGACAGGATTTCTAAAATATATAGAAATGGATTATGTGATACAAAATGCTCCAATATTTAGTTTTATAACCCACTTATCTTTTTTTTTTTTTTTTTTTTTTTTTTTTTTTTTTTTTTAATGCTCGGTGGAGCGCGGAAGTGGTGCTAAGGGTCCGTTAAAGCTGCTTTTCTTGGTTTCTGTTCAGTGTAAGTTTTTGTAGAACAATATGCTCCACATGTACCAATTTTTGCTCAATTTTATTCAAAATTATAATCAAAATCCACAATGAAAAAAGAAACCATGTTACAAGTGATTTCTCTGACAAGCATATATATATGTTTCAGTTATTACAGTTGATTGGCTTCCTAAAATTACAAAAAATTCTTTCAGAGGATTAATCATCTTTATCTTCCAAAAGATTAAATGGAAAATACTTTATATAGTGTTCACTTGTTTTGCAATATATATCTAGTACACGGAATACCCTTTTATGATAATTAATTTTATGTAAATCAATAACTTCAAAACTGCTGAGGCTGTCACAAAGAAAGTTAGTATGCACACTATTTCTGCATGTGTAATACTTGGCGTAAATTTAAAGTAAACTTATATAAAATTGGAAACTAGCAGTTTCGCTTTGGGATACCCTTGTGTATCCTACAAATTATTCTGCAACAAAGGCCTGCACATGAAAACAAACATTATTCTGCTTTTTGTTTGCTTCTAAAAACAGTTTAATAGCATTGTTCTGCTATCAGTCTTCTGTACAACTAAATCCCTTCTCTTAGCTTGCCCGCTAATTTTATAAGCTGTAAATGAGGTACCATATACCACGTACCCTAAAATATACTCATGCACCTGGTAACCACCTGTGCAAGTATATTTGAGGATACTCAAAAATGAAATGGCTGGTTTCCATTAAGATATATATTTGCTTCAAATTTACAACACGTATTATACATGCACACAAAGAATAGTGTGCATACTAAATTTCTTTGCAATATATTCAACAGGTTTTAAGTTATTAATTATTTAATCATTAAAAGTGCTCCACACGATGAAGAAATGAGAAATTTATTCAATTTAGTATATATTACAACAGAAATGAACACTGTGGAAAATATGTTCAAAACAAGCTTTTGTTACACTTTTAATTTGGCAGAAAAAGATGATTAACCTTGGAAAAGCATTCTTGGGGGTTGGGGGTGATTTTAGGAAGCCAATCAAATGTAATAATTGATATGCATATAAATATGCATGTCAGAAAAATCATTTGTGAGATGTTTTTGTTTCTAAGCTATGGGTTTTGCTTTAACATTTTTAGGCAAATTGAACAAAACATGGAACGTGTTGAACGTAGTGATTCAACAAAAACTTACATAGAACAGAAACCAAGAAAATTAGCTGCCCACACACATGCACATATATATTGAGATTTTGACCAAATTTCAGTCTTGCAACCCCTTAAGCTGGTAATGGTATTCATTCTCCCTTTTTACTGTTTCTACACGCACATACATAGTGTGTAGAGAAGGTATTCCAACAAAAAAATTCGATACCAAAATATCAGCCGAAATTTATGTTTTAACATCCGCTGAGTCCGAAAAAAAACATTATAGAAAGATGTCTGTGTGTGTATATGTGTGTGCGTGCATGTGGGTGGGTGGCTCTGAACAGCGTAACTCAAAAGGAAAGACCGTTAAAAACCTAATTTCGTATTTAAGTTTATAAACTTCCAAGGATGCCACACGAAGATTTTCAAGAAAATCTCCCCCTCCCCAAACTCTTTTGCATGGAAAAAATTTTGACAAATATTTACAATACATAAAATGTATATTTTGAATTTTCTGGAAATAGCGTCGGAAGACATTCTGGACGAGCTTTGCAGAATTTTTCTAAACAATTAAACCGTAAGAGATAGACAAAAGCTACTACACAAAAAAATGTAGATCTTGTTAAAACACATCATTTATGTCATACACCTCCCTACGTTTTTGTTGTAGGGTTGACCGTTTCTGAGATATTCCTTGTTATTGGCTTCAATTTTAATTTACATAACCTTTCTCAAACCGGACCATGCTAAGCTAACCGAACCTCAATTGTCTCACCTAGCGATGTGTTTATAAAGTACTTAACTAGCACTTTAGCCTAGTGTATTCCCATATTTCCCTTCTAATATCAAGGAAGCATATAATAGCGCCATTAATTATGCTAATGTTTATCTCGATTAACATGATGTAGATAAAAGAATAATCTCTAACACTAAAAGTCTGTATATGGAACAGTTAGAGAAAGGTACTAAATGCAATACATCAGAAATTCTTTTTCTTTGATGTGAAGAGCACAAAAGATTATTCCAGGTTCTGCTTTTCCAAATGATGTTATTATTAATCAAGGTAAACACACTCTTCCTTTGATGATATTTGTCTACATGTGTAGCTCCTCTTACAGCCGAAATGTAAGAAACATATGTAATATTTTCTGTTAATCTAAGCTATGTACTGTTAGTCAAAAGTATTGCTTTTATTTTAAACATTGTGTTCGAAATTTTGAATATTTTGATATTGTATATATATGTTAGCTATTCAGATACTGTCTCTGAACAAAGCTAGCACCTATGTTTTATTTAAGTTGATTTTAAGATTTCCATATTTATATGGAGGTCGCGGATTCGATCCGCATCGACCGCGCACTCTGGCTTTGGAGTTTTTCGAAGTTCCCCCGAGCCTAGGCTAATTCCCTTTCCAACATTTCCTTTCGTGCCTTTTCCTTACCATCCTTCAGGTGAGCTTCAATGCTCGTGATGTGTGCCAGCGTTGGCAGATGGCGTAATTGCACGTGCACCGTAAATGCTGTTCTTGGCAATAATGCGGCGTATAATCCTCATAGGGTCAGGGACATTGGACGAAACCCAAAACCTGTGGTGTTGGTGTCACGACTGGTCCTGATGCCGGGATGAAGGACTTAGAGCCACTGAGCTAGGGAGCTCCGCTTCTGTGTCTGCGGCCTTTGGCCTGCTAGGGACGTTAGTGCACAACAGATCTCTATAGGTCCCTGTGTAGGCTTTAACTTCAATTTTACCTTTCAATTCTCACCCAACTTTTGTTTGTTTGTATCCCAAAGTGCGATAATTAAGGGTTGTATTGGGCTGTTATGAGTAACGCATTCTTTATACTTTCTAGGTATTAAATTGTAATTTTAATGCCATTTTTTCTAGAAATTCAGATGAAGTAATGTTAACATTAAGTACGGATTAACTATATATGACGTATTAAAACCCTTTACAATTTTATTTATGTATCTACAATACATATAAGAAACATTTCAACAGCAAAATTAAATTAAAAATCTAACGTAAGGAAGGGACTCCTTATATATATATATATATATATATATATATATATATACACTCTTAAAATTCAGTGTCATCAGCCGTGATCTAGGGGTACTGTACTAGCCTCTAGTCACCAAGTTTGAGGATTCAAACCCGGCGGAGGGCGGTGGTGTTTTTTTGATTTTGTTTTGTTATTGGGCTTACCCTCTCCTTAAGGACTGACACCCCCGTAGGAAATACAAACAGATGGCTAGTGGTCAGAAGCCGGTCGGCGAGCCAACGGGATGATACCACAGAATGGAGAACCTGGAACGAGGAGTCAGTCCATAGCCAGGCATGAGCGTAATGAAGTGGATGATATGGAATAAAAGCGAAAAGGACATTAAAGGTGATGAAGGAGCATTTCTTGGAATGAATGGCGGGGAAAACCGGAGGACTCGGAGAAAACTAGCCTAGAGGCACATGGGATCAAACTCGGGCCGCCTATTTGGGAGGCGAGTGGTCTGACCACTAAGCCACGGTTCCGCCTAGCGGTGGAGCTTCTTTCTGGCGAGGCTTCCTGTGGAAGGGAAGTAAAGCCGGTGTTCCCGTGTGTAAATTTATGATTCGTTAGAGAATCTTACGACCTCATAATAAAATTAAACTTCTTTCATGCCGAAACCGAGCGGGATAGCTCAGACGGTTGTGTTGGCAGCCCGCATTCGCGAGGTCGTGGGTTTGCTTCCCAAGATCGGCCTACCAGACCCAATGGGGTGCTGGGTTAGGTTTCTCTCATCCCCTGAATTTTCTGACGCTCCATGACGTTTCCATTGTCATTTCATTCGTCTTTCATCCCGTTGATTTCTTTTAGGGTTGGAAGTGCCGGCGGTGATACTCGGTGCGAGGTGGCGGGAAAAAGAATGCTCAAAGTGACTATATTCGTCCCCCGACTTCGGCGGGTTGCCGGGCTGTGGACCCCTTCTGGCGGGGGGAGGGGTGGACCCTATATGGGGCGGGATCCCCGATCTGCCTATGCTACTGTCGAGATACTTCAATCGGGAAACTGTTGGGATCCTGTCATTGCTGTGCCACTACTCCTAGTTCCGGCTGGCGGTGTATGCTCTCATCTCCATCTCTTCCTCCCAGGGGGGCCCCCCTCATGGGGTGTAGGTACAATAACTTAAAGTTCGGTGCCGTATCTAATGCTAATTTATCCTTCACGCTGAATATATAATATGCCACTGAGAACTACAGTTTTATCCAAAACACAATGGCCGTCAAACGGTGCGGCTCCCCTCTGCCACTGGGAAATAACCATTAGCAAACTAAAGACGAGTCTGTACTAAGAGGTGAGAGTCAAGTAGTAAAATATCTGTTTCCTGGAGACTCGGACACTTTGCTTGCAAGTCAAGATTCGTGCCTCAGTTAAGGGACTAGTAAGTGGAAAACTTGGCAATTGCGAGGGCTGATTTTTAACCACTATACTCAAGGTATGCCGCCTTTGGCAGTGGGTTATCATGCTCTGAAGAATACCGTACAGCAGTTAAAGAAAGTAATAAATAAAGCTCATTTTTGTTTCGTTTAAGTCATTTCCTATAAGAATACTGAAATGTCTTTACATTTCCATAATGATAGATTTAAACTACTTATGTATGGAAGTTGATAATTTCAGTGATAAGTCCCCTTAAGGACTGGTCATACTTCCATAAGAGATTCACAAAGCTCACATAGTAATAGCGACTACTGTCAACCGTAAAACTGCCCGGTCCCATTCAATTGTGTAATCGAGATTCCTACACAGATTATTTGCATATCCCCAAATTTTAGGATTAGTATTAGGTTTACACAGACTCTGCTGCAGAGCACCGCACGTAGGTACCTAGAGCTCTTTGCGTTTCACGTGACCCCAGGGAGAGGGGAATGAGGCCTTTACAGTGCGCAAGCCACTATCCAGCAGAAACACGCCGAACACCGACGTTGGTCCTTCAAACCTTAAACAGATGTCAAGGAAGTGATTGGCGGGAAATTTTGAGGAATGTAATGAATGTCGTCCGGCATTCGCCAAGGGACACGGAGAAGGCTCCCGAAACATCCGATGAGACTGGAAGGAACCGAACCCACGACCTCCCAATACGCGCACACGTTATCGCGACGCCGTTTCTTTTGGATCCCCAATTGTTACACCATTAACTTCTTTTTTGAGGTCCTTAGCTCAAATTGGCAATTACAAAAACATCTTTTAATTCACATTATTCTTAAAAAAATCACATCAAATGTTTTTTAAGGGAAGTCGTCAAGACCTAATTCTTCTTCTTTCACTTTTTTTTCTCTCCGTAGGGAGGATTTACGCCCAATGGTCAGCTGCCTGTTGAGGAAGATGGGGAAGATAGTTAGGATGTATCATCAAACCGATGTCTGGAATGAGACTGAAGAGGGCGATATAGTGAAGTGGATGAAAGGAAAGATGGTTATGGAGCATATGGTGAAATGAATGGCGGGGTAAACTGAAGAACCCGGAAAAAATCCGCCCAGACGCTGCTTTGTCCACCATAAATCCCACATGCGGTCCCCTGGGATCGAACCTGGGTGCCTTGGTGAGAGCCGAGAGGATCCACCACTCGGATACCGTGACACTAAATCCTATATTAACGACCCGTCTTCTCAGAGTGCACTTGAGATAGAAATTGAGATTGTCACGTGTTGTTCATTCATTCCTTCTCAAAACACTGATTTATTTCGATGATAAAATACTGATTGGAAGATATATTATGATTGTTTTTTGTAAACCTCTGAAATGTTTAATACTTGCTTTGACATTTTATTTAAAAAACAAACAAACTAAGTTTGTGGCGGCTAGACCACTCGCCTCTCACCTAGGCGGCCCGGGTTCGCTGTAAAGCGCGCGCATGTGGCATTTGTAAAGGACGAAGTGACGTTTGGATGGGTCCTCCAGTTTCCCCCGCCACTCAATCCACCAATTGCTCCAATCACCTTTCCTATTATCCACTTCGCTTGCATTTCATATCATCCACTTCCTAAATTTCATGCCTGGCTACGGGCCGACCACTCGTTCCAGAATCTCCATTCTGTGGATTCGTGTTACTGGCTCCACAACAAACTTCTGACCCCTAGGCATTCGCTTGTAAGTCGTAGGGGGTGTCAGTCCTATACCCATATGGGGAGGGTAAGCCAACCACGAAAAAATAACAAACAAAAAAAACATTTGAGTAACTTCAACACAAGCAATTCCACATTTTCGTGAAAAATTGTTTGCTATGCGGTAAAAGTTTTGTGCAAATACATCTGGTAGTTTCAGAGAAAGCGAGTTTTTATGTTGAAAAGTACTGTTTTCAGTAATTCACAATTAGTCATTTTTACTATAACAGCTAATACACAGTAATATTTTAACAAATTTATAATAAATAGTTTAATATTTTAATGACTCAAATATTAAATTTAGCAGAAACAAACATATTTTCAAAACACTAAAATAAAACAAAACCGATTAATTTTTTCATGTTGCACTTTACAAATCCCTTTAAGTGATATTTTATCCACAAAACTAAATAGTAAGTACCTAAAATGGTAGGGACAGACCTATATTTTTACCATTAACAAAAGGTCACGCGAGAAGCGCTTAAAGTCAAATGGCTAAAAATAACTTCGGCTTATTAATCTACAAAGTCCACGGTATATTAATGCGCTGAAATAAAAATAAATAACATTTTCAAAAATATTATACAATTTACGTAGGACATCCTCCACCCTTAAAAATCATTTTTTTTTTACAAAAACATACATTTGTGTGTGTATGTATGTGTTGAGACAGTATGCCCTATCACGGGGCTAAGAGTTATTTAAAAGGGGGATATTTATTATAGCAAATAATATAAATTATACTAAGAGGGGACAAATGTACATTGAAAATGGCCAAGGAAGAAATATTTTAAACACGTCTAAGTAGACGAGTTTTCACGAGCTGACGAGCGGCCCACTTAGGATAGTACCGTTAAGGGTAGGACATTGAACTGAAGGGGTGAGGTTACACTGCTTGAGGGTGAACATAGCAAGGAGAAGAGAAACAATTCCCCTGCTGGTCAAGCAACATTTTGGTACTTGGCATAGAACATTCGCAGAGCTAAGACATGACAGCTGATAGAAATTAACGGATTACATACGGCCGCGATAGAAACAATACTTACTTGATGCATCAGCAAACATCACAATGATAAGGAATGAGAGGCGCGGTCGCGTAAAGCATAGTTTAACAGAGGAAAATTTAGGGGGAATACGTGTGTGTTCGACGACAGAAAAAGGCCGAACGAAATGAATAAATGAGTTCAATAATAATCTGCAACTCGAAGAAAACCACTTGTGTCTTACCAAACCTGAAAAGAGATTCCATGCCAACAAAACTCTGAGCTAGGGCACCCACATAACCATAACATGCCTAATAGCCAAAACCTGCCCCCGGGTTACGAACCCGAAACTCTTAAACCGCCGCAGTGTGAGAGAGAGAGAGAGAGAGAGAGAGAGAGAGAGAGAGAGAGAGAGAGAGAGAGAGACTGCTAAGAGCATAGCCCAAAAGCGGTTAAAAAAAAATACCAGTATACTTGTTATTTAAGTCAGCATCTTCCAAAGAAACGAACGAAGATTTTCAAGAAAGTCCTTCTAAACTAAACTACCCTTTACAAGACACTGTTTTCAAAAATGGTGATTTTCTAAAAAATGTCTAACGATTTTAATAAATTGTCATATTTATGTTTAAGATGTTTTCATCAAATATAAAATGTATATCTTGAATTTTGAGGGGCAGAGCATCGGAAGTAATACTCTTCATTCTGAATTACTTTTGGATAACCTGTAAACGTTAACAAATAGACAAATTCTCGTGAATAAAATAGCAGATCTTGTGAAAACACAAAATTTATGAGAAATATATTTTCTTTTATTGTAGAATTAACCATTTCTGAAGTATATCTTGCCATTGCTTTCAATGTTCAAATAGTTATACCTTTATCAAATGGGAAGTCGTTGTCCGTTTCTCTCTCTCTCTCTCTCTCTCTCTCTCTTGGCCATACAAAGAGAGTGGTATTTCAAACCCCTTAAGCCATTGTTAATCGACCCGCGCTTAAAACATTAGACTGTCGCTTAATCCTACTGCATTCTCTTAATCATATTGCGCTTATAAGGTAATATTCAACAGGACAATATCAGCAAATGTTTATTTCTATTAAAATTGAGTAAATGGAACAATATATCTTTATAAAAGACTGAGTGGAGAAAGACATGGGAGTGCAATACATCAGTGGTTTTAGTTTTCCTAATTTAAGCCACAGATTGTTTGCTGCATGTTGCAGTAATGAAAACATTCTGATGTGTTCCATTCACATAACTTTCTCTAGCTGTTCTACAAACAAATGTTTCTTAGAATAGATTTTTATTTTATCTACTCGTATATCATGCTAATTGAGATAAACATCAGCAGAATAGGTCTTCATTCTTGCTTCTCTGTAAGCGGAAGGGATATTAGAGAATACATTAGTCTAAAAAGATGGTCGAATCATTTAAAAGCTGGTCACTCTATGAAACATATGAAATTCGGTTCTCTTTGCTTGCTAGGAGTAAACATGATAAAGATGAAAGGAATAATGATTTTCCGTTTGTGAAACTAGCTTAAAACTAAAATCAATAACACGGAATATCTCGAAATATCAACAAAAATGTATACGATATTAACTCTGTGTCTAAACCAGACTTAAATGTTTTGTGTGGTAAGTTTTTGTCTATCTCTTTTACGGCTTACCAGTTATAGAAAAGACCTTCAGAAGTAAGAGGCATTCAAAAACTATTCCCAGAAAAATCATGATACAGATTTTGTTTGTCATATTATTATATTAAGCATATAGTATTTTAATCAAAATTGTCAGAACCATTTCTGAGAAAATAAAAAATTTCGAAAAATATTCCATATAAAGGGTAGTTGGGGATGGGGGAATTTCCTGAAAATCTCTGCGTCGCATTCTTGGAAGATACTGAACTTAAATCCCAAGTTTGTATTTAACCGACATTTAGCTTTTGAGTTATGCTGTACACACACATACACACACACCTTTTTCTAAAAATTCATTTTTCCGAGGGCATTAAAACATGTATTTCCGGTGAAATCTCCATATAGAATTTTTGGGTAGAATACAATACTTTATTCACTATGTACCTACATTGTTAATGAAAATAAAAATATGGCTAATCGTGTTTCTTCCATATGCAGTTTATATGCTATTGCAGTTTTAAATAAAAGTTACTAATTTATTTCATTCTTATACTAAAATTTGTTTTTCAATTTTCTATTCGATTAATGTTGAGTGTTCGTTACAAGAGCGTTCTCCTATCTTTTACCCCTCGAGACGTATTGGACTCTTCCACATTCCAAACCATACACGTAAGCGCGTTCAAATCATTACCAAATAAGGCGCTGAATGACTCCTGCTTCGCTATTGGTTGAACCGAGTCGATGTCGGTGGCTCAATTCATAAGGACGCAACTGTTTATGGTATTAGTCTGACACGGATTTTTATGAATCAGCGGTATACCTATATTACATTATTTCACAATGTCACTATAGGAACATGGCAATTATCAATATCAAGAACACACAATTTAAATATCCTGTAGAAAGGTAAACAAAGCAACATGGGTTTAGTTAGAAGTCAAACTGAAACAATCAATCCCATAATCCAAATATGAACCACGGATATTTTGGTTTCCGTCCAGCTGCTCTAACCACTGAACTACCATGGCAACATGCCGACAGAGTATTAAATGCCGCAACTGACTGGAAGTTGGAGCAGCTGGATGGAAACCAGAAAAACCACGGTTCAAGTTTCAGCTGTGCTATTGAATGCTTTAGCCTACTTCTACCTTTTGAACATGAGTTTGTTATTTATGCATAATTTAGATGCTACAGAACTAAGCAGTATTTCATAATTCCAAATCTAACACAAATAATGTACCTATAAAATTTACATATATTTTCAGAGCTAAATAGTGTGCAAAATAAACTGAATAAAAAGAGACTTACAAAATTTTAATTTGCAATTACGATCTATTTTCTTCTTATATAGCTGATGTGAGCATGTGATGATAAATTGATCGTGCAATTAAATGGCAGATATCAGAGTGATATCTTTTTTTGCGAAATATTAGTAGATATCAGCTTAAAAGGCTGTAATTATTGCGAGATTTTCTATTATAAGATCGATATGACATACTAAAATGACACGTATGTGACATTTTAAAACTTTCCAATGTAGCTAAAACTGACCACATAGATAAGTTATATAGGTATATATTCGTGTGTCTCATACGGTTACATTTCCATGGGGAATAGAAATCAATTTGAGTATATATACCGTATTGAAAACTACATGAAACTCGGATTAAAATCGTAATGAGTTTTAAATCCGACACCCTTAAAAATGGGATAGCAATGAGATCGGATAGAAACGTGATAAATGAAAACACATCCGAATTCAAATCGTTTTGAGTACGCTAAAAGAAACCCTTCTTTTGCTATACTCGTTGACCGCGGTAGACATAAGTCAAAGGTTTTTGTTTATTTCCCTGTGTTAGATTATAACAACCACTTTTAAGGTTTCTATAGCTTGCAATGTAGTCTCATATATAATTATGTAGCTTCAAAACATATTTAATGCACAGATAATAAATATGTATTTAGGAGGTTCGCCAACGCAATTCCAAGTTGACATAATAAATAGATGATTAAATTATTTTCGAAGCTTGCGTATTCAAAACGATCTCAATTCGTATTTAATTTAAGATGTGAAATGCGGATCCTATTGAGATGGAATTAGACTCAAAATGGTTTCAGTTCCCCATGTCAACTTCCAGTTTTTGGTCTTTTGTTCTATATGTTTTGTGGGAGCTTATCTTAATCATGCAACATGTTAACATGCAACTCTGGACAAGTTTTGTTATATTTTAATCAGTGAAGATATAACTTGACATTAACATAGGTATAGGTAGAAAATGTTCACGTTTATTCGCCTTAGCTTATAGTGATTCAAGTGCTACATGAAGATATAGTAGACCTTTTGATAAATTAGAATAAACCTTACCTCATGTTTGTTGAGTGTTCTTCAGAGTGACGCCACGCCTGGATACTGTAGGTACGCCAGCACACATCATCTCACTGTGTAAAATCTTCAGTACACAACCTAAGAGCTGCAGTCAACTATTCCGCTCCAACTAGCCTCTTGACTGAGGCGAGAAAGAAGTGGACACCTCTTAGAACAGCCAGTACAGCCAGTTGACCCGGAAATAAACGGAGATTACCGATCCCAACCGATGATTTTCATTTCGTTCACAGACATCCCTAGAGGTAGTTCGTAAACTCGCTCTCGGACTAGAAGATTCTGACGTAAACACGAAGTAGCGGACTCGACTCGCCGCTTATGTGACGCTAAACTGAGCACATAATTTTGCAGATAACTGTACCAGCGTTCATTTCTTGACAATAAATCAAGTAAGAGACCGCCAATAGCCATATTGGTTCGAAGACGAGAGTTGCATTGCTGCAGCCACAGATTAATACATGTAACCAGATTATAAACTCTGAGGTGGAGGCAACGTGTCAGATGGCGGAAATACCGTGCGGTCTGTAATGCAGCTAACTGCATTATCAAACCAACTTGCCTGCTCGCTACTTTGAATTCAATGGAGGAATCAGAAAGAAGCGCAACTTTTGCATAAAATCCCTTCACTCTGGAGAGAAAAGCATTAAAGACACAGGTTGCTTTATTCAAAACCTGTTTTCTGTTTGCCTAAGTCATCTACTAGTATAATGAGATTATCATTCTAAATGTCCTAAAGATTAACAATTTCTTTTTTCAAAATATGTTGTGGAAAGTGGAAACTGAAAAAGAATCTGGTTTGCTATATTGTATACTAATATTCCTTATGCTTCACCAATCGTTAATTTAAAAGCTACTAACCTACAATGCCAGAAATATCATTCATTGAAATGCAGTCTGCAGTAGTACTTATATAAGCTATGAACATAGTTATAGATGTTCCGCCATGTACAAAAATTATCAGCATCTAGTTATAGACAAAACACCGCATAATGGAGCATACTGAAAAATAAAATACACCAGGAAAAGCAAGCATAATTATTCTAATTGGTAACGTTTAAAATAAATGAACATTCTATAGGAACCATACTGTTAGTCCTTGATGCAGATTTAACAAATTATGGTATTTCTTAATAGCTTTTTGAAGATTACCCATATCACAAATTTCTTAGCTTTTTTATCAGCTTTTGGCAAATGCTGCCGAATATGTAATGCAGATAGGAAGTCCTAGCAAAATTATAGCTAGACGTAGATGCAAGGAAAACATTGCTTCAATTTTAGGCATGTGTAATTTTCTATCGCATGCACGCCACGGCCTTTTCCATCCTTTGACTTCTTACATCAACCAACTCCCCGAATTCGTGTCTCGGCTCGGACAAGGGTGTTTGTGCTTGTAAATATGTATGTATCAGTAAGTTAAACGGTTAACAACTATGAAAAACAAAAGAATCGCATGGGGCAAAAAGGTGACAAATAAAAAAGTTATGTACCAAACTTATTACAAGTTTGATTAATAAGGGGTTTAAGTGATGCTTTAAAGGTAGGCCCTGAGAACTACATTTTAGAAGAAATAAAGAAAGAAAGGTTGTTTTTTACGAAGAAACTCTAGAACTATGGTAAATCCGGATCTTTCTGCAATTTTGTCCTTTGTTCATTTTAAATGTCCTAGGACGGCGTTTATACATGTAATCTGTGTGAACGGGTGTGTCTGTACATTTAAACCTTTAGTCTCTCACAATCTAAATTTCAGATTTCCGTGTCTGTTCTTTTTGGGTGCCTAAAGAAATCTAAAGAGAATTGGTTTTTGTATCAAGCATACTTTAGAGCTTTTAACGGTTCAATGCATAGATGATTTTTACGTTCAAAGTGTTGCTTACTTTAGTTTTGCAGCAGTAATACAAAGAGAAAACAGTCTGTTACTATTAAGAACTTAAATTTTAACGTCATAAAACTTTCATTTTCACGCGTTTTAGATAAACAATTACTTGATTTTTGTGTGTCGAAAGCAATTTACCTAAAAGTTTAGATACAGCGGGTGACGACAACTAGTCTATAATTCTAATGGCGTTGAAAGTATGTGTGAAAAAATGTCACATACTTTGGTTGAAATTTATAGAAATTGAGAATTTCATTAGATAACTACACCTAAATAGATATTTCAAAATGAGTGATGGTGATTCATTTCTTTCTTTGGTTCTCCCCATCCCCCTTTTTAGACGTCCGCCGCTTTTAGGCGGACGACTGTTCGCCTCGGGTTACAAAGTCATGGGTTCAAACCCGGCGGAGTGCGATGGATATTTTTCGGGTGTAAAAATTCCGAGCATGATTTCCGTCGCAAGGGAATTATAGGCGTTGGTCCCGTGACGTAGATTTATGGTGGTAAAAGAACCTCTAGTGTGATTATGAGGTCTTTAAGCAAAATTATGCACTGTTTCACACCCAATAGTTGGAGTAGAAATGGATGCTGAAAACCACAGGAGTTAAGTTTTAAATGCATGAATTATTTTGCTACATATGCCGTTCTTCCTCAGCACCACAATTCAAGCGACTTGAATAGCCGTGATCGTTTGAGTGATATGAAGTAGATTGGCCATCCATTCATTTGACAGCAGTTGCATGGATTTTTTTCTTCTTCATTTAAAAACAAAAACAAAATAGTGTTATTGCAAGATTATTACTATCTTTGCAATATAAAACAACTATAACCAATCTAACTTTATTGTTGCAGATTAGTGTACTACGAAATCAGAAAAAGATAGTCAATGCAATAAAGGTTTAAGGAATGTCCAAAAATAACACTCATTTATTTATTTTCTCTTTTTACCCTCCTAGTGTGTAAGACTAACAAACCAATGTCTGGGGTCACACGACTATTAAACAGAGGCTGTGGATCAGAGAGAAGCCAAGATGGGTGATCGTCCCCCTGCCCGGTATGAAAGTGAGACACTGAGTGATACGAAATTAGTGGAATAACATGTTGATGCGCTGGTTGTTATACTTTTGCTATTGTATGATGAATGATTCGGGTCAACATCAAACCGATTTGATGGCACTGTTGGATGCCGAAGGGAACTATAGCTTTTTTTGCAAAAATATTAATATTTGTGCAACATAAGACAGCTATATCTAGCCTAACTCTATTGTTGAAGGTTAGAATAAATGTCCAATACAAATTGTAAGTTTTGATTAATCATCTTTGTTGCATGTATGCAACACCATGTAACAAAGGTATAAAAACGTCCATAAATAGCACTCAGACGACCCCAGGGGACAGACGAATGTTGAGCAGAGGCTGTGGATGAGAGAGAAGCCAAGATGAGCGATCGGCCCCATACCTGATGAATGATTACGGCCAATATCAGACAAACACACATGTAACATAGCCCTATCACTTATATGAGAACATATACCTATATATAACATAGTATAATAATTTTTTGGCTCATGTATGGTTACTTCAGTCATTCGAAGCAACTTGCCCTTTCTGCAAAACTGCACATTTCCGTAATGATGCACCCTGAAACGAAGCAACGGATTTTGATGAAGGTACATGGCCACGCTCGCTAAGGCCTCTCGCCTTGGTGCTTCCTGGGCAGGGGATCGTGGGTTCGAGTCCCATCTTGGGCATGGGTGTTATATGTTTGTGCAATATGGATATGTTTTTGTAAAGGAACAGAAAAACCAATAATCATACAGTAAATTAAGGGGAAGAAATGTAAACGCGGATACAAAAAAAACAAAAAAAAACGGTTCTGCCTGGGACAAAATGGACTGCTTACATGTTACGTGATACTTCGATGCGATTGGCGTATTCGGAAGATGAGAGGTTATTCTTATACTGATTCATGAGTTGGCGTTCAGGTAATCTGCGTAAAGGGTCAATTTTTGATAGTGTGGAAAGCGACACCAATCTTTAAATGCCGGAGATGTTAATATTTCCCGAATTCGCTTGTGTTTGGTGTTGAGTGGCGAAGTATCACCAGAAATATGAAATCCATCTAGTGCGAACTCTTCGTCCTTCTTCAGTTGTCTCACATGATGTAGCTGGACATCAACTCTTTGGAAACGCTGACGAAGACTAGCTTCAGATTCCCCTCTTACCTATAACTCCTATATTCGGCTATTTTGTTAGGACATGTAAAATTAGATTCGGTGTAATATAGGAAGCTGCCGGATCTTTTTAGTGTGATTCGCATTATTAAAAAAATCTGATGTATTCCATTCACATGACTTACTCTTTCTGCAAACTATTCCTACAAAAGATTATTCTTTTATCTACGTAAGTCTAATGAAGATAAGCATTATAAAGTAACTTTTAGGGGTAACAGTTCATTTAACTTGAGGTCTCGATATTTTAAAGGTTAATATATTAATAAAATTAATGTGCAGACTAATATTCCTAGAAGTAAAGTATTTCATAGGAATATAATTATTTTTGGATAATTATTCTTTTGATAAATTAAAATAGTTCAAATGATTTCTCAATTTGTAATTATTGAATTTGTGCAAAGGTATTTATTCGCATACAGTAAAATAAGGTAAGTAGGGATGATATAGGTAATTAAAATACTAAAGTAATTATTATGAGATTTTGGGCTGTGAGTTGGATAGCAATACGTTTAGGGAATAATCCTCTAAATGACAGTAGCTCTCCTAAAGGGAATATTGACATGAATAATGCAAATTTAAAATTTTGTTGTTTTTAACGAATTAACAATTTGTGAAATAGAACACAATTTTTTTACTGTTATAAAATGATAGAAATAATATTAATGATATAAGTGAGAAAATAAACGAAACATTGGTTCGACTCTAAACTTATAGTAACTAATATCTATTCATCCAATATGTTTAACTGATGAAAATGAGAGGATTTTACGAAGAGAAATTTGATTACATCAACCAATGGCTCCAAGAAAAGCGGAAGAAATGACTATAAATTGAATAAAATAATTATTATTGGTTATTATGTAGGGAATTAATAATAGTGGGACAATTTTTTGAGTAATAAAATAATGATATTTATGAATTTATTTATGAAAGACCTTCAACTACTAAAAGTATTCCGCAATGGAAAGGTGCACAAGCAAGTTTCATTAAAAATGAAATTATAATAAAGTTGTTTCACTTTCAATTTTTTTTGTGAAATAAAATATTTCAAGGGGTTGGTTTTTAAAAGAATTAAGATAAGTAGAGGAGTGTAGGAAATTCTAGATACGCAGAACAGCCATGCAACAAACCTGAAGATAATACAGCGTACACAAGAGAACTGTGTCAGCATCGTGAGCATCCCCCCCCCGACATATTGCACAAAACACAGCCCTTTAGTAAAACTTTTTAGGGTATGCTAAAATCATGTGACCTGTTTGAAGTTTTTGGAAAGGCCTACCTCCAATGCCAGACAGACTGAGAAAGGATTAAGAGAAATATGCATTTGTGTCATTTCGTCACACTGTTTTAGAGAAGATCGATTTCATTGCTCCCACGAATTCTCAAGCTGTAGAGAATGTTCTATTATAAAAGTTGGCAATGAGGAATGCAGCACAATGAGAGAAAAAAGTATAGTTCTGCCACAAGCAGTGAAAGTCAGATTACAACAGGTAACGTGTTCACATCTTGCATTATCTATGGATACGTCCAATGAAAATTAACCACAATATTATTCCAGACCCAACGACTCGCGTCATCCAAGCTCGTTTGTTTTGTTTGTGTTTGTTCCTGCTTAGAGCAATGCTCAGGGTCACTGAACATGTCATAAAATTTTGAGATATGCAGCATAACTAACAGCATACCCAAACTCCAAGATTTTTTCTTGTTTGCCGTCGTGCAATATGTAACATAAGATGAACATTTCAAGAGTCAACTTCCTAAAATACATTAATGTAAGTAAAATAATAATAAAAAGTTGTAAATCGCCAACACATGCAATCTGTCAATTTCCTTTACGATGTGTGGGGAATGAACATACGAGGAACTTTTTAAAATATTTCTTCAAAATTTTATGATGATTACGATTGCTTGATAGTGTTACGTAACATAATATTACTATAAATTTGTATTGCAGTATAGTGACATCGTTTTGGAACAGTTTTAAGCTATTTGCTGGTCTATGCAAATCATTTGCGTGCCTTGTATTGTGCTCATGTAAAATACATTAAGGGTCCTTGAGAAGTTATTGTAGTAAGAATATATGTATGTGTTCACCACCAAGCGTAAGAATTTTTAAATAAGGGCCTAAGTGAACGATGAGGCCCAACGCCTATATTAATGCTTGTGGTATTTTTACTTTCTCTACCCGTACTATGTACCTACATTGTGTAAAGAGAGGGTATTGCATTTCACTGAAAAATTCGAAGCCGAAATTTCACCGAAAATAAATTATTTATGATCTACTGAATCCAAAAAACGCACACGTTGTAAAGTGAATGAAAAGTCGGTAAAATACCAAACTAGGTAATTTAGTTCACAATCTTCCAAGGATGCGACACGAAGATTTTGAGAAAAAGCCCTGCCCCCCTCCAAACTATCCATAACATGGTAAATAATTTCGAATTTGATTTTGTCAAAAATATCTCTAAGGATTTTCATTAAACATCGTATATTAAAGATATTTACATGGCAAATAATATGTGTATCTTGAATTTTCTATGAATAGCTGCTAAAGACATATTCATTCTGGACGAATTTTGCTGAATTTTACGTTACAGGTAAACCGTAAGAGATAGACAAAAGATTATTATAGAAAAAATGTAGATCTCGTTAAAACACACAATTTATGTCATTATACATTTATTTCGTGAAGACCGCCATTTTTAGATATTTCTTGTTATTGGTTTCAGTATTAAAACACTTAAAAAACTTGTCAACTCCTGGCAATGCAAAAAACGGATTTTATCCACATGGAAACCAGCTTTTAAAACACTTGACTGTCCCTTTAGCCCATTTTGTTCCCTTATTTCTCTTCTACTTACAAGAAAGGCTAATGTTTATCTTGATTAGCATCAAGTAGATAGAAGAAGCAGCTTTTTTAACTGTAATTTTATACCAAGGTGTAGAGAATGTCATATGAATGTAACACATCAGATTTGTTTTTAGTATAAACACTTTATTGCCTGTGAGCTGAGTACTCCAGAAAATTACTCCTTATCGTAAATGGGAGTCGAACGAGGGCAAAATAAGCTGCTCTTAAAGCATTTGTGTGCAGAAGATATTTAAATTTCTTAAGACAGACCTACGCTTTGATGGCATAACTTTTATCTTTTTTTTTTCAGTCAAGGAAACGTTGATCAGTACTTTACTAATGATGTAATTGTTACAAATGATTATTATTTCATTTATTTGTTTATGTTTTATTTAAATTGAATGAAGTTTGTTTTATCCCAGTTTAATGAAAGCTTAGTGGCAGTATATAAAATGCTCGGTTTTTTGAGTGCTCTACTGACTAAACCAGATACCTGCTGATGTTATTTTTCAAATATAAGTTTCATTAAATTCAATTTATTTGTCCTGCTGATCATTTACAGCATGATATAGGATATGCCAGCGTTACAGATATGTAGAAAATAGAAAATAAGTATTTAGAAATTACAACTTCAGTATTTACAAATGATTATTTCATAGAATAATTTGAATTGTTTAAAACACATCATTTGAAATTAATTCATGTAAATGCCAATAGTTTAAATGCATTCCAAAACAACTATACAAAAAAGCCCCTTACTCATATATCTCCAATGTGAATATTAATAGCATTGTCAAAAAACCAACCTAGTATATGTCCATTACTAGTTTTATAAAAGCAATGTATTTAAAGACACAAATTCAATTTATTTTGCCCAGTCAGATCATTGGGCACATCAAGTTATATAAAATAACTATAAGAAGAAAGGTAAAAGATTAAACATATGTAAATAAAAGATAACAATAAGAGTTCATAAGCATTAAATGTGAGCAACAAGAGCCAGAATTGGAAATACGCCAAATCATAAAATTATTTTAGATAAGTGGAAGTTCTTCTAGGTAATCCTCTACACTATAAAACGTTTTTTATCTAAAAAGGAACTCCATTATATTTTAAAAGTTTGACACCTAATCGTCTTCAAAATTTAGGCACTCTATTTTATAAATTAAAGCAATTATATAACGTACTATGTTCCTATAGTGTCGTGTTAGATCTACACTGGATAATTGTTTATTATTTATTATAGACATCATGATTATGTTTATCCTTATTTAATTGAAATGTTGCGAGACGTATATTTGTGTATCTTAAGAATCCTAAGCTGTAAATACAAGAATAAAATAGCATTTTTAAAGATTTAAATAATACTTTACAAGATGTGATTTTTTTTTCTCGCTTTACTTGCAATTTATTCTAATGACATTTTCTGGATCTTGATACTGTGTGACGTTTTACCCCAGAACATAATTCCATTAGTTTTCTTCTGCAGCTGATGTGGATATACGTGAAAATACATGAAAACTGCCCCAAAATGCCAGATATTCTTAAAAAATGTCCTTTAAGTTGTATAATACTAAGATGTGTCACTTAAAGCATTCTGTTGTGAAAACTAAAATTTGCATAATGTTCTAACGCTTGCACATTACCAGTATTTTTTTATTAAAACAGAAATATGAATACTTTTGATTTTTCCTTATCAGCCCTGAAGATATAATTTTTTTATGATTTATAGCATGACCAGGGATTGAATACACATACAAGTATGTTTCACCACTGTTTCTGCACAGAGAGTCATAAAAAGATTTTTTATTCTCATAAATTGAAATGTATTCATTTACTGTTAAAATGTATATCAAAATCAAAACCATTTCCATACAGATTTTCAATTCGATATTGATTTTCCCGCCAGCGAGATTTCTTACAAATGGCTGTTCACTGCCTGCTAATCTGCATAAAATTACAGAAACATGTTACGCGTACTTTAATCTCCGTGAATATTTAATTATATATGTGTGTGTATAAATATATTTCCCGGATCTAAATTCATAATATTACTTAACCAAAGTAGATAATGACATTTGCATCACATAGAGGAGGAACACAATAACCCAAGACCTGCGCGCTAGCTCTATTTCCAACCAAAATATTTATTTTTACGAGAATAGTTATATTTATCAGTAGATATGTATTGTCAGGTGTTTCATTAATGAAGGTTTTAATTTCATCTGTGGAAGATATTTTCGTTTTTATCCCACTGTACCCTAGCGATTTCTCTTTTAACAGGGAATATAACTTATTATATTGTGATATATCAATTTGTGGTTTCACATTTAGAGTAGATCTGAATACTGGATAATTGTCCACAAAGTTGGGGATTATATTCATTTTGACATTTCTTCAAAGCAAACTATTAGGCCATTTTCCGAGAACGAAGTTACATTTTTTGTTATTCTCCATGTCATGAATTTACCATATAATTTTTCGTAGTTTGTTTTTGTTTGTTTTAATTGTGAACAACATTACTCGCTTCCTCTCTTACAGGTATTAGGAGGCGTGGAACTAAAGTCCATATCATTATCACCAGGTCAATATACTTCAGCCTCCATCTTGAAAAGCAAACCATGAATCGAATTTCATTTGTTATCCACGCATGGGTACAATACGCAAAGCGGTCAGCGGAGTTTATCTTTCCTATGCAGGATATATAGATAAATATTAAATATTTATTGTATACCTATCCACCTGTCGAGACAAAATTATGTGTGCAACTATCATATAATGGTCATTAGAAAACTCACTTCGCTCGCGTCGAAACTCACCTTACACGCTTATCCCAATAGGATCGCTACACAAATAACTATTATGTATAAATAAAATAAAAAAATAAAAACTAACAGATAGAAAGCCTTCCAAAACTGTCTTGCGCAAACACATTTGACAGAGAAATATGACAGTGGCATTCTATGATACTTTAGTAGGCATAGTGAAAAAATCCAACATCACGAAATATGCAACGCAGACATTACGATGCAAAACAGGTGTGGTCCCGTTTCTATTTTTTTCTCATTTGTTTTCTATTACCATGTTTCCATGTAGTATAATTAAAATTCAAAGTTAGAATTGGACTGACAAATGCAGTTACTCACCATAATCTGGAGTCTTCAAATCGCTGAGTTTCTCACAATTAGGTTCACTAAGAAGTGTTCGTGAGACCTTCTTGTCGCGTCGAATACTCCTACAGCGCATGCGTCACTTGCGATTACGTGTACTGTTACCGTAGTAGTTCACGGTCTTGCCACATTGGCGATTAGCAGTGGTTTGTTCTCGATTCTGCTCCACTCCACCATGTATTGCTGGTAGTCGTCCGGCCAGTCTCAGGCGTAATTAGTAATCTGCATTTGAATCTTTTAAAATAAAAAGGAACAACCTCCAATTTTTGCGAAACTGAGATATTGGCACCACTAGCCCACTACTGAAGTGTAGTGCTTGTTTGTTTCTAAACGAACAAAATCCCGTCCCTTCCTTGCAATAAATTCAAATTTTGGTTTCAAACAGGACAATCTCTACCACGTGTTGGAATCAAGAAGGGCAATCTCACAGAAACCGTGTGTAGGATAGGAGTTGGATAGGTAGAGTCAGACTGAACAATTTAATGCCATAGTCGGTATTTGAACTTCAGATCTCCCGGGCTTTAGCCGTTTACTCTACCTATAGGCTGATTCCATTCTGGTCACGTGAGTAGCAGCAATACGGCTATAGCGTTGGAAATAATAGTGTGTGTTCTTCTCAAGTGCGCCATTTTATTAGAGATATTAGCAGGTTTTTTTTAACTTTATACAGTATCACCATATATTATACTATAAAAAAGTGCCAGTTTTTTTATTATTGTTTCATCTACATAGCCCCATTTAACATCATATCGCGGGCTTTGTATTAGAAATAACGCCTTGTCTGTAGGTTCTTTTACGTTGTGTTTAAATCGTTTTTCTTCCTTAAACGCACACACGCGCATTCTCTCTTACATACATACATACTTCCAGACTCTGCGGGATAGGGTTTATTCTGGTTAAAGAAAAATTCCTGCCCCAACTGGGAATCAAACCCGGGTAAGAAGTTAGCTCGCTGACCACTTGAACGCGGTGGCAGCCAGTGCAAGTTTTCTTCTAAGGGATACGGTACCTCAAAATGCAACACCCACAAAAGCTAGGAAAGTGTCCGGGTGGCAAGGAAGTGGAAATCGGTTGTTGCTAAAAGGCTGAGGTTATTGTTATATTCTGGCAGTAATCAATTTTATATTCAGCAGAAATGTTTTTATTAATGTACTTTGTTGTTTATGTATTGATTTTTGAACGCAAATTTATCCCCAATGTTATGATACAGTGTGTAATAAAAAGAAATTGTGTTAGAAGTTGCGCAGTAGATCTAAGCAATTTAATTTCCAAATTTAATTGTTCTAGTTAATGATTTAAAGCTAACATTTTCAAGATATATAACAAAACTGCAATTGTCTAAAATATTTTTGTCACTGCAAGTTACCTAGCTCTCAATGGACCACAGTTTTATGGATGATTTCTTTTCCTCTTTATTTTTCCTTTTCAATTAAGATGATAATTGGTTTCACTTTTATAGGAGTATTAACTAGTCTTATAATACCAATATTGATCATGCATTTCAATGCAAAATAGTAACATAATTAAATTATTTTACTTTTACTAAAATAAATGCCTAGGTACAACATTCCCTTCTGTTATTAACAGAGACAGCAATCTCCAAACATATTGGTATCAAATGAAGCAAACTCCACAAAAACCCTAAAGTGAGAATCAAAATGGACCATCTCCAAAATTTAGGCTCAAATATCTAATAAACTATTAATCCAATGCTGCGCGCTCCTCCAGTTGTTTACATTAGAATCACTTGATGAATAATCAAGCAGATAGAGTTGGACGAATAAGCTGTAACACAAATTCGGTTCTACTGAAAACTTTAGGTAGATGGAGAAAGCTATTTTTGTTGCTAATAGCCTCATTTACTTTTGAAGTGTGTGGAAAGGGGTTAAGAGAATTTTAATAAATTTAAATATAACATAAATGCTACTCTGCATTTCCTTAAAGCTGTTACGCAATGACCCGTTTTAGAAAAGCTGTATTTTTAATTCATTTTTCTTAAAATATAATTTTTTTTGTGTTTATGTAGGTACCTTTTTCTCAGAAACTGTGAGATCTGGAGAGCTGAAATTTTCAGCACATATATACAACACATAGTTGAATTTTCTGAATCTCAATGTTGATGTTATAATATATATTGGTCATATTCAGAAAGCAACAACGTTAAAAATTTTCCATATTTTTACTTTCTTGAATTTGCCAATAGATATGTTTTTTAATTCTTAATGAAATTATATACTAATAGCTAAATAATTAAGATTCAGAAAATAGCTGATTATACTGTAACTATGTATTGCAAGCAGTAACAGAGAAAAATGCACATTATTTCACATGTTTTAAGACTAAGTTTTAATTATTTTTGTACTGAATGAAGTGCTTTATATAGACTCAATCACATAAGCTATTAAAGCAAACAATCAGTTGAAATAATTGTCATGATTTGCAGAATAATGCATACAAATTTCTGGGAAAACGATTGAATGCCGTAAGAGCAGTGGTAATTCCACTCCCTTAAGGTGTAATTTCCGCTGTCCAGACCACCTTGTCCACCTTTTTTTGACACTAATAGCCTCATTTACTGTTGAAGTGCGTGGAACGGCTCAACTAAGTCGGTGCCTGCCGCATTAGTTTAAGTTCCTGCCTAGCTTTGATGTTTCGTGGCACAGCACGTTGCGTGTTTGTAAATGTGTATATGTTTGTGTATTTGTAAGATAGAAGAAAAAGGTCAAAAAATAGCTCAATAAAGGAAATGTAGGAAAAAGAAAAGGAAATACCGCACCGGAGTCCCGAAAAGAATTCGGAACTCTATAAAAGAAAATTATAAGATCGGCTTTGCGACCGATTTTAATTGATGCAATTTCAAAATTTCTGGGCAACTTTAAAATCACTAAAATAATCCACATTTATTCCTTGAAAAATATATTTTATATTGTTTCATAAATTATCTAATATATTAATGAATATGCACAGTATGTATATTCGCTTAATCAGTAGTATGAAAAAAGTGCAGCTGTAAAATACCTGCTATCAGCATTCACAGAACCACGACCAAGGGATGTTCTATCTTTATGGGATAAAAGCAAAAACAAATCAAGGAAAGAAGCGGTTGCAATAGTTCGACGGAAAACTGGACATGACTGCTTAGCAGCACATCTATATAAAATAGGAATATACCATATGGAAGAATGTGTCATCTGTAAAGAGCCTGAAACAAGAATGGATTCTGAACACCTTCTGCATTGCAGTGGAATTGGTTTCAGAAACAGAAAGAATTACCAGCATTATATTGGGCTGCCAGGAGCAAATTGGATAGAAGGCAATAAAAGCTAGATTTTTAAGTGGATACTGACTCGTTTGTGAATTTATTTTAAGATTATATTATTAGTAATTATATTTATTATATTGCTATATTTGTATTATATTAGTACACTTTTGTAATGAGATGACAGTACCTAATGCATTAAAGTCGAATAAGCCATACGTAACACCACCACCACAACAACAAAAACAACAGCATTCACAGAACAGAAATTAGCTGCTATACTGTTTTCTTTATTCCCCTTTCATTAGAGTATTAATAGGTAAGTGAGGTAATGTGATACGTAAGCGTTTTAACAAGAGTTGGCTGTCCTGGGGTCCCGAGTTTGATTTCCTGCTAGGTTGCTAACTTTCCTCTAGCCACAATTATTCCCTATATCCCTATAGTCTGGAACTGCGCACCAGAGTGTGTATGTAATCTGATGAATAAAATCCAAAGAGAAACAGAACTCCAACGCCATCAGTACACGAGTTGACACTATTGCCGATAGGCAGTTTGTTCCAGAGGGATATACCGCCAATACGACCTTGCAGTTAAATGGAAAAACTGTTTTGTGACCCTGAGGTAAGTAAATAGCTTTAGAAGTTTCCAAGGGACATCACATATTTTATTTATTTATTTTTTGTTTTTGTAAAGGTTGCAGCTAGGATCCCAATGGTCTCATCTTAAGAAACATGTCGAGTCCAAAACATAAACAGAAATTGGCAGCAGAGGAATCTTAGATATGTTTTCACCCCCCTACCCAAAGAGAACATCAATGTATAAATTGGCGATTTCAGTATGACTTATGTGATTTTTAAAAGAATACTGGGGATATTATGTGAAATAAATCTGGCAATCCTGTAGATAGCTCAGTGGTTAGTGCAACTGCATGGCAACTAGTAGATCCGTGCTTCAAATCCAGATTATGGCATTGAATTTTTCAATCTGACTCTACCTTTCCAACTCTTGTCCTAAAATAGACTATGTTAAAAAAACAATTTCCTACCATTATGAGTTGTAGTTCACTTAATCTCTAGCAATCATGTAAGTATAACCAATAAGTTTAAAAGAAAGTAAGAATATTTGGGGCTCTTCTGTAGCTCTGTTAAGAACTTATTACCAGCTGGTCTAGTATGAGTGGTAGAAGGTACTACACGGTAGAATAGCATCCAACCGTGCCTTCACACCGGTCATTTTATTTGGGCCCCCCTACCTTTACATTTGACTACAGTCGCTGGAATTCAAACTCGCGACATTCGGCTTTGTTTGGCTGGCCAGTCCATTTCGTATCGCACTAACGATCACGGCTATAACAAGTCGCTTCAGTTGTGGTGCTGGTGAAAGGGATATAAATATTGTTTTGCGAATTATAGGAAGAACGCCATATGTAGCAACATATTTCATGTAATAAAGGATTAATGAACCGGGTATTCATATTAACGTAATATCAATGCAATCACAATAAAACATCCAGAAAAGAATCTGATGTGTTCTATTCACATGAGTTTCTCTGCATCTCTGCAACAAATTATTGTTAAAAAACTGAGCTTCTATTTATTTCATAATCGAGAAAAAATTAGCAGAAAATATAGTCTTCATACTTGCTTCCATGTAAGTAGAAGGGAAATAAGGGAGTACCATAGGTTAAAATGATAGTCAAAGGCTGGTTGTTATGTGACTGAAGTTTCTTAATTTGTATGCACAGGAGTTAACAAATTCCTGTGTGAGAAAAGTATAAGTATTTTAAAGCTCAAACTAATAACAAGGAATATCTCAAAAACGGTCAACTCCGCGAAAAAATTTACATAACGTAAATCAGGCTTTTTAACGAGATCTACATTTTTTGTTAAGTTTTTGCCTATCTCTTACGGTTTACCAGTTATGAAAAATTCGGCAAAATTCATCCAATAAAAATGTCTTTGGAGGTTATTCCCAGAAAATTGAAGATTTACATTTTATTTGTCATGTAAACATAAGAGATTTTAATCAAAACTTTTAGAGCCATTTTTGAGAAAATCAAGATTTTCGCATTTCTTTTTTTCCATGTAAAGGGTAGTTGAGGATGGGGAATTTTTTAGAAAGCGTTCATGTTGCATCCTTGGAAGATGCCCGACTTAAATATCAAGTTTGGTATTTAAAGATTTTTTCGTTTTTGAGCTATGCTGCCCAAAGACTTAGACAGACAGACAGGCAGAATGACAGACACACACGGACTTTTTTAAAAATCCTTTTTTTGATTCAGGGGGTCTCAAAACATGTATTTCCGTTGACATTTCAGTATCGCATTTTTGGGAGGAATGCAATGCCTTCTCTATACACTGTGCACATAGTATGGTTAGAGAAAGTAAAAACGAAGAAAACGTATACTCATTCCTTCCTGCTGTTTCCTGCATTATTTTCGGTCACCAGGCATTCTCAAAAACACCTGATATTTCCGGAGATATATGTATACCTATTAATATTTTATCACAAGGCTTTTATAACACCATTAATATCTTCGTCGGTGAAAGATATGTCATCCTGAGTCTGGAGTTCTAAGGTGGATTCATTTTGAGTCAGTTTTTGCATATAATGTTATCTTATACCTCAAATGGGAACAACTTTTCTTATGACCTTGGTTATATCTTGAGTTTGTTTTAGGTCCTTGTTCAGTTTGAGTGTTCTATTGTAGGTAATTATGCAATTTTCTGGACAGATTATAGCTACACACTGCCTAAAAGGTTTTGTGCCGTTTGTGTAGCATAGAAATATTTCCAATCTGATGTTTTTATAACGTATGTCCTGTTACATTTTAACTTAGCTCTAATGTATACCTTAGTACTGAACTTTTAGTCGTGTGCACAAGCAACTTCTATATCAAATATCATCTATGGGCTGCCCATAGCTACTATGATCTTTCTTTCACATTATGTTAATTCTTCAGTCCACCAGTCATTTTTAGCACGTCCTTGTGATTTTTTTTTTTTTTTTTTGGAAAATGTTCCTTACATTAGTGGGTCATATTTAATTGTATTTATAACGTCAATAAAAGCTTTATGGCTACTTATATTTTTCCTGTTACGCTTCTAGGAAATCATTTTTGCTGCATTTGGGAAATGATGTCATTATATATACAATATGTGTGTGTGTGGTTTATAATCTGAGAAAATTGAATACATTGTGCTAAAGTACATAATATAGAGATCCACATTGAAATACTTGACCCCTTGGAAACATATCCAAACTCACTAACATTAAATAAGAATACAAATCAAAAGCTTGATAATGTTTTAATAAACTCAAACATATATATATATATTATAGGTTAGAAATTGTAATTAAATATTTTAAGACTAATTCCTTTAAAATTACTTCTACTACTTTTACAGACTTTACAGGCTTTTCACTTTTTATTCATGTTCATTTCACCAAGATGTGTCTTGCCACTGCCCTCCTTCCAAATCTCTTCTCTTCATATCTCTATTGACTCCATTCCTCCAGGTAATACGTGTCCTTACCAGCTTCTTTCTACCAGGAACTAGTTGACTACACTATTTGTCTATCCTTGTTCCTTCATTTCCTTCACTCACGCGTACCATTTTGGAGTTTTCTCTAGCCTATCAATGACAGTTTTTTTGTATCCATTTTCAGTCAAATATCATCATGCCTGATGTGCTGAATTCTTTGTGTTCTCATGTTTCTTCTTATTCCATCTAGTTTTCACTTACTGTTCCAAAATAATTAATTTAACGATCTGATTCTTTTTGTTGCTAGATTAATTTTATTAGTACTCATACATGCTTCTGAAATTTTACTGCGTTTGCATTGCTCCTGTGTTAATACTATTACCACATTTAGTTCAAATTCTATAAATACTTTGAAAGATGTAAATTATCTCATAATTTTATAAATACAAATTTATTGCATAATCAAAATGTTTTTACGCGCCATTTGAGAAAATTGGTTGTCATTTTTAGAATTGAAGCTTTAAACCGTAGTACGCACAAAACTTTACACGATGATATTTCATTAATTCTGATTACTGAATTGTATCATTTTTCATAAAGAATTTTTTTGAAAACATTAGTATTGTTGGGATGATTCTGTCGCCTGTAATATTACATGTACTTCTGCACATTCTGAAAACAAATTATTTTTATTTTAACAAAAACTGTGGCGCATGGAACATTTTGAAATTGTGAAAAAGTATTTTAGAAAAAGAAAACAAACAACAACAAAAAACGTTATTTTATAACACAGTATGCTGGGAAACATGTGTATTGCACGATGTGCAAGGGACATGTAAATGTTAATTCTCTATGGATGCCCATAGGTTTCAAAACTATTTTCTATACAAAAACCTGTACATTAAAGACAGAACGAAGTTATAATGTTTAGAAATGAGTAACAGAAACGTTTAATACACTCAAAGACATTAAAGTCACGCCTGGCGCTGTGATTTTGCTGAAAATGTGATCGTTTGAGGGGAACTCGGGTCTTTCCACGAGTTTCATTGGTGCCATTTTGGTAAAACATACCACACGAGTATGAAAATGCAAAACTTATTGCGTACCCCTCAGCACCGTCTGACACTCTTTCAGAACAGGTCGACGTGTATTAATTTACTCTACCACGTGCGCGCATTATCTTGTCATTACAACTTCAGTATGTAGTGCAGAGAAGAGGTTAATCTATTTTGTTTCGAGTATTGTCCAACCAGAGAGTTTGTGGATCACCAGTTCGCAACTCAGAACTTCATTTGTCGCAAGTTACGTTTCATTTCCATCCATTTCCTTTGGTATAGTGGCCTGTCCAATGTGCTTTTAAGAACAGAGCAAACAGGAGAAAGCCATGGGCAGGGTCGGTGAAAATAGCCCGTCTTACGATAAGTATTTCCAGGCGTATTTTTAATGTCTTTGAGTGTACTTTACAAATACATGAGTGCGGATATAATGTGTGTACTGTGCAATATATGAGTTCCATGATTTATAATTTTAATATAACAGCATTAATATTACAGTTCCCGTTCTTATATATAATTTCTCACGCTTCCTAAATTGATTCTACCTCTGTCCAGCTAGCATTTGTCATCTTTTAAGGAGGTGTTTGTGCCAGTTTAGCCTGTATATGTGTAAACAAGTTACACTTTTGTTTAAAAGTAAAATATGGCAGGTCATACAACCAATGTTTTCTTTAACTAATCTTTTTGTATTCCTGTTATGTTTTTACAATTACTAATTCTGTTATTAGCAATCGCATCTGAGAACGCAAGGAGGACAAACAGCTATAAAGTGTTAGTTTAAAAATACCTAAAACGACAAAGAACTGTAAAGTACGTAAAACTTTGTATTATAGCTCCATGTAGCGTTATAGCTATATAATCCCTTAAAGCATTCCTATAGGTAACCCGTATAGGTAAACCTAGCTTCGTGTAAAATTATAGTAAAAACATTAAAGTGAACAAAGCCATTCAAGACAGCCTCTGAAACCTTCAAATACAGCTTACTTAGCTTCAGAGGAGTGTAGAAAGTCGAATCAGGACCTATATATGAAGTAAATGGTTAAAACAGCATATGATAAGCAATACTCTTATTTTAGCATTATCACGTTTAAAACTTCAGGAAAAAAATCTTCAAATTAAATTTGAATTGTTGCAGTCGGTCATAAGCATGGATAGGTTTGGTAGCTGAATAAAGCAATCATGTTAACTGCACAGTGTATAGGTGACATCAGACAACTAATGTGACGAACACTCCCTTCCATTTTCCACCTCAACAGCCGGTTCCGTTGCAACTGTTCCATTTATTCCCTGCATAAAACCATTTGAGCACTATAACAGTGTGCCTTTAAATAAGAGTCACACATTTTTACTACAATCAGAATTAGTATTCCGCAGCACAATTTGGCTAGGATGACTTCAGCATGAAATAAAGCATCATGGCTGCAGGTTGCAGTATACTAAGCTTAATTTTATAACAAAATTGTTAACATTATTTATCTCTGTACCGAGAGAAGGAAATAATTTCACCATTTCGTTTTAAGATGCCATATTTTCAGAATCAATTCAGTAATATTCAAGTAGATGAGAGCGGTGTATTCATAATGAGCATGATCTCGTTGCTGCAGTCGGCCGGCAACCGATATCTTCGTGGGTTTACATACCCATGGCGATCACTTCCAGTCTCCGCCTCCCCCTCCCCCCTCCCATTCCTTGTACTGCGCAAATTGACTGCGCTCTCTATTTGCTAGAATAATGACTGTAAAATAACATTTACTTACAAGCATTTACTCTAAAAATACCATTTTTTGTAGTGTTTAACGCCCGCTTTAACTACTTATGGCACCGCAGGCGGTGACACTGATGATACATGAAGGATGATGGAGCACCGGTGGAATGCGATGGCGGGGGAAACCGGAGTACCCGGAGAAAACCCGCCCTAGCGGTGCTTTGTCCACCACAAATCTCACATGCGGTTGCTTAGGATCGAACCCGGTTGAGAGGAAAGTGGTCTAACCACTCGGTCACGGCGCGGCCCTAAAAATACCAGAAGCTCTTAAGACAATGCAAGAGGTTTCAGAAATATTGAGTAAATTTTAAACTGGAACTGTTAAACAAAGAATGACAAATGAAAATTAAAAGTAGTACAGAAGAATTTAGCGTACGCAGACATGTGTAAAACGGAGTGATATTTCTGCGTCAGAGAATCAGAAGCAGGTCAGTTGCTTCGTTTATATTTGCTCAAACTATATCGGGTGATGTATGTAGAACCTAGTTTTTCTAAAATACTGCATCTTTTTCTATTATTAGTTCTTTTTAGATGCAGGAAATCGGGAGTGTAAACATTTTACGATGTTCTAAGAAAAATTCCTGTGCTACGTACTATTTGCCCTAATAAGACGAACTTCTTGTCAGCAGTAAAAACATTAGAGCAATTCAGGAGAAAAACTAATAGTCTAATTAAAACGTAATGACTGATTTCAGATCCTCATCTTGTACCCGTGAAGGATATCGAGTTAAATATGAAGTTGTTTTGGTATGGTTTTTTCTCACATTCAGGCCCGCGCGTTTGTTTTTCCATGCATTCTTTGGCTTTAATTATGCAGAAGGCCTTTAAGACACCGCCAGCCTTCAATGATATTCCCCTTTGTGAGGGGAAGGAACAGTAAAGTGGGGGATTAAATTGTACCATTGGCCCTTAAATTTAATTAATGGGCGTGAGCTTCTCGCGCGGCTCCTCCTTGCGGCGCATAAGCCCAGTATTTTGATCAAGGTGTAGGGCCTTCAGAGATGGGATCAATCACCACAAACACCATCACTAATTCCTTATCAATTGTGGATTCACAGTAGTTTTTCTTAAATAACGCTTATTTTCGTTCCTATTCTATAAAGAGCTCTAATAACTACGCTATTTATATCTACTTCCTGTTAATTATTAGAAAAGTTGACGGAAATTTAATTTTATTGTAACGTTATAAAAGTATACAAAGTCAACTTAGCAGCTCTTACGGAATGTAAGGAAAATAAAGAAGATCTAAAATATCTACTAAATACTTTAAATGGTACACAGTAATATTTGGGAAGGGCTATCGTCGCAAATAAAAGAAGGAAAAAACAAACAAACACAAAATAAAAAAGCTTTAGGTATATTTTAAAAATCGCTCTTCTTTATTTGTGCAATAGGTTTCGTCTGTCTCTTATAATTGGCTTGTAGGTATATAAAACTGCATAGAAACAATAAACAGTACTTAATAAATTTTAAAAGAACATTCTAGATACACTTACATAACTTAATCTTTCATATTAAAGGAATGCTGTTTAATAAAGTATCCACGCAATCTACGTAATTCTCCGTATTCTAGGGCTACCATGCTAACCCTAGATACCCTTGGTCGGAGGTTCTAGCGCGGCGGAGGGTGATAGATCTTTTTGGGCGCAAAAATCCTTAGCATGGCTTTCTCTGGAAGGAACGTATAGCCGGAGGTCCGATGTTGAAGATTTATGGCTGATAAACAGGCCCCTGAACAAAATTAAGAGGTCTTTTGTGCCCACAATAGAATGGGAACCTCAGAATCATAACAATGAGGAGAACCTCCATAAACAAAACTTAGCTTCAGCTTCAATCTGGCTGAAATTGTAACTATATGTTTGCCTTCTATTCATCATAGCTTAAATATTTCAACCTAAACTCTTCATCAGTTTTCAAGGTATAAACTGTAGTATATGGATATTATAGGTAGATAGATATAAATAAACTGTAATACACTATGCAAAGTTTACTTTAAAAATTGATGTTTCCTTTAACTGCAAATCTATTGTAGTGTTATTTTTCTGGCAATTTTAGGAAATGAGGAATACATTTTCAAAATTTCATAATTGAGATTTTTATATTTTTAAAATTCATTGTTGTTTTAAAAACGAATAACTAAAAATAACTATTTATTGTGTAATAAAATCATAACAGTTTTATCCATTTGGATTTTTAAAACGTAGTTCATACTAAAATCCTGAAAACAATCTGCTAAAAGCAGCATAAAAGTCGCAGAAGAAGCCTATACCTGCATTATAACATTTGCTACAGTATCCTTCCAGTTTGCACTTCTGTGACTTTTTTTTTTTTTTTTTTTTGTTGTATTTTCCTATTTTGTGAGGTAACATTGGTGTAAAAATCAATAATATTTACTAACGTTTCCGGCCAGCATATAAAAAGTGGTTTTATTAAATAGGCACATCTTTTAATTCTTACTTCTCATTAAACTGAAGGGGAAAATATTATGAACTATAGAAACATTTTCATACTTTGTTTGGAGCTGATAATTTTCTATTTATATGCAGTCCGATGCAGGGAAGTGTGCCGATGCTGTTAGTGTATTTTGGCATGTTTCTTTATTTTATGTTAGCCAAACCGTTTCACAATTTGCGATCCACACCATTTGCGATCCTGGGTTTCTATTGGTTTGTAATCAAGTTCGACATACACGCAATGACCGGTGAACAACGGGAGTGGCCGAGGTGAGTGGACCAACGGGAAGCGTAAGCAAACAATTTAACCCGAGTGGAACGATCGTCAGCATTTCTTGGCAGAATGATTGATTGCTGTTATAAGAACAACAGTGTCATGGATTAATTACTGGAAGCTTACTTTAGTTCCATGATGGCCTTTGTGTTTCCCCCAATATGTTTGTCTACTTAACGAAAACATGATTTAGGAATGCTTTGTATGCTCGCTATATATTTTGTGTATGAAGTTTTAATTTAAAGCAACTCATTTTGTAATGAAATTAGGTGATTTAAAATAAATATGTGGAGTTTAAGTTAATAACAAATAAGTAGGTAATAAAACCGATACCTTTGCTTAATCTCAAAATACCCCAGTAAACGATGCAAAATCCACAGAATTTTTTTTTTTTTGGCGCTGAGCGCACTAAAGATCAATTACTTTTATTTTGTTTATTTTACTCTTACATAAGATTTGTCATTGAAATGCAACTATTTATACTTAATATAACCTACTTTAAATTAAATCAATCTCGTTTGAATAACAATTCCATTTTTCTTTATTTTTGTTCTGGTTAATCAAGTTTAACTTCTTTTTCACTTGGTCTCATCAATTTTGCTGTATTTAACCTGTGTTAAACCTGTAATTGCTCTTCTATTTTCATTTTATTTCGTCATGCTATTCTTTAATACATTTTTCTTCCAATTTGCGTTTTTGTTTTATGTCTATCATTCCATTTCAGTATTACTATTTATCCGTTTCGTTTCGTAATCGGCTTACCCCCCTCCCCTGTATATGTAAGTCTGACAACCCAAGAGGACATAAAAACCAGAGTCTAGGGGTCAGAAGCCTTTGGGGAGCCAACGGCACGAAATCACAAAATGGAGAGACTGTTACGAGAGGCGGGCATGAACGTGAGGAAGTGGATGATATGAAATGTAAGCGATATTGGAGATTGCAAAGATGATGATAGAGAGATTGGTGGAATGAGTGGCGGGGTAAACCGGAGGACCCGTTGAAAACTCGCCAGACGTCGCTTCGTCCACCACGAATCCCACATGGAGGTGCTTGGGATCGAACCTGGGCCGCTATAGTTGGTAGGCGGGCGGTCTAACCACTCACCCACGGTGTCGCCATTATTAATTATAAAAGTATAAAATTATGCACAGTTGTTTTGTTTATTAACAACTATAACATAATTCCTGTTATTTATCTTCTTCAATAATTTAACCATTTACTTCACTTGTCTGAACCTAGATATGTGTATCATTTGTACACCACATCTGTATTCAATTTTTACAACATACTTTATTTTAATTTCAACAACTTGATAACATTTGTTGAACATTATTAGTTTCATTACCTTAATTCAATTATATTTCAGCTTAATACATTTAACTCTAACGTGTATTTTCATTCTTCAACTATTATTCCCTTTAATTTACATCTTATTTCCTCTTAAATATTTCACCATATCTTTTTCTCCTAACCAGTTTAGTCTTTTTACACTTTTAATTATTTTAACCTATTACAGCTTTATAACTTCTCAATACCATTCATTTGTTTTTTCCCCTTTCTTAACTCTATTAGATTCACATTTACTATACCTCCACTACATGCTTCACTTTATATTAAAATAATGTTTAACTTTCTGAGTTGAAATTTTAAAGCTTATACTACAATTCACTAACTCACTTAACCTGCTTTCTCACTATACCACTTTTTGATTTTAACTTCCGAAATTCTAACTTCTAAATCCCAAGAAACAAAATAAAATAGAATAATGTCTGTAAATTATACCCTAGCACCTATTCTCTATACCTACCTATCAGGACAAATATTATAGATCTTACTATTTATTTTCAACACAATTACCTACAACATGTAATACAGTAACATTTACTCAGTTCACATCAGTAGACCAAATCCTCATCTATTCCAGTTGCTAATGTTCCAATATGCTCCTTCAAATAAATTTACTGCGTGTTAGACTATACGCTCTTTACATATGTCTTAATAGTTGCATATGCAGCAAGGCTCTTGTTGCCTCATATCGGTTTCCCGTCTGAAGTTCAAACATTGCACGTCATTATTATCTATATCAGTCGTCGTCCATGGTCTGGGTGTAACATGCTAGATTCTGGTCGCGGGTTCAAACCTTGCGGTAGGCGATGAATTCTTATTGTGTAAAAATCCTTAACATGGCTTCCTTCGGAAGGGAAGTGAAGCAGTTTTTTTTTTTTTTGGTAGTGTTTAACGCCCACTTTAACTACTAATGGCACCGCAGGCGGCTGTGAAGCAGTTGGATCCGAGTCGTAGATATATGGGACATAAAATAACTTCAATCCTGATAACGATGCATCTGAGCAAAATTAAGCGGTCTTTCACGCCTACAGTTACTTGATGTTAGTGGCTGCAGCTGTTTTTTGTTGTATTACATTACTAACTGGAAAGTTAATGATACCACAAAATGTTCTGAACATAGTCTAAAAATTCTTACATTACAGAATAATATAGATAATAATAATTTATGTGCTGAGCAAAACTTAATTGGTAATTAAAGTTAAAATAGAAAACGTTAAAAGGTCTCATTTCAAGGGAGCAATTACAAGAGTTATGGGACAATATACTGATATATATATATATATATGTGTGTGTGTGCGTGTGTGTGTGTGTGAAATACCTGCCATAAAATGAAAGTCTCAAAACCAATTAACACCTGTTGATAGAGTATCATGTTATTTTTTTGATAGTGTTTAACGCCCGCTTATACTACTTTGGCACCGCAGGCGAAGTATCGAATTAGATATATCTAGTACAAAAAAGAGCAATTACATCCTACAGAAGATTTAATTGATGCAAATGTAAAATTATTTTTGTAAGGTATATATTATTTTTAGTGTTTAACGCCCGCTTTTACTACTCTGGCACCGCAGGCGAACTTTTCAGGTATGCATCTGTATATAGGAATGTAAATAAAATGCAAATAAAAAATAAATGAATCAAAATTCCAATACTGGAAAAACAAATGTTCTGTGAAACATGTCAAATCCCATGTTGTACACCCAAAAACAATACTAAAGCACATTCCACTATTAAAAGTGAACGACGATGCTCCAAAGCGACTTTAAAAACCGCCAACATCTTTATTCACATTCTTCTGCGATATCACCCAGGTCAAGGAATACCAACAAGAAATTCAAGAAAAGAATATACTTGCTGCCAGTATCCAAAATGATATTCCATCACTGTCAAGGCAACTGAACATGTTACAAGAAATAAATATAGATAAGAGCAAGGCTCCAGGTTTGGATAGAACTTGAGCTAACATAGTCAAGAACATTTTTCAGATTTCCCCATTGTTATTTCTGAACTTTTTAAATAGTTCTGGTGCAGTTAAAGAGGAGGAAATTTCCAAGATGACACGGAACCTTTATGTTGGTGCTATCAAAGTCACCTCACCCTCTACAAGCGTGACTACCTCTTTTCCCTAGCGCAATTCTAGCCACTAAATTGGCAAATTATTCTCTAAAATATGGCCGCATTGTTGAAACTTAAAACCCTTATTTTTATGCTAAACTAATGTTTTCTTGATATCGGTTTGGATATTCCTGTCCACAATAGCCACATCCTTATCCTTCATCTATATGTTGCTGATGAAAACTCTCATGCATGTGTAATAACTGTGGTCCAGTTTAATGATATCACCCCTTCCCCTATAATGTCGTTTAACATTGTAAATACTTTAGACTCTCCTAGTATAGTTATCAATCGTAGCGAAAGCTTTCATAGAGCAGGTGTGATATGTCCTACATTTCACAAATGTTATAACACGTTAATTCTTATTTCCCTCTTGTTTGGTAGCTCATGTTACATAAGAACTGTTATCGGCTGGGATGAATCAAAATTTGGTTACTTAAAGATGGACAATTTACAAAGAGGAAAATACTAATACAGTCTAGGAGAAAGGGTCATTTTTATGCACGGAGTGTGCATACGTAACCTACTAGTAATCCATCCAAAACCCATATTAAGGTTTCATTGTGCATACATGCTTTGAGTCACCCTTAATGTAGGAGAAAATATCAAGAAAATCTACTACCCCAACTATGTTTTACTTGGAAACATTTTCGAAACATTTATTTAAAGAATCTAATTAAGATATTTGTATAACAAACTAAAACATCTGATGTGTTCCATTCATATGACTTTCTCTACATCTCTGTAACAAATTAATGTTAAAAATCCTATTCTTCTATCTACATCATGCTAATCGAGATAAAAATTAGCAGAAATTATTCTTATTACTTGCTCCCTGTAGGTAGAAGGGAAAACGTCTAATGTATTCCATTCATATGATGTCCTCTAGCCGTTTAGCAAACAAACCTTTCATTCAAAAGATTAATCTGTTATCTACATTTTGCTAATCAAGATATAAAAAGAATTTGTCTTATTACTAGATCCTTGTAAGTAGAAGAGAAATAACGGAATGCACAGGTTAAAGCGATAGTCTTATCCTTTAAAAGCCGGTCGCTAAGTGAAACAACTGAAAATACAATCTCTTTTGACTGCCACGATTAAAAAAACGAGAAACGAGATTAAAGATGTCTTACCGTTTGAGAAAAGTTTAAGTGGCTAAAATTGAAACTAATAATCCGGAATAACTCGAAAATGGTTAACTCTACAAAAAAAGTAGGTATGATATAAATTGTATGTTTTAATGAGATCTACATTTTTTGTGATGAAGGTTTTTGTATACCACTTCCAATTTGCCAGTTATATAAAAGTCATCCAGAGTAAAGAGGTCTTCAGAGGCTATTCCCAGAAAATCCAAGATATACAGTTCGTTTGTCATAAAAATATCTTAAACATAAAGTACTTTAATCATAATCATTAGAACCGTTTTTGAGAAAATCAAAATTTTAGTAAAATGTTCCATGTAAAGGGTAATTGAGATTGGGGGGGGGGAGATTTTCTTGAAAATCTACATGTCGCATCCTTGGAAGATACCAAACTTAAAAATGTAGTTTGGTGTTTAAGTCTTTTCCTTTTTGAGCTATTCTGCCCACAGACACACACCTATACACACAGACGGACACACACGGACATCTATCTAAAAATAATTTTTTATTCAGTGGGTCTCAAAACATGTATTTCCGATGAAATCTCGGTACCGAATTGTATTGAGCGCAATACACACGTCATTCAGAAGGAATTTTTTATAATCCTGCATAATGAGTTCCTAAAATATGTAAATACGTTAGACAAAAATTACTTCGTAAACACTGTAAATCTCTGTAAAGCACACAGTCTATTTAAAACAAATTTAGTGTAGCACTAGCCATTTCCGAGATACCTGTCCGTTAATAGTAGTTTGAACTGTCCAATAAATACTTTGTCATATTTAGGTATTGTAGTTATTTCTTATTTCTCAATGCTACGGGAAGAGATCGAATTTTAAAACTGGCATAATAGTGAGTCGCTTTTAAATAGCTAGCTGTTGATTTGGTTTTCTCTAACCCTCTTGTGCCTTCAAGGAAATGTTAATGTATGTGTTTATGTACGTGTATATTTTTATTAATAGGAAGTGGCGAGTATTCAATGACCGGGACGGAGTTGTGGGAGAGACCACAATCCGACCACGACGTTCAGGGAAGGACGATACCGCGGTGAATTTGGATTTTCTTTCTGCGGGATGGTGATGATGAAACACATCCAGTTCCCCTAGCGGCGGAGAAAATCCCTACGCTGGTAGCGGGAGTGGAACCCTGGTCTCCCGCACCATTTGCATGTGCGCTACAACTGAGCTAACGGGACGGACTATATGAAGTAGACAGAAACAAGATGTTTCGTAGGAATGATTTGTAGATCATATGTAAAAATAGATGTTAGCGGGTGGAGAAAACCATGTGTGATATCGTTGGTGGCGAGAACATTCCACTGGATCTTGAAAAATAATATTGGAACTGGTTCGGCTTCCTGAAACAGGTGAGAAGCGGCCTTTTATCACTCGCTTTGAGGTTCCAACTAATCTTGTTGGTCCCTCTGTTGACTATCACCTCAACACTGCGAAGCACTGATAATTTTGTTAGCTTAAGCTTCCCACTGATGTGTGGAGGACTCATTCTACAAAATTACAAACACAACCAACGAAAGGAACAAAATTTTCCAAGACGTGAAATAGGACTGACCACAATGGCGAAGTAAACACAATAAACTGACATGCAATAAACGTAAATAAACAAAAAAGATACAAATAACCCTCCCTTGGTCCCCCATTTTCTACTGGATCTTCCTCTCTCCTTTTCACCTCCCCCAAAAAAAAAATAAAAAATAAATAAAAAGAAGGTATTGCAAAAAAAAAAAGAAGAGAGAGAGAGAGGGAGAGAGAGAGAGAGAGAACAGCTGGAAGACCAAGATAATGTCAATCGATAAAAATATGCAGTATCAGATTTCAATAGTGTTTAATGGACACTGATGATTAGTGCCGGCAATTCTCCAGTATTTCAACATTTATAGAATCTAAGTCAAGATCTTGTATTTAGTAGCATTTATCTCAAATTATTTATTCTAAAAGACTTTGTATGTATATCTATATACTTCTAAAACATATTTATGTAGGTACTTAGTTTGAAAGTAATATACAAACGAAATTTGGGCATAAGCTTTAACACCGCTGTTTTGTTTCTGTTTTTGGCTCATAAAAGACCTTCTAGATTCATAATATACCTATGCCACTTCTTGGACTAAGGCGCATTTAAGTTTTGTCACGTGACAGTTAAAATATCCTTGTGCACGTGGTCTCTATAGATTTATTTTCTCCTCCACGTGGATTTACAAACAAAAATATTTTAGATATCTATCCAATATATTAGGTTTAGCTATTTATAGTTAAATTCTTAGAATGCTGAAAAATTAGTTGAAATTAAATGATGATTATGTACCTAGCATCATGCCGAGATTTTGTTATTTTAGTTTCAGCTTAAAATTGGTCGTTAGCAAGATAAATATGGTAAAGACAACGGGCCAAAAATGTACTCAATTAGAACTGGAGTGGCTCTAGCTAATAAACGAGAAAGTTTGGGATGGGAAGAAGAAAAAGAAGAAGAAGCAGTAGGGCGGATTCACATGTAAAGAATATTTTATTATTCTTTATATTTTCAATTATATTCATCATATCTTAGATTAACTATGTAGCGTGTTAGGGATATAGATACAGATATTTTTATAGATAGTACCACAATGTGAATCCACTTCAATGTTGCTTTTGTTTTCTCTTATTCCAAAAGTTTTCCAGAAAACAATCTCATAATTTACTACCTGGTATGTTTTGCATATTCTTAATTGTACTTCGAAATCAACAGCGCGTCACTAGCTTTAGAGTTAGAGACTATATGCGTTTTTCTTCGACATTTTCACACGTCAGTACGTGACATATTGGCCTAGCTAGTTTGGGAGCCATTGCCTCGTTGATATCATTCAAGCTCAGTTCCGATACATCATTCATAATAGTGAAACACGCCCACTCAAGGTTACGACTTCCAAACCGCGGTCTCGGGGAAAATGAATACGTACCTAACTATGCCTTTTGGTTCCACGCCTACTTACAGGTACTAACCAACTGGAAAGCATACTACCCTTAGTAATTAAAATTAGAGGCGTGCAAATAAAGAAAACATTGATGTAATATTGTTCTGAATTGTTCTCAATCACCAATACAAATGTCTGCACTTATCTTCCTAACAACCTGTATATTTCTCTACAGAAGTACGTTTGCAAGGAAACACGACATTTCCTTTCTTTCAGTGGGTTATTTCCCAATTTTCTTAAGTTTTACATAATTTCCCACCTCATACATACAGTAATTTCCATTTGACTTGGTACAAAATTTCAACAACACTTCCCAAACGAAAGGTCGAAACGTCTATTGCATGGTTTAGTATTAGGGAAATTAGGTTTTCTCATTTTGCTTTTTCTGCGCATTTTTCTTAATAGTAAGTAATTTATTCTATATGATGAAGTTCGTTCCAATATCTTAGAAATTTTAAGAAGTACCTCATGAATTACTTTATTCTATTAAATGCTATATGCAGATACTCTATTTCTGACGGAACAGATAGTAACATTTAATGACTTTGACTCACTTTTTACATTTTTTAATATTCAAAATGTTACACACGATGCAGTTTTTCTCCAACTGGCCTGAAATTTAAAACACCATTCTAGAATACATTAAACGAAGAAAATATTGTGGTATTTTTTCTTTGTATTTTGCAAAGTACTAAAATATAAGAACATTTGTAATGCGAGCCACTTTTTAATTTACTCTTAGACAACAAATCCATTAAAAAAACTAATGGATAAAATTTCTAAAATAAGTTACATTTAATGAATAATACCTATTTTAATTTTATCAAAATTCTCAACTCTGCAGCGCGTGGATCCTTTAGCTAATTAGTGTAAGTATAAAGTTAGTTAAACCTAAATATCAGCTAAACTAATTCACATATAGGCATGGTAATTGAAATGCGTATATTTTAAGGGTATGCATGACTGAAATTTCATGAAAAGTTACAAAAACTTATCTGCTTTTTTATTTTACTTCCATAAAATAATTAAAATATTCCCGAATATAGAAATGCCATCATCTTTAAATGCCCTAACTACAGAAAAGCATTAGAGGTGAAACTGTATTGGACTAGCAAGAAAAACTTCAGTTCAACGAGATTTCAGTTCGCGTCATACTAAGTAAAAAACGAAATTGTGCGGAAGAAAAGCAGCAATGTAAGAAGAAAAGGCAGCAGCAGAGGAAATTTAAGGATTCAACCTATCAACCTGGTGGATTTTAATGTGAGTCATGCATTCACATTTACCCTTGTTTTCTTGCTATTGATATTTTCATTATTTTTCTTCCTGTAAAATTATTTCTTGCGGAGCAATTTTTTGCTAAATCGAATAAAATTTGCTGTACATGTTAACAGAGGTACAGTAAATAAGAAGTTCCTAGATTTTATTTTCAGAAAGTATTTAACCATATGTTTTCAATTTTCAAACATAAAAATTTTATTTTTTTGTGACAAAGAAGGCATATTCATTACGTTAAAATTGTTTCGAGCCTAAACCAAATGAGACACAGAGAAACCTAGGGTGATTTCAAAAAGCAAATGTACTGTGAGCCTAAGGTTAAAATATTAGATCAACCTTTTTAATTTTTTACTCGCAAGAGACTTTTTAGTGACGTAATAAAAACATAAACAACTTTGGCCATAACATCTAACTCATTAGAGAAAAAGAAAGAATGATATTTGCAATGAGCTTATTTCAATATGTTAAACCTGTGGTATAAATTTAAAAAAGTTAGTACTATTAGTCTGGAATTTCAAACTTCCTATAATACATGTCCTAAATAGAAATTTGGTCTGAGATTTGAGCTTATTTTCCTAAAAACTGTAGGCTTTGGAATTTTCATATATGCCTTTCCTTAAATATATTTCACGATCTAATTGAAGAAATCTTAAATAAATTCTACTTGAGCTTAGTTGTATATCACACCAGCACGTTACATTTGTGGAAATATTGTCAGAATAGTTTTGTGTGCTCCTCACTTTAAAATCAGAGCGTCAAATTAAAAAGTTCAAAACGTTCTTAAGGGACGCTGGGAGTGAAATTTCAAATTTCTATAGTTCTGTATAGACTTTTCTGAAGTGCTTATTGTGATCTATTGCAGTTAAGTTGATATGAATGTAAATTTCATTCAAATTGGATAAATACTTAGCAAGGCGTAAGTTCTTTCACGAAAATGTTATGAAAACATACTGCTCTATCAAAATGTTCCGCATGCCTTAAAATTTGAGGAATTTGTTTGGAATGTTTTGAATTGGAGCATTGGACCACACACAAAAGATTTACGCGCCGATATTCAATAAATTTGAATTATTATAAATACTTTCTAAATGCTTGAAATTTTAATTTCATGAATTAATCATTTATTGTAAAATAGTACGCTAGGAAATCGGTATACTCTATAATCTTTAAATAGATGTAGAGCACAAAACAAGGGGGAACAGCTACATATTGATTCCCTATAGTAGCCTAATTTTCCAAGATGCTTTTGCTACCTAAAGCGTATTTTCGATTTTTTGACCAATCCTTTAAATATTTTCAGGGTTAACTATTATCTCAGGACGAGAAAGCATCATAAAAATGTGTTAAGGTTTTCAGTGCTTTGAAAAAACAAGGAAATGTGTGTAAATAACTTGTTTAAGGTAAATGGGCTTGTAGGTACTTAATGTGGCAGGTTCAAATGCAGAAACAGAAAGACTTCTTTCTGTACTGAACTGAAACTTGAAATAAGAGCAACATAGATGTCATAAAAGCAGAGCTTCAGGTGACTGCTAATCTTATTTTTCATATTATGAGTGTTTTTGTTAAAACAGATGACTCAATAAGACGAACGGTTTGTTGATAAGTACACACACTGATATCCTAGTGATGTTAACAGGAGTAAAATGACAAAACTGAAAAAATAAGGATAACTTTTTATACCAGCGACTTCATGACAGCAAAATGTATATATCCGCAAAAACAGCTTCAGCTTAAATAAAATACTTACATTTATTTTCAAGTATAGTACCAGAAAATGACACAATCATAGTTTTTTGGCAAATGTGAAAGCGCAAGGCCGATTTTGAAAATTTAGAGTTTTTTATAAGAATGTAATCGAATCAGCTAATAAACCACTCGCCCTAGTACTTTCAACTTTTGCACGCTCATATCTTTGTTTGGCCGTAGATATTAAGTGTGCCAAGTTTCAAGTAAATAGCCGCAAAATTAGAAACGTTAGATATCTATTCGTAGTGCCTCTTTAAGGTGATAGAGAACAATGCAATTTATTTACAGTAATAAATCGGTGAGGTAATAAACAGATATGTGTTTTGTAAAAGTAGGTGTATATTTGTAGAATTTGTTAAGCCAAATTCCTTGTTTTCGGCTTAACAGTAGGCAACGCTGGTGATGAGATTAAAAAAATTGAAATTAAAGATTTGCCCAAGATCTAAGTTTCTATTGGGTAGCTCCTGGGACTGTGGCGTTTTATTGGCCTGTTTGTTTTGTTTTACGTTGTCCTTAGAAACTCCATAATTCTAGGTGTAAATCATTCAACAAATTTGGGTTAAAAGTTAAAACTTTTATTGTAAACGTGCAAACAGGCCCTCCATTCATTTGATTCCTAAAAGCTATGCTTACGTTTATAACATTAAGTTTTAATGTACTCTTTCAGCTAGTTTTATCTAGCCCTTTAAGCCTACCCTTAGATGAAAGTTCTACATTTTCAGTTCTTATATAAATATTTTCTAATTCTTATCACATGCAGAAAAATTATAAGCGTGCCTTAAATATAATGCATATATGTTAATTTTTTCAGGAACAACGTTTTATTTTACTTTTACTACATAGGTATACCTGCTAATTATTTCAAATGTTGCATACAATATATTTTGAAAAAATGTATGATTAGCACATTACTTAAACACCACTACAAAAAATTGCATATGTAATTTGTTCACTCTTCTCGTTGTTCAATGTTTCCATGCACACGATTTTCTCTACCCGATATCGTTTATCAGTGGGTATACAAATACTCTTACAAAAACTTATTTTTCCAGATAACTTATTTTAATTGTTATAAACCTTTGCAGAAATATCTAAGTTACAATTTCCTTACACAGGGAGCAGCGAATGTTGAACAACTGGACGCTGAACTTAAAATTGTATATATTTACACGCAATCGCGAGGAATATGCAAAGGGAACCTTAAAAGAATTACAAAATATTGAACGTTTCGAATAGCTCAAGAAGTAATCTAAAAATTGCTTAGTATCACAAAAAGGCTATTTATGTTCGTAAGAAGTGATCAATAATGAAACGTTGTTGTTTATGCTGACAATGCCCTCTGCCAGAGTGACCTCCTATGGTCCTCGAAGATAACTTTAGTTAACACCGGATCAGTGCAAAAACGTCAAAAGCTTTTGAAAATTATGGAAACAGAAAATCTGAAAACGATTCCGGGTATCAAAAGATATCGTGTGGTGGTAAGTAAAGAAGTGAATGCGAATCACATTCACCGAAAAAAGTCAACTCTGTGATCCTATGTTACAGAAGCTTTTAATATCGTGATATTGTTGTTTCTAGCATCCACAGAACAATGACACTGCGTATTATCATGATGTGTAAAAATAATTGCTTCTCTTTATCCACGATTTATATGGTTTTCGTCAAAGTCAGAATTCAGATATTTGATGAACCAATTTTGATGAATTTTCAGGTGTCATGGGAATTATGGAAATGTATTTACTATTACCTAATCTACACCTAAATACTCTTATGGCTGTGCCAGGGACGAAACGGCATCTGGGTGAGTTTTATCCGGCTTCTCCGGTTCCCCCGCCACTCATTCCACCAATCGCTCCATCTTCACATTTCCTATCATTCATTTCGCTTTCATTTTATATCATTCACTTCCTCGCGTTCTGTGGCTGCCCGCTTGTAAGTCCAAGGGGTGTCAGTCTTACGTAAGGGAAGGGTAAGCCGACTACGTAAAGTAACCTTTTACCAATAGTTAAAACGTCGGTTATTTTAATAACATTGTTGAAGACACTTTGTTGTTAGATTAATATAATTTAATCGGGTAAGGTCACTCGCCTCTCACCAAGGTAGCCCGGGTTCGATCTCAGGCGACCGTATTTGGAATTTGGGATGGGCAAAGCGGCACAGCAGCGGGGTTTCTCCGGTTTGCCCCGTCATTGCATTCCACCGGTGCTCCATCTTCATTCCATGTATCATCAGTACCATCGCCTGCGGTGCCATATATAGTACAAGCGGGCGTTAAACGCTATCAAAAAAGTTAAGCGGGTAAGTCATATAGGATGATGAATACAATGGGTGAAATAATGCTCTAATGAGCACGGGGTCTATAAAGCTTAAAGTTAAGACTCATCTTATTAAGTGAAAACTCGGAAAAATGTATCATCACCCAAACCGAAATTCAAACTTGGGAATCTCTTGAAGGTGAATCCTATGTGTTAACCTCCACACCGCGTGGTGGGCTCAAGGAAATTAAAACTAAAACAAAACGCTAAAATATTCTGACTCTTTACGTCACATAATAATACTTATTATGAGATGAAGTCTTTTATGTTATCAACATTCTATATAACGCAATTTACCAGAGCTTTTGTTTTATTTCCCGAAAATTTACACATCATAGCTCACGCTTATTTATAAACTAGCGATTTATTATTTCTTTTTTTATTGGAACTTGCACTGTGTCATGGTTAAATATGTCCATTTCTCCTGCTTAATCTTTAAAGAACACGAATGCTTGAGTTTTCCAGTTTATTGAAAAATAAGACAACTAGTTCCATAGTCTGTTACTAGCAAATATTCCAACATTACAAGAAATAGTATGTTGTAAATTAATTAATATTGTTTTTTGCTAAGTATCATTGATGTGATGCATAGATTTGCATAAAATTAAAAGTTGAGGTGTTACAGGTATGCGCATTTTTGTAACGATAAGTTGAAGCCTATTTACACATTTCTTCTTTCATCTGATTTAGTGATGTTATTCATAATAAATACCTGTATCAAACTATTCGTAAGTAATCAACTGAGACAGCAGGCAATAATTTAATAAATGATGCCCTTTGACTATGAACATATGACATACAAAGACACAGTGGCAACAGCGGTGGTGGTGGTTTCTCGTTTTTTATTTTTATTAATGACGGGGGAACCCCTGCAAAAATCGGTAAGAGCTTATTCTTGTGAACTGCCAGACAGCATCACTTTAAGAAGAAGTTTCAGAGATGGTAATCACTGTACCAGATCTATCTCCCGAATGCGATCCTCACACGATATCGTGGGGTCAACTCGGTCGGTTATTGAGGGTCATTTCTTACCTGATATTATGGAATTTTTAAAATGTTTCCTCTTCTAGATCTCAGGAAGTTGTTCTTCCCACATTGAGCTTAATTTTGTGATTTCCAGTTGCTGTAGGAGGTTTTGTTTTTTTCTTTACTTCCGACCTTATGTTTATGAGTCTGGTTTAATTGTCTTTTCTGTGTGGGCGAAAGCTTAACGATGAACTGTTTTCTCTGTCTTGTTACAGAACACTTGATATGCATTCATTTTGTCAGCATTAACATCCAGGGTTTATGACATATTTACAAACAAAGCAACAGGTTTTAGAGCGTTATTTCCCGAGCCAATTTAACGACTGAAATTGCGAGCTGTGCAGCTGTGTGTGGCCGCAGTCATAACACGTGCGAGTTTGAAGCGCATCTGATGACGTGGCATTTTCAAGTTCGTGAGAACAATCTGAAGTGAACACTTGCCAGATTGAGCCTAGTTTTGTGCAACGTATTAACTTAACCCTTTTAGTGCTAGCCCATGAACACGGCATAAAGCAATAGGATACAAATGTAACGTAGATTACTTTACAATTTAGCTCTTGTGTCATTGCGTAGCTGAATGGTTGATTCACATTGTATTCTTCATCTGGTTACATCTCCGTAAATCCATTTTCATAAGCACACCAATTATTTTCTGCGTACGAGGTCTACTGTTATAGGATGTATTTTCATTGCTGAAGCCAGAATACGTATCTTCCTCTCTTACGTCGATGTCAGAAACTCTTTCATCGAAGTCTGAAAATTCAAAATCACTCGCTTTCTTCTAATATGTCGCGAACTGCAGATTTTATTTTCTCTTCAGTTCGTAACCTCCGGCTAGATGACGCCATGCTTCAACCAGCGTAAATAAATACTCGTTAGAATCTAAATTTGGAGCTAATTTAGCTCCTTGGAGTGAAGATAAAGACCCTGAAACGCTCCAGAAAACCTTTCTCTACGGCTAAGATGTGGAAAGAGTTAAAACATGAAAACGGCATCACGATTTGATCGTGATTGGCAATTTTCACTGAATTTTTGGAACATGATTATATCGTGTTTGGCACTAAATGGCTTGAAGTGTAACCCTAAAACACTTTAAGGAAAACTCAAAACTTTCTGTATGTGATTCACTCTATGAAGAACAAATTTGAAAGTTTGGTGAACTATTGCATGCAGTTCTTTCAGAAATTGGGTGTGTAATTGTGTATGTCCCTAGATCTTCATCTTGGTCCACTGTCCTATGAAAAAAACACTGCGAAAGATGAGATATTTTGGTGCGTATGGACTGGCAATCAACCGACATGTCATTTGTAAGGTCACATCATTATATTGGGTCACAAAGCACTGAAATTTGATTGCATTTACTATTAATATTAATTTTATGCAAAAAATAATACATTGAAGAACCTTAACACATTGAAAAACCAAGGTTTACACATGCTCATCTGTACTGCATACACTGCAATTACAACATTCCCAAATGTATTATCGATAAAAGAATGAAAAATATATTCTTTTATCCATAGCCCATTTGGGAAGGTTGTAATTGCAGTGTGTGCAGTATAGATGAGCATCTGTAAAGAAAAACCAAGGCTTACACACAATTAAAACCAGCTCACCGGAAGTCGAATTTGTTAAGAAACAGAGTCGTGAACCACAGATCTGAGGTTCAACCTCCCCCGCCCCCCCATCGGACCGTCATACCTGGCTGATTTTTTCGAGCGTTTCCTCAGTCCTCATAACTGACAAACACCGTAGAATACTCGACAACTAAATGTGTAGTGAAAGAGGTTCTGCCAAAATTATCTCGATTAATATTAAATAAATAGGAAAATCTTACTTTCTCTACATCTCTACAACAGATTATTCTTAAAAACTTATTCTTCTATTTTCTTCATGCTAATCGAGAAAAAATTAACAAAAAATCGTCTTATTACTTGCTTCCATGTAAGTAGAAGGGAAGTAAGGCAGTACAATGTGCTAAAATGATAGTCAAAAGCTGGTTGCTACGTGACTGAATTTAGTTTGTTTGCATGCACAGGAGTTGAGAAATTGGCGTATGTGAAAATATAAGTATTTTATAGCTGAAACCAATAACAAGGAACATCTCAAAGACGATCACCTCCACGAAAAAATGCATACAACTTAAATTTGTATTTTAACGAGCTCTACAGTTTCTATTAGGTAGTTTTTGTCCATCTCTTACGATTTAAGAGTTATGCAAAATGCCGTAAACTTCCTCTAGAGTAAAGATGTCTTCAGGGACTATTCCCAGAAAATTCAAGATATACATATTATTTGTCATGTAAATATCTTTAATATACGCCATTTAAATCAAAACCATTAGAGCAATTTTTTAGAAAATCAAAATTCGAACATTTTTGCATGTAAAGGGTAGTTGGGGGTGTTTGGATTTTCTTGAAAATCCTCGTGCCGATACTGAACTGAACTTAAGTACCAAGTTTGTTATTTAAGGGACTTTTCGTTTTTGAGCTACACTGCCCACTGGCGCACAGACACACATACACACTGACAGACAGACACACATACGGATATTTTTCTAAAAATGCTTTTTTTTTTTTTGATTCAGGAGATCTCAAAACATACATTTCTGGTGATATCTCGGTATGGAATTTTTGGGTGCAATACAAAACTTTTCTACACACAATGTCCTTAGTATAGAGAAAGTAAACATAGGCTTTGGTAAGAAGCTATATGTAGAATAATGTAGAAGCTATATAAAAATAAACGTAGTAAGCAGAGAAAGTCATCTGAATGTAACACATAAAATTTTCGTTTTAGTTTTGATATTTTTGGTTTTTCGCTTTCTTAGATGTCTTTCTCAGCTGTGCTGGGAAGCGATTGTGAAGAATAGCCATGGGGGGGTCAATGTGGGAAAGATGTACAATAAACGAATGACAAACATATGGATAGACGCCAAAGAAGAATATGTAATAAATAGCATTTTAAATTTAATCCATCTCTAAGCCTAAGTAATTTAAGAAAATTGAGTTGGGGTAAAGGGGCACTTAGTATGTATAATATTCTCTTGATAAGTGTAACAAATAATTATATTGCAGTTTTACTCGCCAAGGCATGATTTACGAGGAAAAAAATATTCTGCTACAGTTTTAGACCGACTTAGCTCACCAATCACTGAATGGCTATTAGAGCAAATAATTCACTAATAGGGAATAGCTAATGTTTTCAAAACAAATGTCACCCAATGTATTTTCTCGCAGGTCTAGGCCTGTAGCCATAAATTAAAGGGGTGTTACGTGGTAGGTAAATGAAGTACTCAGATTTTCTTAAAATGCCTATGACGATGACATTATACGCTCTTTGTTAACCAAAATGAGTACCCTTGTCAAACTTGCCGTATTATTTCCATTCATATCCTTGAATCCACAAAATTATATCTATATTATATATATTATTACTTTTTAGTATCTATTTATTTATAACAAATTCTGCATTTAAGCTACTTGGGTGTACCTTTCCTGGAAAATTACTTACTACTTGCTTATTATTATTTTTCATGTGTATTGAAGCATTAAGGAAAACTTTGAATCAATTACTTTCTTTATTTAGCTTGAATAAAACTTATGTACATTTTTTTAAATTCTTAGAAAATTTTTAATCATTTCTGAAATTACTTATTTTTTTAAAAAAGAATTTAGGACATATATGAAAACTTTAATTAATTCAGACTGTTTCTAAAACATTAAATATTGGGTAGAAAAAATGAGAGCATTTGGAACAATAGATTAAGAGAAACGGTACATTCTGTAAATAACATTTAAGACATTGGGAAACTTCAAAAAACAAAAACACTGCAACTGTAAAAAACAAATGTGATTTCTAAACTTCTAATGTGTCCAGAACCATAATCCTCATCTTTCGGTCTTTCTGCATCCTCTCTAGTCCTGGCTACTCCTCTTTTCCCACATGTTTAGGTATTACGCCTTGCAATTTCCATTTTTTTGACCACCGCTTGTCACTACGATTCATAATTGAGAAATATCCTTTATGAGAAATGTAAACACAGGGAAATTTTTCTAGCAGCGTTCCTGCATCCTCCATGCGGTCACAACACTGCAGGTGCCCTCCAAGCAGCCAGGTACTGGGAACGGGAACTGAGTTTACCTCAAATATGTTTGACAGAGGGCTTGCCTCACTGTAGCGCTTTCAAAGGTAAGGTATTTAAACTTTAAGTGCCCAAAACAAAGCATTAGAGTTATTTTTCGTGGGGAAAAAATGATAGGAAGTTAGTACTCTTCTGAATAATAAGCTACAAAGAAAGGACATTTCAAAATTTTCGAGATGTTTCTCGTGTAACACACCCTTAAGATTGAAACACTAAGTTAAACCTACCTTTTCAGATCAATTCGGCTACGTTGCAACCACGTGCGTACCAAGACACCGTGGTGTTAAAAGGTGGATAAATATTACAATGACATCACTACCAACTAGTGAACGCAGGCGAATGACAATAAGAAGGTTTCAAATGTGTTTAGTCCATGACCTTTCGAAGGCTTCGACATTTGTAGACCTCAGTTTACATTAGTGTTTCGCTGGTGACCTTCTTTGTTCCTACCTAATCGGAATTGTCGACAACCTGTAGCCCGCACAGGAAGCACGTGCCGGTGACATTACCAAATTGCTATGTTGCCAATAATCTACAATTTTAGTACGGATAGAAGGAAAACAATTACGTAAACCATTTTGACCATCTCACCAATATAAGGGAATAAAGAAGATTCAGGAATGCAATAGGTTGCTGGAAGGCATAAAAATTGCTGAGGAATCTAATAGAAGTAGTTATCCATTCAGGTGTGGATGAACACTGGAGCATATCATATTGACGGAATGTGCGTAGTGGGAGAATCAGCAAAAAATGACACGCAGATAGGTTGGCATGTTTGGAGCTACTGGCTGATAAGAGCAACTAGCAAAACACAAACAATATCCTAGCTAAATTACCCGAAACCGGATCAGATTTGTCCAGTTAGACGCAATTTACCTGCTTTTTCTTTAAGTTTTCTTTCTTTTTGTCGCATTCGTAAGTCCAACTAAATTGGCCTGTTGGTCTTCACAGGCTGACCAGAGTAGCTAGCAAAATATAAGCAAAATTCTGGATAAACTCTGCAAGTTAAATCAAATCTCTTCAGCTACCGCCAATTCAATTCTTTTTACTTTCTGTAGCACTTATGTACAATATACTTAATAGGAAGCGAAGGTATTGTATTGCACCCAAAAGTTTGATGCCGATATTTCACCGGTTATATGTGTTTTGAGGACCCATTAATAAAAAAATGCATTTTAGAAAAAGGCCCATGTGTGTATGTGCGTGTTTTTGGACAGTATAAGTAATTAAAAATGAAAAGTGCCTTAAATATCAAACTTGGTATTTAAGTTTAGTATCTTCCAAAGATACGACAGAGCCGCGCCGTGGTCGAGTGGTTAGTCCACTCGCGTCTCACCTAGACTCCCTGGGTCCGATCCCAAGCGACCGCATGTGAGAATTGTGGCGCACAAACCGTCAGGGGCAGGTTTTCTCTGGGTTCTCCGGTTTACCCCGCCATCACATTCCACCGGTGCGCCGTCTTCATTGTATGTATCAGTAGTGTCATCGCCTGCGGTGTCACAAGTAAACACATCAAAAAGAAAAGATATGACGCGAAGATTTTCATAAAAATATCCCACCCCAAAATACGTACCCCTTAGATGGCAAACTTTTCGAAAGTTACCATTTTCTAACAATGGCTCTAACGGTTTTGATCAAAATGCCGTATAAATAGATTTTCTTGCAAATAAAATGTATATCCAGAATTTCTTGGGATTAGCCCCTGAAGTTCAATTCATTCTGAATGACTTTTACACAACTGGCAAATCGCAGGAGGTACACAAAAGTTTACTGTACAAAAAATGTAGATCTCGTTAAAACACAACTTATGATAGATACAGTTTTCTTGTAGAGCTAGCCATTTTGAGATATTTCCTGTTATTGGTTTCAGTTTTAAAACACTTAAACTTTTCTCAATAGGGAAAACCACATACGTTTCATCTATCTTTTGTTTTATCCCTGGCCAAGGAAAGAGAACCGCATCTCAATGACGATGGCATAGCAATAGCTATTAGAAGATTTGAGTTTGGCTTTAGTCTATTGTCCTGCGTCATTTCCCTTCTACTTACGAGGAGCTAAGTAATACGGGTATTTATGGTGATGTTTATCTTGATTGTAGATAAAAGAATAACCTTTTGTTAGAATAGTTTGTTTGCAGAACAGATAAAGAAACCCATGTGAATGGAACACATCAGATCATTTCTTTTTCTTTTCTTTCTTTTTGTCACATTAATCTTGTATCTTAAATATGTATGTATGGGCAATGAGTCATGTGTAATGTATGTATTTATTTAAGTTATTTCACACCAAATACGATAACCTGTATACCCTTAGTTTTATGAAATAGAATAAGCTGTTGCTTTTTGAGGCAAGAAGAACCAAGAGAACATAATCAAAAGTCGTTGTCTCCATGGACCAGCATCTCCTACTTAATAGTCAAGGCTGTAGAGTTGACCTAAAGGGGTGGTAAAATATATGGTGGAGGGAAACAGTGCCTAAACCAATTATCCTTTCCACTGATTTCGCAAATTAATTGAACTTACTTTTTCATTAATTATATTTCTAAAAGTTTGAATTATAGGAATATAAACGGATGGCACTGTCTTTTAGAACATTCAAAGCATTTAAAATCTTTAAAATGCATAAAAGTAAACATAACAAAACAGAAAAAAGAACACAGAGCTCGCCTAATGCACTCTTTTTGTTCAATGAAATTAGTTAAAACACTTCCAAAATTTGGAATGGAATGTCGTCTTCAATGTAGTGCATTTTTATAACTGAAGACACAATACTTATATCGAAATATATTTTTAAAACATTTACTGCATGTACCATTTTATATTGCACAACTTTACAGAAAAAAATTATAACTCCAACACATTTCAAGTAAAGAGGGAAACTATACCACATAATTGAGGGGAAGATTTACTCTACAACTTGGTATTAGTATTAAATATTCCAGCTTTTGTTCACTCAAACCATGTAGCTTCTTTGTTTGTAAATATGTTATGAAAGTTTTAATCTCCAATTTTATTTTAAAGAAACTTTTCAGCTGAATTGTGTTGCCTGGTATATATTACCCGTATTCTTATAGACTATTAAAAAGAAGTAAATTAAATTTTGGGATGATAAAAACCACCTTTACGTAGTATTTCGGGTTTACTTTGTTGTTAGTAACATCCCTGTTATTATTTAGTAATTTCTGGAAAAAATTTAATAGAAATATAGTATAATGTAAAAGAATATCCTTGCTCAATAAAGATGCCTATTGGATGAGAGCACACCAGTTGTGTCTACAGCCTTTAATACTTGCATTACAATATTGTAAATCGTTTATAAGACAATGAGCAATCTGTCATGAGTTAGCTGTTTAAGATTGACATTTTTGTTTCCCCTTTTTCAAAATGAATTATTACTTAGCTATTGTGTTTTTAGTTTTCTGGTAGCTAATTATGATAATAGGAAGCAATTTCATTCATCCCAGACACTCATACGATATTCTCTACTCATTATCAGTCCACAGCTATGCCTTACAGAGAGTGTCATTCCCTTAAAAGTATTTTAGTATCCACTTAACTTTAGCCATAATGAATGTTCTTTTAAAATGGTTTCTAATTAAACAAGCCATAATTAAACTATTTATATTTAAAGCCACTCTTCGTTATTATCATATACTTACGTAGCGTTGTGTTTATTCAAGTACTAAGTGGATCACAGTACAATGAACTCCATAATTTAATTTCGTCTCCAGCTCTATACCAATTCAAGGCATCTTAGAATAGAAACCTCTAATTCAATACTACTCCAGCATACACATCTCCAGTCAAGATTCTCAGTTCAAAATAGCATAATTCTACATGCATAAGTCTCAGTACTGTTTATTTTTCCGTGTTATTCATCTGTCTTTAGCTCGATATAAATAGTCACCTAAATTGTATATTTACGGTTTACTTACAAAACAATTTTTAATGCTATTTCAATTCCTATTAACATTCATGTTTATACTTTATATAGCACTCATTTTGTAGGTAGAGTTAGTACTGTATGTCACAGAAAATTTTGGTACAGGTATCTTCAGAAATGCATGTTTTGATGCCTATGAATAGAAGATAAGTCTAGCTAAAGGTTCGCTCTCGCGCGCACGTATGAACAGCTTAACTCAAAAACGAAAGCTGGGACACATAGAAGTATTTAACTTGATCTCAATGGTGTGAGGTGTGGTTTTTCAAGATATCCCAAAACCCCAAACTATTCGTTACGCTAGTAAGTTTCCGAAATTTTGGTATGTTTTAAAATGGCTCTGAAGGGGTTTAGTTAAAATACCACATATTTAAGATATTAACACAAGAATAACATGAAAACTTCGAATTTTTCAGGCATAGCATGTTAATTCCTATTTTTGGAAGACATTTTGTAAAACAATTAAAATCTGATAGACCGATAAAAATATAGTTAGGACACAAAAACTATAGATATTTTTAAACACGCACAATATAATTAAAATATACACAATATATATCAGTACTGCCCGAGATCTTCGTTTTTTGGTGTGAATTTGTCGATACCTACTCTATCACTTTTTAAACTGCCTGTTACTGTTTCTTGGGATGGTAAAAGTACGGAATTTCAAGTACATCATACAGTGACTCACTTTAAAACATCTGACTAACGGTTTGGTTTTATATGTCCTCCTTGTAACTACAACGAACTGTGTAATGCAACTATTTTGCAAACATTTATTTTGATTAATGTGAAGTAAATACAGGAGTAAACTTTCATTAGGATAGTCTGTAGAAGCTATGTAAAAGTAAACGACCACTGGTAGAGAAAGTAAGGTGAATATAATACATAAGGTTTTTACGTAAGGTTTCATATTTTAAGGTATGCCTAACAAAGCCTTTCTAATTTTTTAGTACATAATGTTGGTGGAAGACTCCGTTGTATGTATGTAAAAATGAATTTTTTGAAAATTTCATCCTGAAATGCAAAGCTGAACACATCCAGAGTTAATATTTCAAGTCCTATTAAAATTCCTCATGTAAAACGATGTAAATATACAAAAAATCAAATTATATACTTATTCAGAATATCCAACGAGCATTTTAATAAATAAAACGCACTTTTGGTTTAAATCATTAGTTGAAATTATGCTTAATAATATAAGTAGTGTAAAAGTGAATATTGTTTTACATTTTAACTGAAAAACAGTCTATTTAGTTTACAATGTTTCCCAGTAATCTTATGTTGTTGCACAACAAGTAGAATTGTCTTTATTTTCGGGTATTGATTGTGAATAGGTACTGTTACGGGGGGCCATATTCCAATTCTGACAAAATTTCAAAGTAAAGAATTATAAAAATATCCATAAAAATTGTCAGAAATCTTGACTTCGGAAATCAAACTTTGAGGAACAACAAAATATTTTCGTTCACTTACAGAAAGGCATGTTCTGGTTTGAGAGGAATACATCAAGATATCAATTTATGCAACAGTTTCCCATATTGTGAGAGTAATTTTTAGTGTTCTATCCTGGTCCGTACTGTAAGAATTATTGTTTGCGTAGGGTTCATAAGTTTTCCACACTATGACAATAAATTGTTTGAGTAATGTTCATCGGTTTTCCATAGTGTGAGAGTAATTTGTTCAAGTCAAGTTTCATCACTTCCCACTACTATGAAAATAATTTGTGTAGTGTTTTTTATTTATAAAATACAGTTCCGGAGTCTTGTCAGGACTCTGGCCCTGTATACTCTTTTCTCTCCTTTTTTCCTACTTTCCCAACAATTCCGTTTTTCTTATTTAGTGACCGTTTTGCTTTTTGTTTTTATTACACACACATTTGCAAACATAGAAACATCAATCCCAAGGAGGGACTCGAACCCACGATTCTCTGCGCCAATGTTCATATGTTTCTGGTACTGTGAGAGTCATTTGTACGTGAATGTTCGTCAGTTTCCCATACTGTGACACTAATTTGTTAAAGTAGTGTTCATGATTTTCCCATACTGCAACAGCAACTTCTTGACTAATGTTCAATACTCTATTATTTTTTTACTACGGTGAGAGTGTTTACCGTCTTCCCATGTGTGAAAACAATTTTTACCTTTTTAGCACATATGTAGGTACAATGTGTATGTAGGATAGAAAAGTTATTGTATTCCACTAAAAAATTCAATGCCGAGATTTCACTGGAAATACATGTTTTGAGACCCTATGCGGTCCAAAGCCAGCATTTATAAAACATGTCCGCGTGTGTGTGTTGGTGTAAAAGTTCAGCATCTTCCAATGTTGCGACCCGAAGATTTTCGGTAAACCCCCCAAGAAACATTTACAGGAAACATTTTTCAAACATTTCCATTTCCTCAAAAGTGGCTCTAACAACAATTATTAAAATGCTATAATTTATATTTTTAAGTTATTTTTATGACAAACAAAATGCAAGTATATTTTGAAATGCCAGGGAATAACCTCTGAAGACTTCTTTATTCTAGATGACCTTTGTATAATTGGTGCGACGTAAGACATTGACAAAAGTTAATACGGAAAAATGTACACCCGATAAAACACAAAATTTATGTAAAATATATTCTATATATATATATATATATATTTTTTTTTTTTGTAGAGTTAACCGTTTTCGAGATATTCCGAGTTATTGGTTTCAGTTTTAAGCTACTTAAACTTTTCTCAAAGTGGAATTCATTATCTTTTGGTCTCTCTTTTGTTTATTCCTTTCAAGCAAAGAAAACCGAATTTCAATTGTTTCACATTGCAACCGGCTTTTAAAAGATTTGAATATCGCATTCCCTTATTGTCCAAGTTACAAAGAAGCAAGTAATAAGACCGATTCCAGTAATTTATATTTTGATTGGCTTAATGTATATAAGACAATAATCTTTTATAAGAAGAGTTTGTTGATGGATCAATTGGAGAAAGTCATTGAATGGAATACATCAGAATTTTTTTCTTGTATTGTGTTCTCACTTTTCCATACTGTGAGAAATTTTGTTTGCCAGTGTTTACCAGTTTGCCATACTGTGAAGCAATTATTTTAGTAGTGTTCATGAGTTTTCAATATTGCGGTAGCAATTTTACTGCTTTCCTCCGCCTGCCTAACATCGAGAGCAATTTATTTGAGTACTTTTCGTCGGTTTTTCACACCGTGATTGTACCTTAGGTAGTGCTCATCATTTTCCCCTGTTATGGGAGTAATGCTTTCTATATTGTTAATCAGTTTCTCATATTGTGGACGGTTATTTGTTTGTCAATATTTATTGCAGTTTCCATACCGTGACCGTATTTGTTGAGTAGTGTTGTTGAGTTTCCCATCCTGCAACAGTAATTTCTTTATAGTGGTCTTCGTCCGTTTTTCATACTCTGAGAGTAATTTGCTTGGTTACATTCATCAGTTTAGAGAATTCATTTTTACGAACACCAGGGCCATATAAAGGCGCTATCTTTCAAAATGTAATATTTATAAGTCCGATTCTTTCTGAGCCAATCAATTGTTCTTAAAACGATGTGAATACTTCAAAATGGATACTTGTTCAGTATTTTTAGTAATTTGAATAAAATGGATTACAACATCGCAGACGCAAATAGAAAGGTAACTAGTACAAGTTAAAAATATAAATTGGATGCGTTTCTGGACTTTTTCATTTTGTATTTAAAAAGTAATGCCTTGATAAAAATTTAATGTTTGTTACTAACAGCAGTTTTAGAAAACTACAGTAGCATTTTTTTAACCTTTCTGGTATATGATTTGTAGATTACATTAAGTTTTGAATGTGCAAATAAGTTGTAAAAGTATAGAAGACAGTACATCATGATACCAGGATTCAAAGTGGAGTTTTATTTTGCTCCTAGGGTGCAGCATATATTGCATTTTGAACAGCACTCAATTTTTTTAAATACCAATAATATTTTATTGATTCCTGAGCAAAGAGAAACACGTTTAGAACTAGATTAACTCACTTGTGCAGCAGGATATCTATCACTTGTTTTCATGCATTGTTGATTCGCTAGCAGTACTCACAACATAAGATAAATTCCTATTTTAGTTAAATATGTTATAAGCTTATGGTACTTACTAACATCTTGATTGTTCCTGACATTAAGACAAAGTTTAATTACTGAATATTTGACCCACAACAATGAAGATTTTCAATGTGTAGCTTTGTTCGAAGTAAGCATTTTCAGTGAGGGGCGGACACACAAACACACACACACACACACACTGACCTATTTTTAAACATTTTTTTATTTTTGTTATGTGGTTCATGGAACTTCCCAACATGTATTTTAAGTGAAATTTTGTTTTAAATTTTTTCGGTGTTACGAGTGCACTGTACTTCCTCTATATTATAGATAAAAATCTGATATGTTCCATTCACATGACCTTTCCTCTCTGTTCTGCAAACTGACTATTCTTCTTAATTATTTTATTTATATAATACTAATCAAGTTAAGAATTACCAGAAATTGTGTTATCAGTCACATATAAGTAGAAGGGGAATAAAAGCGCACATTAAAATAATGCGACTGTCAAATCTTTTAAAAATCTGTCGCTAGGCAATTGTCATGGCCAGGAGTAAAATAAAAGAGATGTGAAATGGATGAGAACTTCCATTTGGGAAAAGGTTAAATGTTTTAAAATTGAAACCAATAACAGGAAATATCTCTGAAATGGCCAGTTCTACCAAAAATTGTGCAGGACATAAACTGTGTGTTTTAGCGATATTGACTTGTTTTTGTAAGTACGTTTGTTTCTCTTACGGTTTATCAGTTATACAAAGTCATTCAGAATGAAGAAGACCTCAGGAGTTATTCCAAACAAATTAAGGAATGCATTTTACTTGACATATAAACATCTTTAATATATGGCATTTTAGTTAAAATTGTTAGTTTTTAGAAAGTCGGAAATTTCGGAAAATGTTCCATATAAAGGGTAGTTTAAGGTGGGGGATTTTCCTGAAAATCTTCATAATGCATCTTTGTGAGATATTCAGGTTAAAATCAAGTTTCCTATGTAACCGACTTTTTGCTTTTAGGTTACACTGTCCATAGACACACACATGCATACACACGCTCAGACAAAAAGACACTTATACAGAACTTAGGTATCTCTAAAAAGGATTCTTTTAGATTCAGAGCTCCTCAAAAGATGTGTTTCCGGTGAAGTCATAGTAATGAATTTTTGGGAGAAATACAAACCTTCTCTTCCTATGTGCATTTTATATAAGTGCTAGAAAAACTAAACTTTGTCTTACAAACAATACATTTTAACCACACCAATAAACCAACAATAACATTTTGGAGCGAATTTATGGTTTCGTGTACCTAAAATGATGAATGATCTTTCGGATTAGCAGACTACATTGAAAACTCCTCAAATTAAACATGTCCGAGAAATTAGAATCCAATTGTAGCGTTTCCCGTCTGGCTATTTTCATGCCCTAAGCTTGACCTTTACTGGCTGCTCCTAGGTGTTTGCAAATACCTCGCACAGTTTTAAAATTCGATTTTGCCATCGGATTGGTTTCTTGCGTTTTGTTCTCCAATTTTTGTTAAAGTTTTTTCTGATTATCCGTCTATTTTTTTTTTTTTTTTTGAAGTTAATAAAGGAATCTAAAGATCCTTTTCTTGGAGCTGAATATAGTCTTTGAATTTAGGATTCTAAAAATTTAATACAGGATTGATTTTTAGAAATTTGAAAATGTTACGTAACTGCTGACTATATTCTTTTGAAGACATTTTTTATGATACAAAATTGCAACATATCAGGATTTATTTTAAAAATGTTTAAAACCTTTAACCGTTGATTACATTAGATATTTTAAATCATATTTTTTCAGTTTTTAACAAGTATTCTGTTAAAATATATTTAAATCTATTACTTTTGTTAGATATTTACGATAACAATTTTAGCTAAGAACTGAAGAAACTGCAGTACTTTCTCTCTGAGTTCAGCTAATCTTAAGGAAACCTGTGAAATTGGATATAAAGCTTGGTATTATGATTGAAGCTCGGAAGTTGAGACCCAAAAATGGCGATATTTATGGGTCCGTTTTGTCTTTTTAACATAGTTTTGCCTATTGGGCCCTTTTGTAAATCTTAACGGATTGTTTCTCTTAACCTTCTTTCGACTACAGTTTTACTTTCTGTACACGTACTATGCATATTATAGAAAGAGAAAATATTGTATTCCACCCAAAAACCTTATGTCGAGATTTCACAAGAAATATATATTTTGAGGTCTCCTGAATCCAAAGAGAGATTTTTTAGCAAAAAGTGTTTGTGTGTGTGGACAGCATAGCTGCAAAAGGAAGGGACTGGTAATTACCAAATTTGGTATTTCTGTTCAACATCTTCCAAGGATGTCACACAAAGATTTCCAAGAAAATCCCCCCCAATCCAAAACTACCCTTCACATAGAAAAATGATTGAAAATGTTCATGTTATCAACAATAGCTCTAACGATTTTGACATAAGAAATAATATGTATATTTTGAAATGGCCTCTGAAGACCTCTTCATTCTAGAAGAATTTTGCATAGCATTTGTAGACAGACAGAATTTACTACACAAAAAAATGTACATCTCGTTAATATATAAGGTTGTCTCATATGTGCGTTTTGCCCGCAAGTTACATTTATAGCGCCTGAAAACCTTGAACTGTTTGATGCTCTGTAAAATTAATAAAATCATAGTTAACAATTGACGAAAAAAGACTGGGGTGTTTGCATTGGAGCTTAATTTAGCTCGTTCTACTGTAGCTAAGATTTTGAAAAATCTGGGTTACGTAAATATTCGTGATGTTTGGATTCTTCATGAACTGACTGAAGGGAATTTGATTCAGCGCGTATTTATCCGTGACTACTTATTGAAACGCAATCAGCATGATCTTTTTCTGGAACGGTTGTTAACTGGAGATGAGAAGTGGATTGTGTAGATACAACAATGCCCGAAAGAGTAAATCATAGTACAAGAAAAGGCAGCCACCACTATCAGTTGCTAAGCCAGGGCTGCATCCTAGAAAGGTGACGTTATGCATTTGGTGGGATTGCAAAGGAATTCTGTATTACGAACATCTTCCAAATAATGAGGTTATCAACTCCGAGAGATACTGATTTCAGTTGGATCGTCTCACGGCAGCCATTGAAGAGAAAAGACTGAAATTGGGAAACGACGTCGTCTTTCACCACTACAACCTGTATGCTGACCTGTCAAAAGTTGGTAATTCTGAGTGGGATGTGTTATACCAACTGCTGACATCTCCGGACGTTGCTCCATCCGACTTCCATGTATGCAGAATTTTCCTGAATTGCAAAGGTCTTCTTGGAGGACTGCAGACTGAATCTCGAAGGGTTCATCAACCAAAAAACTCCGACATTTTGGAGAAATGGGTTTTATAAGCTTCCATAGAAATGACAATATATTGTCGGCAGTTATTGTGTATATTGCAAGAGATTAATTGTTGTTTTAAAAAATCTAACTGCCTTATATATTTATATTTTGAACGACCTTGTGCTTGAAGCAAGTAAATAGAAAGTTCGGCAACTACACTCTCGCAGCTGTACTGCAGGTGAGGTGTGTTCCCAGGCGTTCTTAGTGGTTGAAATATGCCGGTCCCCGTGGCCGCGCTCGCTTAAGTGCCTCGCTTTGGTGCTTCGCGGCGCACGGGATCGTGGGTTCGAGTCCCGCTTTGGGCATGGCTGTTGCTGTGTTTGTAAATGTCTGTGTCTGGGTATGTATATGTAAAAGGAAAACGTTACATATTAATAGGCCAACTAAGGAAATGTAGGAAACTGGAAAAAAAAAGAGGAGAAAGGAATACAGTGCCGGAGTCCTGATAAGCCTCCGGAACTGTATTTTTAATAAAAAAATAGGTAACTAAAAGAAACATATTTATATACTAACATACATGTTATATAAATATATGTTACGCGTATATTGCACACTTGGTCGTTTGGTTTGCAGATTATTCCTTGTAATTGGTTTCAATTTTAAACTACGGAACTTTTCTCAAACGGAAAGTCATCTTTCGTTTCATCTCTATTTTGTTTCACTACTGACCATGAAAATGAATAACCTTCAATTGTACACATAGCTACCAGCTTTTAAAATATTTTACTATCGCTTTAGCCTAGCGTATACCCTTATCTCCTTTCTGCTTAGAATGAGGTGAGCAATAAGTACATTTCTGCTAATGTGTATCTCGATTAGCATCATATGGATAAAAGAATAATCTTTTGTAAGAATAGTTTATTTGCATAACAGGTAGATAAAGTGAATGGAACACATCAGAGGTTTATTTCTGTTTTTCAATTCGAAACATGCAGATTAAGAATACGGCAGAAAGCATATATCTGGAGACAACATTTTATTCAAAAAATGTTTCGCGCTGTTTGTTTTATACCACCATAATTTTGTGTGTTTAACAATAAATGTTTTAAAATCTTTTTTTGAGAAATGGCTTTCTGGTGTTTGCTTCATATTCAATGAATTCATCTCGCACTGCAATATGTATTCATTAATGTACATCAAGACTCAATAATTGACACAATTTCGCATAATATGACGCTCATCCCTTTATAGAATGTCCGATGAAATGATGCCCATTACTAATTACAAGCATTATATTTACTATTCAAATATGGAATTAAGAATAAAATTGAGAATTTTGAGAATATTAAACCATTGATTAATCAGCAACACACTTTTTATGCTCTTTTTCGGTTATTAGGGTCCCTTGAGGACATTTTCAGGTCTCTTAAAGGTATTGTTCGGCAGCTAATAGGTAACCTACTTCCGAGCCTTACTTATGGGGTTAATTGAAAACCTGCCATCTTGTTTTGTTATAGGTAGTAAGCGTAGGCTTACTTAGCACTTCAAACAGAAGGCCGCGAAGAAGGTATAACTGTGGAGAGAAGGCTGTATTGCTATTTTATTCCCATCTATGTATGCTAGAATTTATAGATAATATGTTTCATGGTATTTGCAAAAGCTGATTTTTCTCTGTTGTTATAAACTGATTTTTAACCCGTTTTTGCAAGCACCCATTCAATTTCAATACTAATAAGGAAACCGATCTGTGAAATTTCCAAAATCCAGAACCTTTTACCAAATTTTGTCTGTATAAAGAGGTGAGGTTACAAGTTTTAGTACATACCTGTATATGGAGTCACTATTAAACACAACTTCAATTATGTTTTATAAAAACTGCTCCGTACGATAAGCTTTTCATAATTTTAAATAAAGTTTCATTTAAATATGGCTTATTGAGTTAGAAAACACATTCACTAAGAAACATGTGTTTAAGTTAACTACTTGTTATGAAATATGTTATGTTAAATTGTGACTTTCAGCTATTGCAAAAATATGCATATTCTGATCTAATTTGGGTAAATTTAGTGACATTAGACGTTTGTTTTACCCTAATAACTATGTAGGAAGCTTTTGTTAAGATGTTATGGATAAATATTTCCAAATGTTCATTCTAATGACTTAAAGAAGAGTTTTAAACTATAAAAAAATCTCTAAATTTTTCAACCCAGAAAAGAGCACCGGAAAATTCGCTCAAATAAACTAGCCTGATATTTTGCAAATGTATTATTTCATAAAATACTGCGTATTTTATTCCCTACACCAGATGTTGCAAAACTTCTGCCAGAAATTTTGGATTTTTTTTTTGAAATATGAAAAATCTGATGTGTTTCATTACATGATTTTTCTACATCTCTGTTACAAATTATTGTTAAAAAGCTTATTCTTATATCTACTTCAAGCTAATTGAGATAAAATTACCAGAAATAGTCTTATTACTTGCTTCCTTGCAGGTTATTATGAGAAGATTTTAAGCTCTAGAATTCTTCCTCCAAGCGTTGCTTTTATTCACAGCTCAGTAATAGAAAACAGGGAGGAATAACAAACAAAAAAAATTGTGAACTTCATAACTACAACCAATTAACAAAACGATTACTTCATGGCAGTTTAAAGGTAATTTGGCACCCAATTTTAGAATTTTGTTATTACAGGCGAATCCCTTGTTAATGTTCCAGTTTTTAAGGAATTCTCGTTCGTAATGTACATTTTCAAAAGTCCTAGCAAAAGCTCCGTAAGCAAAGTGTTAAATAAACCCGCGAATAACGAACCTTCTTTAATGAAAAGTCTGCTTTTAAGGAACATAACAGATGTTAAAACAGTACATCTTGGCCTAAGTGCGGATACTGTTCAATTGTATGTGACGCTAAGATCGCATCTAATGATTGGTTTAAAAAAGTGTGGGAATTAAGACAATTGGGAGTCAGAAGCAAAGGCATGGGCTCACTTTCAGCATGTTATATTGAGTTACGGCTTGTGTATTTGAGTAATGGTTGAATATGTGTACAGTGTCTGTTAAGCAAAAGAAGTTGACTATTCAAGGAAACTTGATCATTATTAAGGATGTGGAAGTGAATCTGCTACTTTTGATCTTGGAAATTAAAAAATAAAAAAAAAAAAATAAATAAAAAAAAAAAATGTACATCATTGCTCTGTATTTTGAAGCAAAGCGATACTATGTTGAACGCAGTAGCAAGTGGTTTTGTTATGCAAGTGAAAAACAAATTTCTTACAGCATTTATACAATTGGTTGAGAGAAAGGAATTAGCCATGTTTATGTGTCAATAAATTCGTTCTTGCTTAGAACTGATCATCTTTTATTGTTTCACATGATATACATATCACAAATATCCCTTGAGCTCCCTTCTATTTAACAAAGAAATATGAAATCATCTCGAAGGTCATTAAAAAGTGGTTCTTCTGTAACTCTAGGAGCAAACAGAGACATTTACATGATAAAATACTTTTGTATCCTGAGGTTTTGGTATAAAATGGTTGATATTTCCTTTTTCATTTAGAGCTTAGAACCTTTAACAATTACCCACAGTTTCTGATATCAAGAACAGGTTCTCTTCTAGCTACAAACAAGTAAACTATATTTTTACATCAATCAAATAAAACATAGGATACTGAAAGTTATTAATTATTCCAAGTTATACAATTGTGGGCATTACTAACGACAAACATTTATGCTACTAAATGCAAAGAATCAGGAAAGCAAAAAATGTATACAACAAGGAAATACATGATATGGATAAACATGAATTCAAAATTGTAAGTGCATACCATTTAGTTATAAGTAATAAATTCGTCCAACTAAACAGGGGAAAAAAACTTACATTGGTTACACCATTCATTGATATTTCATTACCAAGAGCTAGATATAAATTTGTTGGACCACTTTAAGTTGAGGTTATAGAATATAACACTAACATTACATTGCCAAATTGTATGTAGTAACTGATATAGAAATTGGCATTTTATTTCTTCTGGAATTCCAAAATTCTATGAGATTTCTAGCAGTGTTATTAATTCACAAACCCGAAGGTGTTTAACCAAAACTGTACATTTTACTTTTTAGCAATTGCTTGGTTATTTTTAAACCAGTTAACTGTCTTTTCTATGGCCAGTTCAAACGGAGTAAAGCGGAACCCTGGATAAAGTTGACGAAGCTGTGTATTCTTAAAAGTTTTCTTGTAATGCTCATCAGCTACACATACGTCACAAAGAAGCCTTCCTTTGAAATTGAAGGCCTTTGAAACAGCTGCTGCAATCCTACCCACGGTTGGCGCATCTTCATCCCCTGTAAAGATAAAATTAACCAAATCAGAAGAGCGCTTCTTAATACTAACATAGTAATGATTAGAAATGTATTACCTTCATCTGTCAACCTGTCAACTAACTTTACATGTAACATTAGCTACTGTCTCCTACCAGTTAAGGTATATTGCTATTGAAGCTGAAACTCAGGGTGCTCTATATTAATGTTTTCTCTGCTATCACTTCTATGTTGCCAGCGCTAAAGATTTAATGCTACAATTATACATATTCATAGCTGATGTAGCTCAGTTTCACTTGTAACATTTGCTTCTGTTTATTCCATTAATATCTTTAGTTGCATTAGTCAAATTTGCAGCCTTTAACTATCAAGAGTGGTGTTAACTCATACACACTGACATTGGATTTCTGGTTTTAGGTTTGTATATATTAGGTATCACATGCATGCACCCTTACGGATACACTCACACACACATACACACGCACACTTTTTCATTACGTCCATATTCTGGGAAGAATAGAGAATAACTTTGTATAGAGAAAAATTCAAATGTCCCAGCCAAGAGTAGATCCTGTGACCTTTACATATCAGGCAGGTACACTACTGAGCTATGGGGCCTACATCACTTCTTTTGAATAATCATAACGAGCAATATCAGAATGATGCTTTAGAACACTTCCATTGAGTCATGTTACTGCAAGAGGTGCCATTTTATACACGTTTCTGACACCAAAATGTATACAATTTGCAAAAAGGACAACATTTCAGTTTATGTGAAAATATTTTTCTAAATACCTCTGCGAAAGACTACAAAACATGACCCACACATAAGCGAGGAACATCGATTTTGATAAGTGTATGATACAGAATAGTATCCATAATTTTAATGTTGAAAAACATGTTCCTACTCTCGGTAAATTGTTGCCAGCCTTACTACAATGGATCAATTTTCCATGGCGATGAAGTTTGCTTTGAAATGTAATTTCAGAGATCTGGGTTTTAAATTAAAGAAATGTCAAAGTTCAGTTCTTGTAGAACATCCTCACTTCGTGACTCGATGGCGTGATTACGTGATTAGGATAACAAATGTAACAAGTGACTTATCATTACACAAATTTCACAATGCAACTCTTGAGAGTAGACTGCTTGTGACCAAACAGAATGACAGTGTTTGTAAACTGTGGAGAAAATGGAAAATTATTACAGGGAGTGGAATGCTTTACTGGATGCATCAAGAGTATTATAATTTTACTATGAGATGATAGCAGGGAATTTTCATTTTGCTTTCCCTACTCCTGTGAAAGTGGAACTATCTCACCAGTTAAGGCGAGTGAAGTTGAGGTGAGTGCATTTTTCCTATAAGCTAAATATAGGGTGTCAGGGTTTTCCAAGTTTCAAAGAAATTGTAGACTTGTTTGCTTTCATCTAGCAGAAATATACTTCAAAGTTAGCTCCAAAGTTAGATGAAACTATAAGAAGAAGAAGAATTCAGGTTTCAGACATTTAAAGTAGTTAAAACTACTGACTGATTGCATACTTTCCACAGGGCAAACAGAGAGTACATGTGGTGGTTTACAAGCCAATAAAAATTAAATTAGGCATTTCACATTTACGAGTACACAAACTTTACATCGTCGGTTAGATTCGAATGTTGTATACAAATTATTGAGACAAAACATTTATACAAGTAAATTCTTATTTACACTCCTGCAAATAATTCACTAAAAATTTCGAAGCATAGACAGTCTTCGGCTGCACGCCATCCATGGCTCGCGCACTACTGGACGCTAACGCTCCAGTCACAATTCACAACAGAAACCACACTGCAATTCTGCCTCTCTTTATAGCTAGAAAATGACGACAGGAACTGTCTGGAAACTTGCTGAAGGCACTGAAAGCTGCAGCTTACAGAAGCATCTCGAATATCGAGAAGCATGATGTCGCGAGAAGGGTTTCACGTTCGGACGGATCCTCTTACATTGCGCCAATCTTCCGAGTTGTTTACGCATCCCAACTGCAATGAATCACATACCAAGGCGAACATGAGAACCATAGCATAAGACTGTACTGTCACATCGCTCCCTCCTAAGGGCTGAGCCAAATATGCCACCACTTTCTTCCCTTGGAGGAGGCTCGGGATGCGATAGGCAACGTCATCTGTCCTCTTTGCCACAAATATGACCCTTGCCATAACCTTGAAGCTTGGAGCAGCGTCCCTAGGTCCGGGTAGAGGATATAGACACACCAGATCACCTTTCTGGAAACCTTGGCTTTGACCTGCCAGTCGTTTCGGGACTTCATCCGATTGCTCGCTACCTGGGTACTTTGACAGGCCATTTCATGCTTGTCATGAAGTTGGTCTAAGAGATGCTCCACGTACTTGAATGTTGGCTATTCTACCACAGTAAGACTCACGAACACCAGATAGCATAGTAGGCACAGCTTTCAGCCAAAAACCAAACCGGCCCATGTCAACCCGGTGGGGTCGTGGGTTGAAGAGCGGTAGGCCAACAAAACAATTTGGCATCCTCACATCCCTTTCACTCTGGTGTTTAGCCACAACCTTCCTCAGATATTCTTGTAGGGTCTTGATGTACCGTTCAACCATTCGCCACACTGTGGTTGAAGAGATGTGAGTGACTCGTGCCCTCCGAATCTTTCCAATGTTTCCATCATGAAGCAGGACTCAAAATGAGTGCCCTAATCACTGTGTAAGCTCCATTGCTACACCATAGCAACAAAAAGTTCTTCCACGAGGCAGTGATGTCTTGGCCACCTGGTTAGGGATAGCGTACACATCCGGCCACCTGGTGAAATAATACGTTTTTACAAACAGATACTTATTTCCCTTATCGGACACCGGGAATGGTCCATCTACGTCAATAGCTATGCGTTCGAAATGCACTCCCGCGCTTTACTATTGCATGCCAACCCGGCTCCTGGTCTGGGAGCCGTGACTTGCTGCGTCACATAACATTGGCGGCACCATTTAGAGTCTACCCAATGTCTCAGTCGGTAGTGCCTTTGTTGGAGTTTGTTCTGTTGGGCCCCAAATGACCTCCCAAAGTCCCCGCATGTACTTCCTCTGGTACTTCCGCAACCTTACTCCAAGGGAGGACCATCTGCTCTCTCTCTCTCTCTCTATCTCTCTATCTCTCTCTCCCTCTCTCTCTGTGAGTCTTCCTAATAGGAGACTTCCCTACTCTTAAAATTTCTCCGTCTTTGATCTTCAGTGAGTACCGTTGGGTCTAATAGAACTTGCACACAATACTACTTGGTGCAATGTTCTCCCAGATCGGCCTAGCCTTAACAGCACTTCTCCCAGGAGTGGTCCTAGGTCGGCGTTCGACAGCTTCCCCTCCTCAGTCCTGCGCTATCCCATGCAGCTGAAAGTACCACAGAAATAACACGGAGAGCACGGCATACTCCTTCTCTTCAACCTCAGTACAGTGAACGAACTCCTCTGGACAGGATCATCTGCACATGGTATCTGCATTGGTGCCGATGTAAAGTTGAATGTACTCTTGCAGCTTCTGGACCCAACGGGCTGTCTGGCCCTCCAGGTTCTTGAAACTTAACAGCCAGGTGAAGGCGGAGTGGTCAGTTCTCTGGTAAAATGGCTGACCTCTGCTTTTGGAAGTGCTCCAGCACCTTTACTAGTGCTAGAAAATCTCGCCGAGAACTGCAGTAGTTTTTTCTTGCATTGTTGAGTGTCTTGCAATAGCAAGCAATTACCCGCTCTTGGCCATCCTGGATTTGTGATAGAACGCCCCCCCATGCTGGTGTCGCTGTAATCGGTGTCCACAATAAACTCGCCACTAGCTTGTGGTAATCCTAAAATAGGAGCACTGCAGAGCGCCTGAAATGCGTTCTCTGCCTCTTCTGACCATATGCAGAGCCGGCGCTCTTCCGTCAGAGAGTGAGATGTTCTACAATTCTGCAGAAACCTCTGACGAACCGGCGATAGTAGCTGCATAGGCCCAGGAAATTTCGCAGCTCCCGTTTGCATTTCTGGTGAGTCCAATCTCTCACTGCCTGAGCACTCTCCGAATTCGTGGCCACTCCGGATGGTTAGACTATGTGGCCCAGGTACTTCAGAAGACTAGCAACTTCTTCTTGTTCAACCTTAAATTATCTGCCAGCAGCCTAGGCTGTATCTTGGTCAGGCTTTCGAGATGTTCTTCGAAGTTACTATCAACGACGATGGTGCCAAATAAATAAGAGTAGGCAGCGTCGTAGATCAACCCCCTCATCAATGCTTTCATCTGGACAGGAAGAGACCAAAGGGCATAACTTAATTGCCAAAGAGATTGACTAGTCGATAATGTGTTTTTTTCTTTGTTTCTGGGATCTAGGCCCACCAACCAATATCGCGATTTCACCTCCAATTCGTGAGTCTCTGGGAACCAGCAAGCGTGTCCAGGGTGTCATCAATCCGGGACGGCATTCAACTTCCTATAGTCCTCGCAGATGGTACCTCACCACTCTTCATCTTCACCACGACCACAAGGGAGCACCAAGGGCTCTCTGATTCCTCAATGATTCTCATCGACATGTCCTCTAACATGCCCTGTACCTCAGCTTTCTTCGCCAGGGCTGTTGCTAGAAACGTCGTGCATCTCCGGTGTCGATGTTGAGGAGCACTCGATCAGTACGACCGTAATCGCCATTACTTTCGCTAAATACAGATTGGTATCGGCTGAGGAGATGCCGGTCCCTCTCTAGTTGTGAAACTGTAAGATAGTCGGCCACCCTCTTCACAAAGTCTTTCTGGCGGGGACAAGACCATTTGAAAATGATTTTTTTTTGTCATTTTTGATAGTGTTTAACGAAATGTTTTACTGTTATGGCACCGCAGGCGATGACACAGATGATAATGGAATGAAGATGGAGCACCGGTGGAATGTGATGTCGGGGGGGGACCGGTGGACCCGGAGATAACCCGTCCCTGTGCCGCTTTGTCAACCACAAATCTTACATTCGGTAGCTTAGGATCGAACCAGAGCCGTCTAGTGAGGGGTGAGTGATCTAACCACTCGACCACACGCGGCCCTTCGACAGTAGCTTTGATTTCACCGCTCGGCACTACACTAAGGGTTGGCTCGGACTTCTCTTGGCCTAGACGCCCTAGTCAGTGTCCATCGGGTTCAGCAGCCTCTCAGGTACTTCCGAGCAACAATGCTCGGGCATCACTTAGTGAGTGTAGTGATATCTTTGGGTCCAGTACCAAGTTCTTTGACCGTTAACTCTCCAGGTGCGCCTTCGATACCACCTCGCCTCTTGCGGCCACAATTACATAGTCCTTCAGGATCACCTTGCAAATTCCCAGATCTGCTTATAGGCTGGGGAGCAACACCTATTCCCAGCCGAGTTGCAAAACCCTCTGGTCGACATCGACCGTCCCCTCGTGGTTCCCAAGGACATCTATACCAGTATTACAACCTCAGTCACCCTCGCGACGAGCGCTCACAGTATGCACCCCATTGTCAGCTCAAGCAGGACCTCCTTCTCTCCACAGGTAACATTTTGTACTACGCCTTGTCTAGTTGGTAAGGCCGACTAAGTGTTCGTGTTGACAAGCCCTTCGACACGTCAAATCTGGTTATAGTTACGGCTGCACCTGTATGTGTGAGTATTTGGCACAGCGTTCCTTTTATGAAGCCGTCTGCGATGATGCTGTAGTTCACTCTTCTGGCCAAAGCATGTAGCATCACTCGAGAGGATAATGAAGACTGGCTCAACACACTGGTTCTTATTTTTCCTCCTGCTCATCATTTTGGTGTGGACAGTAATTCACTGGGTGACCTGGCTTGTCACACTTCTAGCACACACCACCACCCGAAGGTCGTCTTCGTTGTATCTTTGTCTCTGTCATAACGAATACTCTTGGTCCTCGAAGTGGGCACAGTTGTTGTCTTGACCGGCTTCATTCTGAGAACTGCCGTTAACGGCTCGCGGATCGTCTCACTATTACACGCATCAGCGTGTAACCGCATCACGTATCCCATCGACGAAGCTGTAGGCAGCTTCTTGGAATACATAAACAGGTGGTAAATTCACTAGGACTTTGTTCGCTAGTTGTTCGATGGCGAGGGCAAACTCCTGCATCGCCTGAGCTGGCTGTTGACCCTCGTTTATGCTGATTACGGTAGGCTGCAGCCAAGCAATGGTTACCAAAATAGTTCTCAAGGAATTGCTGGATCTCCGCAGACTTCCCCGACGTCGCATTCTATTTCCCTGCCACTCGTCCTGGAGGCTTGCTATCAACTGTGCACCTTTTTCTTCTGCTGACCATCGATTTATAGGTGACAAAGGCGGCGAACTCTCGACAAAAGACATCGAAGGTTGACGTCCCGTCCTACTTGGGTGGCTTAACGCGCACGGCGTCTAGAACTTCAAGTCTTTCAACTTTCTGTCGATCACTTTTTTCAACATGGCGTTCATTCCTTGAGCTTGGAGAAACATTTCGAATATCGAGAAGAATCATGATTTCAAATCTTCCCTTCAGGGCACTACAGCGTTCTCCGAGCTCTCCCACAGCATCAATATGGTGTCCAAGTTTTTTCATCGTTTCCCCCAGCTCTACTTGTTAGAAAGTTCCGTTTTCAAGTTCTCCAACGCTTTATTTCATTTCCCGTTTTCTGTATGTCGGGTACCATCTTCTCCATGCCCAATTGCATTTTTCCATTTTCACTTCTATCTTCTCTACTGCGGTTTCCATTCCGGTTTTCATTTCCGTCTTCGCTGTCGTTATTTTACCCCTCATTTCTTCCATGACGGTGTTCACTGTCTCTACTTCACTTCCCATCCTGCCCATCTTCTCAAACAGGTTTTGAAGGATCTCTTCTATCCTGGCGTTATAATCCCACTCCTGACACTAGTGTAACATAGTCTTTATTGGATGTATTTTTTTTACAAATAAAGTCTTATTTTCACTTCTGCTAACACTTCACTCGATGTTTTGATACGTAATCAGTTTGCGGTTGCACGCCATCAATAGCTGGTATACCACTATGCGCTAACACAGCAGATACTCACAACTCATTACAATTCACGACATACACCACGTCGTAAATCTTCCTCCTTTTATATCTGAAATGCCGTCACTAACTTTCTGGAAAATTGCGGAAGATACTGGAAGCCGGAGATTGGAGAAACATTTCGAATATCGAGAAGAATCATGTCGTTAGAAGAGCCTCGCGTTCCGAAGGATCCTATTAGTTCACGCCAATCTTCGGTGATGTTTACGCACTTTTGATGACTCACACACTAAGGTGAACATGTGAACCATTGTATAAGACGGCACTCTCGCAATATGAATCAAGATTTAAAATAAATACCTTCTATGCTTGACTATCTAAGCACCTTAAAGTAAATTATGTGCACATTATGGAAACAGTACAACTAGGGACACACGAATTGCACAACTTATGAAAAATGTTAAAATATTTACAATTACAACAGTAATTTCCAACACATTTATACTGTGTTGACAAACTACCTATTCAAAATTGTTTTCAGTTTCACTCTAAATGCAAATTTCTGTGTTTATTGGAGAAATTTAATCAAATGTAGTGAAACTATCATGCTTTCAAGTAATTATGCACTTTTAGTTCACTTTTACTGTTCCTGATATATGCCATTAACCAAGAAGCCAATTACAATTGTTGGTAAATGTTGACGAAATAAAAGTGCATAAAATGCTCAAATGGATAAGAGCATTTCCCTTTTTGTCTGGCTTTTTCACTAATATCCACTCATAAAGTTTGCTACTGGAAATAGCAGGTGAAAGTTGTAATCACATGTCCCTCCTTACTTCCCAAATCCTGATTGAGTCTAAGAAACAAAAGTTCTCTAAGGACAGCATGAAGATGTAGGATAGAGAAAACGAACAAGTGCACTCCTTAGAAAAAATCTTATGGTGTAAAACAGCATGCTAACGCCACGTGGGAGTAGTGAGAACAGTTTTCAAGGTAAGAATGTTCAAAAGCTACATAGTTCTATTTTTTTCTATTTCTGCCATAACTAAAATACTAGTGCTGTTGATGAATACTTTTATTTATTCACTTTGATTTTTAAATATTCATATTACAAGATAAAAGTATAAAATTAAAATGAGTGCAAGTTTAATCCCCTTTATAAGCCACACATTTTTCAGATATTCAAAAGGTCCATATGAACCTAAGCTTAATAATTTATTTCTGTGTATGTGTGTGTGTTTTGCTCATGCTTGTCCAGTTAACATAGCTCTTATATTTTGCTCAACTTTATAGCATTCTTGCTCTATCATATGTTGTTTCATAGTACAGAACTGGGCCAATAATAAATATCTGCGGTTTAGGTTGGTAGTGACTGTTTTAGTGATCTAATAACAATTTATTTTATTGGTAATTACTTATTGCTGGCATAAAATTTAGTTGTCAGTTATTTTAGTGATTTATATAGCGGCCATATTACTAGAACCATCACAATGAAGTGTCCAATTACATATCAATTGACGCAATATTAAAATTATTTTAAATGGAGGACACGATTTTGTTTTCTATTTTCACCACTAGAGATACAGAGTATAGATTTTATATACCGAATGAAATTACAGAAAATTTGTATATATAAGAATATATATATATATATAAAGCAGAATTTATTTTAAGTAATCTATCAAACGAATGAAAAGGTACAATAATAAATCTACAAAAATTATAACTCTAGAAGAAAAATATACTAATAACAAAGGAAGCAATAAGACATGCCTATAGCAGCATGACATGAAGAATGACCAGTAACAGTGTCCTAGATACATAAAAACATAAGTAAAATCGCAGATGCCTAAATGATTTAGTCAACACGCAGATACCATTTAACTGCAAATAAGCAATACGTCATAATATGTATTTCTTACGTGATAAATGAATAACTACAAATTTAACCACTTACCACACAGAATGATGCCGTCTGCACCGTTATACTCCCGTAAAGCCCAAACCATTATCCTTGCAACATCAAAAGAGTAGATATATTGATATGATACCTGTCCGGAAAGAGGTACAATGAAGTACATGTCTTCTTCATTCATGCCTTGAGCTTTACCTAACGGAAAACAACATATTACTTTAGATATAGAAGTATGAATACAAAAGTCAGCTTTTGTGTACTCCATTTAGTTTATATAATCCTGATAGCTACAAACATATGCCCAGTGATAATTGTTTGGACTTTCCTTCCAAAATATAATAGTTATTTTTTAGCAATATTGAACTCCTGCATACGACGCAGTGTGTCATCAGTTTTGAGCAGTTTCCAGAGTCATGTTTATCTTTCTTATTCTCTCTCCGTCTGTTCTGCAGTACCAAGCCCTCTTTCTCTCATTACAGCTAACTGTAACTAAAAATTCAAATGGATAACTGCCCTTTATAAGGGAGAGCATAAACCTTCAGCATACTTATGTATCTGTTTTTACAATTTGAATATTCAAACATTGTATATCAATTTTATTAATGTTAAAACATTAATACAATATTATTTGTTGAAAACTTTAAATCACCAATTATTAGATTGTTTAACAATATTAGAAATATTAACTTTATATGTGATATATTCTTTGTTTTCATATTTTAAAACTTTCCTTTTTCTGTGTCATCCGTTTCTGCTAAAGAAAGAAACAGTTACAGGTCTGAATTTTGAGGATGATAAAGGAAATTAATTGGAACAAATGGCCAATTTTATGCCTCATTTCTAAGTAAAACTTTATTTTAAAAGCTCTTTATTTCCCAGCCGCTTCAAAAGAAAAAGGGAAAAAAGCAAATAAATAAAAAATAACCCGGTGATAATTTACTTAGCAGCTGTGCAGCCTAAAACTTCACCACTACTAACAGCAAAAGCGAGTCTGGGTAAGAAGCAGAGATCAGAAGTTGTGCATTTTAAATAATTGACATAGCTAGGTAAAATGCGTTATAAACAGATAAAATAGGTAATAAATGAAAACATAGTAAAACATTGTATTGTATCTAGTTATTTAATCAATAAGCGCTATCCAATCAAACAAACAGGATATTTATGTTAACACTGTGTTATATTATAGTTTCCAAGTAACTCTAAAGTTTTAAGAAAATGATAATCACTCATGACAAAAGAATGAAAATGTTTCTTGGTCTTGAAGATGTTTACCTTGAAAATTGCATTTTTAATTTGGTGGTAATGATATGTGAAACGAAATATTTCTTTTTGAGGTTCAATGACTCACATGTTACACATAAGTAATTACACTAACTCCATGGCACGACAGCTCACGGGGAACCTTGGCCTACCGCCCGGCCGCTGCGTCCCCCATCTCGGTCCACTGCAGACGTCATGGATGGGGTGCAGTATTGGTAATTACACTGTCAATATAAAATACATTGGTTATGAAAGTATAAATGTACGTTTGCAATTTACTGAATAAAGGAACTCTGGATTTTGGCTAATTACTAGCTACCTGCATTGCACAACAACGTTGCAAAGAGAAATTACAGAAAGATACATTTAGAGATATCATGAAACAAGTTTTATCTGGGACATTCATTGCTGCTTCTAAACGTATGATCTGATAGGAAGTCAGGTATCTACAAGCTCTGTTAAAAACCCTTTCCTATTGTTACCTCTTTTGTGGCAACATACATTGTTGTTTTAATAATAACTTATAAATAGCAATAAAAGGACAAAAGAGCTGTGCATTTTGACAAATGTGCATTTGCTTAAAAAAGACAGCATTTAAATAAAAAGGGTGTGAATCATAGATTTACTTTCAAATTAAATATAAATTTAACGCATATAAGAAGGAATTCCACCAAAGTTATGATCTTTGGTAATAAATAACTGTTCTTACTCCATAATTATATGTTCTGGTTCAATTCATAGATTTGCCTTCCTTTAAAACTTACCTTAGTGTTTTAGCTTTCAGTTTCATATCATGTGAAAATGTAAAACCTTACTTACCGCTCTCTATCGCATCATACAGCTGACGTATAAATGTTGGTATTGCACGCTTGGAATCCAGCCTGTAGTCGTCATTTGGGCCGAAAGTAGGGACTGGAATAACAGAAGTAAACATACGACCATGCTCCTGATTATAAGCATGATTTGCAACATCCATTATCCTTTTTGGATAGCTGTAGTTAAGGTTGGGATACATCGGCAGTAATCCGTGCATCTGAAAATAAAACCGGTTTACTATAACTTCACAGTTCTTCTGTTTTGAATACAGGAAAAAGAAAAACGACTATTATCACCCAAGAAACTTGTCATTGCTGATAAACAATAAAAACTATCTATTTTATATATTTGCTTCTATTATCTTTGCATATTAAGCAGATTATACACTAATGGAAGTAATTTAATCTGAAAAAAGCAGTACTTCCAAAATGTTCTTAGTTTTGAAATAATATACACACACTTGAAGGCTTGAACTCTCAACTATATTTCAACGGAAGTTAACATTCCAACATTTTTTCTAATTGACCTGTGTTGTATGCTTCTGACAGAGTTACATGATCTTACATTGCCAACAAAGCCAGTTTTTGTGTTTGGCAGCATTTGGCAACATTTGGCCTAAAGCATCATCTGCCATTTGTTGTATCAACAACTTTGTTTCAATAATTCTGATTATCTGATCCAACAATTCAAGAAATGTGATATGCAGTGCTTTGCAAATGTATCTTATACCTGCAACTAGGTGATCTAGCAATTGAGTCAGTTATTTCAGAAAGGTCACGAGTAAGCTTTTTTACGAACATGAATTTTATACTGGATTTGCACATTTGCAGGTTACTAAAAGCAGACAACATAAATACACCATTGAATACACTGTTACAAGTAATTGCTAATTTCACCGACGGCCTAAGTATGCAGCATTTTCACTTTTTACATAATCTAAAAAAGGAGGCTTACCCTTCCTACAAACTCTCCATATCCATTGGATAAAGTACCTATCAGTGCGAGCTAAATGGAGGACAAAATCAAAGGAGAAAGTGTGCTGTTCCACAACAAATCCAGTTTTAATCAGAGATTTTATAATGACAGAAAGAGACCATTAATATAGTTGTAATGCTGAAGATAAGATTTTGTTTCATTTTACTGGTTGTGCCTCTTTCTAGTGTTCATAAAAGAATGGCCCTGTTGGCCATAATCGCCGCAGGTGTATCAGAGCTTGTTTCGAAATTCATATCTGATTGTTTCCTTGCACAGGTAGCTTCTGTTATTAACTACTGCATTATTATGCATGTAGGAAGGAATACGTATGAAGTCGCTGAGCACTTTGCGTCGAAAATGTGATGGTCTCAGCTGTGCATGAGTTTGTGACACCTGTGGAAATTTGCATGTGTATGTGTACTACTTCTGAATGTTTTGTTGACGTTATCGACCGGTATGAAAAGGAAAGAATGAAAACCAGCGATTCAGTTTCGAAGGCAATTCGGAGCGTACGGGTTGTAGCTGCTGACGCCGTGAACATCAAAAGGCAACTGTATGGTTAACATGTTCTGAAATCATCCAATAAAGCCGTTTATTTGTAAACAGATTACTGGTTGTAGCCAATTGGAAGAACTATGCAGCTGCGTGTTTGAGTAATAAAGAGCAGTTGTGTTGCATTAGTGTCAGAGCAAGAATTTAACACCAAGATGGAAAAAACGATGAAAACCTAACTGGCCGCAATCCAGGACATAAAATCCACACTGAACATTTGGGCAGAAAGCTAGAATTAGGCATGGGAAAGATAGAAGAAATGAACATCGAGAAGAAATGGAATCTAACACGAAGAAGATGACAGATGAAGTAAAGACACTGAATATGTGGTGGAGAAGCTGAAGATAGAATTATTAAACAAAATTAGCAAACAACTGTCTGGCTTGAAGAAGTATGTGAAAGAATTTGATGGAAAGGTGGAAGAGCTTGATAGAACGTTTAAAGACCAGGACCAACACCTTTACGCCCTGGAGGCCCTCGGGGAAAGCATTAATGCCCTGGAAGGTAGAGCCGACAGTAGCACCAAGGGACTAAATGCAAAAGTGCAAAAGATGCTTGACAAGAGGCTTAAACCGTTGAAGGTCAAGATACCAGTACACGAAACAATAACTGCACGTGTCAAGCTACTCAATTACGGTGGAACATCAACTTTAGAAGTCTTCTGCCAACAGTTTGTCACCATCACCACCCACAACAAATGGTCAGCAGAGGAGGAAGACACACAAACTGACAGAAAACTTCCAAGAGCATGCGGAAGAAGCTGTGACTGATATCCTGGCATCGAAAATGTCTGGAGACATTTGGAAGGCCGTTGAAATCCTTTTTGGGAACTATCTCTTAGCTGCAGTCTATGACAGCTGGATTAAATGAAGGCTGTAACAGCCTGGGAAGACGTTGCAGGAATTCGCCCTGGTGATTGAAGAGCTAGTGGATAAACTCTTGGTGAGCATATCACCTAGTTATTGTCCCAGGAGCTAGCTAAGCACAATGTTCTCGGTTTCAAGGTTTTATCATTCTGTTTATTGCTACGACGATATTACGTGTGTGTGTTTGTGAGGAACACCCAGGCTGCAAACAAATCAAATCTCTCTGTCAGCGTTTCTATTTACGCCTTAGAATAAATACACAGTGGGGATTTATGGTAGAGCCATGTAGCTACGGGATTCACAGTTTGTTGTTTTAGCTATCAAAAAAGCACATTTGAAAATGTTATATCTCAGTTCTAACCATGGCTTCAACTAGCAATATAGCTAACAAATTAGCTTGTGTAGGCAGTGTACGGGCTTCAGAAATAACTTCAGAAAATGCGGAGGACTTTTTGCTATATGGCATGACTTTGATATTGACGGCGAGTTTTCAGATTTTGAGAGGGGCGTCGAGGATATAGGTAGCAGTGAGAAAGAAAGTGACTCTCTTCCTTCAGGTGTTCGTGAAGAAGCAACATTGTGGGGTAGTCAAAATGACTCCAAAACAACTAGACATATCTTCACGAGCACAGCGTCTGGTGCACAACCCCAAGCTCAGCTGATTTCTGACAGCCAACCAATTGACATTTTCACAAAAAAATTTCTGCTGACTTAGTGCCTCTCATTGTTACAGAAACAAATTCATATGCGAGTAAGAAGGAAGACCTGAGATCTAAAGGCAATTTAGGGCCTAAGAGTAGAATTCAGAAGTGGACAGAAGTAACACTGAATGAGATTTACAAGCTAATTTGTCTAATTACGCTCATGGGTGTTATTCGTAAACCAACTTTAGACATGCACTGGCCTACAGATGACATGATAGCTACTCCATGTTTTGGGAAATGCATGTCAAATAACAGGTTTACTTCCATTTTGCGGTTCCTTCATTTCACCGGCCCAGAAAATGTAAACGATAAAGCACACAAAATTAGGTCAGTTTTGGAATATATTATTTCAAAATTCAAAGAAAATTACGTGCCTGGTGATAAGGTCACTGCAGATGAAAGCCTGATAATTTGGAAGGGCCGCTTAGGCTGGAAGCAATACATCAAAACAAAGAGGGCCAGATTTGGCATAAAGAGTTTTGATCTTTGTGAAAGTAAAACGGGATATCTTTACAATAGCTGCACTTACACTGGTCAAGGAACTGATAATACTGGAGGTTATCTGGCTCCATAATAATGCACCTGATGGAACCTATACTTGACCAGGGTAGGACTGTATATTTAGATGATTGGTACAGCTCACCTAAATAATACATGGCCTTATACAAAAGGAAAACAAATGCAATTGGAACAGTACCTTCAAATCGTATTGGTTTGCCGAAGAATGTGAATAGAAAAACACTAAGGAGAGGATAAATGCAGGTGTGCCAGCTCCCACACTAGACCTACATTACTTGGCAAGATAGGAGGGTGTTACGGCATTGACCAATTGCAGCCCTAAGATTTTTATGATTGACACTGAAAAAATAGATTCCCACACCAAAATGTCAACTTTCAAGCCTGATGTTATCCAGGAATACAATATGCATATGGGTGGTGTGGATCTAGTAGATCAGGTATTGCAATCATATCCTTCTTTATGAAAAACAGTTAAATGATATAAAAAGGTATTTTTGCACCAGCTGGATATCACCATATACAATTGTTTAGTAATTTGGAGAACAACAAACCCACGCAAGACGATAATCTACTTGGACTTCCGCATATCAATAGCTCGTAGCCTAATTGAGCACTATAGAATTCAGAGGTCTCTTCAAACAAGGGGTAAGAAATCTACAACCCCTGCACCTCTCAGACTTGAAGGAAAACACTTTCCTAAAAGGATACCATCGACAGCAAAAAAATCGCGTCCATTACGAAGGTGTTTGGTGTGTCGTAAAAAAGGAGTCCATAAAGAGATTAACATGATATGCCGTGAATGTGGAGATGTGCCCTCATATGTCCATCCATGTTTTCAGATGTACTATTCAAAAATGAACCTTTAAAGGTAAGACTTTATTTATTTTTGAATTTATTTAAATTTATTATAAAAGATAAAGATTAAAATTATTAGGGTTAAATAAACATTAAATGCATGCATGCCCAGGACGTCATTGTGACGTCCATATCTGTTCTCCTGCATTATAAAATTGACGTCATATGACGTCCATATCCGCGAAAAGGTTAAAGACAATACCTACCTGTTTTCAAAAATGCTAAATAAAAGCGCTGTATGGCACATGAATGTGATTAGTTTTATTAATCATACATTCATTGCAGATACAGCATAAGTCTATAAATTAAAGCTACATTTTGAAAAGGCAAACCGTCAAAAGTAAAAGTTTTTGTTAGTTTTCCATACCTGGTATAGTCCCACTGCAGCATTGAATAAAGAAAACATTAGAAATTTGATTTGGTTCCATATAACTGTTCACTTCTTCTGTAACATTTGAATTTAGAGACTCGAGACCTCTCTGCAATGACCAATTTAATTTCCTGATTTTTTCAGAGTCCATCAGAAATAGTAGCTAGCAAATGTCTACGTTTTGAACCATGGGTATTGCTATAATCAAGTTTCACTTGCCAAATCTTTACATATTTCAGCACATATTTCATATTTTGCACAATTTTGTATTGAAATATGTAAGGCTTTAAATGGTGGTTTATACTCTCAGTTTTGAAGATACTCAGTTGCGACTTTTTGCATTGCCTCTTGCTATATGGTTTCACATTTCCAGATACCTTTAAGGATGTTACTCGAGTCCTCATATATTAAAAATAAATTATTAATTTGGAATTTTTACTGTTATTGACACCACTAATGGGAATGTACTTATAACTGCTACTTAGGCCGCACCATGGCCGAGTGGTTAGACCACTCGCCTCTCACCTAATCGGCCCGGGTTCGCTCCCAGGTGACCGGATTTGGGATTTGTGGTGGACAAAGCGGAGCAGGGGCGGATTTGCTCCGGGTTTTCCGGCTTCCCTGCCATTGCATTCCACCGGTGCTCCATTTCCATGTATCACAAGTATCACCGCCTGCGGTACCATAAGTAGTATAAGAAGGCAAAAAAAAAAAAAAAAAAAAAAAAAAAAACCACTACTACTTTCTAGGAATGCTTTCTCAAGTTTCTTCCTCGGCCATTGACCTCTTATATTAGTATGCCGTTATTTGATGTACAATAAGCAAATCCACAAGAAATCACTGTAAACACACAAAAAATGGGCCTGACACAAAAGAGTACCATATGTGTTCTGTGATGCTACATCCACATGTCTTTTTCTACCTATTCTGCAACAAATTATTCTTACATAAGCTTATTCTTCCCTTTACCTCAAAGCAGACCTAGTCTTATCAAATATTTTCTTATAGTTATATACAGAGAAAATAAGGGAACGCAATTGGCTAAAGTAAAAGCAAAATACTTTGAGAGCTGATCATTATATGATGGACTTGCAATTCCACTCCCTTTGAATGAAAATATGTGAATAACCACTTCCCACTTGAGAAAAGTAGAAGTATTGTACATTTTAATGAAAAAAATGAATACCTCATAAATGGTTAACTGCACAAAAGAAAATGTTGTTCACATAAATTTTGTATTTTAACGAGATCTACATGTTTTGAATACTAGGATTTTTCTATCTCTTAAGGTTTACGCAAAGGGGTTTATTCAGGGGTTCTCAAAACACGTATTGCTGCTGAAATCTTGGTATAAAGTTTTTGGGTGAAATGCATTATCTTCTCTACCTACTACGTTCATTGCACATGATAAAGTAAACAATAATTAAATAAATAGGAAAAATGCTACCAATGCACAGTTTGAATAACATAGATCAGCTGGAGGTGTGCAATTACGGTATCTGTTGCAGGAATTGTAAATTATTATTTTAACATAAACCCTACCTCTGCAAATCTATCAGGTCTTGGCAATTTAAGCACATATTAATGCATCGGCTTGCATTGGTACTTGGCGCCTAAATGATTAAGAAGCTCGGATTATGTAATAAGTATTGATGTTGTATAGTTGCAACGGTTTAACGATTTGCTCAATATATCAGCAACGTAACGAAGCTAAGTTTAAATAGTAGTGGCGTTGTGGTAATGGTATGCCATTTTAAACATATCCTTGATAAAATATTGAACAAAATATACCTTAAACCATCAAGATTATAAGCGTTATTAAAAAAAAATTCTATTGAGCTTTCTCCGTTAACTCATCATTACCAGGAAAGCTTTACAAGTGGAAGTGATTCTATTATGGCACTAATATTCTTCTCTCACTGAAAACATTACAAGCATATGCAGGGCTTATGGCAGGGGGTAAAATTATAATGTGGTAAGGAAATAAGATGTACCATAAAGAAGCTGAAAAAATTACAAGCATATGTTGCAATAGATGCAGGGTTTATGGTAGGGGGTAAAATTATAATGTCTTAAGGAAATAAGATGTACCATAAAGAAGCTGAAAAAATTACAAGCATATGTTGCAATAGATGCAGGGTTTATGGCAGGGGGTAAAATTATAATGTGGTAAGGAAATAAGATGTACCATAAAGAAGCTGAAAAAATTACAAGCATATGTTGCAATAGATGCAGGGTTTATGGCAGGGGGTAAAATTATAATGTCTTAAGGAAATAAGATGTACCATAAAGAAGCAAGTGGAACTACATATATAAAGTGCAGTTTACAAAAATAATCCATGTTATTTGTTAAGAAAGCAAGTTTTATTGATGCAAATGCAACATGTGCCTACTACCTTAAACTTGTTGTTTTACAGACATGTACGAAGCCCGTTATTTTTTTCAACCTCCGACAGACTATAAGTAAAAAAGCAATTATTTTATTACTAAAAGTTTTGTACACTTATGGTTACTTTTCAACGTAATCACCGAAAAGATTGAGACATTTATGGTACCTGTGCACAAGTTTTGCATTACCCACTTCAAAAAATGTTGCCATTAATGGTTTCAAATGAGCATTGACGTTGTTTTGAAGATCTTCGTTGGTTTGAAAGGGTTGCATTCCTAGCCACGTCTTCAGGTCAGGGAAAAGTGAAAGTCGCTGGCTGCCAGGTCAAAACTATACGACGGATGATCGAAAATGTCCCATTGAATTTGTTCAAGGAGCCGATGGGTTGTGCCAGCAGTGTGCGGATGAGCGTTGTCATGGATCAACACAATTCCTGAAGTCAGCATACCTCTTCTTTTGCTTTGAATGGTTCTTCGCAAACATCGTAAAGTACGAAGATCTTCAAAACAACATTAATGCTCATTTGAAATCATTGGCGGCAGCTTTTTTTGAAGCGGGTATTGCAAAGCTTGTGCACAGGTACGATAAATGTTTCAATCTTTACGGTGAAATGAAATGTCGTTTTATTTATGGACGCCCTTTAACTGCTGTGGTTCTCAGTAATAAAATAATTGTTTTCTATGAACTTGGCTTTTACTTATAGCCTATCGGAGGTTGAAAAAAACGTCCCTCGTATATTGTGACAACAGGTGCAGATATGCTGTAATACAATCTCCAATTACTCTAAGACATGCCAGTGACCAGATAAGAATATGCTATTTAAGAGCTACCTTGGTGTATGCTATCAAGAAACAACGGAAAAGATAAAGACAAAATGGAAGATTTCTGCATATGAATAGTTAATTGCAGATGAACCTATAGATAAATGGGTCACCATATAGCAATTCTTACTGCGGGAACATTAGACATTGAAGCTCCCACCAAACCATTCCTGATTGCTTCAAATACTTGGAACATATGAATCACTCATAAATAGCCAGCTTTGCTAATAATTACTGAAGACATTAAAATCTATTCTGTACCTTCTGGTTAAACTTTAAACATTTGTTAAAGCCACTAACCAGCTGCATCCTGGTATTTGGTATTCTGTAATGTAACACCATCATTTTACCGATAAGAAGACAATTATGGTCAATGATAACCAAAGTTGATACCCTGTTGTTAGCACTAGCATTATTTCTATTACTGGCTAAAAAAATTGATGCATTTTGCTGATTATTGATCTGAAATCTCAGACAAATGAAGTATACTGTGGGAACTCGGTAACCTAAAATGGATATATTATTTCACGCAGTAAAGTGAAACTATAGATATGCCAAATGTGAAAATATTGACGTAGGAGTTAATGCTTGCGAAAGAAATGTGTAAAGTGATCGTTAACCTCAGTTCTTTTATTTTATAACAATGAAATACTGCATTATAATGCCAGTATAGGTAAAAAAATCATATTTGCCAACGTGCGTAATGCAGCATTATCATATACAATTACATCCCATGTACCACAGAATCCTGCAATTTCATCTTGAAGAAAGTTATCGTTTGTGATCCCCCTTCCCAGAAATAATCTGAAATCAAGCTTTCACGTGTAATATTCTGCCATTCAAACCCCAGAAATATTTAGCTTGAAAATTAGAAGTTCAATTTCACACAGCTGTTGATGCCAAAATAACAATTACCAAAATTCAGCCGAAATGATTACTTTCAGCTAAATGGTGGAATTATGATTTAGAAAGAAGACTTTTAGCTTTCCCAAAAGTAGAGATTGGCAAATAGACAAAGTTGAAAATGTTACAAATGATTATATATAACAAGAACAACAAAACCAAGCGGAAGAGAATCCAACTTTTAGGCAAAGCATGAAAAATGCAATTTTTAAAGAAGATCAGCAGAAAATTTGTTATAAGATGGCTCTTTTCCTTTACAACGTGTACTAAAATATTAATTGATTTGGATAGAGATGAATCTTTATGGTTAGACATTGCAGAAAAATATCAAATTCAATTCATTTCAATACTTCGTGGTTACTTCAAACAAAGTCCTGTTTGCATTGTGAACCCGTTTTTATCAATCAGAAAAACATGTTACTAACTAGAACTAATAATCAAAGATAATAATTAATATAATTCAATTAATGATATTAAATACTATTATTTAAGTGAAACGCATGATTATAGGGTTAGAGGGGAAAACTAAAAGTTATATTTCGGCAAGTGTGCTGTGGAACAAAAAGATGGAAATGCAGTAAATAAGGAGTTCTGCAAAGGTCAGGAAATGGCCAGACCAACAATTTTTACGCCTCGCCAGGTGCAGGTGTGATCGACTGTTAATAACAGGGTTTTACCTGCATACCTGGATATTGTTGGGATGTCACGGGCAGTACTCGGCAGAACAGTGCAGAGGTAGGACAGTGCAGTTGTCGCTTACAAAAGTTAGTACAGTTTTAAAACACGTTCATCACGCTACTGTAACAACATTTCTAAATGGAAACTAGTAGTTTTATATTCGCGGAGTTTCGCCCAGAAACATAGATCTTAAAAGTGTGGCTCTGCCCTGGTAACGGACTGCCGGTTTCAATAAGGAACAAAATAAACAGCGATTACTGGAAATTGTAAGTGTTCACGGTGTCTGTATGTGAAAAACCCAAATCCCAAAATAAACTTACAGCTTACGTGAACGGGATGTGCACCGCGCCCTGAGAAGTACGACGTTCGAGATCTCATGCTCCAGAGACCAGCAGAGGGATGAAAGTGGGGTGAAGGTACGTGAAAGTAGACATAATTTATTCCCCAGACTCACCCATCCCGATTCCGAACAGGCGGGCTCAATTGCTTTCCAGAAAGCACAGAAACATGAAACCTTACGAAAACTAAAAAAGTATGAAATGTTCTTGATATAATAACGCTCATAAGGTAAAACCGCAGATATGCCAAGTGTGAAAGTAACCTCATTGGAGTATATGTTTGTATGAGAGAGATCCTAACCTAATTTCTAATGAGTTATTCTCCTTTCATAACAGTGAAATAAAATACTACATGGCAGTGATGAACATTTTCCTATTTGTTTACCTTCGTTGCAACAGCAACGATTACAGCATTGCCTCCTATCACACATTGAACTAACCATTCATCCTGAGGAAGTTTCTGTCATTTATGATAATTTCCCATAGATTTTGTAACCAAGCTTATACATTTAATTAGAACTGTATGTATGAATGCAGTATGTGGATACAGTCAGAGTTTATGTCTTCAATGTGCATACTCAAACTTGAGCAAATCTACTTAATGTTCTTGAGTGATATTATAGCTACTTGTACCTCCATCGCTGAATCTTTGTACTTGACAGCTTTGTAAACTTGTTGAAACCGATGAAGAGCTTTACCCGGCAGTCTTTTTGAACTGAAGCTGAACTTTTTTTTTTAAATTCCAATAGAAATCAATTAGTACAATAGGTAATGCAAATAGTAGACACACACGCAGATTCATGTTTAAACAATTTGCTACACTGATTGTTCCTTGCATATAATGTTTCCATGTTTCATAAGAAAATTAATGAAAACTTATGGAATATACACAATTTAAGAAACTATTATGATTATTTTAGATCTGTAATTAGTGGCATATTAAGCAGATATTATCTAAAATATGGGAAAACAACACTATAATAAACTTCCTGAAGAAATAAAACCGTTAAAAATACTGATTTAACCATAAAAGCAGTGAAGATGTACTTAATGGTAAATGCGTTTAAGAATCTGGAGGAATTTAAGTGTGGGACATTTAATTAAGAAATGTTTACATGGATGAAAAATAAATAAAAAATTAATTGCAAAAATTGTAAAAATAGTTTTGGATTAGAAACTTTTTTGTAGAAAGGGAGTTAATATTGTAAACATATGTTTGTAGTAAGAAAAGTAATTATTAAGTAATTTAGGTATATAAAGGTTGTAAGAAATTCATTTTCAAATAACCATTATTACACAAGCGTTCAGTATATTGCTGAACTTGCGATATATCCTATGTAGTTGGACCATAGGATAGATAAATCAATAAATCAGGCAACTTGGTAAGTTAGGCATAAACCACAAACGGAACATTAAGCGGTTCTGTGGCCAGATCTGACTATATGCAACTGCGGTTTCAGTTTGTGAATTCTTTACACATTTTACGGTTCTCTGAATGCTATATTCATAAGTATTTATATTTTTCGTTGTTGCTGGTGTTTATATGCGTATATTTATATTACATATTCACTTAGCTAATTATATATATGATGTATTTATAAGCACTTAGTTAATATTATTTATACAAGATTAACAATCCTGATCACCAAATGTGTGCCACTTAGTAGTCAAGCATTGCAATTATTGAGTAGTACATGATAATTCTTTGAATGGGAAGAGTACATGAAGTTTAATGGGCATCTCTTTATTCCTGCTGATAAAACCATACAGTGAACTGCAGTAGATCTTGGTCTATGCACCAGAACTGTTATTAGCAAGAGAGTGAAACATGATGGCAATGACGATGATGATATTTCCAAGGATGATGATAGTATTTGAAATGCATACAGCCTTTTAAAGCATTTTGTTATACCATGCATATATCCGTTTCATTCCTCTTCTTGTAACAAGCAAGTTCACATTACTTTGTTCTATATTGTCCGATGAAGGTTATTTATTCTACGCTCATTGCAATTTATTATGTACGTGTTATTTTCAATCAACAATAATAACGAATTAGTTTTATTTATTGGAAGGCTCTACTATATACACTGTTTATATGCAAATTTCGACACGGTAGAAAAGCTCAAAATCAGCTGTTTTTATTAGAATTGCAACTGCAATATAGCCAATATTAGTACTGTTATGTGCAAGTATTCAGCGGTGAGGAATAGCTTATTACCGTGCCCAATAACTTTAATAAGTAAAATATAATTTATGTTTACAGGTGTTGCAACCAGCAGTTTTTTATTTAAGATTAATTTGTAATAGAATCGTAGGTATATTAATCTAATCTTCAAATGTATTTATTTAAAAACACACAAAAAAAACTGTTTTACACTTAAATTCACAAAAAAAAAAAGAACCTTTACACCTTTTTCAAACATCCCTATTATAATTCAAAATCTTCTCGGGCTTCTAGCCAGGTAAAAACTTGGCTTGACACCAACGTTTCGAAGAAGTGCATCTTCCTCGTCTTCAGGGTGAACTCCTGAAGACGAGGAAGATGCACTTCTTCGAAACGTTGGTGTCAAGCAAAGTTTTTACCTGGCTAGAAGCCCGAGAAGATTTTGAATTAATACGTCGCCAGGAAAGCTTCAGTTCTTATTTTAAATCCCTATTATAGTTTCTCTGCAACTATATTGTTGATTTTAGTACTTACCAGACCCTCATGAAGCATCATCCCTGTTGAATTTGGAAATGTGCAAGGCGACAAACAAGAGACCACTTTGAGGACACCAGTCGTCAAGCTAGTTTGGAGTACATTGTCGTTAATGCGCAGGTTCTTGCGCTAAAACAGTCAGTTCAAAATAAAGAAATATTTCAGGATCAAATTCTTTGAGCTACCATATACTAGCATTAACATTTATGAAAGTAAGAAAGAAAGAAGGAAGGAAGGAAGGAAGGAAATACATGTGACTAGGGTGCATTTAACCAATTCCGAGACTTAGCACTTTTGGAGTAATTCCGTGAAGGACAGCAAAATGAAATAAGAATGAACATAGCTACTTCCACATGTAACATTTAAAAAAGTTAATATGGAGTTACTTTTTAAGGAGAATATATTGTCAGAATGGAAATACATACATCGCTAACGGTGATTCACGAGCTTCAAGAGCCATTTGCTATCACCCTCATGAGAGACTGATTGGATTGTGTGTGTTATGTGATGGCTGTTTGTGTTGACATCTAGTAATGATATGATGTACCTCCATAGCACATTCAGCGGCGGCGATTCAAGATTCATTAAATGGTGTTTGTGTTTTATAGTTAGCATACTATCCCAAATGTCTAACCCTATTACATATTTTGCAAGTTTTAGGAGTGTTATGTTCCGTGTGTTGTTGTGGTTAGTTTTCAGGCAACAATTTGAAAGATCCGAGACCTCCGAACGAGAGAGCGGGAGTTCATCAAATCAACTGCTCAGATTGTTACAACATTTATATAGACAAAAAAAATCTAGAAACTAGATTAAAAAACACTTGAGACATATCAAACATTGTAACAAATGAAAACATCAGTTCCTGCTAATCTCACTTTCTTCACTTTCTCACTGTAAAAAATTATGCCTATCTCCTTCCAAATTGGTCAACGGAATCCGTTCCTCTACTACTCTAATATAAAAATGTCCTACAATCACAAACTAAACATTTAATTAATTATTTTCTAATTCTTTCACGTAGTTTCTTTTGGTTTGAAATATATTAGGATTATAAAAGTCGGATGACCCTGGCAGATTGCATTCTACCTCTATACGCAATTTACTTTCTTGAGTAACTTCACTTTCTTTTAACCATAAAAGCATTTCACTTCCTAGCCACTTTTCCTCTGATAGCATAAATGTGCTTTCCTTCTTTATAAAAGCACCAATTGCGCCCCCTCCTAAAGATTTAATTTTAACTTTCTTTGGGGTACCACATTTTTTCATAATATTCAAAATCAATTAACTCTATCAGCCTGTTCCTTGTTAGCCATTGCAATAAAATCTCCCATAATTAACACCTGTGATATATATCCCTTACTTATATTGCCCAATAAACCTTTATCATAATCTATTTTATGTTCAACTGTGAGGTAAGACATTCATATCATTACAACGTAATTCATATATTCAATTTTGTTTTAGTATGCTTTCCCACTTACGATGTCAAAATTCTTGGACCCCTGCAAAACAAACTATACTGAGTTCATGTTATTTGTAAATTCTGACAGCTAGCCTGGCATCCATTTCGCGTGTAGTATATGGGTCTATTATGTACGTGATGAACTGGTCATAATAACCAGTGTTTTTTGTGTGACATATGGGTCTGTTTTCACGACAACCAGTGTTTTTATGTGTAGCATTTGGTTCTGTTGTCATGACAACCAGTGTTTTTATGTGTGGCATATGGGTCTGTTTTCATGACAACCAGTGTTTTATGTGTGGCATATGGGTCTGTTTTCACGACAACCAGTGTTTTTATGTGTGGCATATGCTCTGTTTTCACGACAACCAGTGTTTTTATGTGTGGCATATGGTTCTGTTGTCATGACAACCAGTGCTTTTATGTGTGGCATATGGGTCTGTTTTCATGAAAACCAGTGTTTTGTGTCTGGTATATGGTTCTGTTGTCAAGACAATCAGTGTTTTTATGTGTGGCACATGGTTCTGTTGTCATGACAGCCAGTGTTTCTATGTGTGGCATATGGTTCTGTTGTCATGATAGCCAGTGCTTCTACGTGTGGCATTAGGGTCTGTTTTCATGACAACCAGTGTTTTTACGTGTGGCATATGCTCTGTTTTCATGACAACCAGTGTTTTTATGTGTGGCATATGTGTCTGTTTTCATGACAACCAGTGTTTTTATGTATGGCATATGGGTATGTTTTCATGACAACCAGTGTTTTCATGTGTGGCATATGGGTCTGTTTTCATGACAACCAGTGTTTTCATGTATGGCATATGGGTCTGGTTTCATGACAACCAGTGCTTTTATACGTGGCATATGGGTATGTTTTCATGACAACCAGTGTTTTCATGTATGCCATATGGGTCTGGTTTCATGACAACCAGTGTTTTCAAGTGTGACATACGGGTCTGTTGTCATGACACTCCGTGTTTTTACGTGTGGCATATGGGTGTGTTTTCATGACAACCAGTGTTTTACGTGTGGCATATGCTCTGTTTTCATGACAACCAGTGTTTTTATGTGTGGCATATGTGTCTGTTTTCATGACAATCAGTGTTTTTATGTGTGGCATATGCTCTCTTTTTATGACAACCAGTGTTTTTTATGTGTGGCATATGGGTCTGTTTTCATGATAACCAGTGTTTTTATGTGTGGCATATGGGTCTGTTTTAATGACAACCAGTGTTTTTACGTGTGGCATATGGGTGTGTTTTCATGACAACCAGTGTTTTACGTGTGGCATATGCTCTGTTTTCATGACAACCAGTGTTTTTATGTGTGGCATATGTGTCTGTTTTCATGACAACCAGTGTTTTTATGTGTGGCAAATGCTCTCTTTTCATGACAGCCAGTGTTTTTATGTGTGGCATATGGGTCTGTTTTCATGACAACCAGTGTTTTTATGTGTGGCATATGGGTCTGTTTTAATGACAACCAGTGTTTTTATGTGTGGCGTACGGGTCTGTTTTCATGACAACCAGTGTTTTTATGTGTGGCATATGGGTCTGTTTTCATGACAATCATTGTTTTTATGTGTGGCATATTGGTCTGTTTTCATGACAACCAGTGTTTTTGCTTGTGACAGATGGTTCAGTTTTCATGACAATTAGTCTTTTACGTGTGGCTGTGGTTCTGTTTTCATGACAACCAGTGTTTTTATGTGTGGCATATGCTCTCTTTTTATGACAACCAGTGTTTTTTATGTGTGGCATATGGGTCTGTTTTCATGATAACCAGTGTTTTTATGTGTGGCATATGGGTCTGTTTTAATGACAACCAGTGTTTTTACGTGTGGCATATGGGTGTGTTTTCATGACAACCAGTGTTTTACGTGTGGCATATGTGTCTGTTTTCATGACAACCAGTGTTTTTATGTGTGGCATATGTGTCTGTTTTCATGACAACTAGTGTTTTTATGTGTGGCATATGCTCTGTTTTCATGACAACTAGTGTTTTTACGTGTGGCATATGCTCTGTTTTCATGACAACCAGTGTTTTTATGTGTGGCATACGGGTCTGTTTTCATGACAACTAGTGTTTTTACGTGTGGCATATGCTCTGTTTTCATGACAACCAGTGTTTTTACGTGTGGCATATGCTCTATTTTCATGACAACCAGTGTTTTTATGTGTGGCATATGGGTCTGTTTTCATGACAATCATTGTTTTTATGTGTGGCATATTGGTCTGTTTTCATGACAACCAGTGTTTTTGCTTGTGACAGATGGTTCAGTTTTCATGACAATTAGTCTTTTACGTGTGGCTGTGGTTCTGTTGTCATGACAACCAGGGTTAACTTAGAAATAGCCAGTCAACTTTTAAGCCCTTTCCGCACTCTTTGCTCAAGTTAATAAGTAATGTTGGCACAGTACAGACGGCCACATGATAACGTTTTGTTTGCTGAAGAAGTATTATATCATTGGGCTGTGGCCCTGTATTATAAACTTTAGGCATAATTAGCGAACTGTAAACTTCGCAATTGTGTACTATCATAATTTTCCAATACTACTCCTTTATTATACTATACTGAATGACAGATATTATGGTAATTATTTTAGACTTTAAAATGTATGCTGCAGTTCCTGATTGATTGGCCTTGTCTGATCCCAGGAATAATACTAATGGAACTATAGCTTTCAGTCTCTCAATTATTTTATAGGGTTCCTAAAATAATGAGTATGTGTTTAAAATGCGAGAATTATAAGAAGTATTTAAAAAAAATAAACTTTTAAAATGCAAAGTTTGTCTAATAAGTTGGAAGTTAAAACGAAAGTACAGCTCAAATGTTGTAATAGACTTGAATAAGGAATCACAATTGCGGTTGTCCTGAAAGTTTTGCAATGATATTAAAAGAATTGGCTTGGGCATGTTTTGAAATAATAGAAGCACAAGTAAAATGAAAACAGTGAAAATAATCTCTAAAGCTTTGATCTATTAGGTGTAATATAATACTGCACACATGGTCACAATTATAAAGATATTAAAATAATTGGATATACACTTATTCTGACACAGCGAAAATTGAGCACATCTGAAAGTTTACTGGTGACTTGTACACCACATGTTTTGGTACTATGAGTTGAAAAAGTTTTACTATACGGAATGATATTTCTAATTACTTCATTACTTTATATCAAAGCACAATTTTAGTCTCTTAATAGTTATTCATTGTAGATAACTCTCCCAAACTTTTATCTTAGTGTACTCGGCTGTAGAATGATTGACATACCTCAATACTGCATGTTTTGTATGTGGTGTAGCTGGCACACATATGGTAGAAAAGCAACTGTCAGATTACAGAGGTAACATTATTTCATGCATAGCAAAATCTCACTGTAACTACAGTGGCATTTATATAAATAAAATGGTGTTTCTAAGAAACATGCTTTACTCACCATTATTTCCAAATTATTTTTCGTACTGTCATAAGGATCTCCAGCTGCTGCTAGGTGCAGCACATGCGTGGGCATGTGCTTTGCAAAGAGTTGTTTGGTCTCTTCTAGATTACTGAAACATTTACAAACAATTTGCTCTTAGAGCTTGATTTCCACAGAATTTGTGCTCGCATAAATCGACTAATTCATCTACAAAAAGACATGCACAGAATTGCAGTTAGAGTTATATTGAAAAGTTTACAATTGACAGAGAATGAATATTATTGTGTAGGATTACCCCCAGTCACATAATAAGGGTGTTATAGTTTTGTAAATTGTTATGTATTTTCCATTATATTGATTAGAAGTTGTTTCGATGTCATGCTTTAAACTACAGAAAGATCTCACTGGGTACAGTAAAAACATTCCCGAGTACTATGCTTCTATCTTTAAGGCACATACAAATACAGGTTGAGATATAGAGACAAGTTGGAACACCGCCTGTCTCTGTTCATCAATTTCTTCGGAAAAGGGTTTTCAGAAAAACTGTTTTAGGAAGATCATGTCAACCAGGAATATATTGCATGCCTAGTTACTAAAGAAATTTGTGAGTGGAATAAAATAACTTTTGCTAGTTGTATTTCCAAGACAAGTATTTGTGAATTTCCAGAAAAATCTTCAGTATATAATCAAAGAAACGGAAACCAAATCACACTTGTTTAAACTTTAAATGAACATGTTTTATTTAGCTAAATGTAGTAATTTTAAAGTTTGATAACAAATGTCATATTGCGACTTTGCGCCCATGTGCAAGGGCTTATACCTTGCCATCAAATACTTGCATGTGCCACAGTCAGCTTCCTTTACGTAGCCGCATGCATCGTCGCAGGTATGCATGAATTCAACATGTGTGAAGCAATTAAAGCCCTGCAATGGCACACCAATGTGTAATGTACACATGCAATAATGACCCCTGATTTTGGAAGTTTCTGCTATATATTGAGAGGTATATATATATATATATATGGAGCCGTCAGACACATTCAGTTTTCGAAAGCATATTCAGAGAGTACACTTTAATTACAAAGAGTGGTTGTCAACTCTCTATGCGACGAGGGATAAAACTGTGTCACAGCATTGAAATAAAGTAAATTTGTAATTTAGGAATTTGACAAATAAAGAGATTTGGTTACAATATGATTGGAACTACAATCAAAGTGTTTTTTGAATAATGGAATTACTTTTCGGGCCTGTAGGCCGTAGTCCATTGGGTCTCATTTGGGAACTGCGGACAACGGCCTACAAGTCCGGAAAATAGTATCATTATTCAAGACAACGATAGTGAAAGTCTCAGTTTGAACAACAGTATTTTTTGCTGTTGGCGTTCTAGGAATACTTTTTAGGAGCTAATTGATAAAATGACATTTTTGGGTGGATCATTTGTACTGATCATAAAAAGTTGTTCCAGAAAAAAGAAAACTAGATTTTGGGTGTATATAATTTAGCTTTTGAGTGCACGTGCATATATAAGTGAAATTTTTTCCATAATTTGTTACTTTACAACAAATTGACATTTAGGACTTTGATTAACATGATATATGTATAACCAAAGTCAAATTCAGCTCTCCGAAACATATGCTTAGAAGTGCCCTGAACTCTGAGAAAAACTGAAAGGAATTCATATGAACAGGCTAATTTAAAATGGAAGTCTCAGATAAACGTCGAACTTAGAATTCAAGTGCAGAATCTTCAAAAGATGTGACACAAATATTTTCAAGATAATCCCTCAACCACAAACTAAACAGGTATATGGTGAACTATAAAAAATAAATGTATACAACATATATAGTGTGCTTTAGCAAGATCTACATTTATATACAATTAGCTTTTACGAATTACCGGTTAAACAAAAGTCATCCAGAATGAAGGGGTCTTCAGAGGCTATTCCCAGACAATTTTATTCAATATATACGTTTCAGTTTTCATGAAAATACCTTAAACGTATAGTATTTTAATTAAAATTGTTAGAGCTATTGTTTAAAAATTCAAAATGTTATCAAAATTTCCATTTTAACGGTGGTTTGGGTGGGAGGATTTTCCTGAAACTCTTCATGATGCACTCCTGGAAGATACTAAACTTATATACCAAATTTGGTATTTAACAGACTTTTCATTTTTGAGTTCACACACACCCATACTCACCTACGAACACACGCATGCACTTGGGCCTTTTCCTAAATCAGGGGTCCTCAAAATTTGTATTTCTAGTGAAATGTTGTATCAAATTTTTGGTTTAACTACAACACCTCGATGTACTATGTATGTGCATAGTACTTGGTACAAAAAGTAATAAACTTTGAATGAATACCAAACTTGGAAATCAAGTGCCCAATCTTCCAAAGCTGCAGTATAGTCACTTTCAAGATAATTTCTCAATGATAAACTATCTCAATAATGTAATTATTTGTTTTTTAACCAATGATGCAATGATTTTGTATGACATACCATATCTTTGCATTTTGTCTTCTGTATACTGAATATTAAATGAATGAACTTATTTCTCCTTTTCTTCAATGTATTATTACTATTACTATTATTATTATTATTTTACAAACTTCACCCTAATCTAAACTGGGGTTCCATACAACTAATTATATTGTGTATGGTGACCCTTTCCCCTCCTCTCTTTTAACTGTGGATGACTCCTGTTATGTGCTTTACCTATCTTATTTCCCTTTACTTTGCTACTTTCCAGTCTTTCTATAGTTTGCTCTTCATTTCTTCTTAGTACTTCTTACCTTTTACCGTTTTGTTGTTTATTCTTAACCTCCCTTAACCTCATATCCCCCACTTTTCCTCAATTGTCTTCTCTCTCACTTCTGCTGACCCAACCATTGCTCAGTCTAGCCACACTTAAGTTATATATCACTTTTTCTCTCTCTTCTATCCCCCCATGCTCCATCCCTCCGTCTGTACATTAAAATGTAGATACCTAATCTCTGCAAAAAGTCTGCAATGTTTTATATAAATAGGAATGAATTTGGTAATTTTTTAAAAGTGGTGAAATGAAATAGGCAAAAGCTACCACTCAAAAACATATATGCACCTCTATAAAACACATATATTTCTTTTATGTTACTGCTCATTTCATAGATATTCATAGCAGCTTATATAAAATTCCAGTAATTTTTATTTTTATAGTGCAAATTTCTATTCAATTGTTTATTGTAAAAACTATCGTATGGTATTTGTTTCATTATCTATAATAATCCTCTATTTTCATTTCTGGTAGCAATAATAGCAATCCACAAAATCTCATCTGAGTATTTCAATGGTAAAACATGTTTTGAGAAGCCTGTGCATGAGGAAATGTTTTCCCCTTAATTTGCAATTTTAAACGTTTTTTTAAGAACTTGATTAGAATTCGTATCTTTACAAATAGATCTATATGTATAAAGTAAGCTCTCCAGAAACACATATTCTGGGGTCCATTGGACTTAAAAAAAAAATCATAAATGAGTTGGCGTTAAAGTCCTTACTTTTTACAGCTGTAAATATAAAGTTTTCATTATAGCTACTTTAATTTGTTAAAGGAATGATTCTTGAAAATTGTAAACATTCTGCTTATACCTAACGCATATACCAATGTCAACTTTGTAAACTAATAACCCAAATGTATAGATTATATAAGACGTGTAATATAATATGCTATAGGACGTTGACTTAGATAAATAAACAAAAGCCTTACTAAAGTCTCAGATAAATACCAAAAGTAGCACTTAAGTCCAAAAGCTTCTAAAAATGCGACCCACAATATTTTAAGACAGTATCAATACAAACTAATCACGACGATGCTACTCAACTAAATATGCTTGTGTTTGAATTGAATTACCATATGTTTCTGCTTTCTAAAATGGGGATTGAATTCTGTGAATACCCGCTAAATTGTCTTCATATGAAAAAACACGGATCCAACAAGAACCAAATGAGAAAATAGTCTGATAGAGCTGATGTTCGCAACAGTATACAGCTGATCTGATGCTTAGTTGGTACAGCAATTTTTATGTTCAATTTATTTATAAAAACTGCAAAAAAGTTCATTTCAGATATTATTTAATATCCTGTTAAATTTGAAATTTGCGCTACAATTGGAAAAGTTCTGCAGGCAAATAATGGATCTAGAAGCATGTGGCAACTTCTTGTATTATGTACTTTAATCGGTGCATTGTGAATGGAAGTACACGCCTGTACTTATGTGCATTATGTTAGCGTTATTTCTCCATTTGAATAGGCTCTTACAGTGTTATCATAACATGCATAGATAGTGGTATCTAAACTGCAAATAAAACCAGCAAAATCGATTATGTTACAATTTTGATGAGTTTCACCTTCACAAAGATTGCAAAAGTAGGATGGGTTTTGTGTTGTAGAAGTTACCTACTTCCATGACGTAACAAAATCCTATAGCGGCACACTCTGTTAATCAGAGAATCGTCTTAAACGCTTCGATATTTACGGGTGCTAATGAATGCATAAAGGGACTTGCTTACATTGACTCTCCATTTCGAATGCTATGCTCTAGCAAACTTTGTCTGCTAATCAGAGTGTCTATTGAGTGTCAGAAGTAAAAAATAGCTACTTTTTAGCTACCTTCTGTCAATTAAGAATAGCATTCTAAATGTGTCAGCCAATAATCTGTTTTACGCGTATTTTTGTTAGTTTGCTATGCATATATTTCTACTGCTCTTTAATCAGTCATGCATAAAGAAAAAAACAATGGTTATACTTAGACTTTTCAGAATTAAATCACTTTTAAAATTATTTTAGAAACAAATTATATTATACACAAGTAAAATAATTTATAGTAAAGTTGGGCTTATAAGTTTGAAACAGTAAAGAATAAACAAGGCCTTTCCTTAAATATCTTAAAAAAGTAAACCATGAAAATATGGACCCACTACACATTATGTAACACTATGGCAATTTGTTGCTTACAAACTTCAGTTTTTATGCTTTTAGACTATCCCGTAATACATCAATTGAGGTAGTTGCATTTGATATTACGGTATGAGCTGGCCAAAACATTTCCTTCTTTGTTTTATTGCTAGAATTTAATTAGCTCAATATATATCCATTAGGCCTACGTGTATTTGCAAGCGATTCTGCTTATACAATTTGCATCAAAATATTCGGTTTTGCTTTGTTTAAAAATTGCATCAAACTGCAGATAATTTAATATTTGTACCTGAAATGATACTCTGGGGTAAGGCAATGTGCTTTTTTCTGTTGTATATAGTAATTATACATTCCTGACTTTTCCACATCAAACACTCTTCTTCCACAAATTAGGCGCATTTAGGCCAAGTATTTTGTGTTGTGGGCCAAGTGCGACACGATCTGAAAGTATACTGAGTTTAACGGAACCATATACCATAAGATATCATTCAAGATTCCCAGTCACCATAACAAACTTTTTCCATAGTTCTACCATTCCATACCATCCACCAGTTTCTACTATAATAACGTTCTAATAGCATTAGAAAGAACATTTTAAACAGAGGGATTTATAATATTTGTTTTGACCTAACAAAATTATGCTAAACTAAGTCCTAGGCTCACAGAACTTTTACGGTAAAGAACTCGTCTTTCCAAGATGAGAACCCTGAATATAAAACCCTTAATCGGGTAACTCTTCTAACTAGGGACCTTTTGAATGTGAGGCTGGCATGCCATGCTCACACCATAAGGCACACGCTCTTTCTGACTGAATCACATGCACCTACGTGATATAGTATTCTAAGGAAAGCCTTTTAACACACATTATCTGCCGGAATGTTACTGTAGCACACCCATATCTATAAGGCGGACAGTGATAGGCTGAATATTGATTTTGACATCATGACGTGACAATTCACATTAAAGCAACATGCAGCACAATATTGCTCCTCAAAACGTTGTGTTCATACTGAGGCAGTAAAATGTGACATTACCACACGATACACAGACAAAGTCTTGAGCCTTTTCGTAGTAGTTCCGTACCTCCTCTATTATTTCTTTGGAATAAGTAGCTGAAGTCCTCTTAACAAGGACACATATTCTTATTTTGCATATATAACCATATTGCACAGTTTTTAAGGTGTTTTTGTTGAATTTCTATTGGTCAATCTTCTTGTTGTGCATATGTTACAGAGAGTACAGCTCTATTGTAAACTTGTATAACAGTGCAACCATAACAGAAATGGTGGTAGTTCAAATGCAAACAAAATAACAAAGCCAATTTATCAAAGCTATATGCGAATACTCTGTGACAAACAGGTTGACAGAGGGGGGACTTTTTGTACCACAGGGGCAAATTCATGACTCTTTTTTACCTAACAGTCAGATTATCAGCATTTGATGAAAGAACAGTTGTCTATATTAGTGAATCCTATTTTACAACAGGGATTTCAATGAAGTGCAATATCAAATTATGTGTAATTTAATTGAACTGAAAGAGGTAGCGCAGGCAGTATGTGTGTGACTCGCATTTGGAAGATCGTGGATTCCATTTCTGTGGCTGGTCTTCCTGACCTATGGGTTTCTCCGGAGTTTATGGGAAGGTTCATTACATTCCCCCGAATTTGGTGTACCGCAGTGTCACCTCACTTCTCATTTCACTTAAGTTTTCATAATATGTGTGTTTCGAGATTGTAAGTGCTGACAAGTGTCTCAGTATTGCATGACAGGGAAAAAGGATGCTCTCTGTTCACCTTTGACCCTGTTTGGGGTAGCTGGTTGTTCTAGCCGCTACCTGAGAGTTTCAATCTGAAAATGGTAGGGATACTCGTCTCTGTTCTGTCAAGACTTCTTTGGTGGGTCAACCTCTGTCTCCGCTCACCTCACCTTCCTCACAGGAGGCATAGATACAAAAGATCTTCCAGGTCCGAATGCTGAGTTTGATTAAATGGGGTTTTACTGCATTTAAGTTAAGCGTTTTCCGAAGATGTGTCACATAGATTCTCAAGAAAATATCTAAAATTCACACCATTACATAATGAAATTCTATTGTTATATACTATTTTCCAAAATGTGGAAAACGATTTTAATATTATTCCCACACATTGATGCTATCTGCTCAGTATTAGAATGTAGATGTTGAATTTGTTACTTATAGCCAGTGAAGCTTTCGCACAACTTTGTTCTCGCTACAATAGACCAAGTAACCTAAGAACAAACTGCAAACACCATTGCCTACCATAGATGCATGAACTAGGTTGCCCAAAGGTAAGTTATTTCACTCAATACCTGTTATATCTAAGTCACATCTGATGACTATTAGTCTCATCATTCAAGATAATCTAGGTATCATTTTTAGATGTACTAACTATATAATGCTTTAAAAACAAAGATATAGACTACGCGCTCTAATCATACGCAACACTCTTACCTCAAATCTGCATCCTTTGTGCCAACAAATATCCATTGCTCGTCCTGAAGCCTATACAGTCCAGCGGCAGTTTTAACAGAACTTCCTATGAATCCTGTTCCGCCAGTAACCAATATTCTTTTCTGGGGTTTATACAAACACATGTCGACAAACTGTAACAAAGTGTAAACATCAAATGAATAAACGGCACCAAATACAACGACTAACTTAAGGAACCTCTGCTATATATATATGCACCTACTTTAACCATTTAATACCACTTTTAACTATGTACTTAGGCCTAGACATAGTCAGTAATGGTTGAAACGATAGTCAAATGTGTCTGGGGTGCACAGCTCGGTTACTACCAGGTGCTTGTCTTATTGCAAAAAAGGAAAATCCCAGAAGAAACCTTAACTAACAGCTCACCCCCCAAAAAAAATTCAAACTCAAGCCCTTTGAGTATGAATGCATAAACACTACTCTAACACAATGGAGGTGACCAAAAACATAAGTGCACTAAAAGGTGTCCTTAGAGAACACATTTTCTCAGGTAGGTACTTGAATTCCTAGCTCATGGTCAGTAAGTTACAGTCTTACCATGTGAAGAGCTGCATTTTCCCCTTGCTGAGGAAAACTTCAAAATTCTGAGAGGTACTAGTAAAAGAGATAAAGAAATTCTACCATTTGAGTAATTTACTCATTCTTTGTAGAACATCATACAACATTTTATTTATACTGTATCCAACAAAAGTTAAAAACAACGTGTTTGTCAAACTAGAGATATTTTAAAGGCAGAGTGAATTACTTGCCAAGCTGGTAAATCTGCTTCGCTGTCATAAGCATAGAATTATATATGTATTTAACTAAAGTTTTCTCAAAATAACTTGCTACGTTCACGTCTAATACACTGATTATTTATCAATTTTATGATCTTTGTGTTTAATAGAATTATAAAGGATGAAAATGTTGTTCATTGATTAATTCTAAAATATTTTCTTAACACTACTATTAAATTAAATTGTTTTAATCACAAACAAACATAATAACGAAATATTTTCAAAAATGTCATTATTATTTACATTCCCTCAGTTAAGACAAGTAATAAACAGTGCTATATAAACATAAAGCAAAAATAAACTTAACTTCCTAATATAAAGAACTTACAATGAGTGCATAAAATATTCATTGTTTTACCAGACATTCTTCATCTTTCAGCTAACAAGAAATTGTTCCCCTTATAAAAAGTATCCCAAAAGCCATAACTCTCAGTGATGTGGAGGGACCGTTCGGTAGCCAATACCAAGAATATTATAGTTTTTAAGTAAAAAAAAACTAACTTTTATTACTACTTTGAAATCAATCGACTTAACAGAGTATGAGTAACACGTCTGAGGAGGACCACGTCTAAGGTATAACTTTAACAGAGCATCTATAAAGACAAAGAAAGGAAAACATAATAAATTATGCAACAAGCTTACCTTGATAGAAGACACAATGGTAATGCTTTAAATTAAAATAATAATTATTATGTTTGACAAAGTTTCACAAAGTAAAATGTTACAGAAAATAACTACTTCTGCTTTAATTTCAGCTTTGACACTTGAAAGTTCACATCAACCAAATTTCAATTCAATCTTTCTCACCTGGGGGGTAAATTTATCAAACACCTCCCCAAAGAACTGTTTCTTTTTACCTTCTCTACCATGTACATAATACGCAGAGAAGGTATTACACTCCACGCAAACGTTTGATGTGCATGTGGATGGATGTGTGCGCTCAACACGAAATTTTGACCTGTTATTACAATGCTGTAAAACGAAGTGACGATATTACATTGTTTTAAACCAAAGCACCAGTCCTACATACATAAAGCTCTATTTCATGCCCATTTTCAATTTCCTTAATTTTTTTCTGATCACGAGACGTTTATTTTATTAATTCACGTGATAAACTAATACATGTTTTTTGGTTCTCATATTTTAGAAGATTCTTGCATATATAATTATTATATTTATTACACTTGGTTTGCGATTAGCTGATATTTATACGACTGAATTTACCCGGTATTGTTGGTGACTTCCGGATTTACACATTCTCTTCGGTTAAACTCTTTTAATAACCACCTAAGCCATTCAATATGTGGACAATAGTTTCCTTAATGAACATTGCTTCAAATTAAATAGAAGTAATTTCTCAGTTCACAATATTTGCTGGTGCAGAATTTAATATTTACTCTCTTTTAATAATGATTATATTTTATAAATGTTAAACCTTAAGCAAGAAATGAAAACCAACTACTCAAAGACAGACAATTCGTATCAAATAGCTTTAGTATGGTATAAAGAAGTTTTGAGATATTCGTTATCATTTTTCAATAATTTTATTATTCATTTAAAGTCCTATCCATAACTGCTGTTTAACGCAATTGCATTCAAAAAGACTGGACCTTTAAAGATCAGCACACACCGTCAATTTCCTAAACAATGCAGTATCGATATTCCTTTTGTACCTATAACGTAATGTGCTAGTGTGTATTTTATCTTAATAAAAAGGAAGTAGATAGAAAAAAAACACTTTAACAAAATATTTTGTATACCCACTAATAATGCAAATGCTATACATCAGATGTGTATTTTAATTTATTAATTATTCTGCCTTTGACAGCATGTCACCCTTTAAATTTTCAAATAATAGCATTCCTATCGGGTATTTTATAGCGTTTAGCTCCCACTTTTATTACACATGGCACCGCAGGCGATGACACTCATGATACATGGAATCAAGTTGGAGCACCGGTGGAATGTGATGGCGGGGGAAACCGGAGAAACCCCGGTCCTTGCTCGCTTTGTCCACCACAAACCTCACATGCGGCCACTTAGGATCCAACCCGGGCCGTCTAAGTGAGAGGAGAGTGGTCTAACCATTCGACCACTGTGCGGCGGCTTTCCTATCGGGTATGTATATAGTATGTATGTTGGTAGGCAGGTAGGTAGGTAGACTGGTTGGTAGGAAGGTAGGTAGGTAGGTACTTAGGTAGTTAGGTAGGTAGGTGGGTTGATAGGTTGGTTGATAGGCAGTTAGGCAGGGAAGCAGTCAGGTAGCTAGTCTTGTAAGTATGCAGATCGGCAGGCAGGCAGGTAGGTAGGTAAGAGGTGCGTAGATAGGTAGATGCGTAGTTAGGTAAGTATGCATGCATGTATGAATGTATATATAGACATGTATGTGCGTGAAACTTGACCAAGATATGATTCATTTCGAGGAGAGCTGTAATCCTCAAGAGGACAAGATCCTAAGGAAGTGAGGGCAAGGGACAGTGGTGATACAAAACCTCACAGTGAAAACGTTTCTAGCCTGCAGCTGTCTTCGCATTAGTTTTCACGAAAGGAGCACCTCTGTGTATGATTTCTTTATCTGATTGTATTTCCGATGTTTCACCCAATTGTTAAGAACATGTTTAGTTTCTCTTACCACAGAACAAATTCATATCCTAGTCGACAGGTATGTAGGGTCGTTAGGTGGGTAGGTAGATATGATATGTAGATACTTCGTATGTACGTATGTATTTATGGATATAAGTATTTATGTATGTAGTTATGGTGCATATGTATGTACGCATATAAGCAGTCAGCTAGGAAGGTAGGCAAGTGTGAAGGTAGGTAGATAAGTAAGGTGGATAGGGAGTGTTACCAAAGAGTGGGGAGTTTTTTATGGTTCTCAAATTAAGAATAAATCGAAATATTTCGCTTGTTGTCTTTTTATTATTATTATTATTATTATTATTATTATTATTATTATTATTATTATTATTATTATTATTATTATTATAGTAGCAGAAGCAGTAGCTGCAGTAACAGTAGTAATATTAGTATTTGTGGCAGTAGCGGTAGTGGTAGTGGTAGTGATAGTGGTGCTGGTGGTAGTGGTAGTGGTGTTGCTGGTGGCAATGGTAGTGGTAAACGTAGTAGTGGTGGTGGTAGTAGTAGTGGTAGTAGGCGTAGTGGTAGTAAACGTAGTGTTCGTAGTAGTAGTAGTAGTAGTAGTAGTAGTAGTAGTAGTAGTAGTAGTAGTAGTAGTAGTAGTAGTAGTAGCAGTAGCAGCAGTAGCAGTAGAAGTAGTAGTAGCAGTAGCAGTAGCAGTAGAAGTAGTAGTAGTAGTAGCAGTAGCAGTAATAGTAGTAGTAGTAGCAGTAGCAGTAGCACTAGCAGTAGTAGTAGCAGTATCAGTATTAGTAGCAGTAGCAGTAGCAGTAGCACTAGCAGTAGTAGTAGTAGCAGTAGCAGTAGCAGTAGCAGTAGTAGTAGTAGCAGTAGTAGTAGCAGTAGCAGTAGCAGTAGTTGTAGTAGTAGCAGTAGTAGTAGTAGTAGTAGTAGTAGCAGTAGCAGTAGTAGCAGTAGCAGTAGTAGTAGCTGTAGCAGTAGTAGTAGCAGTAGCAGTAGTAGTAGCAGTAGCAGTAACAGTAGTAGTAGTAGTAGTAGCAGTAGTAGTAGAAGTAGCAGTAGTAGTAGCAGTAGCAGTAGCAGTAGTAGTAGCAGTTGCAGTAGCAGTAGTAGTAGCAGTAGCAGAAGCAGTAGCAGTAGTAGTAGTAGCAGTAGCAGTAGCAGTAGCAGTAGTAGTAGCAGTAGCAGTAGCAGTAGTAGTAGTAGTAGCAGTAGCAGTAGTAGTAGAAGTAGCAGTAGCAGTAGTAGTAGCAGTAGTAGTAGCAGTAGCAGTAGCACTAGCAGTAGTAGTAGCTGTATCAGTATTAGTAGCAGTAGCAGTAGCCGTAGTAGTAGTAGTGGTAGCAGTTCTTTTTTTTTTTTAAGGAGGGGAAAATCCTCATGGACGCCAGGGAAGGTGGCCCTGGTGTGTCGGACTCTTACCGGCTAAAAACCTCCGTCTCCTGCAGCGCTGAGGAACCGCCTCTCAGCATTTCTTCACAGTGCAGCATTCAAGTTTATCCTTCATCTTTTTCCTTAGCTTGTTGGATGTTCCTAATCATTCCTGTAATGAGGTACCATATTTCTTTCTTGTGTATCATATTTTGTATTATATTGTCTGGTGATAATTTCTTTTCAATAACGTTTAAGGTTTTTGTTCTTATGGCGTTCCATCTTTTACATAATAAAATAGTGTGTTCTGGTGTGTATATTTCTTTACAATATCTGCATTATTCAGTCTCAATGATCTTCATTTTGTATAACTAGGTCCCAAATCGGCCATGTCCTGTTAAGAATTGCGTAAAAAAGTAGTCAACTTCTCCGTGTTGTCTGTTTAGCCATGGTTCAATTTTTGGAATAAGACGTTTAGTCCATTGGGCCGTTTCAAGCTCGTCATCCCATTGCTCCTGCCACTTTTTCACTGTAATTTTCCTTTTCTCTTCTTTTTGTGCTCTATTATGTTCTTCTTTTTTAAATGTGTGCTCGGTTGCTAATAAATGGAGCGGTATTGTTCCTGCAATCACTTATATAGCCTTTGTGGATGTTGTGCGATATGCACTTGCTATTCTTATAGCGATCTTTCTTTGGACGCGTTCTATAAGTTTCCTATGTGTTATTTTCTTCATACATTGCTTCCAAGCCGCAGCACAATAAAGTATAATGGAGTAAATAACACTTCCTAGCAATTTCCTCTTTTGTTGGTTAGGACCTCTTACGTTTGGCATCAGTCTGGCCAACGCTGCGACCACTTTTTCCGCCTTTGCAGATACATACTTCAGATGTTCAACCATACTCATATTATATCCAATTAAGATACTTAATATGTTAGGTATTTTTGCGATTTAAGTTCTAAGTCTCCATCCTGTATAGTCACTTCTTTGAGAGCTCTCCTCCCTCCCAGGATTACCATTTCGGTTTTGGTCGGAGCCAGGCTCAGTCCTCTACTAGTCATCCAGACTTCAACCCTATTGATGGACCACTGTATTTTTCCCTCTATATCTTGTTTTGAAGTGCCGCACACAATCAGAGCGAGGTCGTCTGCGTATCCCACCAGTGTTACACCTGCTGCAGGTTCCTGTCGAAGCACTTCATCATAGTATATATTCCATAAAGTGGGGCCCAGAATTGATCCTTGCGGTACACCACTGGTTACATCCATTTCAGAGTTTTCTCCAATAAAGATCTTTCTATCTTGTAGATAACTTCTTATTAATTTAATCATGTATGGAGATATTTTCTTTT